>CM057379.1:83088000-84501500 GCA_030015415.1 Cynopterus sphinx | reverse complement strand
TAGTAGCTAGTTCGTTATTCTTTCTAAGCCACTCATTAAAGTGCTGGTTGTTTTGATGCTTAACTCTAATCCAAGCCTGAGGTGTGTCTATTTATATGTACTTTAAATTTTTTCTCAGCTCGAGGCTGTTGAGTACCAGCTGTCTGTGGTTTATATTGTTAATTCATTAAACTTCATGCTTTATCCTCTCTGGAAATCACTGCCATCCTGTTTACCGGCAAACAATAACACTGGAGCGCTTGCTGCTGCAGTTGCTGACAATATCAATTATTTAGTTTTCTGCCAATTCCTATTAGGCTTTTTCTAACTGGAGAATTTACACGGTGTTATTGAATTAAAAACAGTGGAAAGCTTTGGGGAATTTAAACTAATTAGCCAGCATTTGTAAACTCCTTTGTTGATGATAATTTGTTTACATGACTAATTCAACCTTTTAATTATGGGGGCCTACACGGGCCATGGAAGGTGCCACTGCAGTCATCCATTGCTGGGCACAGGAATACCAACATGGGAAAACTCATTTTTCTTTGTGATGAGGTATGATGCCCTGTCTCACTGGCACCTAACCTTGCATATTAGCATGTTTGTGATTACACTTGGGAGAAGCTTTGGACTTCCCAGTTTTCTAGTTGTGCCTTTTTAAATCAATTTCTCATCCATGTCAGAAGAGTAAGTCTAAACATTTACTTCATCCATTCTCTCTACCTTTTCATAGCTCTTGCTCCCCCACTCCTATTTGCTCCTTTTAGAGCTCTTTGTCTTTCAGAAGTCATGATTGGATTCTTCACTGCTAAGATATTTCAATGCCTCCTCTGTTAATGATTCCATGTATGGCTAGTAATTATCCAACCTATGCATGGCTTGGGATAAATACAGCTGAATTTGCCCTGGAAAAGGGCAATAGAGAAGACTGACATCTATTCTGTCTACAGTAAACATGAAGGTATGGTCCTATCCAATATATAAGGAGTTAGAATCAAACTGGGTACATATTTAAATTGTTTCTTTGTGGTCTTCTGGTACTTGGCTATTCATATGCAACTTTTTTGATGAGACTGGTTGGATCATGGACATATATTTGCTGAGAGTAATTCTTAGAAATAATACCAATATAGCTATACATATTTTAATTAGCTAATTTCTTTAATTAATATTTAAGGACTGTCTTAACAAATAACTAGCAAAAGCATTCTAAGTACAACTGCAGTTCATATATATATCTTGCATGGATTTCTTTACTTGGCTGATGTCTACTCAGATGCTCTAAATTCTGAGAAAAAGGTGGATTGATAAGTAATTGAACGTGTGGGTGAAAATTTCAATCTCTTCTCATTTGCTAGGGCCAATCAGTAAATGATTACCTTCAAGATATAAATTAATATTTGTGGTAAGTATTTTAAAGCATTTTATCTGCATTCATAGGTATGTTTCAGGCTTTCTTAAGAGTTACTTGTCAACATTATCTTCCAGGCAGCCTTCTGAAATAAAGAGGCCATCTCTGTTTTGAGGCATTTATACCTCAAGTTCTTTGTTCTGGGTTAAAGGTAATTTAGGTGTTCCTCTCATTCTATAAAATGATGGGGCTGGCAGTATGCAGAGGTCTTAGTTAAAATTCAAGGAAAGTTCTATCCCCAATTCTTCCTGATTGTATCCAGTGAGAATAATTTTCACTTAATTTCTGTGTATTTGTGCTTATGTACAAATGAGTGCTATCACTGGAGCTAGCATATCTGGCCTGCTTTATAGGCATTACAGCATGCTATTCTACATCATCCCTAACAGGCAATGCAGCCAGGATTTCTTTCTGCTGCAAGGGACAAAAGCCAGCTAAAATTGATTTGAATAAAAAGGCATTTGTAGCTCTCATCGTGGAAGAGTCTAGGAGTAGATATGGCTTTAGATTTGCTGGAATCAGGTACTGAAATCTGCATGACTACAGATTTCAGCTGTACTTTCTTATATTTTGACCTATTTTACATAGGTTTTCCTCCTAAGGGGGAAAATAACCCAACATACAATCTTCCTCTAAACTAGGATTTTGTTTTTGTTGTTTATTGCTGTCCCCAAAAGGGGGACTAAGGATCATATCTGGCACATAGTAGATTCTAAATAATATTTATTAAATAAATTTTAAAAATGATTCTCTATGACTCTATTACCCAATTGTAGAACACAAGTTTGAAATGAGTCATCTCTAATATATGTGGCTAAATATGGGTGCTATAGACTGAATTGTGTCCCCCTAAAATTCATACATTGAAATCTATTTCCCCCCAATGTGATGACATTAGGAGGCAATTAGTCCCATGCATTAATCTTTTGTATGTGATTAATGCCCTTATAAAAGAGGACTAGAGAACTCCCTTTCCACTTCTGCCATGAGAAGACACAGTGAAAAGAATGTCTTTTATGAAAAAGCAGGCCCTCACCAGTCATGGAATCTGCTGGTGCTTTTACCTTAGACTTAGCAGCCTCCAAAACTGTGGGAAATGAATTTCTGTTTTTAATAAACTACCCAGTCTATGGCATTTTGTTATAGCATCCTGAACTGACTAAAACAATAGAAGTGCATGCTTTCTGAGGAAAAATCAGAAACTTTTGCCAGAACAGGGGAAAAGGGATGACGAACTAGCAAACATAATAAATGTCCTCTTTGCTATGGCCAACAGCAAACTTCCCTATGAAACTAGGGCAACTGATATAAAATCTGATGCCATATAATCCTAGAACTTTACTTCTATTTTCATATACACTGAGGAATAAGAGAGGGATGGTCCACAAAGTGAAAATCAAGGAGCTGTGTTATCTTTATTAGACCTAGATATGAGCAAAAATTAAAATGGTACATGTGTGTGTTCAGCCACTGGTAATTTGGGGATTATTTGAATCAATAGTTAATAACATATAACAAATAATATATGACATAAAGGCAGAAACAATGAGACAAATTTGAAGAACTTTTGCAATAATGTAGACTGGAGGGGTATATGGTTGGAATAAGAAGGAAGCAGTGGAAATGATAAAAAAAAGTTTGAATTCTGAAAATATTATGACAAGAGGGCCAACCGTATTTGATGGAGCATTCAGTGGGGGAATATAAGGAAGAAAGAAGCCTCAACAATGACTTGAAGATTGTTGGCCTGAGCAATTAGAATAGAGTTGATATGTATTTCAATGGAGAAGATTGTGAGGAAAGCAAGTTTGAAGAATGGACGAGGTAAAGAAGTTAGGAGTTCTGTTTCAGACACCTATGTTAGCGATTAATTCAACTGGCATTTAAATAGAGATAGATTTCATGGCTGAAAATAGAGGTATTTTCAGCTATGATACCAGGTGAAATCACTGTGGAAATGATTGTACAAAGAGAAGAAAATCAGTTCTTAAAGCTGAACTCTGACAGTCCTACACCAAAAGATGGGGAAAATGAGGAGGAACAAGCATGAGAGATTTAGAGCTAAAACAGATAAGAACAAAGTTGAGAGAGAATGTCCTAGAAACAAGAAGGAACAAGTAAAGACCTGCATCAATTGTTGCTGATAGGTCATGTGAGAGATGGAGTAAGAATCGACCCTTCCCTGATCTAGCGATGTGAAGACTGAATGTCCCTGACAAGAGCTGTTTCCATGATAAGATGGGGATAAAAGCCTTTTTGTGACTGTATTTAAGGGGGAATGCAGGGTGAGGCTGTGGGTGGTGGTGAGAATTCAGAAAGAATAAGCATAGAGGACTTTTTCAAGGAATCCACTAGCCAATATTACATCTCCTAATTTCATTTGGTGGGAAAAGAAAATTTTTCTTTTCTCTGGTTCTAGCCATTCTTTTCTACACCTTTCTTATAACTCTCTGGTTCAGCACCTCCCCCACCCCATCACATTCCCTCTGTCTCCTCTTTTTCCCTTAACCACCAGGTAGAGCTTTAACTTCAGCTCCTGCATTAGTTATTCAGTCAGTCAGTCAGTCCTACACCAGGAGGCTTTCTAATATGTCAGGCATTCTGCTGGATCTGAGCCCACAGTGGCAAATCAAACAGCTTACTAACTGGAACAGAGGTCTTTAAACCTTTCTGTTTATGAATCCCTTAAGACAATTTTGAAAAACGGATGCCTCTTTCATCCAGACTGCAATTTTAAAATAAGATTTTATGTTCTAAAAGTCTTTGTAGAGAGGAAGGAGAAAGGGACTTACCAAACTGTGTGCCTGACATAACCCAGTTCTCTAATACATCAAAATTACAGACTTTCTTTTATACACGAGGGTTTTTGTTGTTGTTGTTGTTGTTGTTGTTGTTGTTGTTGTTGTTGTTGTTGTTTTTATGGCCAGCAGAGGAGGAGGGGCCTGGTGAAACTAAAGTAAAGGACAGGAGAACTTATGGCAGTGGCAGTCGTCAGAGAGGGTATAGGCAGTCCTTGTAGTTACGTTAGCAAACTTCAAAAAGACTAATTGAAATGAATGCTGATAATGTGCATTTGAAAGTATTTCTAATAAGAAACATTTAGTATCTGTCATTATGTGCAGACTTTAACTTTTTCATTAAGCTAACTTTCTCCAATTATTGACATGCTCTTGTAATTGATTGCAGATAGGCTAATTTCTTTATCATCTTTTGTACATTTTTAAGTTAATATACAAATATTTTCATCATGACTATAAATAGATGCAAAGAATATAATTTCCAGTGACTATAAATAAATAAAATAAAACTAATACCTTTCTTTGAAAGGTTCTAATAGAATCTATATAACATAGCATTGTGATACATAACATCACCCATTTAACAAATAAACAAGCTCTTCTTTAGTGATAAGAACATTTACCATTTCCTTATTTCCATTCTATCCTCTATACCTCACACAAAATTTTATTCTAATTTAATTGTTTTGATCTTGAAAGTCTTTTTATTAATTATCTTAATATTTTTCTCTGTAGCAAAAGCTTATACTGTAAATGCCCTGGACCAAAAGATCAACCAGGATGCACCTGGTTGAATGAGTTGGGTTTATTGCTCATTGAAATTAGTGAGAAGGCACACCATGGGAACCAAAGAGCAACTCAGATAGAATTTGTTAGAAAGGATTTATTATATGACTTGGGCTTTGACTAGGTAATTTGGGGGAAAGTTGTAGAAGCTTGACTTTACTCTGGATTGGATGTTGTCAGGAAGTGGGGGCAATTCTATGATTCATTATCTTAATCTTATGTGGAAGGAGTAAAGATAAGAGTAAAGTGAAAGCTGAATGGTAAAGAACCAGACATGACTCATATTAGCTGGGAAAAATTTATTTTTGTGATTTGCACAGTGATTTTTTTAATGCTTAGACAATACTATGAGATGATCTAGGTTACTGTTTTATTTCATTATGATAAAACTCCATCTGATATTAGTGCTTTGTGAGATTCTTGATACCCAGAGGTAAGAACGATGGCTCAACTGTGACCACAGCCAATGCCTGCTTAATAACTCCAAGGCTTAGCATAAGTGGCAGGCATAGAGACAGTGGTAACTTAAGTAACTCATAAAACCAATGTACACTATTTAGAAAGTTTAAATATGAGACATTTAATCCTGTATTTATACAAATAAAATTGTGTTCTATCAGTATTTTTATAGGGTAAACTAAATTTTAGACTGAGTTGTGTTCAAAACTCTTATTTTACCTTGCAGCTAAAGCCATTTCTTTTCTTTTCTTTTCTTTTTCCTTTCTTTTTACCTCATAGCTATAGTAGCAAAGTATAATCATACTTTTCAGGATCCAGAAAAAAAAAGCAGTTGAATACTTTTTTTTTTTTTTTTTTTTTTTTTTTTTTAGGCATTGTTGAGTGTTTATTTGGGCTAGATATTGTAGAGTGCTGACATACCAACTAAGTAATTTTATTTTTAATATTTAACCTCTCCTCAGATTCCAAGAAACATGGTGGAGTGAGAGACGTCCTCAGATCTTTTTCCCCAAAAAAGGGAGGAAAGAGAGAGAGGCATGCAGCAGGCATTAGGCACATATGAAATTATCACTTGAAAAGGCTAATTATGTTTTCTCTACAAAATGAGGACAGAAAGTTTAGAAACAGATTATGACATATATGCTTGATAAAGAGAGTGGCAGGCAGCTGGTTTTAATATGACTTTTTTAATAATACACTCGACAGTTTTATCAGCCAAAACAATTAAAAAATCAGTGATTCTTAATTCCCAAGTACTAAAATAAAGGAGAAGACAACTCCTGGGTTAAACAGTGTTCTCTCTTGTAGACAAAAATAAAAAAATAATCTCTTCTTGAGAAATTTCTTCACTTTTTATTCAAAGGTAGCTCTCAAATAACTACTCTCATTCCTGTCAAAACGTCCCCTAGCGGCCACTGCAATTTTGAATAGGCTCTTGTGAAATCATGGCAGTTAATGAAATAAGCTCACAAGTTAGCACGATAGTGAGAAAACAAGAGGAAGAAGGATTTGGCCTGGAAGGGGCCCTGTGTAGTCAGAGGAGAGCCTGGGAGAACCACTGTGGTCTTTCAGAAGATGCTTGTGTAACTTCATAGCTCTGAGGCCTGGCTAAAGTCTAGTCATCACCCAGCCATCATCAGGGAACAGACAAAACCTCCTGATTGCAGGCAGACAAAGATAAAGAAAGTTCTCAGGGATACCAAGACAAGACTAAGGAACTATTCTTACAAGGGTTTAGAATGCTGATGCAAAGAGATACCATTTCAGGAGATGTGATGAACTCCTCATTCCTTGGGCCTGGCTTGAGGACAAATTTATCAGACCTCATTCCATTTTCTGTCTGCGATGGTTGATGTTGTGTGTCAGCTTAGCTAGTCTATAATACATTCCCCCAGTTGTTCAATTATATGCTAAACTAGATATTGCTTTGAAGATACTTTGTAGATATGATTAAAATCCATAATTTATAGATATGATTTAAGTTCATAATCAATTGTTTTATATAAAAGAGGTTATCCTAGGTAACCCAGGTGGCCTTAATTCAAACAGTTCAAAGGTTTCCAACGCATTGCTTAGGCTTCCCTGAAAAAGAAATTCTGCCTGTGGACAAAAACTTTAGCAAGTGCCTGAGAGTTTCACCCTCCTGCTGGCCTGCACTCTGGATTTTTGGACTTGCCTAGCCAGCCGCCACAGTTACATAGCCAACTCATTGCAATAAACCCTGCAAAATAGATAGCTCCTACTGGCTGTTTTTCTGGTTGAACCCTTCCTGACCCATCTTTCTACAGATGTTTCTTGTTATGGACAAACAACACTCAAATCACTAGACAAGCAGACAGACCACAGGAGCAAGTGTTAGAACACTACAAAAAAATTTTCACCAGAGAATGCTGAAGATCTGACCAGATAAACACAAAATATCGAGTGGGAACATATTCCCAGGAAAACAAAATAAACTCAATGCTGAGGTATTTAACAAAACACTGGAACTCAATTTAGCATGAACCTATCTCTCTGCCACATGCAGAGGGCACTTCAAACTGGTAGAGACACAGAGGGTCTCAAATGTGAAACAAGAGAAAGCAGGATTTAGTACTAGGTCCAGGGCTGCCATTCATGGTAGCAAGGTCTTCAGATGAATCTTAGTGGCACATTCCTTTCTGTCAAAGCCCTCTAGCCAAACCCACAGGAGCACATTTGCAGGTGAACAACCTGTATTTATCATCCATTGTAGCATGGGAGAAGGTATGTCATTAGAATGTGCTGGGCATCTCATATTTTAAGCAGGGACTCAAAATAGCATTTAGACTTTGGTTAGCTGATTGGTAATGAGTGAGATTTACTGTGAATTGAATGCTGTCAGGAGGAAGAGGCAAGTCTATACGATTGGTCTTAATAAATCTTATCTGGAAGGAGAGAAAATGAAAGCACGGTTAAAGCTATAATTGGTAATGAAGCAATAGTCACTCATATTAACTGAGAGAGGGTGATGTTTGGTACCTTTGTGGTTTTCACAATAACTTTGTGCTATAGACTGTATCCCTTCAAAATTCCTAAGTCTGAATGTGACAGTATCGGAAGGTGGAGCCTTTGGGAAGTGATTAGGTGCAGCCCTCATAAATGGGATCTGTGTCCTTATAAAAGAAACTCAAGGGGCCTCCCTCACCTCTCTGCTCTGTGAGGTTATCTGGGAACCAGGAAGGGGGTCCTCACCAGACATCAACTCTTCTAAGACTCTGATCATGGACTTCCCAGAATCCAGAACTGTGAGAAATAAATATTGGCTGTTTACGCCACCCAATCTATGGTATTTTTTGTTATAACACCCTGAACTAAGACATTTGTATTTTTGTCTGTACTTTTTTGTTTTGTTTCATTTGTTGTTTTTTTTCACTGCACCATAGTCACAGAGCACAGAGCACCAGCCGGCCCCTCCCTCCCCAGTCTAATGCTGATGTCAGTGAGATCGTTAATACCCACCATGAGGACACTGCAATCTGGCTGAGTTCTAAGCTGACTCCTGACAGCTCCAAGCTGGTTAGAGTTCCAGGATGTCAGAGCTGCTCTTCTCTTCCTCAGTATTTAAGTTTAAATTGTTTTCAATTTTCTACGGCCTGAAATTAAGTTTTTAAAAATGTGGACTGAACCTCAAACAGCATAAGTATTGTTATATCCAATTTACCCAAACAAAAAAATATATAACATATCATGATCATTACTAAACATTAGAAATCACATGAGATAGAAAGTTTCTATTTAGGTCATGCATCTATGAATAAATATTGCTTATTTCTCAAATAAAAATAGTTGGTACAAATTTGATTTCCACTTTCAATTTTTATTTAAGTGCTGAGAAAACCCATGTTCTTAAATGAGGAGATGGGAGCAGAATTAAAACAATCAATGATGGCACTCAATTTTT
Organism: Cynopterus sphinx; assembly: GCA_030015415.1. Classification (NCBI taxonomy): domain Eukaryota; kingdom Metazoa; phylum Chordata; class Mammalia; order Chiroptera; family Pteropodidae; genus Cynopterus; species Cynopterus sphinx. The sequence goes on along the minus strand of CM057379.1, from coordinate 84,492,643 downwards.
TTCAGGTTATCAGCAAAACGTTTGTTTCGATATGCCATCAAAAACTAATATTAATGATCTGCCTGTTTATAATGTAATTGAGTCCTCAAATTGAAAGCAAAAAATCAACAACCACCTGCCTTGCAAAAGGACTTGTTTTTTCAGTTGTTAGATCTTATATTTCCCCAACCCAAGAATAAGCATTTAAAATTCTCCTTTGTTCAAAACTCCTGCAGATTTTTAAAAACATAGTATGAGTGACAATAAGTGAAAAATTTGTCTTTCTTTTGTAAAATGCGAGCAAGTTGAAATTTAGGAGAAAATAGGGATTGAGAAGCCATGTGCTCACAACTGTAGGTGAGTTCTCAATTAAGACAGTTTTAGGACAGAATACAAATGCAAGATGAGAATCTAGAAACTAAGTTTTTAAAGCTGTGTGCACTGAATACCCCCCTTGAAATGGTTATAGGTATCCTCGGGATTACCTGCACTTTGAGGACTCACCAAGAAGATTGTTGATCTGCGGTTTGTTTTCCTGGATATATCTGCTACACCAATATAATAGGATCATAATGGAACATAACTGGTTTGTTTATGGTTTATCAATGTTACCCTTAAGTCTCCGTTAGTGCCTAAAACGTTGTCTTTGCACATAGGAGGTTCTCGGCAAATATTAGTTGCAGTGGAAAAAAATCATTGTTTTGCTTTAGGTGAGAAAACACAATTTAAAATGGTAGCCGTCATGTACCATGGAGTACCAGTGCCTGAGAGCTCCTGCCTATTAAAAGGTGGCCAATAATGACCTACTAATTAAATAATATTAGTTATCATTATGGAACACCTGCAGGGGCCTGGCACTGTACTTATAAAGTAAAATATGTTAAATCCCAACAGAGTGCGTGGGACACTTTATATATTTAACAAATGCTGCTTCCCCTCTATCATTTGAAAGAAATAAAAATAAGTCTGTAGCACTCAAAACTGGTATATTTTGCTTCTGACTTGACTTGATGACATTTTACAACTGACCAAGTCTCAAACAAACCAGACCAGCTACTTGGCTATTTTGAAAGCCATTTCTAAAGCAAGCCCACTTTAAACAGCTCAGGGATGATGGATTCAATCCATTCTGAAAAGATTGGAAACACGTCACAGGTTCCTATTATTTCTAGAAGTAGAACACAACCTGAAAGTGGAATATAATTGGGGCACAGAAACATCTGTGGGCTGCCAATTTTATTCTCATTTCCTCGGAAAGTATTCATAGTTGATCTCTTGGTGTGAGACTGGGAATTAGAGCTACCCACACTCTGCCTTTGAAACAGGCAGAAGGTATCAGCCTGGATGACATGCACACTGTTGAACCACATCAAACCAAACTGATGATCTGATCTTTAATGGGGAACAGCCCCCAGGCTTTTTAAAGGCAGAAGAAATTCTATAACATAAAGACAAAAACAAAGGCAAGCTGGTTTCATTTTCTGAATAATTTCTTTTCTATAGATGCAGTTGAGAAATCCTCATGGATCTGATTTCTTTTATTGACATATGTTATAAATTTTGTAATGAGGCAGGATTGAAATATTGGGCATTTATATATTCTAATATATAAAAATAGATCTTTAGCCAAAAGAAAACACAGAGCTTAGAGGCAGCAGGAATCCAAGGAAGCAAGTTGGCCTTTTATAGAAGTCTGGACATCAGAAGGGTGTTGTAAAATAAAGCCTTTTTCCTTTTCCCTCCCTGCCAAAGTATTCAATGGCCGTTAGGTGACTGAATGAAAAGGTAGAGAAACTCCAAAGCCTTCCTCTGTTAACTTTAGCCACACACAGGGTTTTATTCTTGGCCCTGCGAAGGGGTACAAGGGGAAGCCATGGTGATGGGGAGAAATAGAATCAATATTTTACCTTTCAGTCTTGGCTTGTTTTCATTTAAAAGTTCCTCTTTTGGTGCTGCATATTGGCCCTCTGTATGCTGCAATATGGCAAGTTATTGGGAATGAACCGTCACAAGCAACACAAGGCTTCCTATTTTCAAAATACTTATTCTCCTGGATGTGCCTCTCCCACTTTGGACTTCCTGGTCCATTCCCATTGAACAACATTGTGGATGGAGCTGTCCTCCTCAAGCTGACACCACAGCAGATGTATCTCAGACACAAAGAGTCACAACTCTAAGTCTGCCTGATGACTCACTCACAGACAATAGGTGACCAGAAAATTGTGGCCATTAGCAGTCATGGGGTTTATATGCTGTATTAGTGTCCTACTGTCTCTGTAACAAATTATTGCAAACTGAGTGTCTTAAAGCAACACAGATTTATTCTCTTACAGTTCTGAAGTCATAAAGTTAAAATGAGTCAGCAAGGCTGGCTCATCTTGGAGGCACTGGGGGAAAATCTGTTTCCTTGCCTTTCTCAGCCTGTAGAAGCTACCTACATGACTTGGCTGGTGGCCCAGCATCACTGTCTTCGTCATCACATTTCCTTTTATTATAACTGTGACCCTATTCCTCCCTCTAACAAGAAACCTTGTAATTATATTGGGCCCACCAAGATAATTCAGGATAATCTCTCCACCTCAACATCCTTAACTTAAGCACACCGGAGAAGTCCCTAGTATCATATAAGGTAACATATTTTCAGGTTTCAGGAATTATTTATGGAACACCTGCAGAGGCCTGGCCCTTAACATATATGTGGGTATGGATACATAGACACATACACAAACTACAATGGTCTTACTCAGGGGCCGTGGGCATCACTGGGGGACCATTATTCTGCCTACCACATGTGCCAAGTTATTTTCTCAGAAACTAAAATCAAGCTAATCTTTTCCATGTACCAAGTAAGGTTAAGTATAAACATTTGATGTACTTCTATTACTGGGTATTATAAACTGTCTACTTGCAGCACAACTGCTAAAATTATCCCCTTCCATAAACTGAGAACTCCTTGAGTGCAGGGAATGACATTAGATGACACTCATCTTGGTGGACCCAGTGCCTACTACATCCTGGGTATCCAGTAATTGCTTCTTAATGAGACTATATGTTCTTTTTATATGGGAGGAAGTGGTGATGGTGAGGGAACTGAATAGAAACCTAGAAAATAAACCCACATTTTATCTTCCACAACATAAATTACTTACTTTTTTTGCAATATGTTTTTGATATTTTAATGCTCCTCAATAAAATGTAAAGCATGCAAGGGAAGTTGGTTGATTGTAGCACTAGAGCAGGCAAAATACAATAGGACCTCAACCAACCAAACAACAACAACAAAAAACTCACAAAGATGGGGCATGTTGAGAAGTCACAGGAAATAATGCTGAAGGAGCTCCCAGTAGCCCAAACTGGTATTAAATGAAAACCCAAAGTACAAAATAAATATCCATGAGTTCATGCTGACATAAGTGGAAGGAAGAAAGAAGGAGGAAAGGAGGGAAAGAAAGAAAGAAGAAAGTGAGGGAAGAAGGGAGGAAGGGTGAAAGAGAGACAGACAGATAGACTGACAAAGTCCTAGAACCAATTCCCTGGCAATACCGAGAAATGACTGAGTTTTTTAAAGAGTCAAAAGTTATATGAGGATTTCTGACTATGCCATACGATCACGTGTCAACTGTACATACATATATCAAATAATTAAGTTGTACACCTAAAACTAATATGATTTATATGTCACTTATATCTTAATTACAAAAAAAAAATTCAGTGGATGCTAAAATCAGTAGATAAAAGTTTAAGAAGAAACATATTTGCATAGTCTCAAAGTATCTCCCCCAAAAGTAATATTCATGAAATGAATAGAAAAAATAGTCACTCTAGAGTAGAGAAATCTCCCAAATGTCACCTTAAACAAATCAAGATTAGCTAATATTCGTCCTGATGCAATCATAAGAAAACATTAAATACATTTGAGGGATAGTGTACGAAGTAACTGAGTTTCAAGGTCAGGAAAGGGTTGTCACAGATTAGAAGAGACTAAGGAGACATGACAACCAAATGCAGTGTGGGATTCTGGATTAGATCTTGGAGCAGAAAAAAGGACTTTAATGTAAAAAATGGGGAACTCCAAATAAAGTCTGTAGTTTAGTTATTAGTACTGTACTAAAGGTAATTTCTTAGTTTTGATAATTTTACTGTGGTTATACAAGATTTTCGCATTAGAGGACACTGTGAAAGTTATATGGAAACTGTACCTTAGTCTAAAATTATCTTAAGATAAAAAGTCAAAGCTAAAATAGGGCAGTAAGGTAGTATTGGCAATTTTTTTGTATGATTCTAAATGGTTAAGTTGCTATTGTCCTACAGATGAAGGCATGATCTCCTTTTAAAGAGTAAGGAGGCCCTACCTTCACTTGGCGCTTCCCCCATTGTTTTCACAATAATTTTCTCATTTGAGCCTCTCAACACTGTGAGCAATAGGTACGGAGTGAAGCTAATTTTTCTAGATCAGAAAACAGATGTTTGTGGAGAATAAATGACTCAGATAAATGACCAATGGATGGTGAGTCCAGGTTTTCTAATTTCAAGACCAGAGCTCCTATTGTGCCAGATGGCTTGCCAGTATCCCTATTGCTCATGCTTTGTAGCCATTAAGGAATTATCATCTTGGATTTGAAACCTGGCTGTTACTCTTTATTCTCTAAACAGAAACTAAAGCACCTGGCTTTCACCTTGTTGAAGCATGACATAGGTCTAATCAGGCCCATGTATAGAGTTACTCTCTCTTATGACTGTGCAGTCTTCAGAATGGGTGAGAGCATAAGCCTTTACTTATTTTGATACTACATTTTAAAGAACTCTCCAACTTCTACAGCCTCATTTGCGTATACGTAAAAAGCCTTGGCTCACTCTATTAACTCTACTCGATCATCTCACATAGTCACAGCATGACAGGGTTGATACAAGTTTTGAATTTATTGATGATTTAGGGTTTCTAAGTTTCAAAGGCACCTTTGATGATGGCAGAATTGTGAGCAAGGGATGTAGGTGTTGGGAGAGAGAAAGGTTTCTTAGGATTGGAGCTAATATGCCCATATTTATTCCCATGTTTTGATGTGGTAACTTCACTTGCCACTGCTATCACAACTAATTATGGTTATAAGTGAGTCTTTTGGCAGCCTGGGTGAAAAAACAATAAAAATAAGATACAGTCTATTGTACTACAGAGACTTTTCTTCCTTCTTCAAAATACGTGTAAGTGAATGATGAGAACAGCACCTGTATTGGTCTGCTGGGGCTGCCATAACAAAGTACCTAGAGTGGGTGGCTTAAACGACAGATATTTTTCTTCTCACACTTCTGGAGGCTAAAAGTTCAAGATCAGAGTGTTGGTAGGATTGGTTCCTCGTCTCTTCTGTAGCTTCTCTCCTTGACATGTAGGTGACTATCTTTTCCAGTGTCTTCACATCACCTTACTCTGTATGTGTCTATGTTCAAACTCATCATCTTAGAAGGATATCAGTCATATCGGATTAGAATGTACCTTAATGACCTCATTTTAACTTAATTTTTAAAGACTATCTCTAAATCCTAAGGTATTGGGGGTTAGGACTTCAACATATGAATTTTAGGGGGACAAAATTCAGCCCACGACAACACCTCTGTCATAATCACCAAAAACATTTGACAAGGCTCTATGTGCTCCATGGTGGCCCTTAGAATTCTTCAGATTTTCATTCCACCTCAACGGGGTTTCAGCTTGCAGTTGCTACAACCGTACACACCGTGGTTCCACCATAAATTTGCTCATATGGGTGATCTTAACTGCCATTTAATATCTTACAACATTCTTCTCATTTCACTCCTATGCTCTACTATGATGTTTCTTTATCATAGTGCTATGGTGGGAAATTGTCATTCCCCAATCATATGAGCCCTTCATCTGCCCCTAGAAGGTGTTTTCTTATGCTGTTTCTCTGTAGTGCATCTAATATACCAGCTCATTATTCATCTCATGCTGCTAGTTTCTGAGAGTTCAGTCTTTTCAGTAAGGTCAGAATAAATTTTTCTAGGGCTTGGATCATGGGACAATACAGCCTCAAAAAAAAATACAGCCCCAAATGGGAATAGCTGTTTTAAAACGTAGGTTTCATCACTGTTTATGTGGTAAGGCCAATAGATCAGAAGAGATGATGGCTAGTTCCCAAGAGGAAGGGCACACCACACTATGCAGGACCAGATGGGAAGCACCAGGGTCAGGCTGGAGACAGAGAGGACAAGGGGAAATGTAGGCAAAAGACTCTATTGTAGTTTCTATGGAAAGAAATGAGTAAATTAGGGTCAGAAGGCTTTGGATTGGCTAGTTTAAATAATTTCAGTAGGATCCAGGGTGTAAAGATGGCCCCAAGTTGTCTTGTACCCAACCCTGGGGTGATTAAGGCAGGAGAATATTGGCCTGGAATTTAAGTGCCCAATATGGGAAGTGGTTGGATGTGACTCCTGGGTTAACTGGTTTGCATGTGAAAGATGAAATTGCAGGATAGTCATTTCTTATTTCTAAGAATTGGCTAGCTGTGAGAGGGACTGTCTCTTCCTGAGTAAGGCCCCACATGCCAAACAAAAGAATTAAAAGATGTGTCTAATACACTGGTACTTACATTTGTCCCATTCCAAGGGACAATTGTTCCATAAGTTGGTGTCCTGGCTAAACTGAGATATTCCTGCCCCCTCTCTTCTCAGTGTACTAAGACCCTATACCTGTAGAGCAGGGGAGGCAAGCAGTTAGGACTCTGGCAGCACATGATTTATTTGTTCTATTTAGTTCACTAAGTAGGAAACAAAGGTCTGGGGGAGGCCAGGTCACTCTGCAGAAAAGCAATCATCTGCCCTTGCTCACTTCTCATTGCTGGGGACCCCACATTTGGTTTGTGGACACTGCCACATAGTAGTGAATGCTGGCTGTGAGAGAAGGAGAGCAAAGCTTCCAGAGAAAAGCTCAGAAACTGTTGGGACAATAAAATCAATGCCACAATGGCAGTTGCACAGTTGTTCATTTATAAATATCAATGAAAGCTTATTATATCCTGGGTACTGGATCCTAGACATATAGTGGCAAGCCAAACTCACATGGTCCATTTCTGGTGCTTAGAGTTCTTTCACAACAGAGCCCTGATCTTTAACTACCAGGTAGAGAGCCTCCTGGCCTTAAATACTACCAGCTTCTGATATTTGAGAGCCTGACCTTCTCTTTTGGTCTAGGAGAATCACCTGTAGAATGCCTGATGCTAATTTTATACAGCTGGGCCAGAGCTGGACCAGAAGAGTGTTCTACTCATCATGACTCATGAGATACTGACTCTAAGCCAGTCATTGTACATACTTCATGTCTTTTAATGCCCCTCAGCAATGCTGGGAAGATTATAATCCCATTTTATGGATAAAGAATTGATTCTGGAATGGGTGAGCAGGTGGCCAAAGGTCACTCATAAGAAAAATAATTGAAACCCAGCTCCTCCTGATTCTAAAGCCAGTGCTCTTTCTAAGTCATCAGACATCTGGCAATGTGTCAATACAAATAGAAGATAAATTTGAATTGTTAACCTGATTAAATCATCTCATTTGCTAATAGGTGTTACATCTAATTCTAGGTGTGTAGATACATGCTTCTTAGTAGCATTTTGACTCAAAGTTAATTAAATGATATGGATACACCCAAAAGATGAGTGTATAATTTTCAGTTTTTAAAATTTTAATGAATAATTAACAACTCTATTCTTTATTTATCTAGTTTAAAATGTTAATGAATAGCTCCTTTCTAATTGCAAAGCTGAGTATTTAAGGGAACCTGACACTTTATAAATATCGAACTGTGAGGTTTCATGTGTTGGTTTATATAAACATAGGAATTGAGTAATTACCATCCTGCTATTCATTAAAATTCAAAATTAGATAAACAATAAGCAGGAATGTTTTTGTTCATTATTATTCATATCAAGTACTTTGCTCATAATATCCCCTGCTCCTTTTCATGATTTCTTTTGTGCATTATCCTTTCTCTTTGAGCACAAAACTGCTCCATTGAGTGGAAAAAACTCTTTAATTTTCTTTTGGCTTATTTTCATTTTTTTTTTCAGCTGAGTTATTTATTTAGAAGGAATAGCAACATCGAAGAAAGAAATCGGAGCTCAGGGATATAAGACCCACAGTTCTCATCTTAGCTCAGTCGCTAACTTGCAGCAAGTTTCTCAAGTGACGTCACTATCTCACTGGACTTGTGTTTCTACATCTTCAGGATGAGGAATTTGCACTAGATGATCACTCATTCATTCATTCACTCCCTCATTTTCCCCTTAAACAAATGTATTTGTGTATATGTGTCAAGCACCATGCTACATACTGAGGTTCTAGAGGGCAACAAGAAATAATGGAAGTTTCTGCCATGATAGAGCTTCATCAAATAACCACAAAAAACAATTACAAGATTATAATTATGATCATTGCTACAAAGGGGATTACATAACATATGAACCATGAATATAGAGGTTTGAACACAGGAGTTTAGGAGAAGCTGCCCTGAGAGAAGAAATACTTAAAATTGCTATCTCAAGGATGAGTAGAAGTTAACAAATTTTCCAGAAGCTGGGGTGAACTTGAGCAAAGGCCCTGGGGTAGAAGTTAAAAGGCCCATCTGTCTGAAGAAGAGAGAAGAGAATTAGACTATGAGATGAGGTTGGAGAGGTAGTCTAGGGTCTGTTCACTCTGCTCATGTAAAGGATTCCTAAGAGCAATAGTGATGTGCATCAGCACATATTTTAACCATGTTCTCCTTGAAAGTCGTCCTGTTAGATGGAAGTTAGATATTTAGTATGGGTTTCTCACTTTTCCCTAAATCTTCAGAGCCACCTGAAGATGTAGGATCTAAAGATATTTTGTAAAGTTATAAGTAAATACCCAGGGCTGAGATATTTGAGTGCCCTTTCTTTGCTTGTACTATATACATTCTGCTGTTTTACATGCAGGAAAACTTGAAAACTACAGCTCAGCACACTTAAAGAATTGTCATGATGTACTCTTCATAAAACAACTTCATGAACCTGAATTTAGAGCTTTAACAGCAATCCTCCAGGTCTATAATTTTGCATCCATTAATCTGATTCTCCCAGAAATCAGTGAAGGCTCTAAGAACACACCATTTATTCCTTTATGTGCGAAAATCTACAATTCATATTTCAATGTACTTTGCTTAATATAATTTGCTTGTAATTTTTATTTTATTTCCTTAAAAGGAAAGGGATACATTGCAGAGACTGTATCCCTGGCAGTCTCCCTGGGGGAAATACTACTTGCTCCATGAATCTTGATCACCAGCCATAGGTCACAGAGGCTACTTTTCATACAATAGGTAGTGGAGTGACAGCTCAAAGGGAAACTTGTGGGTTGGCTCAATTCCAGGACCTGTTTTGAAGTTGGTCATAGAAAACTCTCTAGGCTCAAATGTAACTGCAGTTGGTGAGAAAACTGAGAATCTCCCTGAGGCAGTGCATGTCTGTGTGAAATACAGCAGAGCTAGGAAGAAACAGGGCATTAAGCGGTTTCCAAGCTATCAAAATCTCTTGAAAACTTTTTTAAAATGAAGATCTGTAAATCTCATTTCTGTGAATCTGTTTTGGTGAATCCAGAGTGAAATCAGTAATCAATATCTTTGAGAGGCTCCCCAGGGGATTCAATTTGAGAACTTTTCTACCAGACCCAATAAAAACAATTTCAACTTCCAAGATCAAAACTCTTTTATTCTTCCCTTCAAGAGGAAAGGGATGTTAGGAGGCAAAGGGATAAGTAGACAAATTCAGAGTGCTTGCCACAATTGAAAAGTCAGAAACACTTTTCTGGAGTATCCTATTGGTTGTCCTGTGGTTCATCTCCTTCCTTTCAGAGCTCAGCCCATTTACTTTGTTAAACAAAAACCTTCAAGGCCACATTTTTTTCTGAAAGAGATGGTTTATTGAGCCATGTGCTAGCCAGAAAAAAAAACCAGGTCCTGGAGCATGCAGTCTAAGCCACCAGCAGCAAGGATAGCTGGAGAAAGCAGCACATCTACTGTCCTAGGATTGGCGGGGACCTTTTATGCAGAGTTTGGGGGAGAAAGATATAAGTTGTTTTGAAAGATTTGCATTGGCTATAGATAAAGGGGGGTGGGGAGAAGGTGAAATGGGGACAATTCTGGGACAGGTCCAAGAGGAAGAAGTATCTGATTTTGATCCTTCAAAATATTTTGATACTTTGTATTGTGGGTAACAATACAGACACTTCATACATAAGCAGGATGCAGTGGTGTCTGGTGGTCAGCTAATCTCTCTTGGTAATTGCAGAAAGAGCCACCTGGAATTTAATTCAAAGTTTAAACATATATTCAGGAATGAGAGTTAATTTTGTTAATTTTGGCCCAGAGCTTTTTTCATTGATTAAATTCCCGTGTCTACCCCTCCCACTCTGGCCTGCTGTAATCTAATCTAGGGCATTGCAGAATTTTTCTCTTGTCAGCTTCTACAGCTTCTAATTCCATCCTGAGTATGCAGTTTATGGGTGATGCTGTCCCCACACGGCCTTCTGGCGGCAATACTTGAAGCTTCAGAATCAGACCAACTTCTGACTGGCTTCATCCGCCCAAATTATGTTTTAATCAATTTTATTAAGGGACGATTTATAGCAATAAAATACGCCCATATTAAGTCCAAAGTTTAAGGATTTTTCTCAAATTTATAACTTACCCATCACCACAATTATGATGAAGAACATTTCCATATGACCCCAAACTCCTCCACATCCAATCCCAGACCAACACAAATCACCTTCTGCCACTCTAGATGAGTTTGCTTGTTCTGGAACTTGATCTAAATGAAATCACTCAGAATATATTCTTCTATTTCTGGCTTTTTTTTTTTTTCATTCAACATATGTTTTCAAAATTCATCTACGTTTGCATGCATCAGTACTCTCTTCTCTTTATTATCAGGTAGCATTCTATTGGACGGATACAGCAGTTGGTCTTCTTATTTACCTGTTGATAGATATTTAGGTCGATTTCTGGCTATAACCTTGCTATGAACATTCTAGTAAATTTCTCTGCATGGAAATTTGTTTTTATTTTTGGGAGGTAAGTACCCAGAGTGGAGTTATAGGTCATATGAGAAGAATATATTTCATTCTATAAGAAATGACCAAAATGTTTTCTAGAGTGTCTGTACCATTTCGCATTCCCACCAGCAGTGGATGAAAGTTCCCTTTGATGCTTCCTCACCAATACTTGGTATGGTCTATCTTTTTCTTTTCAGGCATTCTAGTCAGTGTGAAGTGGTATAGAAAAATTATTTTGAACTTCTTTAAATTTTAGTTTCCTTACTCCCCCAAAAGAGAAATACTTCACTAGTGCCATTTTACAGGCAAAACGAGAAAGTTTGTAGTTTACGGGGACGGATATAGAATAGGCTTTCAACGAATATTAGTCCCACTTGCCACAGCAGTAGTTCTCACTGCTATTGTACATTATCTCAACTGGTAGCTTTTTAAATACAGCTTTCATAACCGATGTATCCTATGATAGATAATCGGTTAAAGAAGCAGTGGTATAGATAAACAATGGAATATTACTCAGCCATAAGAAGAAATGAAATACTGCTATTTGCAACAACATAGATGGACCTTGAAATAATCATACTAAGTGAAATAAGCCAGACAGAAAAAGTTGAAAATCACATGATATCACTTATGTGTGGGGTATAAACCTAAAAGCAACAAATGAACAGGCCAAACAGAGACTCGGGGACATGGACAATGGACTTGTGGTTACCGGAGCGTGGTGGAGAGGGGTCAAAGGGGAGGTTGACATGGCAAAAAAAAAAAAAAAAAAAATTTAAATCATTTCTTCAATTAAAAATAATTGAAGAACTTTTTAAAAACCCACAAAAAATAAAAATACAGATTCCAGGGACTAAATCAATTACATTAAAATCTCTGGAGATACTTGAGAGGTGCTGCTCTGTGGGGATGAAGCCTTGTCAGTCTCTGCATAGGGGGCAGCCTGCCTGACTCTGGTAGGTGTTAAGCAGCATCAAGTGACTGTTTTGACCTTGAGTATTTAAGGTTTGTATGTGTGTGAATGAGCGAAATGACAGTGGGGCCCAGTAGCTGCTGCAGTAACGGCTCCAGGCAGGCTAGCCAAAGACAGACATGTTTGCAATTTCCAAGGACTCTGTAGGGTGGAAAGGGAATTTGCAATAATAAGGTTTCCAACACAACAGGCTGTGCCAGCAGGCATGCCAGCAGCAGGCTGAGTGGAGATCACAGGCGATCAGCAGGAGAACGGCTGGAGAGGCAGCTGCAACCCACTTTGCTGCTTCTTAGGCCGGCTTTGTGTGGTTTAACGAGGCTTTTCTAGGCCCTCCGCTGCAGCCAGCTGGCAAAGCAGTGGGATCAGCCAGCGGGTGTGGCCGAGGTTCCCTTTTGAGGACTGAGCTAATGCTTAGAGCTCTTCCGCTCTCCTCTGAACATGATGCTCAGCAAGGGGACAGTCTCACTCCTTTCTGATAAGGAAAGAGTCACGTGCAATTGGCAGAAAGTTAAAGCAGTATGTTCTTTGGGCTTCCTGTGGACTGCAGTTTTCGGAAAAGCATGTATATAATTCTAAATTGCTTAGTTATTTTCCACAGAGATAGTACACCCAGAAAGGAAAAGGATTTCTCCAGACTTAAGGTTATAGCGTATTTCTCATCTGTATATTTCCCTCCCACACATAGCCTCCTGTTTCATAGATGCTGGGTACTTTAAAGGTGAATAGAACTCAGTCAAAATAAGAATTTTTGAATATTTTATATCCAGGAGCTGAATGGTGCCAGATCTATCTGGGTGATCATATTAACCTTGACTGTATGGCATTCTGCCTCCTATCACTCCCGTTAGCTGAGCTTTCTCTCTCTGCACCCACAGCTCATGCCTGGGCCTGTTGGGACGTCAGCTGTCAGGGCCTTCCACCACAGTGATGCAGACAGTCTTGCCCTTGGGTGCTGCTCCGTGCTGCAAGCTTCCTCTCCACTCAGCTCCTTATTGAAATGCATCTACCCTGAGTCCCAGGGTCATTGGGCTTCTCATCTCCCTCCAAGGACAAAATAATCTGAGCAATAAGATCTCGGGGCTTTTCTCCTCTTGAATCCTTGAGAGAGGCAGCGCTATTTCAGGCATCCAGAAAAAGAGTGGAGAACCTGTTTGGAGAAGAATAGAAGCATTTTATCATCTCCCTTTATTCTAGTTAACTACTACTGTGCAGCTAACGACACCAAATTCAGTGGCCTAAAATCACAAACTTCTGTTATGTTTATAGATTCTGCAGGGCATAAATTTGGGTAGATACATAAAGTTGGCTTGTCTCTGCTCCATGACAACTAGGACATCAGCTGAGAAATTTCAGATGGCTGAGAGTGACTTCAGTGGTTGGGGGCTAGAATCATCTGGAGGCTTTTGTATTCATAAGTCTGGTGCCTGTGATAGGATGACTCAGGGGCTAGGCTCAGCTGAGACTATCAACCAGGGCACCTACATATGGCCTCTACATGTGGTTTGGGCTTCCTTATAACAGTCTGGCTCCACAGACATTGGACTTCTTATATGGAGTCTCAGAGTTCTAAGAGCAAGGTGAGGGCATCAGAAGACATATAAAGTCACTTTGCCATACACTGTGAGCCAGAGCCGTCACAAGCCCTCCCAGATTCAAAGTATGAGGGCACGAACCTCACCTCTCAATAGGAGTATTATATAACCCATGTGTTGGAATAATTTGTGCTTTCGAACCTCTGCTCCTTAAATCACACTCCTTGAGGCTTGTGTTGGGAAGATGTCTGGTGGAGGAGAGCAGTGAGTCAAAGAGCATTAACCCAAAGCACCTCATGATTCACTCTGTTCCCTTCCCAGGACTCCTCAAGGGCAACTCTCAATATCTGTGCTGCAGGATTTCAAGGAGAAACAGAGAGGTCGGACCTCAAATCCCATCCTGTGGTATTTCAATTCACTTCTTTCCTTGGCAATTAAAAGAGCCTCTTGCAGTTGTGGCTTTGAAGAGATCATTGATTTGTAAGGATTGGATGGGTAGCAGCAAGCTGGGTGGGATGGACAGAGACCCTTGGGGATAGGGAGGCTGATGAGATAATTATGTTAGGCTCAAAACTGGCGTGGGAGCTGTGTTCACAGAGAGAAGAGAAAGGCCATATCTCAGATGCCAAAGGACAAGATATGAGTGGGAACAGCAGTTTTCAAGAAAGAAAGATCATTCGATGGACAACCACATGGCTTGACTCCTGGACCAGGTTAATGACAGTATGAGTGGACATTACTCCTCCCCACTGAATGGCTTTGTATAACTGCAGCATCTCAGTCTCTGAGAAATTGCATTAAAAACGAATCGGCTGTTCCAAGTTCCCACTGCTAATGAGCTCCAAGTGTGGGAGTTCCTCCTCCGCCTTCCTTGTACAGGAAACTTATAAATTTTTAAACGTATAGAAAGCACATTGTTTGTGATTATGTTAGACCTTCAAAAGGAAGTGTGAACATAAATTTTGAGATGAATAGCTCAGTGCTGGAAGCCTGCCTCTCTGCTTGACTTCAATAACTTATCTCAGCGAATCCTCAGCAGAAAGCATCTTACATACTTCAGTTCTTGAGAAGATGAGACATGAATGCTGAGGAATTAGAAGACCGAGGGGCTTTACTGCAACAGTGAACAAGCTGAAAATTACAAGGTAATGGAATCCCAGTAGGAGGTCCTCATACACTGCCATTAGCTAACTGAGACAATGATTGCTGTGGAATCGACTAGGGTTATACAAGCACTGCACAAGGTTTCTGCCCTTTGCTTCCTCATCTGGCTAAGCCCAGACAGAATCACACTAGAAGGCAGAGGGGACGCCTGGCTGCCAGGAGCTTTGACCTCACCGGGAAAGTCTACACAGCATCACCTGCCTTGGGAATCCCGTATTCGATTGGAGATGATTTTATTTTGAGCCCTTGCGGTGCCCTGAAGCTAACTACTGTTCAGAAAAGGTGGAACAGCTGGGTAGGCCTGAAAGGAGATACTGTCTCCCAGGATACACATTTACAGGTTCTGTCCCTTGCCCATTTGTGGCATCATTGAACCAAGTGAAAGCCTAGGGCAAGGGGCCCAGACAAGAGCGTCTCTTCTATACTCCCTGCAGTGCAGCTATGAAGAAAACTCCAGGTGGTATGTTAAATATAGAGGGAAATACAAGGGCCTTCTGTTCAACTTGGGACCCTTGATGGCTCCTTTTCACTTTGTTCTGAGAAACAGCAGGATTAGTTTATGTCCCATGCCCTGACTGTGGAGTATGCAACCATAAGACAATGATAAAAAATGCAATGTTTATACCCTATAAAATGTGTATACCACGTACTGCACTAGTGTTCCACATACTTTTCTCCTAATTCTTCCAACCACCTGACCAGGAAGGTGATCTTAGCCCCATTAAAGAGATGAGGGAGACGTTCACCATCTAGTGAACAGAAATTTGCATTACATTGTCCCATATTTCCCAAACTTTGGTTCTCTGAGATTCATCTTTGTGATTTTTGCCCTATCCGTCCACTATATATATTTTTCATCATTTACTTATTTATCTTTGAATCAATTTGCCCATCTTGCCCAGACTTATCTTAGTTAAATACTGCATAGGGGTGGGGTACAGCCCAGGACAATGAACTAGGTCCTATCTAACTTGGACAATGAACTAGGTCCTATCTAACTTGGGTCAGGCTGGCCCAGGTAGGAAGTAGAGTTTATCAGAAAAACCACGAATCACAGTCTTGGCATGATGCAGCATCTGAGGATTCAGCATCTGAGGATTCAGCACCTGAGGCATGAAGAAGGCAGCAGACTTGACTGAGAGATAAATGATTGATGGACAACGCCTTGGCGATTGGGGTTACCCTGGACAGCTTGCAGCAGAGGGAAGTAATCTACATTGATTGTTATCCTTCACTGAGACATTTAACTTGGGGTTCTGGTCCCTGGGAGGGGCTGACCAGAGCAAAACAGGAGCCCAGTGATTGGGTGCTGGGACATTTACTGGGTCAGGGTGGTGACCAAAATGAGGCATAGACTATCTCTAGAACTAAAACCAAGGCTGGAAATGAGGCTGGGATTCTCTGCAGAAACTCACGCGTCAGGAGTTTGCATTCGGGCCCTGTCTCTGCAGTCAGAGTGCACACTGGCTCCTTATTCCTTGGTCTTCCTTAATCAAGAAAAGTAACCGCAGGTGGGCCTAATCTTCAGGTGGATGTCTGAGGCCTTAGCTGCAGGGACAGGAAGGCTGGGAGGAAGGGAAGCAGGC
Organism: Cynopterus sphinx; assembly: GCA_030015415.1. NCBI lineage: Eukaryota > Metazoa > Chordata > Mammalia > Chiroptera > Pteropodidae > Cynopterus > Cynopterus sphinx. The sequence continues at coordinate 84,476,330 of CM057379.1, read as the reverse complement.
CTGGCAAACCTGTCCTCAGTACAAGCAGCCTGTGTTTTATTAGCCTGTCCTTTATGTTAAGAAAACAAAGGTTTGCTTTCACTCCTCAATGGGAAAAGAATACAGGTCAAGTGCCTGCACAATGAGCCAACAGTGATTCTGAACCCGCCTCAGCTGAGCTCACCTTCCTCTGAGATTTGAGATTCAGAACATGTTAATGGGAAACATTTTCAGCTTGCATTTATAAGCTCACGCAAACAAGGGCTGGGCTCTCATCCCAAATCAGGCGTAAAAATGCGGCTGATTATGTAAAACAGGACAAAGTACTACATCCAAAACCTTTCAAGAGGGAAGAAAGAAAAAAAAGGGTGGTGTTGGGGTGGGGAGAGCATCAGCAGAAGTCAAGGGCCCTTTCTGCAACTTGAGGCCTTTGGTGTCTGCCCTGTGGCTCTTTTTCATTTTATTTGAGAAACAAACGGATTAGCTGATGACCAAGGTATGAAACTCAATCCAATTTATCAACCAATCATTTGTTAGGAACCTATAAAGCACAAAAAGAAAGAGGTGGGGTGGAGGGGAGGGAGAGGGAGAGGGAGAGGGAGAGGGAGAGGGAGAGGGAGAGGGAGAGGGAGAGGGAGAGAGAGAGGGAGAGAGAGAGAGGGAGGGAGGGAGAGGAAGAGGGAGAGAGGGGGAGGGGGAGAAGGAGGGGGAGAGAGGGGGAGGGGGAGAAGGAGGGGGAGAGAGGGGGAGGGGGAGAGAGGGGGAGGGGGAGAACTCAAATAAGCAGATCCCTCAAACAGAAATTGTGCCAACTAGTTAGGATCTAATGCTCTGCACATACTTTCTGGTGTGTGTTCATTCTCCTGAGTGGACCCGCTCACCAGGATGGAGTGATCTGTGTTCACATGTGTGCTGAGTCATCTAGACATTTTAGAAAAGGAAGACTTAAGATTTATTGATACCTACTATGAGCCAGGAACTGTGATAGATATTTGATACGTATTATTGCAACTGATACTTGAATCAGACAAATTAAGCTAAATTGTGTTGCAGCAACAACTTCTAAACTTCAGTGGCTTAAACAGTGAAAGTGTATTTCTTCCTAAATTTACGTGTGCATGCAGGTCAGAAGGTGGGCTCTGCTTCTTGTGTGATCCAGGCGGGTGGAATAGCCTAGATCTAGTGGCCATTCTAGATAGAAAGATAGCTCTGGAGAGCACATACCAGCAATAAGATATTCTTCCCTCAAAGTGACATATGCTCAGTTCCATTCACAACTCATTTTGTGGTAGTTACATTGACCCACTCTGCCCCAAGGGAGACAGGACACACAATCCTACATTGTGCTCAAAAGACAAAGTGGGAAATTGTTGGTGAAAAGCACTGGCTGCTCCCTTAGTTTCTGAAATAATACATAACCGACAAGGTTGTTCTATTATCGTCATTTTACAGATGAAGTTTCTGAAACTAGGAGACCTTGGTTAACTCAATCAGCATCAAGAGTTTTTGTGCCTTAGTATAATTTCTTTTCCTTTCAGTATTTTTGAATCCATTGCCCAGAAAATGCTAATATGATAAAATTGAATGTCTCAATTTGAAAGCTTACTGCCAAATTCTCTCAAATGACGGGCATATAGCAAGGTCTTGTCCAGGTGGTCAGCCAATTCACTGGTCTCCTTGTGAACATCTTTTTGCTGCACAATTTAAAGTGGAATGAGGTCCTCCAGAAAAGTCCCATAGGATGTTAGTTCTATTAGATACTAAAAAGTGTTTCATTAAATATACTTAAAAATATATTTTGGAATATGCTGGAATACACGATTTTAAATAGATTTTATCACTGCAGAAATTTTTTAAACGATTGAATTTGCTAAAATGCCTCGCAGTTCTCCAAAAGGGAGACCCTAGTCCATGATATACTCCAAACTTACTTGCTTCAGTTTCCTGGAAAAATCTATTAACAAAGAAACACTGGAACAAGGTGTTAATGAGTGATAGTGATGCTTATTGCATTATAAGAGCTATAGAATTTAAATTCTTTTTATGTGGTGTCTAGTAGTAGAAAAATTCAGAGACTGAAGCATCAATTACTGCACAAACCGAGCCAGCCCTGTCTTCTACCTGCTGCAGATAGAGAGAGATTCAGATATGGGCTTTGCCTTCAAGGATCACACAATTTAAACAAATAATTATCAGTTATTGGAATGCAGTTTTTAAAAAGTCTCCATGCTAGCCCAGCCAGGCAATTTTCCTCATCTCCATTTTATAGATAAATAAGAGTCAGATTCACTTGCCTGGCCCAAATCTCATTGCCTGTAAGAGACCCTGCTACTTGGTGATTCTGCTGGTTCACCTGCGGGGGCTGGAATAGAGCCTCAGAGACATAAGCTTGCAAAGCTCCGGGGAGCTCTTTCACTCTTAAAATGCACTCCTACAACCTTCTCTCACAGCATAGAGTACATGGAACTCTGTGGTTCTCAATGTTGACTGCGCATTAGCATCTCTTGAGGAGCTTTACAAAATGCCCATATTTAGACTGATCCCCAACCAAGTAAAATCAGAATCTCACGAAAGGGAGCTAAGCGTAAGTATTCTTCGAAGCTCTCCAGTGAGTCCAGTGTCAGCCAAAATTGAGAAACAATGGTATGGCTACCTGCTTAGCCTGTAGAAAGAACCAGCTCCACTCTTAGCTCTTATAGCTCTCACCTCCAGTGGAGAGTGAGGTCACATTTGAAATGGAGAAATCAAGCTGTTCCAAGAGAACCCTACCCTTTTATTTGAAGTTAAAATAAATCCCCTTTATTTAAGGAATTCCAAAGCCCTTGGAAGAAACAAGAACTTTTGATTTGGACTATCCAGGATTCTGCTGTTACTGGCCCTCTGGGCTTATGAATGACCATTTCTCTGGGCCTCAGCTTTTTAAAATTTAATACTTTTTATGGTTACATCTATAGCAACACTCTCCTCACAGGCTGTTGCGAGGAGAAAAGGAGGAGGGGAAGCAGTACACATAAATTCCTTTTGCGATACTTGGCATATAGCAGGTATTCAAACATGACAGTTCCCTCGCTTCCTTTACTCTTTCCTCTTCTCCCTATGTCTTAATTTAAAAATTAATAATCTTACAAATCTTAAGAATGTCATGTCTTGTCCTAAAACTAAGGCTGGAGGCATTGTCATGAAGTCCTCCCATTGGGACTCAGGAGGTCATTGAAAAAGTGGTAGTTTTGACCGTTTTAATTGAGTTGGGGCTACATTATTAGTGGTAGTGCCATTATGAAGGCATTTGTTTAACCTGAGGAATCTAACTCAAATGTTCATTTAAATCAGTGAAGCTGAATGGGATAAATACATAAATATATTTTATTAGTGCATAGATATATGCACTAATTGCTTCCCTGACTCACTAAATTCTAATTAAAACCACTCCACCAGATGATTTTATTTTATCCCTTTCAACTTGTAATTAGAGCATTTACTGGCTATTATCTGAAAGAAGTGAATAGCTTCTGCTTGTGTGTTTGAACAAGAGAATGGGATGAAGGCCCCGGAGGGAGTGACTTCGTTGTTAGTGGTGTCATAAGATCATCTCCTCGTTGAGTGGAGATGATTTTAAGAGAAAGGTTCACTCTACCTTTGGACATTCAGCTCAGTTATACTACAGCTTAGTTCAAGAAGTCAATACTTCATGCTGGATGCCAATGCATGCCCAATAGCAGGACCCTTATGGGAATCTAGTGCTCACCAGTCCGGAATTTGTACATGGCAAACCAAGGCACAGGGTGGCCAACCCTCTCAGAATTTCCTCAGAATGCCCTACTTTGGTCTTTTCTTTGCTTTCATCTTCCTGATTTTGGTTGGCTCTGAACCCCCAATTGCTTAATGACTCCCACTAAACAGGGCTCCCAGAGCTCTCTCAGATTGTATCTGCTTCTCACTCTCTAGCCCCATCTTCTGTCCTGCTGGACACAGGAGGTTTTTCGCCAACAGTAGGGATTTGAGAGAGACACCGCATACTTAATTCTAGGTTAAGTGTTAAGGATACAGAGGTTATTGTCCTTAACATAGAGATAGTTGTTACAAACTCTAAGAAAACCTCTGAAAGTTCAGTAGATAAACAAAGATATAAATCATTAAATAAAAATATAAATGGCCAAATATGTTTAAAATGCAGATTAAAGAAATCATAAGATATAGTAGTCTTCCCCTCATCCTTAGCTTTGCTTTCTGTGTTTGAGTTATCTACAGTCAACTGCAGTCTGGAAATAGTAAATAAAAAAATTCAAAAACCATTTATAAGTTTTAAAATGCATGCGGTTTTGAGTAGTGTGATAAAATCTCATGCCATCCTACTCTGTCCTTCCCAGGACATGAATCATCTCTTTGACCAGCGTTACCACACTGCATAAGTACACTCCCTGCCCATTAGTCACTTAGTAGCCGTCTCCATTATCACATCGCCTATTGCAGTATTGCAGTGCTTATGTTCAAGTAATACTTATTTTACTTAATAATGGCCCCAAAGCACAAGGGTAGTGATGCTGGTAATTTGGATGTGCCAAAGAGAAGACTTAAAATGCTTTCTTTAAGTGAAAAAGTATGTACGTATAAGAAAAAACATTATATATACATATGTGTCTCAGTATTATCCATGGTTTCAGGTATCCACTGAAGGTCTTGGAATGTATCCCCTGTGGACAAAGAGGGACTCCTGTACTGTTTTTCACCACCAAATTAGCAAAGGGCAATCGTTATTCATATGTTGATGAGCAGGCACATTTGAATGTGCTGGAAAGAGAAGAAATGAGTACCACGTTCTCCCCTAAGAAAGTCAAGGCTCAGGACAGGTATACAACTGGAAGTCCACATACCTGGTATCTATATGTTTAAGAGCTGAAAACAAAACTAAGAAACTGTTAAGTTAAATACTTTCAGTCTTTCTACCTTGATAAATACACCTTCCTAATGACTTGGATAAATTTGTAATTTGGGGGTTCTCAGGAGTCCTCTGATATAATTTGATGGTATAGAGAGTGAGGCCCAGGCTCCTGGCCTCTGACCCACCTTCTTACTCTTTCCACCTCTAACTCCATCTGTACCATGATGGGCTTTGTCCACATACATGTGGACACATTGACTGTAAATCCAAGGTCTTTCCTGTGCCCATCCATCCCACAAACAGGAATAAGGATATGCACATTGCAGTTGAGGTTGGCTCTTAAGAAAATGGCTCCAGGAAAGAAGAGGCTCTGAAACCCTAGAAGAACGTATGGCATTCTGAGACAGGCAATTCCAGGACTCCAGACCCTTGCAGCACGATCTAGAAAGTCAGGGGTCATGGGGCCTCAGTGGGTTATCATTTTGGCCCATGGAAACCTTGACTCATAGGAAGTGCTATGGCTTGAGAAAGCTAGAGAGAGACACAAGAAAGTATGGGACCAGAGCCAGGGCTCTTCTCACTAAGGTCAGTAGTAATAGATATTATTTTTCTAGAAACAATTGTACCATGTGCCTTGACAAGTTTAAAATATTATTATTCTTTGACTCAGTCACCTATTTAGTCTCTAAGATTTTGAACTCTGTACAGAAAACTGAATAATAAAGTGATATAATACTTGCATATAAAATATAGTTTGGTAATATTGTTTACTATTACCCTTCCCCCCCAAAAAAGCCTAAATGTGTAATGTCAATTACTAAATTATTTTTTATAATGTTCAGTGTCAAAATAATAACAAATAATTATATATATACATATATATAAAATGTTAAGTAAAATATTCAGGTGTTTATAACCACAAGTGGTATAAACAAAAAATAGATGTAGACTTCTGTACTTATAAATTAAACTGTAAAAACATGTTTTTTTTACATAATAAACTACTAACTGCCACTAATGAAGTGGTAGGAATAAAGGAATGGATTACACATAATTTTTTTTATGTTGGCCTTTATTTGAAAAATTTTCTGAGTAACAACTTAGTAATTTTACTCTAAAAAAGTGAAATTCTTTCAGCTGTTTTGAAATAGGGAAAAATAGATACTACTGTATGTTATTGTCATGGCTCTAGTTTTTAGTTTGGGTGTGGGTTCATAGGTGCTCATTACATTGTTAAAAATTAACTAATATACAAACACACAAGCACACACAAAAGCAAGCAGTCACTATAGTATACAGGGAGAAATGATCAAGGTGTGTCATGAGCTATATTATAATTAATTCTGTACATCTGAGATCCAAATGCAAAAATAAACAGTAAAGCCATGCTTTACTTATTAAAATAAAGACATAAACAGGAATGCAGGGCAAAAAAGAAAAGGAAAAAATGAAGCTTTGCTGAACTGACGTAGCCTGTTGCAGAATCTGAGCTCTTTATCCTGTTTCTGAAAGAAATGACTTTGTTACACAGAGTTGGGTTCATACATTTAGGTCCTTCTTGAGGCTCTGTGCTTCTGGACAGGTTATTTAACCTCTCTCAGCTGTTGTTTCCTCAACAGTAAAGTGGGTCAACAATAGCATTTACTTTGTAGGGCTTTTATGAGGCAAAATAAGAAAATGCATGTAAACTACTTAGCAATCAATGTTCATTTCTGTTATGGAGACTGTATTTTCATCATCAATGCCATCATTGTCATCAACATTATCATTATTGTCACTGTCACTATCATCATCGTTGTCATCATCATCATTGTCACTGTCAAGTGGTGGTTGCCAGGATAAAGGCCCAGGTTCAGTAGGAGACAGCATCTACAGGAACTCAGTAAGAAGTCACCAGGTTGGAGTTCAGGATTGGGGCTGACTGCTGCTTCGATGTGTTAACCACAGACGAATTTCCCCAATCTCCCTAAGCCCCAGTGAGTTTTGTGACTCAGATTCTGTGCAATTCCTACCCATCCAGAAGAGATAGCCCAGACTAAAGATCTTCTTGGGATAGTTAAATGAAGGTGGTGTTTTCCCTAAGTTGTAGTTGCTGTGGAAACAGGTGACCCTTGGGGACTATGCTTGGCTTCTTGGCTCCTGGAAAATAATCGTCCATTTTTTCTTGTCTTTATTATTCCCAAGAAACATTTGTCAAAAGAGCACATGCCACTTGACCCATCCTGACTCTTATCTCTGGGCTGTGGAAAGGAGCATGACTTCTGCCCTGAATATGTGTGAATGTTGCAGTTGGTGCTTACAGGCTATGTAAGAAATGGCATTGACTACTTGAGGCTGACATTCTTTACCTACGCTTGTGTTTCCTTGCTTCTCCTTGAAAATGCCCTCATTTTCTGGGACTCCTTATAAGAAGAGCACTGCTTCTCTATTTAAAAAAAGGTGAGAAAATTCAAGGCATTTGGCCCTGGAAGGTAACCCTCTTGGAAGAAAACAATAGCTCCCTGAAAAACTGTATTCCAAGGTTCATCTTCCCTTCGGGTCCAAGGTTCTCTTTGGATTACCACTGTTGTCTCTATGCTTCTTCTATAAGGGAGTTGTGTCTCCTTTAATTCGTTGGTGTGTATATGTGTTTTTATGTGGACACAAATATCTCTCTTATTTTCCTTAGAACAACTGAGAGAGGCTGAAATGTTTAAAATAAACAAAGAACCTAACCAAACAGTGAGAACAAGCAAAAGAGAAACTAACAAACAAAAATAATAACAGAGGCATAGAAACAGTTCAGAACCCTTGGATAGATAGCCACGCTTTCTAGTCCCAGAGTTCTGGTCCCCGTGTGGAGGCTTCTTCCCCAGCCCTTTCCTTCCCAGGACCAGGCTTCCTCCCTGTCTGAATCTGCAGGTTACCTGGCCACTACTTGAAGCAAAGGACAAGAAGAAAAGTACTAATTTTGCTATCCTACCTACCCAAAAGAGATAAAAAAAAAAAAAAAAACATTCTAAAATAGAGCAGGACATGGAGGAAATATTGTGTCTAAACCATCCTGGATCCAGAGTTCTCCTTCTTTCTTTTCTTTTATTAAAAAAACTTACCTCTGTGGTGAGTCAAAATGCAAGAGCAGTTTGACTGTCAAAACCATCCCCATCTCATCTAGCATATTTTCTGCTTTGAAATTAGCCAGACTTTCTCCCTCCTTCCCTTTCTCTCCCTTTCCATTGTTCCTTGCTTGTCCCCACTTATCCATACAAAAAATATTGAGTTTCAACCACGTGAAAAGTGCATTAGTATGAGGCCACATTAGTATGATTTGAAAATATCTATTTAATTTCAATCCCAATTTTTTTATTTCTAAAATTCTTATGCTGAATAACACTGTATCTTGCCATTACTAAAACATCTCTATAATTTTACCTTCATTTCTTGAATACATAACCTTATGCAACTCCGTACATGTATGTGTCCATGTCTGTGCATATGCGTGTGTTTGTGCTTGGTGAGACTATTCCCACTGACCCAGATACCTTTTGTAGGTTGACTTTCCAAGCTTTTAGCTAGCCTCCAGCAGCTCAAAAGCCCACCCACCATCACCCGCCAACACACCATGTGTCATCACCTTGCAGGGTGGGTTACACAATTCCTAGGGCCTAAGTAAAGGAGCTGACCAGATGCCTAAGGATGGTGTAGCACAGCTGCTTCTCACAATTCAAGTTTCAGAACAGGCCGCAGGCCATGGGGAGCTCTGTCTCATTCAGGTGATGGGAGGAGGGAGCAGATGGCATCTCTGCCCCTCTGCTGAAACTTCCTCCAAGCTAAGCCCCATTTAGGCCTACTTCTTGTCTCCTCTCACTGTTCTGGGGATTCTGTTTATATTAAACAAAATTTTTCTGTTAGCTTTCTTCCAAGAGGAAGGGGCTCTTAATTCAGCAACCACCTAAAAACTGTTCTGCTCTCTCTTCCCCAGCAGCCCAAACTAGTTCCCCACCTCTCCTCCTCACTGTTCTTTTGGATCTTTGGTCTCCAACATCTACGCAACAAGCTGCCTGGATGCCAGGAGCAAAGACCCCAAAGGGTAGTGAGCAGCATTGGCTTTTAGAGAGTGCCTTTCTTTAAGAATCTTGAATTACCTTTCAGACAATTAAATGTTCTAGTTGTAAATGGGGGAACTGAGGACTAAACAAATACTTCTTCTACCTCAGAGACATATACATGGCTGATAACACAAAGAATCCAGCCCACCTGCTGTTCTCATTTTCAACACTTTTAAAAGAATGCAATTTATAGCCTGAGAAGTGAGGCTAACACAAAATTATGGAGCTCATTTTCTTCTTCTTAGCATTTCTCTTTTCTCGACTTCCTTTCTGACCCCATCAGCTCATCACCCCTTTCCCAAGGGTCTGCATACACAAAGACTCCAAAGGTCTTACTTTTATGCAATTCCAGTGGAGAGGTTTACTCCAGAAATATAGGGGCAAAAGGGTCATGAGAAGACCTTAGGACAGACTCACGCCCCTACACCAGAATTTGCTCCTATCTTAGCATAATTCACTCATCTTATGCATGTGTGCATGTTTATATGAATACACAATATCTCTGTGGGTCTGATCCTGTGGCTACAATAGCAGGTGACGTAGGTGTGGCCTCCCTCTCCATGAACGTGCATGAACTCCAGTGCAAACACTGTTCCACCTCCATCAGCACACTGGCAGAACCAGAGGAAAGGGATCTAAGTTTTTCTCTTGTAAACAAACCAAAGTACTTAGTTACAACCTCTACCCACAGCAAAGATGAGAGCCTAAGGGCTAGCAAGTTCCTGGAATTATAAAGAACATTTCTGTTTTTGAAAAATATCTCATTTGGGTCATGAATGACCCAGTACAGTGATGTATTTTCTCCCATAATTAAGTCTACATAATAATAATAGTAATAAGTATTGAAAAAATAATAGTTAATATTTATCGTTAAATATTAGCTAATATTTATACATACTGAGTAAGTAGTAAGTGTCAAACTCCATTCTAAACTTTGTATAAATATTATCTCACTCCTCATATAAATTTTCTGAACCAGGCACTATTATCTCCTCATGCAGATGAGAAAACTAAGCACAGAAATGTTATAAAGTTTCCCAAAATTTATTAAGCATCAAGTAGTGAACTTGGAACTTTAAATAAGCTATTGAGGTTCCTCTCTGCAAATCTGAGAAGAGCTCAACTTTCTATGAAGAAAGGGAGGTTTAGGAGATTAAGGCCATTGCTTAAGGCACATAGTCCCCAGGTGAGACAGGAGCTAAAGCTGGCCAACCACACAGTTACTGCTCTGTATTTATACCACTGTTCCCACTGAAGTGCCAGCTCATCGAGAACCTGTTCTTATGCTACAGTCTATACAGTGCCTAGCATAGTGTTGCCCCACAAAAGACATTCCATAAACATGTGCTCATTCTTTTTATTGAGCTAATGAATTCTAAATTAAATATTGATATTAAATTCTGTTATTCACACTCCTGGGAGTAATTTCATGGGTAATTCATAGGAATAAATAATTATCAGATCATGGAAGTTTTGCTTAAAAGTGCATATCTGTTTTTTTGTTGTTGTTGTTGTTGTTGTTGTTGTTTTTTTGAATATGGGTTTGCTATTTACGGGATTCATGTCACTTACAAAATAATGAGGATGAGGTGTGATGGTCTGACTCTGGAGAACTTGGGAGTAACCATAGCTTTCCTGCTCAGGGTCCTGCTGTTTCCAGCTTCCCATGGGAGTAAGGTATCATCTCATCCATTTAGGTCATGGACTGGCCATCCTGGCTGTCCTTGTTTGTGAATGGCTTTTGTTTGACTCATCCACAGAGTGGACCTGCAAAGTGACTTGTTTCCTTCTTCCTTCTTTCCTCTCCCTTTCCCTCTTTTCTTCCCTTCTTCCCTCATTTTTTCTTTTTCATTCTCTTCTCTTCTCTTCTCTTCTCTTCTCTTCTCTTCTCTTCTCTTCTCTTCCCTTCCCTTCCCTTCCCTTCCCTTCCCTTCCCTTCCCTTCCCTTCCCTTCCCTTCCCTTCTCTTTCTTTTCTTTTCTTTTCTTTTCTTTTCTTTCCTTTTCTTTCCTTTTCTTTTCTTTTCTTTTTTTTCCTTTTTTATCTCTCTCTCTCTCTCTCTCTCTCTCTCTCTCTCTCTCTCTCTTTTCTGTAGAATTATTCTTGTCAACATTAAAAAATGATATTTTTTGTCTAATTTCTGGGGTGTTTTTTCTGAAAAAATTTTAACATCTGGCAACACAGGCCCATGTTTGTACTTGGCAGTTAGCTACAGCTAATTAATAAAGGTTCCTCTTCCAAACAAGACCTGTGCCCTCCACATGATCTCAGTCTTTACTGTTCTCCTTCATCTCCCAACATCAAGGTTAAATACCAATCGTCACCAATTCTCATACTTATGCAATTGTTTTCCTGACTCCCAGCCACTCCTACCCTTTCCTGTTACAGATCTAGCATCTGAGGGCATTTGAGTTCATGAACCTATCTTAGGTGATGAAGATCACCAGGGGTAGGCAGAAAATCACACATAATGTTGTTCCAGCTTGTCCCCCACGGTCCACCTTCCTCGTATGTGCTCTCTGACAGGGCACCCATAATTGCAGCATGAAACGGAATGGCTCTGCCCCTAGTAGCAAGCCAATAGAATTTTACAGCTTCTCTAACCCAGAAAGATATAGGCAAATATCAGTCTTATAAATTAACTGACAAAGATGCCCAATCCTTTCATTTCAAACTTTTCAACTAAATAATCACTCTTTCTATTCAACCTCTTAGTAGTGAATGGGTAGTCCCCAAACCAAATAATTTATTTTAGCCTAAGCAGCACTACTTTCTCTAATCTGGTATGCTTGCTACCTGAGTATACCCAATCTGTGATAAAAGTAATAATTTTTTTTTTGAGATGTGAAAATCTCATGCTGATGGTGTGTAAATTGAATGGTTGTTGCTACTGTCAAAGGAGCTAAAGGATAATGCTGCTGAGAAATTGAGAGTGCTCTGCTTGCCAAAATGGCCACAAGTCAGTCAGCAAACTTATTATAAATTGTGTCAAGACATTGACATACATTTCCACCAGAATTTTGGCAGAAAGTGGCTCTTTTCATGGATGTTGTAGGAGGCTGAATTAGTGTTCCCAACTATTCATTCTCAGAATGGAACTTACATCTCCACGCCCTTTTTTCCTTTGACTTCACATTCCTTCCACTAGAGTCTATAGAGTGTACATCTCTACCCATCTTCGAACCTGACCATGAAATTTGCTTTAATAATTGGAATACAGGCAATGAGTGACAATGTGCCAATTCCTACATGAGGGGTTGATAAAGTTAGCAAATTTCCGCCAGCACTCCGTAATGAGAAAATATGCCCCAGGCAGCTGTTGCTCCTTAAGCTTGGGTTTTGGAATGAAAACACAAGGAACAGACCTGGATCCAACTTAGCCCAGCTGACTCCAGCTATGATCAGCCAAAGCCATAGATAAACTTCAACCCATAAGCTAGAAAGTAATATTTGTTGGTGCAAGCCATCAAGATTTGATTGCTTATCAAACAAAATTCTTACAGAAAAACAAAAACAAAAAACAAAAACAAAAAAAGCAAAACAAAACGAAACAAAAACCTGGCTAATGCAGCAGCTAGAGAATGGGGAAAAAAAAGATTACTTTTTTCTAGTTTGCCAACAATTGAGAATTTTGATTATGCCATAGAATATGTCACCACAATTTAATGTTTACTCTGCAAATGCACTTTTATTAAGATTTTTTTTTGTCTTTTTCAGGATGTTTTTTTAATGCATATAAGCTTTATTGTACCACTCCTCTAGACTAATATTGACACACATCTTCTGTATTAATGATGACATCTACCTCAAATGAATAATTTGATGGAAATCACAAGTTCACCAGATATAGGGAAGAAAGAAGAGAAAATGTGGTGCAAAAAAAAAAAGGCATGTGAAATAAGTATTTTGTAATTTGTCAAGAGCTAAGATAAACACCTTATTTTTCTAACTAAAACTAGGTGTTTTAATCTACCTAACTCCACCAGCTTCCACTCCACTTTTCAGTCTCCCTAACTCCATCAGTTTCTGTTATCTTGATTCCATGGGCAGCTTTGAGAACTAGTCCCATTGGTCCTCTAATAGGTTCATTTACAGTCATCTTGTCAGGGTCACAGATAAGTACCCAACTCATTAGGCACTGACCCCTACTGGAGTAATCATCATAAACCACCATGAGCTCTTCCCAGTTCAATTGATGTGTAAACTATTTAAGGACAAGATGAAATGAACAGGAAAGATTTTCTGGTTTAGTTTAATTGCTTCTCAGGTGGCCTCTCATTTACCAAGCTCTGCTACAAGTAAGAACCAGAACTACCCTAGTGAAACTAATATAAAAGACCAAGTACTTCTGGGAATATAGCTTGATTCCACAGATCCCAGGGAACCTCATTGCTAGATTGAAGGAAAGGCTGTGTCAGTCTACTGGGTGTGCTGGTGGTGGTCCTTCTCTTCTCTGCCTATCCATAATTTAAAATTACATTTTCTCTAGATTTAATGAACAGATTATGTTGTCCACAAATCCCTTGCCCTTTAAACTACAAAAAAATGATGGCTATTTTAAACACGAGTCAAGTCGTCTCTACTGGGATGTCTTCATTGGGATATATTTGAGTTTATCAAGAAAAAGATGGTGAACAATTGTAATAAAAATACAGTGAGATAGATGAAGGAAGATTGGCAGAAATTTGATGGTTGCTGAAGAAACATGGTTTTTCACTGTACTATTTTTTCTCTATTTGTATGTGTTTGAAATTTTTCATAATAAAAATGAAAGATTTTTAAGTCTGTAGACATATCAAGTCAGATTTGAACCCAAATCTTATTTTGGGGCTTGCTTTGTGTCTCTACTGGATTTTTTTTTTTTTCAATAAAAGAATAGCTGTCAGGAGATCCCATTTCAAAAAGCACATTGGATTCCAAAGTTCTTAAGCTTTCACTGTTTTGTCAAGACATGCAAACAACTGGTTCTGGATTTTCATGGTCTATCAATTACATTTAGGTAAAATATACATCTCTTTAATAATCTTTCTTGCCTTAGGCATGGAGAATCCAATAGAAATGGTACCCTGGGGTTGTCCAGACTGAAGACTCTGATAAACATCAAAATCTATCTGCCCTTGCCTGCCCAGGCTCTACCTCTGGTGAAGTTCCTGGGTCTCAGAATCTGAATTCCACAACCTGTCACAGACCTTGACCATTCCAGACAAGGACAGGTTGCACCTTAGTAGGTTGGGCTTCAGTAACAGGAGTGGGTTTGTAGCCCTTGATAACAAATCTAATGTAACATACTTAAGGATGGGGAGCCCTGTGAAACTTTATGGCCACCCAGTTGTAATTATTCCAGGGTCCTCACCATGTTTACCCAGATTATGTAAACTGGCTTTTATATTGGGTCTGATTGAGAATGGATTGTGATTTCATTCCCAGCCATCTTTGCGGGGGCCCTGAGAGCCTGCTTACTTATTGCTACCTTCTTCTCTAGAGACAAAGATTTAGAGCCCAGATGCTCAAACAGAGAACAGTTTTGCTCTTGTCCTAACTCCTAAATTGGAACATCATGGCCCTATGTATGAATTATTATATCTCTCTAAACAACATACTAAAAAGTCAGACCCATAATAGGTTAATTCTCATCAACCTGGCCTCACCTATGTCATGACCAGGTTCCTAGATGATGGAAAGGAATTCCTTTCCCTTATTCTCATGAACACAGCTGAAACAGGATGCAATTTTCTATGAGACTTTTAAGGAAAGTACAAGGGAAAAGACATTTTAAATGCAAAAATAAAGAGTGACCTTCAAAGTCCAAATATTTTACCCTAAAATGGCTAATTTACTTATTTTTTTATTTTGGTTGTTTGCTTATTTGGTTTGGATGCCCAAGTCAGGGGGTTGGGGTGGCCCATTCTAGACTGAGTACACCTCCTAGACTTGATAGCAGGCTTTTCTGGGCTGCCTGTAAGCAATGAGGCAGTCTACTGCACTGGAAAAAGCAAGGGCTTTGAATTTGGGCAGATAAGGATCCAGATCCTTAGTCTGACATTTCCTAACTGTGTGGTATTTGGCAAGTTACTTAACCTCTCTGGTCTTCAATTTCTTTATCTGAAAAACAGAAATAATAATACCTACTTGTCATGAGGATTAGATCAATTATATATAAAACATATAACATCCTGCCTGGCAGATTATGTAACCTCATTGAATGGTAGCTGTTTTTCTTTTTTCTCTGATCCAGAAAGATCCTCGCCTTCAGGATTAAATAGGTGAAGCACTGGATGATCCAAAACATTGACAGCCTTACACTTTTATCAACATGGCAGATGCCCATCAACATAGAAGAAAGTCCAGAGCCAAAAGTCCTTGCTCGACTCCATCATGAAAACTGTCAAGGGCTATTTCTTCATGAGAAAATAGTCTAAGCTTATGTGTACTATGGGTAGCTTCAGGGGGTTGTTGAATGTGAAAATGCTATATGTGGTATGGTCTGTGTGCCTGCATGCATTTTCCTGGACAGATAGTCCACAGTTTTATCAGATACTCAGGTGAATCTATTTTTTTTTTCATTCATTCATTTAAGAAATACTTTTTGAGTGTTTATTATGGTCTAGGTGTAGAAAGTTCAGCAGTGAATAAAACAAACAAACAAAAAAAACGTAGCCACATGGAGTTCGATTTCCAGTGAATCTGAAAATGGCTAAAAACCACTAATTGAAGAAATCCAAGAAGCTATAAAAAGAAGTTTAAATTTTCAAGTAGCTTTCTTTTGGTTGCTTTGAATTATAAACTACAAACATCTGTCCAATTGGGTCAAACATGTTTTCTGCAGCCATATGTATTTGACACTGTGGATACCAAGGGAAAGGATTAATACAATTTTACTGACTAATCAGCAAATTTCCTCTGATTGCCCAACTGTGGAATCTCAGGAATAAAAGAAAGCTATTAAACAATGTGTTAAGGTGCAAAAAGATCAACCCTGGTACTTTGGCATCAGAGGAACCTGTGTTTAAATCAGCTACCTAAATGTGAAAGGTTAAACGAGATATACAAATTCTTTGAGAAACAACATTATCTTGAATCCGAGATACTTATCTTAGGGGGTTGTCATGAGTATTAAATAGTATTACTGGCACTCAGTAAATGTTAGTTCTCTGCATCAAAAATGATGATTCTTATAGAGTTGGGACCATGGACCTATACACGTAAAACACATATAAACCACAACATATACACATACACATACTACACACATGCATATTTTGATACTGACAAAGACTTGCCCAATTTAAAATTGTTTTCAAGGGATTTACACAACACAAATAAGCTGCAACAAACCACACACTCATACACACAATAATCAACGACCTTTAATTTAACAAAGGGTATTTTAAAAAACAAAACTGTAAAAGAGGTTTACTGTCAGCATAAAAAAATAACTTTTTAAATGAAATAAATTGTGCTTAAAACTAACATATCAAAAATTCAATATATAAAAACTCAACATTAACATATGTTAATATATAATATATATAGCAATATAAACTTATAAAGTTAAAAACTCAAGTATTTTTTATTCTCATTGTACTTGCAAGGGTGCTATAGTTTATTGCTTCATCTTTTGATTCTCACAACCCTGTCAGATGTGCAGAAAAAAGGATTTTTAGTTGCATTTTTGGGGAACAGAACCGAGACTGAGAAGGAAGAAGTGTCTGGCTCCAGGTCCCTGCTCTCTTTTGCCTGTGGGTCCTATGAAACGAGGACCTGTAATCATTGGTTCAGGCACTCATCTGTCATTCTTTTAGGTCGTCAGGATGGAGGCTTCCACTTTATGTAAGGTAGAACTTTTTTCATAGACAAAGCTGAGCTGCCTTATGTCTGTAGGAGCCTTGGAACAGAAGCTGGATCGCCACCTGAGAATATCTGCTCTCCCTTCCCAATAGCACCTTCAAAGATTTGAAGCTCATATCCTGCCAGTTCTTTCTTCTTTGGAAAAAGATTACCAACCCCTTCAGTTTAGCTGAATTAGAGAGAGTTTGGGTTTTAGAATCAGACAGACCTCGACTAGAATCCCAGTTCAACCTACATTTATGTGAATGTGGTATTTCATCTCTCTCAGGTATTTGTATTTGTAAGACTGAGGAAATGATTAAAATCTCCCAGTGGGTGAACATTAAAGAAGGTAATGTGGGTATATATTGTTCCTGACATCATTCTCCCAGGGCCACTGCATAGAGTTGTGCAGGTTGTACCCTGCTCAAGGGTGGCAGCCCAGAGGGCAAATGGAAGTGGAAATATAGCCAGTGCTCAGATCCTGAGCCTTGTGCCCTTAAGGGGCTACAGTTGAGATAAAGCAATGACTCTTAGTAATTCATGTAACCAGACTGGACACTGTTTCCTAAGTCTTAGAAAGCCTCTGAATGCCTTAGGTAGTTCCTTCCTTCTTTCCCACCCCCTCCTTTTGGTCATTTCTCCTTCAATGATCATGGGTCATAAAATTGATTACACTGAATCATTCACAGTGCTCCATTGTTGCTCAGCCCCCATGGACTGGACAGCGGCTGCTTCTAGGCAAATGAGGGGGGGAAGATTTCTTGCTACCTCCAGGGCTTTGACAAGGATTGGTTCTGTCTCTAAATGAAATACCCTTTAAATTGCCCTGAAATTGCATCACTTGTCTCAGTTAAGTGGAATCCTATAGACTATAAATCTGACTTGAAAGGGCTTAGTTTAATTTGACTAAGATGTTACAAAGGGTTTACCAAAATTTAAAGCATTTGTCTATGGAAAATCAATTATGGCCCAATTCATTTCGCTGATGATGGGAACATTTTCATTTTTGGATAGCATATGTGCAAGGGCACCTGCTCATGCACATGCACACATTTGGGATGCAGAGGCTGGAGTCCCAGTTGCAGGAAGTCAATGCGTGTTAAGTATGGCTTATTGACAAATGATAAGCAAGTTATCAATTGCAGTAATTTTATCACGTTGGCTCAATATTTCTAGAAAGCTGGGTTCTGATACTCCAGCCATGACATGGTTTCAGCTTGTTATTCACAGTTAGTGGAAAGAGAAAAGTGTTCTCCATTCTAGTTTCCTCAGTTTTTATTACTGAAGGGTAATAGAAGGTCACCCAACTGGGTGAAATAAAGCTCCAATCCCGGCAAATCATCAATTCACCAAAAGTTCAATGTGCTAAAAGAAGAAGCAAATCTCCTCATATAGTGAATTGCCAAAGCCATGTCTGGCTGGTACCTAATTATGATGAAGTGCTGAGAAGATCAAAATATGAAGTAAATGATGGAGAAATATTTACAAGATTTTACCACTTTTAGGAAAGTGAATGCTGCCCTACTGGTTCTAAGGTGTTTGTGACTGGAATGGGCAGGCCTGGTAGAAAGAGACCAGTAGGAACTTGAGGCCCTATCAGGGGCAGGTGGAACTATCCACAAATAGTGAAGAGATAGGGGGTGCTCAGTATGGGATCCCAAACAAAAAGACATAGGACCCCACACTAATTTGAGAAATCAATTGCAAGAAGGAGGAAGTGATCACGGTAGAAGTAGTAGTAATGATAATGATAATAAATAACAATAATAATAACTGACATTTATCAATACCTACTATGTGTCAGGAGCATTCTAAGCACTTCAAATATATTATCTTATTTAATTCTCACAAAAAATCCATTGAAGTAGGCACAGTTATTTTCCTCAAACTAAGGACATATAGCTATGTAACTGATGAAGTTAAAATTGTAATTGAGGCTTGTTTTCTTTATCGTTATATCTGAGGGCCTTCAAAGACACTGAATGAAAAATGAAAGCAATATGCAGAGGTTGAGAGAATTAGAAGGATTAGTAACCTGGTGCCAGGAAGCGCCAGGTCCTCTCACCTGCTTTGATACTATAGAACTGAAGAGTTGGGGGAGAGAAAGGTTTACAGAGGTTAGAAATGAGCCCCCCACACACACTCTCCTTCCTCAAGTTAGAATGACTTCAGGAATTTTCAATGCTCTACTCTCGTCTTCACATTAAAGAGGAGACTCTTGTAGCTCCTTCTGGTGGTTGGTAGTGTCTTCTGTGTAGAAGACTTCTTTTGCCCTAAAGACCTGTCAGGCAGGGTGGGTCTAGCTAGGGAGGCAACAAGTATCTGGCTGGCTGCTCAGAAGTCTTCTAGGCTTTGGGTTTTAACTCAGAGAAGTGGAGAGATCCTTCAGGATTTCTCTGAAGTTGTTCAAGGTGAAGGGGGCACATGGACACAAGAAGAATGAACCTAGGAGGGAGCCATAGGGTACTGAAGCCAGCAGAGAGGTGGGCCTAAAGAAATGATGGCATAGCATGGTAATACATATTCTGGAGATGAAATGGGAGCTTCTGGCATTACATTTGTCTAGGTCAGAATGCTGTAGTCAATCATAATGACTTTTCAAATGTTGGAGCTCTTTACATTGCATGACATGTCTTTGTAAGTTTGTAGTTTAAGTATGTATGAATGTTAAGTTTCTGTCCATCTCTTGAGAGGTCTTGGAGAAAGAGACATTGATTTATTAAATCCTAGATGTCCTTGGGACCTGTGCTTTGCATGGCTTAAGCAGGAGCTTCTAGAAATGACAAGAACAGAGCAGACGCTTAGTTAAATGTCAACATTAGAAGCCAACTCAGGGGCCACTACCCCACCTAGAGTGGACCTCATAGCCTCCATGGGTGGTCTTTCCTAACTTATTCTTAGAGTTGGTATTACTACAGGTTGTGATTTACCACGGGGGAAGTCTAATTGGCAGGTCCTCAAGGAGAGTCAGAAAGGGGAAGAGAGAGAAACTACCTCAGGTCTAGACCAGGATGGGCAGCAGTTCTCAGGGACTTGATGGAGCAGGGAGATTTGCTCCGGAATGTAACAAATGGAGATTTAGAATGAGTTCTTTCAAGTTCCAAGCATCAAAACCTGAGTTTGACAAATACTGTTGATAACAACAAGAAGAGAATGTATAGCCAGAAATGGAGAAAAAGTCAGATGTAGTATATGTACAGAAGGAAGCAAATTCAAGACAATAGCATGAATGTCTGGCATAGAAAGCCCAGAGGTTCAAAGCATTATCAACAGATACTCCTTCACATGCATTCCTGCAGTGGTCACAGACTCGCCCCTCCCTGCAGTGGCTCAGCAGATGACCTTTAAAATTATAAAAAAAGCAGAAGGAAAATTCCAGAAGTAAATACTATAGTTATTGTCCGTTTCAAAGAAACATTTGGGAAAACAGAAGGGGCAAAGGGAATGTAGACTGCTGGTGACGTATCCCCTCCTGGTTCCCCAAACTGTCCTCCCAGTGTCATCAGGCAGCAGGACTCAGGCTGCACTATAAAGCAAGGGGACGAGAAAGAATCTGTCTGAGAGAAGACACATGCAGGCTCTTTCTATTTAGTTCAGAATCCTTCATTTCAATAATTCCCCAACCTCTCAATGTCCCCTCCTAGGAGGGACCGCCCACACAGCACTCAGAAAAGATCAAGGAATGAAACGGAGGAGAGGGCAGTCCTCACAGAGGCTGCTAGGAGCATTTGACTGGCATAGCATTTGCAACATTAGAAGAGAAGGTTTTTAATGGCATGAAAATGTCTTTAATCACAGGAGCTAAACTGCATGCAGCTCAGGTTCAAGGTGATCGAGATGCTCTTGTTCTACATCTACATTTTTATCTCACTTAGATTAATTCATATTTTAATTGCTTCTCTCCCTGATTGAAGTACCAGAAAGAAGCATTTTCATTCCTTTGATCTCATGTTCTCTTAAGCATGGTCAAGGTCAGGCACCGGGCACATGAGCCTTGTGGGAGGATTTCCAGGAAGAGCACCAGGAGGTAAGTGCCCTCTTGTGAGCAGTGGAGCTCCCCAGAGGGAGGGAAGGTCTGGTGGGGACCCACAAGGCAAAGCTGTCCCTACCAAGCCAGAGTCATAGCGCTGTGGCTTTTTAAGCCAGCGAGGAACAGCAGAGAAGGGGTATAGAGGAATCATGAAAATGGAAAAATCAACACTTGTCATCACACATCTTGCAGTTTAGAACCCTGTTGCATTTATCTTCAGGCCATGAGATTGATAAAAATGTTGTCCATACTGTCTGTCTCCTTGTAGAATCCCAAAGTCTCCCGGCCCTATCTTGTCACCTTGCCCTTGAATTGGAAAATAAAAATATCCCTATTGCAAAATCTCTGGGATTGTGAAGGGGCTACATGTTTATGTTTTGTGGCCCCCTTTTATTCTGATCTCCTGTCCCTGCCCAGGTCTCACCCTGGTGGGCATTCTCTTCTCCCTACCCCGAGGAAGCAAATAAACACCACACTGTTCAATTTCCTTAACAGGTAAACCTGAGGGTATTTGTGTGGAACAGAAGATTTCCTGAAGGTTAGTCTCATAGCAAAGCCTCTAGAATGAGTGTTGGACAACACATTTCGTGAAAGCTCCTGGGTCAATCCCACCAGCAGGGATTTTTTACAGACCTGCTGCTTTCCTGGTTTGACAAAGACATGCCTGTTTTGGCAAAATGTTTCTTATCTTCTTGTCTTTGGTTCCAGTAGGGCTGCCATTACAAAGTACCACAAACTGGGTGGCTTAACTAACAGAAATCCACTGTCTTTAGAAGTCTGAGATGAAGCTGTTGGCAGGGCCATACTCCCTCTAAACCCTGCAGGGGACAATCCTTCCTGGCCTCTTCCTAGCTTTTGATGGCAGCCATTAATCCTTGGTTTTCCCTGGCTTACAGCTGTGCCACTTCAGTCTCTGCCTCCATCATCACATACTGAGTGTCTCCTCTGGCTCCACATGTCAATCTATCTTTGTGTGCCCAATTTCTCTTCTTTTATAAGGACACCAGTCATTGGATTAGGGCCCACCCTAATCCAATATGACTTCTTAACTTGATTACATCTGCAAAGATCCTACTTCCAAATAAAACAACACTCATAAGTATCAGAGATTAGCACCTGAACATACCTTTCAACAATTTCTCATTTTTGGAAACTTTAAATTTCCCCTTTCTTATTGGGCTCACAAGTTTGTTTTTTTAGTTTTATCTCTAACCTATTCGAGTCATATGGAGTATGGGCTAGGGGAACAGAGAACAGAAAAGAGGAGTTTTTCCCAAATAAAATCACTTCTCACCTGAAGATGAATTCTGCCGCTCTTAAAATGAGTTTATTTTCCTGCACAACAGTCATTACTTATTAATGAGCAATTACCACATGTAAGACATTTTTCATTTTAACTCTTGCATTTCTCACCACAACCCTGAAAGTTGGCTATTGCTACCATTTTTCTTCAAAGATTTGGGACTAAGGCTGAGAGATATCTAGTACGTTGTGGCTGGTAAACTCTCCAGTTCCAAAGCCAATCTCCCTGACATGTGATTGATTGCAGCTCTCTCAGTCTTGTCTGCCTTGGTCCTTCCCCAGCACCACCACCTCTCTAGATCAGCTCCTTCTGGTTTTATATCTCAGGCACTACAATGACAGCCTATGGTAGTTTCCTGTGTCTACAGTAATTAATCACCACAAACTGGGTAGCTTAAAACAGCACATACTTATTCTTTTACAGTTTTGAAAGCCAAATTCTGAAATCAGTTTCACTGTGCCAAAATCAAGGTGTTGGCAGGGCTGTGCTCCCACCTGAGGCTCCAGGGAAGAACCCATTCTCTTCCTTTTCCAGCTTCCCACTTCCAGCTGCCAGCATTCTTTGGCTTGTGGCCACATCACTCCAATCTCCACTTCCATGGTCACCCTCTGCTGTCTCCTCTTCATGTATGTGTGCATTGTGTGTGTGCATGCGTGTAAACTCTCACTTGGCTTCTGTTCTATAAGAATACGTATGATTGCATTTAGGGCCCACCTAAATAATTGAATTGAAGATAATGTTTTCATTTCAAGCTTCTTAGTTTATTCACATCTGTAAAGATTCTTTTACTCAGTAAGGAAATACTTGTGTGTTCTGGAATTAGGAGATAGACATATCTTTGGGGGCCATGATTAGCCTACCACCCCACCCTTTATGGCTTTCTCCTGACTGCTTTCTTTTAGTTTGTGGCTTGCAGCCCCTGCGTTTCTTGCCCTCATGGCTCCTTTCAAGGAGTAGGTGGGAAGGAGGGAAGGAGAGGTCCCCATGTGTGGCCTGCTGAGAAGACTGCCATACTAGACCATTCCAAAGAGGCATGAGGGAGCTTTCTCTGTCTGAGTTTTATAAAATGGTTGTAATAATGCTTGTTTGAAAAGGGGCTGGAGATCCTCTGCTGAAGATGGAAATGTAGGTTGTTTGGAACAGTAGATAGCTGCTTTGAGCCTCCAATACCTCATAAAATGGAGGTCTTGCAAACCAAGATGAGGAAATTATTGTCCTATTGGGGAAAAGAATTCTTCAGAGTGAAGAGCAGTGTGGATGCCTGTTCATTGACCAATGAGAAGACTGAATTTTATGGCTGCCACTGCAGGAGAGGAAAGTGGTACTTCCCCACTTGAAACCTTACAGATGACAGTCATCATTGCAGATTGGTCACAAGTGCCTTGGTTAAGAAATCCCCATTCATCAAGATTTTTCACAGCAATATATGATGTTGAAACCTTTCTGTAACTTTCTATTTTAAGCCTTTCTATCCTAAACTTATTTTATCCACATTGGCTTCAAAGCATAAAGCTTTTTTGCTTTGAACTTTTTATGGTATGTTGTACCCTGAGACCAATAACCAAAGGTAAGTGTCAGCTCTCTTAGTGTGAAGCTCTGGATGTAAGAATGCAGTTGGGATTCTTGGTTTGGGATAAGGGCTGCTAGTGGTCCACATGGTTACCTAACTGCTTTGGATGTGTGTATCTTAGCCAAATGAAGTGGGCTAGATTTGATTTGCTTCAGCTAAGGAAAAAAAAAAAAAGATTATAAAAGGCTGCTGCATGGTACAGGTAGGAGTGTGCCTGTTCTTCTGAGTAATTAGGAAGCATTCACTATGAATGGATGAGCATATAAATTGTGATCGACACTATAATACTCTTGAAAGTGAAGGAGGCATTACTAATAACTAAGCTGAAATTCTAGGCATAAATCTGGACTATCTCAATTTATTGCCTACCCGTGGGGAACTTGTCCTTTTACGTGGCTGGTCTTGAGCAAAATTGTGAAGTAGGTTTGCTTACATTAATCTCTTTCCTCTTGTTCTTTCCCCTCTACCATGTACTCTGTAAGCCATTATTCTGAAGCTTCATGGGAATCTTTTCTCACATTACTTTATAGTTGAGGAAGCTAAGAACTCAGCAAATGGTAACTTTGCTACACAGGAACACAGGGTTAGAACTAATATCCTCTTTCAAAAAGAGAATGCAGGCTCCATAGCCATGACCAGCCAGGGACCAGCACTGCCTGCCCAGTGAGCCTAGCTCAGTCCTGTATCTCATCTGCCTTCCAACACGTTAATGTTCCGTGAAATAACTAATAGACATCTGATAAATTAGCAAAAATCAAAAGATAGATGTATGATAACTTCACTTTGTTGGGGATGACTCATGTTTTTGTAAAGAGCTTCTGTAGACAGTGTTTCCACACAAAAGGATGGACCTCAAATGTTGGCATTTCACCTACTGGTAGCAGTTTATCAAGGACATTTTTAGATATAGGAGAACTCCTTAGGCACACACAGGGGTAATTTCTATTATTTTTGTGCAGAAAGAGAAAGCAAGAAAGAGAGCCTAAGAGGAAAATGAGAAAGAGAAGTTTACAGGATTAAAAAAGAAAAGAAAAGAAAGAAGTGAGAAAAGAGGTGAAAAGAAGAGAAGAAAATAAGAGAAGGGAATGGGGAGGGAAAAATGAGAGGAAAGGAAAGGAAAGGAAAGGAAAGGAAAGGAAAGGAAAGGAAAGGAAAGGAAAGGAAAGGAAAGGAAAGGAAGGGGAGGAGAGAAGAGGAGAGATGTGGAGAGGAGGGGTGGGGAAAGAAAGGTAGGATTTGGCAACCTCAGTAACCTTGTAGAATATAGTTTATGATGTGATTGATATACTCTGGAGAAATAGGATATTTTGGGAAGGGAGTACCCACTAAGATATCAGTGACAATGCTATAATTCCTGCACAATGTACACATTTGTTGTCAGCTCTCAAAGCTACCTGGGAGCCTCTGAAGCGAATTCACTTGTTAAGAGGGGCCTCAGGTACATATTTAAGGACTTATTATGTCCCAACGTGAGGTCTCCTGACTCCAAGTTCATGGCTTTTCCACCTGTACATCACTGTCTCTTTAGTCAGAACAAAATTATAGAAAAGGAATAAAGCAAACATTTCTTGCACTAGTATGAGTTATCATGCATATTAAGTCCCATCATCAGAAGATAAAAACCGAAAAAACAAACAAACAAACAAACAAAAACAAAAAAGAACCCTTTGCAGGCAAAGAGAACTAAAAATAATGAGGTTCTCCTTGAGCACTTCCTATATGTTCAATTTCTATATGTTCACAACAAAACAAGCTGATCTCTGACTTTATAATTGTGATATTTAAGGATACATCATAACATTTGTGGATACGTTAATCAAGTCAGAACTAACTGTAAAACTGGTAATTTTGTGGAATTTTACTTTAAATAATGGTTATGTTTCTTATTGATAAATCAGAAGTCTTTTGCAAATTAACTTTTTAATGCTTGTTTCTGATTTTTTCTTTCAAAGTAAGAATCTAGAAAACTTTATTTCATGCCCCAAATAGAAGAAGATATATTTCTGGTGATTTTTCTCTAATCCTGTCCCAAAGATAAAAGATTCAGAAGGTCAAAAAGCCTCCATCATTGTAGTCTCTCTCCCACTTTTGCCTTTTCAACTAATTTGTCATTCAGCCCCATTGTTCTTTTTCATCATTTCCCAGATTCAACCTTACTTTCTTGTTTTCCTTGCCCTTTCTTTGTTCCATGTCTTTTTATAATCCTCCCATTTCTCAGTGAGTAATAACTTTTATTCTAGTCTCCCTTACATGATTCCAAACAGTCTTTCTTACAACCTGCAGACAAAATAACATTCCTGCAGCATTATTCTCTTTCTGTCATCACTCCCACTCCAAAATTACTGTCTTAAGTTTTGAAAAGATGGCTAAAGGCCAACTTCACAAACAAATTGTGAAGTCCTTGGTAATTACCTTCAGCCCATTCCTCTCCTTTTCATGTCCTTTGACTCTGTGTGTCCCTGATTGCACCTTTTTCTTCCAGTATTCCTCCTCTACCAGTGCTACTCAAATGGTAGTTCAGGGTTTAGCAGCATCTTTGTCACCCGGGGGGAACCAGTTAAAAATGAAATGCCTGTAGCCTGTTCCTGACACACTAAATTAGACTCTCCAGGCCTGGGGAATCTGAACTTTAACAAGCTTGCCAGGTAATTCTTATACACACTAATACTTAAAATACGCTGTTCTAGACTATAACATTTCTCAGCATTCCTTGGCAGTATTGGTTCCACTGAAATCAAATTATTAATTAATTATTAATCATTTTGTGGCAGAGCTGTCTCTAGAATTCAGTGTTCCCAAATGCCTTTAATTTGCTTAATTATTTTAACCATCTCATTGCCCTATAAATACTGAATTGAGAGGAGTGGAGTATATGTCCTGTTTCTCACTTGAACCTTCAGAAATGATTATTATTCTACCAGCTAGATAGCCCAGTTTGGCCCTGTCCAGAGGGTGCTGACCTGGTATAGCTCCATTATCCTCTACCCCACCATATTGTTTACTGTCTATGGACTGTGACACCTTACTGTTATCAAAAGACACACTGTGTGCCTTTGAGATCTAAGGGCAGAGATACTTGAGTATGGATCTGGCTGGGACACTGGCAAATTTAGAAGACTGTCCAGGCCTTTGAGCACTGACAAGTCTACATATGGACATGTCTGTACTACGTGATCCTTCTATACCCTCTGACTTCCACTCACTTCAATCCTCACATTCTTGGCTCTGGATATACTTTTGATTCCCATTTGGTTCCAGATTTACCTCCTTATTTACCTCAGATTTACCTCATTATTCCTGATTCAACTTATTTTTGTTTCTATCTAACACTCTTAGTGCAGATCAGTCAGAGCTGACCTGTTAGAGTTTCCTAAATTAGATAGCAACTTCCTAGGACTTCATTTATCCTGGTCCCATTTCTTATCTTCAACTAGCCCTGGTATATGGTCAAGGCAAAGACAATCCTCAGTGTTACAACTAAGATGAAAGAAGATTTCCACCTGCAGAGGACACCACCACTGTGGCAATCATAATGTTTCCCATTCATTCCCTCCTTTACCCCAATTTTGATGACATTGAGTATTCTTATCCATTGACTGCCACTTTCTGTTCTATCCTTTGTGTGTTTACTTCCTTCCTGGTCCAGCTTAACTTCTGTACTCCATCCTTATCTTCCCTTCCTTGCACACATCTTTAACTATACCAACTCCTCTCTCCCTCCGTTCTAACTAGTGCCAGCTTAACTTTCAACCTCTTCCCTATGCCCAGCCAATGAAGATTGTCAGAGAGAACCATGTAACAGGTTGACAGCTTTGCCCTTAAATGTATGACAAGCTGAACCCCAACACTGCCTAGGTGTTCTATGGCATTTGCAGAGTTGATTATCTCACATCCTCTAACTTCTTATATCCCTTCCTCCTCAGATTGGTCCAAAGTCCTATTTCACTGAGAAAATAGAAGCAGTGGGAGAACAACCCAATCTTACCACCATGTAATCTACTTGCCTGGCTGCATATTACACACATTCTCTGTTTCACCTCTTTACAGACAGAGCAAATGAAATGGTCTTGCACCTATCAAAGACAAATGTCACTACTTGAACACACTCCCCTCCTGCAATTATTGTGCTCTTTCATCATTGGCTTTCTCAGTCTTTCCAGAGCATCGCTATCAGCTTATAAAGATACTGTAACAATTCATATCTTTAAAAAGTGCCCTCCCTGGTTCCTGCATTTTCTTCCAGCCATTATGCCGTGTCTCTGTTCCCTTTTATAGCCAAAATACTCAACAGCATTGTTTCTATTTGCCATCTCACTTACTTGTCTCACAGTCTCTCTTCAACTCACAACAATCAGGCTTTGTCTTCACCGCCTATGGAAACTGCCATCGCCAAAGTCAGCAACAATCTTCATTGTGCCAGATCCAACCACCACTTCTCTTTGCTCATTTGACTCAAAGGTTCGGCAATATATGGCACAGTTACTCACACTTGTCTGAAATGACCCTCTTCACTGGGCCTCTGAGTCACTGTGCTCTCCTGCATTCCCTCCAATCTCAGCATGGCTGCTTGGTCCTTTAAGTTTCCACTTTGCCACCATACTCTCCCTAAAGGCTTTGGTTTCCTGGAAGCTGCCCCAAAGATCATGGAAATAAACACTGCCTCACCACCAGTCAGCTTTGTTTATTTTATCTATTTATTTTTATTGAGATATAATGGACATGCATTATATTAGTTTTAGTTGTATAACATAATGATTTAATATTTGTATACATTGTGAAATGTTCAGTAGAGTAAGTCTAGTTAACATCCATCACCATACATTTTCTTGTGATGATAATTTTTAGTATCTTTTAAGATTGACTCTCTTAGCAACTTTTAAATATAAAACACAGCATTATTAACTATATGCACATTGTATCCCCATGACTTATTTATTTTATAATTGGTATTTTTTCCTTTTGATCCACTTCATCCATTTTGCCCACCCTCTAGCTCTCACCTCTGTCGACCACCAATCTGTTGCCACTCAATCTGTGTCTATAAATTCTGATCTTATCTCACTTAGTGTAATGCCCTCAAGGTCCATTCGTGTTGTCACAAATGGGAAGTGCAGGACAGATAGGATGGTATTGTGGGTAAGGATGTAGACTCCAAAGCCAGACTACCTTTATTCTGCCTCTTACCTCAAGTTTTTAGGGTCTTTCTGAGAACTTTTGCATGGTTCTCAGGTCTCATGGCTCACTCCCTCACTCGATTATGATCTTCGCTCAAAAAGTCCATCTTCTCAGAAATTTTGCCTGATCACCTTAATAGATCAGCACCCTCACTGCTCCATGCCTCTCTCAATCTATTTCGTTATAGTCTTCATAGCACCTTCACTACTTTATTGTATGTAGCTGGTCTATCCCTCCCCAAGAATGTTAGCTCTCTGAGGGCAGGGACATTGGTTTGTTCACAGATGTATCTTTGGTGCCCACAATGGTATCTGGCTCATTGTACTTTCCCAAAGAATAAGTGAATGCATGAATGACAAATACATGTGGTGGTGGTGGTGGCTGTGGCAGCTTTCAGGCATAGGCATATGTGTGGTCCCACCTGTGTTCACATTGAGGGACACAGGATTCAGAATGTCTTCCCTAGGTCCTTTCTCTCCTCTTACAGTTCCACAGCTTGGCAGGAGGCAATAGGATGGGAGCTCAATCAATATTAATTGTATGAGTAATGAATGCATGGACTTCAGAGAGTATATTGACAGTGACATTCTATTGCTTTTAGGTATGGTGACAGGATTTGATAAACTTCGTATGAACATGGATTGACATTAGAGTGGCCTCATGCACAATCATGTGGGACTGTCATTTTAAAGATGATCTTTTCTGTTGTGACCTTCCCCCACACCAGCTTGTCCGGCTTTAGATTTGCAGATCCTGCCTCAATTTGATTAGCGACAGATGCTATTATCTGAGGAAATCTAAATTGCCTCTTCCTGTGCTAATGAACTACTGTACCAAGTGCGTGGGGATTTGAGAACAAGATGGATTTATAAATGAGTGACTAATTAAAGGGACAGTTACAGAGTTCTGGGGGGTTGGTGGGGGGAATGTTTCTATTTCTTATAAAGATTGACACTTTTTATAACAAAATGAAAATGTTTTACATCTAGTTTAAATTTTTAAATGTCACAATTTAGAAAATGAATGTAGAGTTAAGTTTAATTAAATGCAATAGAATGCGACATCCTACCTCCTGGTTGAGAGTATGATCTGTGGGCCTTTCTGTCACAGCTGATCTCCAGCCTTCTGTACAACCAGCCCTGCTGCTATGTTTTTGTTATTTTTTTTTTTTTCATCTAACACTGCCCTGAAAACCCAACTCTGAAGTAAATGACTTTCTATCATACTAAAGGGGAAGCCTGCACCTGAAGTTCTGGAAAGCATTTGGCCTGTGGTGGATACCCAGCTTGAATTAATGACTCCCTGCCCTGACCCTCTGTGCACAATGTCCACCACCATCAGGGAGCACAGTGAAAAAGGGGCTCCATGATTGAGCCTAATCCATGCCATAACACTTGTTAGGTGAGAATGCAAAGTAGGCTTTGGAAGACATAAAGACTTGTTGATCATGTTCAGAAATGGAATCCAATGCTTGGTTGCTAGTCCAAGTTAATCTAATTATTATTAACTATCTTGAAGTAATGGTTGATTTTACTGGATTCAGAGGCAACCACTGAGCTGTAGGCAGGAGTATGGGAGCCACCTCACACAAGAGAAGGTAAGTGGGAAGGAGAGCCAGGTGCTCTGGAAATGGGTTGGTGTACAGCAGCAGAGTCGATGGTGAGCTCAGCATAGGTTCTATTACTTCCAACTCTCTTGACACCATATCTTGATTTTCTAGCAGCTCTAGGAGTCTCTATTCCTGCTACCAACAGTGTGTCCCTGAGGAGCCCACCTGGTGACAGTCATTGATACATGATGACAGGAGAAATGAGAACTGCTTCTTTTGTAGCCTTGTGGAAGGGAAACTGAAGCCTCAAGAAGCTTTATTCCTCCAAGGTCAAGAGGTTACTACAGTGACACAAAGGAGATGCACAGTAGAAATGTCTGTTAGTTGGGGGAAACTAACAACTAAAATGAGGCTAGAAAAAAAATTCTTCAATAAAAAAATTCATTTACTTTTAAAAGGTTTTCTTTAAATTATCTTTAGTAGCCCAGTTACCCTGGATTGTGAGTAAATGGGGTTTTGTATTTTCTTTAAATCTCCATCCATGTGAAAGACTGGGAGGCTGGGTGAGGAAAGAAGCTATTCCTTTATTTTTGTTAACCCAGGATACCGTTTTAAATGATTGTTTCACCTACAGAAACCCTGGAGCTCAATGTCCTTAGAACACTTCCTTATTCTTTGAAGACTCACACAAGGATTTCTCAGAAAATGTTGTGACTTAGATTACAATTTTTGTAAAAGACCCAGAGAACAGAAAAGACATGTTTTCCAGCCATATTCATGAGAATAATTGTATCCATTTATTTAATGAATAGTAGTAGTCTATTCCATGAGACTTCCCCAGTCAGTCCACTATGTCTCATTTTATAAAACAAATAGAGGTGCATGGTAAAGTCATTAGCTCCTTCATGCAGAACCTGGTTGAGGTTTAATACTGATCTCCCCTTAGTAAGAAATGATGGTTGCTGTCTTGTACTGCTACAGTGGAGAAATTACACAGCCTAGAATTGTCATAGTTTTGCTAGGCTTGCCAATAGCAAACAAAATGTCAGCACTCTGCGTTTGAAGATGAGAGAGAAAGGCAGGGCCAGACCTGGCCAAAAGGTCTACCAGAGAGAGGAACCAACAGTCCAAATAAGTGCTTGAAGAGCTGAGGTCAGCTCAGTCTTGCAGCAAATAGTGTCCATATTGACAGCAGTTCTGCTGTAGCTAGTGGACCTTGACAGAGTCCTCATGGCCTTGCAGACACTGGAGTAGTGTCAGGCAAGGGGCAGTCTGGTTTGGATAAATGACATGACTAGAGGTATAGGCAACAAGATTGCACCTCCTTCAGAGAAGGCCTGTTAAGTGATAGGGTGACTGGATTCAAGCAGAGGATTGAGGTTCAGGTCTGGGCTCATCCAAGTAGCAAACTGCTACAAAATCCTACTGTTGAAAAAAAGAGCCAGACTAGGGGCCAGCTTCTTGATGGACTAAGGTCTGGGATCCAAGCCCAAGTGGGTGAGAGTACCTGGCCTGCCAGTTCCAGAGTGGGGTCAGAAGAGAGTTAAATGAAAGCCAACCTGAAGTTGAGATGCAATCACAATAAATAAACTAAAATGATGGTTAAGGAGGAAAAACATTATGTGGAAGCTACTAGCAAAGCCATCAGAGGATACTAAGAAAGGCCATGAAAGCCCTGTTAGATGGATAGGACTGAAAATGGTCCTGGAAGTACCTGCACTTATAAGTAATTATTATTAGGCCTCTCATGTTAAGTACCTACTATGTGCCCCTTTTAAGACCCATTTCTGATGCTTATAACAACTATACCAGAAAGTTATTATCCCAATTTCTTATACTGAGAAATGAGACTGAGAAACATCTAGTAACTTGCCCAGGACCTTAGAGCTCAGATTATAGCTGGAATTTGATCCAAATTCATCTGATTCTAAGACTCGTTCTTTGTTATACTTTCTCTCCATCATATAGAAGTCTGTAGCCTTGCCCACAATTAAGAGTGGCACTCCAGTTTTGAGAAAGTGGAGTAATCATACACAGAGGAAACTGGGGTATAAGAATTCAGTGAGCATACATAAGGCCTCCTGCAGTTAGGGGTCTCCCATGGGCTCCTACACTCTACCCACCTGTTCTCAACCAAGCTCCTACTGGTTCATGGTGTGCCTACCTAGAGGTTTTTGAATCTTTGGTATGAGGAGTTTGGGTGGAACTGGAGCAGCCATAAACTGATGGTTTCCACACCTCTAATTACAGAAGCAAATGCTTTATGGGTTTTGGTATGCCATCACATTGTGGATTCAAAGGATCTGGTTTCCACCATGGAGTGGCATGCTGAGTGATGAGAAATTCAGCTGTCTGGAGGACAATTTCTTGCCACACTGGGCAACAGAGTCTGTGCTGTGTTTTGAGTCAGACTCTGCTTGAAGGTGATGAGGTGTGAAGGTGACAGTGCTGATAAGGTTTCCTCCCACATCTTAAACTTCAATGTGGCTAGTGGGGAGTGCGATTATCAGAGGAGATGAAATCTGTCAGGCATCCTTTGAGAACTGGTGTGGGGCTGCTCTTTGTGTGGAACAGGTCGGGGCACAACTAAAGAAGCCTGGGGAATGTGAGATGATGTTGGATGGCTTCTTCATAAACTGCAGATTTTTGGCAATCCTAGCTGCCTACATCCTACAAACCCCTTAATGGCAAGTGGAGACATATGACATCTCCTTGCTGCAAAAGCCACAGTGTTTTCACTAAGCTGCTGATTATAGTTAAGAAATGTAAATCTCTCACCACTTACTGGAGGTCCTGGTGATAAGTTGGATCTTAGAATC
Organism: Cynopterus sphinx; assembly: GCA_030015415.1. NCBI lineage: Eukaryota > Metazoa > Chordata > Mammalia > Chiroptera > Pteropodidae > Cynopterus > Cynopterus sphinx. The sequence goes on along the minus strand of CM057379.1, from coordinate 84,443,109 downwards.
AAAGACTGCAAGTACTGGTCTTTTAATTCCTTCTTGGTAAAAGGGAAGCCCAGATGAAGAAAATGACTTTAGTAAGAAGACATAGTGACGAGTGAAAAACTTGGTTTGGAATTCAATCTCTGAACTCCCTGAATACCAGTGATTTTGTTTTCTGTAGAAGAGATAGGGTCTACCATATCATACCACATTTTATCAAGAACTCTATAAATTCACCAAGGGAGGAAGGTGAAGCAGCAGTATGGGGCCCCTGTATGGGTCCCCTAGTTGGCCACTTTGATTCAGGATCTTAGATTTTACTTCCTTTGCTTCAGATGGAATGATTACTTCTGAATTTAGGCATCCTAAAGAGGAAGTTTTCTCATCTTATTTTTAAATGTAAGCTAAACCCAGGGTCCTCTTAAATGTTAGGCCACAGTTAGGGTTGCAGTGCCTGAAGAGGAGGCTCAAACAGGCTGATCCTGCCTGCTCTTGACCAGTTTTCACTTTCTGAACAGATGCCTTCCTTGTCACTGAAGGGTGTGTTGCCAGGGTAATAAGGAACAGAGTAACATCTCTCCTTTACAACTGTTTCTGTCACCAGACTCTTTTCCTGAATCAGATAAGTACAATAACATGAAAGAATAAATTCTAACTGAGATTTAAAGGAGAAGGGGACTAATAACTCCCCCACAAAATTTCCTGGCACACAAGATACTACTTAAATCACAGACCAAAAGAGAAAATTCTGATAAGAAGAAATGGGCAGAAATGTCTTCATATGTTTCCTCTTTCCCAGTGCACCTTAATAATGAATTTGAAAATTCTTTTGTCATGGAGAAGGAAGAGAGAACTGCAGCCAAGCCTCACCTCACTGGACAGCTACCCACCCTGCTTCTTACAAAGTTGTTTATAAGGTCCATAGGGAAGATCTGATCAGCCGTTTTTCAGAAAGACTCTCCTCACAGAGTTTTGGGTCACGTCTGACTCAGGCCACTTATACTCTGACATAGTGTGTCCTCCATAGACTAGACTCCACCAGCCCATTGGTAAGAAGTGAGTGTATAGGTGAGCAAAAAATAAAGCAGAACAGATGGGCTTGCAAAGAGGATGGTGCCTTCCTGTCAAAGTTCTGGTCTCTTCTTTTATAAAGCCAGACTGGCTGGAATTTTAGTGGTTTGGGTGGAGGGAAATTGTACTGGTAGTAGAGGTAGGTTGATGATTTAAATTGGGTAATTAAAAAGAAATCTTGTCACAGATCTCCAACCTAATCATTTTGAGAATTGATTAATCATTTAGACAGCACATATTTATTGAACCATTGAGCAGACTAGAAAAATGGTTGGTCCCTACACACTTGGCGTTTTATAGCCTCACTGGAAGACAAATCAGAGACAAAAATGATTTTAAAAATGACACATTATGACGAGAGCTACAAAAGAAAAATGCCATGGTTCTTAAGAGCACACGTACATGAAGCTCTACTCTACCTGAGCAGAACCTGGGCAGGGCTTTCTGTCTCATGTTTTTTCACTCTTCCCTCAAATGACTTGTTTATTTGGTTATCAATCCAATCTTTGAGTCTTAAAGATATTTTAGTTTTCCAGAGTGTGCACCCCTAAGATGGGATCATTTTAAGCCCATGCTAAAGTCATAACCGAAGGATCGGGTATTCATCTGGCCAGGAGAAGGCCTTGGAGGTACAGGGCCCAAATCCATCCCAGAGCAGAAGACTATAGTCAAATTTACTGACATTCCACCAAAATACCTGTATTAGTCAGAGTTCTACAGACAAACAGAACCAGTGGGATGTGTATAAATATACAATTATAAATACATATATATAAAATAAAACAATAATATATTAATATTATAATAATAAACTATTACATACATAGCAAGAAGTATTAATAATATAATATGTTGATTAATAATCTTAGACAGATAAATAGGAAGAGATTGATTTTAAGCAATTGGCTCATACTATTATGAAGGCTGGTAAATCCAAAATCTGCTGGCAGACTAACAGGCTGGATATCCAGGGAGAAGCTGATTCTGTAGTTCAAGTTTTAAGGCAATCTGCTTGAAAATTTCCTCTTCCTTGGGGGAGGTCAGTCTTTGTTTTTTTAAGACCTTCAACTGATTGGGTGAGGCCCACCGACATTAGGGAGAGGAATCTGTTTATCAAAGTCAACTAATTTAAGTGTTAATTTCATTCAATAACATCTCAAAGAAACACCCAGAATAATGTTTAACCTCATATCTGGGCACCATGGTCCAGCTAAGTTGACACATAAAATTGCAACATCCTTTAAATAAGCTTAAATGTTATGTGAAAAGGGAAAAGTCAAGGGGCTCTATAGTATTTAGAGAAGACTTCTTGGAGGAGAGAGGAGTGGAGTTGAGAATAATTAGGAGAGGAAGAGCTGAGAAGAAAATAATGAATACAGAATGTTGAGAACGAGATGGCTTTACAAACTCCTTTTCCAAAGTTTCCTAAATCAATAACATTTAGCTTTGTGACTAATCGATGATCGTGATTGTTCTGATACTCCATGAACCATAATCCTGGGGCAGGAGTGGGTATGTGAGTGTATGAGTCCCTGGAACTTTTCTTATTGTATCAGTTTGATCTCAGGAACCTTTAGAAAGTTCTTTGTGAATACAATCATAAGTAGTGAGAAACAGTATTCATGGCTCAGCATTTTCATAGCTACCAGTACTTTGTAGAAAATCACAACACTTATCAGAATATATTCTAATTTTCTGTGTGCCTATCTCATAACACACATTAGCGGGTTAATCCCTCAAGGGCAAAACCTCACCTTATTCATCCCTGTGTCTTCAAAGCCCAGCACAGTGATCTACGTTTGTTATTTGATGAAATTAGCATGTTCCCTAAAGAAGAAAAGAGAGGACAAAAGGCAGGTGATAATTCCCTAACCCCGCAAACTTTATTCCTTTGTGAGAACTAGGTCATTCCCCATTTCTGCAAGTCCAGTGCTGAAAGCACTCCTCACTTTCCTCTTTCTCCTCAGCTCAATTCCCACCAGCTACCATGGTACCATGTAGATTAGTATTGAATTTACTACCACTTTATTGATCACTTTCCTTCCCTAGCTTTGTGGCAGTGGGGGAATTCTCCTTTATTCAATGCTATAAAACACAGTAAGCCTGTGTTTCAGCTTGCCAACCGAAGGGACTTTTGCAAATGGGTATATTTCCATAGATCTACACAATAGGCCTAATTGCATGGGTTTGCAGTGTAAGCAGAGGTCGTTTGATTACTAGCTGTTTTGTACCATGAAAGTGCACATTAATTATTTAAGAGATGGACTTATAATTATTGTAAGCCTTAAGTAATTACCTATAATTTTGGCAAGGGTTAGAAAAACTGATAGTCTAGCAAATTCAGGTTTTAGTCATTAGTAAGATCATAATTACATTTAAATTGCAAAATGAAAATTATGCAATTTATCTCCCCAATAATGCATAAACATTACAGTGATTGTAGGTTTTAATGGACTATAAAAACTAAAGCAGCAATGGGCAGTCAGGGGCAATTTCAGGCCCTTGCTATTATTTTATATTTTAACTGCTTCTTCTGTACTATTGCTCTGTCCACTTCTCATTAGGTTAGTGTTGGGGCTGTAGTTTTCCTTTCAACATGAAAGCAATGAGCTCTCTGAAAGAAAGGAATAAAATGAGACCAAAGCAATAAATAATGATAAACCTCTAATAATGGTAAAATATTTGCTCCAGAACAAAGAAAAGAAAATCTATGTAGGGGCTATATTAGAGTCTCAAAATCCTTTTCTACTTGAATTTTCATTTGAATGAGATTATCATGCCTATTTCACAGGTGAGGAAACTGAGACTCAGAAAGGGAGGAGACTTTCTTGCAGTTGTAATGCTTGAACTAGAACCCAGCACTCTGATGCTTTGTAGAAGGCTGTCTTCACATTATCATGCTGTAAGCAAGGTTGAGACCTATGCAGTAGTATGTAAGGCATTTTTATAGGTTAGTTTTGCCAGGCAAACACAGCCATGCTGTATTTAGGTATAAAATGATGACATTTTCAAAGGCAAACATCAGCCTAAAGTTTTTCTCCTCTGGTTAACTTATGTATTTACGAAACTAAGCTCAAATACCCCCTCCTCTGTGAAGCAGTTCCTGGGGCAGAATTCCTTACTCCTGCCTTGTTTCCCTCTTGGCCTGGTGAATGTCTCCATTGGGATTCAAATTCATAATCAACAAACTGTAGTAAATCTCAATGCCTCCCTACTGGCCTGAGAACGCTTAAGGAAAATTATTTTGGTTAATATATCCTTGGCAGTCACTGAAATTTGAGGAAATATTTATTAACTAAGTCAATGAATTAATCAATCATTTATTTTTTTTCTACTCTGCTTATTATCTTCTGTTAGATACAGTGAAGGTTAAAAATTGGTAATAATAATATCTATCTGCTCAAGATATTGTAATCCAGCACAGCAAAACAAATAGCAGATCAAAGACAAAATGATAATACAAGAATATTTATCATCATTGAACAAACTACGCTGGTGTTCTAAGTGTTTGCTGAGATAAGTCATGAATTTTTCCTCCATTGGAATGCTGTAGTAGTTGCCCAGACACCTATCTGACTTGCTTAATCAGGTTCAGTTTTACCTAAATGCAAGAAGATAAATATTTCCTGTTGTCATCATCTAATTACTGGCGATGTCAACAATAAATATTGACTGAGTACCTAATCTGTTCCAGGCTCCATGCTGGGAAATAGGCCACTGAAAAGAACAAACTCCAGCTTGTACCTTATTTGGGAAGACAAACTGGGCACTAAAAACGGAAAGTAAAGTAGGATGTGCGCTCTTAATTGGTAAGAGCTGCAACAGAGGGGAAAGGAAGTGCTGAGGTAGGGGAGAGGGTGAAACTGCCCCCATGGTGGGGGCAGAGAGAACATCTAAAGGAGACTTGGGTTTTGAGGGATATCCTGAAAGATCAAGATCTTAATAGTCAGGGAACAGGTATTGAAACGGGCCATTCCTAGAGTAGCCCAACAGCATGAGTAAAAAGCACAGGATTTGTTTAATTTGCACTACTGATCTTTCAAGTGGTGGAATCTTGATGATTTTTTAAGGTAGCATCTTCTGCAGATTGCTGGGTTTTGTTACAGTCCAAGTCCTAGGTTGATTTTATCTTATGATCTTGGCCCCAAATTCAGTGAGGAGTACCAGTTGGATGGCTCACCAGAGACATCATCCATGACCTTTTAGTGGCTCACAAGCAAGGAAAGTCCCCAATGTTCTGTTGCTCTGCAGAAAGAATATGTTTGCATATCTGCTTCCAGCAAGAACTGAAAAGAGGGGCTGTTTGTTAGGAGGCTTTCTGGGAGTGAAGTGCCTCTACCAAGGGCCTGAAACTCATGCTTAGAACATAGTGTTGTTAAGTGGGGTTTGTTTGGTTAGGAAACTTAGCTACTTCCAGACTCTGCTCCCATGGTATGGAGGAATCAGATGGCAATACAATTTAAGAGAAAGTTAAAGTACGATTTCTTCTCACATGACACTCCAGTGCTGGATATTATGGGAAATAGCAAGCCAACAATCACACAATTGCTGCCCCAGGAAACTTTACAATTAATGGAGGATAAGAGATGAGATCAGGCAAGAACATATACTTTTATTATAGGGGAAATACAACTGCCATAAAGAAGTAGTGAGTACAGTAGAATAGAAGAGAGCTTGATCACTTCAGCTGTGAATGTTGGTTACCATTTTTAATTAAGGCTTTGGCATTTAAACTTGGTTTTGAAAGAAAGGTATGATTCTGTGAGTTAGAGATGAGGGAATAAATTCGCAGAGAGGAAACAGCACCTACAGAGGCAGGCAAGTGGGTGGAAAATCATATATGTGTTAATTGGAATGGCTTTGGTTGCATGTGACTGAAAAATTAACATGCCATAGTTTAGGTAAAAATGGAAATGAACAGTAAGGCTCACACTATTGGGTGACAGGCAAGAGTTTAGCTATTCATAATGACAAATGGGATAAGAGGATTGAAAATCATCAGGACTCACTGTTACCATCTCATCTCCAATTCTCTCAGATTTTCACTTTTATTCTCTTAGGCTGTCCTCCTTGTGTGAAACATAACACCAGCTCTCCTGTAGGCATACCTCCCAGATTCTGATTCAAGATCTAAAATCCTGTGCAAGTTCCCAGTTCAGGTTGAGTGCCTGACCCTGTACCAACTACCAACTATTGTGAGCAGAAAGGTAGAGATCTTGTGAAAACATAAATCTTGTAAAAATATGAATGTCACTTCTAAAACCACATCTTGGACTTGGGAAGAAGCATATGTGAAAAAAAAATGGTGATGGTAGGAAATAAATTATGAAGCATAAAATAAGAAGGGTGTGGACCAGTAAAATAATAGATGCCTCAAAATACAAGTTATGAAAGATGCAATTGAAGATGTTAGCCAGAGTCAGATTATGGAGCAAGTTGAATGCTGGCCTGTGAAGGATAATCTTTGTGCTTGAGACAATATTTAGCACTTTTGAGTAGATAATTTTCATCATGTTATTTACCTAGCTTATCACTAGCTCTCCATTAAATCAAGTTACTATGGATTAGATTAAAGGAGACTTATTAGATAGGAATAAAGGTTGAGATTTTATCACAAAGACCAGGCAGATGAACTGGGTAGGATAGAGATAATAATACAAAGTATGCACTTTATAGGGTTTTACCAGATAACGGCCGGTATTAATTGTGAGTGAGTGAGTGAGTGTGTGTGTGTGTGTGTGTGTGTGTGTGTGTGTGTGTGTGTGTGTGTGTAAAGCATAGCAGAAGCTGAGATGGTGGTGTTTATTGGCTCTGCTCCCCTGAAATTTACCCTGCTGGTCTCCTGACCCCACATGGCTGGCTCTTCAGACCCATCTTGGTGAATTGCAGCTGCTAAGCCTATCTATTAACTCAGCTGATAGCTAAGTTCTAGTTCTCTTTTAATAAAATACACTTGCTGTGCAGAGTGTGAAAAATGTGGACTCCACAGGGACTTTAATTATTGTCTTCCTTGAGAATAAACGAAGCTTTTTTCCTTCCCAAGGACATCATACTTTCTCTAGCATTAGAGTTGGAGAAGGCCGTGGAATTTCCTGACACGTTGCCGTCTGAGCTGCCTTGTAGAAAAAGAAAGCATTATGTGAACCATCCCCCAGTGACTGAGGGTTTCCAAGCTCTGTCCTATACTCCTTCCATTCATTTTCTTTGAGCTGAACATGCTTTCTAGGGGCCAAAGGACCCTAAACTGAGGAGTAGCTTCATCTCTTGTATGGAATGGAGTTTCCCATATAGAGGGGAATGGTAACAAGCCCAGCACTGAAAAGCTGATTTGTCAAGAAATGATGCCAGGTGGACTGAGTTATAGCAACAAATGAGTGAGAAAGAGTGCCAGATATCCTGGCCAAAGGTTTCCAACAACTGCTGGCTTTTGATGCCCTGGCTGGAAAGTGAATAGTTCCCATTCTGGTCACAGGGAAGTCTGTGTCTTACTCTTGACCAGGGATTAGGTCTGGGATTGCTGAGAAATGAGCCCTGCACAAGATCTTCGAGTCATTGCTGCCTATGTATACATCCATGGAACATGAGACACATTGAATGTCAGTGTCTGGGGTCAAAGCTAAACATTTGCTGACCAGGCTGCATTTTATTTTATCTGCACATATCTTATCTGAGTAGCTTTGTGTGTGTGAGGCACAGTGAGAATAGTGGCCCCTCAGGGTCGTTAGGGAGGAGGAACACACAAGATAGATCACTAGGCTACAGGGAGGTCACAGAGACTGAGCCAGTGTCTGAATTTTACCCCCAAAGTTGAGATGTGGTGTTTAAAGGTGATCATAGGCTCAGTTGTGGTCGAGCAGACACCTGTACCAGCAGCATCTGAACCATCTTCAATGAGAGGACCCATGACGTGCTTGAGAGATGAGGTAGAGTTGTTCTCAATTAGACAAGTTCTCTCCATTCAGAGCAAGGTCCAGTAAGCTTCCAGGAATGGCACAGGATTGAGCACTGAAAAGACTCTAAAAATGAAGTAGGAATGGAGATTTCCTTTTGGTGATTTGGTATTCTTGGAAGGACTCAGAGCCCAGGAAAAGACTGAGGCCTGAGACAGGGAAACTGGAGGAAAGTAGAGTAGGATTCAGGCTGAGGGGAGTGCTTTAGCTTGCTGACTGTGAGCAGGCCAGGTGTATAGAAAGAGCTATGACTTCTTGGCTATATAGGTGACAGGGCTCACCCATCATAGGTGTAGGTCCAGGTTCTTTTGTCCCAGGTGCCACTGGGCACTGAGGCCAAGGCTATTTGGTGGCATTCTAGTTTGATCAGACCCTCAGTATACCAGGAAGTGAGGGTTAGGAAAGACCAAAAGAGGGAAACACTTTTGGACCTAACCCTATCTTGGGACATTTTCTAATTAGATTCAGAAGGCTGGTAATGACAAATGAAAACTCTCAACTCTGACTATTGGAGCTTCTCTTGAAAGAATCCTCATCTGTCATGAAAATTTTCTCAATGAACTAAAATGTCACCTCTAAGTCCAAGATGATGATAATAGTAATAATAATAATAATAATAATAATAATAATAATAATAATAATAATAAATTCCTACATAGCTGAGGCCTATAGTGGGTTATCAAAATAGCTTGCTTTATTTTATTATAAATACAATACATGCTCATTATAGAACATATAGAAAAATGTTAATAAAAATAAGCAGAATGACTACTGTCTGCAAAAGATAAATAGCTAAAATTGGTGAATGAAATAAGACTTAAAAATCTCAGAGTAATTTTTCCCTGGGATTTTGGTGCTCTGTTTGGCCATTTGCTTGTGGGTATGCAGAGGTAATCTTTCCATAACAAATGTGAGGCAGGCAAGCAAGGGCATGGAGGATACAAAACACAGGACAACCAAGATATCTCTGCTTTTTGATTTTTACATGCATTTTCATACTTTCATTTGAGCATAGACTTGTCTGCGGTATTTGAAAATTCACTTCAAAGAAAATAATAAAATCTTGGTGCAAGAGAAATTGAGATGCTTTCCAATTTCTCAACTTCAATAAAATGCTCCCTGGCGTGTCCCTGAAAGTCACTCTGGACAGGAAATTGATAGCAACGGTTCATTTCCAAGGCAGTGATGGAGGGACAGTGAGGGTAGCACTGAACTAGGGCCAGTATAGCACAGGGATAGGTGAAAACTGGTTTCCCAGCCATGGGTACCAAGGTTCCAAAGCTCTATGTGCAAAGAACATAGCTAATTGTGATCTAGGTGTCCATTCTGAAAGATCTGTGGAGTTAAAGCTTTTGGCTATATAATATTTACTTTCTGAGGGCTGTCAAAATCATAGATCCAGGGGAGCCGCTCAAGTTGAGACAATGGGTGCTTATTGTGTCTTCAGGAACTTAAATGGATCCAGATTATCCATGTGATGCCACACAGAGGAGAAAAATTAAGTCAGCGAGGAGCCACATTTCCAGCTTCTGCCTCTGGCAACCTCATAGCCCTCCCGTGAGCCCATTGTCCTGAATATATAATTTATTCTCCCCAGATCTCTGAGCCCTTCCACCATTTCTTGACTCCTAATACCCACTTCACACTTTGCTTCTGTCATAGTCTGAATTTTATATGTGTCAGGATATTTGTCTGCCCACTCTGACTCTGTCCTGGGAGACGCTTTTGCCTATGTATCTCCATTCAACCGGATCCTTTGGGACATTTCCAAGAAGGTGAATTCCAGTAAAGAACAGCAGTCAGGATTTCATCAACTATGTTGATTGGATGAAAAAACTCATTTGGAACTAAGACAAAAGGACAGTCAGTTGGACTGGGTTTGGGGCTGAGAGCTCTGTGCATTAGGGGAAAGAAGGGTAAATTAGATCCAAAGGGAAAAGCAAGCCAGACAATGCTCCACATATAGACCATGGTCAGTAAATTGAAGACTGAGTCTCATCCAAATGTCACAACCATTATTTTCAAGAAGTAGGGTGAAAGGCTGCTTCAAGGTCATCCAAGCTAGAAGTTGCAGACCTGGGCTGACTCCCCAGGCACTCACTATCATTATCCTCATTTCAAAAGAGAAACCTGAGGTTCATAACTTGAAAAAGAAGCAGAGAGGTAGAGGGAATGAGTGCTTTGAAGCCAGAATCTAACCACTGTCTACCTCAAAGCAATATCTATAGCCACACTTCTTCTCCTACATACGTTTATCAAAAAACCCTTCGTTCAACATAATTCAGTATTCTAGGTATGACTGAAAACACTCCCACCTCTTTACCTAAAAAGAGCAAATTAAACTTCTATCAATCATGCCACCAGCTCCACATCCAGAGTCTCTGCTTGATATTTACTATGCCTCTACTTCTGCGTGAGCCTGTCTGGATATTTTGCAGTCTGCAAAGTAGATAGCTAATTAAACTACCACCCACTCAGCCTACACACCATGGGAGGCAAAAAGAAAAGGAAAGAAAGTGGAAATTAATTAACAAAAATGTATATTTGACATTGGCCTCACACCTTATTTATAGCCACCTGGCCCTCTCTCTATCTTTACGTGTATGTCTGTATGTCTACCTTTACTATTCAAAGTAAGCTGTTGATCTGTCCCTAAAACCTATATAATTTTCCCATCTCTGTGGCTTAGGCCAGAAACCTCAAGCATATCCCTAACCGCTCTCATACTATATCAAATCTGTCAGCAAGTCTCATTGGTTTTACTTTCAAACTACATCTAGATTCCTACCACTCCACACCCTTTTCCTGTTATAAGCCTGATACACACACCTCCAGCTCTTGCTAGGATTGCTGCCAAGGCCTCCTAACTCACTTGTCTGCTCCTCCTCTTAACCAGCTATAGTCTATTCTCAACACAGCAGCCAGAATGAACCTGATAAAAGGTTGTGAAATCAATACATGCCATCGTGCCCTAACCCCTCATGGCTTCTAGCACTTTGCAGCTAGAAAGCCAACTCTTCATCGTGCCTGCAGGGTATCTAATTCTGGTGCCCTTGACTCCCTGAGCATAACCCGGTCTGTCTCAATCTACTTCAGCCACCTTGGCCTCTTCACCATTTCTCCAGCGTGGCTGGCTTGTCCAGGATGTGTACACTGTTGATCTCTTCTGCTTGGGAATATCCACATAGCTTGCTCCCTCAAAAGTGCTTTGTGTCTTTATTCAAATGTCACCTCCTTAAGAAACCTACCCTGACTATATGATTTAAATCCTCCTCCAACACCCATTTCTCTCTCTGCCTTTATTTTCCCATGTGCTTCTTATCATCTTCTAGAATTATATATACATATGTAAATATGTGTGTATCTATCTATATCTATATCTATATCATCTATATCTATATCTATATCTATATATCTATATATCTATATATCTATATCTATATATCTATATATATATATATATAATTTATGTGGCTTATTGTCTGCATAAACTCCAAGAAAAAATAAAATTTTTGTCTGTTTTATTAATGGCTTTTTCCATTGTTCCGAGACAGTGCTTGGCACATAGCAGGCGCTCAATAAATATTTGTTGACTGAATGAATGCTTGAACTGCTCATGAGGTTATAGCTAGTGTTCCATCTGTCTGTAATGATTCCTTCTTTCCATATCCATTCCACTTTTCCTCATCTTTTCCCAGCACTTCAGTCAGTGGGGGGCTTTCAGTCAGGTTAGGATGACCTGTATCTGCAGCCTGAGTGCTCTGAGCCCTTGGAGTACCCACCTGTACATCATCTCCCATTCACCTTTATGGCAGGTCAGAATGGTATGGCTATCCCAGAGATCCCCTGAGCACCATCTGTACTTTTCCTAGTCCCTATTGTGTAATAGCCCAGTTTCCCCTTGATACTTCAGGCAGTCATCCCAGCCAAAAAGGTAATAAATAGCAGGAAATATCCAGGGAACTGTCTCAGCTACCAATTCCATTCTCTCTCTTCTAGTGGGTCCAGGAAGTAAAATATTTATAAATTGCCATTACGTATGTTCATGACAGAGGCCCTTCTCACTTTTCCTTTTTTGATACTGGACCCCTGTGCTCCAGCTATGGGAGAAGCAGCACCATATTCTGGACCCTGGCACACAGCTTTCAGAAGGACAGCACCCAAACTTGAAGGTATTGTCTTCCAGCTGGCACTGTAATTGAGCCATCAGTAAACCATTTCACCAGTCTGTGAAGTCAGATGCTTCTGGGCGATAGGATTCATGATAAGAGTGGATTGCATGGGCATCAGCTCATTGCCTTTCTTCTCTGCCTGGGGAGTATATTCTTTGGTCAGAAGCAATGTTGTGTGAGACAGTGAATAATGTATTCAGTACCTTGACAGATGACAGTGCTGGCAGAGGCCTGACAGGCCAGGAAGCAGAAGCAAAATCAAACACACAATAATAGTCTGCTCCAGCAGGACAAACTGCAAAGCCCTCCATTACAGGAGGGGCCCAGTGTAATTAAACTGCCACCAGGTGGCTGGATGACCTCCAAAGGTATATATATTATCATATTGGTGCTCCCTCGTGTCCAGGGTTGGTTACGGATGTCAGTATGCTGGTCAGTCTAGAGTGACCACAGCTTGTAGGAGGGCTTTGGTGAAAGGAAGTCCATGCTGCTGAGCCCATTCTTAGCTTTCATCCTTAGGACCATAATTGCTGTTTTGTTCACTGGGTCCTTTTGTGGATACTTGGGTATTAGCAGAGGAAGGTGAATAATATTGAGAAAAGGATCAATCTGTCCACCTGATGATTGTTAAGTGAATCCTCAATAATGAGGTGAGCACTTACATTAGGTACAAATATTCTCATACTTTGGCCCAAATTTATAAGTAAAATTTCTATCTTATGTATTCCTTCCCTACATTGCCTTATCATCAGTGTTATGATCTTGCTCCTCCCATTTTTCTGTACATTGTAGCCACCCTAGCCTGCTGCTCTGGAATTCTTCATTTGCTTTATGTTGTCTATATTAGCAGCAGCATAGCTAATCTACAGTGGTTATGTGATTCTAGGTGATCATCATCAATAACATAATTAGCTATTTTTACCATTGCTTACAATGATTTGGAGGAAAAGGGGGAGCTCCAAGGAATGATAGAAATGCCAAAAAAAAAAAAAAAAAAGGCCAAAGAGAACAAGAGCCCAGGAAACTCAAGAGTCTAGGTAGCGTAAATTTTGATAGCCCCACCAGAGCAGAGCTGCAAGAATAAGTGAGCCCATGTACCATCTTCATGCTCTTTTTTCCTGCTCAAGAGTCACATTCTATTGCAGGGGTTCTGACCTTTGTTTCTTGGCTATTCCAGACTATGCCTCATAGGAGAGAAGCAATTTCCCAAAAGGAAATCAAGATGCCAGTATCAAAGGTGAAATGGAAAGTAAACAGCCATAAACTCTACAAATGCTCACTACCCTAGATTCTTTGGTCTACTGATCCTCAAAGTGTTCAGAGGTCTTTAGGTGAGATTGTTCTGGTGGTTAGGCAGCGATGGAGTGACCATTACCCATGAACTTACATAGAGAGTTGACACATCCTAACTATTAGATCCTTGCTACCACTTACCTCTCTCTTCACCCCATTTATCTCCCTGTCTACAGTCTGAGCTGCTGATCCTAATGCTTGATAGGTGATTATCACTCACATGAGCTCAGATATTGACTTGTGCTCTGCTTTTTTAAGGACCATCCTGCCCTCAGGCATGCACAGTCCATTTTTGGTGTGAAAGATATGACTGCAATTGTCCCAGGCTGCTGCCTCTAGCCCTCTCTCTGCCTCTGGTTAAGTTCACTATTGGCTTTCCAGACATGGAATCATATGAAAGGCTGCTACAAAGGAAAGAAGAAAACAAAGCTCACGAGTGCCTGTGCTCGGCTTTGTGGCAGTTTTTATTAGGTCTTAATGAAGCTTGGCCTGCAGTCCTGAGGCCTTTTTTAATTCCCACTTGATTTGGCTTAGCCAGCTCCTTATCCCTAAGGACCCCCCAGAAGAGCTGAGTGATGTCTGGGCTCAGGTGTCATTCAGAACTAAGGGTAGGGCTGGGAACAGAAAGGAGAGTGGAAGGAACTGGAAAGAGGATTTTTTATTGTTTTCAAGAGAAGCAGCACTGTGTCTCAGGCATTTTCCTGTGTGGTTGTCTGCTGAACTCCAACCTCTTGAGAGGGGTCCAACATAGGCTGTGACAACAGGGAACCTGGGCTTCAGATCTGGCTCTGGCACCTTTCATATTTGCTCTCCAAGCCTCAGTTTCCTCTTCTGTGGAGTATTGTAAAGGATAGTATCTGAAGAAGTGTGAGTGTGCACATGCATGCGTATTTATCATACACGCAAATACTTAAACACTCTGCAAAACATTTATCTCTATTATTTTATTTAATAAGCTTACCTAGCTTTGGGGCTTAAATATTACTAAACCTATTTTATTGATGAGAAAGTTGAGGATCATGAAAGGAACCAGATAACAGATGTTAGCTGGCCTCAGAATCCTGTCTGACTCAGAAGCATGTGCTTGACAGTTGTATGCTGCTGCCTCTGTACCACATCTGGGGCAGTGTGGCCACTCCATAATCATTGTTACTGTATTTGAACATATGCTTAGTTCCCATGCATATGAGTCTAGCTGACTCTGTGCACATGGGCCTGGTTGCCATGAGCAATATTTCGGCAGTGCTTGTCACTGAGAACATTTTCATATGCTAATAAGAATTAATAATTCATGTTCAGTAATCTGCCTGATGTTTTTTCCATCCCCATTTTTTTCTCTGAGGGACAAAGTGGACGAGAGATGATGCTTCCCCGGAGGGAAGGCCAGGCCATCTGCATACTGTTTCCATGGAGGGCTTGGCGGGCCTGAGTCTCTAATAGTGAAGAAGGGGAGGATGACTGAGGGAGATTAGGAAGCAATGTGAGCCTCTCCTTTAGGGAGCCCTTCATGCCCTGTGCTGGCAGCTGGGCAGCTGCGGGGAGTTGATCTGTCTACACAGGAAATGCACTCTTCTGCTCAGCATTTCTATTGCATCTGACTTTTCACAGCAATTGTTTGAAATTAGATGCCCTGTGATTTTCTGGACTTTGTTGAGTCTGAATAAAACCTTTCTGGGAAACAGGCCTAGCAGGACACAAGGCTTTTCTTATTTAGGCTAATGTCTGTGTTACCCTTCAGATCAGAGAAATTTTCCAAGCCACTAGTTTGTACTTTGCCAGGAGACAAGAGTGATGAGTGGTATTATTTTAGGCTTTCTAAATTGGAGCACTGCTTTTGGGCACTAGATGTTCTCAATTTCTTATTACCTTCAACAGAAAGATCTGGCAGTTTTTGTTGTTTTATTTAAAAAGGCAGTTGAGTTTTTCAGAGAAATACTTCTGGCCCCTTTCCTTAACTTGCCAAATAACTTTTGATTCACAATTTAATTCAACAAATATATATCATGGCCTATTAGATGTCAGGCCCTGAGCTGAGTTTTGCAGAGGGTATAAAGATCTGTGGTTCATTGATTCATTCATGTATCCATCTAATCATTCATTCAACAAGCATTTTTGAGCACTTGTTATTGACTAGTTATTCATGGGTGCTGAGCCAGAGTCAATATGGATTGTATTCTGCTTCAAGTAACAGGAAACCTAACAATATTGCCTTAAATAAATAAGAATTTTATTCTTTTTATATATCAAGAAGCTTGAAGTCAGATAATTATAGGTATTAGTTAATAGGTTCTATGACTTTTGGGATGATATTTCTGCTAGTCCCTGAGTCTCTTCATGATGATCTCAAGATGGCTATCACAGCTCCAACTGTAATTTCCACTTTATGGCAGGAAGAAAGATTGTGTCAATTGAGTTAGAATATTTTTACCAAGAAAATATAAACTTTTATCACATCACTTGCCCTCAGCCAGTTTCCCCTTATATCTCATTGGTCAAGACCAAATCACTCCCTACGTACAAAGGACTCTGGACAGGGGATGGGTCTATCATGGTTAGCTTTGATAAGTTAGTCTCCTACTTAGGCTTCTATTAGTAAGGAAGAAAGGAGGATGATATAAGATAAGCAAATAGTAGTTGCAAAAATACTAAATGAAAGAGTCAGTGTACTGGCTTTATCACCTAGAGGGTGATGAATGGTAGGACAGGGAATTGGTGGAGGGAAAGACCACAGTTACAGAGCACCTCACATACATGAGTTCACATGATTCTCAACATAAACCTGTGACATAGGCTTAGCAGACATCATTAGTCAAATTGTGTAGATGTCCTCATCTATTAACCTGAGACATGAAGAGGTTAAATGATGGTATTCTGGGGGCCATGTGGGTAATATATAGTAATCCAAGGAACAAAATCTAGGTGTACTTGAAACTGGGCACTATCACTGAAACCACACCCTAACAGTTTTTTCTCCTAGGTTTGTTTTGTTTTGTTTTGTTTTGTTTTGTTTTTGCCTTTCAGAAGATAACAGTAGACCCCCTCACAGGGCCCAGAGGCTATCAGAACAAGTCAGATCATGAAAGCCAACAACTGAACTAACCCTGCTGGATGGCTAGAAACTTTGTGCATAGACCTGGTCCTTGCAGGCAGTTTTGAGAAGCAAGGGGTGCTTAGTAATTTGCACTTGGCCAGTGAGACCCTGCCAACTTGGAATTTCTTTATAGTTTTTCTCACCTTTCCCATTTCTTACCTTAGATAACTTAGCTTCAAGATTGTCCAATTAAAACTTCTGAATTAGGGTTAATAAATATGTATTTCTCTTTACCATTATCTTTTAAATTGGCTCTCAGTATTGGGGGAGACTGATCTGAGTCTTGTTTCCAGTCTCTACTTTGGCTGGCTTGATGTATAAATCTGTCTCTGAGAAAACCTGTTGCTTCAGACTTTGGCTTCTCTGTGTACGATGGCATAGAACTTAACACCTTTGTTCAGGTAACATGCTGACTCTTCTCTAGTGTTCTCACCCTAAGCATCTAAAGTTGGACAGGTGAGGCTTCCATTATCTTACCCCTTTATAGCGTAAATCAGCAGTGGCCAAGCCTCCTGCACTGTGGCCTTAGACAACTGCTGAAACCTATCTGCTTATCTACCTACCAACCAAACCACTGTTCCACCCACCCACCTACCCATCTTTCCATTGCTTACCTCCACACACATTTCAAAAATACCACCAATATAAAGTGGGCGTGTGATAAATGTTAAAGCAAACATTGAATTAGTGAGTGGTTAATTAACCCTAAAAGTCAGATTTTTTAAAGGAACCCCAACTCTACAGTTATAAGATAATTTTAACAGCTTTTTTTTCCTCATGGTTTCTTGAATGTCCTTCAAAAACCCCAAGCTGCTGGCTCTGTTGTCAGCAGCATTTCTGCCTAGATGATGATATTGCCAAGTTCCTGATCTCCCATGCTGTTTACCTTTCAGAAATGAAAGGTCTCAAATTGACTTGCCCAAGAAAGCCAGCCACATGGGAAATCTTATTCCTAAGTGCTTAATGCATTAAGTCCACCTTTCACTCTGCAAATCTCTCAGGCAAGTCCTTTACTTTCGGCTTCCAGAATTCTCACTCGAGCAGAATGACCCGCTCTGCCTATCTCATAATGCACTTGAATACTAAGAATAAAGGCTACAAGTGATGAAGTCTGAGGTTAGCACTTTCTGTGTCACATCTCATATAATTTTTACAATATATCCTGTGAACATCATTATTTCCATGTAACAGATGAGGACCTTGAAGCTCAGAGAAGGTAACAACTTGCCCAGGGTCACACAGCTGATGTGAATAAGACAGAGTTATTATTTGAATCCAGGCTTGTCAGATCCCAAACCTGTGCCCTTAAGCACTGGACAAACTGCCCGTATTAAAACCTTTGCTGTGGCCCTCACTAGAGCTTCAGCACCTTCCAGTGGACCTTTTTGTGATGATGAAATATTATGTCAACTGCTGTCCAAAGTGGTAGCCACAAACCACTTAAAATGTAACTGGTGCAACTGAGGAACTGGATCTTTAATTTCACTGAATTTTAAAAAATTTGATTTAAATAACTACATGAAGATAGTGGACAGCACACCTCTAAAATATTCACAACAACTGGGGAAACTGAGGCCAGATATAATGACTGATTTCACTAAGGTGGCAGACCTTAAGGGCTCCTGGCTCACACACAAAGAAGCAAGTCCTGAGAAATAAAGAAGCAATAGGAATTTTGACCCTAAATTTACTACTTTGAAGTAAATCTGCAAATTTAGTTTTCTTTTTGTTGGTTTTGGTTGGGAAATCAGAAACTACTCCAGATATTTTAGCCAGGGTAGGTTTCAAATCAATAAATTAATTAGAAACCCACCCAGCCCCATTCCCACATGAAGAAATGCCAATAAATTTGATACTGACAGTGTGACTTCAACTTTTGTGAATGTAATGAAAATGGTGAGAAAGGCAAGTTTTGGGAGTTTTATAAAAACGTCATCTTTCCTGGGGTCACCATTCTCCTTCATATTACATTCTAGGGAATTGTTAAGTGACTACTTAACAACAGTTGACGAGACAAAGTGAGCATAAGAAAAGCGGTATGAAGTAGAGGGTGGCAAACAACCTGTCATGGTGGCTTTTGACAAATAAAGGGGCCTCATTGCTGTTGTTTAGGTGAGTCAGTAGGTAAGGCGATCAGACCGACATGTTCTGCAGAAGGTCAAGCTGTTGCTGCAGGTGCAGGAATACTGGGTGCTGGGGAGGAGGCTGCACCCAGCCTTATCCACCAAACTGAGGAAGTTAGGCCTTTTCCTGTCTCAGGTATCCTAATTACTTTCACCTGTACTAGTTCTGTACGGACTCTGAGTTGACCTTCTTAATAAAGTTCTCATCCCTCCATTCCTGAGAAACCCAGGGCAGGTGTTGCTATGGGAAAAGGAAAGAAAATGTCCTCCATGCTCCCTTGAAGCCAAGGAACAGGAACACTAATCCAATCAAATCAGGGCCCCACTTAACCTTAATTATTCACTTAACCTTAATTACTTTCTTAGAGGCCCCACCTCCACATACAGCCTCAAGGGCAGATTAGAACTTCAGCAAATAATTTTTTGGAGGATCAGAAACATTCAGTCCATAACAACAAACTTTTCATTCATTGTAACTGAGTAAGAGGTCAGAACACCATTCATGTTCTCTCCCATAAAAGATTCTGAGTCTCAGAAAGGGGCAATCAGGTGGCATAAATGAGATTTTCATGTAAAAAGTCTTTTTCCCACTTCAAAAGCACTTCTAGTTATGGGCATCATGCCTGTCCCATAGTAGGTGCTCACAAATGGTTATTAAATATGTGGCATTCATCTTGTAATAAAGCTCAAGTGCAGTGGTGAATAATCTAAGAACTGTGTGGTGGTTGACTTCAGAGCCTGGAGAGACTCGAGAGTCAGCAGGGAAGTCAGCAAATTGTGCACCTTATGAAGATTTATCCAGGGAAGACATTCTCCATACCTACCTGCACTCTGCAAGTTTGAAAAGGAGACAATCATTTTCTGACTGATCCCGGTGGGATGTACAAAGCACATAGTCGTCTCTAGTACACGTTGATTTCAAGATTGCACCAGTGATTGAGAAAATGGATCCTCTGACATTATTAGCTTCAAATAACATGTAAACTACACAAACTGTTCTTTCTTATAGGATCAAAACCTGACTTGAACTTTCTCCCTTGAATTGTTAAAGGCTAATGAGAGATTGAGGTAGTGGGTGGGAATGAAGGAACATGGGGTCATTTGGAAGGATTTAGTTGTAGGAAGCAGCAGCAAGGTCATCGTGGGAAACGATATTGAATAGCAGTTCTACCGTTTACTGTTTTCATGACCCCGGTCAAGGAATTAAACTTCTATGAGACTCATTTTGTAAAAGCTAATATTGCCTTCCCCACAGGGTTGTGGTAAGGATCAAATCAGATAATTTTTCTACAGTACTTAGCATCATGCCTGGAACTTAATAAGCAACCTGTAAATGTTAGTTCTAACTGAATATGTAGTAACACAAATCATTTGACATACTTTTCAAAACATGACCATCGAGGTGATATAAATTGGGATGCTGAGAGGGCAATTTGCTTCTCAGATGATCAGTGGGAACATTTGTCCCCAAATGTATTATTTTGAAATAAATCAGTAGGTTTCAATCTATCTGAGTGATACACTTAGATACAGCTGTTGTGATTTTCGGCAGAGACCCAGAAACCACTCTAGAAGTTGTTGTCAGGAAGGGATTTAATGAAGGGAATTAGATGCCAAATAGGAAAAACCTGTTTTTCCTCCTATGTCTCTTCTTAACCCTTATACAACTAATATACTCACAACACTTGACACTGAATGTGTGGGAGTGTTTTCCCCACCAAGCAATTCTTTGCAACTCCAGCTGGATATCCTACAATTTAAATCAATTCTGAAACTACCTGGTGATAGCATCAGATCCCACAGGTTAAGGGCTCAGTCCCATAGGATTTCCCTCTTCCCCTTCAGATGTCAATTCCAAGTCCAGTTTGTTACTGTTGCTTCTGACCAATGGACTACAAATCACAGGTTCCTACTACCCTGTCCTCGATTTGATTAATTTGCTAGAATGGCTCACAGACTTCATGGAAACAGTTACCTATGTTTACCAGTTTATTAAAGGATATGACAAAGGATGCAGATAACAGGCAGATGAGGAGGTACATAGGGAGAGGTCTGGGAGGGTCCTAAATGCAGGAGCTTCTTTTCCCACGGAGCTGGGGTGTATAACCCTCCTGGTATGTGGATGTGTTCACCAACCTGGAAGCTTTCTGGGCCCCATATCACTGGGATTTTATGGAGGCTTCTTCACAGAGGCATGATCATTATTAACTCTATCTCCAGCCCCACTCCCCTCTCTGGAGAATGGGGGGTCGGGGTGAAGATGAAAATGTTAAGCTTCTAATCTTGGCCTTGCTTTTCTAATGGCCAGCCCCCATTGAAGAGCCATCCAAGAGCCCACCCGGAGTCATAGCATTAGATCAAAAGATGCCGCTAGTGCTCTTATTACAGGAATTTATAAGGATTTTAGGAAATCTATGCCAAGAATGGGGATGAAGACCAAATATATGTTTATTATAAATCACAACATCGCAGGTGCTCCACATAACTTTTGGCAAAGCTGGGGTCATCAAGAGAAATCATCAATGATCCCAGGAAATCTGGCAGTTGCGGGAATTACAAGAAACTGCCCCCCAAACAGGTGATTCATGAAAAACGCTTAGAAAGCACCATAAAACATCACACAGCCTTCTGCTGAAACCAATGTACCTGCCCACTTATGTCCAAAGATTATAATTGTTTCTACTTCTCTCCTACCTTTCACATCTGATGTGAGTTCCTGTCATTGGCAGAATCTAAATAAGAGTCCAAGCAGAAGGGGGCCTGCAAAATGTGGTTTTCAGACTCCTAGAAGGGTCAGAGCTTCGAAGGGGTGGTGTTGCTAAATACCAAGTGATATAGTGAATCCTCATTATTTGCAGATTCTGTGTTTGCAAAATTCACCCACTTGCTTACTAAAGTTTACTTGTAACCCCCAAATCAATATTCATAGTACTTTTGTGCTCCTTCACAGTAATACTCAGAGCAGTGAAAAATCTGAGTTGCATAACACATGTTTCCAACTGAAATGAATCAAGGAGACACTCCGCCTTTTTGTTTCAGCTCTCATATCTTAAAGAAGTGTATTTTTCTATTTAGCAAAATCTATGATTTTGCTATTTAAAATGTCCCCAAGCACAAGTGTTGATATACTGTCTAGCGTTCTTAAGTGCAAAGAAGCTGTAGTTCAGATAAGCTTGGTTCAGGTATGAGTTATAATGCTGTTCTATGACAATGAATCAATATATATTAACTAAGTATTCTTTAAACAGAAATGCACATAAAACAGGTTATGTAATCATTGGTTTATGGACATGCAACCAGAGGCTTGCAGGAACCTAATTCTGTATGTACCCTAGGAGCAGTGATTCAGTACTTGCTAATTCAGGGCTTGCTGTGACATTGTAGCCTATAACTACCTCAGGTAATAAGAATCAAGTATGTTTGGTGTCCGATTAGAGACACTAAGTGCATCTTTGATACATTTCTGAGCGTGTGATTCTCTTTTCTGTGGTGGTGAGGACAAGGAGCTCATTCTTTGATATCTTAGGATCTTTTTGTGAGATCCTTTTAAAAAGAGAAGTAGTTCAGCATGCTTTGACATACTTAAGGTCACCCTGAATTCTCACGCAGAAACTGGCTTTGAAATTGAGACTTTAGAATTTCCAGCATGTTTTCTCCAAGTCCGTATATTTTCTCTTGTAGATTTTTTTTGACAATTTATAAGATTAAGCAACCTTTGTCCTGAATTTCCAATGTTCTCCAGACTTTAAAAGTAGAAAGATATACGAATTTGTGCTGTCATGTAGGAAAATAGGTGGATTCCAGGTTTAGCCCACAGTTCTCAGGCACTAAATTTGCCCTTAGTTTTATATATAAAAAACCTGAAGCCCACAAAAGTTAAGAGGTTGGCCTTAAGGACACCATAGGTCAAAACCCTGTCTTTTATTTCAGTGTCTTTCCTTTTGCTTGGTTACTTTAAAATAAAATTAAATTGTTTATAAAATAAGGAAGTTGAACTAGCTGATCTCTGAGATCCCTTACAAATCTGAAATTCTATGACTTTGTGACCATTGCATTCAATGAAGATTAAAACTGTTCAGCACTGTGCTGGGCACTGGGGCTGAGCTGGTGAGGGAAGATTTAACACGTGAACATACTGAATCTGTCACAAAGAGTGTAGGTATGCAAACAGGTCAAAGAGACATAAACATTTAAATAAGAGTGCATTGCATTTTTTGTTCATTTTTTGTTCAATTTTGCTCAGTTGACACCTCCTTCAGGAAGCCAGCCTTGATTTCCACCTTCTTCCCAGCTGGAAAATATTCTATGATTTTAACTCCTATAGCATCAGCCTGGATGTCTCACTAATACAAATAACTAACATTTATTGATTGTGTATTATACTCATTGCACTTTACATAGAGTTAAAATTAATCCTCACAACTCTTCTATGAGAGAATTGTTCTTACTGGCTTCAATTCACACATGAAAACATTACTTTTCCTCTTCTGACTCTGACCTCTTGTCAACATACCAGCTTCTGACCACTCTCCTTCCTGAGATACAATCTTCTCTGGTCCTTTCATCACCCAACATCTCCTGGTCTTTCCCTGCACTCCTTGACCATTACTTTTCCATTTTCAAAATTTAAAAAATGTATTTTTATCATCTCTATTGAAGTGTAATAATGTATAATAAACTGACGATGTTTAAAATGCACAATTTTTAAAGTTTGACATATGAATATACTTAGAAAGCATCACGCCAAGAGTTTTTTGTGTCTATATGTCTCATTGTATTCTTTGCTTTCCCACCATCACCCCAGGAAACCACTAATCTGCTCCAAGTCACTGTATTGAGGCAGTACTTTGGATTTTCTAGAATTTTATATAAATTGAAATTCATACAATATGTACCTTTTTGCTTGACTTCATTCAATCCACAGAACATTTTGAGATTTATTTTTACTGTATCTATCAGTAAATCCTTTATATTGCTAAGCCGTATTCTATTGTATAAATATATCATAATTGGCTTATTCACTCACCTGTTGATGGACATTTGGGTTGTTTCCAGTTTTTGGCTATCACAAATAAAGCTGCTATGAACATTCAGAATGTACATGTCTTTGTATGAACATTTTTTTATCTATCTTGAGTAGATGCCTGTGAAGAGAATGAAAGATGGGTATAGTCAGGATCCCTCCCAACAACCTTAGCAGCTAACTTCTGAGTGGAAGTGACAGTCAGCACTTCTTCCCATATGTAACCATGTGCCTGGTACACATGCGTGGGCTTATTACCTGGCAGTGCACCACTGTTGTTTAACCTGTGTATAAAAAGGTGCTGCCACCCTGTGAGGTGGGCTATGCCCTCGCTGGAATAAAAAGCTATGTCACAGTTGCCTAAGACTCCCTGCATTTTTTTCCAACCTCCCGAGCCTAGTACCCCTTCCCTCAGTACCTCAAATCTGCAGAAACACAATGCCTATGAGTGGCACAGCTAAAACATATGGTACATGTTTAATGTCTAATGAAACTGTCCCAAAAGTGGTAGTACCTTTTAAACTCCCCACCAGCAAGGATGTTAGTTTCATATCTACTATATCCTAGCCAACACTTGCTATAGTCTTCTTTTTAATTTTAGCCACTTCCTTAGGTGTGCAGCAGTATCACATTGTTCTTTTAGTTTTCATTTCCCTAATGGTTAATAATGTTGAACCTACTTTCATGTGCTTATTTGCTAACTTTATATATTCTTTGATGAAGTGTCTATTCAGTTATATTTTGCCAATTTTTATTTTTTTTAATTGAATGTTGAGAGTTCTTTCTATAATCTGGATGCAAGCTTTTATCAGACATATGTTTGACACACATTTTCTCCCAGTCTGTGGCTTTCCTTAATAGTGACTTTTGAAGAGCAGATTTTTTAAATTTTGATAAAAGCTAATTTATTAATTTGTTCTTTTATAGGTCATGCTTTTGGTATTATATATAAGAAGTCTTTGGGTAACCCAAGTTTACAATGAATTTCTCCTCTGTTTTCTTTGAGATGTTTTACAGTTTTAAGTTTGACATTCAGTCATGTGATTCATTTTTAGTTAATTTTCTATATGCTGTACAGTATGGATAGTCATTCATGTGTATATGGTCATTCAACTTCTCTAGCATCATTTAAAAAAAACTAGCATTTCTTCACTGAACTGCCTTTGCACTTTTGTTGAAAACCAGTTGTTCATACATACACGAGTCTATTACTAGACTCTCTTGTGTTCTGTTGCTCTAGTTGCCTATTTTAACATGAATATCATCCTGTATTACCTTTAAAATAAGTCTTGAAATCAAGTAACTTTAGTTCTCCAGTTTTCTAGTGGTTTTTCATAGTTTGGCTATTCTATGTGCTTTGCATTTCCATATGAATTTCTACAAAAAAGCTCACAGAAATTTAAATTAGGATAGCATCGAATGCATAGATCAATTTGTGGAGAATTGACATCTTAACAATATTGAATCTCCTGACATTATCACAGTATGTTTCTCCATTTATTCAAATCTTCTTTAATCTTTTTCAGTATTTTGTAGTCTTTTAGATTGCCAAAGGTGAGGCTCCGGGTACCTTAGCACACAGTTCATAGGTCATCATCATTTTACTTATTTATGGAAGAAAAAATGAAGCTAAAATTTGAGAACTTCCTTACTATTACTAAGATTCCACTGGCCCTTCATACATGACACTTATCACCTCCTTTTAGTTTTTCCCTCAAACTGCTATTGAGTGATTAGCTTAAGATCCAAATATGGTCATGTTATTGTTCAACCTATAAATCTACTGCCTATGAAATAGTGTCTATTCCTTTAACATAATTTACAAGATCCTTTACATTCTCTCTCCAACCTATCTGTCCAAGTCCTTCTTCCATTGTTTTCCAAGCATACTAAATGCAGAAGTACCAACATTTCTGATAGTCAGAAAACAATATACCTTATGTCTCAGTTTCCTTGCCTTTGTCATGCCTTTTCCTCACTTTCCATCTCTTTCTGTTTCTCTCCTTTTATCATCTCAGGTTTACAGTTATGCTAATCTTTTTTTAAATTTATTGCAATGAGTTGCCTTTAATTCTCCAGAACCTCAAATTATGCTGCAATGGAGTTGTATGAAAATTTGTCTGGGAAATAGGTGCTCAGAAGTTGAATTGCTGTCCAAAAAGCATAGTGTACCTAATTTGACTAAATATTGACAAATTGTCTTACAGAATGGCAGAATCGGTATCTATATCCTCTACTTCTCAGAAATAATTGGCATTATCCAGCTTTCTAAATTTCTTAGTCTAATAGGAATTAATTACCATAATTTTGAACATATCAGCATGTGCTCCTTGGTTTTTAGAATTTCTTCTGTCAGTTTTGTTAGGTCCAGTTGTATGGGAACCAGACTCCTCCCTTACCCTTGCATTTAGTTGGCAACACTACATGCTCACTTCCCGCTTCACTAGATTTTCCTCCCTTGCCTGCCAATTTACCTACCTGAAATGTTCCCACTGAAAAAGCTCACCTTGAGCCCCATATAAGTTTCAGATACCCTCTCATTCGGGGCTGCCGCCATCTGTGGCTCAGCTCAGCTGTCACTCTGCTACAATAAATCTTGCTTAACCCCTTCAGCCTTGTGTGTTCCTCCTTTGGCGAACCTAACAAATTTCCTGTTTGTATCCTTTGCTCTCTCTTCTCTTAATTTTGCCTCTTCTTCACCTAATATTCCCTTTCGTATTCCTCATGTGAGAACCAGTTCAAATCATTACCATTCTGAAACCATCCCTAATTACCTAGACAGCTTTAAAATTTCCCTCTTCTGAATGTCTACAGCATTTTGCTTACAACCATATTATATATATTATAATGCAGAGTCATTATTCATTTACATTTTTTTGTCTCATCTATTAGAAAATGAGACAGGCATAGATAAAAACATTTTTTTTTTAATCAAAAGACATAACACAAGGCTTGGCACAAAACTAGATCTCAATTATGTTTAATAAATGGAAAGGGAAAATTATACATATTTCCTGTGGGAAAAGTTATTAAAAATATTCCCAGGATAAATTAATTCTATCAGATAGAATGCCACGTAGAAATGTAAATTATCCAACAGCATTAGACATGCTAGAAAGAGGACAACCCTATGTCCAATTCTTAATGCAAACATCTGTTTCTTTTGATCTATACCTAACTACACTGAACAAACACCCTGATCTAGAACCACATGAATTCAGTGTTGGTTGACATTGGGCCAAAAGGTATCATGCTTAATTCAGATAATTGAAAGGACAGGTTTGTTAACTCAGCATCTTAAGGCAATGCCAAATACATTCACATCAATTTGCAAAGCCACCATTCCAGTTAGAGGTGTCATCTTGAGAGGTTGTACTTGAAACTCCAGAATTGCTCAAAACAAACTAAACAAAACCAACACAAGGGTTTAAATGCAAAGACTGAAAAGTCAAATAGACCTTTGCTGGCAAATAAGAAGGATGTTTCTATCTCGATGCCCAGCGAATGTGGTCAGGGTTGGCCTTTGAGATGCATAATTCAGAATTAAAACTGGCCTCAGAGTTCCTATGATTAGACAGGCCTGGCCAAAGGAATTGAAGTCCAGTCTTCTGTTATGTAGCCCTGGTGGGTCTTCTACAATCTAAAATTGGCCAGGTCTTCCCAGAGTGAGTCAGAAATGGTCAGCAAACCAGGACTGGATTATCAGTTTGGGGCATCTATACCCCAGCTATTGCATGGGGTTTGGAGAGATGGCATTTGAATGAATGGGACGTCACACCTGACTTGAGCAGGCAGTGTTTCTTTGTGAAAACTTGGACCTTCTGCTGATGTAACATTTGCTCAGGTTTGGCTATAAGATATGCCAAGACATTGGATGATGAACTAAAGGGAGGACATTGTAGTTGAAGAGAATCAGGTATTGAACTAACCTTTAGGAACCACTCAATTTTAATAATTTATCTTCAAACAGGCATGAAATACCTGAACCAGACATTGATTTCCAGCTTGTCAGTTATGGATAAGAAGTTTGGGATGAGAATGGACACTAAGTCAGTTCAGTAGGTATACCTTGGTGCTTTGGCAGAGGGAGTCAGTCATCTGGTGAAAGGATAATTGTAATACAATATCCAATTTACAGAATGTGTAAAATGAGACCCAGAGAGGTAATTGTTCTTGCCAAACGTCATTCGTTCATTTACTCACCCAGTGAATACTAAGTAAGGGCCTACCATATGTCAATCCCTTTGTAGTCTTTGGTGATATAGTGGGAAAAAGGACAAAATAGATGCTTCATTCATGAAGTGCATACACCTAGTTATCAGAGACCTCATGTAATTAAATGACAAAGGGATCTGAAGAAAAAGAACAGCAGGCTTAGAGGGCATGAAACAAGGGACACCAACTGATCTTGGAGCAGAAGTAGTGAGCTTGTCCTATAGGTAACGGCCTCCCCTGGGGTAAAAGAACAGTTAAGCTGAGACCAAATGAGTAGGAATTTTCAAGAAGAGAGGTGGGGGAGGTTTTGAAGAGAACTCTAGGCAGAGAGAACATGTGCCAAGGCCCTGGGGGAGGCAAGAACTCAGTGCATCTGAAAAACATTGAGAATGCTGGTGTGGCTGCCGATGGATGATGAGAATCAAGAGAGATAAGGATAATCCAGATTCTGCAAGAACTCAGAGACTGTATTAAATTTTTTTGCCATTAATTCTCCAAACAATGGAAAGCCATTAAAGAACTTCAAAAAAGGAAATGATGTAATCTGATTTGTGTTTGTAAAAGCTAATTCTGGCTATAGCTTGGAGAATGATTGTGAGGGCTAGAGCAGATCCATATGGACCAGTAGGGAGGCCACTGCAATGATCCAATTGAGAAAAGACTGTAGCTTGAATTAGGGTGGAGCCAGGAGAGATGGACACAAATGGACAGCTTCTAAATATATTATAGAGCAAATACATGGGGGAAGATCTAAGAGGAAAATAGAAAGGGAAGGAATAAAGGGGAATGGACACAAAAGAAGATAAGAGCAAGTCTTTAGTTTTCTCAGCATGCAAATCCAGTGCTCAGAAGCAATGGTTGAGAGCAGGATTTATGGTGCAAGAGTTTGGGCAGATCCTGACATATCAATCACATGACTGTCATCTCCCTGTGGCCTATACTGCCATGGGGACTGGTAAACAGCGAACTATGTTCCAGGGATAACAGTGGGAGAAAACCAGCCAGAGAGAGAGCCAAGAGCAGAACAAACCTGATTGAAGGTTATGGCTGCCCATCAACTACCCTCCTGAGCAGTAGAACATCATTTCATGTCACTTTAATGAATCAGCTCCACAGGCTACTATGAATAAGGTGATGTTCTCCTGAGCAAAGAAGGAGAGAAGCAAGGAGCATCTGAAGGCCCCACATTCCAGGAGCAGTGTCCACAGTTTTTCCCCCATGCTTCGATACTTCAGTTTATAAAATTAAAATGTAGAGAGCATTTCCTTTACTCTTACCAAAATAACTACAGAAATTACATCATCATCACTTTGAGTCAAGTCAAGGGTACCCATCTCAATCACATTCTTGGAAAGTTAACAAGAACACATCCATGCCTTTATTTAGCATTCATACATTTCTGGGATCCTATCTATTTATCTTCCCAATAATGCGAGGAATGGCGTTTTGCAGATAAGAACCAGGAGGCTCAAGGAGGTTTATATCATCTGCCTCAAAGTCATTTAAAAATAAATTGGCAGAACCAAGATTTATACAAGGTCTCCTAAATCAAGCAAGTTGACTCACTGACTCTCCTCTGAGCCTAAAAACCTTGAATCTCAGATATATACCCCTGAGATCTTTTATTGTAGGATCTGGGTTGGGGTAGGTCCTGAGCTAAGGGCAATGCTGGGGAGCTGGATGAGTGCCTGGTGCTCATGCCTCTGGTTCTTACCCTCTTATTTCAACAAGGAATAGGACTGGAAAGCATCCTCTTTTTATTTAAACCAAAGTGAAACACCTTCTTTCCGTTCTGCCCCACACAAGCTAACACACAGGAAAGAGGATCTCTGAGGTGTTAATACATTCTGTCCAATTGGAACTCTAATGAACCCAGCAGGGGAGTGTGTGTGCTGGTCCCAGCTCAGCAGTTCCTTCTCCCGAGGTCATTGATGCTTCAGCAGTTCAGGAATCTCAGTGGTCCCAGGTGAGCCCAAGCTGTTTCCAGAGATGGGTAAAATTTGGGGGCTGAACACCCATTTATTCATGAAGGTAAAGAGTAATTACAAGGTGTTTTCGTCAATTCTCCATTTCTCTGATGTAGGTAAATAAATATCTTTAAGAACAATTGTTTCGAACAGTGGATCCTTGAAAAGCAATTATTCAGTCACCATTCTTTGCAGGTCCAGTCCTTGGTTCAATGGATCTCTGCAGGCTCCAGAGCTGCTGTGTCCACTCTGGGTCTCTGGGACTCTAAAGTCTAACTCATTTCCCCCAGTCTGCTCTGAGGAGCCTGGAGTGCAGACTGCGTTTTCCAGACTTTATCTGGGTTCAGTCAGTGGAGGAATCACTGGGAAACTGAAGGCAGTAAATTGAGAGAAGCCAGAGTACTGCTTGCTCTGCTTTCACCCCACCTCCAGCAGCATCTATAGTATCAGCTGTACCTCCCTCATAGCTTTCCTCTCCTCTCTCCTTCCTTCTCCTCCCTTTGCGCTGTCTCTCTCTCTCTCTCTCTCTCTCTCTCTCTCTCTCTCTCTCTCTCTCTCTCTTTCTCTCAGCCCCTCCCCTGCACCCTACCTTTATCTGTCTCAATCTCTCCTCTTTCCTCCTTCTCTCCTAGCCCCTTCCCTCATGTCTGTGGGAAACCTCACAGTTTGATCTACAGGACCAGTAGCAAAGTGCTGCCACTTCATAAGAGACTTCTTTGTTTATTTTGCAAGTGAGCACATTTTTGCAAGATAATTGTAGAAATCATGAAGCTACTCAACACTGTTTCATTTTGGGGATGGCACAGGCTTACGCTGGGACTTTTTAGGCATGCTAAATCACATAGATTAATTAATAATGTATAACCCCAAATGCACTTAGGGCATTTGGTTGGTAACACTATGGTCCATTTCAAAAACTCAGGACACCAGATACTTCAATGTAACTCTTGGCTGTGAAATGCCCACAGATTTTGAACTCTTGGCTTGTCTTTAGGGCCTTGAAATTCTTGTGGATCTTAAATTCAACCCCTAAGTATTCACAGAGAGTGGGGTGTACTTTGCTGTTGTTTGTGTGTTTATTTTCCTGTTAGGACCTAATAGTTTTAGACGTCTGCCCAAGGTTATTCTCTGATAATACAGACCGTGGGTTGAGATCTACTTTAAACATAGGTGTACAACAGGAAACTATTCAAAAAGAAGGCATGTGTTAGTGTCAAAAAAGAATAACAGAAAATCCATGTGCATTATTCAAAACCTGTAGAAAAAAATATAGTATTTACTCCTGAAAATGTCTTCAGTTTTGAAGAGTGGAATCTCATAGCTAATATGGGATTATGAATAATATTTTTCCACTTCCTGTGCTCCTACTATGTGCATCAGCCAGTATGCTGGTTGCTGAAAATCTAGACATTCATGAGGCTTAGTTGTTCTTCAGGGATCTTACAATGGAGAGGGGGAGTAAAAGCAGCAAATATATAATTATTAAAATAATGTGAAATGTGCTGTGGCCAAATCATTAACTCAGAGTTATCAAAGAGAGTCAGTGCTATGTGAGGCAGAGATGGCTCATAGGAGGTACTTGGTCATGTTTGTTGGCTAAATGCATGAACACATGAATACCAGACAAAGTTTATTTTTATCACCTAAAAAAGTAAGGGTCAACCCAAGGAAATAGCAATCTAAATGCATTAAGAGAAAACATGTCTTTTCTAAACAAGAACATCAGCCTGTCCTTTTGTAAACATGTTCCTGGCTGTCTTTGAATTAGAATTTGCAATCCTATAATTTATGGGCTTAAGAGTAAGTGATGTGACAGTTGAGGGGAGAGATACCTCTCTCATGGTATAGGTCCCAGGCTGCAGAGGCTGTCCCTGGGTGTGCACCAGGAGGAAGATGAAGAAAGGCCTCTGTAGGTGATTGATGTCTGGCTGCTGTTGTCAGAGCTCAGGACTTGAGGTCAGAGCTAAGGTCACCAGTAAACCCATCTTTCAGGATCTGGATGAGCCTCACAAGGCACTCTGCTGCCCTGTAAGCCTGTCAACATGGAAGGCGATAAGAACCAGGCAGGGCAGGGCCTTTGCTGTTACAAATACCAGGAAAGAGAAGTCGCACTGATGGCAGCACTTTTTAATTCAAAGGCATTTCATTTACTGCCGGGAGTGCCTATTCATCCATCATTCATTCATTTAGGTCAGCAGGCATTTACTGAACACATAGGTGTGTCTCTTGCTGTCCTAGGCCCTGAATGCAAAATAGTTTGGGTCCCTGCACCAACGCAGATCTCATTTTTATGGGGAAGGCAGTAAAGAAAATCAACAATTACAATAGAATATGCTAAGAGCTGCAGCATGTGTAAGGGCTGTGAGTACAGACTCTGCTCCGGAGGTGAGAGCTGAAGAAATTCCACTGGGGAGGTGCTACAACAGGTAAAACATTATTTCTTGTTATGTTCTCAATTGAGAGTGAAATTTGTGTGTATTTTCTGCCAGTATGATAAAGAATAAAAAAAAATCTGGATTTTAGTCGTTGGCTACCAACCTTGATCTGTGCTATGCCTTCATCTAATCTGGAGATTCAAAAGATGTAGAAAATAATATGTGTATCTCTTATGGGGATGCTTAGGGACGAAGAGATGAAAGATTTTGAAAATGGGCAGCAGAAAAATTTAACATTTGACTAACATAATAATGTAGTATGCATTGTGTGTATGCTTTTGTTTTAAGATATATCAAGTTTATTTCAGCAGAGGCCTTGGGGTCAAAAATAAGTAGATTTTAAAATAAAGGTTATGAAAAATGGTAAGAGCCTGGGGACATGTTACATAAATTTTCAAAGCCAAGAGATTGTCAATTGGGGCTATGGGTCAGTGCTGGGCTTCTAAAAACAAGCTTGCTTATTTTTTTTTTCCAAGTAAAACTGGGAATTGCTTTTTTCCCTCTATTTCCTGAGCTAAAGTGGTTCAAATCACTGGTGAGATCTCATTTACCCATTAAGTTCTAGTGGCCAGCTGTGAAAATGTGAAAAATAGATTAAAGGCAGCTCTTTTGGCTGCGTCTCTGCAGTGCCAAAGAACTGAGTCCGGTTTTCTTGCCAACTAAATCAAAAAGTTTTCCGGCCTTCTATGGACCGAATGTTTTTGCTGTCTTCATATGTTGAAACCTTAAATTCCATTGTGATAGTACATGGAGGTGGAGCATTTGGGAGTTAATTATGAAGTCATTAGGGTAGAGTCTTATGATGGGATTACTATCCTTACCTGTAGAGAGCAGAGAGCTTGTTCTATTTCTCTGCCTCATCCCGAGCCCTGTGTGCCTGCATCAAAGAAAGAGAAGGTTATGTGAGGATGCAGCAAAAAGGCAACTGTCTGCAAGCCATGAAGAGAGCCCTTACTGGGCAGTGAATCTGCCAGTACCTTAATCTTGGAATTCCCATCTACCAGAACCGTTGAGAAATAAATGTTTGCTGTCTAAACTGCCTAATCTGTGGCATTTTTGTTACAGTAGCCCAAGCTAAGACACAAGTTAACTTACTCAAATGTTTTAAAACATGCCCCAAACCAAAATTACCAGCTTGACCCTTAATCAGCTCTTTCATAATTAATAGAGTTGCTTACTTGCCCAGCCAAGAGACCATTAAATTACATGTGGCCTTTCCTCCTCGGACACATTCCATGATCAAGTCCAGGAGAAATCTACTCTCTGACCCACCAAGAAATCCAGCTTCCTACTAGATTCATTCTAGCTTTAGTCTTTCTCTTCCAAGCCATTTTTCTGTACCACTTTATCACAGTGATCATTTAAAAACAACCCCAAAGATTGTTTCCCCTTTGTCTATGACGGTCAAAAATCCTCATAATAGCAGATATGATCCTTCTCAGTTTGGCTGTAGCCCACCCTTCTGTTCTCTTCTGCCTCCTTCTCTCTTCTGCCCCGCCCCCACCTCAGCATTCTTCGCTGTGATTAAAAAGACTTGTTTCATTCTCCTTCTCTGCTTGTACCTGCTTTTATGTCTCTGATCCTTGGCACACATTGTTCCCTATCAGTGCTTAGATAGCCTTCTCCATCTTTTTTCTTTTTTTTTTTTTTTTTTTTTTGACTGAAATGCCCTACGCTTAGGGCCAGGACCAGGGTAATACAAGTGATACATCTATGGCACAACTGTGCTGCTCACTCTTAGGATCATGTAAGATGTAAGTGTTTGAGAACAATTGCCTCTTTTGTTTTGTTCCCTGGGCCTTCAATTTTCTCACCCTTGTCCCCTCCTCCTCATTCCTCAATCTAGCTTAATGCTGCCTCCTAAGAAACCCTAGATACTAATACCCTCCTTTCAGCTTCCTGAGCTATAGAAAGTAATTTCCTCACCTGTATTCCTATTACATTCTGTGCACAAGTCTGTTCCAATATAGATGTAATAAAATCCAACAGACACCTTACTGAGAATTTGCCATGTTGTATGAATAGACAAATAGCACTGTAGACATTTTACTATTACTTACAAAACCTCCCAAGACAGCTTCTTGCATTGAGTACAGGGCAAGTGCTGGTCAAGATATCATATCTACTTTGGGGTACATTTATTCGTCCATTGGCATCAAACTTGTTGTCTGTATCTGTGACAGTAGATGGTTCTAGAGGAAGATCCTAAAACATGGACAAGCTAATTTTGCAAGTTCCTTAAAACTTATTCTTCCATTACAGAGAGAAGAGATATGTTAAAGTCCACTATATGGGAGTCAATTTTTAAAGAGTAGAAGAAAATTTTTTTATTTATATAAATTATTGATTATGTCAAATTCCCCAAAATGTCAGTGATAGGTAAATAGGGATCTATTTGAAATCCACTCAGCTTTTGTTTGTATGTATGTAAATAGTTGGTGTTGCCATGATGTGAGAAGAGGGGGTTAATACTCCTATATGTAAAGCCTTAGCCACAGACACTGAGTAAATGGCCTGGAGAAGTGAGGGATCTTTCTAAGAGGAACAGCCCAGGGGGCACTGCAGATGGTTGAGAGAACACCATTGGGGCCTACTAATACGTCATGTGGAAATTAGACGGCACAACATTTTCATGAACAATATGCATCAATTGTGAAGAGTTGAAGGCAGCTCTCTATATCATTTCTGGTTTGTGAGTTTGCAAGGATTTCTCATGGTTGAAGAAAATGGGTCAGAAATTAGAAAGAAACTAATTTAATGAATATGTCTTATTTCAACTAATATTATAGATTATTTGGAAAGTAATTGGTTTGCTATTTGTGTTAGGTCTCTTTTGGCTGTAAGTGATAAAAAAAACGCAAGGAAGTTTTTTTGTTTTATTTTGTTTTGTTTTGTTTTGTTTTACTTAAATAACTGAAACAACAGAGTGTACATGGCTTCAGGCATGCCTGGATCCATGGCTAAAATGATGACATCAGAAACATGTTTCTATTTTTTAGGTCTGCTTTTACTGTGTTGTATTTATCTTCAAATAGGCCGAGACGGCCACCAGAAGATCTGGTTTATATTTTATCAGCTTAGAAATTTGTAAGAAAAGAGCTTCTTTTCCCAGTATCCCAGCAAAAGTGTTGGCTATGATGACATTAATACAGTTTGGGTAATGTACCAGTTTCTTAATGAGTCACTACAGATAGGGAGAAACTGTGTTCTGAATGTCCTGATCTGGCTTACATGCTCAGGGTTGGAACCAAAATTGGGGTTAGACCCACTGTTACATTGTGTGAACTGAGAATGGGGAATAATAGTTCCTTAAATGACTTCTAGGAATAGAAAAACATTCACTAACCCCACTTGGTTTATTTTTTCTGAGATAGTTTGTTCATTTATTTATTCATTCATCCTTATTTAAACTTCAGTCTGACATCTTGGTCTTCTTTCTGAGTGTTCCGATTATGTACATTTAATGTGTTCATTGATTTTTGGTTGATTTAAGACAACCATTTTTCTATTTGTTTTATATTTGCCCCATTTGATTTTTCTTCCTCTGTTCTTCTCTTCCGACCTCTTTGAACTAATCAAAATATTTTTCATCTACAATCTTTTTAAATTAATTTTTACATTCAATAAATGACATTTTATCACAATACCCTTTACATTTTGTAAATTTATATTTTGTAAATTTTTACTTTTTAAAATGTGAATTTCAGATATACTGTATAATGGCTAGACATTTATACAACTTATGAAGTTATCTTTCCGATTACTTTAGCACCCATCTGGCCCTACACACAGCCATTACAATAATATTGACTATTCTCCCTATACTGTATTCAATGTCCCCTTGACTGTTTTGAAACTACTAACTTGTACTTCTTAAACCCTTCACCTTTTTCACCTAGTCCCTCAATTCTCCTCTCCTCTGGCAATCATCAGTTTGTTCTCTGTATCTGTGAATCTGTGTTTGTTTAGTTTTGATGTTTTTTTGTTTGTTTGTTTCTTAGATTCTGCATGTAAGTGAAATCATATGGTATTTATTTTTGTCTGATCTATTTCACTCAGCATAATACCCTCTAGGTTCATCCATGTATTTGTAAATGCTAAGATTTCATTTTTTATAGCTGAGTAATATTTAATTGTATATATGTACCAAAATTTCTTTATCCAATTGTCTATTGATGGGCATTTAGGTTGCTACCATATTTTGGCTATTATGAACAATGCTGCCATGAACATAGGGGTGCATAGATCTTTATGAACTAGTGCTTCAGTTTTCTTGGATAAATACCCAGAGGCTCAATTCCTGGGTCAAAAAATAGTTCTACTGCTAATTTTTTTGAGGACACTCCAAACTGTTTTCCATATTGGCTGTACCAATTTGCAACCCCACTAACAATGTACGAGGGTTCCTTCTTCTCATCCTCATCAACACTTGTTGTTTTTTGATTTATTGATAATAGTCAGTCTGACAGGTATGAGGTGATATCTCATTGTGGTTTTATTTGGCCTTTCTCTGATGATTAGAGATCTTGAGCATCTTTTCATATGTCTGTTGGCCATCTGTATTTCTTCTTTGGAGAAATACCTATTTAGGTCATCTGCCCATTTTTTAATTGGATTGTATTTTGTTGTTGTTGTTGTGTTATATGAGTTTTTAAAAAATAAATTTTGAATATTAACTCCTTATCAGATGTATCATAGGCAATAATCTTCTCTTATTCAGTAGGTTGTCTTTTTGTTTCGTTGATGGTTTCCTTTGCTGTGCAAAAACTTTTACTCTGATGTAGTCCTTTTGTTTATTTTTTTTCTCCTGTTTCCCTTGCCCAAAGAGATATATCAGAAAACGATGACTAATAGCAATATCATAGAGTTTACTGCCTATATTTTTTAAATAATTTTTATGATTCTGGGTCTTACATTTAAGTCTTTAATTGATTTTGAGTTTATTCTTATATGTGGTTTAAGAAGGTGGTCCAATTTTATTTTATTTATTTATTTGTTTGTTTGTTTGTTTGTTTGTTTATTTTTGCATCTTTCTGTCCAGGTTTACCAATACCATTTGTTGAAGAGACTGTATTCACCCCATTGTATATTCTTGCCTCCTTTGTCATAGATGAAATAACTATGTAAGTACAGATTTATTTTGGGGCATTCTATTCTGTTCTGTTTGATCAGTGTGTTTGTTTTGATACCAGTACCATGCTGTTTTAATTACTACATCCTTGTAGTATAGTTTGATATCACATAGTGTGATACCTCCAACTTTGTTCTTTTTTCTCAAGATTGCCATTGCTATCTGAGATCTTTTATGGTTCTATATAAATGTTTAGGTTATTTGTTCTAGTTTTCTGAAATTTGCCATTTGCATTTTGATAGGGATTTCATGGAATCTATACATTGCTTTGGGTAGCATGGCCATTTTAATGACATTGATTCTTCTTAATCATGAACATGATATATATGTCCACTTATTTGTATTTCTTCATTTTCTTTTTTCAATGACATAATTTTCTGAAAACAGGTATTTTACCTGTTAAAAGCTGTTGGTTAATTTTATTTCTATGTATTGTTTTTGCTGCAATGTAAATAGGATTGTTTTCTTAATTTCTCTTTCTGATAGTCCATTATTAGTATATAAAAATGTGATCAATTTCTGAATATTAATTTTGTACCTTGCTTTTTTACTGAATTTATTTATCATTTCTAACAGTTTGGGGGCAGAATCTTTAGGTTTCTCTCTAATCTAGTATGTCATCTGCAAATATGACAGTTATACATCTTCCTTTCCAATTTGATTGCCTTTTATTTTTTTATTTTTTATTTTTTATTTTTTTTATCTGACTGCTATGGCTAGGACTATGTTGAATAAAAGTTGTGAAAATGGACATTCTTTTCTTGTTCCTGATCTTAAGGAAAATGCTTTCAGCTTTTCCCCCATTGAGTATGATGTTAGCTGTGGATTTGTCATATATGGCCATTATTATGTTGAGGTATGTTCCCTATATCCCCACTTTGCTGAAATTTTTTTTCATAGATGGATGCTAAAATTTGTCCAATGCTTTTCTATTAAT
Organism: Cynopterus sphinx; assembly: GCA_030015415.1. Classification (NCBI taxonomy): domain Eukaryota; kingdom Metazoa; phylum Chordata; class Mammalia; order Chiroptera; family Pteropodidae; genus Cynopterus; species Cynopterus sphinx. Next base: position 84,404,725 of record CM057379.1, on the reverse strand, counting down.
ATGGTCATATTTTTATCTTTCAGTTTGTTAATGTGATATATTACATTAATTGATTTGCAGATATTAAAACAACCTTGCATCTCAGAAAAAAAGCCAACTTGATCATGGGTATATGATATATTTAATGTGTTGTTGAATTCAGATTGTTAATATTTTGTTAAGAATTTTTGCATCAATATTATCAGAGATATTGGTCTATAGTTTTATTTATTTATTTATTTGTTTGTTTGTTTGTTTGTTTATTTTTGTATTGTCTCTGTCTGGTTTTGTAATCAGAGTAATGGTGGCCTCATAAAAAGAGTTAGGGAGACTTCTCTTCTTTTGAATTTTTTTGAATTAGTTTGAGAAGAAAAGATGTTCATTCCTTTTTGAATTATTGGTAAAATTCACCTATGAAGCAATCTCATCCAGGACTTCTGTTTTTTGATTACTTATTCAAATTTTTTTCGTTCAGATTTTTTTGTTTCTTCTTGTCAGTATTTGGAGATTATATGTTTCTAAGAATGTATCCATTTCTTCCAGTTAGTCCAATTTGTTGGTATATAATTGCTCATAGTATTTTCTTATAATCATTTGTATTTCTGTGGAGTCTATAATTCTTTGCTTTCATTTTTGATTTTATTTATTTGGGTCTTTATTTATTTTTTTTTTTTGATAAGTCTGGTTAAAGGTTTATTAATTTTGTTCATCCTTTTAAAGAACCAGGTCTTGGTTTCATTTATCTTTTGTATTATTTTTCTAGATTTCATTTCATTTATTTCCATTCTGATCTTTATTATTTCCTTTCTTCCACTCACTTCAGGCTTTGTTTGCTATTTATTTTTTCTAGTTTTTTTAGTGTAAGGTTAGATTGTTTATTTGAGATTTTTCTTGTTTCTTGTGGTAGGCCTTTATTACTATGAATTGCCCTCTTACGATTGCTTTCTCTATGTCTCATAGATTTTGAGCTTTTGTATTTTCATTTTCATTTGTCTCTAGGTATCTTTTGATTTCGTCCTTGACCTCATTGCTAACCTACTCATTGTTTAATAGCATGTAGTTTAGCCTTCATATGTTTGTGTATTTCCAGTTTTTTTTTTCTTGTAGTTGATTTTTAGTCTTATACCATTGTATTTAGAGAAGATACTTGATATGATTTCAATGTTATTAAATTTACTGAGACTTGTTTTGTGGCCTAATGTGGTCTATACAGAAAATGTTCCACGTGCACTTGAGTAAAATGAATATTCTGCTACTTTGTGAAATCCTCTAAAAATGTCAATTAAATCCATCTGGTCCAGTGTATCATTAAGGCAGCTGTATTCTTACTGATTTTTTATCTGGAACCTCTGTCCATTAGTGTCAATGGGGTGTTAAAGTCTCCTACTATGTGTGTATTATTGTCAGTCTCTCCCTTTATGTCAATCAATATATGGAGATGCTCCTATGTTGTGTGCATATATGTTTATGAGGGTTATGTCCTCCTTTTGTATTGATCTCTTTATCATCATGTAATGCCCTTCTTTGTTTCTTACTATAGCCTTTGTTGTATCTATCTGTTTGTCTGTCTATCTATCATCTATCTATCTATCTATCTATCTATCTATCTATCTATCTATCATCTATCTATCATCTATCTTTAAAAAGGTAATTTCTTTATTTTTACGGTGACATTGGTTAATGAAATCCAGTTAAGTTTCAGCTGTACATTTTAACAGTAAGGCATATATATATTTACATGTGTGTTCACCCCCCATAGTTAGATTTCTTTCTATCACCACATATTTGACCCCCTTTACCTTCTCTACCTTCCTCCTCCCCCATAGTAACCACTAGTCTATTGTCCATGTCCATGAATCTCTCTTTCTTTGTCATGTTCTTTTGTTGTTTTTAGGTTTATATCCCACATATAAATGATATGTGGTTTTCAACTTTTTCTGTCTGGTTTATTTCTCTTAGCATGATTATCTCGAGGTCTATGCATGTCACAAATGGCAGTATTTTATCTCTTTTTATGGCTGAGTATATTCCATTGTATAAATGTACCACAGCTTCTTTAGAAAATCATCTATTGTTGTACATTTTGGTTGCTTCCATGTCCTGGACACTGTGAACAATGCTGCTATGAACATAAGTGTGCAAATATCTTTTTGAATATGAGTTTTCAAGTCTTTGGGATAAATATCCAGTAGAGAGATTGCTGGATCATATGGTAGATCAATTCTTAGTTTTTGAGGAACCTCCATACTGTTTTCCATAGTAACTGTATCAATTTGCAGTACCACTAGCAGTGTATGAGCATTCCTTTTTCTATGCATCCTCTCCAACATTTGTTATTACTTGTCCTATTGATTATAGCTATTCTAACAGGTGTGAGATGGTATCTCTTTGTGGTGTTGATTTGCATTTTCCTAATAGCTAGTGATGTTGAGCATCTTTTCATCTTTGTTGGCCATTTGTATGTCTCCTTGGGAGAAGTGTCTGTTCAGGTCCTCTGCCCATTTTTTGATTGGATTGTTGTTGTTGTTGTTGTTGTTGTTATTGAGTCATATGAGTTCTTTGTACATTGTGGATATTAGGCCCTTATCAGAGGCTTTGCTTGCAAATATATTTTCCCATTTGGATAGTTGTCTCTTTCATCTGATATAAGACTTGCTTTATTTTCATTTCCATTTGCATGACATATTTTTTTTTTATCCATTTACTTTCAGTTTGTGTGTGTCATTTGATCCAAAACAGGTCTTTTGTAGACATCATATGTATGAGTCTTGTTTTCTTATCCATTCAGCTCCCCTGTTTCTTTTGATTTGGAGTATTTAATTCATTTTCATTTAAAGTGATTATTGATGTACATATTTATTGCCATTTTATTATTCCTATTTATGCTTTTGTTTCTGTTCGTTTGGTTTTCCCCCTACTTCTTTTTAAAGAAATCCCTTTAACATTTCTTGTACTGGTTTGTTGGCAATAAATCCTTTAGTTTTTTCCTGTCTGGGAAACTCTTTATCATATTTTTAATTTTAATTGATAGCCTTGCTGGGTAGCATAGTCTTGGTTGTAGGTTCTTGCTTTTCATCACTTTGAACATATTGTGCCAAGCCCTTCTGGCCTGCAAGGTTTCTATTGAGAAATTAGCTGACAGACTTACGGGAGTGCTCCTTTAAGCAACTCCCTTTCTCTTGCTGCTTGTAGGACTCTCTTTGTCTTTATTTGGCATTTTAATTATGATATATCTTAATGTAGGCCTGTTTGGGATTCTGTGCTTTCTAGATTTGTATGTATATTTCTTTCACCAGGTTAGTGAATTTTTCTGTCATTATTTCTTCAAATAGATTCTTAATCCCTTGCTCTCACTCTTCTTCTGGTATGCTTATGATGCTGATGTTAGTACTTTTGACATTGTCCCAGAGGTCTCTTAAACTTTTCTAATTTTTTTAGATTCTTTTTTCTTGTTTCTGTTCCAATTAGGCATTTTCTGCTACATTATCTTCCGAGTCACTGATTGATCCTTTGCTTTATATAATCTATTGTGATTTCTTCTAATGTAATCTCCATTTCAATTATCGTAGTCTTTATTTTGACTGGCCCTTTTTAATGGTTTCTATGTGTGGCCCAGGGAAGGTGCAGGGTGAGACTGGCTGCCTGGCAATGAGCCCAGAACAGTGAGCAATTTGTGGGTTTGGTGGGGCAGGGTCCCAGGGAGACATGAGGTTGTGTGAGATGTTCTCACAAAACCAAAGCAGACTCAGAATTGGCCATGTGAGGGGAGGGTTCAATACAGGCAAAATGTAACCTGTTTGTAGACTGCCCCAGAGCAGGGCTCAACATAGGAACAATGGCATCTGTCATTCTAGCTTTTGCCTTCCCTGTATATCTTGCATCTCCTGAGCTGTTGACCTTCCACCGGAGCCCAGGGTGAGTATCCGCAAACGAATGATTCTGTTTGTGGGCTCTGTAAGGGGGCTTTCTGGGTTTTCAGGTTCCTTCTGTATTGCTTGGATGGTGAGAATCCCCACTGATTTTTACAGTCAGATTTTGTGGGAATTCCTCTTCCTGGGACTAGAACCCTGAGCTGGGAGCGCAGTGTGGGGCTAGGGCTTCTCATTCCTTCAGTAGGGGTGGGGGTTCTGCTGTTGCATTCTTCCTCCCAGTGCTCAACCACCATGGATGGAGACCATACCACTTCTCATTTTCACCCCTCCTACTGGTCTCCATGTAACTTTTTAAAATATCCTCAGATGTAAGTGTTATAATCAGCTAGATTTTCAGGTGGTTTTCCAAATTGTTTATTTTATAATTTAGATATAATTTTAATGTGGTCATGGAAAGAGCAAACCCTGCTTTTACCTAGATCGCCATCTTAACTAGAACTTTAAATATTTTTAATATGCCATTTTAATTCACTTATTAGCTTTTTAAGCTATATTTTTATATTAATTTTGTAATGGTTGCTCAAAGGATTATAATATATATCCTTATCACACTTGGATTTAATATTGCACCAATTTACATAAAATGTAAGAATCTTCCCACAGTACAATATAACCCCATTTACTATGCCCCGAATGTTTTGTATTGTTGTGTATAGTTTATGTCTACTTAAACCCACAAAACAACATTAAATTTGCGAAGTAAATAGCCTTGTGCCTTTAAAGAACTTAATAAGAAAGAATGGACTTCTCTATTTACCCATATACAGTTGATATTCCATTATTCATGGTAATGTTCTATAAAGTTGCTGTGAACACTGAGTTGGTAAATACTAAACTGTTGTTCTTAGGGGAAATACAGGGTTAGGTTCCTGTGAGAGCTTGGTAACAATATTTTCATCTAATCATCAATACCCCCAACCTGTTTTATGTGTGTTTATGGTTAAACACACCTTAGTTAACATACATTGTTGATTTATTAACATTGAACTCAGGGCTAACATTGTTGTAAGTCGTGTTTGGAAAAAGCTTACCTAAACACATATCTTTTTCATAAGGCACACATCATAGCCTCCTTACATGTAAGAACACTAGACAGCACTTCAACACTATAATTAGGGGCTATTTTAAACAGCAAAATCACCAACAAAAAGCACAAAAAAATATGAAAAGTGTGACATAAAAAAATGTAAAACACAAAAAAGTCACTTGTTTATAGTGTGAGAACTGAAATAGGTTTTATTTACTTTCAGCCAGAAGAAATTTTATTAGTATTTTTTGAAGCTCTGGTCTGCTAACAAAAAATTCTCTCAAATATTGCTTATGTGAAATGTCTATTTTGCTTTCATATTTGAAGAATATTTTCTAGATATAGAATTCTAGGAAGATAGTTCCATTATCTCCTAATCTGCATTGTTCCAAATCACTTAAAGTAGAATCATTGTTCCCTTGTATATAATATCTCATTTCTCTCTGGCTATTTTGAAAACATTTTCTTTATCTTTGGTTTTTAGTCATGTAACTATGATGTATTTAGGTCATCTTTTTATTTAATTTTCTTTTTACTTATTCTGCTTGCTGAAGGTTCTCTGCATTTCTTGGATGTGTAAATTAATGATTTCACCTAATTTTAGAAAGTCAACAATTACCTCTTCATATATATTTTCTGACTTTTCCACTCTCATTCAGGACTTCCAATTACACATATATTAGAATATTTGATATTGTCCCACATGTTTCTGGGAATTTCATTTTTTTCCCAATCTTTTGTTATCTTTCAAATTAACAGTGACTTTCTTTTACTACAGCTAATCTGTTAAGCCTATCCAGTGAAATTTTTATTTCTAATATTATATTTTAAAGTTCTAGAATTTAATTTTAGTTCTTTTTTTATATAGTTTCTATTTCTCTGTTGGTAGCCCTCTTCTGTTCATTAATTATAACCACCTTTTACTTTATGTTCTGGATTATATATTTAATTATGACTTAAATGTCCTTGTTAGTTAATAATAACTTTGAGTTATCTATGGCTTTAGACTTTTGACTAATTTTTTTCTTGACTATGAATCACATTTCATTGTTCTTTCTATGTTCATTAATTAATTGTTTATTGTGTACTGGACATTGTAGATGCAGTGGAAACTATGGATTCTATAATCTTCTTTGGAAGGGTTGGTTTTTGCTCTAAGAGGTGATATAATTAATAGCTAATTACCTTAAATTTGTAGTTATTTCATTTTATATTTTGTGAGGGTGAGTCTGTTTCAGTGTTTCTTTTAGTCGTAGGATGAATTCCTGAGAATGAGGCATGTAAGGTATGGCCCTTCTTAGAAATTAGAAGAAAGTCCAAGGTGTTTACCAATATTCTGTAACTTGGTGGAATTTGAACTATGAATTCTATCTCTTCTGAAGTAGGTCACAACTTAAATCTCTGTCCAAGTTTTTCAACTTTTCAGCTGTTGCTCTCTGCTGAATGTTTTAGCATCTTTTCCACATAGGCAATAATTCAGATGTTAGTCAAGAATTTGAGGGAAGTTTACATGCAGATTCAGGGACTTCTCTTTCTGTGGATCCTTCCTTTTAAATATTTTCTTCTCCCTAGATTTTCAGCTACTCTGGAAGCCTAAAATCTTCTCTTTCCAATATTGAATCCATTCCAATATTGATTGTTTTCTAGTGGCATCTGAAAGGTTGTTTTTTGTTTTGTTTGTCTCAATTTATCATCATTATCTGCATGAAGTTTAATCAGATATAAACTATTTCACGATTACTGGAATTGTAACTTCCATTTATTCTGTCATTAATCTATTTATACAATGGGAGACTTCTAACCTATGATTTAAATTTGTCAATGGGGGTATGAGCAATCCAGGGATAAATGAGGGAGTGAAATATTTGAAGACATCCACTTTAGGTGGCTAATAAAAACATTTCCCTGGCAGGAAAGCAAATTAAGTAGAAAATACTGGGGAAAGAGAACAGATTTCCTCTTGGTAAAGTGGGCAAAGGCTACATGGTATGTGAACAGTTTCCCTCAGAACAAAATGACTCTGCATAACTTTGAGGTGACCAGTAAGTGCTGGCTAGGTTTAAGTTTAATGAACTTTTATAGATTTGTTTCTTCTGTTTTTGTTTTTTGTTTTGTTTTTGTTTTTGAGCAGCTTTAATGTGAAGAAAATTAGGGATCTAGGGTAACAAAATCAAGCTTAGTTTAGTGATCTGATTTCTCTGAAAATCTTTTCATTGTTTTTTGTTTTCCTTTTTACCCATTCAAAATAATAATCTTCAGGTTTATATATATGTCACTGAAGGTAAAAAAAAATACCTATACTTTGGCTCAAGGAAATAGTATATTTCTTATTCACATAATACTTTAATTAAATTCCAGGGCCACTGGGAAAAGGGGGTTCCATACAGCCACTCAGGCACTCAGGCTGACAACTCTCTTTACCATGTAGTTTCCAATGACACATTGGGTATTGTCTTTGCAGGTAACACAAAGAGAAGTAGAGGACAGGCGGTGTTTTTTGTTTTGTTTTGTTTTGTTTTTCTGAAAAGAAAATGAGAATGTGACATCACGTTACTATGTGATTTCAACTGTATGTCATGGCCTTAGTTCACCAAGGAACATATCTTGAGACAGGATTTGAGTACGTGTGGTTTATGTGAAAGACGATTCCAGAAAGAACTGATAAAGAAATGAAGATGTGAGACAGGGAAGAGAAAGAAGCTAATATGAGTACCTTAATGAATTTTGACTTTGAATAACCATAGTGGTTAATTCCACTGGAGCTCTTTAGGAGATAAAGTAAAACATCTTATTTATGGGATGAGAAAGCTGTTATACTTACTATTTAACTTCCAATTGTCATTAGCTGAAGGCTATTCCTAGAGGTGTTAACTCCTTTGCACTCTTGCCTTCCACGTATACAGGCCACAGAAAGCCCTCAAATGAAGAATCACTGGTGATTGCAGCACAACACTGTTGGAAGGTACCAAAATGGTGAGTGTTGAGGAGATTTGGGCAGAGCTCCAAAGCATCTCCTATTCTACCAACTAGAAATTGGCTGTTAACTGATCTACCAGATTCATACTTGATCTATTTCTGGAAACTCTTTTCCCTCAATACACATCTCTGGCCTCAGAGATGGCTGGTTTACTAAAAAAGAAATAGCCTGGGACTGGTTTACAATTGCTCTGCACAATGTGCACTCACCAGTCTGAAATGAACTGATCAGAAGTATTCTTGAAAGATACTGATAAACCAAAATCATCCCCAAAGGCAAATATTTGGGCAGTCATTTGATTTCTCACCTTGATTGGACAGAAAAATCAGAGGTTTTGATCTACCCTGATTCATGTGCAGTTGCTAAGTGTCTGTTAGAATTTGGAAAGCACAGAATTGGAAAAGTGCCAACAATAAATCTAGGGAAGAGGTTTGGGTATACAGTGTGTCAACATACTTATGTTCCATGTTAATGTGAAGCAAAAGTCTTCCCTGACAAGCAGGCTCTCAATTATCACATAGACAAGATGACACATGTCTATGTCATGACACATGATACATATCAGTCTTTCCCAGCCATCTCATGCTTTCACAATGGGCTCATGTACAAAGTTCCCACAAGGGCAAAGGTAAAGGCAATGGATTAGCTCACCAATATAGTCTGAGGACCTGAGTTTCCAACAATAATCCTGCTTTGGTACCTTTCTTTACAGGGAACAGCCAGCTGCTTGGTGATAGATTGATCACACTGGTCCCTTTCCAACATGAAGAAGGACAATTTGTTTTTATTAGAATAGATACATACTTCTCTTCCTTTTTTTCAATGCTTCTGCCAGCACCAAAATCCATGAATGCCTTATTGTCAGTCATTACATCCTATACAAAATCACTTCTGTTGAAGGAACCCATATTTCACAGCAAAATAAGTGTGACAATGGACTTGTACTCATGGAATTTACTAATCTTACCATGTATCACATTACACAGAAGCAGCTGATCAGATGTATAGGTAAATGGCTTACTTAAGAATTCATTATAGTGCCAGTTGGGGGAAAGTACTCTGAAACCCTGATGTTAAATATACTTTCAATAAGTAACTAATATATGGTGCTCTTTCTTAAATACCCAGTACTTCCCATTCTTTCCATTTAGGCTTCATTTCCATAGGAGGAATGCTTCCAACAGAGTGTACAGGTAAGGTGCCATTAAATAGAAACTTTAGGGTACTACTTGGCCATTTTAGGGCTGTTTATGCCATTGGACCAACAGGCATGAAGATATCACTCATTTTGGGGGCTAAAGTGTAGGTATTGATTATTTAGGGTAAATTGGGTTACCTATTGCTACACAATGGTGTCATTCCAGATAATGCTTCAAACGTGGGGTTCTCTGAAATTCCATGTTGAATGTATTACTAAACCAATCAAATGAAGGCAAAGCCACTTAATAATCAGTCCTTTCAAAAATGAACATTCACACCACCATGAAAGGCCAATATCTTATCCAGCTTGAAACTTGATTGAAAACAAAGGGATCATGAAATGGTAGTGAAAGAAGAACATAAATATCAGAAATGACCAATTACATAAATGTAACTATTTTCCTGCATGGGCACTGAACAATATATCCAAGAAGGAAGAGATACTGATTTTGGTAAATTTCTACCAGTCTCTACCACACTGTAACATGGAGAATTGATCTTACACAATTAATGGTCATGGTAGAAGTGAATTTGGACATGGTTCCTTCCAAAATCAGAGACATTTAGTTTTAAACATGTTTCAATTCCAACCATGGACCTAGGAATGTAGGATGTTCTAGAATTCTTTTCCTATAGCAAGGAGACAAGTCTGGAGATTTGACTCAGTGAAGCTAGAAACGTGACCAACATTCTGCTCCTTGCTTAATATTCATGTCTCCTCTGAAAACAGATTATAAACAATTTCTATGATTATAAGTCTCCAAAATGGTAGAGAACATAACCTGTACAGCATACAGACATGCCCTCTCCCATTGCCTCATAACAACAACAAAAATAGTTAAAAATTTAGGCTTTATTGATTTTCAACTGGAATGCAGATAGCTTGAAAATTAAGTGCCAATGAAGAAAGAGAGTAAAGTCAGGCAGCAGGTAATAAAGCAGAGTAGATGCCAACTGTCATTAAGTTTAAAAACATGGTTTACTGAGTTGATGCATAGTAGAAATGAAATTTGCTGTCTAGAGCCAGCCACTGATCCATCAAACCCATGCCACTGACTGTGTGTGTGTGTGTGTGTGTGTGTGTGTGTGTGTGTGTGTTTCCTTTTTTTCTTTTTTTTTTTTTAAGGGGAATTATTTATTTTTAAGGGCAATTATTTCTCTGTAAAGGCACTCCACTAAAAGTGAACAAAAGACTAAGATGCATGCCATTCATTTGCTGGAGCCTCTGAAAGGTGTAGCTGTATAGAAGTCATAGCTAAATTTCTGGGCCTAAAATGGCAAGTGGTGGCCTTTTCTTTCACTTCCTCTGAATGACCACCTTGAAGGCAAATCAACAGGAGTGACAGGAGAAGAGTGAACCATGCGACTGAGCTGTCTGCCAGCCAGAAGGGGGAATTCAATAGCTCTCTCTTCTAAACAGAGTCCCTAGTCAGCCTTTCCGAGATCTAGTGACATTTCTGCCTATTAGTGAATGGAAACACATGCCTTTCATTCCTGAGTGGAGCAGTGGTGTTTTGTCTGCAGCGTCCTTGCTCTCTCAGTCTGATTGTTTGCTAAGAAAAAACAATTAAAGCTTCCATTCAATTATGGCCTGTTTGGGTCTGAAGAGCTATTTAAAACCAGAGAGTCTTATCATATTAATGAGTGCTGCTGCCAAGATTAATACCTGAAAAAGAAATTCCCTAGAGAATTGAGGAGCAGAGCCGAGAATATTAGGATGTTATGATCTTCACATGATAGAAAACTACTGATAAAACAGCACATTAACCCCAAAGATAGGGACTTTTGTGTCAAATAGGCATGAAAATGAACATACATATTTCACACAACCTGATAGAAAATACAAACTTAGATAGAATGTGCAAACACTCATAACTCTAATTACCAGCTTAATATCTTCTTTGCAGGAGGACCAATGCTGCCTTTCTCTGGATGTTAGGTGTCAGAACCAGGAAACTAGTAATGAGGCAGAGAGGGAAGTCAACTCACAGTGGTTGAAGACTGTTTACATCAAATGTCAGGTGAAATCAAGGACAAACCCAAGTTTAAGAGCCAGAGCAGGAATAAAGACAGGGCTATAAACCAGGAGCTTGGAGCAGAGCTGGCAGCAATAGGATTTGGGGGAGAGTGGGCCAGCAAAAAGGAAGGCCTAGTACATGCAATAACAATAAAGGGCTTCACAGCTTTAAGTACTCAGATTTGTCACCTGGAAGGACATGTAATGTATGGACTCATTTGGTTAAGAGGGCCAGAGTGGGATGTCTTTTCAAGATTCATACAAACTTAGCCTTTTTCTTAAATAAATAATAATAAAAAAAAATACATTCATAGTAGCTAAAAATGGAATGTGGTCAATCCTCCCAAGTATGGAATGATTGTGGAGAATGCAAGTTGATTGATATGATGTTTTAATTATTGGGCATTTTTAGAGAAACATATATTTGAAAGTACTCACTCTCATGCCAAGAACAAAAAGTATGAAAATATGAACATTCTATTTGGTCTGCTTGAAGGGCTTTGGGTCACTGATAATTTCTTTATTAAATACCAGCAGAGCTCACTGGATTTTAATGGTTTAGTTTTGTTTACTTAGTAATGCTTTTCACTTTTGAGTAAAGCTCTGAGTTGAATAATGACCTCAAGCCCCACATTCTTGTGCCTCTAAATCTCAGGAAGGCCCAGGTAGTAGAAAAGCCAATAGAAGAAGTCTCACCGACTAAGTTCAATTATTAGTGAACTGTGAATTGGGAATGGGAGTCACAATAATAATAGAAATCTCCCCCATTAAAGGATTTTTAAGAATCAAGGCATTATGGTATCAGGGGAGGAGAAGAAAAACTGGACCTAAAGTTACTTGGTCACTGGTCACTTGTCAGCTCTGTAGCTTTGTTAACCTCCATGAACATAGGCATTATTCATAGGAAGACCACAATAACTACTTTAAAGGGCAGTTTTGAGAATTAAAGGAGATTTAAGGAAGTATGTCACACAAAGAACTCAGTACAATGCCCAGAATGTGGTAAATTCATATTAAATGGGCATAGTTGTGGAATAATTGATTATCTTGAAACCAGGAGGCAGGGGTTAGAAAGTAATTATCTCTTTATGTTTCTCACTACCTAAAATAAAAAGTTGGGAAAGCTTCAGACTTCTTTAAAAAGAACTATCTTCAATAACCAGTTGAAATTAGCAGTTGAAATCCCTCTCTGCTCAAATCAGAGAAAGATGGGGAACTATTCTGAATCCCATGAGCCATGGGTGAGACAGTGGGAAAGGCATGACAAGGGTAGCAAGAAAAATGGTTTCAGAACAGCAGTAATAAGCCAAGTTTTGGGTGGGGGTGGATGGGTCAGGGGTAGGCAGGTCCCTGACACTTTGCTTTTGAGAAACTAGTAGAAAGGCACCATGCAAGAAGCCGATATAGCAGCTTTTATTTTGAAAGAGAACATTGTTTCTCTGGTAATGTCTGAGCTTCACATGATGACCACAAAAAGGAAGGGCCTGGTGGACCTGAGTCCAGACAGCTGGTGACAAAAGCTGGGCTAGGCTTGTACCCTCTTTATCCCAGTGACTACAGTGACTACAGGTGGAGCCTCAGAGAGCCCATTTGTGATGGGGAGAGAGAGAGAGAAGCAATTCCTTAGGAGGAGCTGGGTGGAAATGCTGACAACTGAGAGATGGTAATTTGGTTGACCAGAGAGGATCGCATGCCTCTTCAATGTTCCTCACCAGGACATTTACCGGGAATTTGACAATTAGAGGGTGAAGTTGACCAAAGCCAGGCACACTGGGTGATTGAGGTCTCCACTCACCACCCTCTTAGAGCAAAACAAGGGCCATTTCTATGTGGAGAAACCTTAGAGGAACCAGTACTCACAGCAAGGTTAGCAAGCAGCCACAGGTTAAATCATAAAAGAAAATTGGGAGGGTGTCATAGGGGCACTGGGTATCTTTTTATTTTGAGTCCTAAACTCAGGTTACTTTTGCTACACCTGTACTTCAAACCTGTATATAGAGCGGTATGTCCAAGGCAAATTTGCATGAATTGATAACTCAGCTAATACTTCTCTTCCAGAAAAGTAAACTTCAGTTTTTGATTGAGATGAATCATCATAAAATTTAGATTATTAAACTTAATCAGGCATTGCCATTTTGTTGAACATCATATTTAGAACATGAATTTAATTTATTGACTCAAATACCAGCTCTATGCTGGCATTTTGATGCATTATGAATTTTCTAGAACATTTTCAACTTTACATATTCTGTCTGACAAAATAGCTTCATAATATATAATAGACAAAGAATAAAGTAGACATATTTAAATGTAAAATTTGGTGTTTTGATACCCATAGGATCATCATCTTGACCAGGTAATGAACATATTCATCACCTCCTAAAATTTGCTTATGCAACCCTTGGTAAACTATCCCTCACCTCCCTACCCTCACCCCATTCCCAGGCAACTGCTTTATCTGCTCTCTATCACTGTGAGTTAGTGTGCATTTTCTAGAGTTTTATATAAATGAAATTGTATGATATTGTTTCATCTACCATCATTCACTAAACATAGTTATTTTGAGATTCATGGTATTGTTTGTATGCATAGTTCATTCCTATTCCTTGATGAATAGTAAATCATTAAAAGGATACACCACATTCTGTTTATCTATTCATCTCTGAATGGGTATTTGGGTTGTTTCCAGTGTTGAACTATTAGAAATATAACTGCAAATTCAAGTGTAAGTCTTTGAGTAGACATGTACTTTTATTACTCTTGGGTAATTACTTAGGAGTGGAGTAATTGGTGAAATTAGGAGTGATTGATATATACTGATTCTGAGCTGAATTTCCATTGATGTGACTTAATGATAGAGTTGTGATGTAAAAATAGACAATGTGATCCTGTGTGCATTTTTTTTAACCCGTCAAATCATAGTAGCCAAACTACCCAAGAGGAGGAAAACCTAATCTGTGAATGCTTTTGGTTTGAGTGACTAGATTTGGATTTAATCTCTCAGCAGAATTTAAGAAATATAAATGTCTCTCTCCTGGGGACATGGTAATACCATATTTTCTGCTCCATTGGCTTAAGATAGGCAACGTCACCCAATAACATATTCCTAATGCAACCCTTGGTAAACAAAGGCTTCCCTGCTCCTTTGGTTGGTGCTTTCAGCTCTCTATCCTAGCTTTTCAGAGGTAAAGAACATAATAACAAGAATGCATCCACATTTTGTGTAGCTGCCAGCAAGAGGGCATTTCATACAGGTGCTATCAGTTTAAATTCATGGGACATCTAATTTCAGTATCTTTGGATTATTCCCGTAGTTTCTTACTTTCTAATTAGTTATAGCTCTTACCAAAAAGAACTCCTCTGAGATTCTCAGAGATGAAGAGATCTATAAATCATACACAATGGAATTTCACAATTTTTTTCTTTTTTTTCTCATATCTGTACTTGTCCATTGGCTTGGAAAAGAGGTGAGATATACAATGCTGAGGCTAGTACAAAACACTTGTCTGAGAACATTTCTAGCTAATATTATGGAGAAGTATTGAGACCAGAGAACTATACCCCATCAGTGCAATCTGTTATCTCATTTATCTTAGAACTTCTCTGGGCTATTTTATCAACAAGATCTTTGGCTACACCATAAAGTCAGGCATCAGAGGCCAGTTACATAAACTGAATGTAAAAGATATGGAGCATAGGATTTCTGAATCAGATACAGCCAGCCTCCTCTCATTAACATCTCTATTTCTAAATAAAATCTATTGGCCTACAAAAACAAAAATGTGTTTCTAAGCAAATTAATTGTATAAACATAAGCCCCAGGAGAATAATTAAACTACTTAAGAGACAAACAACTCTTCAAGCTTTGCAGAAGTACCCCTTCTTAAAAAAAAAAAAAAAAGTCATGCTTATCACAGATGTCTTATTTATTCATTAAAGCAGGTCCCCTAAGGATCTTTGTCAGACAATGTTTTGTTGACCCAATTCTAATTACTCTGTACATTTGGAAGAAACTAAATTACATTTATTTAAAATATTCTGTAATCCTAGCATAATTATTTTATTGAGTTGATTTTGATATTATAGCCCCAACTTTTATTGAGAGATGCTGTAAGAAAGTTTATTATTGTCAGGATTTTTTCCAGAGCATCATTCACTTATTTCTCATTGTCATAGAGATGACAGATTTAATTTAGAGTTAATCAATGTCAAAAATTTAGTTTTCCTGAGGGATTTATATGGTACTTTCCACATTCTTTTTAAGAGAAAAAATTTGGCAATTCAAATCTAATGCACTTATACCATTATCTTCTAATGCTAAATATTATGGACTGAATGTTGTGACACCCCTCTTTTACCCTCTGATTCATACATTGACGCCCTAACCGTCTCCAGCTATCTTGGGAGAACTTTCTCTTCTCTCTGTCTCTCTTTCTTCCTCCATCCCACCCCTGCACACAAAGAAGGTCATGTGAGCACACAGCAAGCTGTCTACAAACTAAGAGAACAGGCCTCAGAATGAAACCTACCTTGCTGAAAACTTGATACCCTAATCTTGGATTTTCTAATCTCCGAAACTGTGAGAAATAAAATTATTGATTAAGCCACTCAGTCTGTGGTATTTTGCTATGGCAACCTAAACAGACTAATACACTATAGTACATTAAATCCACTCTATGACAAGTAGTAACAAGTTAAGTATTAAGTGAATTTTATTTTTAGTTCAATTATTATCTTACTGTTTAACTTTAAATCCACTTTTCCACCTCATTCACCTCAGTGATTTGCAGGATATCTGAATAAGAGAATAGCTTTAATGAGCTTTATTTCTTTCAAATAAATATATAGATTCTTCAGTGTTGGAAGAGAGCTTAATAATTACCCAGTGAAAACATTTTATTTTATAAATGAGAAAACTCAAGTCCAGCGAGCTAATTGGTTGTAGGACCAGATCAAAGCCAATACCCTGGATGCTCAACCCTTTTGATTATTCCTTGACACCAACATGTAGCAGCAGCTCCAAGTTTTTTATTGCATGCAAGCTAGCTGGTTAGAATGCAGTTATATTCAACATCATTTTGTTATCCACTGTAACTTGTCTTATGTAAAAAACTAGCCACAATATAATTACATAGTGATTTATATTTTAAGAAGACACAGGAAGTCAGACCTAAGTTTAAATTTGACACTGTGTCATAATAACAGTGTGACCAGGACAAGTGCCTAACTTATATGAAGTTCAGTTTTTTTGAGAGGAAGCAATACCTGTACTATGAGCTGCTTGTGAGAATTTAGTGGGTCATTCATATGAGGCACCCATCTCAATATATGTTGGTTCTCTGGATCGTGTATCTTCTTTGCCCATGCAGTCAACAACTAGACAGGGGTAAACTTTCTTTAGTTACTTTTTTTGCCATTACTGTGATTTTCAAGAGTGTTGCATGATTGGCCTTGGAAGACGAGAAGGACAGATAATCCAAAATAAACCTGCCAATGACTGCAGCAGGCGAGAGTGGACAATTGGGGATAATTGCTGGGAGCAGGAAGGAGGGGAATTAAAAATCAGATTGAAAAGCTTCTATGTGAGATGAACTCATGCTATCTGAAGGTCAGTAGCTTACATAGAAAAAGAATGGAGTGGGAAAATAAATTTCTCTTAAGTGATGGGTCTCAAGATGTGACTTACGAGGGAAATCAAACTGAGGGTTATTTAATAAGCTGACTGCATGGTGCCTTGGACCTTTGATGAGGAGGTTTTGTAAAAGCATGCAATTCATACATACAGTGAGACAGAAGTTAAAAGAAAAACATAAGAATCACTGCTGCAGTTTTATTAATTTACGAAAATCAAGTTGTGCTAATTTAAGATTCTCAGATTTGTTCTGAAGCAAATAAATCTCTTATCTTGAGATGAGACACAATTTCCCAGGAGAGAGTGTAACTTGAATTATTTTTTTCATTTGCTTGAATGATAGTTTTTCATTTAAATTTTAATCAAAACACTACATACATATATAAAAAAATAATAGTTCAAAAGTTTTGTAACAAAAAATAGACTTCTCCTTCTCATTCTTAACCAGTTAATATCTTTTAATTCCTCCTGTTTTTGCTTCTCGTCCAGATAACATGCTCGTAGCAATATTTCATAATTTATCAGTTGTAAACATATATACTGACTTGCTAATATACAAAAGTAAAAATGCCAGTCACTCACTCTATCTCCCCTCTTCCCTCCAGGGCCACTGTATTTTTTTGTTGTATCTACATAGACTACAACAGGAACTCTTTCAGTCATTTTTTTTTATATATATTTGTAATTTATATTTTTTCTCATGGCTATGCTTATAATTTTAAGTAACATATTTAAGCCTCTGTTTCTTCTTGCATTAGCAATAGCAGATTTCTGACCCACAACCATTGAAGCTGAGTCTTTCAGCAATCACATCCTTTTCTCTTCTTTCTTTTCATCCCTCCCACTTTGCCCAACCTGTATAAGCTGTAACATCACTTTTATTTGATCGAGATTAAAAACAGAGTCATGGTGTCCAGTAACCAAAACTAAGGCTTCTTTACTTTCTCTATGGATTGATTCTAAAGCCTGAAAAGAAAAGAAAAGAAAACCATTCACTTTATCATGACTATGTACAATTTTCAGTCTTCAGAGCCAGATAGTATACTAGGATTCCATTTCTATCTTGGGAATTACACTGCTCAAGAGAAAAGTTTCTGAGAATACAGATTAAATAGATTTTTTTGAATACTCTATTAATGGTTCAGAAGCACTCCTGTCTCATTTTACTTATTTTGGATCCTGAGTTTCTTCCTCCAAGTTGGAGTTCC
Organism: Cynopterus sphinx; assembly: GCA_030015415.1. Classification (NCBI taxonomy): domain Eukaryota; kingdom Metazoa; phylum Chordata; class Mammalia; order Chiroptera; family Pteropodidae; genus Cynopterus; species Cynopterus sphinx. The sequence goes on along the minus strand of CM057379.1, from coordinate 84,386,753 downwards.
TTCCTTCCTCCCTTCCTCCCTTCCTTCCCTCTTTCTTTCCTCCCTTTTCTCCTGCCCACCTTCCCTCCCTCCCTCCCTCCCTTTTCCTGTTAATAAAACAATAATATATCTTTACTGTATCCTCAGAATTATCCAACCTGTCAATGATTCCATCTATTAGAGCATCCAGTTTTTTCGTTTTTTTGTTTTTGTTTGTTTGTTTGTTTTTACTGGAAACACAATTCCTTTATCTCCCTAACCCCCTTTTTCATTCTCAGTCTATCTGCTTCTAGGTTTCCATCTGAAACTTCTCTTGTTTCTACTCTAAAAGGACAAGTGTAGATTGGAATGTTAAATGGCATATCTGTTCTGAGGAAAACACACATTCAATTAAGTTTTCTGTAACCACTCCTCCTCTCACTACCAACTTCTATTCTTTTAAGCCTCCAGTCTAGAGTCAGCCCTGAGTTATTCTCAGAAAACCAGCTTCTTCACCATTGTGTATCTTCTTTAGCATATTCTGGGCTGAAGCCTTTTTGTTTTGTCCATAATGTATTTTTATCTGATTTTCATCTTTTTGCAATGTGTTGAAATATCTCAACCACTAATGACAGCACTGTAGTTCCATACACTTTCCCAAGTTTGAGTGGGCATTCTTTTTATTTTATTTGGATTACTCCTGCAAAATTGGTGATAATCATTTTGTTTCTTTTTCAGGGAGAAGGCAGAAGCCAAGCCAGTGACAAATGTTGAATAGAGGTGAATGAGCTTGGTAGGTGAGGAGCTGTTTGAGTCCTGCTTGCTTCATTGATTCTGAGCTCTTCTTGCTGTTTTTATCTTGTCCCAGCCCTCTGCTGGCCACTTTTCCAGTCACTTGTTCATAAAGCAGATGGAAAATAAAGTGAACAAAAGTTTGGGAATCTCTCTTGTCATGATTTTTATTATATTGTTCTGTAGTCAAAGTTAACATTCTACTGATAATAAAAAACTGATGATTAATAAAAATCACACTTGCCTCCTGAAATTACAGTTAAATATTTGTATTAATTTAAACAGTTACTCAGAGACACTTCAAAAAATGGGCGATTGTGTTGCTTTGCATGGCAATGAGTAGAGCATGGGTTTTAAACTTTCTCAACCACAAATATAAATGTTTATGAATATTGTCCTCTTGAAGTGTAGAAAGGGAAGGGTGGCAGGTTGGCTAGGGCTACTTCACTGTGCAGAATCCTGAGAATCAAAGTGGAGATTCACCTATGGTGGAGACACCAAAAGAGCCATGAAGAACATGAACCTGGTGAGAAATGCAGGCATCTCAGATGGCAGTTTGTATGGTCCTCCTGATAGGTATGTTAGGAAAATATGAAAAAGTTAAGATAGAGTAATAAGTTCCAAGTTCCTGGAGTAACTGACTGTGTTTTCTTCTTTTGCACATTTCTTCTCTTATTGTGCCTAATATTCCATGTTAAGTGCACAAGGAGGGAGAATCTTACAGTGAACAGAATTAGGCCTTTGACTCTGGATCTTCCTTAGCTGCCTTCATTAACATCTTGGGCAACTTATGTAAATTCTCTGCACCATGGGTCCCCCATCTGCAAACCAGGTCATGTGAATAAAATAATGAGAAATGAGGGAAAATAATGGCCATTAAAATGGCAACTAACACTCAAATATTTTCTTAGAGTGGGGGAACAATAATAATAATAATAATAAAAGCATGGTTTATATCTCAAGGGAAAAGATACTCAGAAAAGCATCCACACCTCAATTTTTAAGTTTTCTTAAAAATGCTTGTGGTTGGGTTGGCTTAGGTACTGCAAAGGTTAATGTTTAGTTGTATCTTCAAGACAATGAGGTTACATAGTTTTGAACTCTTAGAACATCTCCTTCATGTAGCCATGAATAGTATGAGATGCATGGGGTGTGTAGGAAGCAAATGTAGAGAGGCATCACTTTCATAATTGTACCCTAGTCCAGCCCCTATATCCTCTACTAGGATGCCCAAGTCCCCCTTTTTCTCAGCAAACACAGGTTTTTGTTCTTGTCATTTGTTAGAAGCTTATTATGAAAGGATTTTTGCACAAATATGATACAGGATACTGATATCCAACATTTTTACGAAGCCTTTTCTATTTATTCAGCTTTTAAGGCAATTTAAAAACAAATTCTATGTTTAAAATTGACTAATCCTAAAAGCTTTGGTAAGTTATTTAATTCCTTTGTACCTTAGTTGCCTCACCTGTAAAATGGGAGTATCAGTGGTAAGGCTTACCCGAGTTATTGCATGTGAAGTGCTTGGATTGGCATCTGGCATTTGCAAACACTCAGAACTGTCAGCTGCCTTCACTACAATTCAAACTTTTTTCATTTTATAGAATAGGTTTCCAACTCTGATGTTTTGAGTTATTGGACAATTCATTGTAGTCATAGAAAATTATACTTCAGAGTCAGGAAGGAGCTGATGTTTATTGTTCAAATACAATGTGATAGGCAGTATTTAGTAGCTTTACCTGTGCCATACTGTTTCCTTCTCATAAGAGTTAAAGCTAATTTTTCTGATGAAGAAGTTTAGGTTTGGAAAATTAACCAAACCTTCCAGATAACATTTATAGAACTAGACACAGAAGTGCAAGGAACCATCCAGGGTCACAAGTATCTGTCCACGTATTTGCTGATTATACCAGTTTCCTAGGTCACATTTTGGAAAATGAACCTATTGAAAGAGATTAGGGAATGGAAAGGCTGGTTGGTTGGCAAAATGTAAGGAGATATTTCCCATTTTCACCATTAAATGACACCCCCTTTCAGAGACTTCTACAGTCCAGGATGAATGGCCTGTGTTTTCTACTGGACCTAGGCAAGATCTCCAGCCTAAGTGAAAATCAGATTTTGTGTGCATAACACTGTGTGTGTGTGAGTGTGTGTGTGTGTGTCTGTGAGAGAGAGAGAGAGAGAGAGAGAGAGAGAGAGAGAGAGAGAGAGAGAGAGAGAGAGGTGAGTCATTAAAGAACTGGTTCAGCTAAATAAAGGATCTCATTATGTGTGCTATTTTTATTCTTCAAATGTCTGCCTTCCTCTCCCCCCCTTGAGGTTCCTACTGAAATCTGACAATCAGGGTTGAACTTCACTGTCAGCTTCCATTAGGCAAATCAAGCAGGAAAAAAGGGAGTGTGAGGCTAGCCTTGGCAGGGAGCTGATTCAGCAGTGATAATCTGCTTGAGCTGGTGGGGGCCAGCTACCAAAAGGTTTAATTAGTCAGTAGAGGTGCTGTCTCTGCCCCTCCCTCCTCTGCCTTTTTTCTTCACCCACTGGCCGCTGAGTCTCTCCCTGCCTTCTCTGCCTCTGATTCCTGAGAACCAGCTGGAACAATACATACCAAGGGCCAGCCCATGTCAAGGGCATTTCCTCCAAGGCAGACTGATGCACTTGCATCTGCTGTCTCTCTCTCTCTCTGCCTCTTGGCTCACCATTGTGAGGATGAATTGACCTCTCCTGGGAAAATGAGGCTGCAGTAAAAACAAAGTTGCCAAGTTTTCTTTCCCAGAGGACTAAAAAGTACCCATCTTCCTCCCTGATAGGGTCTCCGTCTTGTCTTTTTCATTAGTCATGCAGTCATTCAATCAAAAATGAAATCATCATGTCAATAGTGTGTGAAGCATTTTGGCTGAGTTGTGAGGAAGGACTCAGAGATGAGGTCTTTTCCCCCTATGAATGTAGGATCTAGAAGCAGATGTTGGATGCAAGAAGGAGAGAGGAACAGAAAGGAGGTGGTTGTGTACTAGAAAAATTAATTGGGGCAAATAGACCATGGACACCTCAAGTACAAGATGGAAAATAATATGTGCATTAAGGTTAACAGCACTGGGAGCTCTGGGAGTTTGGAGAAGGATGGCTCACTTCTAAAAAAAACACACACACACACTTTAAGAAGTGTCCTTGGAACTGGGTCTTAATGGTTGAATGAGATATAATCAGGTCAAGAGAGGAAACCGTTGATCTCCCATGGGCGGGGTTCCCTCTGGTATCATCTCAGAGTATCTCACACTCCCATCTTATAGGTCACAGAAGTTCTTCAGCTATAGCTGTTCTCCTGAGCTCTGCCCTATCTCCTAGCCACAAACACTTCTGTCTTTTAACTGTTCCAGTGTCACAGCTAGACACTGCCTCTATGCCCCTTCCCCTCTCCCCATCCTCACTAATGCTAGTCATATGAGGACTCCCACCAAGAAGGCTGAGTGGATCTCATTTCCACAGCATCGCCACAGCAATTACTCACACTGTGGACGGGGATGGCCTTCTCCATCGCTGTGCTGCACTTCTCCTTTTAGTCCTCTGCATTGCATGGCTCTGTTCATTCAGTGTCTTGTGGCACCTTGAGTTTCTTAGAGTTTTATAGTCACTCTCTTTAGGATTTGGGATCAATTCCCTTAAGACGAGATTCAAAGATGATAAATGTGACACCAGCTTGAAAATGCTTCTGCCTTGCTACCAATCAACCAACCATCATCTCAGGTCTGTGTTCCGCACCTAGTATCTTTTTTACATGTTCTATGAGAGGAGGTTGATTTGAGAAAGGTGATATCATTCTCAACTTGCTTGAGAATCTTAGTCTTGGATGATCATTAGTCTCAAGTACTCTTATCACTCTCTTCATGTAAAAGTTATAAAATCTTCAGGCAATTAGTGCTCTTGGTCAGGCACAACCAGTTCTCATGATATGCCCTGCTCAGGGCTTCCATCTCTGAATTTAATTGAATCTGAGCTATGGGGTTCCTAGGATTCATCAGGGACCTAGTTAGAGGCTGGATTCTTTCACTTCTCATATGCCTTTTGGAAAACACATATGCACACACTCACACACACACATACATACACACACTAAGGTTGTTGCTTCTTCCTCATGTCAATGTTCGAGTTTTCAAAGGCAACAATTATTTATTTCTAGTTCTGTCTCATCGGCTCCGGGCCACATATTCCAATATCTGCCGGGTAAAGTTATGAGTAAATGCACACAGGCAGGAAGGCAAGGCAGCCCAGCACCTCTTGATTCCTCTAGGTCTCTTCCCTCTCCATCATGTTGCTGCTTACCTTGTTGGTATGATGCCTTTCCCCCAACAACTGGGAATACTAACCTACCTCTGTAGGTTTTATGATATATACTTATAGCATTAAGTGAGATGAGATGTGATAGAATACAAAAAATATAAAGCTGTAACAAACATGAAGAATCAGTGTTATTATTAAAACTCAGCATTTTTTTGGGGGGGTGAAGATGGTTATTTCAGAGAATAGTATTTCAAGGATCCTGGATGGCGGCTCCTAAAGGATTTTTACCTTGACTTAATATTCTCACTAACAATGCAGAGAAAAGAGCAGAGTTTTGGATAGGATCCAGCTCTGCTCCCAGCTGGCTGCTAGCCTCAATTTTCTTGTCTGTAAACTGGGGACAAGTGGTTCACCTTACGGTGTGCTAATGAGGGGTTTCAAAAAGATATGTGAATATGCTTGGCACAGAGTAGATGACTGGCTGTCAGCCTTCATTGGAGAATGAACTCAGTTCTCAGCAACACAATGATAAAGGAAAGGGAGGGAACAAAACCCCAAATAAATCCCTGTCTCTATTCCCCAAATAATCACTGAACTTAGGGCACTAATCAGACATGCCAGGTTCTGCTGTGGTCTTTCATCTCTAAAAATCTGAGACACAGGGATATCATTATCACATGCAGCTCATCAAAGTAAATTCAGCATTTGTGGGTAAATAGAAGAGATCACAATGAGTGTCCCTTGGAGGAAGATGTCCCAGCAGCATAGACAATATACATGAGACGGTGGAAGTGGGTCACTTGTCTGCAAAGGCTGCCTCAGCAGCCTGAGCCTGTGCAGACTAGGACATATCCATTTTCTTTCTCTGCATGAATCCAGATTTTGGCTGCCCTGGGCAAGCGTGCAGAGAGGGACAGAGGGGTGGGATGGGCCTCCACATAGCAGCCTTCTAGTGAGAGCCGGGACATTTTTACCCTGCCATCCCATCATCCGCTCTGGCTACACAAAATGAGTGTGAATTATTGGGGCCTGCTGAGCCTTTGATTTCCCTCAGCTGCCATCCCAACAGCCACTTTCCTGAAAATTAAGTGCATGTTTCATCTGCTTGCAAAGGGAAGGAGAGTTTCCTTGTCTGCCTGTTACTCTGCCGCCATTGGCCATTGCAGCTACTCCTCCCTCCCCAATTCCAAAGTAGCACTTTCAAAAGACACAAGTTCTTCCTCTGGGGACTGGCGGGGATCCTGATTTTGGAAGTCTTCCAATTACAGATGCTTCTTATACAAGATAGGACTTAGGTGGAAGAAAGCAGTTAGGGAGAAAGTTGTTTATTCATTTCATTTATGTGAGTCATCGTTTTTCCTTCTCTTTCCTTCCTTCTCTCCTGCCTCTTTTCTGCTCTCCCTCCTACCTTTCTTTTTTGGTGGGAAAAAAAAAAGACTACTTTTTTCTCTGCCACCACAGAGAGCTTTCTAAAGCAGCCCATCTGAACCTTAAACATGTGGACAAGTCACCTGGGAATCTTTATGAAATGCAGGTTCTGATTCAGTGTGTCTGGGGTCAGACCTCAGATTCCCTCATTCCTATTAAGCACTCAGGTAATACTATGCTGCCTGAATCACACTTGGAGTAGCAAGAGTCTAATCACTGCCATGCCACCTTATTTCCCCTCTCAAAAATCAAAGGTGGCTCCTTTGTGCCTACAGAATAAAGTCTAGATTCTAGAAATCATGCAAGGCCTTTCAGCTTTTGGTTGTTCATTCATTCATTCAGTCAGTCAGTCAGTCAGTCAGCAAATGTTATGCCTCCATAAGACTGGAGTGCTAACATTCCTCTCCAGCCGCATCTCCTACCACTCCCAACCATGGACTCAATGTCCTACCCAACAGCACCTTCCAAATATCATGACTTTCTGCCTCTGGGTCTTGGCCTTGAGCTCTGCTCTCCTGCCATTTCCCCCTCCTTTTCAAATTGCTTCTCACCCTATAACCTCATTTAAACTGGAATTTTCTTAAGAGCAGGGCTAGCATTTTTCTTTCTTTAAATCTTCTCCTAACACCAGGCTAGAAACAGTCATACGTTTAATAAATATTTGATAAATAAGTGAATAACCATTAGAAAAGGATAAGTGTCAACATTCTCTCTTTTTGTTTTCCATGGTAGCACACACACTTAACGTACAAAAAACTCAGAACTAAAATTTATAGGTTGTTCTTATAAACTTTTATTTTTGAACAGTTTTAGATTTACAGCAGTTATAACATAGTACAGAGTTCCCATACATTTCACATCCAGTTTTCTCTATACTTAACATCTTATATGAATGTGAACATTTGTCACAATCAATAAACCAATGTTGCTGTATTATTATTAGCTGAATTCTATGCTTTGTTCAGATTTCCTTAGTTTTTACATAATGCCCTTTTCTGTTTCAGGATCCCATTGTAATAATCGACATTGACAGCCTGCAATTGATTATTTGACATCTTAAAATCGTGGACCAAAATTGTTTATGATCCTACCATTCTTGTGGTCTTTTGGGTACATAGCAATCATATGACTATCCTTCCAACTGCAAACTCCAACATTTGTGTTTTGCTTTCTGCCCAATAGGAGACGTTCCGTCTAACACCTTCCGGCCATTATAGGAATAAAATTCTTGCCTACACTTTCTCCTCACTCTTCTTGTCTCCTGACTGACACTGACCTTGACCCTTCCCTGTATGGCCCTGCCTGACATGGCATGTCCTCTCCTTTTGGGAATTGTAAGTAACAGACTCTTCTTTCGAGGCAGTTGTCTCTGTATCTGTCATCTTATCATACCTGATTAAAACAAATCCCAGGTACATTTCAAAAACAATTGGCACAGTGAGCTGGGTGGTTCAGTGACAGACAGTGATGACATACCTCTAAACTCCTATTGGCTTACTAATTGAATTCACAGAATGGCATGCACTGCTTGGAAAGGCACCAAGGGCTATTGACATGCTTGCATGTTGGCCACCACTGCCTTCTGCTGTGTCTGCTGAATTCTATCTTGGTTTACCAATATCAATTTTTCTGAGACCTGAAGGGAGAAATCCCAGAACTCCTGCATAGCTTAGGGTAGCTATAGACTAGACAACTCTTCCCAGTTGGCACCTCTATGAGACTGAAGATGTGCTTAGTGTCTGGGTGAAGGATCATGGAGACAGCTAGGATAATTGGCTGACAAGGCAAAGGCTCCTCTCAAGGGAGTAGGAAAGGCTTTTGCAAAGTGTTAGAGGTAGGTCTGATCCATAGACTGAATAGCACTAGGAAAGCCAACATCTCCTGCAGGATTGTTGCGGGCTGGGCATTGTGTCCTCTCTTTTTCAAATTTACTCAGCACCTTTTTCATCACACTCTTTATTCGGGTTGTTTCACATATTTGTAATTTTGTTCAATTTATTTATTTATTCTGCATTACATCTTGGGACTGCTTGATCTCCTAAATGATTCTTTTTGTTGGCATATATTAATATTTACTCTTTGTATTTTAAAGTTCTATGGGTTAAAATAAATAAATAGTGAGTGTATGTCATGTATATACCATTACAAAATCATGCAGATTATTTTGCCACCCTAGAAAAGTTCATGTAGTTCAGCTATTCAGCTCTTTCTTTCTTTCCCCTAAACTCTGGAAAATACTTACCTGTTTGTAATTTCTACAGTTTTGCCTTTTCTAGAATATCATATAAGTGAAATCATACAGTATGTCGCCTTCTCAGACTGGCTTCTTTCACCTAGCAATGTATATTTAAAATGTATCTGTATCCTTTTATGGCTTGCTAGCTTATTTCTTTTTATTACTGAATAATATTCTGTGGTATAGATGGACCACAGTTAGTTTATCCATTCACCTATTGAAGAACATGCTTGGTTATCTCCAGTTTTTAGAGATTATGGGTAAAGTTGATATGAACATTCTCATGCAGGTTTCTGTGTGGACATAAGTTTTCAAATTAGTTGTCTATCAAATTTAATTTTAACCAATAAACATGGTGTGTTGGGGGTAAACATTTAAACACTTTGCTTGAAGCTGCTTGAATGGTCTCCTAGAGACTGGTCTTAAAGGCCCAAGTAAACACAATAACTTAATTCCTTGATCATCTGGTTATTTTGAAAGTAGCTGTTCAACAAACAGATTTTGGGTGGAGGAGGTTGAAATCTAGTAATCAATTCTTAAAATCAATTATTTCTATACACACTAACTGGTTCAGAAGTTGACAGCTAGTATCAAGAGATATGGCTTTTCCCTACCTAATTTTTTCTGCGGCCACACTCATCTCCTTCACATCTCAAGAATGCATTCCTCCCTTTCAATCGTTTGTCAACCTGCTCTTCCCACCACGCAGGCCTTCTTCTCTCCCCTTACTAATCTAGGTCTGACTAAATCCTTCAGGATTTGGTTCCACCCTACCTTCTTTCATGCAGGCTAGCCCTTATGTTAAATAATTGATGAATTAATTAAACATTGTGGGTCCCAGGCCAGGCAGGTTTTATGTCTGGCATTATATGGAACTAGAAAAGGCCAGTGTTATTCATCCTGCTCATAGCCCATACAACTCTCCTGTGTGGCCATTGAAGAAAACTGACACTCCTGGATAAGACGATTGACTATTGGGAGCTGAATAAAGTTATGCCACTCCTGCATGCTGCCATGCCGAATGTCAGGGACATTATGGACCAGCTGTCACATAAACTTGAATACCATTATGTGGTGGACTTGGCAAATGCCTTTTTCTCTATTGCCATAGCTCCAGAAAGTCAAGAACAGTTTGCCTTGACCTGGGAAGGGTGACAGTGGACATTTTTCATCTTTCCACAGGGCTATCTGGGAATTGCATAGACCCCTATGCTGTCCAAGTGGAGGGATGTACTTGAAGCCGCAGGTGCAGTTCTCTGAGAGCCTCCTGTCAAGTCAACTGCACCCCCTATTGGGATGAATGCAGTTCAAGTAGAGCTCTTGGTGGAGTCTGCAGAGATGGAAGACATACCAAGTCCCTATATAGAGGGTCGGACTCCCATCCCTGAGAATGCCTGGTACACAGATGGTTCGTACCATGGAACAGGTAGCCAAATAATGGGGGCTATCGTTGAAGGGGCCACAAGCACAAGTTGTCATGCCATAATGCCCCTGGTGTGCTGAGCAGCACTCAGAGAGACGGCGGGTAAAGAGTACCTTGGGGTTGATGTCCCGTGAGGCTAAGCCAGTCCAGGAATAGTAAGTGGGTTGTGGGCCCAAGGTAGTGCCCTCAGGGCCAGATCCTGCACTGTGACTCTGTAGGGGTGGAGTGTGGGTCTCAGGTTTGGTGGGTCCCAGGTCTGGCTGTGATCCAGGCTCATGGCTAGGAATAGGGCCACAGATTTAGAATGTTATATCTGTGTAGTAGGGTGCCTAAACCTAAAATATGTAAACATACTTCAGCTTTCTGTATCATGCATGTGTGGCTGAATGCCACTATTGTACCCTGCTAGGGGAGCAGAAGAAGGGGAGCAGAAGTGTGCACAATACTGCACTCCTCCCTCCAACGGAAGTGCCTTCTATACAATAAAGTTGGTGCCTACCTTTTCATTCTCACATTGACCTTTAATACATTCTTCTAACTGGGAGTCTCACCATCAAACCTTCTCTTCTCCATCAGCTCAGTGCTGACAAACATGTATTCAGGGTCCACTGTATTTCAAACTTTTGCTTAATTTTAGGTGACAAAATGTTTGCATAAATGGACTATACTCACTTTACTTTTCACTTCTGAATCTTGAATTTTAAACTTTTTTTTGCAATAAAATGACATGATTTCTATGGGTGGAAATGTCTTTTTCTCTTGCATCTTCAAAAATACCCATATGAGGATGAATATTTCAAATTAGTTGCATTATAATAATGACCAACCTTTATTGAGTGCTTCTAAGTGTTGGCACTGATCTAAATGCTGTACATATGTCCATGTATATACATTTTCATAGCCTCTCAACATCCGATATAATTGTCTCCATTTTACAGGTTAGGAGCATGAGGCAGAGAAGGTTAAGTAGTTTGTCCCAAATTGCACAGCAATTAAGTGGTATAACCAGGATTTGAGCTCAAATAGCCTGACACAGAGCAATTGGTGGTTCCCATTCCCATTCCCAGCTGCATATACACAAACTCTCTTAACCACTATGCCCTACAGTCTCTCTAGAAAAAAGTGCTCAAAGACTTGATGATTTTTTAATTTGTAATTCTTCATGGAATAAGTCATGCACAAACCCCACTGTGACTTGTATCCATAAACTCATTAAAAAAAAAAAAAAAGCATGCTCAAGAGAATGAGAAGAGAAGCCACAGACTGGGAGAAAGTATTTGCAAGACACATTTGATAAAGGACTGGTACGCAAATTTACAAAAAACTCTTAAAATTTAATAATAGGAGTGTGACTTTATTAAAAATAGATCAAAGACCTGAACAGACACCTCACCAAAAAAGATATGCAAATGCAAAATAAGCCTATGAAAATATGCTCCACATCATGTTACCAAGAAAATATAAATTGAAACAACGAGATACCACTAAATATACATTAGAATGGCCAAAATCCAAAATAATGACACCACCAAACATTAGTGAGGGTGTGGAACAACAGGATTCATTCATTGCTGGCAGGAATGCAAAATAGAACAGCTACTTTGAAATAAGTTTGGTAATTTCCTATGGTACCAAACATACTTTTACCACATGATACAGCAATCATGTTTTTGACTCCTTTACCCAAAGGAATCAAAAACTTACGTTCACACAAAAGCCTGCCCATGGATGTCTATAACCGCTTTATTCATGATTGTCAAAACTTGGAAGAAACTAAAATGTCCGTCAGTAGGTGAACTGATAAATAAACTCTGGTTTATTCAGATAATGGAATATTATTCTGCACTAAAAAGAAATGATTCATCAAGCCATAAAAAAATATGAAGGAAACTTAAATGCGTATCACTAAGTGAAAGAAGCCAGCCAGTATGAATCATATGTGCTGTATGATTCCAACTATTTCACATTCTGGAAAAGAGAAAACTATGGAAATAGTAAAATAATCAGTGGCTGCCAGTGGGTAGGAGGGGAGGAAGGAATGAACAGGTGGAGTACAGAGTGTCTTAAGGGCAGTGACTACTCTAAATGACACTACAATGGTGGATACATGACATTTGTACTTTTGTCCAAGCCCATAGAATATACAAAACCAAGAGCCAACCCTGGTGCAAACTATAGACTTTGGGTGATTATGTTGTGTCAATGTAGGTTCACTGATTTTAAGAAATATACCACTCTGGTTGGGGATGTTGATAATAGAGTAGGCTGTGTATATGTGGGGGGGCAGGGAGTATATGGGAAATCTCTGGACTTTCAATTTTACTGTGAACCTAGAACTGTTCTAAAATTAACAGTCCTTAAAATTTTAAATAACCTGCCATACTCCTGTCTGAATCTTTGAGGTGTTCTTGTCTCACAAGAAGCTGCGTGTCCCACTTTACTGTGTCCCTGGAAGGACTTTTCCTGCTTCTTTTTGGTAGGTAATTCTCAAGCCTTTCTTAGGTATTTCCTCAGAGTTTTGTTCATGTATTTGGTGCTGGAGTGGGTGGAGACATAGGCCATTTTTTTTATTGATTCAAACATGTCCAATTTATTTAAGCTGTACTGATTGCCCTGTGACTTCTGGGAATGTGTATAATTCTCAGAGGCAATGTTTAAACTAAAACTGAAATAATTTATTTTAAAGAAATAACTTATAGATCTAATAACCAAGGAAGGCTGTGCTGAACAAAGATGTTATGAATCTATTATTCTAAGTATCTTCTTTCCTGACAAAATTTTCCCTAAAGCTGTTGTAATGTTCAACTTTTGCCAGACAAGCATACGTACATTCCAACAACTGGCTTGATGGATTTTGCACAGTTTTTCCATGAATCATATTGCATGTTAGAAATACTCTGCAAATGGGGTGAGCCTAATACACCAGATAGTGTGAATCACAAGATCTGGGGATATAGTGTGTTCAAATCTGCTGTGTGATAGCCAAGTTTTGGAGGGGTGGAGGTGGGAGAGTCTAATACAAGTGTAGTGATAGAAAGTTGGATAGGGTTATCAGGGTCTTTTTAGAAGTACCTACTTATAGTGCAGAAACATCTATTTTGGATCTATGTTGGAAACAGCCAACAATATTTGGGCTCTATCAAAAGCAATGTATAATCCTGGGGCCCTGGGTATGTGGGACTAAGAAGAATTGCTAGGAATTCTGCTGAGCATACTAAAATTTAGAGTTAAACCTCTCCTGGCAGGCCAAATGGAAAAACCAGGAACCAAGGGCAAAGACATCAGGGTGGGGTTGGGTAAAGAGGTCATCATGTTGCTTATCTTTGTCCAAAAGTAACACTAGGTAGAAAGGGCTGATCTAATTCCAGAAGCCAATCTGGTAGACAGAGGCTGCCAGTATCTTTGATTATTGTTCCAGTCCTGAAACTGAAGGTGGTGTGGAAAAGGACCATAGCTTTCAGAGAAGCAGCCAGAACCAGGTAAGTGAGCCATTGCTTTTGTGTCAAGTAGAGTTGGTCTCATTCTCTTAAGGAAAGAAAAGCACATTACAGTGATCTCTTGGAAAATTCTATATGAGTACTCAGCATCAGAAGATTCAAACAGAGAGCTGCTATTTTCAGAAAGTCAGATGCTTCTTTGTATGATTAATTACTGGGATATACCAAACCCCTAGTTTGAGCTAGCAAAGAAAAATTGTGAGAGCTGTTCTTCTTTTTTCCAATAGTTTAGCATATGAAGTGGCAGCCCCCTTGTTTTTAAGTCTGACTAAGCAATAAGAGTCAAAACTAGCCCCACTGAAACATCCACCCTTACCTTCCTCTCCCCTCTTTACCATACTTCATGGGAAGTTTTCCAGGGGTTGTACCAAACTACTCTCACATAAATTATGAAAAAAATATATATATGTATTTATACACACACAGAGAGATGTGTGTGTACACACACACACACGCGCGCGTGCGCACAAACACATACAAACACATATATGTATATAAACATATGTATATAAATTTATAATCAATTGTCTTAATAAACACAATTTAATAATAAATTTGCTATCTCTGTGTCCTTTCAAAATTTTTCTTCTTCAGGATCACCTTGACTATTCTTGGCTCTTTGAATTTCTAACTAAATTATAAATTTACATTTTAAAAACATTTATTCAGTTTTCTGACATAATCGCCCTTTCCAATTTCTTAAAAATTCTTTGCTACATAATTATGCTTCACTATGAGGTAATTTAACATCCACTTAAACAACTCTCTCTAGAATTTCCTTTGATAAGCGTTTATGGAATATACATTTTCTCAAATTTTGCTTGTCTAAAAATGTCTATTTCACTATCTTTCTTAAAGGATATTATCATTGGATATAAAATTCTAGGTTAGAAATAATTTTGTAACTCTAAATGGCACATTTCATTGTCTTCTGATTTACATCATTTCTGTTGAAAAATAGCTCTCAGGTATTTATTATTATTATTATTTATTATTATTATTATTATTATTATTATTATTATTATTTTATGCCTTTGAAAGTAATGTGTCTTTTTTCTCTGATTTAAGAATTTTATTTTGGCTATCAGAAGTTTTATTTTGATGTGCCTAGGTATAGCATTCTTTGTAATTATGCTTGTAAGGGGTTATAAAGCTTTTTGAAAGAGTGGTTTAATGTCTTTTGTCAGTTTGGGGTTTTTTCAGCCAGTATGCTAAAAATAGTGCTTTTGTTCCATTCTTTTTTTCCTCTTCCAGGAATCTAATTACATTAGAATACTTCCTGTGTTGTATATGTCCTGCATGCTCTTTTCCGTAATTTTCAGTGTTATTTCCCCCTGCGCTCAGTCCATTTGTCTACTAAACTATTTTCCAATATACTAATTCCTTCCTCTGTTTTGTCTAATCTACTATTAAGTCATTGATTTTTAATTTGAGCCATTACATCATTTTCTGTTCTAGAATTTCTACGTGGTTATTATTACAGATTTATATCCTCTGTTGATATTTTCCATCTTGTAATTTATTTTTAAAAACATACTAATCATAGCTATTTCAAAGACCTTGCCTTAATATCTTATCACTGAAAGACGTGTTTCTTTTGTTTTTCTTTTTTCTTGGCATTCAGTCACTTATTCCTGTCTCCTCTCCTGGTGTGTGTGTGTGTGTGTGTGTGTGTGTGTGTGTGTGTGTGTGTGTGTGTAGTATTGGATGCCAAACATTCTGTATAAACATTTTAGGGTTCTAAATCATTTTATATTTTTTTAGGGCAAAATTAAAGTTATTTAACTATTAGGTACAAATGCCTTCATTCAATCAGGGACAGAGATGACTTGAGGCTAGATGTAAGGATCCATATGGACTTGTCTATTTTGGGTCCATAGAGAAACTTCTTATCTGTGGTTTCACTTTCCCTGGTTTTAGTTCCCACAGGAAACCACAGTCTGAAAATATTAAATTTCCCTAACCATTATCATCATCTGCTGTTGACCATCAACATTGTTATCACCCAATGATCCAGAATTACTTGAAGCAGATCCTCCTCCTTTTAATGTATTGTCAGAAGGTTAATAGTAGCCTAAAGCTATGTTACAATGCCTATGTCATTCACCTCACTTCCTTTTATCACATAGGCATTGTATCTCCTCACATTATCACACGCAGGGTGAGTACAGTCCAATAACATACATTGAGAGGGAGAGAAAGAGCACATTCACATAACTTTTATTACAGTATATTTTTCTCATTATTCTATTTTATTGTTGTTGTTAATCACTTACTGTGTCTAACTTATAAATTGAATTTTATCATAGGTATGTTTGTAGAGAGGAAAACAATGTATATAGGGTTTGGTAATATCCACAGTTTCAGGAATCCACTGGGGGTCTTGGAATATATTTCCATGAATAAGGGAGACTACTGAACTTACTCTTGGAGCATAGCCTTTTAGGAGTCTCAATTAAAACTCACCCATAAATGCTCAGCCAACTTCTTGGCTTTTCTAAAGTCCAATTTTGTTTTCCTAACACCGCAATGCTGCTAAAAGCTCGCTCTTGTGCTCTCTCTCTCTCTCTCTCTCTCTCTCTCTCTCTCATATATATATATATATGTATACACCAGATGTAGTTTTGTGCTTTTCCCCCCCTCATACAGCCTTCATTAGTTCCCTATCTGGAGGCTTGCAAGTATGGAATCCTGTACAACAGAGCATCAAGCCAGGGACCCACATCATAGCAAAGAAAATTTGGGTATGGGCACATTGTCTACCACTGTCATATGATATATGATACCATCCAGAAAGAAATGACTTTATAGTATGCTGAAATGACTTTTCAAAAGCACAGCTGTAGTACAATTTTGGAGGCAGTACTCTGCAAAGATAAAACGACATTCTTGGGATACAGTATATACATCAAATCAGAGACCTTTATATGGCATTGTGCCTCAAATAGGAAGGTTATATGGGTCTGGGAACAAAAGGGTAGAGGTAGGCTCATCTCTACTTATCTTCACAATAAATGACCCACTGATAGGCTTTGTCTTTTCTATTCCTGAAATTCTGGCTTTTGCAGGCTGGTCCCAAAGGGGATATGCTTGCCAGAAGACATAGTAAGGGTCTCACTGAATTTACACAGGTGCCAAGGTATTTTGAACTTCTCATGTCCCAGGAATCAGCATATAAGGAGTCACTAACTTGGCACCAAACATACCATTGTATTCTTTACATGATGATAAATAGCTGGTGGTACTCAGCTTTTCATTGATGAGCAATTGAGCACAAGGGGAGTGTGGCAAATATGAGAGGACAGATAAGTCCTGTCTCGAGAGCACAGAGGCTACTTAGGATCATCTGATTGTGCTTGTCCCAGGACTCAGAGACCTTGCAGTTTTACCAAAATATCTGTAAATCTTCAGATTGACATATTTCTTCTCTTTTTCAATGTTGGCTACTGAACCATGGTCTGGGGTCCTCACTATATGGTGGAATGAAAGATATCAAAACTCTGTCTCTCGGAGGAAACACATTTTGTTGTGGTGCAGACACTCTGAAAGATGATAAAAGTTTACTAGAGAGTACTCTTGGAAAGGAAGAAGGAGGAAATGCCAGTAGAAAGGTTGGGGTTGAGGGGTGGTGAGAAGCAACATTGTGCAGAGACAGTCATTGAACTGTCTGAACAGAAGCCTCAGCAACATTATGAGGAGTTCTCAAGATGGGCTGACACTCAGAGTTGTCCCAAGTTGGAGTGAGGGGACCCAGTTTACACACCCCACATTTATCTGTTACTGGATGTAGACTGTTCCAGAAACCGTGGTCTTAGGTTAGGTGGCTCTCTGCTGCTAAGGCCATCCCCAAAGGGAGCTAAGAGCTGATGACTGGTGGCAACACTCCCAGCAGCAAGGTAATAAGTGCTTTATTCCTTGATTACAACATCCACTATAAATAAAGAGCTCAGGGGAACCTGAGAAAGAGGAGGTTTGCCTTCTTCTCTGGATGCAAGAAAGTGAGTGTGGCATTTAGTTAAAAACACTGATTACTTAGAAAGTATCCAGAATGATGTTTGAGATCTTTGGTAATCTTTGTAATATTGTTGAAGTAGAATATCAGTTTTATCCTGAGGGTGGAGACTTGAACACAAGTTTGACGCTATTCTGAGGAGTATAGGCAGAGCTACCACACACATAGAATATTGATGACCCCTTAAACCAATCCACTTATTTTAAAAATGAGGACACTTGGGCTCGGAGAAGTTGGATGAGTTGCCTGATGTCACATATGGCTAATTCCTGATAATTTGAGAATCAAAATCAGAATTCCTTACTCAATCCAGGAGTCTCTTACTCTCTGTGATAGTATATCACCTCTACTTTGTCCTATTCATCATTTTAGCCTTGCAAACTGGAAGCCTAAATTTTAATACAAACTACAACTGTGACTTACACAAATAATGGTGGTCATACATTGAACACCCCTAATTAGTGTGAACCAATTAAACTATTATGTTGCAATAATTTATGGGATGTGTCAAGGCAAAAATGAGAGATTCGATTTGCATAGAGCACTATTGATTAGCATGCTATATCATCACTCTGACACTATTTAGGATGACGTTCAAGAACTCTGAGGTGAGAGGGAGATAGACGCACAGTGCACAGAATGTCTCTATTTGTGAGCCAGCTAAAACATATCAGCAACCCCAGCTGCCTCTGTCACCCCTCCCCATTCCCCCAGCACTATGGCACTGACAGATCTAAATATGAAGAAGAAAAATGTCTCCGGCAGGCTGTTATTTTGCTGCCTGAATGGTGTCAGGGAAGTGTAAATATAATCACATTTTATCCGCCAATCTGAAATGGATTTCAGAGGAAGGGATCACAATGTTAGGAGAAATCTTTTTCATTGTAGCATGCCTTGATTGAAAATAACTCCCTTGTTACCATCAGTAATGTGTTCAAGGGAGAAAAAAGCAGTGCAGTTCATGACAGAATTACCAGGCAATTCAATCAAAATCCCTTGCCTTGCTTTTCAAGTTATAAGGGAAACAGGTAGGTCCAAGATTTGCCTCAAGAGCATGTGGATTGTTCTGAAAATCTTCATCTAAACATCTGCATTTCCAGTGGTGAAGCTAAATACTATTGCAGAAACACTGGCCATTGAATCTTTTTACTTGGCAAGACCTATGCCCTTTCAGAGTAGGATGAACAAGCCCTTCTTGTTCTCCCTGAGTCCTAAACACACTGTATTTACAGTCTAATCATTAATTGCTTTGGTTTTACTTTTTATTAAATGAATGCATATACAATTGTCGATCAGATCTTCTATTCAACACTTGATAAGCAGGATGAGTTGAAATAATTTGATCTCAAAACAGAGGAATCTAATATTTAATTGGACCAGGGAGACTTATTATGTTTGTATGTTTGTGTGTCTGTGTGTCAGTGTATACAAATATTTGCATATATTCATTCAACTTTTAAAACATTTAAAATCAGTCCTAAGTACATCAAGAGTCTTTCACTCTTTTTGCACCGTTGTCTCTCTTAGAGCTTATCAACTGACCCCCAGAGAACAAGTACCCCTTTAAGGATGATAAAAGGCATGAAGAACCATTCAGATTGTCCTTGTGGCAGCCAGCTCCCAGAGATCAAGCAGTTTGCCTCAAACTGCTTACTGTTGTCATAGCACATGTAATGTTGCTTGAATTAAGAGCAGGAGAAAGCAGCAAAGATCACCTTAGGTGTCTGCCAATAATGTGACTTGACATTTTAAGCTGGTCTCCTATTACTTTTGCTCTTTTCACCAAGAAATATCCACATGACACCTCCTCAAAATTGTCAAGGCACAAATGTAGCCCTAATCCTCCCTGCTCTGGTATCAAAAGAGAAGGAAAGGCAGAAGTATTCACTACACAGTTGCATTCTTGGATAAAATTACTGATCTAAATATAGAACTAGGCCAGGCTTTGAGGCCTGCCCTTCGTTCGAGGTCTAATGCATGAAAGACCTTGGGTTGGAGAATTTTCAGGCTCGCTTGGAAGGGGGCATTTAACCCAGTTTGCTCTCCAGAGAAGGCATCAGGAGCTGACTCTGCTGCAGGGAGAACCACGCTGCCCGCCCTGCGGTTTCTCAGCACTTTGAGAAAGATTCTTTTTGATGTCAGTGGGAGCTCTAGTTCCAAAAAGAAGCTAGGACACAAGAACCTGCACAGAGAAATGAAGAGCTGGGTTTGTTTCAGAAAATGTCTCCCCTGGTTTCTGAGCCAGTAACTCCCACTGTGCTGAGGGCAGTGGCGATCACAGTGCTTGGAGAGTGCTGGGGGGGGGGGGGTGTTGATGGGGTGATGCTTTTTTAGAATTGGAATGGGAACATTCAGCTTATATATTTTAAGGCCAACCCTTTACAGTAGTGAACAACTGATAAAGTCATCACTTGAGGCCATTGTGCACTTTTCTACTATCTCAGCTACTGCTCTAAATTCCCCAAAGCCACACAAAGTCATTGTTGTCCACCAGTAAAAGAGTGAATTTGAATTTCAAACATCTTCTTTTTCACCTTTGGCCTACCCTCAGTCAGCACAGCTTTCCCAGCCCCCTATAAAAACCCATAATCAAGGACATAGGTAGGACTTAAATTAACGAGTGATTATCTTTGGCAGTATCATGGTCTACAGAACTCCAGTAAGTCCAGGTTTCCCCTCAGCTGTGGCAAGCTGTATCAATTAGCTTTTGCTGCATAAAAACTAGCCCCTTTATGTGTTTTTAACAATTGGGCTCACCTAATTTTTAGCTTTGGGCTCACTTAGATGGTCCTGTGTAATCTCCTTATCTCAAGGTCAACTGATTAGAAAACTTAATTCCATTTGCAACATTAGTTCCCATGTAGTTGTCATGTAGTCTAACATATTTAGAGGTTCTGGGGACTACGATGTGGACATCATTGGGGAGGCCATTATTTTGTCTACCACAGGGTTCATGCTAGACTGTAGGGTATCTAATTCCTGATTGATGCTCTTTGTCCACTTCTAATATTTCTCTGGGAATGGAGAACAAGATAATTTATAAATATCTAGAGGCTCTCTCCTTCCTGCAGCTAAGGTACATTCACGTCTGAATTTCAAAAAGTTGGGGCCTACAAGAGCCAAGACTAAAATTTTTTCCACGAAAATCATCATTTGGCCCTAAATGTTAGCATATCTAAAGGGAAACAAGTCACAGAATCACATAAAATTAAGTTGGGTTTTAGGTGGGGATATCAATCTGTATGTGGATGAAGAAAGGAAGACAGGAAGAAAGGAAATGAATATATGTTGAATGCCTACTCTTTCACATAGTGGAACAAACCTACATATTCATTCATTCAATAAATGTCTACAGAACTTTTTGATTAATAGTATGTGTCAGGGTCTAGGTTCTGGGGAGTAAATAGAGTTCTTGCCCACGGAAGTAGCAGAAGGGCTAGGCAAACAAACAAAAAAAAAACAAATACACAAACAAATAATATCATATGATGACAAATGCCATAAACATATTAAGGAGGGAAGCTGGGGGGAACAGGTGATGGAAGACAAATCACATTGCATTATTGCCCCTATGACTCTGGAGGCAGATGTCCCTTTCACCAAGTCTCAGTGTGCTAGATAGAAAGATGTACAGTGATAAGAGCTGTGAACTTCTAGCAATGACAGTGTCAAATGATACATGGTTTTTATATGTAGAAACTCCTACATGAAGTACTTCTCCTGCCCCTATTGCTAGCCCACAGACACATGATGGCATCCAAAACAGGACAGTTTCACCTTGCATGTGCTCCCATCTCTAGTGAGCTCATGGGAGCCCACCTCTCTGGTCTTCTAGTATGAACTGAAGTCATTCTTAAATGCAAGGTCAGTGGTAGGCAAATAAAGGGGCTCAAGATCTTAAATTACTCTCTGCTCATCCATCCTATTTGCAATTCTGGACTTCCCAAATCTATTAAAACCCTCTCAGGAGCCAGTTTGATAAATTCAACAGCATCAGGCAACTCACTCTGTGGAAAGATGGCAGAAAACCAGTTTTCACAAAAGAGTACAGAGATAGTTTAAGGCCATTCCAAAGGGAGAAGTTAGGCCATTTGTCATAGTTCTGACTCCTCCCTGGAGGGTAAAGAATAATGAGCAGCCATGGGGAAAAGACCACCACATTTTTCTGCTGTCCCAATATACAGCATTCTTTCCCAGGTGCTCTGCAGCCCAGGTGTAATGGAACTGCCACATGAGCTTGCAGTTCCTCCCTTCCCACTAGGGGTAGAGTATATTTCCTGTCTCATTGATACTGGGTTTGTCCATGTCAACTGCTTTGGCCAGCATGGTTCTAGCAGACATGTACAAAGGTTGAAACATTCATGTGTAGTAGGATTTTTCCTTTTGTGTTTCTACCATTGCCATGAGAATGTGCTCTGACTAGCCTGCTGATCCAATGTAAGGGCTAGGTGGAGCCACAGTAGCAAATCCACAACTGGGAGCCAAGATCAACCATACTGAGTCCAGATAAGCTGACCCCCAGCCAGGTCCAGGCACATGAAAGAGAATAAATCATTGTTGCTTTAAGCCACCGAGTTCTGAGGTGGTTTCTTACACAGCATTATTGTTGCAATTAGCTGGCTGACACACAGGGGAGCAGAGTTTCCCCTGGTACAAATCTTGGAGCGGTAGCAAATATTCAAACGAGAGCTTTGAAGCCATCAGAGGGAGATTTTTTGAGAGTAGCAGCTGAACATGGGGCCAAGTCAGGCCTGAAATAGCAGCATAGAAACTGCACCGAGGAAGTCTTATTAACTAGAAAACACCAGAGCTGACTCACTTGGTGACTCTACAGATCAGGGGTCACACTTTCTCCAAAGCCAGCAGCTCTGTTCTGCATTTGACCCCTGCTGGACTGAGTTATTTTGGATCTGTTCTTGTGACTCAGGGGCTTAAAATAGGCGCTGCTGAGCCATCTGTCTTGGGATCCATCTCACTTCTGAAATGTGTAGCAGCTGTGGCTGAATTGAAAGCAGCTCCTGTTAAGAAAGTGAACAATCTCTCGGCTTTTCTCCATCCTATGAGTGTGCCCTAGGGAGAAAATAAAATAGAGGGCATTTGGCTGCCAAAGAAGGATAAGAGCTTCAGTGGGGAACCCGGGAGATGCTGGGCAGATAGAAAACAAGCCCTGGGACAGCTGCCAGAGGGCCTGGAAAGGAGCCAGGTTACATAAAGTTCAGGCAAAGATGCTGCCCACTGGAGGTACAGGAAGAAAGGAGAACAGTGCAAACCAGACTCTGGGATAGCAGAGCGGCAAGGTGTGGTATAAAGGGCACTGAATCAGGGGTCAGCGTTCCTGGGTCAAAGACTCAGCTTCACCATCAGAGCTGTCATTATTAAAGCTTGTGACTTTCTGCAAGTTTCTGCAACCTGCAGCCTGAGATTTTTCTTCCTTAAAATGGGATTAATGACATCTAGCTTGGGTTGTAAGGGTCAGTCAGAATACATATATAGAAGGACTAAACTGTAAAGACCTCAGCAAAATGTAGCCAGTCACACACAGGTCTACATGGTGATTTCAACAGGGCAAGGACAGGGTCTGTCCTTTGTATAGCATTTCCGGGACTTAGATCAAAGCCTGGCATATACATGCACACGCACATGCACACACACACACACACACACACACACATGTGTGCACACTCATTTAATTATTAAATTAACAAATTCCATTAATAGATATATGAAAAAAACATTACTCAAATTCCTGGCAAAGTAAGAAATAGCTGTTGTCTTTACCCAGAAGCCTGTGGGAAGTTGCATTCTAATCCAGAATAGTTAGCAATAGTCAACTTGCCTGTCGAACACTCATCAGAGGAATAAGATGAACTGTCACTCTCAGCAGTTAGTTGCTGGTGTGGAGCTGATGGGAACCTAGGGGAGGCTTTTTATGATGAAGTTGGGGTGGGCCATTGGGAAAGTATCTGTCTTCCATCTCTCTCTTTCTAAGGGCACATCTTTATTGTTTGCAAGCATTCCCACCATGGTGACACAGGTACTGGGATTGGACATAGCCTGGGTTGTCACTTACAGCTTATATGATCTTCGGAAATTTGCTCAGTCTTTTCTCTATGCTTCTTTTTCTCCATTCTGAAATAAATACTAATACCATACTTATTTCAAAGTGTCATTTAGAGCAGGGATGTGTAAACTACAGCCTGTAAGCCAAGACCACCCCACCATCTCTTTCTCCAAATAGAGATTTATTGAAATACAATTAATCTCATTTGTTTACTTATTGTCTATGGTTGTTTTTATGCTACAGTGGCAGAGTTGAGTAGATGAGATAAAGCTACTCAAACCTAAACGAGTTATTATCTGGCCCTTTATAGAAAGTTTGCTAACTCCCAGTTTAAGAATTAAATGGGGGTAACAAATATAAAACTTTTAATACAGAGTCTGGGATGTGGTCATAGCCATGAGATATTGTTGGCATAATGAGAATAAATAGAAATACTTGCTCTGAGTTTTTGAAGAGAAGGGTTGTTGTCAAAAACGAGTCAAGGTAAAGTGTGAGGACCAAAGGCTCAAGAAGAATCAACAGAGGTGCCATAGGCATCCATGAAAATCCAACCACCTGGACACAGCCACATTAGAGGCCAAAGAAGAGGATCGTTGAAAAGCTTGTGAGGCTCCAGGAGAGAGAAACCAGGGCAAGAATCACTCAGAAGCATGCCACTAAATCTGGAGATAGGGATATGCAGTCATTTCAGTGAGTTTTTGCTCTTAGAGAGAGTTTTTGGCAGAGAAGCAGTTAACATATTGCATAAGAAGAATTTTCAGGGAACTGCAAGGGGAAAAACGCACTTTCCCAGTTGGAAAGCTTGTGGGGTATATGAGGTGCTAGAGCTATCCTGAAAAGCTACGGGATTCACTAGCATTGGCCACACTCCTTCACACTCACATATAATGTTTATCTTTTTCTGTTCACAACAACTTATCTTTTTAATACCCTCTGTTAGTCAAGCTGTGCTTTGCCCACTCCAGTGTTTCCAGTACTGCCTTAAAATTTGTAGTGGCTCACTACTACAAATTTCTCACTTTCAATGGGAAAAAGAAAACCAGACGTAGGAGAATGAGCAAGTAGTCTGACTGCCAGGCAAAGGGGAGTGAAATGGTGGAGACAGAACTTTTAAAATTTTCTTCAAATAAAGAAAAACAAAAATATGATCATGTGAGCATTCTGAAATGGGCTGGATATTTCACTGCAATTTCACTCAACGCTACCAATTTTATACTTCCTGACTTAAAGTAATTTGAGGATTGACTGTCCATCATCTGAAAACCACTACATCCTATTCAAGAATTATTTATTTATGTTGTGAGCTAGGATAGGCTAGTACAGAATTTTCAGAATTATTGTTTTATTATAAAATAGACTTAAAAGATTAACTATTTTCTATCAAGGGCCTGCTGTGTGCCAAGCATTGTGCAAAAGGTTTTCCTATACATAGCTTCATTTAATCCTCAGAAGAAGCCTTTAAGGTTTTAGAGACCCATGTAGAGAATTGGCACCATTAGGTGATATGCCCAGGTCATAGAACTAGTGGTAGAGTCAAAATTTGAACCAAGTCTATCAGATTCTAATCTCCCTGTTCTTTTAAGTTCACAAAGCCACTTTATGAAAGACAGCATCCAGAGTTACCCAGAACATAATGAAGAAGAGCTTCTAAGAAGCACAAAATCCTGGGGCATTGTGCCATGCCAGAACTGCCTGCCTCATCTTGTTCCAGCTCCCCCTGCTCCTTTTCCTTTGGCAGAAGTGTCTCCTTTCAGATCCCCACTTTCTAACCTTTGTGAGCAGGGCCTTTGCATATGCCCCCAAGAATGAGTCTGACCACACACTGCTTATCAGTAAATCCAGGCTTTGTCGCTAAGTTTCCAACCAACACTGTTGACCAGTTTTCCAACTTATGTCTAATCATATCCCAAAGGAGACTATAGGTTGACATTATTTCATATGTTAGCTCTGGGTGAATAGTAGAAAAGGACACTTTTTAAAGAAAAACAAACCTATACTTAGCAGAGACTCTTGAAGTCAATCTCCTTTAGCAATGTTTTCTACTCAATTAGATTTGATAGTGTTTATATATTTTCAACCAGCCAAACTTAACAGCATATAATAAATATCCTCATGATGCTATGAAGCCACATTAAAAGTTTTTGTGACAAATTCCACCTGGGTCGTAAAGTAACCAAAGTAAAACTCCAGCTAAAAGTTACCTTTACTGGGTTCAACTTACGTGCTTTCTGTATGACTCCTGGTGCCTCCTGGGAAAGTTTGATGGAGGTGGTAATTTGATTCTTTCCTGGAAAGCCAGATGTGAAAAGTCCAGGTTTGCATCACAAGAAAGAAGGGCATCTCTGTATGGATACAAGGGCACTGCATTTCACCTCATTCTTGGGACACTCTCATTCCAACTATGCCTAAAACCATGACCTTGTCCCTCCAGGACTCCACCATGATCCTTCTTTTCTAAAATATAGTCCAAGTGTGGACTCAATTCTCTTTCCTTGGTTTCCCTTTTTTAAGTAACGCAGAGAACAATATGGACTTCAAAGAAGAAAATCTAAGAAGCATAGTCATAACGTATAGATTTCTGCCATTTTCTCCTTCCCAGTTCCTCTTATACCATGAGTCCTCACTTAACATTGTTGATAGGTTTGTGAATTGAAGCAAATTGATGTATAACTAAACCAGTTTTACTAAAGACTAATTAATTAGAACAAGGGTTAAGTTTCTATAGAATCTCATGAAAGTTATAATGAAATATTTAGCAAAATGACGTATTCAGGATGTCATAACTTGTTTGTGAATGTGAGGATTGTGATCACATGACAACTTTGTTCCATCTCTTGCTATCCCTTTAAACTTTATTCCATGAGGTCAATCTTATCCTCTGTGAGGATTCTCCATGGCAAGTCCTTGCTTTCTCTGCTCACTCTTAGATGATAGAACAACTACAAGTTACTTTAAATCATAAACACATATTAACCCAGAAAGGAGAATATTCACACCGTTATTTAAACAGAGACTATGAACCTGACTGGAAGCTCACAGTAAGAAAGAAGGCAGACAAGTCATTTTTCTCGAATTTCTCTTCTTGCAGAGTCTCCTCTTTACCACTCTTCACCCCTGCAAGGCCCCTCCCAACTCCCCTGGTTGAGCCTCTAGGGTCTGCCACATGGAGGAGGAAGGGACAGGAAGGATGTTTCTTACACTATTTCTGTCGTAATCTGGTTTTCTCTTCTCTAGGACTGTTCAAATATTTAAAGTTGTTGCCTTCTCTTTGGGGTGCTTTGGAAGACTATGTAGCTCCCTTGACCTGAGGCCTGGGGTGGACCTATGTATTCTAGATTGTGACTTAAAAGTCTTTCTTCAACCCCTGGGCATCGAGCTGTGGTGCTCCAGCCTCTTCTAGATTCTCCTTGCCCTCTGGGCACCCTAATTGAAAAGGACCCACGATGAATCCACAACTGCTTCCTCTGCAACCTTGCCCATGTCTCCCCCATGAGAACACTCACATTCTTCATGCTCCTGCAGACCTCTTGCTCACTAGTACTAATGCCATCCTTCCCAGGTGCCACCACCAAGGCAGGAGGTAAGCTCTCCTCGCACCTTTCACCTGGGATGTCTTGGGTCCAGCATCTGATGCAGTTCAGGTCCCACTTTGTGTTTTCAGGCTTCAGATTTCCATGTCTCCTGAAAGAAGGAAACACATTTGGAAGCTCTGAATGGCATTTTAAAGCCCCCTTTTTCTCAACTGCTCTGGGGAAGTTTCCCAGCATGACAGCTGCCCCTTGTAACAATATCCCCCCCCCCATCACACCTCTCTGTACAGCGGAATCTGCTAAGACATAAAACAGGTTTTCTTTGTTTCCTTTAAGTAGCTGGATATGCAAATTTACCCCTCCTTAATTTAGAATGGAAAGCTATCAGCTGACACAAAGTGGAAACTAAGGCAAGAAGCTTCATTCTACTTTCTTGCTTCACTATTTTTTTCTTTTCCTGGGAAAGGTGACATTTTACCTTGCATGATGAAAAGTTCTCCAGACAAAGAGTCCAAAGGAAGATTCTGATCTAAGTCCCCAGGCAGATCTCTCTTCATCAATCCAGTTCCCTCTCTGAGCTGTAAGCCTCTCCTGAGAATCTGGGGTTGACGCTGTGGAAACCCCATCTTCAGTGCAGATCCTGCTTACTTGTCTCCACTAGAAGCAAGTCATAGAGTGGGAATGAAATGCAAAATATTCATTTAGGAGAGGTCCTAAGCAATCTACAGATAGGAAAACAACAGAAGCTAGTTTGCCAAAAGGAAAAGGAAGTTCCTGAGAGAGAAAATGCCGCAGATGAAAAAGTCTGGCTTGATAGTCCAACTTGATCAGCAGGGCCTAAATTACTCGGGAAAAGGGGCCATAAAGTGATACATTGTGTTTGGGTCAGCACAACTCAGCCATGGGGCCTCATCTAGTCCCTTTCTCTACCCCAACATCAAAATAAACAATAAGAAAGAGGGACTATTTCTCTGCAAGCTGATGAGAAAGGTCAGTATCAGAGATCTGGAGGCAAGTGGTGGCAGAAGGACAGGCAGCCAGAAAATTCAGTTTAAGGGCAGATCGGCACCCACTTGTAGATGGCCCAGGCATAGGCAGTGACCCAGCCAGAGGTACAGGCTGCAGGAGTTACATGTGAGACAATTGTCCCCACCCTTCTGGTGTGCACCAGGAAGATATAAGAAAGCAGATGGTAAGGCCACACTGCTTGACAAGTGAGGGTTATTGTTCCAGCAGAATTAGGGACGAACATTGAATGTGACCTAAATTAGCATCCAAAAGCTTGTAAGTTCTAGTAAAATAAATATGTCTTAACCTTAGCATAGCATCTACAAATGTACCATTCATTTGATGAGAATTATACGTGTAGAGTGATAAAGGCGGGAAGTTGTCATGAGTCGTAACCAGCTCAGCTACTCAAGGGCTGACAACCTCACTCAATGAGTCTCAAACCTAAAGTGACATCCTGGGAGTTTTAAAAAATAATTTTGTTCTGGGCCTTGTAGCTGGAGTCTGATTCAACGGTTTGGGATGCATCCTGGACAGACAGATTTTAAAAAGCTATGCAAATGATGATGATTCACATCCCTGGTTGAGAATCACTAAATTAAGTCCTGGACCGGTTTATATTTCTTTTCTACCTTTTTCATCTGCTTCTACCTGACTTGTAACCATTTGATTTTTCTTCAGCCCTTTCCACGTGCTTCTACCTAACTTGTAACTAATTGATTTTCCCTTAACATGTCGATAAGAGAAAGCTGGGGGACAGAATCATCTAAAAACACCAGTTGATGCTGAGATTTTTGTAAGTGGTTCAGGTAAGGTTTCATGGTTTAGGACTCTGAAACCAATGATTCAAGACCTGTGTATTGTGAGTACATTTTCATAGTCCATTTACCACATATGATCTTCACTCTACAAGTGAAGTGATTGATAAAATTAAGGGTTGAATTTAAACAACTGTGATATTTAGAAATTGACAAACAATGGATTACTAAGTGATTATTTCCAAAAGAAAGTATACACTTTTCTCTCCTGTCACATTATATAAGATTGAAATATTCTAGGCGTTTTCTGGAATTGGAACATGGGTCAAAATTTGCATTTTGTTTTTGAAAGGCAGCAACTGCTCAGAAAGCTGGAGTAGTAAGGCATTTGGGAAAAGCAGGCCTGCATTTGGATGACCAGTAGAATATCTGCCCAGATTGCAAGGACATCTCCACAACAAATCCTGATATCATTTGGCACTTGGATTTTGATGGTCTAGAAATCTGTGCCACATCAGAGCAACAGTGGCCAGTTTCTTGGTGTCACATAGGGTCCTGTCAACTATCTATTTCTGTGGTTCTGGAGAGTGTCCTTCCACCTAGGAATCAGTTCACTGGGATTCGATATTTATATGAAATGACAACCTGGTTTTATTTACTCAGTTTATTCAAACCTAGGAGAAAGTAGATCTACAGAGACCAAATATTTGGCTCAAGAAGACATGAGAAACAAGCAGGCCAGAAAGACAAATGGGATGCAATGTGCTCTAGAGACAGACTGTGATTCACTTCCTTAGCATCTGGCTAAGTTACTTAACCAAGAGTTTCCTTGTGAGGATAAAATGACTTATTCACAAGATTCCACACGTTTTCTCAGGTACTTGACATGGTAGCAGTACACCCTGCCCTTTCCCTTGGATATTACGCAGGCCCAGGTGACATGCTTGGCCAATGGCATGTGAGCTCAAGAGACCCATGTCCTTTCTGAATGGAAGCTAACAGCCAGTTTGCAAATCACCCTGTACTTGCTCTGTGTACCTGAGACTGGCAGCAGTGGCTGCACCTCGATCCTAGAGTGAGGAAACATGAGAGCAAACCTGCCAGCTGAACAACAGTTAGCTATATAGTGTTAGTGAGTAAGAAACTGCTGTTCAATAAGCCACTACGATTGGAGGTGTGTTTGTTATCATAGCATAACCTAGCCAATCCTGACTGATACAAAGGTCAGTTAGTTTTTAAGGGTGTAGAAAAGAATTTTAAAAAAGAAATTCTGCAAAGCTCACATGATGTTTGACATAGAGCAGGGGATTAATATATTCAATCTAAAAATGTATATTAAGCCCCTATGAAGTACTAGATGCTGAGAACACATTGATGTGTACAGTAAAAAGTGGCCTCTTTCTCTTCTGCTTGCCATCGAGAGTTGGTTCAGAACTGGTTGTATGTTAACAATGGGCTCTGTTTGCATAAATGCTGGAGCAGGGAGTTTATCTGCACTGTTGTACAGAGGATCTAAGAAGACATTAAAATGCACCTTGGCAGCCATATCCATTCTTAAGAACTATAAATCACATTGTATATAGGGCACAGTATTTTTGTAGAGAATTGTGTAACTTTTGTGTTTTGCAAAATAATTTTGGTAATAGCTGCAATTTATTTTGCACTTGCTATGTCCCAAACTCTGTGATAAATGTTTTCCATACATTATCTCTTTTAATAGAATTCTCACAAGGATGCTATGAGATTAGTTTTATTATGCCCATTTTCTATGAGAAAATTGAGATTTAGAGACTAAATTACTTATCGAAAGGTATAGAACCAATAAGTGGCAGAGTCTGAATTTGAATTCAAATGTGATACAAAAATAGAAAAATAAATTACAGGACACAGGCTTATGATCCTAACTCAACCAGAAATAAAAAAAATATACTACCAGTGTTTTGTTCACAGGCACACTTTAAAAATAAGCTTGAAATTCAATAATTGTCTCTTTTACTAAAGTTTTATCACACACAGGTTGTGTTAGTTTGGCTGAAATATTTCTGTTGTTGGAACCCTCAGCATCAGTCTTGACAAACTGGTCTATGCACAAAGGCAGGAAATGATTCTGGATGCTGTGCTTGTCAGTTTAAGGCGGAAACCTGGCCCTGGTAAAATTCACCTGAGGACCACAATGGGAAGGTGAATCCACGAAGTTCCAGGATTGTTCATTTCAGCTGTAACTGCTTCTCCATCCAACTTCACCCCCCAAGGTGTCTAGACTGCTCCATACAGGAGCCCAGTGAAGGACAGATGCTGAGATATAATCCTGATGCCAAGATGTGATTCTGATACTATTTGGCCCATGGATGACTCAGAGCAGGTACTGTCAGAGTCTCATCTCCTTGAAATCCCAGTGTCATATGTACTACATGGTTTCATTCTGGGAGAAAGACAGCCACCAGCAGGGTTTAGAAAGATTATTTTTTTTCCTCCTTTGATTGACAGGAGTGAAGCGACAGGAGCAGTGGGCTTTCACATAAAATGATGCCTCTTCCTCCATGTTATTCCAACAGCGGAACTGTGAGTACTACACTCACAATAACTCATCATGTCCAAAACAGAGCTCATTATCTCTCCCTGCAAGCTGCCTCCTCTTTCCTCCCCGGCAACCCCTCTCTTGGCTAATAGCATCACCATGCACTGAGTCACCCAGCTGGAGAGCTAATAAGTAGGTAGGAAGGAGAAGAAAGGCCTTGGGAGGTGGAATTGGAAAAGCAGGAATTAATCGGCCCAATGGAAAAACTGAGCAATTTACCTAACTGCTCAGAGTTTCAGTTTCCTCTTACATGGGAACTGTAATGATTATCATATAATTGGAATGTATAAGATTTTCTCTCTGTTCAGCCTGGCTTCAGGTATTTTTTTTTTCCTGCTTAATCTGATGATTTGTTTAACTGCAGTGGCCCATTTTGCCTTGCCAGGTCTGAGCCCTATGACCCCCTCAATTGACATGTCATTAGTTATTAGTCTGGGACATTTTAGAGGTATCAGCTTGTAAATTTAGCTTTCCCACTCACTCAAGTCTGCCTTTCACTCCACTGTAACTATGTGAACCTCCCACTTTTTAACAAAACCCATTGATTTTATGATTATAGAAATAATACACATTTTCGTTAAAAATGAAACTATAGAAAAGTATAAAGAATAGAATAAAAGCATCACATGGTATATCTCAGAGAGAACCACAGATACTATTTCGTTAGACTCCTTTCCTGTATACACTTGTGAACACTTAAAATTTAACAGCACTGGAACAGGTGTATCCTAGTTGCAGGTAGCAATCAGTAGATAGAATGGGTGAGGGGAGTTGCAGTGGGAGCATGTTTCTGTCGGCCTGCTCACATGGACACCAAAGAGTCCTGGGCAACTTCACAGGATAGCAAGGGGAATTACTTCTGGCCGCAATAATTCTGCCCTTCCCAACACAGAATCCTTATACTCATTGTATGCTCAGAAAAAAATCTCTTCTGTCAAAGATAAAGTATAATATAAAAGGGACCAAGACAAGAACTATATTGAACCTATACAACAAAGAAGGAGAAAAAAGGTGAGAGAAAATGGCAAATGAGATATGCATAGAGGAAACAATGGCCTTTGTACAGAGGAATAGTGTCATCATAGTTTCATTCTATTAAAGAACGTTTAGTGAAGAATTTTGAAAAATAAAGATTAAGGCAGAAATTTAAGCACTGATAAATGACACAACAGAATGAAATGAAACAAGCTGGCAGGAAAAATGCAAACAAGAAGAAAGTAGAAACGAAACACAAAACTTCTGAGAAATATAAGCTACATTAAAAAGAAGACAAAGAAGAATTAATATGGTTGAAAGCACAGTAATTATTATGAAGGGTTAAAAATAACAACCTTTCATTTCCTCTTTTATGTTCATTTCTGCAATGACATAAATATATACATATATTCTATAAATGTATACATATAATATCTATATTCATCTATCATCTATCTATCATCTCTCTGTCTAGCTATTTATCTTTTATTATCTACATATCTATGAAGAAAATAAAATTTTAAAAGCTCCAACTTGTAATAATTGTTATGCCTCCAAAATAGATTAAAATAATAAAGTAAAAAATTATGTATTAAGAGTTAGTCAAAAATGCTTTCTATAAAATAAAGATCAAATTTACATAGTGAAAACACATCATGACCTCAAGAAAAACTGATATGGAACTGACATTAGCACCAAGATATACCCTAAGAAACAGTGAGCATTATACATAAAGAAACAATCCTTTGGGAATATTAAGTTGGCTTGAAGGATAAAAATCACTGGATGTTTCTCAACTTTCTCCATATTTTGTGCTGGAGATAGTGAAGCTAAACTCCCCAAATCTTCAAGGTGAGAAATGGTGACCCAATCACTTTATATTCAGCATAACTTTTGTTAAGGTGTAAAGGGGGGAAAATTATTTTAGTCCTGGCATAAGGATAGACATATAGAGCAATGGAAAACAATTGAGAATCTAGAAATATACCTCCATGTTTACATTCAATTGATATTTGACAAGGGTATCAACACAATTTAATGGCACAAGGAGAAATCATTTGAACTAAAGATTCTAGGGAAATAAGATATCAACATGGAAAAAAATGATGTTGAACTTTTAACTCATAGCATGTACAAAAATTAACTCCAAATGGATCAAAACCTTAAATATAATAGCTCAAATTATAAAACTCTTAAAAGAAAACATAAAGTTAAATCTTAGTGGCCTTAGATTGGGCAATAATTTCTTAATATGATGCAAAAACACAATCAACAGAAAGAAAAATAAATTGGACTTCATCCAAATTAAAATTATTTGTGTTTCAAATGATACTGTAAAGAAAGTAAAAGGACAGCCCACAAGTGGAAGAAAATTTTTTCTAAATTAGATATCTAACAAGGGAATTATATCTAGAATACATAAAGAACTCTCACATACCAATAATAAAAGATGAATAACCCAATTTAAAAGGATTTGAATAGATATTATTTACAGAAAATAAAGAAATAGACAATGAGCACAAAAAAATGACACTCAACATCATTAGCCATCAAGGAAATACAGATTAGAACCCCAGCGAGATATCACTTCATAGCCACTAAGAAGGCTATACTAAAAAATGATAGTAAGTGTTGATGAGGATGTGGAGAAATAGAAACTCTTGTGCATTGCTGGTGGGAATTTTACAGGAGCAGCTGCTGTGGAAAATAGCTTGGTATTTCCTCAGAATGTTAAACATTGAATTACTGTATGACCCAGCAATTCCACTCCTAGGTATATGTCAAAGAGAAATAAAAATGTATGTACACGCAAAAATTTGTACAAGAATGTTCACAGCAGCATTATTCTTGACAGCCCAAAGTGGAACAACTCAAAGTCCATCAACTGATGAATGGATAAAATATGGTATATATGTACAACGAAATGTTATTCAACATTAAAAAGGAATAAAGTACTGATACATGCTACGACATGGATAAACCTTGAAAACATTATACTAAGTGAAAGAAATCATCACAAAGGACCACATATTGTATGATTTCATTTATGTGAAATGTCCAGATTAGGCAACTCTGTATAGATAGAAAGTTCATTAGTTGTCACCTCAGGCTAGGGAGGAAGGTGAGGGAAATGGAGAGTGACTACTAATGAGTACCAGATTCCTTTTCAGAGTGATAAAATTGTTCTAAAATTGTGGTAATGGTAGCAGAACTCTGAATATACTAAAAACCATTGAATTGTACAACTTAAATGAGTAAATTGTATGGTATGTGAATTATAACTCTATAAAGCTGTTAAAGGGGAAAAAACATTTTAAAGTGTGTAAAAATTTAGAGAATATAATCCCATAGAGTCTTGTTAATAAACACTAGATGATAAACTTCAGCCAACCAAGAAATGAACAGTAACACTATAGTAAACAGATTGGCTGTAAGCACTGAATTAATCTAACTGTGAGACTAAGCTTAAAAAAAAATGTGGTTTTAAACACTGTGTATTACAAATTATAATATAAGAATAAAATAAGAGTTTCTCGGTCCATACTGAGATACAAAAGCAAATAACAACAACAAAAAAAAGTTCTTCCTTATAGTAAAATTCAAATGAATAAGTGTAAAAGGTATGAGGGAAACAGAAAACCACCATTGGACAGCCATCACAGGACTTATTGGATATAGAGGATCTCTGGTTATTGATTAAAGCAGGCATTGATTGATTCAGGCATGCTAGGGTAGGTGGGTGATGGTTTGATGAAGTACATAATATTGGCATGATCTCACAATATACCCTCACAAAATAATAACCAGTTACAAAAGGGAAAATGTCATTATGGTGCAGAAACCTGACATGAATTAGCAAGACCAGGTGCTCAAGGTCACTATCACCAGTGGTGGATAGTATAGGTTAACATCATGTACTCCTAATGTGATGTGCTGGGAAATGAGCATGATTTCTGTGATATCCCTGCATCAGACAGACCCACACTGAAGGTCATCTGATAGCATGTGAGGCTTATACTCTTTTAAGTTGTTGAGGACTGAAAGACAAGGCAGATAACAAGTTGTTCCAGATTGAAAGGGACTAGCAGAAACTACAGCTAAATTCAATGCATGTTCCTGGATGGCTTCTTTTATCATAAACGAAAAAGAGACACAGTAGAGACAGCAAAATTTGAATGGCATCTTTGGCTTGGATGGTAGCATTGTAAAAATGTTGACTCAGAGAATCATATGGAGGTTATGTAAAGGAGTATCCTTGTTTTAGATAATACATACTAAAATATTTGTAAATAAGGAATATCATGCTACAACTTGCTCTCAAATGGTGAAAGAAAAAAGGTATACAGATGCACACGTGTGTGTGTGTGTGTGAGAGAGAGAGAGAGAGAGAGAGAGAGAGAGAGAGAGAGAGAGAGAGAGAGAGAGAGAGGGAGGGAGGGAGGGAGGGAGGGAGGGAGGGAGGGAATGGAGGGGGAAAGAGAGAAAGATGGTAAGCGAGAGCAAAGGAGGGCAATATGGTACAATGCAATTCGTGTTAACAGCTGGGAAATATATGAGTGAAGGGGATAAGGGAGTTCTCTCAACTGTACTTGTAACTCTTCTATATGTTTGTAATTATTTCAAAAGTTATTTTTGAAAGGAAGACTGTAAGTGTAAAAATGGTGTAATAGTCAAAAGACAAAAGGGTTCTGAGCCTTTGAACATGCAATTCCTTCCTCCTGGAATGTTGCCACTCCACATTTTAAAACATGTTCTCTTGAGTTATCCATGTCTTGCCCCAGTGTCCTCAGGAGATGGCCCTACCGCTGTTGTTCCTATTTTCTTTGTGGCATCATCAACCAGCTGGCACCACTAAATACTCAGGTATCTAGAGTTTGATCTGTTGGGTTTAGTGCTCCGCTATGTCTCCTTTCCACTATGATCCAGAATGCCATTAGAAACAGGCATAGTTGTCATGTCGCCTCTGTCTCCTCCAGTCTTTGGCACCTAGAAAAGTGTTCTGGCACCTGGTAGGTATTCATTAAATCTCTTTAATTGTTGAAAAGCCAGTACGGGGAGGGAGGAGAGAAAGTGAAAGGGGAATTAGTCTGTTTTTCCTGTATAGCCAGTGGGACAAACAGATAAAATTAGAGGGAAAACTGCTAAGCAGTTTGTGTCACTTGTGACTATTTGTACAAGAAAGAGACTAAGAAGTAGCAGGAGGACAGGCATCATGTACATGTGAACTGTAAAGTTTTAGCTCATCTTTATGCTTGTGGAATATGAAAGAATAGGGCACTCACATTTCCTAACACCCTTCAGAATCAAAGAGGTCTGGTTGACCCTGTCCCATATTAGGGGAGGATACCGTGGTTGTGAAATCTATAAATCCTAGAATCAGACTGGCTGGATTCAAAGTTCAGCTCAGCTCAGCTATTTATTAGCTGTGTGACCTTGGAAAAGTTATCTAACTTCTTTCTTCCTTGGTTTGCTCATCTGTAAATTGAGAACAATAGTAATTCCAATCTCATAGAGACATAAGGAATAAATAAAATGTAAAGTGCCTAGAACACTGCTTGGTGCAGAATATTAACTATGATTATTATAAAAAGACTTGGATCTTCTGGTCAATCCCTGCTAATCAAACAATAATGGGATCATTGATTTCCAAATATTAAACAGACCCCATTCTTCCCTCAGGCCTGAAATAATCCTATGATTTATAAAAGCAATATAAACTACTGTTCAATGTGTCTTGTGACATTGGTGGTACAAAGACTGCCTATATCCACTTATCCTTTTCTTCCTGGCCACACAGGGAGGAGTCTGTGGCTGAGTTCTGGACAATGCAACATAAACAGTGTAATGCACATCACATGATACTCTGCATCTCTCTTCTCACGTTTGGTTAACTGCAGAATGTCCACTGAGGAACTCTGGGGCCCTAGGGCATGGTAGAATCTGGGTCTCAGACTTCACTCACCCATATTGGTCTGCAGTCTGGGTGAGAAATAACCACATGGGTTTAAGCCACTGACTTCTGAGGCTTGTTTGCTATAGCACTTAGCCTGACCTAGCTGAGCAATGGATGATTTTAGACAAAAGAAGGAGTTGAGGAAAAGCAGTTGAGGGAATGGGATGAAGAGTCAGGAGGGTTGGCCTTAAACAAAGGAAGGTCAAACTGATTTTAAAAAACTCACACACACAAAGATCCCCAAAGACAGAGAAGAAAACTTTTGCAATACTCAAGTTTAGATAGCTGGGCTTGGAGAGCTATTGATGAGAAGAGGAGAAATATTCGTAAGGGAAAATAGAAAGGCTATAAGGGTTGGGAAACACCTGTATCTGATCTGATGGAAACAGGCCGGACATCAGCTACACAGACCGCTTCAGATTTCAACAATAGTGAGAAACTCTTGGCTGGAGGGCAGTGTCTTTTATTGGTTAATGCCTGGGCTGGGAAGACACACAATGCAGGCAGCTTCAACAAGACTGATTCTGAAAGCCATGGAATCCTTCAGTATGTTGGGGAATCTACAAGTTGTGTTTGCCCCATTCCTGTGTGTGTGTGTGTGTGTGTGTGTGTGTGTGTGTGTGTGTGTTGGTGCCAACTCCAAAAAGATAATTAACAAATCTAAGAGCTAATATCTATTCACAGCCACAAATATTTTCTGATCACTTTCTGAGTGAGAGGCACTGTTCTAGGTTCTTTGAGAAAACAGAAAAAGTGTAACAAATATTTTCAGTCTTTAAGAATGTCATATTCTTATCAGGAAGATAGCATTCACAGATGGGAAAGCGAAGCATAAAAGAATAAAGAAGCAATGCCTGTGTGTGTCACATGCTAAAAGCAAATGTTTTGTATTTATTATTAATAACACATTCTATTGATCATGCCCACCTTGAAACTGTAAAACGTTAGAGCAGATAGTTTTCACTGCTATTTTTGTAGCAGTAGAACCAGTTCAAAATAGTACTGTCCTGTTTAACAAGATACTGAGGTGCTTTTCAGAGACAACAGACCGAGACTGCAAGATATTCTACAAAAGCATGCACAAGGGGAGAGTTTTGACTTCCAGCTGCAGCAGGAACCAAAGTCTCGCCCCACCGCCCCCAAACACAGGAACCAGAGGACCTGGACATGACCCAAACTTGAACGCCAAAACTCTTTCAAGAACAAAGGGTCACTTGTCCAGGAAGATCCGGTGCTAAAGCCCCTTACTGTAAAAGGCCAAGCTCCAAGTTCTAATTAAAACTTGCTCTGGAAACACTTCCTTGTACTTGTTCCCCTCAACCCCCTAAAACCTGCCCTGAACCCTGGATTGGGGAGTTCTGGCTTTTGGGCCATAGTTTTCCCATTCTCATTATTTAGCTCTCTGCAAATAAAGTGGCCCTAATTTCTTTACCGCAATTCTCGATGTTTAGTGTTGGGCTCTGCTAGTGCCACATGGACACACTCTTTTTGTTAGGTAACACTTTAAAGAGGACTTGTTGAATCTTCTCAGATAGGTGATAATGAAGGGTTTTCAAACTGATGGTTGAACCATGCGCCTGCCCTAAAGAGGAAGGTTGGGGTTCTGTTTCCTATCAGTGGCAGAAAACAATAAATAAGGTTTATTTATTTATTGAAAACAATAAATAAATAAGAAAACAATAAATAAGATCACAGGGATTGCTCGTTCCTGTGGGGATTTGTCCCTATTTCTTTGGTATAGGTAACTATTTATGGAAGAGTTAGGCTTACCTTGTGAGTTATTAATCAACTGAGAACATAATTCATAATTTATCCTTCCTCATTTGGGCAAAATTAGGGAAATGATAGAGAAATCAGAATTAAAGAAAAGGAGTCATACAATCAAGTCATAAAGCTAGTTAGGGATGGGTGACACTGTAAGGAGCAAAACCAAGAAAAGTTTAATAGCTACAAAGGGCCTTCTCCATCCACCCTGTAACCAGACAGAGAAAAGAAGTTGGAGTTTGGACTACCAGGGACTTTTTGGGTGGGGTTCCATGTCTGAGGAGTTGTAAATGTTGACTTTACACCAGCCCACCCTTCTCAGAGGCAAAGATTCTTGGGGCCTACAAGTAACATTGCAGAGCAGGCACGATCAAGGCAATTTATTTCCAAAAGTCTTCATAGGGAATAGGGCCCCCAGCAAGGAAACCAAATCAACAAATTAAAAGAATGTGAATTTCAAAGGAGCACTGGGGAAAGGTAAAAATGGGTCAAATTAAAATGAAGGGGGGAACCAGTTAGGGTGGGTGCAGGTGACAAGGACATGAACAACTGTAACAGATATATAGTGATTGGCTTCACTCTGTAGCCACAGACAAAGTATGTGGGTAGGTTCAATGAGTTAATGATAGATGGAAAAGCAAAAATCATGATTGCTCAAGGACTTCTCAAGTCTTGACTTTCCTTCTTTCTCTCTAAAACCCATGAAAGTGAGGTTGATGATCAGTTCCACCTCACATTCTTTTAATAGAACTTATTATTATTCAATTCTTATTATTCAATTCTCCAAAATATTTCTTGAAAGTCTATAGTCTTTAAGGCATTGTTCTAGGCTTCAAGGATATAGCAGTGAACAGAATAGATAATGTCTGTACTGTCATGAAGTTTACATTCTTCCTGTTAGGAGACAGATAATAAACTAATTTATAAATAAATGATATGCCAGGTGGTAATCATTGCTAAGGAAAAATGAAAGCAGAGTAAAGTGGATAAAGACTCATACAGATAATAGAGGACCATTTAAATGCAATGAAACAAGGCATATAACAGAGTAGACAGAAGTTAGGCTAAGCAGAACTCTGCATTTGAGTAAGATATTAAGCTCTGAGTTTCCTGACAAGCAAAGAAAGAAAAAAACATGTTAATTGAATAGTTTGGATTATGTAAGTATACATAATATAATACATATGTGTAATTTTTTTCAGGTAAAATGTGTTCCAGCACCAAACCCCAAAAGAAATTTATCTAAATAAACCTTTCAAATACCCTAAGTTCAGAAAACGGAAAAGGCATTAATGTCCACAGTTGTGGGTAAAGAATTTATGAATGAGGTGAGACAGAAAGTGGTGACTTTCCTGGAGGAGAGGTAGGGACTTTTTGTGATGTTAAATATGCTTTGACCAGTCTCTCTGCCTCAGTGACCTCCTGTGACTTCCCGCAGTGAAGCTTTCCTAATGCACAGGCTGTTAAACTCTATTGTGCTGCTTTGACATCTGGAACAAATCCTTTTGTCATACACCATCAGAGTTTAAAACAAATAAGAGCTAATGAGTTATCCAGACATCATGATTTTGCCTCCGCCAATAATTACTTTGTTCACGCAAGGGTAGTATAGAGGCAGGAAGATCTCTCCTGTCCCACCTTGCATTAAAATTCATTTACTTTGATAAATATCTAACTTGTCTGATGTTTAGAGTGTAACATATTTATTTTGCCAGGTCTGCCCTATATATCATCCTGTCCAGAAGCTCTACATTGTAATGATGTGGAAAGTCTCTGATTTGGAGCCAAGCCCAGCAGAGTTTCAAATCCTAGTCTCTCAATCACTATCTGACTGAGCAAGGGCAAGTCAGTGATGCTCTGTGGGTCTCAGTTTCTTCATTTATAAACTGGAGGTAATAATATGTAATCCATAAGGTGGAATTACACAAGAGCTTAACACATCATCTGACACAGAATAGGAAATCAATAAACATTTGTTCCTTTCCTATCATCAAATCACTTTTAATTAGTGTGTCCTTTGAGAAAATGGTCAATGATTTTTTTTTTTAAAGAATAAGACATATCTAGGTAAGTTTACTTTGAGGACAGCAGTTTGCTATTTTTAATTTAAAGTCAATTAATCAGTGTAGTAATGATTTCTTCTCTCTACCTTATGCCACTCCAAGTTTTTTGCCTTTATGGCATCTAAAGAAGAGATATCTGAAGTCTTAAATGAAAGAAAGTTGACAAAATGGAGAAAGGGCTTTTTTTGAAGAAAAGGGCATGCACACTGCCTCTCAGGCTGACTCCCAGGGGGATTTTAAGCCAATTGATAGTAGCTAAATGTCCAGTCTCTGAGAATTAGAGGCATGGGGAGGGTGAGATTATGGCTCCAATGATTCCTCTAGTTGACCCCTACCCAAGCCTAGAAGACCTACCTACCTTCTAGCCACAGCTGCTAGAAGCCATTGGCTCCCATGTAAAAGGAAATAAACCAAGGATGAAAGACATGTAGAAACAAGAGGGTAGAGGCGGGATGTCAAATCATCATCTTAAAAGGAAATTTGAGATGGGCAAATTTCCAGATCAACCTGCATGGATAATGGCTGTAGGACATATTTTTTAACCTTTATTTTAATAAATTTATTAAACATAGGTTTTACATGGAAAACTGTAAAAACCTAAACTGTATACCAATGATTTGTCAAAATGCAAAATATTTATAAACACAATTCAGTACTCAGTACCTCAGAAACCTCCTTTGAACCCTGTCCAACCTCTATTCCTTCTTTCCTCCGGGAAAGAAACCACTGTTCTAACTCTGGTATCCAATATTCTAACAACTTTCTTGCTTTTCTTTATAGTTTTATCACATAATCACGCACACACAAATGTAATAGGTTAGTTTGCCTATTTCTTGAACTTCATATTAAAGAGTCCTATACCACATATTTTTTGCATCTGGCTTATTTTGTTCAATATGATATTTGTAAGATTCATCCATGTTGCTACATATACAAATACTTTATTTTCATTGCCCTGTGGAATTCTCGTGTATAAATAGTTCATGATCGATATATTCATTCTGATGTTGATAGACATCAGAATATAAACATTTAGATTTAGTTTGGGGCTTTGACCAAAAAAGCAACTATGAATATTCTTCTATACATCTTTTAG
This sequence comes from Cynopterus sphinx, assembly GCA_030015415.1. Lineage (NCBI taxonomy): Eukaryota > Metazoa > Chordata > Mammalia > Chiroptera > Pteropodidae > Cynopterus > Cynopterus sphinx. Next base: position 84,344,345 of record CM057379.1, on the reverse strand, counting down.
TACATGTAAACACATTTCTATTGAATAAGGTACGAGTATATTCATGATTAGTTGATAATGCCCAACTCTTTTCCAAACTGGTAAAATTAGTAATACCATGGAATAACTGATCTCAATGGTTCTTCCATAAACAGTTTTTTTAAATGTCTCAAGGCTCCCTCAAGTCTTCAGAAGAAATAGTTTCAAGACCTAATGCACACCATCCTATTTATTTTAGCAGCCCTATTGAATTGAAGAATGCACACATATCTTCAAAGAGTGATATTGCTGTTGGATCAGAATATAAAACTACTTCTATCTGGGATCAGTTTGATACACACACACACACACACACACACACACACACGTGCGCGTGAAATATTTATACCAAATAATACAATCAAATATACCAAAATAATGTATTGCTATTATACCAAACAATATATATATATATATTATAAACATATATTATTAATTCAAATATATATATACCAGATAACACAATCACTCTTTGACTTATGACTTATAATGAGGTTATGTCTTGATAAACTCATCATAAATTCAAAATATCATGATTTAAAAATGTATTTAATATACCGAGCCTGCCTTAAAACATGCTAAGAACACAATACCCAAGAAACGCTGGCAACACAGTGCACTGTAGAATATCTGTTGTTTACCCTCATGATTGCATGGCTAACTGGGAGCTGTGGCTCACTGCACAGCCCACCATCATGAGAGAGTATCATACCACGGATTGCTAGCCTAGGACAAGATCAAAATTTAAAGTACAGTTTCTACTGAGGGCATACCACTTTTGCACCATAGTAAAATCAAAACTTGTAATCCAAATACTGTAAGTCAGAAACTTTCTCCCTCTCCCTCTCTCTCTCCCTTTCTTTCTCCCTCTCCCTCTCTTTTAGACACACATTCACACACACATCTTTCTCACTTTCTCATTATGACAAAATGGCAAAATCCCATAGTATACTACTAAATATCCCAACCTTCACTCTTGTCCAATGTTAAGAAACAAACAAAATTATATACGTTTAGCGGCAGCTAATAAAAGTTGTTACCTGCCTCAAAACCAGAGAAGGCCTCTTTCTGTTCAACCACCTTCCCTGCTGACTCCCACTTTGCCTTTATCTAGCAGTTATGAATATACTCAACTGCTCAGATCAAAACCTCAGGAATTTGAAGTTATCCCTCTGTTAGTCTTGTGTTCTTGTTTGTTTGTTTGTTTGTTTGTTTGTTTGTTTTTGTCTGAGAGAAGCATGTCCAGGTTTAGGATCAGTCCAGATAGTGGGGATAAGTTTTCAAGGTAGCTTGAAAAAGCATGAGAATAATAATAATTTAAAAAGTTAACTTGTGATAATTAACACCCAGAAAGAAAATGTAACTGAGGCTTTTAAAAGAATTCTGTATCAGGACAACTCAGTTTGAAAGATATGAGGAAAGGAAGAAAATTTTTTCCACAAAATATATTATTTCATAAAGTAGAACAAATTAGAAATAAATAATTGCTTTTTTTCTTAAATTAGAACCAAATGGATAGTTATTAAACAATGACAAAAGATAAATAGAAAATAACTAAAATAAAAACATCATATTGGAAATATATTGGCTGTGAATATTTAGGCTATGGACCCTCTCCCAAGAGAAACAAGTGCTTATAAATAAACATAATATTTAATATTCAACTTCACAAGATTCTGAGACTCTCATAAACTTCTGCTTGGAATAGAAAATGGTAAAACCTCTCTGGAAAGCAGTTTGGCAGTATCTGAAAAAATTAAAAATACTCATGCCATATGATCTATAGATATTTACCCAAGAGAAATAAAACCATATGACCATACAAAGATTTGTATGCAAATGTTTATAACAGCTTTATTTGTAATAGCCAAAAACTCTAGTTAACCCAAATGTCCAACATCAGATGAATGGATACACAAGCTGTGATTTATCCATATAATGAAATACTCTCAGTAATAAAAAAAAACTATTAATGTCTTTCTAAAATGCAAGAATCTCAAAATAATTATGATAAACAAACTATACTGTATGTTTTCATTTATTTAAAATTCTAAAATAATCAAAGCTAATTGATAGTGACAAAAAGGTCAGTGGTTGCCTGAAAGGAGTCAGGGATTTGGGAATAAGGAATTACAAAGAGACATAGAAAATTTTAGGAGTGATAGAGATATTCTTTATGCAAATGTAGTGATAGCTTCATAGGTTTATGCACATGTCAAAACTTATCAAATTGTACACATTAAATGTATGCAGTTTATGATATGTCAATTATTCCTCAATGTAGCTGTGAAAACATGATAACATATACCAGTATGGAATAAAATCTGCATAACAGTATAATTCTAGTAACAGTGCACATATCTATTACCTATATGGAAAGCAATAAAGTGTAATAAATTGTTACTATTATTGTTATTACAGTACAAGTAAAATATAAAATAATCAGCCCAAATAGGGAATGATTAGGCAGTTTGTGGCAGGTGGTGTTATTCCCTGATTTATCTTTTAGAAAAATGGATGCTTGGAGATGTTGTAGATTCACCTATCAGAAAGCATCTGGCTCTGTGAGTGCAACACCCAAGGTCAACCATGTGGCTAATGTTCATTCACAATTACCAGACTTACACCCTGGGTTTGACCCTTTGTTTTGTGTCTGAAACAGAACAGCTAAGTTCTCTAATTACTCCTTTAGGGACAGTTAATAACTTCTAAGTGTTTACTAAGCCTGGGAAAGTGATTGATTGCCTCTGGTTAATACTTTTATACTCAAGGTTAATTATTGTTTTCTAATAATATTTTTTATTCATTAACATCCTTTAATAAAGTTGGCAACCATTGGTTAATCATCATTAATATAAGAGCAAAAATGTTAATGAAGGGTTGGTCTACTGATTTCTTGGTCCTAGACAAGATGAGAAGACCCTGTAAAATAAAAATGCTTACCTTGAAAACCTTCTCTTTAACTAAATGATACAATAAATATGCTGTAAACAGTCTGGAGCTTACTATTTCAATAAGACTGAATAACTATGAAAAAGAAAGGGCAAAGGAAGTTGGGTACAAAGAAGATGAAGAGTAGGTAGGAGGGCAACATAACTGGTTTTTCATTGAATGTGAAGAATCAGGCACAGAAATTTACAATAAGAATAAGAGGATAGAGAATGCAAATATTTCTGGCACTCCAAAGACCTCTGAACCTTACATTTTAATAGCTTATCTTTAAAAGATGATGTGTTTCTTGTTATGAAAGGAAGATGAGACTCGAGAACATGCAAACTTCACATAGGCCTAGACTGGCTTTCTGATGATTGAATTCTACAGAAATCAATAGGGGTGCATTTCACAGTCTGGATCTATTTCAGGGAGTTCTTCCACAGGAAGATGAGAGCACAGGTGTGTCCCTTGAAGAAGATTAAAAGGAAGCAAAGCATAGCTACAGACATTAAACTAAATTCAGGTAAGTACTTCTGGTACCATAACTAAAAGCAACAGATGCAATTAATAAAGAATGAAAAACATGATAATATATACCAGTGTGGAATAAAATCTGCATAACGGTACCCTTCTGATAACAGTGCAAAGAATAGCAGATACTGATAATGATAACACCATTTCACTTGGCTCCTTCCTTCCTTGTTCTAATGGTTATTTGCTTAACACTGACGGTGATTACAGCATGATGTTGGGTAACAAAGTATGAGAAGAGAGAGAGAAGAAAAAAGTAACAGTTAAAGTTCATCTTGTCATTCTCCTACTGAAAATGACTATTGCCTTTTTATGGCTTAAAACACAATGAATAAATGCCCGAGCAGGAATAAGAAATTGTTCACATTCTGTCCCCCAATTCACCTCTTTCTCAACATATATCCTTCCCTACTATCTAGTCTATGGATTTAGTATCTTATGAGATTAAGCATGGTATATATCAATTTACCTAGTACCAATTATTAGGTAGCAATACCAAGCATTAGTGTCAATAATGCTAGTTGCTATGACAAAAAACAATGAATAATATTCCTGTGAATTAATGTAAAACTCACCCCAGCACATGATCCCTTCATTCACTTAAAGTTCAGTGAGGATATTCCTAGTTGGGTGGATCTCTGGACAGCTGTCCTTTAAGTAGGAACAGGACTCATGCTTCCTCCATTCATTTTGTCCACTGTCTTCCAGTCTTCTTACTGGCCAAGAGAGAGCAAGTTGACAGGCTTACAGAAGATTTTAGGGGCCAGGCCTGGAAGTACAACATTCTTGTCCAGATTCCTTTGGTAAAAACGAGTCACATGACCTCACGTAGGTGTGGGAGGATATATTAACCATGTGTTGCTATATAAAAACAACCTCAAAGCTTAGCTAAGGTAGTTTACAATTCTGTAAATGAAGCTGTACTTCACAGGGCTGACTCAAACATCTTTACATTAGACTCTTCTTCTGGTGGTTGATGCTGTTGAATGGAACAAGGATAATGTGGCATGAATCCCTCCTGATTCAGCAGGCTAGGATAGGCTTATTCTGTGGCAACTCAAACTTCTGAGAACAGCAAGAGAGCAAGTGCCAGTGCACAAATGCCTTTCAAATCTCTGCTTCTTCATGTTTACAACTGGCTCATTGGCCAACCAGGTATAGTGGCTTGAGTATTTTAGGGATCTTGAGATGGGGTGAATATATTTAATATGTGGAATTTGACTCTTTGGAAGCTGGAGGGTAGACTGTGGTAGGCAGAATAATGACTCCCTAATAATGTTCACACCTCAATTCCTAAAATGTATTAAAGTATTGTGTTACATGACAAGTGGGAATTAAGAATGCTAGTCACCTGACCTTAACATGAGGAAATAATCATGGGCTTGATGTAGTTACAGGGGTCTTTAAATGGAAAAAAATAGAGGCAGAAGAGTTAGAATAAGAGAGATGACATTGTGAGAAAGACTTGACTAGCTATTATTGGCTTTATAAATGGAAGGGAACATAAGCCAAGAAATCCAGACATCATTCAGAAACTGGAAAAGGCAAGGAAATGTATTATTCTCTTGAGCCCCCAGAGAGGAACATAGTCTGACAACAATTTGATCTTTGCTGGCAAAAGCCATTCCAAACTACTGGCCTCTAGAACTGGAATTAATAAATTTATGTCACTTTAAGCCACTAAGTTGTGGTGTTCTGTTAGAGAAGAAATAAGAAACTGATAGAACAAGCCATCAAGTCTAGAGTCAGTGTGGGAGGGGCTATCATGCGGGCATAGATAAAAACATAAATCAATAGGGCCATTCCTGCCATTAATCTACCATGGGCTGCTGGAAATACAGTATTCCTGAGTGTCCCAGAAGAACATGGCATGGTTTGGTGAACACATAGTATTGTTTCTGCTACAATCTGTATTTTAGTAAATAACCTGGGTACTTTGATCTGCAGTCACTTTTGTGGACTTCTGCCTCTCTCATAGCCAAATGATAACCAGTGCTGTTTCCTTCAGCTTTTCATAATGCTTTCTTAACTTTCCACCCCTCTCCATCATTCAGTTCTCTCCCACTCCACTTTCCATGTCCATATTCTTTCTTTTGCTAAAATGTTATTCATCCTTCAAATTAAAATATAACATCTCCCTGCCCCCGCCTCCAAGGACTCCCCTGGTCCTCCTAAGTACATTCTTGATCTCTCTTTTGTCCTCCCATTGTTTGAGCAAATTTTCAATTCCAGGCTTTTGAGCTTGTAAGAACTGTTTGTCTATAAAACCCAATTTAAGAATGGATGAAGGACCTGAATAGATATTTTTCCAAAGGAGATGTACAAATGTCTAACAGGTATATGAAAGGATGTTCAACATCACTATCATAAGGGAAATGTAAATCAAAACACAGAGATATGTTGCCTCACACCTCTTGGAGTAGCTATTATCAAAAAGTCAAGAAGCAGTAAATGCTGGTGAGAATGTAGGGAAAGGGGAACACTTTTACACTATTAATGGGGTGTAAATTGGTATCGCTATTATAGAAAAAAGTTCGGAGGTTCCTCAAGAAACTAAAAATAAAACTACAATTTGATCCAGCAATCTCACTACTGGGTATTTATTTGAAGAAAATGAAAATCACTCTCTCAAAGAGGTGTCTGTACTCCCATGTTTATTGCAGCATTAATCACAATAGCCAAGATATGGAAACAACCTAAGTGTCCATCGATGGAGAAATGCATAAAGAAAATGTGGCATATACACACACAATAGAATATTAATCAGCCTTAAAAAAGAAAAATATCCTTCCAATTGCAACAACATGGATGACCCTAGAGGGCATTATGCTAAGTGAAATAAGTTAGATAGAGAAGAATAAATACTGCAGTGATACCACTTATATGTGGAATACAAGTAAAAGAAAATGGTAGTTGCCAGGGGCTGGGAATGGGAAACAAATGGGGAAAGCCTGGTAAAAGAATAAATTGCCAGTTCTAAGACGAATAAGTTTTGAGAATCTAATGCACAGCATAGAGACTACAGTTAATAACACTGCACTGCATTCTTGGAATGTGCGTAGAGAGCAGGTGAATGTTCTTGCACACAGAAAAAGGTTTCCATGCGAGGTGATGGTGATGGATGTGTGACTTGGATGGGAATTCTTTCACAATATATATGTATTTCAAATAATCACATCATAAACTTTATATTACAATCTGATTTGTCAGCTATACCTCAATAAAGCTGGGGGGAGTGTGTTTGTTTAGTAAAAGAATAGAAATCTCTATCTTGAGAAGCTTACACTCTATCTGAGAAATTAATGTAAACACAAAAATATATCCAGAATCTTTCCACTGCAACCTTCCCAGTGGTCACCACCCTAGAACAATCTATCAATCAGACCCCAAGCTGACTATAACAAACTGATCTATTCACTCCACTTTTGCCACCTACTACACATTCTTCACTTTGAAGCCAGCTTCACATTTTGAAAATGACTTTATTGAAATACAGTGCACATAACATACAATTCGCTCATTTATAGTGTACAATTCAAAGGCTTTTAGTATCTTTGGAGTTGTGCATCCATCATCACAATCAATTTTATAACTTTTTTTTCATTTCTCTGAAAAGAAACCCCATGCCATTTAGTCATCCTCCCCAATCTCCCCAGTCTGCCCCCTGCCCATGCAGAACACATGAATCTTATTATTGTTTTCCTGTTTAAGCCCATTTAATGGCTTCCCATGATCCCACTGGACTAACAGTGAAACTACAGTTCCTTATGTTATTTGTCCTGAACCTACCTATCAAGCTTTGTCTTGTTCCAGCTCCTCCTGCTCTTTTTCCTCTGGCAGTAATGACCTCCTTTCGGGTCCCTACTTTCTAACCTGTTTGTCGGCAGGGCCTTTGCATGTGCTATGTCATTTACATGTACCAAGCTTTGCTCCACTCTTAGTTTATCTAACTCCTACTTCACCATTGGGTTTTAGGTGAAGTGATATCCTTAGAAAAGTTTTCCCTGATCTACTTCCCATCTCAATTAGATGCCTCTGTTGTACTTTCTCAGAATATCTTGTATTTTTATTCATAGAGTTTATCATCATTTTAAAATATACATTCATTCATTTAATTACCGAACTAAAGTTTTACCTCTACTAAATTTGCAATGTGCATAGGCATAAGGATTGTGACCCTTCCCCTGTAACGAATAACCAGTTTCTAACACAGCATCTGGGGTATACCAGGAACCCAATAAATATTTATACACAAAAAAAGAAATAAATTTATGAATGAATGAAGCAATCTGAATAGTTAAAGTTAATGAATAGTTCTCACAAATCTCAAAATATTCATGCTCTTTAACCGAGTAATAGCATATTCAGGATTCTATCTTAAGACGATAATCCTAAATAAGGAGCTAAGTATAACTTTTTTTCTTTTTTTTTTTAGGCAAGGTAACTCTTGGTTGACCTCACAGATTGCAAGGACCCTGTCAGTTTACAATTCCTTATTTTTTTATTTTTTATGCCTACAGCACCTGGTCTTCCTAAGTGGTCTCCCGTGCAAGTACTAACCAGGCTCAACCTTGCTTAGCTTCCAAGATCAGATGGGATCAGGCTTTTCCAGGGTGGCATGGCTATAAACCTAAGTGGCATGGTAAAAGTTCAGGACCCCATGAATGCCCAACTATAATGTATAGCACAATCATTCAATGGAATAGTACACAGACATTAAAACTGTGGAAATTATGTAAAATTGATGTTATACATGAGTGCAATATCAAAATATCTATGATTTAATGCAAAATTAAAAAGCAAGATAGTATGTAATTACGGCAATGTTAAAAAAATGCCCATAATATAGAAGAGTTTCATTAGAAAGCTGAGCACAGAATGCAAACAAGTATTAATAGGGCTTCCCTGCAGTGGGTGTATACAATTATTTATTTTTGTTTTCATCTTTACTTTTCTTAATTTCTACATTTTCTTTAATGAGCAGTTATTGCTTTTACGGTGAAAAATGAACTCTATTTTTATATATGGTAAAAAAAATTCTATATTTTTTCCAAGTAAGGGTACTGAGTGTATTGTTTGCTACTGTGAGAACAGTCACCAGGGGGCTGAGGGCTTGGGGCAGGGTAGGAAGGAGGGCAGATCTCCCAGTTACAGCATGCTGGCTGAGGAGCTGCATGTGTGACCAATTCCATCTTTGCCACATGCATTCCAGGTGACCACACCTGCCTCCATGCTTAGAGATACCTTCTCATTGGTGGTGATACATTTCCTCTGAATCATTTATGCTGTTCCTCTGTCTCCTGCTATTAAAGTGACCGGCCTTCTGACAAAAATGAGGTGCAGCAGACTGAATAGGACTGCCACCAGCACCTTTGTACTAATTAGAAAAAAAAAGCATTCTCTGCTAGCAGATACAGCCCATGGCCAAGATGTGAGTGTGAGGAGCAGACCCCAGGCTGGTTTTCAGAACACTCTGCCCCTCGTGTGCTTTTCACACCTCACCTCTACAGGGCACAACCCCTCTATAGCACACATTTATCTGGATAAAGACTAGTTAAGTTTAGGACCCATGAGCTCAGCTGGAGATCAGCCAGCTAAGGGAGATGTTCATTTCCATCCCATCATTTTTACATAACTCTGGCTGCATGCACACAATATTTTGCTGCAATTAGATTCAAAGGTTCTAGAAGGCACGGGAGACTTTATATCAGAAGCTTAGCTTTCAGAAGCTCAGATCAGGTTATACAAACATTCTCAGTTGGCTGGCAAAATACTCCCTAATTACCACTTATGCAAAGAGTGAGAAAGATTCAATTCATTGCATATAATGTTAGAAGAAAAAATTTTAAAACAATCCAGTTTATTTGGAAATAAGACTAAAGGTTTCAGAATAATAATAATAATATTACTGTTCTAAAGATGATAAATAAAAACAATAGTAACAAAATAATGCAAAGGGCCTAAAAATGAAAGGAGATAAGGAAATGTGACAACTAAATAGAATGTCTTGTCCTAGACTAAACCCTTGACCAGAAAAAAAAAAAAAACAATTGGGGAAATTTGAATAGCCCTGTAGTTTAGAAAATAGTATTGTGTCAATGTCAGTGTCCCAAATTTTGATTATTATACTGTGGTTATGTTAGATGTAGTATTTGGGGAATCTGAATCAAGGGGAATATAGAATTTTTTTAACAATATTTGCAACTTTGTCTAAATAAAAATAAATCTCACACATACAGACACACACTCCTAATTTCTTCACTTCATTCTATAGATGAGGATGCTGAGATTCTAAGTCCCAGCAAGTGGGCAACGATGGAGGGAGAGAGCTCTCCTCTGCCTCTTGCACATGAGGCAGGCCCTTGTGGCCCCATAGTGGAAGGAGGCACTTAGAAAATGATCCTCAGTTGTTCTTTTTCTGCAGCCTTGGTCTGCTCAGTGTGGTCTAACTTGGTTTAAAAACCCCAGAAACATGGGAGGAAGGGCATGAGCAAATACTTCGCCCTAGATAAAGGGCTTAAGCACGAAAGGGTATCACATTTATCTCTAAGGACTGGTTCTCTCAAAGCTTTAGTCTCTCAGGGAATCCAGAACCTCCTGACATCCTTGTTGCCTAAGAGAAGCCCTCAGGTGGGCTATGGAGAGAAGGTCACTGCAAGGTCATTGCACAGTGGTCACTATAATGCTTAGGGGATCCTGGAGCTGGAAGCAGAACTGGGTTCTGCCAGGTTCTTTTCAGGATCTTGGTCCAATTCAATTCATTGTACAAAGTGGTAGCCATTGCTTTCTATCCTGAGATAAATGCTTATGCTACTACATAAATCGCAAAAGAAGAGCCCTGAGTTGGATGTCTCCATCTTTCTGAATAATGGATTAGCACGTTTCACCTGGATCACAGAGAACTTCCCCTGAGGGATGTTTCTCAGTGTGTGAGGCTGCAGAGGGCCAGGCAAACTGTCTAGTTCAGACCGTGGGACTCACATCCTGATATGGTCTTTGGTTGGGATAGGGAGAATCACATTTGATGTTATGGTTGTGCCATGCATGCCCTCACAATAACTTGCTTTCCTGAGTCTTCAAGGGTCAAGGTAAGATTTACAGGTGGTTTATTTTTAGGTGCTTACCTAGCTTTGGAAAGCAAATGTTCTCTATATAGGCTATCAACAAATTTCAATGTTTTGGACTTTCTTCCTACCTGATACCTCTAATTGATTATTTGTGTGTGTGTGTATGTGTGTGCATGTATACACATGCATGTACAAGCTGGCTGGTTTCCTGTTTGTAACCCCATTATAGGCCCTTATAGTTCAGCTTTTTCTCCTTATTAAATCAGTTGTTGTTACCTTTTGACATCTACTGCTTCCTCTCCTAGTTGTCCCTGTGATTTTATAAACTTCAGAAAATTTGTTGACATTTTTTTAACTGGGGTTCAAGAGGCATGGAGATAAACATGTAACTTCAGTCGTTCCTTTTTGATGGTATATGAGAGATGGAGAGTCACCAAAGACAACTGAATTCAGCTGGAGCAGGTGGCTATACGGGAAAGATTATTCCATGAGGTGACTGATATCTGAGCATTTCCAGATGTACCAGCTAGATTCAAGGCAAAACAGAGATTGCCCCCGCAAACTCCCTCAGAGACTGTCTGATCGCCCTGCCCCCATGTCCCACGGCTTGCTAGTTTGTGCTGGTCCCTGAAATAGGCCGTTACTCCAACCCAGACAAGCATAATAGGCATTTCCCCTTTTCTGGGATGGGTAACAACCCAGTTCCCCTATCCATCCTGCCCTGTCCTGTATAACCCCTCCAGCCTGCCATACAGTGAGAAGGATATCCATGACATCTTATCATGGCCAGGGAGGTGCCTCCTTTGTAAGATCCCTTAATGAACTCTTCACATGATGATAGAGTGTCAGCTTCTTCCTCTGCTCTCTCAGCTCTGGAGAATTTTTCCCAATAGTGACTAATGGCTGGTAAAGCCAAGAGCTGCAAAACTGGCCATCAGGCATTGTTTCATTGTTCAAATCTGCTTGTGGCAAACTGGGAGCCCAAAGGTTTTGTGGAGCCTTCAGTGATCACTTGTTACAGATCACAATCATTTCTGAAAGCCAAGATAAGACAGCATTCTCTCGAGTGAAGGTGAAGGTGGACTGGGGACATCATGAGTGATCTATTGTCAGTGTGAGAGGCCACTGGTGGTGGACATTTCCTGAGGATCCCACAGCCTCCCTCTTGTTGCTTCAAAGCTGGGTACTGTTCATCTAGACATACTTCTGATAAGGAGTGAAAACTCTGACAAAATGTGTGTAGAAATCAGAGCCAATAACAGTTTATGGGGCACACTGCATGGTCTGGAATATGTTGACTCCCTTCTGCAACCCAGATTGCAGCCCACCAGACTGCCTCCTACCCCCAATCCCAGAGCCCTTGAGACCAGGACCATTTTCTCCTCTTCTTTGCCTCTTCCAGGAGATTTACCTGGGTAAGCTGTAACTCTGAATCTGATAGTAATTATAATAACAGGCATGTATTGAGTGTTTGCTTAGCACCTGACCTCTAACTCCCATACCACTGCCCTGACAGAGGCTGTTATCTCCACTTTATCCTTCCAAACCAGTCCATCCAATTAAAAAGATTTTATTAAGTGTTTACTGTGTTAGATCCTGATGATTTTTTTCTTCCAGAATATTTATTAAATCCACTGCCTTGATCCCATTTCTATTCCCTGGTCCAGACTTTCCCTCCTCTCTGTCACCTGAGCAATCATCAAGACCTTTAAATCGTGCAGGATGGCTTTGCCTTCTTTAAAACTCCCTCCAGCCTGAGGGATCTTTGAAAACAACACTCCTAGGCAAGGTACGCTTTTGTTAAACACTCTCCAGGGATTCCTCATCACCAATAGGACACAGCTCTGCTCATTCTCTGGGCTTACAAACCCTCCACCAGGTAAGCCCTGCCTGAGTCTCCAGCCTCCCAGAGCACAACCTACCATTTTGATCTTATGCAAAATACCACACAGCCACATGCACCATGCTGTTTCCCTTGTAACTAGAATTACCTTCCTTTTTTTCCCTCTGGCTAACTCCTTCCCACCTTCCTCCAACTCTTAGCTCTGGAGTTCTCAAACGTACTCTGTGCACACAAATCCATCCCAGTACTTAATGCTGTCTATTTCGTAATCTTTTGATATGTTCTTACTAGACTATGAACTGCTAAAGACAGGTCTCTATCTTAATTATCTTTGAATTACTATCTTTAGGAAGCAGATAAACATACATTATACTCTTTAAAAAAATCTCTTACCACACATATTTTGAGTTTGACACTGCTCACCATCTTACAAGCATTTCTATAATCTCCATGATAAACGTACACCTAACACGTGGCATGAACTATTTTATGTACGTATACTTACTATCTATGGTGATCTTTAAAACATAAAACAGATTCTATCTTTCCCTTATATGGCCCTCTCTCCTGTTCCCTCACCATGCTGGGGCCACACAGGCCTTTTCTGTGCCCAAGGACACATCATGTTCTTCTCTGCCTCAATGCATTGCTCATGCTATTTCCTCAGCTTGGAACTCTCTCAGAACTTCACCTGTTGGACCCCTCTTTGTCACATAGGTGATAGCTCATCTGTCACATCCTCAGAGAGGTCTTCTCATCTCTGATGTAGCTTCTTCCTTTCACCCCTGAGTCAGAAGTCAGCTGCCACACAAGCCCTTTTAATTTTCATCAAAGCATGTCTCTAAACCTCAAGCTATCTTCCTTTTTTGTGTGACTGCATAAGTGCTTCCTCGCACTGAAATGGAGGTGCCACAAGAGCAAGAACTTGTCTGTTTTTGCTCTATCCCCTGAGCTCAGAATACCTCCTGGCACATAGTCTCAATGAATTTTTTGAGTATCTAATCGATTCTGTACCATCTCATGAGCTATATGCTATAAGTATCCCCATTTTACAGACAAGGAGAAAACACTCAAAGAAGTTCATTGAAAAAAATTTCCAACTATTCAGCTAAGAACCCAGACCTTTTTGGTGTCATAGGCAATTTTCTTTGTCTGATCATTACATTAGTCCAAGTCTTACACATCTGAGATGGCATCCCCAGTCTATTTCCAAGTCGCACAATGTTTTGTCCCTTGCCCTGCCTGTTCCTGAGTAGAAAGAGGTATTTTTGCTTCTCTGCTCAATCTCTCAGGTTTTCTCCCTCCTCTCAGCACTGCCTGCCTCAGGCCACTCCACAGTTTGGTCAGACTTCCTGTTCATGCTGGATAGGATGCCTATCATGGGCTTCCCATCTACAGGTGCCTGGACCACTGTGTCACCTTCCAGTGCTAGAATTTTATGGTGGCATGTGTTTTTGAATGCTTGCTTTATTACTCTTTTAAAATGAAGAGTGTTTTTGAAAGGGCAATGAGCATTCTGGAAGTTACGCTTTGGCATGTATTTAGGGTAATCGAGATGACAATGGCAGCTGATTACATTGGCAATCAACTCCCTTCTTGCACAAATGGCTTCAGGTCACAATATCAAGCCCAAATTTGGTCTCTACGTCACAGACCCTTATATTGTTTTCCTCTGGGGGTTGAGATCTCAATTTCAATGATGGTGTTTCTCCAGCTTTCTTACCACGTAGAAAACAATTTAAAATTTGTTCCTTCACCCATTTATTTATTTCACAAGATCCTATTCCTAGCAGTGCATACCAAGTGCTATGCTAAGTGCTGGAGCAACATAGATGTGTAAGACATGGCCAGTTCCTCCTCACCACCATGGTCAGAGGCTGTAAAATATATGATGGCTTCTTCAAGGGAATAATAATTTTTACTCTCACCCTTGTACCAGACCGCTCACTCCACCATCTCGACCTCTTAAATTCAAAAGAGCTTCCCTCTGACCATGAAAAAGCACTCGAGGTTATTTGAGAAACATTAGCTGGTGCATAAAACTGTCAGACTCCTGAGAACTAGCCCAAATCAGACACTCCAAAAGACAAAGATTAAGGAGCACATGGGAAACTAGAGGAAGCAGTTTTCACCTCCAAATGCAAAAAAATGCCCAGTAACAGAGACAGAAAAAGGCCCAGTGGAGATGACCTGACAACTAAGTCAAAGTAAATTAGGTGGAAGAGGAAGGAATAAGAAAGGAAGGCAAGTAACTAACAAACAAACAAACAACAACAACATCAACAAAAACCCCTTCCATACCCAAAAGTGGTGACTGCACATTTAATTTGGAGTCTGCAGAGTATGGTCCTTCTCTCCTGTGACTTTGGGGTAATAGGCGGAGGTGGGAGCAACCAGATAGCAGGGACCTGGCTTCCATTCAGCTGATTTGGGAGCTGCCTTTCTTGCTCCTAAAGCCTATGTCTTAACTTGCTTAGATCTGTCACTTTAGGTTCTGCTTGGACCAGCTGGCTTGCATCAGAAGAGATTGTAAAGCTGTCAATGCCAAATGATTAAGCTCTGTAATTTATTTTAAGCTCTGTGATTTTAAAGACTTTGCTCTTCCTAGGTTTTCCCACCTTCAATTGACGTTTTACTCTGTGAGGTAAGGATAGGAGAATGTGGGGGCCATAGAAAAAGCCCATAGAATCAGAGCCCTCACCGCATGAAGGGCAGGCAGGAATTCTGGGACTATACTTTAAGTATTCACAGGGTTTCTGTGGTTGTTGCTTGCCTTAGAGTCCCATCCAATTAGGGTAGGAATCTGCCCTCCCTGATGAGTAATTAGTCTAGGATACAAATTTTTTTTTAATATTAAGATAATTTTATTTACATGAAAGTGTATAAATTAATCATATTTGAGGATGTAATTATTACATTTGAAAATCCCACTTTCACATCATGTTGTTGGTTTAAAGGCAGAACTGTGCACAAAAGAAAAGAAGAAAAAGGCAAATGCTTCTTTTTCAATCCCCTTCTTCTGGACCAAGTTTCCAGAATAGCAACTGTCAATTAGGGAGATGAGCACAAAGCCTGTGTTTTTCCATTAACAAGTGTCATCAGCGGAGGGCTGAGATAGGCCCTTTCCTTCTAGATATCCTATCTGTAATTGTCACTAGTGTAAATTCATTAGATATTTAATTAGCTAAGCCAAAAACCTATATCCTGATCTTTAGCTGAAAACATCTTTGAATTAGATCATGAAAATTAGAATAAAACTCATTCACCAGTGGCAATTAATGAGTCATGACTAACTAAGGCAGGGGGAGGAGGATGAGAGAGAGTGTCTCTCCTTCCAGGCTGCTGATGGTTAAGTGGAAGGGAAATTACTCTGCATTTTGTGAGTTTACTGGAGCATGAAGCCATCATTGTTGAGAGCTGCCAGACTTTCTGACCCAGCTCCTGGGCTTCAGGATCCTTCCTTCCTTCCTTTCCACGCCCTAGGGGAGGAATACTGAATATGGGTAGTGAAGGTCGGTTCTCAAGGTGGAGACTCCATTCTCAGTTGGTGGTATTTTTGGTGGTGTGCCAAATAGAAAGCTCCTTTTACCTTTTATTAGCTGTGGAGGAGATAACCAAAGATGCTTTGCCTGCAACCTGCATTTCCCACATAAAGAAAACAGGTCCCAAAAGGTTAGGCAGCTTGTTTCTAGTCACACAAGTAATGTTTGGAAGAAGGGGGACCCCTATCCAGTCTCCTGACTCTGTGTACAATGCTCTTTCTTCTGAACCATAATGCCTGCCAACTAGGTGTCAATATTCTACCTATCACTTAATATCCATCCTATAGGAGGTGGTGAGTAGATGATAAAGACAGAAAGAAGGCTAACACATGTTCCCTGCTCCCCAAGTAAAATATAGTGGGGAAACACCATCAGGAAACAAGTATTTAGAAAGCAATGTAATGTGTGTCCTGGTTGAGGTATGCAGACAGTGCCTTTGGCATGTGGCGATCACAACCCTTTATTGTCTGGAAAGTCTTACTTTAAGTATGAGATCATTAGTTTGTGTCTGAGATTGGATTCACCCTATAAATAAAATCTGAAACAAGAATTTGAGGGCAAAAAGTTTATTTGGGGAAGTATGAACATAGGAAAGAAAATAAGGAATAGATAAAGAGAAGACAACCATAGTGATGTGTTATTAAAGCCAGCTATTACACTTTGTGGAGAAGCTCTGGGAACAGGTACCAAACACAGGTTTCAGAATTATCTCAGCTGAGGGGCAAGAGAGTTGCGGTATTTATACACCAAGCTATAGTTGAGTTCTGCCCCTGCTGGAGAATGTTGAGTGCCTGGCATTTTCAGCCTACCTTCTGGGCACAGTAGAATGGCCACCTGGCTTGGTAAAAATCCCTCAGGCACAGAAGCATAGATACGTGCAGTTGCAAAGCTTCTGAACACCCATGTATAAGGTCTGAGGGTTGAAGATGAGGCACTGGCAGCATCTTCTACACTGAGCAGAAAAGGCAAGCTACTGACAGCAATGCAAAGGCATGGGAACTTGCAAGAGCATGGTTTGTTGAGAGGAAAAGGACTAGAAAAACATTTGAAGCCTAAATTGCAGGAGGGAGAATAGGGAATGATAAAGATGAACCGGAAAACAGGTAAACAGGTGAGACTATGGAGCTCTTTTATGCCTTGTTACGTAATCTGAATGGTTCATATTTGTTTGTCCTTGTTGATTAAGACAGAGGAAGATAAGGGAACTAGGATAACTCTCAAATTTCTGGAAAAAGGTTTGAGGAAAGAGCTTGCCCAAATCCTGGGCCAGCACAGAACAAAATTCAATTTCTGCAGGTCTGGTGAGATCTATATCCCCATACAAGGGTCTCAAAGCACCAGGAGAAAGGAGCAAGTGCAGAGCACTCTCCAGAGCTCTTGGGCCCTACAAAACGGCAGGTCACATCTAACTCACTCATAGTTAGCCGAGGTGCTAAGCAAGTCAATGTCACAGGTAGGAAACACTGATGGGTTGGTGGAGCTGCTGCAGGGCCCAAACCTCAGCGGGCTACTCATAAGTTCCTCTCCACAGCTTATCTCCCACTGGGTGTCTCGCTACTCAAGGACTTTCCACAGGACCTGAACCTCATTATACTGAAAACAAAATTTGCTGCCTTTTAGGCTTCTTAGAGTGCTGTTTGTTTCTCTTTTCTTCACTTACATACTAATTTGCCTCCTGGACCTCAGTTTCCAGTAAGAGGATTGTGCTACATTTGCAGAGTAGTTCAAGCTCTGGCATTTACTTTTTTTTTCTCTCTGTAGGCACATCAAAAAGAGGGCAAATGGGAATGCAGAAGAAATGACCCTATCTCTCTTCGGAAATCAGGAAGTCTTTACAAAGCTGTGGCACTTCTGACAGGGGATAAGGAAGGCTAGGATTATAGTGGGAACCCAGAGAAAGGGCGGTGGTTGTGGAATGAGGGAAGTCGACTTGATAATATTGACAGTCCTACTCAGACATGCAAGTCCATGACTACTTTAAAAATAAATAAAAGTTTATGACTACTTTAAAAATAAACAAAAATCTTTAACAGATTGTTTTCAGAAGTGCCTAATGACTGAGGAGATCAGTGGGTGGTGATGATGTCATTTCCATCACTCAATACCTCCAGCCTGTGTCACACCTGAGTCCTGCTCTCAGCAATGAAAAGCAACAGGTGGTTGTTTGCTAATCATCAATGAGTTAAACTTGCATGCAGTGATGTGGGATTAGACAGGACTCTTGCCCGTGGGATTTAGCCCAGCTGACACTCAGTAGGTGCTCAATAAATCCCAGAAAATGATTGAAATTATATTAACATGTCAATAGAATTTCATTTTCTGAAGATTAATAAAAATAAGTGAAACATTCATCTGTATAAAATGATGTAGGAAGAGTCCTGCCTGGAGGATGGGAGGTGGACTTTTCAAATTACAGAGCAGTGTTCTCAATGTGTGATCCCTGAGCCAGTAGTGTCAGCTTCACCAGGAGACTTTTTAAAAATAAAAATTCTCAGGCTCCCCCACAGACCTATTGAATCAGAAAATCTGAATGGGGCCCCACACTCTGACTTAACCAGCCCTCCAAGTGACTCTCATCCTTGCTCAGATTTAAGAACCAGTCTTTATTTCTGAGACTTCGTGTGACACCTCAGCATAGAGTTACCCAATTAGAAAAGAAAGAAAGGAAGAGAGGAGAAGAGAGGCAGAGACAGAGACAGAAAAAAAGGAAGAAGAGAATGGAGGAGTGAGGGAGGAGAAAGAAATTCTCTGGAGTTCTAGAGTGACAGAACCAAAAGACCAATAAATGTGGGAACTGGCAATCTGGCTTCCAGCCTTTGATCTGTTAGCAATATGTTTTGTCACCTTAATAACCAAGTCGCTCAGCCTCTCTGAGCATGCATTGCTGCAGATTCACAGTTCCAAGGTAAGGGGTGCAGGCTTGGGTATTTGGAATAAAAGGTGGGGAGCTGTAGGCATCTGTGACATAGCCCTTTTTTCCAGCAAGGGCACAGCCAGCCTCACAGGGTGGCAGGCCTTTGATACCCAGGTTAAACAACAGTGGCATCCGGCCAGAGAATGGAAGCTCATGTATGCGTACCAGGCACATGGTTACATGAGGGGAAAACCACTGAGTCTCTACCACTCAGAAGTTAGCTTCTAAGCATGTCAAGAGGGAGTCGACTGCAGCCATCTTTCCTTCTCCTTATAGCATCTATAAGATGAAGGTACTTGCCCACATTGTCTCCAGAAATGCATGCAGGATTTGCCCTATGTCTCCATTAACAGAACCAGCCCGTTCTATTGATTCCTGACTGGGTATCCACCCTAATGCATAACAACTTGCCAATCAGGTCAAAAACTTTCCCCAAAGTGTTACTCTCTGTTCCATGCAGAGGTAATAGAAACTGAAGCTCTCCTGTTAACGTGCTTGGTGTTGTACACTAAGACAGCTGCTTTTTCTGCCTACTGGCATAATACCCAGGGTTTCTTGCCATGTTGTAGAGATGGATAGCAAACCATTTCGGCGGGTGTCGCTGCTGAGTTCTTGAGCCGAAGCCTCTGTGGCACAAGATGATTGAGCTGGTGAGGCTTTATTATCTGGACTCTCCTGAGGGACTCCCTTTTTCATTATGTTTCCAATTTCAAGACTTGTCAACAGTTTACCTCTCGTCTCCAGGAAGAACACACAAAAATAAAAGTATTGTTTTGTTTTGTTTGTTCCTAGATACAGACAATAGAATGGAGATTACCAAAGGGGAAGGAACAGGGAGGACAAAGAGGGTAAAGGGGATCAAATGTTTGATGATGGAAGGAGACTAGAAGTTGGGTGGTGAGCCTACAATGGAATATACAGATATTGTATTATAAAATTTTATGCCTGAAATTTGTATAATGTTCTTAAACAATTTTACTCCCCAAAACTTATTATTTTTAAAAAGGTAATTTCTCTTTAAAACTGCCTGGAAGACTCAGCATTCCTGGCTATGAGACTCCTACTTGCTAAGAATGACAGCCTCCTGTGCTCTCAGTCATAAAGATCATCTTGAGGTCCTACCGCCCTCAGAGTGAAATCTATGGGACTGGGAATGGACCTCCTTCTCTAGCTGCATCCTGGCCTAACTGCTCCCTCCTTCAACGGACCATCCAAATCACCCTAGACCTGTGCCGCTCATTTTTAAAAATTGAGATATAATTCACATACTGTAAAATTCACCTTTCGTTCATCACCCCAAAAAGAAATGCTGTACTTGTTGGTAGTCCCATTCCCTGCTACCACAGCCCTGGCACCACTCATATTTGCCTATTCTGAACTTTACATACAACTGGAATAATAGAATATGCAGCCTTTATGATGGGCTTTTTTCCCTTAGCATAATGTTTTCAGAGGCCATCCATGTTGTAGCAAGTACCACTATATCGTTTCTTTTTCTTCTAGTAGATCCTGCCTCTTGTGATTTACCCATTTGTGTGGATTTCTTCTCTCTCAGGCTAAATAGTCAATCTACTGAGGACAGGAACTATATACAAACCTTGGAGGGGCACAGATTTATTCAAAGCCTCTGAATACATACATTCATCGAATCATTCTGGAAATTGCTGCAGACTCTCCTGAGTATTTTCACCTAGAGGTCTGATATTTCCTGTTTAGCCAATAGCAATGTTAATTTAATTTAATGAAGTTTAATAAAGTCAGATTCAGAAGCAGGCGTGGGGGGAGTAGGAGACAGTGGTATCAGGTGAATTTATGCTCCAGACTTGATGGAACAACCTGAATTCTTCATGGAGAGGTCCTGACGATCTGGTGCCTTCACCATCATCCCCAATCACTCAGAATGACCCAGGAGCACTGAGTAGGAGAGGCTTTCTCACTCAGCCAGTGAGATCGAGGAGAGGTGTTTTAAAGGTTGTGTGATAGAGAGCCAGGCAAGGAAGGGGAGAAAAAAACATTTAGAGGAGAAAGGATCTGCCTTAGAAAAGCCTCAAGAAACTGGGACATTTAGGGGGAAGATGGGGATGAGGGAGCTGGAGACTAGAGAGGTGGTGGTTATCGATGAGCTGCTAATGGAATGAAGGTGTCCAGACTGGCTACATGTACTGGCAGCTGCCTTGGGAATGCCACCTTGCCAAAAAGGAAAATATAAGCAGCCTTTGCCTATTCCTGACAACAAATTATTAGAATGACGAGTTTGTATTTCAAAGGTTTCTTACCCTGTTTGATCAATAAAATATTCTTTAGATCAATACAAATGTAATTTCACTGCTGGCAGTCATTTATAGCATACAATGGAGAAGTTAATTCTATCAAGCCCAGCTCACAAGCATCATACAAGCAACATGCTCTGCTAGCCACGGGTTGCACTTGAGAACAGAAGGGCAAGCAAATGAGATTACCTATCAATAAGCTCAAGGTTGGCACCAATATCCTGGTGCCTACATTCATCTCTCCAACTCAAGGCCTTCAGTAGGAAAAATCTGGCTCTCCTAAATTGATTTTTAAAACTAGATTAAAAAAAAAAGAAAGTGTAATTGATGTTTATTTAGCATTTCCCATGTGCGAAAAACTTTTTTAAGTACTTTCTGCGAATTAACTCATTTA
The DNA here is from genome assembly GCA_030015415.1 of Cynopterus sphinx. Classification (NCBI taxonomy): domain Eukaryota; kingdom Metazoa; phylum Chordata; class Mammalia; order Chiroptera; family Pteropodidae; genus Cynopterus; species Cynopterus sphinx. The sequence goes on along the minus strand of CM057379.1, from coordinate 84,322,832 downwards.
AATCTGATATAAACCCAGTGAGATAACCCCACTGTCACCCTTCTCTTCTTGATAAGGTTAATGAGTCACGGGGAGGTTAAGTAACTGGAACAAGGGCACACAGCAGATAAGCAGCCAGGCTGAGTCGTGAACCGAGTAAGCCCGATTGCATAGGCTCTAAGAACAGTACTGAGTAATCCTCCCATCTGAGTGTCACCTATAGCCCCTGATATTTATTTATTAGATACTTATCACATGCCAGGCACTGTGCTTTGTATTTTCAGGTATTTTGTGTACTTTACTACCCTTAACCTTTTTTATAAGTTGGACATTGAGGCCTAGAGAAGATCAATAACTTGCCCAGGGTTTCATTGCTAGGAAGCCACAGAGCCAGGATTTGAATTTCAGCATTGTGAAGCTGGTGCTGCTATGCTATTCTCTTGCCTTCAGGGAGGAAGCCAAGTGATCTGTGCATTTCCTTTTTCTCCAACAGCTGCCTGTGTGAAGGATAATGAATGTGTGCCCAGGGAGCTCAAAATGAGGAAAGGCCTCTGAGGGGCAGAACAAGTTAACCAGAGACTCCTGGTATGTCCAGCTGTGTGAACAGTGAGACATCAAGGTAGAACTGCTCAGAAAGGCGTTCAAATCTCTGATCCTGCCGTGGCCCCACTCTGGGCCTGCAGTAGGGCCTGAGCATCTCATTGGCTGAGAAACAGATTAGCCTGAGTCCAGTTCTCAGACATTCTCCAAGCACTTTCACTGCCTCTGCATTGGCAGGACTGTGAGCCACTGTGACTCCAGATATCTTACCCACTTTCTAGGCTATAAGCTTTACGAAAACGAGGCAGATAATGAATCAAAGGCCCTAGATTGGAGGACAGAATCCATTTGTAGAGATCCCAACTCAGCAGTGTGTGCTTGAGCAAGTCCATTCCCTTCACTGGGTCACACTTTCCTGTCTCCTATATAATTAACTTGGACCAATTCATCTTGAAAGTCTCTCCCAGCTCAAACACTATAGAAATCAGTGGAAAGGAAGAAAGCCAGTGTTGCTAAGACCGAGATTAATTTTTCATTCATTCAGCAATATTTATTGAATTCTTGTCATGTACCAGGCACGAAATTCAGCAATGAGCAACATTGATAACATTCTGTGTTGTCCCTGCAACGCTTAAATTTCAGTGATTTATGAGATGCCAGACTAATTCACTAATTCATTCATTCATTCATTAACTCATTCATTCATTTATTCAAAAAGCACCTCATGTTACAGGTGAGTAACAGGTGCTGAGGATTCAAAGTAGAAAGACAAGGCCCTGCCCTGGAGGCAATGGAGTCTCAGCAGGAAAGTGAGGCGTGTCAATAAATACCTCTTCATTTTGAGATTGGGACCAAAGCCATGCTTATTCTAAATCTATCCTCATTATGTAAGAACTCACTGGAGTGTAGGATTTTAGATTTAGCACCAAAGTGGGACAGGAGAGCAGGGAACCTATGGAGGAAGACAGCAGGCAGCCTGGCAGAGTGACCTGGGCCCGGTCATGCACCCACAGAGCCTCTTTCTATGCTGTCCTTGTGCAAACTTTCAGGGACGTGTCAGGCGAAAAAAGAGGCTCAAGCAAGGCAGATCTTGATGTGCTCTCTTGACCCAACTTTGTCCCTACTCCTCTGTCTCAAGGGGTATACAGCAATATACAGGTGGACTCTGCCCCTTCTCAGAAGCTCATTAGTAAGTCCAGGGTGTTCAAGCTAAAGTGGGGCAGTGGCCTGTCTGCACCTGCCCCTGCTTTTAGTTGAGCCTCTGAGTTTTCTAGGCTTTCCCAGAGCACCAGTACCTTGGGAACGAGAGCCCTGTGCCACACCCCAAGGTATATCTTGCCCACGGTGCCTTACTTCCTGGGAGCCAGAATTTGTTCATGTTCCCCTTGCCTCTTCAAGGAACAGGTGAGAATTGTGCCTATCATTCTACCTTTTCAGCATCCATGCCAGGTTTTCCCCAACTTCCTCTTTCCTGAAATTCAATATTCCTTTTGGTCACAATTGCCCTAAACCCTGATGCTGTCTAGTTAAGGGACATGATTTTTGATGGGTCACTGTTCCTTGGCCAACCTCAAGTTTCCCATCTGTAAACTGAAAATAATTTTACCTGTCTTGATGACATGACAGAGCTGTGCTGAAAATCACATGAGATAAATAGAAAATAATAAACAATTAAGTGTTCTGTTTAGAGATAATATTAATGATAAGAATACTTATGACACACACCAGAGCAACAAGAGGTAGATATTTAGAATCACTTTGTTTCACAGTAAAAGATTCAGATTTAATTGGCAATCTCTGAGTACCTCAAGTGGTCGAGGCACTGGGATAGTTGCTTTGTGTCCCTAAACTCATTTAAACATCACATTTAAACATCACCTGTAAATTGAAAGAAAACATTCTTTTCCATTTATAAATGAAGAGATATTGGCTCTGAGAAGTGATATATTCCACCCAAGGACACAGAGCTTTAAGTGAAGAACCTCAGGGTCTTGAAGAAGTCATCAGGCTTTTTAAACCACAGTTACACACAACACTAAACTCTCATCCACATGGTCTCTGGAAAAATACAAAATGTGCTGTACTCCTACCTTTAAATAAAAATCCTCTACCTTCAGATCCAATTAGGATCAGGTAATTACCTGTGGGAAGTGGGGAGTTGAGCAGTCTGCTGGATCGAATGGAGAGTCCGAGAGCTAGTCTTTTCTATTTATCAATAAAATGCTGCATACAACAAAATCATTATTTGCCAATGTGTTTATTTAGCATTTTATCACATAGGCCCAGGATGAAAAGCAACCACACTCATCCCTCTACGATAACATTTTGTGTTGGTATCCTTGGTTTCACTGCCTGTATTTGGCAGAGATGTCCCCTGCTATAGGATGACCCAATTTTTCCAGACTTTCATAAAAAAGACAGTATAATCTCATATTCCTCAGCCCTTCCAACTGGAATCCCTGGTCTCAACCCTGGAGACCTTGAATGGTGCCTGAGATGAGCCTGAGTGAGGCAGGCAAAATTTCAACAGCAGCAGGAGGCAGGGGAATTAACCAAGCTTCTGTCACCAGGTGTCAGGTGCACTGGAGAGAGCCTCTGGCATCCTGTGCTCACAGGATCTCACCAGTTCAGACATGCACCTGGGCTTCCATCTCAGCTTTCCTGCTCAGTCCTATAAGTACCTGCGAGGAATGTATGCTCAGCCTGGGTTGCAGCCTGCTTGGTGAGATATGCTATACACAATCCAACCTCTTCCCCAGGGGACTAGATTCTGCTCCCAGCCAACATATGACAATTATGACCCTGATGTCTACTGATTCTAAATATTGTCTGTCTCCTGGTTACAGACACCTGCCTGAACTGTACTTGAGCTTATTGACCCTGTTGATCAACATGGACCAGCTGCTGGCCATCCACAGAAAGGTCACTTAGTTCTGCCTTCTTCCCGCTATGACAGCCTGAGTCACTAAGGTTCCAGCATGCTTTCTGTAAGAGCCAGGAGGCCTTCCATTCCTCTCTGTCCTGCTTTGCTGGAATAGTGTGGCTGCCTGCTTGAAGGACTTTTGAAAGTCAGTAAGTGAGCAAAGAATGTTTTAATGCTGCTTTTTCTTTTTTCCTTTGGGGTTCTCTCAGTCTTGGCAACTTTCCACCATTTTACTTGTCCCTTGAAATGACACATAATTGCAGCATCCAGGTGGGCCAACATGATGACAGAGTCCTTGATATCACATGAGACAGCTGGCTACAGTTTGGGGAGTTTCCCTGAAGGACAAGAGGAGTTGGTTTTTACTCAAGTGAAATGTGGGGCTGTTCCTACTTTACTCTGGCTATCACATATTCCTCAGGCTCATTTCCTCACTCGTTCAAATAAAAGCATTAATCACACTTACTCTATATCAGGTTACATGTGACAGATGCAGTTATGAGGTTGACAAGTTCCCTGCACTCACAAATACACAGTTCAGCATCCATGAAATAGGAATGTTTGGGTGGGCAATGCTAAGGGTACCAGGGCACTCTAGTCTTTTATTTTGACACTAACCAGCTAGTTATCAATTCTATTTTGCCTTCAGTTTGGCTAATGCTAGTGAGGCCAGATGTCTCTAAATTCAGCATGAATGTATGTCAAAGCAGAGGAATAATTCCACAAATGCTCCAATGAGCCACATTCTCCAAGAACTCAAAGGTCTTCCTGGGAAACCAGTGACAGTTGGCACTTGGAAGATTCACAGTTCTACCAGGTCATTCCTTTCAGTGTGGGTGACTTGGAATCCACACTATTTCTATTAATAGAAAGACTTTCCAAAGCACACAGTCACTTTGTCTGCTTATGCCCAATGACTAATTCAATAACTAGTTATTTTGGAGTGGTGTAGACACAGCCTCTATGGGCCTAAAAATGCCATTGTGGAAGCTAAATGTCTTGGTCCTTTTCCCAGGGGCAGACAAACAAGACCTCAGCTTTCCTTCTCTTATGGGTCTAACCAAATTGTTGCTGTGATCCAAATTACAGGATAAATATCTTCTGAGAATCACGGTGTTAGAATGCCTTTTAGAGGTGATCTAATTTCAGTTCACTTTTAGTGCAGGAACCTCAGAATGATACTTCTGATTTGATTTGAATAACTCCTATAAGAAAAAGTTCACTCCTCAGTAAGTTATCCCCTTTCACTGTGAACTTATTCCAAGGGCCAGAAGGGTTTTTTTCATAATGTGCTGAAATCTACCTCCTAGAACTTTCATCTAGTTGATTATATTCTACTCTTTGTACCATATGGAATGAGTCTAATTCTTCTTCTTCATGACAGCTCTTAAAATTCCTGAATATGATCATTTCAGCTTTTCTGGAACTCAAGCTTGCAGATGGAAGATCATGGAATTTCTCAACCTCTATCATTGCATGAGCCAATTCTTATAATAAATCTCAGGTTGTGTGTGTGTGTGTGTGTGTGTGTGTGTGTGTGTGTGTGTGTGTGTGTGTCTGTCTGTCTGTCTGTCTATCTGTCTCTGTCTGTCTCTGTCTCTGTCATTCTCCACCTCTCTCCATCTCTCTCCATCTCTCCATCTCTCTCTCTCTCTCTCTCTCTCTCTCTCTCTCTCTCTCTTTTCTTTTTCTCTCCTGCCCCCCTTCACCTGTTGGTCCTATTTCTCTAGAGAACCTTGATTATATACCCCATCAGTTTGAGGGCTTTATTTACCATGGCTTCCAACTCATCATTCAATCATCTGAGACCAACTTCCGGAGATTCTCCCTGAGGAAGAAATTTGCCCTCTGGATGAACAAAAAGCAATTGGAAAATGGTGGGCCTTGTGGTCTGGCTCTGTGGTCACATCATACTGAGCCTGTGGGAATTCTCAACCTAAGGATATTTGCAAAGCTGCTGCTTTTCAGCCATGAATATCACTCTGGAGGCAGGGAGCAGAAAATGGAAAACAGAAAGTTCTGCACAACAGGAAACCATGTTAGAAAGCTGTGAAAATCATGTATTCTTTTAAGGCGTAATGGTTTTAATTTTCTCAGGCACTGATCTCCCTAGCAACAATTTAGAAGTGCATAAACATTCATGAATCAAAGTTGGGCATGTCTGCATGTTTAATTATGTGTCATTGGATGGAAACATTCCTTTTGATCTTAGCATTTAAAGGGATTTATGCTTTTACAATTAAATTTTTTTTCTCCTCCCAAAGTCAGTTTGGGTTATTGAATAGAACCAGTATAGTTGCTGATAAAGCCAAGGAGATTTTTGTTCTCTTGGAATGTAATGATGTACTGTTCATATGCTCCTATTCTTGAGAAATGAGTGAGCTGGTGGGGCTGAGCCACTGTACTGTGAGCATCCCTATCAATAAAGCCCCTCGCTACTCCAGAAGATGCTGGGCCAGCAAAGACCAGAGCTTAAATCTAAGACATGATAGGATCTCCCTACCCTCTTCAAAAGTGACCCCCGATGAGCCTCCAAATCTCCCCAATGACAGATTTATTCTAGATTAATTCCACCTTCAGTCGTTGCCTAATGGATATAAGAAACCAGATGAATATATCAGAGACAAATGCAAGGCCATTTATCCTCAATAGAATTTAGATTGCTTTTTCTCCTTTTTTAAACCTTCTCTTCCCTCTCTTTCTTCACCTCTATTCCTTCCTTCTATTCCCCTTTTCTTATTCCCTTCCTTCCTCCCTTTCACATGTAATATATTTCAATGATTCTTTCTGAGTCATCCATTAGGGACACACATTAAAATCTGTCAGGAACTCAAAAGTCTGGATGTGAACATTCCTAACCTTTCTGTAAGGAGTGCAGTTGAGTCTAGAAGTACCACACTGTGAACACGAGGGTTATTATCATGTGCCTTCACTCCTCAGAGGGACTGACCCAAACTGTTTATCTAGCTGTATTGTCACTCAGACAGGCATCCTTCTATTTAACACAATTTATTGAGGCAATGTGGCAATGTCATAAGGCTTTGAGGCTAAGCTGGGTTTCTTCCCCTATCCATCACATACGAACTATTCTCCCTCACTAAGCCTCAGTTTTCCTGTCTATAAAATGAGCATAATAAATAATCACTGGGTTAAAGTAAAAATTAAAACATAATGACTTAGAGTGCTTGGCTTAGTTCCTGGATATAACAAACTACTCCAAAACTTAGTGACTTAAAAATTGGTTTGCAAATGTTTTTCTGTAAAGGGAGAGAAAGTAAATAAGTTTTGCAAGCCATGCAGTCTATTGCAACTACCCAACTCTGCTGTTGTGATGTGAAAGCAGCTGTGATATTATGATTTACAATAAATATATGTTTTGGTCTTCCTCTACATTGGCTTGCATTTCTCAAAAGCTTGTAATTTCTAAAGATAATCGATAAGAGCAATGGGAGCAACTTTCGTTGATCTCTTCTCCTCAGTTCTTAGAAACTGAGAGCCATAAAACTGGAAATGGGTGTCTTGTTATTCATAACAAGCCCCTTTCAACTACATCTGATGTTAGTTATGTGACTTTTGGAAAGATCCTAGATAACCTAAGAATGGAGGCTGGTTGCCATGGGAGCTACCCATGTGAATTAAAGGGTTGGAATTTTCAGCCCCCAACAACCTTTGGAAAGGAGAGAGAGGGTGGAATTTGAATTTAGTCACCAATGCCCAATGACTTAAACAATTATGCCTGCGTAAAAAAGCCTCCATAAAATTTCCTGAACTATTGACTTTGGAGAGCTTTCAGGCTGGTGAACCAAAACTCATTCACATAGTGGCAGGACAGTGTACCCCAAACTCCACAGGGACAGAAGCTTCTATGTTCTGGACCTCACCCTATGTATCTCTTCATATGGCTGTTCACTATATCTTTTAATATTCTCTGTAATAAACTGATAATTATTAAATAAACTAGCTTTCTGGAGTTCTGGGAGCTGCTTCAGCAAATTAATCAAAATTGAGGAGGTGGTTGTGGGAACCACCAATTTATAACTAGTTGGTCAGAAGCACAGGTGACAATTGGACTTTCAATTGGCATCTGAAGTGGGGATGGTCGAATGGGACTGAACCCTTTAACCCATGGGATCTGAACCTAATTTCACATAATGTCAGAATTGAGTTAGATTTGTAGGACACTTAGCTAGTGTCACAGAATTCCTTGATATTTGGAAAACCCACACATCTGGTGTCAGAAGTATTGTGCGTGCGGTGGTCATGGTAAAGGGAACACATGGAAGTGAGTTTTTTCTTTAGAGTGGTTATAGATAATACATATATTAAAGTGAGGCTATTTTCTAATAAAACTATATTTACAAAACAAGATGCAGGCCAGATTTGGCTAATGGGACATAGTTTGACAACCTCTGACTTAAATTAACAACCATTTATTTGCCTTATAGGTTGACAATTCTGATGAAGATTTTTCCTGGCCTTAGCTGTGTTTATGCTTATGTCTGTAGTCAGCTGCCAGGCCAGCTGAGGCTGGCTTGTCTAGGATATCCTCAGTTGTTCCATGTGGTCTCTCTCATCCTCTAGCAGGCTAGCCTGGTATTGTTCAAATGGAGGTCTGGCCAGGACTCCAATATGCAAGGCTTACTGAGGAATAGGTATGCCACTGGCACAATATCTGTCACTTCTTCCATATTCAATTGGTTGAAGTAAGCCACGAGGCCTGTGCAGAGTTAATAGGTGGGGAAAATGATTTTATCACTTGTCAGAAGGGTTGCAAATTACACTGCAAAGGAGAATGCATACAGGAGGGAGTTTATCACAGACATTTTTGTAAACAACTTACACATTAGCATATAATGAGTGTTCCATAAATAACAATTTTTAGCATGAACCTCTTCTGCATCAACTTCTGTGGTAGAAATGGGAGAGATTACAAAGCTGTGAAGTCTTAGCTTTGAGATGCTCACAGTCAAACGTATGAAATAAGGTTTGTTCACAGATAGTATAACAAAGAATAAAAATGTAAAGTGGTTCTCCAGCTTGGGTTTCAGAGCTCAGAAGTTATAAACAACTAAAACACGTAAGGACTATGTTTCAGAGCTCTTAAAGACAAAGCAGTCTTATAATATTCTAGGCCCCAGACACCTTGGTTGATAGGGACATAGCCTTCAGTCTCATTATAAGTGATTCCCCACCAGGATTGCCTTTCATAGTCACCCTTCTAATCCCTGGAGTTGAGAAAGCCTCAGAATTATCTAACCCATTGATTTGATTATCTCAGTTACACTAACAGAAAGGATACTAACAGAATACTAACAGAATACTAACAGAAAGAATGGGTAGTTGAAAGATTGGAGCCATGTAGGCAGAAGTGATTGATTGAAACTAGGGAAAGCATTTCAAATAAAGAGGTCAGTAAGAGCAAAGGGCATGACATGGGAGCATTCCTGGTATGTCTAAGGAATAGTTAAGAGAGTGGGATAGCTAGATAGTAATGATAGGATAGTAATGAGTAGGATAGTAATGATAGATGGAGTTAGAAAATATAAGGGATATAAGGGAATGGACTATAAGAAACAAGAGTCAAAGCAGGAAGACCAATTAAGAGAGGTGCTGATGACTTGGTGTAGAATGATTAAGGTTGGGAGAAGTTGATGAATTCTAGATACATTTTGCATGTGGAATTGGCAGGATTTGTCAATATGTTATTTGAACAGAGTGTTAGAGCAGAAGGAATCAGGATAATCCTAACATTGTTGACTCAAACATCTGTAAGGCCAGAGGTGCCATTGTCTGAGATGGAGTAAACCAGAGAAGAGTTAAGTTTGACAAGAAAATTCAAAAACTTATTTTTGACATATTATACTCACTAATGTAAATGGTGATGTTGAGCAAATACTTGAAGTATAGGGGAGAGGGTGGGTTGAAGTCATACTTCAGAATCCATCATTTAGAATGCATATATGGCATTTAAGGGCTGAGGGGATATGAGACCTCCTGGGTGAGTATGAGGATAGAAGAGAGGGAGGAGGTGAGGACTGAGCCCTGGGCCCTGCAGTGTTCTGAAGTCAAAAGAATGAGAAATATCTAGCACAGGGGGCTAAAAAGGAGAAGGCTTGAGGTAGATAGGAAGTGAACCAAGAGAAAGTCGTGCCTGAAAAATCTGAGGGAAGGAAGTCTTCCCACAAGAATAGAGGGGCACTTCTGTCAAACATTGCTAACAGATTAAGTAATATGAGAACCAAGAATTAGGTTACATTTAGCCCAATAAAAGCTACTGATGACTTGACAAAGGTAGTTTGGTGACTTGACAAAATTAGTTTTGATGCCATTCTGGGGAAGAAAAACTAGGGATAGTGCGTCAAAGAGAATAGAAGGGGAGGAATTGGAATTATAGAAAGCTACTGAGGATTTTTCTGTAAAGAAGAGCAGAAGAATGGGCTTCCTTTAAAGGAATATGTGAACTCCAGTGAAGGGTTTCCCCAAATAGAAGATAGTTGAGTATATTTGCATGTTTTGGAGAAAACAGAAGGGTAATTGCAAGAGCCAAGTTTTCATCTTGTGGGCAAGAGCAGGTAAGAATAGTGCACTGGAAGGTTGGCTTTGGGTAGGAGAAGGGATAGATTGTCCATTTTAATAAGTGGGAAGATGGGTAAACATAAAGATAATTGAGTAGGGCTTGATAGTAGGAAGGCTTCCTGGTGAAACACTGGAAGAGGAAATGCAAGGATATTAGAGGTTTGAGAAAATAAAGTGTACAACAGTCTCTCCAGAGAGTGGAGGAGTGAATTGATTAGGGAATCATGGAATTGATAAGTAGTGCTGAGGAATACTTACACACTCATTAATTTAAAGTGAGACCAACTAGCAAGATTGGATGTTTCTTTCCTTCCACATTCAGCTGCTCAGAGGAAAGAATGCAGTATGTAGGGCTGAATTTTAACCAGGCTTATTGTTTTGCAATTTAAGTGTGACAAAGAAAGAGAGGAAAGGGAGGCAAGAACATGGAGAACATGTACTTGAGAGTTGAGGACTTATGCAAGGGAATGACTCTAATGATTGGCCAGAGAGTTAAAGGTGGATGGTGTGAGTCTGAGGGTCGATGGGTTGGGTGTCTGGGTGGAATGAAAGAACTCCTGGAGTGGTGGTATTAGAAGAAATGGGGTAGAAAAGTGAGATGATGTCATGGTCAGACAACGGGAAGCTTAAAACCAAGATGTCAGAGAATTGCAGTTTGTGACAATGATGACGTCTTGGATATGACCGTGGCTCTGGTGGGACATGGGCAATCATTGAAGATGAGAAGGCCAAAAAACTATAAGGTCAAATTATCATAAGAATCATTTGCATATTTGTAGAAATGACCAAAAAGTATATTGGGAATGTTGATGGATAAGATGGTGTTAAACCAGGTACTAAAATCTTCCATGAATGAAAAGAAGATGCTTGCAAACCTGTGGATGGTTGCAACAAGGAGAAGGAGTGGGCAATATGGTATGATCTTTTGGAATAAACTTCAGAGAAGCTGGGTTTTTAGGGAGAGGGTGGCAAGAGTAGACTGAAGCAGCAATAATGAATAGGTAGGATTTTGGGATAGGAGTAAGCCCTGTCATTTGATAGGGTTGCTTAGGTTTCTCTCAAGGAGTAGCTTAAATTCTGAAAGAGCAATAAGAGAACACTGGAGAAAAGATTTAACACAAAGAAGTTTGGCCTGATGACACACCATAAATTTTAGAGAAAACGTTAGAAGGATTTAGGAGGTTAGGGGAGTGTATAGGTTCTCATCACATAAGAATTGCTGATATTGATATGGATATCTTAGATTATTTTAGTGACCAGAATAAACCAATAAGGCATGATGATGTTGGTCTTGGTGGTCTCTTAGAGATGGACAGATGGTAGGTAGATTAGGTAGGTAGGTATATAGGTATGTAGGTAGGTAGGTAGGTAGGTAGGTAGGTAGATAAATGATAGATAGATGATAGATAGATACTAGATAGGTGTGTGTGTGTGTGTGTGTGTGTGTGTGTGAGAGAGAGAGAGAGAGAGAGAGAGAGAGAGAGAGAGAGAGAGAATTAGAAAATAGCATAGGAGAAGTTCTAAACTAATTAAGAAATTCCAAGTATTACAGTGGGTAAAGTTTAGGAGCATGCACTCAAGGCCAGAACAGAGAACTAAAAGTCAGGATGCCTGAAGCTTATTCCCGTTCTCTTGCCTCTGTTTGGATGTGTTGTCATACAGGTATGTCATGTGTTGGTATGCACTATAGAAGAAGGAGTCTGTTCTAGCTTGGCTGATCCGTGCTGTGGTTCATCTACCTATTTAACTTTGGGGTATTTTTTTTACAGAATATCTCAGCATCAGCATCTGTGAGAGGAAGCCTGGTTGACACTTCCATTTTACTGAGTCGAGCATTAAATTATCATTGAATTAATGTGTGGCCCTGACACTTCTCTACCTATACTGTTAGTAGACTCTCCAGCACTAAAGAATAGCAGCTCCTTTCCACAGGCTTCCCTCTCATATATCTCAGGACAGACTCAGATATGTCACCATCAAAAGAGCTTCCTCTGTGCCTTTCTGTCACAGCACTTTCCATTCAACCATCTACTCATCCATCCTTCCATTTATTCATCCATTCATCCATTCATCCATTCACCCAACCATCATCAAACAATATTAATAGAGCACTTTCTCAAAACCATGCCAGGTATTGTGGAAATATAGATGAAAAGTACATGTGAAGGAGGCATATTTTATTATTCTTATTCATAGCTTATGCGTTCAGCTATCTCTTCTGTCTCTTCTGTGACAAAATCATCTCTGGGAGAGAAGAAACCATATCTACTTTTAATTTTATGTTCACTAAATAGTTTTGAAATGAGTAAACAACGACAAAAAAGTTTAGGGTAGAGAAATTAGCCTCATCTTGGTGTCACAATGACGTCCAGATAAGAAGTAACAATATTAGACTAGGAGGAACTTGTTAACAATTACAGAGGTATAGTCGCAGAACTGTCTTTTCCCCCAGGAAATGAGCTTTTTCCCATAGCTTTGAACTTAGAGCTGCATATTCAAACCACTGATCACGTGATTTTCTGCACTGGGTCAAAAGTTGGGTAAGATGAGTTGTCCATGACCCTAACGGTGCTATAATTCAATGATACCAGAGCTCTAGCATATCAACTGTGAGAAGCTTTATCTCTTCATTCTCTATTAAAAAAGTATCCAGGGAGAAATACTCATGCTCTGGGGTTAACAGGTTGCTTAATCATATGAACTTGAATTTATCCATCTATTTATTCATTCATCCATTCAACTATCTACTCATCCATCCTTCCATTTATTCATCCATTCACCCAACCATCATCAAACAATATTAATAGAGCACTTTCTCAAAACCATGCCAGGTATTGTGGAAATATAGATGAAAAGTACATGTGAAGGAGACATATTGTATTATTCTTATTATTAGCATCTGGAAATAGATACATACATATTACCACTAATATCTAACACTTATATAGTACTTTCTATATGACAGGCACTGATCTAAATGTTCTGCAAATATTAACTCTGTACTTACAACAACCCTACAAGTCAAGTATTATTATTATCATCTCTATTTCATATGTGAGAAAACTGTACTTAGAGCCTGCACTCAATTTGCCTCCTAAAAATATCCCTGGTTTGGATTACGCACACACACACACATACACACACACATACACACATACACACACACATATATATACATACATTACATATATACCCTATATATTTTACTGTATGTATAATGTATATGCATATGTGTGTGTATATATATGTCTATATACATACACATATATAGTAAAAGCATTTCTTCCATGCAGCATTGTAGAGAGGAAAGAGTACTGGTTTAAATTCAACAATCTGGGTTTCATGGTTAGCTGTGTGATTTTGGAGAACTCTATTCCTCATTCTGGGCCTCACTTTCCTCCTTCTAAAAAGTTGTATCTCTGTGGTAGTGGTGGGGAGGGTGGTAGTGGTGATAAAGCCTGGATTTAGCAGAACCAATTTATATAGTCATGCAAGCCGTCCACTGCACAACTTCTGAGGCAACCATGTATATAGGCTAAATGTGAATGAGCCCACTTGATGTGGTTCGACATGGTGGTCAGGCTCTCAGGTGCCTTCTGCTTACAATGATTTTGTAATTCAGCTATGGTTTTCCTCCACTCAGATAAAACATGATTCTTCGTGTGTGTGTGGTAGAGGGGACTTTTTTTCCCCTCAAATATTTTCTAGCCTATCTAATTTTGGGTAAAACTTAATTGCACTCAGACCTGTCCATGCAGAAAACAATCTTCTCCAAACTCCTTCAGAATCTCTATTTGCTTTCAGAATTTCCCCAGAGAAATTTCCCTGCTGTGCAGGAATTTGTGCATACTGAAACCGGAAAACCAATTGGAAATTGTGTCTTCATGGCTGAATAATTTCAAACCAAGGCAAAGTACATTAGCAGTGAAGTAGAAGAGGAATCCACCTTGGAAGCATGTAGACAACCTTAAGCAAGAGCAACATAGGTAATCCTGATATGCCAGTAGTTACAAGGACCTAGAAAGGAGTAGCAATATGCACCACCACCCTCATTCTCATTTCTCTGGAACTCACTTGCTGATACCTGGATTGCTTTTTATTAAAATTCAGCATTCAAAGACTTCTGTTTCTTCTGTCAAAATATAAATGTGCCCTTCAAATTGAGTTTCCACCACTGTTTTTTGAGAACCTAGTGAGTTCTATGCCTATCTAATTATGTTAATGGATTCTGAAAATCTAAGAGTGAGTAAAAATGTCTATTTTAATAGTTTTGTCTATTATATGTTTCATGTGCTCTTTATAGAAAATTTGGAAAGTTAAATTTTAACATAATAATTTTTTGTTTTCCTTTGGCTTCTTTAGTTTTAAATTTTATACACTATTTTTGCCTTCTTTGAATACTTGATAGAATCATGGTGTATATATATTTTATGATTATTTGAACTTTCTGTAGCTGTGTATGTTATAAACAATTTATTTCATAATATCACAGTCTCTTCATAAACATAATTTTTAATTAAAGCATTTATTGGTAATTATTTATTCATACCATTGTAAGAAAAAATAAAGTACTTTTTACCCTGTTTTCAATGGCAACATCTTGCAAAACCACAGTATAATAATACAACCAAAATATTGACTTTGACATAATCCACTGATATTCGGATTTTCCTAGTTTATAACTCGTTTGTGTGTGTGTGCATTTAGTTTTATACAATTTTAACATGTGTACTGCCTTCTATATCCATCACAATCAAGATAAAATTCATCACCATGAGGATCCCTTGGTTGCCCTTTGTTCGCATTTATTTATTTGTTTGTTTGTTTGTTTGTTTGTTTGTTTTTATGGTGGCATTGGTTAACGAAATCTAATATTTCAGCTATACACCAGTTGCCTTTTGATAAGCATGCCAACCTCCCTCCCTCTCTTATCCTTGTCCCTAGCTCTTAGCATTCACTAATCTGTTCTTCAAAATTTCTAAAATTTTGAAAACTTTGAAAATATTATATAAATTAAATCATATAGTTTGTAACATTTTAAAGTTGACTTTTTTCACTTAGCATAATTCCTAGAGATCCATCTAAGTTTTTATGTGTATCAATAATTTATTCATGGGGAAACAGTTTGGAGGTTCCTTAGCCAAAAATAGAACTACCACATAATCCAACAATTTCACTGCTGGGTATATATCTAAAAGAAATGAAATCAGTATCTCAAAGAGCTATCTGCAATCTATTTTCATTAGCATTATTCACAACCAAGATATGGAAACCTTAAGTGTCTGTCAAAGGATGATGGATAAACAAGATGTGAGATATGTACACATACACACACACAATGGAATATTATTCAGCTATGAGAAAGAAGGAAATCCTGCCATTTGCAATAACATGGATGGATCCTGAGGGCATTATGCTAAGTGAAATAAACCAAACAGAGAAAGAGAATGACAAATACTGCAGGCCATCCCTTATAAGTAAAATCTTTAAAAAAAAAAAAGAAAAAGAAAAAGAAAGAAGGAAGGGAGGGAGGAAGGAAGGAAGGAAGGAAGGAAGGAAAGAAGGAAGGAAGGAAGGAAGGAAGGAAGGAAGGAAGGAAGGAAGGAAGGAAGGAAGGAAGGAAGGAAAAAAGAAAGAAAGAGAGAGAGAGAGAGAGAGAGAGAGAGAGAGAGAAAGAAAGAAAGAAAGAAAGAAAGAAAGAAAGAAAGAAAGAAAGAAAGAAAGAAAGAAAGAAAGAAAGAAAGAAAGAAAGAAAGAAAGAAAGTCAAACTTATAGAAACAGAGAGAGTAGTAAAGTAGTTGCCAGAGGCTGGGAGTTGGGGGTGGGGGTGGGAATAGGCAGAGGTTGGTAAAAAGGCACACATTTTCAGCTATAAGATGAATAAGAGAAAAAAGTTGTTCCATTTTATTGCTGATTATTATTCCATGGCATGTGTCTATCACAGTTCGCTTAATCATTTACCTTTTGAAGAGCACCTAGGCTATTTCCAGTTTGGGGCTACTACTAATAAAGCTGCTTTGTACAGAATATTTGTGGACATACGGTTTTATTTCTCTGAGATAAATGCCCCATTGTGCAGTTTCTGAATCATGTAGTATTTGTGTGTTTAATTTTATAAGAAGCTGCCAAATTTTTTCTGCATAACTGTTCCATTTTACATTCCCACCAACAATGATTCAGTTTCTCCATATTCTCACCAGCATTTAGCATTATCGCTATGTTTTATTTTGGTCATTCTGATAGATCTGTAGTGCTATCTCATTGTGGTTTAATTTGGGGGAGCTTTTTAATTATAAATGTAATTTCTTTCATAGTTATAGGTATATTAAGATTTATCTACTTCATCTTGCTTGAGTTTTAGGAGTATATAGTTTTTAAGAAATTGGTCTATTTTTTCAAAGTTACCAAATTTATGGTATAAAGTCATTTGTGGTATTCCCTAATAACTTTCTAATGTCTATAGACTCCACAGTGATATACCAGAATATTACATGTATGTGACATTTTAAGAATGTAATAAATCACATTTTTGATGTTAGTGATTTGCTTTCCTCTCATTTTATTTTTGCCAGTCTTCCTAGAAATTTATCAAATTTATTATTTTAAAGAACCATTTTCTGGTTTCATTCATTTTCTCTGTTGTTCTGCTTTTCTTAATTTAACTGCTATCTCCTCTACCATTTCCTTTTGTGTGCTTGTTTTGGGTTTATTCTGATCTTCAGTTTTCAGTTTCCTGAGGTAAGAACTTAGATTATTCTTCAAAATCTGTCTTCTTTTCTAATGTAAGCCTTTAATGCTGTAAATTTCCCCCTCAGCATTGTGTTAGCTAAATTCCACATATTTTGATATGTTTTATTTTTATCTTTATTCACCAGTATGTATTTTTATTTCCTGAGACTTCCTATTTAACCCATCTTACCATCTGCAACATGAATGGACCTAGCGAGTATTATGCTAAGTGAAATAAGTCAGACCAAGAAAGACGAGTACCATATTATCTCGCTTATATGTGGAATCTAAAGAACAAAATAAATGAAGAAACAAAATGGAAAGATTCATAGATACAGAGAACAAACTGATGATTGCCAGAGGAGAGAGGTATGGAGGGCTGGGTGAAAAAATGTGAAGAACAGTAGATGTTTGCCTTCTTCCTCTTTTTCACTCCTCACTTTCTGGCTGTACTTTGGGTTCCTCCAGAATGAGAAAGGATTAGGGAGGGGATGCAAGAGCAGGAAAGTTCTTACTTGACTAATATTGTAATTGTCATTGGACCTTCTGGATGCAGCAATTCCCTTTTTCAGGAAGAATCTTTGAGACATCCCTTCCCCCTCCACTCCTGTCCTGCAGTCTACCACTGTTGGCATCACGTTGTTCCTGCTGGGGAAAGTCCCCTTAGCAGGTTTGTATCTGGCACACAAAGACCACCTTGGATGCTGCCCTGTCCATTCTGGACATACAGGTCATTCCAGCATAGTCTCATCTTTGCCTTGTACCGGGCCTGAGATTTCAAGCTTCTCCCTATAGATGTTCAGACACAAGTAGGTCAAGCACCTACTTCCTATGTTCTTAACTCCTGGGCTACAAAAATGCCCCCAGGTGGTTCCCTTCCAGCCCCTTTCTCCTACCTGAGGTGCCCAGAGGGATGGGAGGCAGGACACACTGATGACTCTTTCACACCATCCTTAATCAACTCCTATATAAATAGCCTGTGTTGTGGGACCACTGCTGACAGAAAGTAGTTTCACCATCTCAGCATGTCCTGCAAGTGGCCCTGGACCTTAATTAAGGATGTTTGTATACTTGGCACCTTTCATCCTTTTCTTGGCCTTTGTGGTCTCTGCCAAAAGTCTGAGCAACATAGCAACATCTATTTGAACACAATTTTTCTTTGACACTTCATTGTACTGAATATATTGACTTGAAACAGGAAAAAGGAAACCCTAACGGAAAGGGACTTGGCAAGCTCCTAAAATGAAGGAGATACCTGCATGTTAAGAAAGACTTACTATTTGTTTTAAGCCTCACAAACCATTTCATGTGATAATTTTTTGTTTCAAGTTATATTTATTTTATTATTAATAGGATTGAACTCCTTTTCAAATGTTATTACTCATTTTTATTTTCTTATAAATTGCACAAGCACATTTTCTTATTAGTTAAAAATAGCTATTTGAATCTTAAGGATCTTAACCAACCTTTTGTTAGAGCTGTTTTGATTTATTCATTAAAAAATTTTTTTTTCTAAGTTAGAAGTTTTGATTTTATTCAGTGTGTGATGAGAAGCTACTGGGGAATTTTATGTATGGGAGCGACATAATTTTATATTTTTATTTAAAAAATGTTTTAACTATCAACTTTCTTGAGGCAGAATTTACATAAATTAAATGAACTTATTTTAAATGTACAGTTTGGCAAGTTGGACAAATATATACTTCTGTGCAATCACCACAATAAAAATGTACAATATTTATATTGCCCCAAAAAGTTTCCTCATGCCCTTTACAGACAATCCTCCCATCCCGACCCCAGTCCTAGTCCTAGGTAAGAGCTTCTGGAAGCTGGGAGAAATTTAAATTAAATAATAAAACAAAATTAATGCAATCTTGAATTAGATCCTGGGACAAAAAAAAAGACAGTGAGAAAATTGGAGAAATCTGATTCGAATTTATAGCTTGGTTAACAATTTTACGTGATAAACACCTAAGGACAGCATAAACTCTTTGTTGGACATACCTCCTCCTGGGATCCAGCACTTAAATGGCCAAGTATTGATATTCTGCAGCTTTCCTCTGCCCTTGGGAGGGAAGTAAGACTCTCTACCACCCACTTGAGAACTGAACCACAATAGCAGTCCCTTCAATTACAAATGTAAACAAAAGGCTTTGCAAGGCTGTTTCAAGGACTTTGGCCTCCTGCCGAACAGATTTCAGCAGGGGGAAAAACTGCCTTGGGGCTAGGCAATGAGAGGTCAAGCCCTTTTGTCAATCCTGATTGATTGTTCCATAGTGCTAACTGGAAATCTCCTGGAAGTGGTCCACTAGAATATTATTTTTTAAAATGTTTCTAATATGGAGACTTGCAGAGACTGCAGCCTGGAAACTCAAGGTCTGACCCTATAGGTGGCAATGGGCTAGCAGGCACTTAATCTAGTTGTAGAGAATAAAGGAGAATTAATTGACACTGGAAAGGGTACAGCTCCCTAGCTGGGCTCCACTCTGGAAAGCCCTGACTGACACCTTCATTAGGGTGCAGCCCAGAGACCAGGAGATGTGCCAGCGGTTGTTAGGAGAAGGGCTGGGGTAGACAGAGCCTTGTCCCCACATTGCTACTTTCTGACATCTTTTCTGCAGATGCAGTTTCAAATGGAGTGATTGATCCTAGACATTTTTCCCCTGTCTCTGGCAGAGCCAGAGGACTAGTTTAGACATTTCTATTAGATTAGGAGTCAGGAAATGAGAAAAACCCTGCCTCACAAGGGAGTTGTTCTCAGGTCACACGTCTGCTTGGTGAAGATGCAGAGAAATAAATGGGAATGTTAGGTTTGAGGGGAACCAAATAAATGACCACCTTTGTAATTTCTCTGTTCTTAGCACCTCACACTCCCTCACATCCCCCATCACCTACCCTGTTATTCCCCAGCCATTCTGAGGAGTCTTGAATACTGCAGCTTTTTTACTTTGTCACCCATCACTCTGTCATAGGATCACTGAAACTCAGATTCTTAGAATCACAGAATGTTCAACATTTGCTGAAGTAGAAACAGCATGTAGTTCTGAATTGGGCAGAATAAAGTTGCAAATCCCAGTTTGCTGCTCACTGTATGACTACAGGAAAATCACCTAGCCTCTTGAAGAAGACCTTGTGGTCTTTACTATAAAATTGGGACAATGACTATAATGATTAAATTCAATAACATATACACAGCATCTACAACAGTGCATATGACAGGAATTCAACTACCCCTATTTCTTTAGGCGAGATTTTTCAGAGTCTTGAAATTCTAGAATATTAGCAATTAAAAAAATAAGCACTTTCTAATTTCATTTTCTATGCCATTTATTTATTTCCTCTAAACAATCTACATGCTGTCCATGTTCCTTTTAAAATACAGCATTCAAATCTGAAATAGTCTAACCAGTAAAGAATCAAGAAGGCATATATATTACTGATGCATCCAAATGATAATCCTTGTGGAGCCAGTCAAACCCCCTGAGTCTAAGCAGAGGCCACTATTTGATATTTGTGCAACTGTTTTTGGAGGTTAAGTGGAAAAGTTTACATTTATTTCTGCTACATTTCGTCTCATCAAACGTGTCTCCTGATTCCAGCCTGTGGAGGAGACATTAAATTATGCCCCTCCTTACCCTTCCCTCCTCAATCAGGGTGGAAGAGAGAATTTAGATGTATTATATTTCATGGCATTGATTGGCCACATTTGCTGATGATCAATAAAAATTCACTCACTTGGCTACGACTTTCTCCCTCTGGCATTCGACTTTATCAACACCCATGTATCTATCTATGCTCTGGAAAACTTAAGCCTGGGAAAAAAGGCATCTTCTCTCCCTTCCATGAAATAGGATCTAATTGAGAGCAAGCCCAGGTGGTCAGTCCACTGTGCTCTGTTATTCTCCTGTGATGCAGCCAGGAGGAAGGCACCTGCAAACTTAATGACTATGTCCTCCAACTGAGCCTCTTCTGAGACCAGCCAGTGTAAGGGACTGGACTCTGATCCAGTGTATAAGAACTTAGGATAAATGCTATTTCATGTGGTCCAACAGAGCTCACCAGTGCTCTGAAGCAGAGTCTGGGGCCCAAGCCTGGTAAACATTAATCACTTTGCTTTCCTTTGCTTTGCCCCAGTGGTAACATTTCCTTCTGAAACGCATCATGATGAGTGGTGTTGGGTATTGCTCAGCATGGAGCATGCTTAGGCTTCATGGTACCACATTAACACTATGAAATCTCCCAATATTTCAAGTTATCAATGATAGTCACAAGACTTTACCAATGGTTGAATAAGGTAGGGTATGTTCAGGTCCTATAGAATGTAGCTGAAGAATCAGCCCTTGCTCCTTATAATCATGGAAACTTCATTTGGAATAGACTTTTCCAGCAATTGGCTTTTACCTTGCTTGGTAATCCATCATCTACTGGGTTTGCAAAATTTCAGAAAGCTCAGTATTTGGTGGAAATCCCCTAACATCTCACTAATCCTTAAATGCAACTTTAAAAAGAAAGAGGATCTGTAATCTTACAATTATGTTAGACAGTTACAATTATGTTAGGCAGTAAATTCACATCTCTCTTGTGCATTAGATAGCTATATTGCACAAACGAGATGCTCAGTAAATATACACTTAGTCAACAATTTTAATTGAGTTGTTGATTGTCCTGAGAGTACAGTGAGTCATTTTTGTTTATAACTGGCCAGTCTTGTCAGGAGATTTGAAGAATACATAGTCAGTATGAGGAAAATTTTTGTTAATTAATTTTTCTCAACATTTAGCTACACAGAGCCGACCTTCCATTGGGTAGTCCCGGGACAACGATGTGGGAGGAAGAAAAGCTCCACACCTATGTTAACATCTACCAACCAACAACTTGGATGGGGAAGGAGTCGTGTCTGCATCACATAAATGAAGGAACTGAGATATTAAGGAAACACCTTCTCCAGCACCATACAATTATATGTATTAATGACTGTCAGATTCAAACTTAGATTTGTCTGGCTCTAAACCTCTACTTCTTCTACAACAATAAAACTAAAGGAAAGAGAGAGAGAATGACATAAGCAAAATCATGAAATAGAAGAATTCCACTCTATCCCCAATCAGCAGCAATAATTTGACAACTATCCATGTAGAAAAATGCATTTGTGGGAACTTTGGGATCCACCCACAGTCCAGGAACACTCCTGCCTTCCTGAGGACATGCCAGGAGTCATACTTGTTTAAGACTTAGAGGTAGAGCTCCTGATCTCAGTCCATCAGCAGATCCTAAGGTGGTTCTGGAACTTGGCTCTGGGCCCTCTCATCCTCAGTCTGAGGACAGAACTGCTCCTCATATCTGAAGTCTGACTGAGGCTAGTGGACCTACCTCTGGAGATATGAGGAATGTGTCCAGGTCCCTTGGTGGGCAGAACTGCTCTTGTACTGCTCCTGAGATAGGCCTGAGCAAAGCTACAGGGCCCCTTTTACACTTGCCACACACAAAAAAAAAGATTATAAAAATAAGCTAAAGACTTGAATAGACATTTCTCCAAAGAAGACATACAAATGGCCAATGGGTATATAAAAAGATGCTGAATATTACCAATCACCAAGGAAACACAAACCACAATAAGATAAACCACAATGAGATATCACCTCACACCTGTTAGGATGGCTATTATGAAGAAAACGCTAGACAGCAAGTGTTGCTGAGAATGTGGAGAAATTGCAACTCATATACACTGCATATGGAATGCAAAATGGTGCAGCTGCCATGGAAAACAGTATGAAAGTTCCTCAAGAAGTTAAAAATAAAACTATTGTATGATTCAGCTATCTCACTTCTGTATATTTATTCAAAAGAATTGAAATCAGGGTGCCAAAGATATATTAGCACACCTATATTATAGAAACTTTCACAATGGTCACAATGTACAAACAAGCTAAATGTACAGTGACACAAGAATAGGTAAAAAGAAAAAAGGTGTGTTGTATACATATAATGGAATATTAGCTAGCTTTAAAAAAGAAGAGAATTCTGCAATATGCAACAGATCGATGAACATTGGACATTATACCGCATGCACTAAACCAGTCATACAAGGACAAATACTGCATGATTCCACTTATGTGAGGTATCTAGTAGTCAAAATCATAGAATCGGAAAGAGGAATATTAGGTACCAGGGGCTGGACAGAGGGGGAAATGCAAATTGCTAGTTATTGGGCAAAAAGTTTCAGTTATGCAAGATAGATATGTTCTAGAGAGCTACTGCACAATATTGTGTCTATAGCTAACAGTACTGTATTAAAAACTTAAAATTTTAACAAGGTAAATTTTATGTTAAGTGTTCTTATGAAAATAAAACAGTGTTAAGAACTTTTTTACAACATTTAAATTAATAAATGCCAGGCAGTATGAAAGACACTGGAAGAAAATGTGATTTAGAACTGTCTCTTGACCTTGAGAGTTTTAAATTCCCAAGGAAAAGATACATGCACAGAGCCACTTATTTTTGCAACACCCTGAGTTATGAAAAACACTTAAGTGTCATGAGAGTAGAAAGAAGAGAAAGGTCCAACACACTGACATAGAACCAATCCGGCACACTAAGGTTCTCTCCTCTAAGACAGGTCAAAGACGTCCAGTGCTATAATTAACACATCCAGGTGTTCTCGTTCTCGTATCATGCTGCCTGTCCTCAGCCACAGGTGTAAGCAATGGTCAAAACCATGGAGTACTCTAACCCCCAGCTCCTCTGTTTTCTGAAGGAGTGGGTAGTCAAGAGCAGAGGGCTATGGTCAGGAAAGCTGAGCTTTGTCAACATGTTGGTCATTAGCAAACACTGAACACCTCCAGTGCTCCAACATGATTCTGTAGGGGACAGTAGGGGCAAAGAGATGTCACCAACAAAGTCCTTTTCCCACAGAGCAGAGGGTCTGGTCCTGGACACCGACATGAATGTAAATGTGTCATGCCCAGAGCAACAAAACTCCAGATGGAGACATAGTACCTCACAACCATTTTTTCTGAGCTATAACTTTACTTACATGAAAAGTCTGTGGTAGACACTACTTATTACCTCTCCTACAACTGATTCTGAATTTTTTATTATTATTATTCTTAATAAAACCTCCATTTTGAATGCAGGTAGCAGAGCCACATCCTTTGATCTCAAGAAGGAATGTCTCTCAGCTGGAATGAGGAATGAATTCCAATTTGTCTAAGTCAGTCACAGTATGGTAGAGATGCAGGCTGTAACCCAAATCCATTCACTCCATCTATTGCTGCAGGTGTAGCCTATTCAAGTCCAACCTGGGATACATTTCCCAGCTCTATTTGGCTGGGATGACACCTGCCAATTCAACTTGAGCTTAAGTGATATGTGCAACTTCTACCTCACTTGCTGGAGAGGAAACCTCAGGCCTTGAATTTCTATTTTTTCCATCTTCTCACTAGTGGAAAAGATGATGCTCAGAACAACTTTAAAATCCATCAGCCTGGATTTCTGAGTTACTGTTTGGAACAAAGCTGCCGGTCTTCCTAAAAGACTCAAATAGGAAATTTTACTTGATAAAGAAAACATTTATTGAGTAATAGAACTTCTGGTTTTGTTTGTTTGCTTGCTTGTTTTGTTGTTTTGATTATTCTGGAGTCTTTTTTTATACTAATTTGGCAGTGGAATTTTTTTCTCTTTGTCAGATTTTAAATTTCTAAGTTTCTCGTTTAGGTAGAGATGGACATGTGACACAGATCTCAATAAAATAGGGAAAAAAAAGACTTCTTGGAAATTTTTCTTCTCTGATTTAGAAGGGGGAAGAAAAGTAAAAAAAAAAAAGGATCTTCTCAGGAAAATTTATTTTTGTTTTCGATATTCTTCCTAAGATTCCTATGTGTGGTCTTGCTATCTGGAACTGCAGTAGCTACATTGTGACTATGAGGAAAAGCCAAGAGAATCCAGAGATTCCAGGCCAGTATTCTGACAACACTGAGCCAATTAGTTTACCCTGGAAGCACCTACATGCAACTTACTGTATGTACAAAATGCAATGACTTTTCTGCTTACACAGTTATCAATCTGATTTTATGTTACATATCATTCCTACATGACATAAAATCTTACAAAAGAAAAAATTTGAAATTTCTTTTTTGTTATATGTTAATCGCCTTTTGTTTAAAAAATATTTGATGAAAAACATTTATTATCTGTACATGTAAATAAAGAACATGCATGGCCCCTTTTATCATTCATTTTTCTACTGAGGATGGAGAGTATCATTACATTCATTATTGGAAATAATGCTTGCTCAGTTATTAGCATTGTAAACTGGATTCGTTCAGTCAGTACTTCCAGAAATATAGCATTTCCCAGAGTGTGGAGGTATATAAAAAAATGTAATTGAATATGAAGTTGTCCTGAAACATCAATAATGCATGGGAAATTATATCTAGAACACATGCATTATGTTTTTCATGTGTGATTGTCTAGCTCACATACAAAGATGTCTGAGTGCCCTTGTTGATAGCTGCCCATGAAGAGTTCAAACACCACCTAGCCACCCACCTCACCATGGAAACAGCAGTCTCAGTACAAAGTTCTTGGCCAATTACAGTCCTTCCTTAAAGAGCACTGGAAAGTTTAAGGGGAGTCCTGTAGATATTTTGGTACTGATTTAAGACAATTTCTTTAAATACCCCAAAGATGTATAAAGGGAGTTTAGGATCAAAAACGCGTTGCATCAAGACACATACTGATAAATTTCTTGCTACTTAGAATCTCTGGGACATTTTATTCCCTAAAGACAAAAAAGAGTATTTTGTATTCATGACATCTCTCTCTCTGTGTGCCTTTGTTTAATCATGATTTGAAATTATTCATTTTTCCCATAAGAGCTAGCTAGTTTTTCTAGTTCTTCTTAATTGTATAGTCCTTTTATTTACCAGAGTACAGAAAGGGATTAAATTTTTTTCTTCAGTAGAAAATGCCTCTCCATCAAGTACATTCTTGCTACCTGAAAACATTTTCCAACACAATGTCCTATGCAAAGGATTCACAAGTTAATAGCTTTTGTTGCAGGTATAATCCACCCTGGCAGAGATAGTCCAAATAACCCTTCTGAAGAATCAGCTGCTGACTTTAGAAATAGTGCATATCTAGGGGTCTTGCAGAGAGAAGCTTCCGAGTCAGGCTGTGTGCCACTGGTTGCAGAAGTTGAAATTCTCAGTAAAAGATGTCCTGATGTACTGGAAAACAGGTTAGCAAGTCAGAGCACATGGGAAAACAATGGGATCCAGGAGGGCATCAGAAGATAGACTTAAGGTTGCAGACAGCGGTGTAATGTTGAAAGGAAAGGACAAGAGACTCTTGAGCTGGGTTAAAGCCCCAAAGCTCAGCCCCAAATGTCAACTCTTTCATGCAAGAGTTTTCTGCGCACCTGGGGACTGAATCAGAGGGTGAAGTCCAGGACTATATCAGAGAGATGATGAACCAAATCAAATGTAAGAGATAAGTAGGCAGGAGAAAAGGTAGAAGGGAAGTGTATTTCATTATAAAGCCCAAGTTTAAAAGTAACTGTGAAGATGGGAATGGGTGGAAACCCAAGAGCCCATTTAGAGTTAGGGTTAGAATCCAATTGTGGGACCAACTGAAGCCTAAATCAAGGTTTGCACACAGACATGTGATGGGCCTGAAGCGTAAGGTCAAGCAGACAGAAGTAGGTCACAGAAGGACATCTTGGACTGGGAACATTGGCATAGAGCCCAGGGCAGATTCCTTGGCATTTGATGGCCTTGTCGCAGCTACCCTTTATCATTACTTGCTGCTAGTTTACTCTTTTGTTCCTGTTTTCTCTAAATCTTCTTCTAGTGGCATATCAGTAGCCTTTCCACCCAAAAACCATCCCAAAAACTAGTGACTTAAAACAATTGCATTACTATGCATTGGTTAGGATGTGACTTTGCTGATTTCCTCAGTGCTCCTTTACATGGCTGTAACTTATGGGAGGTAGTTCTGGCTGCAATCAGTAGTTATGAGAAGTGGCAATGGCTCAGCTTCCGGGAACAAGGAAGGACTATCCTCTATCATGAGGCCTTTATACACAAAGAAAGACCATTGCTTCACTGGACCCAAATCTGCCTAATAAGATAGAAAATATTCCAACAACTATGACAAGAACAAACCACAAGATACCTTCTTCATCTTCATGAGTTGAGTCTGTGCTGAGCGGCCAGTGTCTGCTTATCTTCTGCTAAGCTCAGCTGAGTTTTTTCAGCTTTCAGAAAAAGTCATGCTCCTCAGCTGGCCCTTTTAGGTGACCCTTGGTCCCCACAGCATTTCAGTCTCCCTCCAAAGAGGTGTTATGTCCCTCTGCCTGGGGCACCTGCTCTAGAGTCATGTGAAACCCTCCATCCCTCTTCTCTCCCCTGCTAGGTGAGTGTCTGTGGCTCCCTCCCTCCTGTGTCTCCAGAATCTATGCTTCATTTCCCTTCCTGTCTGTCTTCTTTGCTTTATGGGATCTTGGAGAGAGGTAGCTGAAATAAATGACCCCACTCCATAGATCTTATATTTTATATGTAGGTAAGAAGTTGGTTTATTTTAACATATCACCATCTATTGCCTATTTTCCTCACTGAAGGTGCCCCCATTTCATGTGTCTTTCCTTCTATAACACATTGGTGTCTCTGAACATTTGTTTCCTTTATGGGAACTTCTACAGTCCCACTTTAGTTTCTGAAGAATGTTCCCAGCATCTCCTATGTGCATACATTGTGGAAATTCTTGGGCGGGGGCTGGGGGAAGAGTTGGAGTCAGGCAGAGCTTGTTCCCGTTTGTTGTCTTCTAACACTGGCCTGACATTCAGGTTGGGGTGAGCCATGGATGTCAGTTTCAACAAAGGCCCAGTGTGGGCTCAAAGAGGCTACTCGGGCCTGCCCTCAGGGATAGGGGAAATGAGGAAGATCTACAAGGTACCCTCTAGTGTCCCTCCAACCCTGTCTTGCACTTTGCTTAATTGTTCTATCATATTTCCCCTGGTTACATTTTCATCGTTCTTATCTGGGAAGCTTGAAGAGGAGGCAGGTGGCTAGCCAAAGAACATGCCTAAAGAACTCAGCAGAGGAAGGCAGGCACAGCCAAACACTCAGCACAAAGCCTTTCCTTGTCTAGAGAAAGAGAAAAGCCTATGAAAGCACATAGCTAGTGTCTCACCAGAGTTAGAGACTCCAGCATTCCTACACGAGAAAGGCTTTGATTCCGAATACTGCATGAGGTGATTGAAGGTGAGCTTACAGAGCACTTCCCATAAGACTGAGACCATATCAGAGGTCGCTCTTAAAGACTGGGGGAACAGGGCATCTTCCGGGTAGAACTGCTTGATACCTTTTCTATGAAGTATCTAATTCACTTTCTACTAGTAACATTTTTTTTTTTTGAACTTCAGGTCTAATATTAAGTGTCCTGTTTTATTTACTGTGCCTGAGACCACATCTTGCTCCCTATGTATTTTTCTAAATATCCTGAAATAAGGCCTTATTCCCCCAAATCTGCTAGATTTCGTTTCTGTGGCTGAATTCTGCACAGTTGGGTTTTTCAGGCTGGTGCCTACCTTTCTGCTTTTACCTCTACCAATCAATTGCTGTTGTCTTGGAATCTTTGTTTATCCTTCCGTTTATCCATGAACCATTTAATGAGCATCTATAATACACCAGGCACTGGGAACACAGGTATGACCTCCTGACCATGTATTTTAATCATCTGCAGAGACCCTGTAGTACTCATAATATCAATGTCTTGCTTTCTTTTCCCTTTTTGCCAACTGGAAAAACTTGTCCTGCATACATGTTCTCCTAACCTGGGTCTGTGTGACCTCTGGTTTCTCATGTTTCTGAATATTCAGATTGAACAGGACAGAAAGAAAAGGAAGGACATAATTGGTATAAAGAACTGCACTCATTTTTTGCTTCATCCCATTCACAAGGGAGTGAGTATAGCTTTTCCTTATACACAAATGATCACTATGTATTGCACTATGTCTCCTTCTCGGGACATTCTTTCTCCAATATCTGCAGCACCTGCCATTGCCACTTAAGATATTTACACAGAGGCATTCCTCTCCACAAGGCCTTCCCTGATGGCACATTTAAATATCAAATGCATGTCCCTCAGCCCACACTCCCTGTCCTCTTCCCTGTTGTTCCCTGTTTCTTTCTATGGCAACTATCACTATGTCCCAGTCTATAAATCATACTTGTTTGTTGTTGTCACCTCCACTAGAACATCAGTTCCATGAAAACAGGGTTTTGGAAAGCAGGGTTCTCTTTTATTTTGTTCTGTCACCCCACTATCCAAAAGTGGGACTGGCAGAGAAGGTGTTTAAAGAATTTTTATTGAATAAAAAATAAAAGAAAATTTACAATCTCTGACGCACTGCCCCAGGGACTGTCTCTTTATTATCTTATCCAATCTTTTCTCCACTGTGCTGTTATCCTTCATGTAAGAGATTCAGAATGTCATATAATGTGTGTGAAGTCACTCAATTTGCAAGTGATAGGCCTGAGATGTGAGCCCATACCCTCCTCAAAATTTGTTATATTCCTCAGTAACGCACATGGCTTTGTTATGAAGATAACAAAAGAGGAAAATAGAGAGGTAGTGGAGAGGTAGGAGGAAGGGAGGAGACAACAATATACACCTAAACTCTGGTAATATTCAAGTAGAATCTTAAGAGTTCCATGGCTAGAAAAATATCAAGACCATTTCTATTGGTTTTGTCAGTCCACCAAACTGACATATTTTGGTACAGCTTCAGCAAAGTGCATTCCATGTTGTACCTAGGTTATAAAGGCAAGAAGAGAATCTTTGTGAATTAGAGTGATTTCCTTTTATGAGTCACATACCACCAGCATCCCCTTCTCAGTGGCTCCTTGGAGACATAAATAGATGAAAAAATGTACAAGACATGCAGTATTTGCTAGTATGCCCATGGGGAGAAGGAGGAGCTACCCAGAAAATCAGCCCTCTTTTAAAATTCTTCTTAAGGAAATGCATACTTTATGAGCTATTTAGAACACAGCACTGTATCTCCACATGTTCCAAGTGAATTCTACATAGAAGCAGTTGTTGTTGGAGCCAAGATATGGGGCCTCTGATCATGGAGTCCCTCTTCTTGTTAACAGGAAAGGGATGGAAAACCAATCTGGGAGCTAAAGATGGCCTGGGAAATAGAGGTTCCTTCAAGAGAAGTATGATTTCATCTTCTTGCAACAGAATTTGACTGCTTCCAATTTCATAGTTTTAATATTTGATAGCTATATTAAAACTTAGCTTAGCACTATACACAAGGAACTCCCTATTAAATGTGTAAAGCTAAGACTGTGAAGGGCCTATTTAGTTTATAGACAAAAGCAGATACCCTATCAACACAATGTTGATAACACCTGAGGGCCCACTATGTGGTGTTTTGAAATCTACCTCATCTCGAGACGGTGAAATTCCTTCTGAAGCAACCTTACAAGATCACTCCATCTGTACGCACTTGGACTGTGGCTTACAGTAAGTTTGCATGTCTGCTAACTAGTCGTGTAGCCTCGAGGACATGAGCCTTAGCCTTCTATTCTCTTAGTTTTCTCATCAGTAAAATTATAAGACTGGACAAGTTAAATTCTCAGGATTGTTCAACTAAAACATTCTTTGTTGTCATGACACTATGGTTAACATATTACGTTATTTTTTACTTCTCAGTGATCTTGATTATCCTTTATCTTCACTTATTCTGAATGAGGATTTTCTGCCTTCTTGAATTTACCCAAAACATTAGCTTGGCTGATATTTTGATACGTCTGAGAAGGATGAATAAGTCCATTTGCTAAATTTCCACAGAAACTTTTCTGATCTCTCTAGGTCTCAGTGCTGGTAAGGCTTGGTTATTTAAAGAAAAAAAAAAAGCAAAGTTGCTCAAGAATGGGTGATGTAACAACTAAGGCACATAATTAGGCATTATATTTCTTGAGATTTAAATGCGTGTGTCAAATGACTGAACTATCAGTAGCAGTTCAAAATGATTCAACGTGAACCATTATTGGTACTATGTTGCAACTTTGGGTTAGTTTGCTCCTGGCTCTGCATGTGAGTTGCACTGTCATTTGTTTTCTGTGTCCTTCCTCAGAGCAATAAACTCTGCTGTGGGAGTTCCACTGCTGGTACAGCCATTACCAACAAGCTAATTGAGTTTTCTAGCCTTGAAAATGCATCATTGTAGGTAATGTGATGATGTAATGCTGTATTCCTGCCTCTGGATTCCCTTTCTGCAATTACCGAGGCCTTATTTATGAGGCTGGAAAGAAAAATAAAGAGCAGGATGGCCTTTAGATGTGACTTGGACAAGGCTGGAACAGAGCAGTTTAGCATTCCTTTATCTTCTTTTGCATTTGAGATATAAGGGTTCAAGTTAAGCAGAACAACTTTAGGAGACAGGTAGGTATGGTTAGGTGTATACTATGGGTGTCCAGGAAGGTCTGCTGGAGAGAGCTCCAAGGATGACAGGAACACACACGCAGTTGTACGTTGGTGGCCAGACACACTGACTGAGGATGAAACCTGAAATTGGGAAGCAGCAGAGTAAGAAAAAGCTGGATACACAACCACCAATTATAATTAGAATCAGAATGGGACAAGACAAGGTCATATTAACTCAGCAAATGTGGAGATCAGTTCAGAGAAAGAGGAAGAGGGAAGCTCCTCCAACCCAAAGCTGAAGGATGAAGAGTATGTCATTCAGGCTGGCTGTGCAGGAGGCATGCCTGTCACAGACCAAACAGAAGCCATGCAAGAAGTCCATTTTGACTGTGGAAGGAAGAACTGGAAACCACCCCAGGCAGCCAGTCACTGGAAATTCATTGAGCCCCTCTGTGCCAAAGGCTGGGCTGCAGAAAGCCAGGCCCAGCACCTGCCCTTAAAGAACTTTCCTTCTAGTGGTAAAAACTGATGGGACATAAAGACAGACATGCAGACCAATGGAATAGAAGAGAGAGCTCAGAAACACACTCTTATAATGGGCAGATGATTTTCAACAAGGGTACCAAGACCATTCAATGGGAAACATTGTTTTAAACACATGGTGCTGGGAAAACCTGATATTCACAAGTAAAAGAATAATGATGAATGCTTACTTTAAATCATATACAAAAATTAACTCAAAATGAATTGAAGACCTAAATGTAAGAGCTAAAACTATAAAACTCTTTGATGAAAACATGGGGGAAAGAGAACTGACAGGTACAGAAATAAGTGGGGAAAATGGTTTTAGGTACACACAAGTGAAGTGAAGAAGATGTGGCAGAGATGGAGGTACTGGTCTGCACTGTGGTCAGGAAAGTTGACTTAGATGACGGAGTTGGAGGGATGACAGAAGAGGACAGAGTTGAGCTTTGAAAAGGGTAAAAAAATGAGCATACCCCACTGGGGAAGTGCTCCAGGCAGGGGGAAAAGAAACCACAGAAACTCTGAGAAAGAAATGGGCTATTCATTTTGAGGAATAGAAAGATGGTCAGCATTCCTGGATGTAGGCGATAAGGGAGATGACTGGGAGACAGAATTTTGAACCAGATGACAGAGGGTCTTAGGACCGTGGTAAAGAGTTTGCTTTTTGCTCTCAGGAAAATGGGAAACCATTGCAGTGTTTAATCAGGGGAATGAGGTGATGTCACTTAAGACTTTATGAAATTATTTTCTCTTCTGTGCGGAGTGTGGATGAGAGGAGAGCATGGAAGCCCGGAGACCAGCCAGCGGTTTGCCTGGAGCAGGACTGCCTCAGTGCTGATGGTGAGAAGTGCATTTTGCATTCTGGATATATTTTCAGGCCTGACTAATGATCTGGTGGAAAAGTGTGAGGGAAACAAAGAAAAACTGAATCTATAGATTTTTGACATAAACAGTTGGATAGATGATGGTGATGCCATTTAAGGAAATACAAGAGTTTGGGATGGAGAGTGACATTTTTTAGGGAAATGCAGTAGTTCTGCTTGGTCCATGTGAAGTTTCAGATTTCTATTAAACCTCCTTATGGAGAATTTAGGTAGGTAGTTTGATTTATGAGCCAGGAATTCAAGAGAGAGGTCCAGTGCAAAATTAAATATGCACATTGTATGTGTATGTGTGTATGTGTATGTGTGTGGGGGGTTGTGGTGTGGTGTATACATTTAAAAATATATGCTCAGAATAATATAGGTCTGTATATGTACACATAAGCATTAATTTGAAGACTATATGAGTATATGTTTATACATAACACATGGCTTTGACTAATAATATGTGTATGTGAGTATAACATTTATCATATTATACTGTATTACATTATAATCTTATTCAAAAGTAGTGAGCGAAATCCCCAAGGCCAAAGGTTGGCCTGGGAAAGTACTGTCCCCAGAGCTCTGGTAGAGGGAAAGTCAGCAATGAGATGGAGAAGGGGCAGAAAGTGCAAGACAGGGGTAAGAGGAAGAGTAGATGAGTGTGGAAGTCCAGAGGAAAAAGGGAAGGTGTGGCAGGTTAGAGGAGGCCATTTCTAGGATGCATAGTTCTCTTGTCCCTCTACCAGAAGCTCTGCCCTAGGGACCAGGGCAGGGAGAGCCAGAGGGGCTTACTGGACACCTCTGATTGGGGATGTAGCCCCATACCACCTAGCACATAGATCTGAACACTCTCAGTGCTCCATCCTTCAGAATAATGCCACAAACAGCCTCTTCCTAATCTCATTTGCCATGGAGGTGGAAGCCCCATAGCTTGCCAGCCTGGTTTCATACGCCATCCTGGCCAGGCAGCCTTCAGATGCCCAGACATTTACTGTAGGTGACTGGGGAGGGGCAAAGACTTAAAGGAAACTCCCATAAGAGTTTAAATACAGAAAACATGGGTCACCATTGCTGGCAAATCTGGACTCGCTGATCAGCCTCTGTTCACTCTCTACATCCCAGGCATTTTCCTTTGTTGTCAAGAGACCAGAGATTGAAATCAAGCTCTGCTTCGTATGAGCCACACAGCTCTTTGAAAATCACTCAATTGCTGAGAACTTTGTTTCCTAGAATCTTACTAAGACAAAAGGAGATATTGCAACTCAGACAGAGGAATTCCAAGAAGATATCAATGTTACTTCAACATGTTTTCCCCCCCACAAAGCCTTCTGATAAAATTAATAATAAGGTACAGATGTTCATTATGAATCTTACCCTTCTTTCTCTAAAAGGCAGGGGACAGAGGCTCTAAATTTGCCCTTGGGGTATCTCTTATCTCTCCATATTTTTTGCATTTTAACCCCCATACCATAATTAACAGCTTTTCATGTAGTCTCTTTTTTAGCTGCATGCTCTGTGAGGTAGCTACCCCGTGTAACAATTACTTCATGTCCTTGTGAGTGCAAAGAAGCTAGTGGACTAAAGAAGCTCCCAAATATTTCTCAAGCAAATAAATGTTGGTGACATTTGTTCTCTCTCTGACTCTGTCTCTGTCTCTCTGTCTCTGTCTATATCTCCATCTCTTTCTATCTATCTATCACACACACACACACACACACACACACACACACTTCCAAAGAATGGAAAATCCTTTTTAAAACCCACTTCACAGCAATATTGCCTGTATTACCTGAATCACTGCTCGACAAAACAGGAGGAAAAAATCACTGAATTGGACTGTGAGAGCCATGCATAAACATGGTGAGGATGAAAGCCCTGTTTGTGAGAGAGAGGAAGGGAAAAAGCGCTTGCTACTAATGGAAGAGAAATGTCTGTGGAAGGAAAAACTAAAGGCATCTTGAAACAAAAGCAAGATGAATCACTTTCATTCTGAAAGGAACACAGTGAAACAATGGTGCTAAATGAGATACAATTCCTGACAAAGATCTGCTCTGTTCTCCAAGGGCTTTTATTGTGCTGCGGGTACCAAGAGTTATGTTTAATCTTCCCAAAAAGAGCTGGTGTACTTTATTTTATGCGTGGTACCTCTCTTTGCCTCGCCTCCTCACTTGCTGAGATTTAAGTCAGCTATTGTAGTGCTCTATCTCTGATCAGCCTTAAAGATCTGAAAAGCCCTGAGTTTGCAAGAATAAAAAAAGGCCTTGGGGTGTGACAGTGATAGATCCTGCGTGTCCCCTCGGGATGACATTCCTGCACTGTGAAGACCACAGATCCTTCAGATAACAAGCTGCAGCTCCTGCTTGCCTGTGCCTTTGTGTAGAGGTCAGGGCACCTGCAAGGGGACAGGAATTGCAGGGTGAGCTGGGGCTATTTTACCTAGCACCAGCAGAG
The DNA here is from genome assembly GCA_030015415.1 of Cynopterus sphinx. Lineage (NCBI taxonomy): Eukaryota > Metazoa > Chordata > Mammalia > Chiroptera > Pteropodidae > Cynopterus > Cynopterus sphinx. The sequence goes on along the minus strand of CM057379.1, from coordinate 84,287,806 downwards.
ACAGCTCTGGATTAGATATGACAAGTTTGAAGTGAAAGAGAAGGTAGAGATAGACTTTTTGAACTTAAGGATGTTATAACAATGGGTTTACAACACAAAAGAAAGTCCTTTAAACTTAAACCTAAATCCCGACTCAGCTACTTTCAAAAAGCATGCCTTTGCCTCCATAAATTCAGTCTTCTCATCTTTAAAATGGGACAATGGCAGCATCTTGGTTGCAAAGGTTGTTGCCGGGGGTAAATGAGATCGTGCGCGAGAGGCCCTCATCACTGTAATGAAGGCTGGAAAAGTACCACTTGTTACTACTTTTATAGCTGGTGAGATTTTTATACCCCTAGCATTTCTTGGCATAGTTAGTGATTAATACCTTTTTATTTTTAATGAATGAACAATTAGAACACAATTGGGCAAAGAGAATTGCATTACTCTTCAGATTAAAATTTGGTACCCAATGGATGAAGTCCAAACTCTTTAGTGTGGCTTTAGCATGGCCAAAGCTCTGCAGAACCACCCCAATTATCTACTCCCACTGAACTACTCACCAGAATTAACTTCCCTTGTATCTGTAAGTCTGCGCATGGCATGTGCTCGATCTTTCCCTCAATGACGAGTGAGTTGGAGACCTCCTCTACAACTTTCCACACTCACCCCAAAAGCCACTTTTCCCATTAAGTCTTTCCTTTACTGTTCCAAAGTACTGGTAGTTTCTCTCTCCTCTGGCCTCATGCCATGGTTTACCACAGTGATTCTCAAAGTGTGGTATCTGGAGCAACGGCAGTGGGATCAGCAGGGAACTTGCTAGAATTAAAAATTCTTAGGCTCCACTACAGGCCTACTGAATCAGAAACATGAGGTGGGGCCCAACAACCTGTGTTGAATGAATCCTCCAGGTGCTTCTGGTGCCCACTTATATTTAGGATCCACCACTCCTTGCAAACTTCTATTATAACATGTCTCATATGGCGTTAAAATTATTTACCTAAATTAGACTGTTCTCCTTGGCTCATGGTTAAGTTTTTCTTTTTTCTGTGCCCTAACTTTCACCATCTGCAAAAGGGGCATAATCATATCACCTTGCAAAAATGGTTAATGATTAGAAATAGTAAATATAAAATGTGAGATACAGTATCCCAAACACTAATCCCTTCCTGACCTTCCATCTCCAACTCCCAACTTCTTGTTCATCTTGGCTAGCATATTGGTTATTATATAAAACTTCCTATTGCTTTGCAAAAAGAGACCCAAATGACAGGTCTATACTCAGGTGGAGCAAGCCTTTTATTATGAATGAGTTAAATGTAGGTTAACAGAAACTTTTCATCACAAGGCTGAGATTGGGGAGAGAGAAGGAAGAGTATTCATGCCTAGAACAGGTGGGGACGAGTCAAGCTGAGGCCAGGTAGAGACGAGTTAGTTGTATCGGTGTGTGGCTATGGGATGTACAAGCTTTCTGTGTTTTTGACTGGGCTGCCTTGCATGAAGTTTTCTCTGCCTTAAATGGTAAATGAGTGTGCAAAAAGATCCCAGATATTGTACTGCTTGTCCATCAGCCTGGTTCTAAAACCATGAAAGCACTTTCATGATAGGATCACTGAAGGCCTGGTGGCCACAGCCACATCATCTCTGCAGCTCAGGTATCAGGGTAGATGCTCAGTGCAGCTTGATGGCCTTAAGAGTCATGCTTGTTTTGAGATGCACATGATAATGTTATGAGAGCCAGGCAGGGCTGGCCATAATCAGGGAAGACTTCCCAGAAGCGAGCCATTGGTTCAAAATGATGAAAGAAAAGTGAGATTCAGTGGGCATAGTTGTGTCAGAAAACATCCCAGCCAGGTATGCAGACTGAGCACCCTTGTTATGCTCTTTGTTAGCCCTTTGCTTCTTTCATAGTGATTTCCACAATTTGTAATTATTGTTACTCAGAATTGGTTTATTCTGCATTCTCTCCATTCTGGTAAGGCAGGAGACATGTCTAATTTTCTCACCATTTTATCCTGAGCATCTAGAGCCAGGCCTGGCATATGATAGGTCCTCAACACACTTGTTCAGTATTCATCTCAGTGAACATTTTGAGCATACTTCAAGTGTGGTGAAAGAACCAGGCTGGTTGACCCAGAAGGTCTGTGTTGGTGAAGCAGCAGCAGATGATCAGGTAAGGTGGGGCCTAATTCTAGAAGGCTTTGAAATTTTTGCTGGAAAATTTGGACTTGATTCCATAGTCAAATAAGAATTGTGAGCTCCTAGAAAATAAGAATAACTTCTCACTAATTCAGCACATTTATTGAGTACCTAGACTGTGCCAGCCATGACACAAAGTTAATCAAAGAGCTCCTCCCACATTAAAGGAGACCAGAGTCTGGATAGGGGTTGGCCAGGCATACAAGCAAAGGTGGCATAAGACAGAAATGATGAGTGCCATGTGGGAAAAGCAGAAGTACAGCACAAAAAGAACTCAAAGGGGGAAATTTCAGCTTTCCAGGGAGCATAGTGTTTGAGCTGGAGGTGGAAGAACTTAGCAATCAGCGAAGAGACAGCCTATGTGGAGCTAGAGAGGCAGGAAGAAAGCAGGTGTTTGAATTTGGCTAACTCATCTTTGCCGCCCCACAATGTTTAGCATAGTGCATTACACATTGCTGGCATTTAATGAACATGTCTGCTGGATTATCACTGTACATCTCTTGCACAAGAGTGACAGGAGAAAACTGCAAATATTTAAAACACAGCTTCATCAGAACTGTAATTATTTTTTTTTTTTGCCTGCACAAAATACAATTCACCTTATAGTGGATGGCATAGGTTAGTCCATCCAGAAGCAAAAGATAAGATGGTTTGTGTGTGGGATATGAGTAGTTTCTCACAGCCAGAGATTTAATACAGAAGCTATAAAGTGAGGCAACCACAGCCTATGGCTTACACCATACCAAGGGTTTCATCCTAAATGCAGCAGAGAGTGTTTAGAGAGTTTTCAGCCAGGGCCATTGGATCAGACCTGCATTTTAGAGAGACTATATGCTTGGCCTGAAAAGGAGGGGCTATTGTATTGGATACCCTTCCTCCCTGCTCCCACAGTAACTGCTCTTCTCCCCATCTTCATCATGAGATTGTAATTATTTGCATATTTGCACTTTTGTTCCAACAAAGAAGGGGAAATTTCTTGAAGCTATGAAGTAGATTTTACTCACTCTTGTGTCCAAATGGTTGTCAAGTAGAAGGCACTCAATATTAAGTTAGTTAGCAAGATTATAAAGAGGGAGAACCAATAAGAACATTTTTCAGTAATTCAGGCAAGAAATGACAATGGGTGCATTGAAAAGAATGAAATGGGGAGACAGATGTCAAATACACTGAAGTGCTAAAATATAAGGGCTTTGTGACAGATGGTGTAAAGGTGAAGGAAAAGGAGGAATTATGGATTTGAATGAGTCAGGCAAACTATTGGATGACGAGTGGCCCTTTGGTACAGGAAAAAGAGAAGAATCACATTTAGAAAAGCACAGCATAAATTCTGTTTTGGACATGTATTTAATAATGGAAATTTGAAGTTAGGGATGTCTAAAAATGAATCAGATTTTCAGGTACGGGCCTCAGAGACAAACCTCGGCTAAGACATCTAATGACACCCAAATCAATAGAGTGATAAATAAAGACATGGAAAGGTATGAATACAGCCACATCTTATCTAACATTTGGTATTATTTGCCTTTCTATTTTTGCCATCTCGATGATTATAAAGTGGTTGTTCTCAATGTTATTCCAATTTTCATTTATTTAATTACTGGTGAATCTGAGCATTGGTTCACATACCTCTTGCCTACCAGGACTTCCCCTTCTGTGAATTATTTTGAGATGTCTTCGGCCCATTTTTCTATTGGCTTTTCTTGTTCCTTTTGTGTTGTTTCCACAAGTATGTTTCTACATTCTAGAAATTATTCCCTTGACTGTTTTAGGTATTGGCAATATCTTCCCTCAGTCTGTTATCCATTAAATTTTTATTTGATATTCCTAGCGCATGCAAGGGGAAGAAATACATTAACTAAGCCCCAGAATTAGTAGAAAAAGCAAATTTTGAAGTGAAATAATGAGTTGGAAATGTTGATTGAAGATGGAGAATTTTGATAGACAAAGCTAGAAGAGGGAGACATGCACCTAAGTATGCTCAAGTGGGCACAGTGTCAGAAAAGCTCAGGCATGGGCATGGGGTGTGGTGAGGAGCAGGAGGGAGCAGGATTTAGCACAAGAGATATTTATATTGACAAAAAAGCAGAAGGCAAGAGAAAGAGGAGCTTAGGCCACAGCCCAAAGGACAGTTAAGGACTTCAACTAGCAGTGGTGGATGTCCAGCAAAGGAGAGACCCACCCAGAGATGTCCTTTAGTAAGCTGTGTCTGGAAATGGCATGGAGGTGTGGGAGGGTTTGGAGCAGGGGTTGACTAGAGCTAGGAGATCAGTTGGGAAACTTGGCAATAGGATAGTGTGATGTTTTATGTATCAATTTGAGTTTTATGTGTCAACTTTTATGTGTCAGGCTATTCTATAGTTCTTAATTTTGTAATCAAACACTAATGTAGGTGTTGCTGTAAGAATATCTTGTCAATGTGATTAACATCTATAATTCATTGACTTTAAGCAAAGGAGTTTACCTTTATTTGTTGGGTGGGCCTCATCCAGTCAGTTGGAGGTCTTAAGGGCGAAACAGAGGTTTCTCAGAGAAGAAAGTTTGCCTCAATTGTTAATATAGAAATTCTCGCTGAGTTTTCAACCTGCCCAACAAATTTCGAACTTGCCAGCCCCACAATTGCATGAGTAAATTTCTTAAAAATAAACATATATTTGCGTGTGTATGTATGTTATGTATATTGGTTCTTATTGGTTATATTTCTGGGGAGAACTCTGACCGACATTGGAGGTAGGTTATTGGCCTTTGAAGCTTTTGTTCCTGACTGCCATTAATTTTAAAAAAATAAAAAGTTCTCCAATATGTTTGTTTATTTATTTATTTATAAATCATTTACATGTATTCAAGTCCTAATATTTTATATATATTACAAAACACAAAAATGGAACAACTTTAAAGAACAAACTATAAAAAGACCTAGAAATCAAATGGGTGGAATTTCTTTCTGCACAAATGGAGTGACATCCTCAGTGGTTGGGAACCTGCTGGCCAAAGTAAGAGATGACAAGGACCCAACTGCAATGTACTAAGGACAGAACTAGGATATTCTAAGATGAAGGACTAAACTAGTTAAAAACTTTTTACTTCAGCATTTATATATTTGTAGTTAAAAGAAAAAAGTCTCCCCCAAATATAGCATTTCAGTTTTGTTTTTTTTTATATCTCCTCAAAATTGTGCATACTCAATCAGAATTCTGGACATCCAAAAATACCCGGGCTGTTATACTTTTTAAGCTGAATGCCAGATATATGTCAAGATTATTCTTCCCCACCCTGAAAAGGCTGGCTCTGGTTTGCAATAATACCATTTGAAGAGCGATGTTGCTTCTAAAGCAATCATAAAACTCGACTTGACTCAACACAGCTTCACAACAAAGATTGGAGGTTAGAAAGGCTAGAACAGTATTTTCTTTATTCTAACAGGTATTACCAGAAAGTAGAACAATGCTTGCCCAGGGCTGGAGTTGAGGGGTGGGCAGTGGGGCAGGGAGCTACTCACTGGATATAGAGTTTTAGGTTTTCAATATGAAGAAATTTTAGAGATCTGTTGCACAACATGGTACATGTAGTTAGTACTATTGTACCATACAAGGAAAATGGTTAAGATAGTAAATTTTACATCATGTGCTTTTTGACACAATAAAATATAAGCAAACTGGGGTCTATGGTCATGCCACCCTGAACATTCTCGATCTTGTCTGATATTAGAAGCTAAACAGGGTTGGGCCTGATTAGAACTTGGATAGGAGACCACCTAGGAATACCAGGTGCTTCAGGCATTTTTAAAAATGAGCAAACTGGAGTTTGGGGAGGTTAAATAACTTGATTGAGGTTACTCCATCAATCAGGGATAGATCAAATCAGGATTAATGTCTCTTGAGCGCAGGCCCTGTGTTCTTCCAATTATATAGACTGTCTATACATATCTATACAATTGTAGAGACTATCCTCTTTCTGTTGTATATATTTGGAGGAGATAAGACTGTCTTTGTGATAACAGATACTCAAGTGATTCCAAATATTTCTTTTTTTAATCCCCATGTATGGCATTGACTTTTTTACTCAGTCATTAATATAAATCTCAAGGATTTGCTGGATTATTTGTGAAATGCAGGAAGGGCACTTCTACTTATCAGTAAGTAAACAGGTATAAATCGAAAGATAGAACAGGAGAGAGCAAGCCCCCGTACCTGGCCACCATTCGTATCTGTGATTTAACTTTTAAATAACAAACCAATAAGAATTAAGTAGCTGGAGAAGCTCCAACAGCACCCCATCAGAGCAGAAGACACACACGCTGCCGACCTGCCAGCACAAAGAACGCTTACCAAATATAGCAGACACCAGGTGAGATCTACAGATTGTAAAACTCCAGGTTGCTGCAACTGGGAAGACAAGAGTTTGGAGAAGGCTGCTTCTGAGCAATTCTTCTTGCCAGTCTCAGCTGAGTCAGCTGACCATCCTTTGAAATAGATCTCTTATTTGGTTTCTTCGCTTTTTTTTTTTTTTTACCATGTCAATTAACTTCTCCCAGGTTCGAATACAGAAATGTTTATTGAGCACATACTACCAACATAGTGAGAGCAAATCTTAAAATACCCATTTCATTAGGCTTGTAGGGCTGCCATACACTGGAAGGTTTAAACAACATTTATTTGTTCACAGTTCTGGAGTCTACAAGTATAAGATCAAAGTGCCAGCAGGTGTGGCTTCTCCTGAGGCCTCTCCCCTTGGCTTACAGAGAACCCACCTCTTGCTGTGTCCTTGTATGGCCTTTCTTCTGTGTGCACACAGAGAGAGCAAGTTCTGGTGTCTCTTCCTGTTCTTATAACGACACCAGTCCTGGATTAGGGCCCCACCTTTATAACCTCATTTAAACCTAATCACCATCTTATAGGCCCTACCTCTAAATATAGTCACATTGGGGGTTAGGGCTTCAATGTCTAAATTTTGTGGGTTTATAATTTAATTCATAACATTTATTTCTGTGCTTTTCTTTTCTACCTTTAGATGTCTATGCCTTACAGTAGTCATTTAAAGTAATCTACATTGCCTTGAGACAAATTAGATTATTTCAACAAAAACATAAATAGAATTCAAGACAAAAACTATAATTTTATAAAACAAAAATTTTAATTTGTGCATAGGAAAGTAGAGAGTGAGGTGTGTGTGTGTGTGTGTGTGTGTGTGTGTGTGTGAGTGTGTGTGTAAAGGGGATTGCTGAAAGCAAGAAATTCTTTTGAGAATCAAAAAAATATTACTTTCCAGGCTTTGAAGTACCTTTCTCAAGTAGTTACTATATGACATGTTCTGACAATATGAAGGGGTATACTAAGAGGAATTTCTGGGATTCAAAACCAAGGAAACTAACATCAAGGAGAAGTAAGTGTTTTGGCCAGATGCCGGTGAAGGGAGAACTCAGGAGGCAGCTGTGCCACAGGCCCAGAGCATAGCTAATCCAACTGGGAGCATGTTAGCAGAGCTGATTTCAGCATAAGACTCACAGACGTGTAAAATAGGAAGTACCCACAATGCCAAGTCACTTCCTTGGGTCCCCATCATACTACACACTTGGAAAGCCTCATAGATGCTCATGTTATGAATATCTCACTGGATGACTTTGGTAGAAGAGCCCATGTAGTCCCATAACTGTACCTAAAATAAATCTGTTTTCTGAAATGTGAGAAAATCAGCAAATCAAACATTAATAAGTGTCTAATTAAATGTTTACAAAACCTATAATGACAAATTAATCAACTGCAGCCCACTCAATCTTTAATGACATACGTGCATGTGTGTGTGTGTGTGTTTATTATGGGTGTGGGTACATTTTTATATATTGTAGGATGGAACCTCCCAAAGGAAGTTTGTGCCAGTCCTACAAAGATCTGAAAACAGTAGCCTACTAATGTAACAATTTCCATGTTCCCCGGGTTAAATGACAAGTTGTTATTACATCACAGGCCCATGTCTTCTGAACAAGGCCTTGTGGTTGCCCATATCTTCAGGTAAGCCAAAAGATTCTCAACTCCACTTTTATATTCCCTCTACCCCATGCTGTCTAGAAAACCTTCTTGACCAGAGTCCACCCAGGCCTAGGTCAGAACAACCAGCAGGCTCAGGACAGCCACAACCCCTACAGAACTTGTAATAGCTCTGAACTCCAAGAAAAGGGTGTTATTTCCACCACTGTTGGCAATGCTGGGCTGTAGAGGGACCATTTAATTCAGAGTATTTGCCTGCAATGCTCACATCCAAGAAAAAGTACAAAGAGGCTGTTTTGGCCTATTTGGTGACTCATGGTCACCAAAAGGAGATAAAATGTAGGCATTAATGTCAACATTTTATAGAATGATAGCCTCCAAATATCTTAGAAGAATAGAAAGAATTATAGTCTGAGCCATTGGATTCAAAATCTTCACTATCACCAAAGGAATCAAACTGTGTGATATAGTCCTCTTGTCTCCACCCTGCCAGCTTTGGGTCAGATGACTGGGATATACAAGGAATTGATGGGAGCACTAAACCGTTTGAATAGAAAATTGGTTGGGGCATAAATACAGTGCTTCTACTTAAGGGCCCTGTAGAAAGGTTTGGTTATCTGTCTGCCAGCCACTCCCCTCAACACACATACATGGACACACACGTGCACAAACACACACACACACACACACACACACACACAAACATTTCCTCCCATGAGAGCAATGGTACACTGGGATCCTAAGGCAGTCTGATCACTGGCTAGAATTTATCTAAAATGACACCCTTTGTCCTTGAAAGAGTTTTATTACTGCATTCAGAATCATGCCTAATAGAAAATCTTAAGACTTTTGTCTGAAATTTCAGAGTATTGGGCTTCGAGAAGAGAAGACCAAGAATTTCAAAGTACTATAATTCTGCTTTGGGAAGAAATAATTCCTGGCCTCTATTCTCAGGTGCCATATGCCACATGCACTCAGATATCGACTTGCTCATCCATTCAACCAATATTTACTGAATCTGGCACTGGGGATGCCAAGATGAATAAGGCAGAGTCCCTACCCCTGCTATAGTCATGACAGGACATAGTCATGTAACGGACAATAGAAAGTGTTGAGCAACTTGGAAGCTTAGGACAAGGAGGGGTGAGCTGGGTCTTGGATGATGAATAGGATCTTTCAGGTGGGAGGAAAGGGCAGAACACTAAGACAGGGAAAGCAGGATGTGCACAAAGGCACTAGGCTATGGTGAAGGAGGGAAAGGTGTGAGGCTTGAATGCCCAGGTCTGCAGAGGGTCAGTAGGGGAGTGGAGTTAGCGGTGAAAGGAGGGTCTAGATTAGAAAAGCCCTGCCTGTGACCCAATTGTGCTTATTCAAGCCCTGTTTCATAGATAATGGCAAGGCAGTGGAAGTAACAAGGCAGTGGAGTAATATAATCATGAACCTATCTTGATCTAGACCTAGATTTTAAATGTTAACTCTGCTTATGGTAGAAGGGACGGGGCTATGGAACTACTTGGGGGCTGTTATGAGAGTCCAGGCAGCATAGGATGAGGCTCTGGATCAAGGCAATACCAGAATGTGGAGAAAAATGAAATCAAATTCAGAGATTCAGAGGTAGACACTATAGGACCTAGGGACTGACCAGGGGTGCTGGAATGGTGGGAGGGGCACGACTTCACAAACACAATCAGGAGAGCAGCAGAGACACTGAGTGACTGGTCCAATATCCCCACAGCTCTTACTTTAAACCATGAAATTGCTGATATTCAACTATAAACTGTTAATTTCACATGGTTCAACCTAATTATAAAAAGTAGGGCTAGTCCAGCTATATAATATCTTTGAAAAGGCTTAACCATGGAGACGGTAGAAAGATCAGTGGCAAAGGGAGAGGAGGAGTGGATGAAGAGATGAACAGGCAGAGTGTAGAGGAGTTTTAGGGCAGTGAAACCACTCTGTCTGATATAATGGTGCAGACATGTAATTACACACTTGTCCATACCTACAGATTGTACAATACTAGAATGAATCCTCATGTAAGCTTACGGGCTTTGTGGGAAAATGACGTGTCAGTGTAGGTTCATCAGTTATAACAAATGTACCACCCTTTTAGCGATATTGATAGAGGTACAAGTTATGCATGCATGGGGACAGAGGTTACATGGAAAATCTCTGCACTCTCTGCCCAATTTTGCTGTGAACTTAAAACTACTCTAAAATGTAGTCTATTAACTTTTTTATTAAAAAATGTAGGATCAGGATCTGAATCTAGTTTTATTAAATCCAAATATCTTTCTTTCTGCAATGTTGCCCAAGACTGAACCTTTTTGAAAACACTTTAAACTCACAAAGCCAGTTACTAGCTCTCTTTAGTCACTCAAGACTTTAGCCTTCAAAGGATGCAGCTCAGAAAGAACAATGTATTAAAGGTAGATAGATACCTTGCTGAGAGAAAGGAAAAATGAAAAGTCAATCTGAACTTACAGACTTTGCAAAGACATGAATGTACAATTAGGTTTACTGCCTTCCTTGTGCCTACTCGCCATTGTTCCCCTGAGGACTGCAGGGCTATGATTCCCTCCATACCTTGACTTCATCTGACCTTCTCTTTCCTAGAGTCACTCATGCTTCATGAACCCACCATCCTAAACCATCACCTCACACACAACATTCTGAGTGTAAACTTTACCGAAGCTACAAGCAAACCAATAAAAATACGAGAGAGAGAGAGAGAGAGAGAGAGAGAGAGAGAGAGAGAGGCACCTACAATGACAGAAAGACAGAAGCCTGAAATGGACAGAGAGAGAGCAAGGAGCCAGAGGCAGTGCTGGCTCCCTTGTTTACTCTGCTTCCACCCTCTGATTCCCTTCTGTCTCCCACCCATGGAGTGAGTCCATCTCCAAAGCTCCCATCTCCCACCCCTCCCAGCAAGAAAAGGGTGCTCCCCTAATGACCCACCCATTCAGTGGTTCCAACTGCAGCTTTGCATCCCATCTCTCTATCCCACCCCCTTAGCGAACAGACCACACCCAACAGAGCTGGTCATGTCTCCAGCCTGAGCAATCTCCTGAGGGATGTGGGAGGTGGCACATGAAGCTGGGTGGATTTTGTCTCTTTTTTCCCTCAGTTAATTTCAGGCCAGCCAAAGTCTGAGCAGGAGTCATTAAGCAGGCTGACTGGCTGACAGGATGACATAACTGGCTCCCACCCCAGGGTCTGTCAGTGAGCAGAAGGCAAAAAGAAGAAAGCCCACAGATGGCCAAGTCTCCTGACCTCCACTCAGTAAAGAAGTGCTCAGCCAGGACTTGGGCTTGAGCCATGGTCACTGTCCTGTCTGTCCGGGGGACTTTAGTGTATGTTCCAGGGTGTAATGTTGGTAGCAAGACCTTGACCTTGACCAAAGGACATTATGACTTAGCTCAGTAAAAAAGGGTGGTTTTGACTGCTATATAATTCTTATTGACCAGAACAGTTTTCATGTACGATTTGTTAGTTATATTGTAATATCCCAGAAGGAAGAAAAATTCAGGAAAGAAGTAAAAGGAAAGTCAAGGGAGCAGCGTAGGTGTTGAAGGGGATCCACGTCTGTCTGAAGCTGAAATGTGTCAATGGCTCTGTGGGATCTGTGCCAACAGTTGCCCTCTCTGTTTCTTGGTTTCTTCCTCTGATAATTCCTGTCTTTTCTGTCTTCTGAAGATGTGAGAAAGATCCAGTAAAATAATGGGTATAGAAGTGCTTTGAAAAGGGCAATGTGCTATACCCAAGTGCGTGGAGTTAGTCTGGCTGCACTAAATCACCCACCCAGAGTCCTTGGGAGGACTGAATGAGATAATGGATGCGAAAGCCCCTTGTAAATTCTAAAACGTGAATTAGATGAAGAATTATTAGTAGCAAGGCATGATTATCTATGTGGTTCTGATACAACACCATTTTGCCACCTGCTGCCCAGACATTTCTGTAACTACATGACTTTGCAAAGACATGAACTTTGCATGCTGGGGTTTGCCCAGCTGTAAAATGAGATCCCTCCAGGGATGGCAAACACAGCCAGCTTGGGGATAGCTGGAAAAAGAAATGAGGAGGGGCAGGGCCACGGGCTTCAGAGAGACCTGCTAAATGAGGGCGGGTTGGCTCAGAGAACAGGGTCAGCACCTGCATTCAGTGCAAGCTGCTTTGGAGGCAGATTTGGCTCAGGGCAACCGTTACTACCACCTAATTATCTCCTTAAACCCTTTCTGCCTTTGAGCAAATTGTCTCCTTTAACCCTCTCAGCCACCCTGAGAAATCAGTTTTCTTGTGATTCCCATTTTACAAATGAAGAAACTGAGACTTGAAGACTATGTCCAAAGTCAAACTGCTTTGAATGCGAGGCAAACAGGATTTACTATCACGCTGCCGTGACTGCACAGCCCCCGCTTTTACAGTAGTGACAGGCTGATTTATAACCACCATAAAAGCACGGTTGTCGAGGCATCGCTTTTCACATATTCTCATGAATGGGCAAGCTTTCATCATGCAGAGAGTGTATGTCTGGGCCAAACCAGCCACTCTGGGATTATTGCAGAAGTACAAAGGGCTAAGCCACATGATTTAAACACTGTGGAGGGGTGAAAATGCAGAGTCCTGGGCCCTATTCTCGAGCTTTAGATTCAGTGGATTCAGGGAGTTACTGAGGATGTGCATTTCTGAAACTTTCCCAGGAAAATGGAATGGGCTTCTCACTGAGAATCACTACCACAGGGCAAAGTCGAGAGCCCGTCAGAGGTCGAATGTACAAGTGCAGTGATTGTTTTATTTTAAGGGACAGGCTAGCCACAATTAAGTTCCAAGTGGCTCCTGCTCTTTAAAGAGGATACTGGTTTGGCCAGTCTCATTTCTTCCTTGTCCTTGTCAGACAGCCTTTGATTCTCATCCTGAGCAATGAGGGGCAGTAAAAGGTAGAGAGGTGCAGTAAGAGAGATTTTGTTTCGAGAAGAAGGCTGAGGAAATAGATAAACACAATGTGCTGGAATCATAGGTCTTTCCAGTATATCATCATCATAGAAGAGAAATGAGTTTTTTCTAAATCATTCTTGGTTGTGTGAGCCATCTGGGTCTGAATGATGTGGATGATTACATTGGGATCCTTACACAGCTTTAAAAGTGTTAGGCCCTAGGCACATAGTCCTGGAGCCACACCTGGACAAGTACCACTGCTTAGCACACCCATAGAAAAGTAACTACAATAACCCCAGTAGGCAAAGCCTCATCTTCAACTGGCATTCCAAACCAGCCCCAGTCAAGCTCTAAGCTACCTGCCCCCATGCCAGAGGATAACTCCTGAATCCCATCTCCTGAGGCAGCTAGCTTCTCCATCTTCAAACACCTCCTGGTCTTCTCCTCTCATTACTCAGAGCCAGCCATGGTTTATGGCCCCCAAAGCCTTCCCTGATCTGCTGAGCTATTAAAAATTTCTCCCTTGAACTCACTCTCTGCCTCGCTACTAAGCCCTTATGCAATAAAGTACACAAGGCAGGATTGGGTTCGGAATCTTAACTCTGTCTTCTCAGATATGTGTTAAGACCCTTAAAGACCTGGACCAAGGAGAAACCTATTCTGCAACCATAACCCCCAAACCTATTTGATCATCAGAATTACCTGGGAGTTTGGAAACAGATGACCAGGTCCCAGCCCTGACTTGCAGCATCAGAATTTCAGAGGTAGGAGCCCAGGAATCTATTTTTAAACAGTTCCCTGGGTGATTCTGCTAAATAGTCATACTGGAGAATCACTGCCCTCTAGCATCTTTTTAGTACAATGTGAAACATCTGGACCATTTATTAGACTATTTGTTTCTTAGTGATTGATGGATCAATCCAGCAGCAACTCACATTTCCCCAGGCCAGTCACACCTGCCTTAGAGTTGAAATTGTTGTGCTGCCAGCCAAGGTTCTGGAAGCCAAGGAGAGCTTACCCATCCTGAGAAGAACCCCTCTCCATCCCGCCCCAGGCAGTGTGCTCAGTGCACATGAGGTGTCCTACATGAGCTCATGGTTGCCCACCTTTTTGGAGGCTGCGGATGGTCTTCCCCAGATTATTCTCAGCAAGGCTGAGTAGCAGCCCATTCACCATGGGGCTTCCACTGCCCCTACAGAACCAATTGTGTAATTCAGCACCAGGGCTATTGAATGAGCATGCCACTCATTCTCAGAAGCCATTATAGCAAGGTCTGCTACAGCTTTCTCTGCCTTGCATGCTAAGTCAAGGGTAGCTGCTCCATATGGCAATGCATAATTTACAACACAATTTACTTCCTGATTATATAGCCTGTTCCATACAAAGCTTCCATTTGCATATTTATTAATTTACAAAATTAATGCCATTTTCTTAGTCCCTTACTGGGTGTGTTGCTGGTCCCTGTCTTTGAATTAATTTTAATCTAAGGTAGAAACATTTGTTAAGGGAGTTGGCCCAGGTCAAAGTAAACAAATGCATGGTAACCAAATGCTGGTAGGGCATGGGGAAGAGAGGGCTAACATTTACTGAGAGCCTAACTGCACTAGGCTCCAAGACAATTAATGGTGCAAAATTTGAGTCTCTAACAACATCCCTGTTATCACATATTGTTTGTTTTATAAATAAGAAGACTGAAATTTGGAGAGAGTCAGTAGCTGGCCCATTGTCATGTAGCTAGTAAGATGGCCACAGAAGTCAAGAAGCAGGGTTTTCATCTGCACTGATTTCCATAAGTGCAAAAGAAAATCCCTCTCCATAATTAATATTATTTTTCAGAGAGAGTACTCAACACTCCAAATATTTCAATGCTCACAGATATTCTTGCTACATAATGTAACACTTTTGACAGGAGTGAAATAATTCATTGAGAATCTTACTCTACCTGTTATCACCAGTATTGGAGCAGACCTACCAAAAAAAAAATGCTTTGGTCAACATTCCCACCTGATGACACTGAAAAGATTTTGACAAGAAGGCACATCTATTTCCATTAAAAGAAAATTCTACCTTAACCCTCTCTGTTTTTCAAGCCACTAGCCTAACCCTCTATCCCTCCATTGTCTTACTTCTTGAACAAGTGGTTTTCTAAAAATTTTATGTTCCTCACTTCCCCATTGATTCCTCAATCAGTGGCAATATGGTCTTCATTCCATCAATAACAATGATACAGTCACTGCCTCAGCCACCAACATCCTTTCTACCTGTCTTTGGATCAGCTGTCTTCATGGAGTTTGTTACCTTTGACCACTCCTTCCTTGAAGCTTCCCTATTTCTATTTATTTCTACCACAGAATCAGTCCTGTTCCTCTCTGAACACTATTTCCTACTTTGCCTATCTGGTTCCTCTTCCACATCCTGCTTGGAGCAATTCTGTCATGACTTCCAAATCTGAATCTCTAATGAGTAATTATTAATCATTTTACAACATTTGGCTGTCACCCAGACCCATCTCTGTAAATATAGGCACAGAAAACTTATTATGTCTGTAACCATCTCCCTTCCCCTGAAAACCTATGTTATCCTCTATCTCAACTATCTTGGTATATCGCAACATATACTTATTCCTCAAGACTTTGATCTTTTTAATTATTTCTTTATCCCTTACACCAACATTCAATTGATTAAAAAATATTATTAAATTTTTCCAAATGTATTTCTGAAATCTGCCTCTGAAGTAACTTCCAATTCTATCCTCTGGTTTCATCCCTCCCAAAATGTCCCAAGTTATCTCTTCACTTGTAATTGCAATGGGTTCTTCAGGCTTTTTGCCTCTGGTGTTTCCAACCTCCAGTTCACCCTCCACACCAATATCAGTAATGTTTTTGAAACACAATACTAATCATGTAACCATTTTGCTTGACATTTTCTCTAATAACTCCCCTGTGTCCTTGATTGGATGCAACCACCTCTGGATTGTGTAGTAAAATTCATACTCCCTGAGGGCAAAAAATGAATCTGCTTTTTTTCTGTAGCTCCTAGAACATTATAGATACTCAAAAAATGCTTATTGAAAGAATGAAAATCAGTTCCCATTATTTGAGAGCCATCTAGTTTTATAACTTTCCTCAGATCATATTTAGCTTTCTCTAACATCAATACATTATGCCCTATGCTTTGTTGCAACTCTTGACTTTTACACATGTATTCCCATGTGGTGGGATATATCTCCTATACTATACAATTCACTTGACACAGTCTTCCTTCATGTTCAAAATTCAATTTTGCTGTTACAACCTATGCGAAAGTTTCTCTGATGCCCTTGTGATGAGGTAATCATTTCTCCTTGGAACCATCCTTTTGTTCACTCCCAGGATAGAGAGAGAACAAAAAATATGACTAAACTAAGAATCACTTTCCAAAAATTCATGACAAAACATGAACCATGGCTTAAGCCATCCTTGGGATATGAAGAAAAAGCTCAGGCCAAGGAACACTGTATTTCTGTTTAAAGCCGATGTTCTCAAGCACCAGTGTAACCGCTAAATAAATTGAATCATATAGTTTCTCTGTCATAGGATGTTTTTTCCAAAGTGAACAAAGACCCAATGCTCAGTGGCCAACTTGGTCTGCTTCCTGTAGGCTCTCAAGTTGATCCGTGCTGAGGATGAACTGAGGCAAATACAAATGAAGAAAAATGCTGCTAGATTGGGAATGTTTCTGCACAGGGCCCAGTGCAGCTGGCCTGCGTATTCACAACAGGCTATGCTTGTCTTTGAGCTCCACTTTAGTTGGCACCTATCTTTCTAAAGAAAGATAATGGTGAGATGAAGAGTATCTTTGCCTCTACCCAAGTTGAAAGACAACTTAAAATGTAGGGCCTCGAGAGCCAAACATGAAGCAAAGAAGAGAGAATCCCTAAAATGTAAAATTTAAATTGAGAAAAAGCCTTGAGACGTTAAGCTTTACCCTTATCCTCGACGCCCACACCTCCGTGCAACTGTCTCTTCATTCAGCAAATATTTCTGGAGAATTCATTAGCTGGCTCACTCTGTGCCTCAGTATCTTTCCCTTTGACCCATGTCAGCAAGGATGATGAAGTCTTGAGCTCCCCCTAGAGGCTAATAGTAATTGCAAGAAAGGGAAAGCAATGAGACTCTGGGCCAACATAAATGACAGTTATTAGATCCTTCCCTGAGAGAAGGAACAGCGAGATGAACAAGGATACTTAGAAGTGAAGGGAGCACCCCCAGTGCCATCAGCCCAGGAGGCCTGTTCACAATCCATTCAGTAGGCAGAAGGTGTTGTAAAGATATTTTAGTAAAGCAAGTAATTAGAGCTGTGAATTGTGAATTTTAGCCTTTGAAAACAGACTGGAGGAAGGGAGAAAAGAGACTTCCCTCTTCTGAGTGTTTGCTTTCTGCTGTGGTGTGCAGTGTTTTTAACCTATAAATCATAATTCAAATGCTACTGCTTTTAATCCCTACCATGAAACTATAGTCCTGGTATTATTTTCCTCATTTTGAAGTTGAGAAAATCAAGGTACCAATTTTAACCTAAAAATAGGTGTGATCTGGAATTTATACCCTAAATTATTAACTCCAAAGCCCACACTCTTTGTACTTAACACACTACCTTAAAGAGGAGAGAAGTCAGCTGTAGCCACTGCCCAGGATTGTGCAGTGTGTGTTTGACAAACCAACAGAGGCAATTCTCATTGCCTTAACTTTCATACTGGTATCTGAGTGCCAAGAGCTGTGTGTGTGTGTGTGTGTGTGTGTGTGTGTGTGTGTGTGTGTGTGTGTTTACAACAAAGCTGTAGATTGAGTATTATTATTATTATCATCTCCTTTACAAAATGTTGGGTCATAACTAGGAAGTAATGGACAAGGATTTGACACAAGAGAGCACCTAGAGCAGGGTTTGACAAGTATTTACTTTAAAAACCCTTAACCAACAAATGAACAGGACAAAGAAACAGAGACTCATGGACATGGACAATAGACTAGTGGTCACCAGAGGATACAGGGTGGAGGGAGGGAGAAGGTAGATGGGGTAAAGCAGGTCAAATATGTGGCGAGAGAAAGAAATCTAACTATGGGAGGTGAACACAGTGTAAATACACACACACACACACACACACACACACATATATATATATATATATATATATATATATATATATATATATATATATATATATGCATGCCTTATTGTTAAAGTGTATAGCTGAAAGTCACTGGATTTTGTTAACAATTGTCACCATAAAAATAAATAAATAAATAAATAAATAAATAAATAAATAAATAAATAAATAAATAAATAGAGCTTTGAGTTGTAGTAGTGGGAAAGCAGTTGCAGATAATACATAAACAATGGGCATGGCTATGCTCCAATAAAATTTATTTATAAAAACAGACAGAGGGCTAGATTTAAGCCATTTCCACAGTTGGCCAAACCCTGTCCTAGACTTTTCTTTGTTTGTTTAAGAGATAGCACAGAGAAGCATGGATCTAGAAGGGCTTCATGAGTAGTTGACTCAAACATTTCAGGCATGGACACTTGATGTTCAAAAGCATGAAGGTGCAAATGTGTTTGGAAGTGGTGAATGTCAGGTAGAGGTGGCCCAACCTAGACAGATGACTGCATTGCTGAAGGAGGAACAGAACTGCAAAATAAAGGAGCCACATAGGGAGGACACTGTAAACCATACTAAGGAGTAACAAAATCCAAAGATCAATAGATTTTAGATAGGGAGATGACCCGGTCATCTTAGAAAGAGCCATCTATGTATGGGCTGAGGCAAGTGTAAGGAATCTTGAGATTACGGCTGGGAAGTCAAGTTGTGAGGATTCACAACCATTCAGTAAAGAGTTAACTGTGCTGTCAAATGTCTATTGGAGAATGAATGGTCTATGCATACAATGGGATATTATTCAGCCTTAAAGTAAAAGGAAATTCTGACACATGCCACAACATGGATAAATCTTAAGGACATTATGCTAAGTTAAATGAACCATTCACAAAAAGACAAATATTATACTCTTGGGGGAAGGGGTAAACCATGAATTTTTTAATAGATACAGAATTTTAGTTTTACAAGGTAAAAAATGTTCTGGAGATCTGTTGCACAGCAATGTGAACATACTTAATACTGTTGAATTGTACACTTCAAAATAGTTAAGATAGTAAATTTTGTGGGTGTTTACAATTAAAATTAAATAAAAGAGCTAATGTGGTTGTAAACTAAGGCATTATCAGGGGGGAAGGTGAGGAGGGGCAGATGTGAAAGGGTCTGGAAAGAAAAAACTAGGTAATTCAGCAGCAAGCAGGCACAAACACACTCTTTCAGCAGCACTGGGCCTTCTGCTGGCCTGGTTCCCTTGCTTCTTCTTCCTGCTCATTCCTGTCTCACAGCATCATTAGGCTCTCATCATCGTGAATATTGTCTTAATACTCTGGCCAGGGCCGTCAGTCATGGAGCTGGGCTCCTCTCACCCAGTCCACTTGGTGTGACGTCTCCTGCCATATGTTAGGCCACCCTGTTCATTCATCATGCTTCCCGAAAAGTCCCTTAATTACATTATGTTCACAATCCATAAAACATAATTAAAATATGTAAATCCATTATATTCTTTAATGAGCACATTGAGACCTCAAAATTTTAAATTAGATATAAAATTGATGTGGACCTACTACTATTGATTACTCATGGTAATAAATCACCCTCAATTTGGATTGAGATGGCTTCCCTCCTCCCACTGGATTTTTTTCCTCTCTTAGCATTTCCTATGACTATTTGAAATTTTAAGGATGGCACTGCCTGGCTTGCTGTAATGACAGTACGAGTAGTAAAAGCAATAATCAATGTTTGAATTGGTGCTTTGGAGCTCTCAGAGGGCTTGAATAAAACATTTTCTAATTTATGCTTCAGCAACAGTTTTGTTTTCATTTTAACATAAAATACCAATTTTTCATTTCTGTGGAAAATATCAGAAGAATCACCAGGCCTTGTCTCTCCCTGTCCTCATTTGCTGCTCCTCCCCTAGTCACGTCTCATACTCCCACTCAAGTGTGTCAATGACTATTTGCCAGACACCCTGTGTTGCTACATGCCTTCCCATCTCTGCATAAGCTAATCTCTATCTGTGGTGAGTGTCCTCCTCTCATCTGTTTGTGAAATTTGAACAAATTTTCAAGCTCAGATCAATGATCTCCTTTCCCAAGCTTCCCTGGAAATGTTAGTGGCTTTTTCTTAAGGCTCATAGCACCACTCTACTTTCTAAGAATGCCTTTTATGGGTACCATTTTTACATGTACTGTCATTTTTTTTCATTGGACCCACATAATGGCCGTGCAAGGTAATCTTTCAAGGTATCACCCTCATTTGATAGGCCACATGCTTGTAAATCTCAAAGAAAGTGAATTGATTTGTCCAAGGCCTTGCAGCCTGTAGGCAGGCCTCTGCCAGGACCTACATACTCAAATGCCTGGGCCTTGCTCTCTCTGATATAGGAGCTCCCTCTTTCTTGTGAATCTTTTCCCAAGGGCCTCTCCCTCACCACTCTCACACATCTGCTATCAATATGCTACAGAAGCTTTAATAAAGCACATTTTTCTCCTTTTGATCCAGTTTCTTCCTGCCATAGCCTGAGGGTTTACTTTTATTTTCCCAAGCTTATAGTTGGTTCCACAGTTCAAGCTAAAAGTTAAGCACAGAAGTTTAGAGCCACAGAAAGCTTGAGCTTGATTCCAATTTGCTCACTTACTAAATGTGTGCCATTGGCCAATTTGTTGAACCTTCAGTCTTAGTACTTTTGTCTTCAAATGGAAATAAACAGTAGTAATGACCTCAAAGCTTAGAGTATTCTGTAAAACAACCCATGTAAAATGCTTGCCTCTTAGTCAGGTGATCACTGATTATTAGCTTTAATAATTATTACCCTAATCATTGTTATCAGTATTCATAACCTAAGGAATCCTCTCTCTTTGTAGAGGGGCTTTGCTCCAGAATATTCTTTTAAACATTTTCTATACTGATAGGCAGCAGAGGGAGCCAAGATGGCTACCCACCAAGAGAAGTTCTTTACCCTAAACACTAGAGATGTATTTTACTGGAATACATCTGGAAGAGGCCCAAGAGATTAATTTGAAAGTCTAAATACTTGTTTTACAAGGCTAAAAATCTGAATCTCAGGAAGGCAAAATGATTCTCTCATTCTTCTTTTTTCCTTTTTTCTTTTTTTCGATAAACATCTATTAATTGCCTAACATGTATTAATTGAATACAGTCTAAGTACCCAAGTAAGCCAAGAAAAGCCTATTTGATTCAAAATATTTGAAGTAGGATCATAATAAGTCACCATCTTGATCATCGATGTATCTCCAGTGCCCACGATGGGATCTGGCACACAGTGCAAACTCAATAAATATTCGTTGAATAATGGCATAATTACCATTCCTACTGCATCTAATTTCTCATAATAACATTATTTCTTTGAAACAAATTCCAACTCGAGTCACCAAAGTTGCACCTTAGAAATATGTTTCTAGATGGTTAGAGTTTATCAGAATCACCGGAAGCTTTTATTAAGCCATAGATGTCTGGCTGGGCCCTACCTCCAGAGTTCTTAGTCAGTAGGTCCTGGGATGGGGCCCAGAAATTTGTATTTTTTACAACACCTGTTCCCAGGTGATGCTGATGCTGCTGAACCAGGAACTACACATAAAGAGCTACTAGTCTCAAGGCTGGATGGAAGGAGCCTGGATTCCTCAATCACTTCATTGAAGACACCTACCAAACACCCACCATAGACCATGAGTGTGAAACCAATTTAATAGTGTTAAATCTCTGATAGCCAGGGTTTGTCCACTGCAGAAACAAGAATTACCTAACTTACAAATAATAAAAGGTAGTTATTTCTATGAAGAAAAGAAAGGTGTAATATGCTTAGTCCTCTAATTATTATTCCTTGTCTTAAAATACAAGACTCTGCATATCCTAATCTTCTTCTCCCCAATGCACTCTAAACACCATGTTGTAGGAGGTACATGGAGGAAAGAGGCCAAGAGTGAAGTCACCCCAACAGGCCAAAAGAGAGCCTTCTAAATGTTCAGGTATAAAATCAGATTATAGTGAACCCAGCAACTCATTCATTATTTAAGAAATACTTGCTGAGTGCCAACTGTGGGTAGGCACTGTTCTAGGGAATGTAGATACACTGATGAACAAGATAGCTGAAGGTTCAGAGCAAAGACACAAAGGGTTGTCCTTAGGGTACTGACTCTCAGATATAAACAAGATATAACCATGATCTAAATGAATGGGTTAACAATCTCAAGACATTAGTATTCTACTTTCAACCAAGAGGGGTAGTTGTTGATCAGAGTGGCAGAGATTCAGGGAGGCATCTTTTATCTAGGACAGGAAGAACACTACAGCCCCTTCTTATTAAGAAGTGTCCCTCAAGCTGTCTTAGCTGATAAGCCATCTCCTATGCACCTATACGCAGGTGCACAGGTGCTGATTGCTGATGTAAACACCCCATCTTTACTGTTAGTTAGATTTGCCAACAGACAGTAACACAAGCTTTCTGGTTATATATTAGTCTGTCAAGAGTTGAGCTAATGTGAGTTGCTTTAAAGATCAAATCTCCTCATAGTACAATGTCAAAAATGGAGTTCCTAGGCTTGTTCAGTTTAAAGGGCAATTTCATAGGCCATCAACCCATGTGAAACTTCATGACAACTAGTCAGCCACAATTGCCTAGTGACTTTTCACCTTTACCACATGCCTTTTTTAAAGCATGAATCCAAATTATTTGCAGTTTGTTCTTTTCAGAATTTGTGTGTTCATCTCTCTGCCTACACCTGTCAATCTGGTAAACTACATTTTCCTCAAAATCTAGTTCAAATATCCCCACTTTGTGATGACTCTTCATGTTAAGTGTTTTCTAAATTTTCACTGTACTTTGGACATGCCTCTGTTTCTAATGACTTATTAAGGGCCTATTGAATGCAAACCCTAAAGTTCCTATTCTGTATTTAATCCTGATAGAAACTCCTTGATGATAGATGTTGTTATTTATGTTTACAACTTAATATTATCAATTTAAGCCTCAAATATAATCTCAAAATCAGACAGTTACTGTGTTTCTTGTGCTAGGATTGATTCTAATTAGAATGTGTCAGTTAGAAAGGTCACCCTTATAGTCATAGCACTCTATTATTTATTTCTCCATTAGGCTTTGAGGTTCTATAGAAACTATGACTTTGAATTCAGACCCACACATTCCATGTGTGTGTTGAATAAATGAGTGGATGGATGGATGAATGAATGACAGAGATATAGTCATGTAAAATAGATTTAATACAAATATTTTATTTCATTTTCTTTAGCTCCTGCCTTGCTTAACTGGTATCATCTGTTCTTCCTCTCTATTGCATATAAAAGATTCCACTGAGATATTCATGGCAAGATGCTCCTCTTGGTCCCTTCAGGGGAATTGTCCAACCACACGATGCTAATTTCATGTAACTTAAATGGCCCGGACATTTAGCTTACCTCTCTCATTTATATTGCAGTAAGAATCCAAGATGTGCTTATTTAAGAGACAGAAGGAGAAAGCCTCTAATCTACACATGATTTCTTCTCAACTGCTCTCTCTAGGATGGCAGATGGTTCACAGGCTCATCCTGTGAATGTTATGATACTTAATGTATAAGAAGGGTCTAGTGGGGGAGGAGAGATGAAGATGAGATCAGGGACAATTACAATTTGTTTATAGTTCAAATCCCACTTACAGGAGGAGCTACAGCTCAAAAATGGAGGGTGGAGTGGGATGGGGAGAAAGCCAGTTAAGAATAAGATAAAATCTGGAGGATTAGGCAAATATAGTTAACTGACAGTAGAGAGTTTCTTTCATGCAGGTACAGAATTGGTTTCTTCTAATCTGATTATTTAAATATCAGGGCTTTTCTAAGTCACTTTTCGTGCATGAAAATTTCAGTTAAGTAAAATTATTATTAAATTTTTAAGAACAAACATGACAAATGATTAATGTCCTTAATAGTTAACTACTTTCAGATCAGATTAATAATTCTTTAAAAAATAGATCTTCCCATCAAACAAATAAAAAATGAAGAAATTCTTAATAAACTTTTAAAACAATGTGCAGCTACACCAGAAATGGGAAAAATAATTATAGTAAAATAAGAGGCCATTTTTCTTGCAAATTAGCAAAGATGTAAAACTGATGATCCAAACTTTATAAAATATACAATGCACTGTTCATCCTCATATACTGATGGTGAGGCTACCAGTTCATTCTATCTTTTCACAAATATCTTAAAGAATATTAAAAACATATAAACATTATTCCTAAATTTTAGCTCTGCAAATTCTATCTTAAAAAAAATAATTCAAAATGAGAGAGGGAGGGAAGGTTTATACAAAAAGATATTCATCACAGTCTTGTTATTAACAAGGCAAAAGCAGGAACAAATCAAATGCTTCCTGAATCTGGAAGTATGGTTTGGTCCTGGTACAAGCCTATAACAAAATATT
The DNA here is from genome assembly GCA_030015415.1 of Cynopterus sphinx. Taxonomy (NCBI): domain Eukaryota; kingdom Metazoa; phylum Chordata; class Mammalia; order Chiroptera; family Pteropodidae; genus Cynopterus; species Cynopterus sphinx. Next base: position 84,263,149 of record CM057379.1, on the reverse strand, counting down.
GTCTTTCACCCATTACCTTTGTTTATATCTTGACGTAGGATAAAGAGCCATGCATATTTTCTCTAGTTTTGTGTATGTGTGTGTGTGTGTGTGTGTTCTTAATTCTTCCATTTAACCCTTTATTCTATATGGAATTTATTTCCATATGGGATATGAAAAGTCAGAGGATATGTGCCTAAATTCTGTGTTTACCACCAGCTGGGCATTTGGGCAAATAATTTCATTTCTCTGGGTCTTAGTTAACTGGCCCATGGAAAGCAAAAAAAAAAAAAAAAAAAAAATCACACTTATCTTACAGATTGGTTGTAAATCTGCAGTGAGTTTATGCATATGAAAATAGTTAGCATTGCTTCAATTGGCAAGTGGGCTCAGGGGTGAGATTATGATAGGTAATCACTCCATCTTCTGGATTCAGATAGAGAATAAGAACTGGAATAGCCAGAAAAATCTTTCTGGAAGACAACCATGGATCAAATATTAAAAATAAGAACAAAGAAACTCCTACTTGTAGCCATGGCAGTATAACAAGGACTAGAGTTCCAATCTAGCCTGGACATTCAATAAAATGAACCACGAGTTTTCTGAAATTGAACAATAGGCAGCACAGAGCAGCCATCTGAGAAATTAAATTAAATTATATTATATTAAATATCCCAACTTACAACCTGCAGAGAGGTTCATTGGCTAAGCACATGGAGGGGGACAAAATAAAGCCTAGTGGTCTCACGGAACAGAGGAGAATGTAGAGCATAGGATTTGCATGGGAGGGTACAAGACAGATCAAGAGGTCAGCCAAGGAAAATTCTGTGTCTTTGGCTAGATACTTACTGATCTGTGCGTGTCTGTGAGGAAACTAACCAGGCTAGAAAAGAACTTATGGAAAGTAGGCAGATTAACACCCAGGAATCACAAGGACTGGATGTAATTCATGTTCCCAACATACAGAGTGAATAGATCTAACATACCGAGCACAGTCTAATCCTTACAATTGTGTTACCTCACTAGCAGGGCACTAGACTGAAACTTTGTGTCCCCCCAGAGTTCATATGTTGAAACCTAATGCCCAATATGATGGTTTTTGCGTGGAGCCTTTGGAAGATAATTAGGTCATATGGGTGGATTCTTCATGAATGAAATTAGTGCTCTTAAAACAAGGCCCCAGAGAATACTCTCATCCCTTCCACCATATGAGGACACAACGAGAAGATGGCCATCTGTGAATCAAGAAGAAGATCCTTACCAGACACTGAATCAACTGGCACTTTAATCTTATACTTCCCAGCCTCTAGAACTGTGAGAAGTAAATATTTGTTGTTTAAACCACCCAGAGTATGTTAATTTTGTTATAGCAGCCTGGACTAAATATGAGCTCAAAGTATGCTAGCCTAAAGGTTATTCTAACCCTGCCTTAGAAAGTTTAAGCCTCAAAAGTTTTAAACGATTCCAAGTAAATTAATTTTCTCCCATACCAAAATACAAAATATTTAGAGAGATATCCTGAGAATGCAAAGTCATATTCAACATTCAAATACAAATAAATGTAACCCACATATAAATATAACTTTAAAAATTACACAATTACATAAATCATAAAAAATAATTTAAAAATTTGATTCATTAATAATTAACATTCATTCATTCATTCAACTCAAAATTTATTAATGATTAAAAACTAATTTTAAGTCTCAGAAAAGTAGGCTTAGAAAGAAACTTTTTCATCTGAAAAAGAGCTTATAGAAAAACTAAATGCTTTCACCCAAAGACTGGGAACAAGGCAAAGATGCCTACTCTTGCTAGTCTTATACAATACAGAACTAGAGGTCCCAGCCAGCATAGCAAGGAAAGAAAGTGAAATAAAGGCAGATAGATTGAGAAAAAAGAAGTAAAATGATCTCTACCTACTGGCTACATGATTACCTATACAGAAAACCTTAGGATAAAAAAAAAATTCTAGAACTAAAAAGTGAGTTCAGCATATTTGTAAGAAATAAGTCCAATGCTCAAAAATCAATTATATTTTTATAAACAGTAATGAACAATTAGACATAAAATTTAAAAAGTGGAGAATTTACAATAACACGCACAAAAAGAGACATATTCAGGCATAAATCTAACAAAATATGTATGATATCTGAAAACTATAAAACACTAATGAAAAAATCAAAGAAAACATAACTAAATGTGAAGGAGACATGTCTTATTAATGGATTGGAAGGCCCAATATTGTTAAGATGTCATGTTACTCAAACTGACTCATATATTTAAGGTCAAAAGCCCAACAGGATTTTAGAAATTGATATACTGATCATAAAATGTCTGTGTAAAGCAAAGGACCCAGAGTGGCCAAAAAAACTTTTGAAATAGAACAATATTTAAGATTTTCATACCTGATTTTCATATTTGTTATAAAGCTAGAGTAATCAAGACCATGATATTGATGGAGAGAGAGATATATGGATTAATGGAATAAAAGTGTCCACAAACATGCCCACATATATATGACCAATTTATTTCATTCAAAGATGTCAAAACAATTTTACAAATGTTTCTGAGACAATTGTATAGACAAGTGCAAAAAAATACCTGAAACTTAACTGTTACCTTACACCACATATAAAAATGAATTCAAGCACTCACTTCAGCAACACATATACTAAAATTGAATGATATAGAGGTTAGCATGGCCCCTGTGTAAGGATGACATGCACATTTATGAAGCATTCCATATTTTAAGAAAAAAATAAACTCAAAAATTGATCATAGACTTAAATAGAACTAAACATAGAGAAAATTTTAGTGATTTTGAATTAGGCAAAGATTTGTCTATAGGATACAGAATGCATAAACTACTAAAGAAAAAAATGATAAATTGGATTTCAGCAAAATTAAACTCTTGCTCCTCCAAAAGAACTCTTCTGTGGGTATATAATATATTAATGTTAGAGGGAGTTGGGTGGGAAGTTTATAGAATTCTCAGTGTGATTTTTGTAACTTTTCTGCAAGTCAAATAATTTCCAAAGAGGAAATTAAAATAAAACGGCTAAATAAATAAATAAATAAATAAATAAATAAATAAAATGACAGCAAAAATTAAAGGTAAGCCACAAACTAGAACAAATATTTAAAAATATACATGTTACAAAGGATTTGTATCCAGAATATATAACAAACTCTTACTATCCAATAATAAAAAGACAACTGGTTCTATTTGAGTGCACAAAATATTTGAACACATACTTTACCAGAGAAGATATATCAATATCATTAGACTAAATCCATTTTGAGATACCAATACATACCCATAAAAATGCCCTAAATAAAGAAAACCTAGCACTACCAAATGATGGCATGATTGTGGTACAACTGTAGCTCTCACACTTTGCTGTGGGAAATTCAAAATGATACAAATAGGAAAAAATTAACTGAAATACACAATATTGCGGATAGATTTTCAAAGTTTTACCTATGTAGAAGCTAGACAGAGAAGACATACTTTATTATTTCATTCATATTTTTTTTTATAAAATACAAAAACTATTATTATAGGAAGAAAAGTGATGGCCAAGGGCTAGTAAAGAGGCACAAGGGAAATTTTTGAGGTGATGAAGGTGTTTTACATGATTGTGGTGGCAACATCACTGCATGTATTTGAAAAAATTCATTAAACTGTATACCTTGAATTAAATTACATTTTATATAGGCTATATCTCAATAAACCTAACTGAAAAAGAAAGATAATCAAGATAAACTTAAGTAAAAATATAAAAAATTTGTATTTAAAAATAAAATAAATATGGTTTCATTGATACAAGATTTTAAAAAAGAAGAGGTAGGATTTAGCAAGGTGGAATGAAAGGCAGAGGAATTTGTGGCTCTTCTCAGGCATAGGCTGCCATTCTCTATTTCTTGTGAGTGAGCACGGCTGCTCAGGGTGAGGGGGCTTTAAACGCAGTGAGATTCCTCATCAAAGGCATTGCTCAAATGCTCAGCCTTGTGTTACCTGTTGTTTCCTGCTCCTTACTTCCTTACCTGATTGCATATTCTGTGTTCCCTTTAATTATTTAAATTTCCTGAGTTCTCTCCTTTATTACATACATGTCTTGGCCTTCTAAAGAAATTTTCTGTGAAAAGAAAAAAGATCAATGCACTTTCCAAATCTACACAATCTCCAAGGGGAGGAAGGAGTGGGTAATTGTTAGGTAACAATTAAGCAATGATTAGAGCCCACAAGAAAGTGTTCTTCTTTGATGCTACATACCTGGTCCCCAACCGTCAAATTTTTATTTATTTGGAACACTGAGGCCATATCTTTGCAAAAACACGTGCCTTCTGATGCTGTAGTTTAGGGAGACCAATTTTCCCCACAAATACAGAACCTAAAAACCCCAAAGGTCACATCCTGGCCACAGATATACGAAGACCACTACCAGCATAATTATGCCATTCTCCTTTCAGTGGAGTGGACTGAAATTTGTTGACATGAACATTTTCCTCCACAAAGCTTGTGTTCCCGGTCCTTTAGGGACTTCTTCAGTGAGTACATCTGTCAAAATTCCTCCAGGTCCTCATCATTAACTAAACTTGGAAAGTAAGAAATTCTACCCTTTCTGTGCTTGACACCAAACTTTGCAATAGACACTTGACCTCCTGAGTCTAAATTTATTTTTAAAATCTGCATTTATAAAAATCTGGATCTCTGGAGAGTATAATTTTGCTTCTAGATTAGAATATGATCTGACAGCAAAATCATATTCCAGAAGACATACAGGACACCAAATACTGAAAAAAAAATATTGTCAAGAGCAAAGCTCTTAACCTGGATTTGAGGACTAGATCTGCCATTCTTTTGTTCGAAGACTCTAAAAAAGTTATTACATATCTTGAAGACTTGCTTTTCTCATCTATAAAATGAGAACAAGAATGCCCAACTCAGTAAGATAACTTGAGAATTAAGTAAGGCATTTTAGGTAAATGTGTTTTCCTTGACCATAGTAAGGGCTAAAAAAACCATTAAATGTACACTTATGCCTGTCTAGCAATTCAATACCTTTGGGCTCCAACTGACAATCTTTCTATAACTTGTTAGCTTTCTGAGCTATCATTTCTTTGATGACATGATCTACTTATGTGACAGTAGGAGAAATTAGTTCAAACCTTCCTAAATAGTTTTTATCATCATTAGCTCATAAAACTCAAAATACATTAATTCGGCCAAGAAAAGTTGCCATGTCTTCTCCCCATAAGAAATTCAGAAGGCTTCAATAGAACATTTTTAAAGGAAATTCTAAAGGAATGCTGGCTCTCCTTTTATATGGTAAATTGTAAATGCCTGCTTCTTCTCTATTTTTCTACAAAGATATTTTTCCTTAATGGATTTCCTCAAAAAATACCTTTTGATTTTCTTAATCACCAAAAGTCAAGGAAACCTTAATTATGCATACAGGCTCAGTATAGCAGTGAAAGTCTTCTTATTCTAGGTGACCTAGATCCTACCTTTTCTAGATAACTCCCCAAATAAAGTGAAACTAACAACCAAAAATTAAGAGAAATCAAGAGTAATGACAAAATGTATTTTCTACAGGAAATATGTATTATTTTTATAATAAGAAAATTACAATAATCATCAGCCTGTGAGAGGAATCTCATTTCAGCCATAACTAAACACAGCAAGTTTTATTCTCACAGCTGCACATTCTGTTCTGAAACTTAAACCACTAGAACAAACATCACATTTTCTGTCCCTTTCTTACTTAAATTTTAGTCCAGCCCAATGATTTCTGCAATCCAATCTGGTTATAAAAATCTGAGGCTCTCTCAGAGGAATATTTAGTCAAACTCAAGTTCTTTTCATTGCCTCAGCACTTTTCCACTTCAGATTCTCTCCAAACCTCCCTCCACCACTGTGCCTAGCTAATTCTAAAGACTTGGAGCATTTCACCCTCCCCCATACCACTGATGCTTGGAGGCTGGTGTGCTAGAGTGAGGGGAGAATGCAACACACCTAGATCCTAGACAATCAAAGCACTATCCTTTGCCCTCAACTCCCTCTGAGTCACCCCTCATAGCTCCCTGGGAGGCAGACAACAAGACGATTTTGCTCTGAACGTGAAGGCAGGCTGACGTCTCACACTAAGAACCAGGGCTCTTTGAATTGGTATTTGGATGTTCTGCAGTATATTCTCCAAGTCATGCTGTCTCCACTACATGTCCTTCAATATGCTATGATTGATAGGGACAGGAGAAAATTCTTTTATCTTTAATGGGGCACATATTTTCACATTTTTATGACCTTTAACCTATTTTTTAGGACAATTTCTCATACTAAAAGATCTGTAAGTCTAACTACCTATGGCCAAGTGTAACTGCCAGTTCATTCCCTATGTCTCACGTATTTCACCTAAGACATCACCTTGACGTCTCCAAAGCTTTTTCTTTTTTTTAATCAAGATAGTTTTGGTTATTCAGCTTCTTTTGAGATTTTATATAACTTTTAAGATGTTTTATTCTATTTATGAAAAAATACCATTAGATCATTTTGCTTAGTGTGAATATTTTAACAATATTAAATTTCCCAATCCTTGAATGGAAATAATTAATCCATTCATTTGTGTCTTCTTTAATTTCTTTCAGTAATGTTTAGTAGTTCGCATTATAAATTTTTTACCTCCTCTGTTAAATGTATTCCTAAGCATTTTTGATGCTATTGCAAATGGAATTATTTTTTTAATTTTCATTTTAGTCTGTTTGTTGTTAGTAGGTAGAAACAACTGATTTTTGTTAGCCGATTTTATATACTGCAACTCTGCTGTATTCATTTATGAGTTCTAACAGCTTTTTTGTGTTTGGAATCTTTAGGAGTTTCCACATAAAAGATCATGTCATTTGCAAACAGATAACTTCACTTCTTTCTTTCAATTTGGATGTCTTTTACTTCTTTTTCTTGCCTAATTGCTCTGGCTAGGACTTATCGCACTATGTGGAATAGATATCCTAGCCTTATACCGGATCATAGAAAAAAAGTTTTCAGATTTTTGCCAGCCTGTATGATGTTAACTGTGGGCGTTTCATATATGGCCTTGTCTATGTTGAGGTAATTTTCCAACTTTGTTGAGTACTTTTATCATGAAAGAATGCTGGCATTTATCAAGTGATCTTCTACATCATTTGAGGTGATCATGAATGTAATTTTTGTTCTTTATTCTCTAATGTGGCATGTTATATTGATTGATTTCCATAAGTTGAACAATTCTTGAACTCCTAGAATAAAGCCCATGGATCATGGTGTATAATTATCTTACTAGGCTGCTGAATTCTTTTTGCTAGTATTTTGTTGATAATTTGTACATTGATATCCATTTGGGAAATTGGTTTGTACTTCTACTTTCTTACTTTAATTTATTTGATTACTGGTCTGTGGTTTTATTATCCATAATTTTCTTTTCTTTTAGTGTTTTTGTCTGGCTTTGTATCGTGGTGATGTTGACCTTATAAAGTGAGTTTAGAACTGTTCTCATTTCTTAAATTCTTTGGAAGTGTTTGAGAATGATTTGTGTTAATTCTATTTCTTTTTATTTTTTTCCCCTCTTAAATTCCCCCCACCCCCACTTCCACCCACAGATGTTGCCATCTCCCCCCCGCTTTTTTTAAGAACTGCATCTCTGAAGGCAGGGCCTCTCCTCCCATGCACTTGTGGTGAGCACTCGGAGCCTGGTGCAACTGAGGCCTAGTACAACTGGGGCCTGGCACTCCCGATGCACTCCACCTGGCATGAAAACCAAGGACTTTCTGCATGTAAAGAAGATGTGATAACCACTAGACTATGGAGCCACCCCAAAGTGTTAATTCTTTTTCAATGTTTAGTAGAATTCTCCAGTAAGGCCATCTGGTCCTGGGAGTTTTTTGTTTGTTTGTTTGTTTGTTCGTTCGTTTGTTTTTTGGGGGAGGTAATGATTACTCATTCAATCTCCTTAATTATTATAGGTCTGATTAATTGAAAATAAAAATATTTTATGATTCAGGTTTGGTAGGTTTTATATTTCTATAAATATATTCATTTCTTCTAGGTTATCCAGTTTGTTGGCTTATGATTTTTCATAGTAGTCTTTTATGATCCTGTTTTTTATTTCTGTGGCATCGGTTGTAATCTCTTTCATGTCTGATTTTTACTGAAGTCTTCTATCTATATTTTTAGTTTAGCTAAATAAAGATTTGTCAATTTTATTTATTTTAGCAAAAACAAAAAAATTTCAGTTTTGTTAATTTTTCTGTTGTTCATTCTGTATTTCATTTATTTCTGTTGTAATCTTTATTACTTCCTTTCTTTTATAAACTTAGGTTGATTTTTTCGTTATTATTATTCCTTGAGAAGTTAAATTAGGTTGTTTATTAGAAATTTCTCTCTTTTTTTAAATGTAGATATTTACCACTATATACTTTCCTATTAATACTGCTGTTGCTATATCCAGTAAGTTCTGGTACATTTGTGTTTTCATTTTCATTTGACTAGAGACATTTTTGAATTTCCCTTATGATTTCTTCCCTGACTCATTGATTGGTCAAGGGTGTGTTATTACATTTTCACATATTTGTGAATTTTCCAGTTTTCCTTTTTTATTTTAATTGATTTAAAATGTCATTCCACTGTGGTCAGAAAAGATACTTGGTATAATTTCAAATCTCCTTAAATTTATTAAATCTTATTCTGCAGCCTAACATGTAGTCTATACTGAAGAAGGATCCAAGTACCCTTGATAAGAATGTGTATTCTATTGTTGTTGGGCTGAGTGTTTAGTACATGTCAGGTGCAATTGTCTATAGTGTGGTTCAAGTCCTATGCTTCCATATTGATCTTTTGTCTAGTTATTCTATATATTACTTAAAGTGAGGTACTGAAATCTCCTATTATTATTATGTTACTATCTATTTCTCCCTTTCACTTCTGTCAATATTTACTTCATATATTTGAATACTCTGTTGTTAGGTGTCTATATTTATACATATATTATAAGTTCCTGGTGAATTAACCCTTTTTTGTCCTTCACAATATTATTTTTGGCTCTCATAATAATTTTCTACTTAAATTCTATTTTGTCCAATACACATAGATCCACTCCTATTCTCTTTGGGTTACCATTTGTGTAGAATACCTTTTTCATCCATTCACTTCTGGCATATGTTTGTCCTTATATCCAAAGCAAGTCTCTTATAAACAGCATATAGTTGGATATTGGTTTTTTATCCATTTAGCCACTCTATCTTTTGATTGAGGAGTTTAATCCATAAATATTTAAGTTATTACTGATAGAAAAGAACTTAGTATTGCTGTTTTGTTAATAGTTTTTTTGTGTCCTCTAGTTATTTTGACCTTTATTACCTCTCTTTCTGCCTTCCTTTATGTTTCATTCTTTTTATTGTAGTGACTTGTTTGAGTTCTTTCTCATTTTCTTTTTTATATCTTCTATAGTTTCCTAAAACAACTTATAGTTTTAATAATACATTTTAAACTAATAACATTTAAGTTGCATTTGTCTGAGAAGTTATTTACTTCTTTTTGTAGGATGTTTTATCAGATATAGTATTCTTGATTAGCAGGGTTTTTTAATATTATTAATTCATTTTAGCACTTTGGATTTTAGACTACTCTCTCTGGGTTTGTAATGTTTCTGCTGAGAAATCCTCTGATAATCTTATAGGAGTTCTCTTGTACATTACAAGTTTCTTTTCTCTTGCTAATTTCAAGATTTTTTGTTTGTCTTTGACTTTTGACAGTTTAATTATAATGTATCTCAGTGTAGGCCTCTTTGGGTTCATTATAGTTGGAATCTTTTGAACTTCTTGAATTTGTTAATTTCCTTTCTCAAATTTGGGGTCCTGTGTTAGTATAGAGGAATGCCATTGTCTTTAGGCCTAGGCTAAAATGGTTAGTTATGTAGAAAATAAGATGAGCTTAGTAATAAGTGGATTACCACTTTTTCTCATTAAAGACTTTAGTAATAAATCCAGAGGGCTCTTTGATCTCAAGTAAGGAAGGTTATGAGGAAGTTTGAAAGCAAGGATCAACTGGCCACAGGCCAGGAAGACAGATGTCTCAGGATGGAGACAGCTATGAAGATAAGACTACACAATGACCGATAGCTGTGAAATTTTATGAACAGTGATAGATAAAATTCACTCTTTTTTCTTCCTTATGCCATTAATTGCCACCACTACTGTCAAAATTTTAGGAAAACATTTCAAAAAATAGCACTTATTCATTCATTCTTGAGTATATTTAAGAACTAAAGGTATCGTGCTATAACTACATGGGACAGACAAAATTCCTACTCTCTGAGGGTTTTCATTCTAATATCATGTTTGTGGTTGCTTGAGAAATAAATGAAGTGGACTGGGAATTAAATAAGTTCCCACAAAAAACAAGAGCACAAGAATCTTGAATGTCCTTTGGATTTGTGGGTCGGGAATCTGGCTACTGTATTTGGATATTAAAGCAAAGCAAACAGGAGGAATTGGGAATATTTATGTTATATCTATAATAATCCACATTTTATTAGCACTTCACATCTTTAATCATCCATATGATAAGTATATTTCAATGACCATCTTCTGTTCTTTAAAAATTATAATCTCTGCACTATTCAAAGTATTTTCATATATATATGTATAAGTATATATATATGTGTATATATATATATACATATATGTATATGTATGTGTATATGTGTGTGTGTATGTGTGTGTGTGTATTAAGCATTTTGAGAAACATACATACATCTGAGGCTCTGCAAATCTGAAAATGCCTTTCTGGGTCTTGACATATGCTCAACAACTAGACATTTAGATATTGACTATGGCAGAAAGAAAATCTAAAACTAACTTGATTTTAACTCTTCTGAAAATAAATGTTGCTCTTTTTGAAGCTCATAGAATTATGTTTTTATTCTTTAAATTTGAAATAGTCACAAGGGATTTGTCTTATTTATTTAAACTTCTTTTTGTCCTCTTGAGTCCTAATATCTGAATCTGTTTTAAGTTCTAGATTTTTTCCTTCCATGTTATATTTGAAGGTAAAATTTTTATTTGGGGCAAAAATGTGACAATTATGGTATTCTTTTGTGTGCATGTGCATTTTTATAATAATAGTCCTAGTTCTGTTGTACATTCTCTTCCACCTCATATTTATTGTTGACTCAAAAAAAAACCTAATTGAAAAACTTTATGAATATTCAACTTTGTTTAGTCTGGGTTTTTCTATTATAATAAAGCAGGTGGCAGTCATATACCATAAACATCCAGCAAATGGTACTGGCACAGAATTCTATTGTCTCATTAGGAAAACACAAATTTTAGCATTATTTCAGCAACTACATAGGGAACTGGAAGAATTTATTCTCTCTATGCTATTATGTCCTTGGACTTGTTCATTGATTCCATACTTGAGATAATATTACAATGTTCATCTTTTTATTTTTGCTTATAAACTGTGATGCCAGACTTTCCTGTGCTTATGGAGTGATTTACTCCATGACTGTGGCTATACCTGATTAACAGCACTTTCAATAACATGCCTGCAAACTCTAAAAAACCCATAGATTCCACACTCAGAACTCTGTCTCATTTCATAAGGAGATGAAGCATTAATTTAACATGTGATGAATCCTTGTTATCTTTCTCCTATTGTCATCACATTTTCCTGTCTTCTTAACATCAACTTTTATTTTTCTCACTATATTATTTTCTTGTGGCTACTGTAATGAAGGATAAAACAGTGGCTTAAAACAACTGAAACTGATTCTTTCATAATTCTGGAGGCCAAAAATTTAAATTAGTATCACTGAGCCAAAATTATGGTCAACAGGGCCACCTTCCTTCTGAGGCTCTCGGGGATCATCCATTCCTTGCCCTCTCCATCTTTGGTTGGCTGCTAGCATTCCCTGGCTTATGGTCACATTATTCCAGTCTTGAAGACTATCATTGTTAAATCTCTATGCTCCATCTTCACATGACCTATTCCTCTGTGTATGTATTGAATCTCCCACTGTCTTTTTCTTATAAGGGGGCTTTTGATGGCACTTAGGGCCCACAGGATAATCCTGAATAACCTTTGCACCTCAGAATCCTTAATCTAATCACACATGTATAAACTCTTTTATCAAACCAGGCAAAATTTACAGTTTTCAGGATTAGAACCTAATATCTGATATCTGTAACTGTCTAACACACCAATTAAGAATCAATCTGCCAAGATCCACTACTGAGTTCTGGCCAACTATTTCTCCAAATTTTTCTACCCTGAAATACCTATATCCTCTGTAATGCTAGCTTTGCTTGAAAAACAGTTCTTCTTGAGCTGTGTTGGGAATTTCAGTTGATCTGAGGCTGGGGGGCAGTTTGTGTGTAGGTATAGGTTGCCGATCCTATGAGCATATGTGCAGTTAAACATGAAAAGAAATATTCATATCTAACGCCATAAGATGGACCATGGACTGATTCTCTCTTGTCCTTTCTGGGTTCTGGCTAGAGAATAAGACAAGAGGGGCTAGTCCTTATTTGTTTCTCAAGAGTCTTCATCTTGGTATTGGCACCTTCTGGTGAAAATCATCAACTGGTTTGGGAAATATTGTTAGTCCAAAAGAACTACTCCTATCAAGACTTAATAAATAGGTAAGTCACTATTTCATCTCAATGGGTAATATTTTATGAATTTTTCCTATGTGTACTGGTCTAAGAAAAATATATGAGCTTTTTTTCATTTAGTCTTCACAGTATTCTTGTGATATTGGCACCATTATTATGCCATTTTTGCAGGGGAAAAAAAAAAACAAGAAACAGAGAGCATAATTAGCTTTTTTAAAGCTATAAAGTCAGAACATTAATCTAGATTTTAAAAATGTTTTAATGAGTCACTAAAGGCAACAGGTCTCAGCTTTTCCTTCAATAAAAATGTGGGAGGAGTCAATGTTGTGTTTCTAAAGGCTAATGGCCAGAGACCTTCTCAGAACAGAGAGAAAGACTAGAGGAAAGAGTTTGGAAAAGAAGACACATGATTAACCAAACTAAAGCAGGAGAATCTTCTTCAAGACTGGTAGAGAGCTACTACTCTACTAATGGTGGCAACTTGAAGGACCTCAGAGGTGAATGACCCAGCATTACATCTAGATCATGAGGCGCAGACATGTGAAATTCTAGTTTCACCTAATATTCTGATCTAAGTCTAACACATGGAGGTAGACATAACTCATGAAAGGAACTCTTTGTGCCTAGAAAATGACCATATCATAGATTTCCAGCATAGATATACATTCTAAAAATTTTTCCAAATATTCTAGGCCTTGTGAAACCTCAAGTTTCTTAACATAGTAATAAATTTAGGAGGAAGGAGTTTCAGTGATAACTAAGATTGAATTTATCAACACCTTGCTGGGGCAGAGCTCAGGGTAAGATGGACTTTGATTTGGGGTAAATAAAGGATTTTTGATGTTTCTCTGTTCTCTATTTCTCATATTCAAAATTTGCATTGAGAAATCATAATGAATGGCCACAGGGCTGAAGGTGTATATGTTAACATTTCAGAGATGGGCCAGATTCTGTGTTTATTGTGACCATTGTCAATAAGAGTGTCCATTGTTTCATTCACTAGAAGAATGTAACTTAGTGAAGAATGTTTCTGTGGTTGCCCCTCATGCTGCCAACTTCTCTGAAATCTACTTGTCACAATTTAAGTAATAAACGTAAAAAAAATATGTGCCAAGATATTTTCTGCATCTCTGAAAGCAATAGTTTTAAAACTTATTCTTTAATTTATACAATTATTTTCTTGTTGGTTTTTGCATCTATATTGTCTCTATGATCCTGAGGCTCTTAATGGCCATTGTGAGTTGTATATTTTTCTGAAAATCAAGGGTGCCTGGACTATAAATTTTCTTATCTCTATAATACTTAATCTACTTCTCATATCTCTAGTAATTCTAAGACTTATAATTTTGGTCATTATATCTCAGTAGCGACTTCAATGCTAGAGCAACAAGATATAAACCTTTATAACAATAAAATACTTTAAAATGAACCCACAGTCATTGTTACTATATTCACTGTTGCTTTGCCCTTCTTTCTCATTCTTAAATTTCATCCTAGAAAAGTCCAGGGTCTGAAAGAAACATCCAGAAAACTCAATTATTCCCAAACAAAAGAAATCATCATTTTTAAAGCTGCTAAAGTGTACTTGGCATTTCCAAATGAACCTCCTTTATCTCGATAAGCAACAATTACTTCAAGTTCTTATTTTAATTCTGAAACTACAAAGGGCTGCCTCTAAGCCTGGAAACAAGTTTGCAATGTTGAGGTCTCTATGAAATATTTCCTCCTTAGTTTCAATAGCCTATTTTCTGAGACAGAGATTGAGTGACAGCTTAAAAGAGTGCAGATTATAAACCCATTTAAGAGTGCTGCATTTTTTGAATTTGTCACAAATGGAAGGAAAAACCAGGGTGACACAGGCAAGGCTCAAGTGCCAACATGTGTCTTTCTGTTTATTCATTATTCAAGGGTCAGGCCCTCAACCAGGGCCAGAGAGAAATGACAAAAATAAATACATATCAGTGCAACAATCTGCAATTTAAAATAATGAAAAGCAAGATTTCTATTCATTTTTATGGCACAAACCTGACATCATTTCACTCCAATTTTCTATAATGGAACCAGCTGGGCTCTGGGAGGGAAGTAGTAATAGGTTTTAATGGATAAAACCTGCCATTGAAACTGGCCATTTTCTAACACGATCTCAGTGCTTGGCTCCCAGCCCGTCATACGACATCATGCTTTCTTCAGTGTTGCACCAGCTTGTGCGATGAGAGGAATGTGTGCATAGGAGAAACACTGAGCTTAGGAAGAGCCTCTTCCTTCTCTACAAGGTAAAGTTCTAAGGCCCTGTTCAGGGTTCTAGAGCTGGACAGACCACTAGGTAAGAACCAAGTAAATATCACTGTCATCAATAAAGGCTTGCAGAGACCGTGGAATGAGGGTTAAAGAGAGAGCCAGAGAGCATCAGCATGGAGGAGGGCACTGCCTTATTCATTTCAATGGCAATCCTCTGAATCAATGTCAGTCCTATTTGGTTACAACAGACACAACTGAGTTTTTTACTGGGTCTGAATTAATAGTCAGTGACTGTTTTTCTCTCTCTCTTCCCCTCTCATTCCATTAAAACATTTTTCCTCTTGTCCTATTCAACTCAAACTGCTGCTACATATGAAAATAGCATGCAGAGAAAGAAATGGGCTGACTGCCATGAAGATAAAAATGGGATGTTCATTCTGATTTATTTCATGGCATCACGCCTTCTCACTGCCTCTGTTATTATTTATTTATTTATTTATTTATTTATTATTTTTTTTTTTTGCTAAGCAGGTTGATTACCTCTTTGAGAATATGACTGATCTGGCCCTTAGCCTTGTGTTTGAGTCATAGTTGAAGTTCAACAGGTAGCCCGCCTTTGGAGATTTAACACAAATCTGGTCACCATGCCCAGGTTTATCTGGGCACAGGAAGATTAGGTTGGTATTTTTAAATTTATTATTATTATTATTATTATTATTATTATTATTATTATTATTATTATTTACTTGCAGCAGACTTTATACTAATCAGTCTCTAAGGTTCCTTTTGGTAAAATGCTGCAGGTTCTAAAAATGATGTTTTCAAATAATGTATACTCACTCTGTCTAAAGCATGTTCTACAACTTCTATTCCAACTGCCTCTTGGCAATAATCTGCAGCATGGGTACAAGATTTAAAATTAAATTTAAAATGCTTTTTAGAGTCAAGGCATGACCCAAAAAGAAAATGTAGATGCATTCAGGATGTTCACTTTCTGTGCAGCCATGTGTCTTTGCTAACATGACCTGGTTTTATGACCATGTATCTTTTCTCTGTGCTGCCTCCCTCAAGTAACTGTGGCTTTTATCACCAGGTTTTATTACCATAATTACAACCACAATAACAACAACAACAATAACAGAAAATCAACAGGAAACTTGGTTGAGTAGGCATTTTCTTGACCAATAAATTGGAAACTCTAAATTCTATCAGGGCGAACAGCCTCTGATTTGAGGTTGGCACAGAACATTGCTGCTATTCTTTCCTTCCCATCCTGCTTATGAAGCTACTGACTCTACAGCTTTCTTGTCCAACTCAAAGTGCTACATGATGTCTCTGACCTCTCCAGAGCCTCACTTTGCACCACTATCCATCATTCATACTACATCTAACGATATCCAACTGTGGACATTCTTTGACCTTTCAGATCTCCCCACAATTACCAACCCCTGGTGAGTTTCTGCTCCTTCTTCCTTTGGAAAGCTGTTGTTCAGTTTCCCCAAGTAGAGCTGCTTTGTCTGTGTTTGGTACATGTTTATATTTCCACTTGTCAACTGCCCACACTCCTCCCTAGTAAGCCCCTCAAAGGCCATTTTTCTGATATACAGAACATAGTCTGACATATACAAGGTGTTTTAAAAACATTTGTTTCTTAAATGGATGAAAAGAAAATGGAAAGTAAAAGACCCTTAAAGGCCCCAAACAAATGGCTTTTTTTTTTCTTTAGAAGTTCTAGAAATACAGAAATCAGAGCTTGGTTTCCCACTTTGTGCTGATTGCTGTTCTCTGATTTTATATCTTTCTAGTACAGTCCATTCTATTGTGCATACTAATGGAAGATAACAATAGTATGAATATAATTTAAAAGGTATTTCAAAGGTAATTTATCTTCGATATTTCTAATAGTGTGTTTTAAAGCAGTTTTTCTTTCCAACTAAACTTGGGGGAAAATGTAGTGGAAAATACTTTGAACCTCAACCTAAGCAATGCAATTTCTTTTTTTTTTTTTTTGCTTTGCTGACAACTTGCTTTATAATTGCGGTCAAATTCTTTTTTCTCTTTGAGTCTTAGTTCTTAGTCTCTAGAAATCAGCTGATTTTGAACCAAAATGAGTAGAATCAGATGATCTGTAAGGTTCCTTTTAGCTATGTGATATATCGTTCTAGATGATAGACACCCATAGTTCCCCTATCCATGTACACCATAGCACTCCTCCCAAAAAGAGTGAGCATGTTTCCTTCCCCCTGAATCAAGAGTACAAGAGCTCTTTTTAAAACCTCTGAGATATTTGAGATAACAACAGGGTGTCTATAAATCTTGCTGTTTCACATCAGTGCAACAAGCCCAAGTAAAGAGAAGCACGTCTCAGAGAAAATCATGGATATGACTTTGGGACCACAATAAGAGTCAAAAAACACTTACAGTTTTAAAATAATTGTACTGGCAAAACATGCCCAGCTCAGACTAAAATAAAAAGTGCAAAATGGCAAAAACAAACAAACAAACAAAAACCAACAACAACAACTCTGGGTGCCCAACATCACAACATCACTCTGCAGGAAGCAGAGACTGAGCTATGAGCATGAGTCCTTTCTTTTACAAAAAAAAAAAAAAAAAAAGTGGTCAGGAGAATTGTGGATTTTGGGAAACACTCTCAGAGTGCAGAACTGGGCCCTAATCAATGAACATTTCCCATAGTTGGGGGAACAGATGACATGTGCTTTTTGACACATTTGACACTTTTTTGTGGCTATCTGACCATGTTAGGTGTCTTTTTGTTAACTTGGCTTATGTTGTTGTTGTTGTTGTTGTTGTTGTTGTTGTTGTTGTTGTTTTGGTTTCCAAGTCTCCAGATCAAGAGAAATCACACCTGAGCAGCTTCATAGTAGCCACATTTAAATCTAGTTTAAATTCTGGCTTTGGGGCCTGAGCCCAAGAATGTTTGGATGAGATTGACGTTTCTTGGGTGGGTGGATGAAATTTGTATAACTTCTTGTGGCTATAGGACAGACTATGGTAGCTTACCTCCAAATATGGCCATAGATAACTCCTTTCATGCCCCATCTCTGTATGTACATACAATGTTTCCTGTCAAGAGGTGGACTTTGTCTCTTCTCCCCTTGAATCTTGGCTACAGTTACCTTGCTTTGACCAACAGAATGGAGTGGAAGTAACACTGTGCCAGTTCTGGGCCTAACCCTTAAGAGTTTTAGTGGCTTCTGTTTTCACTCACCTAAATTACCATGTAAGATCCTGACTACCTTTATGTAGAGAAGCGACATGCCAAGCATCGCCCATTCCAGCTACCCTACAAGAACTTCCATACATGTGAGTGAAGTCATCAGGGACATTGTAGTCCCAGTCAAGCTCCCAACTGAATGCAACTGTATGTGACTTCATACAACAGTGCATGGAACAGGTGAAATGTTCAGCTGACTCACCAAATTGTGAAAAATAATAAATTGTTGTTGTTTTAGGCCATTGAGCTTAGTGATAGTTTGTTACAGAGCAATAAATAACTAATACACTAACAACTGTTGTCTAAAATTATAGTGATATTCAGATTCACAACTCATAGTTTATGTGAGCAATCCAGAAATAGAAAAGAGAGAGGTTACCTGTTTGATACTAAACACAAGTTATAGGTAATCTTCCATGAATGACTGAGAGTTGATTGTATTTTTTTTATCCTTACTTATCTCTGTCTTATTCTGTATTCACATTGTGCCAAAGTATCTGAATCCAAGTGGGAACATTTATCCAATTATCTGCTATTTATTCTGTGTGGAGAAAATACTAATTTGTGGAATTTTAGAATTGGGGGACAGTCAAGAGCAGACCCTTCACAAGGAGTGTAAGGTACAGAGAGTTGTAGTGAGAAGTCTGTTTGTAAGGCAAGCTATTGGCATTTGGAAACAAACTACATAAATAAATGACCAGATGTTTCCCTTTTCATTTAAACTACTTGGAAGAATATAGAGAGCACCTATTGATTATTCTATTGCTTATGAAGAGCACCTATAAAAAAAGCACACTACTTCATCAGGTGTTTAGTAGACCCACTGATAGATCTATTAATGTAAAATACCAGAAAATATAATTATATCTGACAAAATGCCATATTTATTATGAAGTAGGTCTTGTTTGAATTTGATTTTCTTTTAAGAAGATTTCATTAGAATACTCACCATAACATACTCTCATCTCTAAGGTACTACCAAAATCCTGAATTCAGGAGACAATGATGAAGAGATATCACTGCTTTGAATGAGATTGAAAGAATGTACAATATGGCATATATAAATAACCAAAAGATAATTATAAAAATATATGTATTTATTATTTGGAGCCCTTTCCTTGTATCCAGAAATGTGACTCTAGCGCCATTCAACCTTTGGTACATCCAAACTCTTGACAAAGTTTATAATTGAGCTCTTACTGTTGAGACATATTTGAGAAATAGCTTTGCTTCTGGGTTTCCATGGAGACTACTTCCCAACTTGTGGCTGAAGGTAACCTCTGTCAGCCATGGCTGGGGGTAGTTATCAAGCTGTCACTGGCAATTTTCCCCCTCATTTACTAGAAGCAACATTCTAGAAAGAAAATAACGGGATGACATAGTGAGAACACACTTTCACTTAGAGGCTGCAATTTTGGGAAAACTTCTACTGTTGGCTGAAAGCTCCTACTCCCAGGGGAGTATGGCCAATCCATAATCTGGGCAGCAGAGTGAGTAGGGAAAATAGCTCTGGACTTGTGGTCAGACTGAATAAGAGTTCTGGCCCTGTTGTGCTAGCTGTAAAAACTGGGCATGTCAGTGATAGGAGTTTGTTTCTTCCATTTTTTCTTATGAATGCAGATTAACAGTTTTTGCCCTGCTTACTTCAAAAAATTCTTGAGACAATCAAATAAGATAATAGAGTTAAATCTGCTACATAGACTGTGATATGCTGTACAGATATGAGGCTTTGTTCTTATTTCTGACTTTCGAGTTTCTTCATTTCATAGACCCCTGGACCATTTGAATTCCAGCACCCAATATTATTTTAGTTCCTTCAAATAAAACCTAGGTGTGTGAAGCAAAACTGAGCTGGTGGATATTGTGTATTAGATTTAAGAGCAGCGAGGATAAAATGAGAGAATAATTCATGGTGGTTTTAGGTCAGAATTCATAGATATCCACATGGAATTTATTAACTGAACATCTGTTAAAGGAATGAACTCACTAAAAGTTGTTTTCCTTTAAACAGAGAAATAGTTATAATATTTTAAACTGTGCAAATGACAAATCTAATTTATATATGTTTTCTGAAAATATGGCACTGCATATATTTTAAATGCAGCTAAAATTTGGCAAATAATTGTAGGAGAAACAATCCTGCAACTGAATAAGGTCTTTTTTGAAAAGAGGCTTTGTATTTTTAATGGCTTTTGATTTTCAGACTCCTAGACTGAATGAACAGGTGAAACTGGATATTAGGCATTTGCAGCTGACTTTTTATTCAATAATTCTACTCCATACCCAGCTCTTTTTCTCTTGCAAAGAAAATGAGATCTCTTCGTGTTTTACTTAAAACTGAGTCCAAAGGACACTCACTAAACTAAAAAATCAATTAAGTAATGAAAATTTTTATCTATATAATGTCAAATAATTCAATGGCATCTAATTAAACATTTATTAATCAAGTGACATTCTATCCCAGGTAAGGTATCAGTTGCCAGATGAACAAACAAGTCGTAAATTTGTCTTCAAGAAACTGACAGTTCAGTAAATAATTATTGTGTTATTATTAGTGCAATAATAAAGCCGCATATGAGAAGTAAAAATAACATAACTAAAGAAGTTATTGATTTCCGGGATTAGGCAAGAAAGAAGTTTTGGAGGAATATATCAATTTTGTCTTGAATGTTCCTAAAGGGTATGGAAGTTGTTCAAGTTGGGAAAGGCAGACATTCAAGGCCAAGAAAATAGCTTGTGCACAGACATAGTAGCATTGTTGGGTAAAGCATCTTTGGAGAACTACAAAGTGTTTGATAATGCTAAAAATGTAAGGCAGGGAACAGTGGTGGCTGAGACTGGAGAGGTAGTCAGAAACAAATGGTAGAGGCCCTTTTGTGCCATGCCAAAATTTCAGAGATCCATAGTATCTAATGTGGATGACCTTATCCATTTATGACTATTTCAATTTCAATTTCAATTTCAATTAATTAAAAATTTAAAAATGAATTCAGCTTTTTAGTCTCACCAGCCACTGTTGAAGTGCTCAATAGCTACATGTGGCTAACAGCCACCATATTGAACAGTCAGATACAGAATACTTACATCATCATTGTCTTTTGCATCTCACTGTCATAGATATCTGGGAGTCTTTAAAATGGTGTTGAGTGCAAAAATGCTATGTTACTGTTTGCATTGTAGAAAAAATAGCTTTGGTAGGAAGATGATTTAAGGAACAGTAAGAAAAATTAGCATGATAATATACACAAAATTACAAAAGGCAATGAGGATGGGGTAGAGATGGGAAATTTGAGGAATAGAGTTGGTGCAAGCTGGGCTTATTCATTGTGTTGATAATTTGTATGACTAAACTGATCAAGGATGACTGTCAAGATGGTCACTGAATTGATGAAAGTGCATGCAAAGAAAGGCTCAGATAATTTGTGTGTGTGTGGAAAGTTGGGTAGGTGATTACCAGAGATAACAGGATGACAAGAATCAACTAAACAGGTTCTATAACCCATTGAAGACCATGAAGCTGACAGCCCAAAATTTTCATTTTTAAGCACTATTTTTGACATTTATAAAACTATAGACATTTATCTTCTCATCAAAGCACTAAATCATCTTTATAAATCATTGAAGGGTTAAGAGACAAATTTAGAAAAGGAAATTCTCATGAAAATTTTATAAGAAAGTATGATTCAATGTTTCCAGTATTCTGGTTTTTCAGCAATGTCTTTGTACACGGGAATGACTCCAAGTGCAACATCTTCCCACTGTGCCTTCTGATTGAAAAGATGGGCTAGAGCCCATTTGATGAGTGGCCCAATGAGCCAAAAGAATATTTGAAGTTTCTGTCAACTGTACCACTTGTAGACAGATGGGAGCTAAGAATTCAAGCTTTAGTATTTTGAGATATTGTAGAGTTGAGACATTAAGTCTCCTAAAGAAGTGCCTTTGACCTGCTTCCTCTAGACACTCTTCTTCTCTTGGCTATTTCTGCTCATAGACCCCCCACTATTAGTCTACACTGCTACTAATAATAATAGTCATGCCTATCATTTATTGAGCACATGTCATTTGCCAGCCCTGTGTTTAATTCTTTTGAACACTATCTCTCCGCATTCCTTCAGCTATGAGTGGTTGAGTTAGGTCTCAAATCAAGGTCTGTTTGATTCCAAAATTATGGCCTTAATTGTTTCATGCTGCCTCTTCTCTTGAGAATGCTGTGGTGCCAATTGAATACTCCACTAAGAAAATGCCAGCAGAGTTTATTACGTGGCTATCATTTTCATAGCCATAGAAATGCTTTTTTTTTTCTTTAATGAGTCCTTAAAAAATACACAAAAATTAGTCTTCAGTGATGGAGAGAAAAGATGCTAATTGGCTTCTGTGACTTTGAGAGGGCTTGTCCTTTCCTTCCTCCAGAATTAAGTGGACAGAGTATGACATGACCAATATGGGAAAGCAGTAAAAAAAATAACTGATTTGTGGATCAGAAAAAGGTGTGGTCTTCAGCCAAGGACACTTAAGGTCAGAAAGAAAGCTGGAAACATACAATGTCAATAGGACCATACACATGCCAAGGAGATTCCATATCTCTCAACCACCTCAGTCTTTAGGAGGTAATGTTTATTCAAGAAAATTGCCAAAGAAAAAATCTACTAGACAGAGATTATAATTATTAAACAAATGAAAATATGTAAACTTATTATACATTAACAGCATACCATGTTATACTTTCAAATGTAACTAGATATTTTTTTGACAGGGGTATGCTGAAATAGGCAATCACATATATTGCTAATAGGTGTATAAATGTGAATAATCTTCTAAGAAAGCAATTTGGCAAAGTTTGAAAGGTTAAATGTGATTTTCTTTCATCATTTATTCTACCTCAGGAAATATTTCTAAAGAATGAACTCACATACAGATAGAGTGAAAACCAAATGAGCATCATGAGAGAGATGGAGAACTAAAATCTGGAGTGTTAATAAAATTGAATTTTTCTGCAGTCATTTAAAACAGATTCTACCAATATAAAAATGCGCATTAACAAAGACTGCAGGGGGAATACAATAAAATGGCATATGTGAATGGTTCTAGATGTTGGGATTGTGGATGCTATATTATGCTTTTCTATAACTCACAAGTTTTGGCAAAAAGACTATATTTACAATTAACACATATTAGAGAAGTAGTTGGATATAGTAGAAAGAGCACTGGGGTTTGGAGTATGACTTCCTGGGTCAAAATGCCAGTTCTATACTTATTAACTATGTGACTTTGAGCAATTTGATTAACTACTTGGTATATCAGTTTTCTCATTTATAACCTCATGGAGGTTAAATAAGTTAATATATATAAGCTGCACTTTGAACAGTGTCTGGTACATAGTAGAATTATTAGTTATTATTTATATTAATATTGTGAAAAGGAAGAAATATCTGCATTTCAATTAAAGCTGGATTGTATATTAGCTGTATGACATTCAGCAAGCTATCAATTCTTATTGAAACGCAATTTTTTTCATTTATAAAATAAGTATAATAATGCCTGTCTTGTGTTTTATGAATAATTACATATATGTATAATACATATATAATTACATGATATGATATATGATGTATAAATGGTTGTTTGCAAAAAATAATTATTACATATATAACCCATATGTAATATAATATACATAGTGTGTATGCATATATATATATATAATATATAACATATAGACATGCATAAACAAAATACATAAATTTTTCACATAATATAAACTAAATAAAAGATAGCTATTATTAAGTTTAGAATCAGAAAAATATGTTATAAACCTGAGAAGCACACATTTGTAGAGAACATTTGGGGGTCATCAGTCTGTTATAATATCTTATTTATGTTCTGTAGTGTTTTTAATGAACAGACTTCTTAATGTAATTCTGTGCTAAGAGTACTTATTTACTACATTCTGTGAGAAAACAAAAACAGTACTATTAAATATTCCAAAATGGTCATTCATGTGAAATAGAATCAAAAGTCACAGTTTAGCCCTTTGAGGCAGCAATGGTCAGCTTGGAAATGATGATTCTTTTTAAGATGCTTCCCAGTGATAAATGAACTGCTAAAGGATCACCCACTCAGGATATTTACAGTTTAAAGAAGTCTGTTTTAGAGGTATAGAGAGAGGTGCTGAGCGGAGTGTGTCTGTGGAGAATGGAAAGTGTGTGTGTGTGTGTGTGTGTGTGTGTGTGTGTGTGTGTGTGTGTGCACGCGCACGCACACATACTTAGAAGAGCCTTCCCTAATCCCCTTTCTCTCAAGACACATTCTATGCTGTGGTCTTCTGGATCCTTATTTGACTTCTCACAGTGGGCATGGTTGTCCCTTGAAAAAACATCTCACAGAAAAGATACCTAAGTATGTTCGGCTGTCCCCAAGAGCCTCAGTTCAAATGTGACTTTCCAGATAACTGCCAGGAGCCTTTCAGTGCAGTGGGCTCAGTGATCATCCCTGGGTCCTTTAACTTGAATGTTGGTAACAGCATTAGCATTGAGTCTCAAGGCCATGCATGTCTGGTTCTAAGTCATTGGCAAAGATCAGGTACAAATTGTCCCCCTGAATAAGAAAGCTCCATACTCAGGTGAAAACTATTGACTTCCAATCTGTAACCTAAATGACTCGATCATTAGGTCACATTAGGTAATTCTATTTTGATTTTTGGATTTGGGTCTGAGACTCCATAACATTGTGTTTAATCTTTCTTTTTCTCTTTAATTAATGTAAACCAGGACATTTGTTCAAGATTCTAGGATCACTTTGCCTCTCCTGTTCCCTACCAAGCTGCAATTCTTATCAAGAATGTGATAAGGAGAAAATGCTGTCTGTGGGGGATGAAACCAGAGGTTCTAAAGGGTCAAGTGAAAAGGCTTGGTGCAGGGATGTGAAAGGAGGCCAGAGGTGAGTAATCTGAAGCTCAAAGAGGTTAAGTGACTTATTCTGGGTCCCACAGTACAGTTCCATGTACATTTTCTTAATTAAGACCCTATACGGCCTTGAGAAAAAAAAAACTGTGTAGATGATAGAGGCTTTGTAACTACCTCTTGCAACCAAATCAAAGTCATGACAGAAAAACAGAGCAAAAATGTAATTTGCTGGGGACCTCGACAAACAGAAGCACTACAGCTAGGGAGAGAAATAATTAACCAACCTGCAACAGTAGAAGGTAGGAGGAAGCAAAGATGCTGAGGCTGCCATGGCTTGAGCAGCTGAATGAGACAGAGGCTACCATAGTGGCTGCCGGTGGCTGCAGATGCCTCTTAATGGGGCTGTGTCTGCCACCAGACTTTTGCATTGTGGATCTGCTCATTATGAGCACTAGCACCAGGTTGGCTACTCAGGGGGCAACAGGGACTTACAGGGGGACACTGAATTGCTGGAGTGACAGCCATACAAGAGGCTCTCTCCTGGAAAGAAGTGCTGGTGGTATCTATTGTTCCTTTGTTGTGCCCTCCCACCTCCCAGTGTGCCAACACAGCTGAAAAGTTATCCAACTTGTTAACAGAGGTCACTCCACCCAGAGGATTCCCTGAAAGTCTGCCTCCCCCAACTCATGGCCCCGCCTAAGCCACATCTATATATTTCCTCAGTAAGTCAGATGCTCCTTGCTGAGCAGTGCCAAGACTCATACTGGCGACAGCTGGCCTTGATTTCCGGCATGGCCTCTTGAGGCAGCTATAAGCACAGCATCTGTGGATTGCTTGCCAAATCTTAACAGGTAGCCACAGAGGGTCATAGGCTGAGGCCCCTCTAAGGACTGTGCCCCTGGACACCTACTACAAAAGCCATGCTGATAAGACTAAGAGACTTAGGAGCTTTGATTAATATATAGAAACAGATATAGAAAGGCAGCCAAAATGGGAAGACAAAGAAGCAGAAACCATATGAAAGAACAAAACAGAGATTCATGAATAATGGAGTCAAGCAATCTAACAGATGAGGAGTTCAAAACACTGGTTATAAAGATGCTCAATGAACTTAGGACAAGTGTAGATGAACTCAGTGAGAACTTTGATAAAGAGATATGAAACGTTAAAATAGAAATAGAAATTATAAAAGGAAACCAGTCAGAAATAATAATAATAAAAACACATTATCTGAGATGAAGAGTGTATTAGAGGGAATCAACAGTGGTTAAAGAAGAGGATTGAACCACAACATAGAGGATGGAGAAGCCAAGGACACTCAATCAGAACAGCAAAAAAAAAGAAGTCATGACTATAATACTAATTTAAAGAACCTATGGGACACAATTAAATATAAAAATATTCATGTCATAAGAGTACATGAAGAGCTATTTGAAGAAATACTGATGGAAAACTACCCTCACCTGATGAAGAAAATAGAAATACAACCCCAGGAATCTCAAAGAGTCCCAAGAAAGAGGAACACAAAAAGGTCCACATCAAGACACATCATAATTAAAATGCCAAAGGTTAAATACAAAGAAAGAAAATTAAAGCAGCAAGAGAAAAGCAGTTAGTTAACAACATGGGAGCACCCATAAGACTGGCAGCTGATTTCTCAAAAGAAACTATGCAGGATAGAGGGTTTGGCACAAAATATTTGACATGGTGATAATCTAGGATCTACAACCAAGGATACTTTATCCAGCAAAATTATGATTTTGTGTTGAAAGACAGATAAACAGCTTCCCAGACAAAAAATAAGTTAAAAGAATTTTCAACACCAAACCAATATTACAGGAAATGTTAGAGAGACTTCTTTAAGAAGAAAAAAAATGTATCAAAAACAAAAATAATGAATGATAATAACTACATTTCTATCAACAAGTATCTCAAATGGAAAGGAATAAAGTATTCCAACCAAAAAATAGAGTGGCTGAATTAATAAGAAAACAAGACCCCTATATATTCTGCCTACAAAAGACTCACTCAGACACATACAGACTGAAGGGAAGGGGTTGAAAAAAGATATTGTCTTGATGAACCTAGAGGGTATTGCACTGAATGAAATGGGACAGAGAAAGAAAATTTCACATTATTTCACGTACATGAGGAATCTAAAGAACAAAATAAACAACAACAACAACAAAAGCAGAAATAAATCATAGATACAGAAAATATTTTGAAAACTATTAGATGGGAGGAGGTTAGGGGGATAAAAAAAAGGCAAGGGGATTAAGAGCTGTAGATGGATAGTTGCAGAATAGACATGGAGTTGTAGAGTGTAGCATGGGGAAGATGGTTAATAATGTAATAAATATGTAAGGGAGAAAAGGGATACTAGATTTAGTGGGGTTATCACTTTGTGAGTTATGTCGATCTCTGATCACTATGCTGTACAACTGAAACTGGTATATTGTTTTATTTCAACTATAACCGAAGAAAATTCATTGAATTGAACAATGTAAATACAAGCAACTAATTGTCTATTATATTTCAATAAACCTGTAAAAAAAAAAAGAGTGTATTAAGAAACCTAATATCTAGTTCTTCCTGCTAAGTCAAGAAAATCATTAACACTCAATTTTAATCATTGCTTCCAGTCTGGAAAAATCACCTATGCTTCTCCTGAGAATTAACATTATACCATACTCTGAAAAGATGTCCTGTGTCAGCCTCTGCCTTAAAAATGCCATTTCTACCCAAAATTTATAGCATTATTAGTCTTTACAAATTAATTAGAATAAAAAACAGTAAATAATCTCAGTTGGCAAGTGAAGAAATCTTATCTGCTTTGATAACTACTATACTTCTGATTCCCAGAGACCATACCCAGCAAGTAATAGGTAAGCAAATGAACCTAAAAGAAAAATAGATAAACAGCATAAGATAAAGAACATATAAATATGCTTAATCTCACTAATAAATAAATAAATGCAAATTTTAGAAAATATAACTTTTATATTGACAAAAATGAAAAGATTTGATAATATGGTAGTGGAAGTTTAAAGAAAACAGGTATTCTCAAACATTCTCTGTGAGGGTTTAAAGTGGTACAATTTTATTTGGGGGGGGGGAATTGTGTGATATCTATTCAAATTTTAAATGTCCACACTGCTGACCCAGAAGTCCCACCTTCCTGATTTCAGTATGCAAACATCACATAATAATATGTGTCTAAGTATGATCATTTCAGGAATATTTGTAGGAGTGAAATATAAAAATACACCTATCTTAGTACACATTTTTATAACTATAGATAATGTTTACTGATGCTTATCTCTTTAGCATGTGCTTCACAAGCAATATTTCATTTAATCCATTCAATGAACTTAGAAATTTAATTCTATTAATATTCATTAGTCTCAGATGAAGATAGATTCAAAAGCAAATGGTTAAATAGAAAAATCTTAGGGCTTTATTTTTTTCCCTTCTTTTTTTTTTTTAATACCTAGTGCAACATACTGTTCTAGATGTTTTATGACTTTCAGTGCATTTAATTAAGATAGACCTGTTATCATCATTCTAATTTTACAACTGAGCAAACTGACACTTAAAAAAGGTTAAGTAATTTGCCCATGGTTTCAAACATGACAAGTGGCAAAGACAGGTACTATTAACTACTATGCTGTGTGCCTTCATAGTTAAAAAATGAAATACCTAGGTTTATATTCTTTTTTTTGACCTAGTTAAATGTTCTAAGCCTTAATTTCTTCACCTATAAAATGGGAATAATATCATTATCTTACAGAATTTTGTTAGTTAATTTATCTATACCAAATTATACCAAACCTAGAAGTAAAACTATGGTCAAAACAGCACTCAGTAAAAAAAGAGAAGAGAGAAAGACAACTATATTTAGTCTAAAAGAAATATATTGAAAACACAAAGATTTGGATAGGTTAAAAGTAAAGTCATGAAGAAAGATATACCATGTTAGCACTAATCAAAAGGGAGATGGAGTAGCTATATTAATTTTAGACAAAGCAGACTTCAGAACAAGGGAAATTATACAGATAAAGAGGCACATTACATAATTATAATTCTCCAAAAAAAACGTAATTCTAAATGTGCAAACATCTAACAACAAAGCATCAAAATAAATAAGACAAAGACTGAAAAGAACTTCAAGGAGAAATACAAAAATCCATTATCATAGTTGGAAACTTCAGCACATCTTTTCAGTAACTGATGGATCAAGTGAGCAGAAAAGTCAGTACGGATAAAGTTGCCCTTAACCATCAATTGATCTAATTGACATTTATAGAACATTCTAACAGGAGCAAAATATATATGTTTTCGAGGATAACTTGAAACTCCCCCAAGACAGACCATATTCTGCACCATAA
Organism: Cynopterus sphinx; assembly: GCA_030015415.1. NCBI lineage: Eukaryota > Metazoa > Chordata > Mammalia > Chiroptera > Pteropodidae > Cynopterus > Cynopterus sphinx. Next base: position 84,233,753 of record CM057379.1, on the reverse strand, counting down.
AACACACTTTAACATTTTTTAAAAAATAAAACTTTTAAAGTATGTTTTCAGACCACTGTGGAATGAACTAAAATTCAATAAGAGAAAGGATAGCTGGAAAATCTCCAAATATTTAATAATTAACAACACACTTGTAAATAGCACAGAAGTCATAGAAGAAGTCTCAAGGCAAATTTTAAAATATTTTCACAAAATTAAAATTTTAAAAAACTTATTAAAATTTATTGGATGCAGCAAAAACAATGGTGCTTAAGGGAAAATTAACACAGCATTAAATGCATGCATTAGAAATTAAGAAAGTACCTTAAACATTTACCTTAATAAACTACAGAAAGGAGAACATTTTAAGTCTAGAATAAGCAGAAGAAAATAAATAATGAAAATCAGAGCGGAAATCAATGGAATTTGAAACAGGAAAACAATAGAGAAAATCAATGAAATCAAAAGCTGATTTTTCTCCATATTCTCTTCCATAGCGGCTGCGCCAGTTTACATTCCAACTATCAGTTCTTTCTTTCCACATCCTTGTCAACTTTTATTCATTTTTTTTAATAAACATTCTGACAGGTGAGGTTATATCTCACTGAGGTTTTGATTTGCATTTCTGTGATGTTTAGTGATTTTGAGCATCATGGGAGGTGAATGGGGAGATAGGCGAAAAAGGTGAAGGGAATTAAGAAGCACAAATTACCTGTTATTAAATTAGCCAAGTATGGCATAGAAAATATAGTGAATAATATTAGAACCATGTATAGTGCCAGATGGGTACTAGACTTATTGTAGTGATTACTTCATATAAATGTCTAAACAAAATGTTGTGCACTTGAAATCAATATAATATTGTATGTCAACTATAATTTTAAAATAAATTTTCAAAACATTAAAAAATTTTAAAAGTTCATCTTCACTAGCTATTAAGGAAATGCAAATCAAAATCAAATTCTACTTCACACCTGCTAGAATGGCTTTCATCAGCAGGACATATAATAACAAGTATTGGAAAGGTTGTGGGGAAAAGGGAATCCTCATATACTGCTGGTAGGGATGTAAATTAGTATAACCACTATGGAAAACAGTCTGGAGGTTCCTGAAAAAACTAAGAATAGAATTACCCAGCAATCTCTCTTCTAGATGTCTACTCCCCAAATTTGAAAACATTTATGCACAAAGATACATGCACCCGGATGTTCAAAGCACCATTATTCATGGTGGCCAAGATATAAAATCAACCAAGATGCCTTTTGATAGATGATTGAATAAGAAGATGTGGTACATATATACAATGGAATATTACTCAGCCATAAAAAAATGAAATAATGCATTTGTGACAAGATGATTCTTTAAAAAATCAGTCAAATTTATAAATCTCCATTCAGGCTAACCAAGAAAAAAGAGAGAAGACACAAATTAGCAACATCAGAAATAAAGAAGGGTAATCACTAGTGGTCCTATAGATGTTAAGAGGTTAATAAAGAAAAGCTATGAATAATTCTGTGCTATAAATTTGACAACATTGATAAAATGGACCAACCAACTGCATGAGACACAAGCTACCAAAACCACACAAGGAGAAACAGGTTATGCTAATAAAACAATATCTATTAAATAAATCAAGTCAATAATTAACAACCTTCAAAAAATAAAATAAATCACCAAGTCCAGAAGGCTTCACTGATAAATTCTAGCAAATGTTTATTTAAAGAATAAGTAAATCCAAGGCTTTGTAATCTCTTCACAAATAGAAATAGAAGAAACACTTCCTAAGTCATTCTGTAGACCAGCATTATCCAAATAATAACAAGATAAGGACACTACAAGAAAGGAAAACTATAGCCAACATCTCTAATGAACACAGATCTAAAATTTTCCCACAAAATAGTAGCAAATTGAGCAATGTACAAAGATAATTATAGCCCATGATCAAGTGAGATGTATTCCATGTAGGCAAGATTGATTGAATATCTGAAAATCAATCAATATAATACATTATATCAACAAACTAGAGAAAGAAAATCATATAATCATATCAATTGCTGCAGAAAAGCTTTTAGATTTTGTTGACAAAATTCAACACCAATTCATAACACAAAATTCTCATCAAACTAGGAATAAAGTGATCTTCAATTTGAAAGACATCTACAAAGATACTATGGCTGATATCATACTTAATGGTGAGAAACTGAACACTTTCCCCTTTAGATTGGAAATAAGACAAAAATGTGCTTTCTCACCACTTCTATTTAACATCATACTGAAATTCCTACCTAGTGCAATAAGACAAGAAAAAGAAATATAATTTTTAGCAGTATGATTGCTGGCTAGTGCAATAACACAAGAAAAGGAATATAATTTATCTATATAGAAATACAAAAGAATCCACAAAAACTTTCTAGAACTCATAAGTGAATGTTGCAAGTTACAAGGCCAACATACAAAAGCCAATTGTGTTTCTATTTTTCTGCATGAACAATATGAATTTGAAATTTATTTTTAAAAAGTTTCATTTACAATTGGTTCCCCCAAAGTGAAATACTTAGGTATAAATCTAACAAAATTGTACAAGATATATATTCATGTCCTTTAATAGATAATGAATAAACAAACTGATATAGGATACAACACAGTATTTTTCAGTGATCAAAAGAAGTGAGCTATCAAGATACGAATAGGTATGAATTAATATTGAATGCATAAAGCTAAGTGAAAAAAATTAGTCTATTAAAGTTTTGTAATGCATGATTCCTACTGCATGACATTCTAGAAAGGATAAAACTGTAGAGATGATAAACAGATCAATGGTTGCCAGGGGCAGGGATTCCAGGGGAGAGGAGGTTTAAATCAGTGAAGCTTAGGGGATTTTTTTAGAGTTGTAAAACCATTCAGTATGATACTGTGATGGCAGATGCAAAACACTAGGCCAAAACCCATAGAACTTTATAGTACAAAGTATGAACCTTAAAGTATGCACATTAAAAAAAATAATTTATTACAGAAAATTCTAGAGGGAATTCAGAATGTAACAAAGCAATTCAAATGTATTATGAATGTACAAAATAACCTCTCTGAAGAGGGTTGGGTGGAAATATGCTGAGCACATCTAGTGTCCAAGTCTTGTTTTGTTTTTTTTGTTTGTTTTTTTTTTTTTTTTTCCATATGGTTTTCCAAAAGAATGAGGCTCCTCAGAGAAGTGGCTGATTCTAGGACTGGTGCAAGAAATGTACAAGATGAGTCTGGAGCATACTGCAGTGCCAGAAAGTAAAGAAATTTCCCCCATAAAAAAGTAAAAGCAAAAAACAAAATTAGCCAAAAATTAGCCAAAATTAGGAGGAAAAAACCCCACAATGGTACAGATGTGTCAAAGAACACAGGACCCAACTGGAAGGACTCCCAATGGCTGATACTGGAATAATTTGAACAACAAAATAAATAAAATAGTATTCAATTATAACCCAAGCTATAAAATAAATATTTATGAGTCTAAGTTAATATAAATGATTGAATAAACAAGTAAGTAGGAAAGAATAGACAGATCGTCCATGCAGAATTCCAAATAATTTGTGTAGCTACTCCACCTCCAAGAAGTTAAAGCATAACTCCCAGTCCTTAAATATGGGCTACATGTAGTGATTTCTCTTCAAAGAGCTCAGCAGGAAAGGGAGTAAAAAAATTAAATTTATTGTAGAGAAATCTTACCAACAATAGTTTAGCCAGGTGATCAAGGTCAACTTCAATAGTCTTAAATTATGCTGATAGTATATACACTTGATATAAGGTGAAGAAAATGGCACTTTACCTCTGTGTTCCTCCTCTAAAAAAAATCATAACCCCAGTCTAATTATAAGAATATCAGAGAAATTCCAATAGAGGGGCATCCTATAGTACATCTTACCAGAACTCCTCCAAGTCATCTTGTTGTCAAAAACAAAGAAGTTTTGAGAAACAACCACAGCAAGAGGAGCCTGAAAAAACACGACAACTAAATTTAATATGGCACCCTGAATGATATCCTGAAATAGAATAAGAACATTAGGTAAAAATTATTGAAATCTGAATAAAGCATGGACTTTAGTTAATAATGTGTAAATACTGATTTATTATAATTATGACAAGTGTATCACACTATTATAAAATGTTAATAGAAGGGGGAAAAGGAGATGAGGTATAAGGGAATTTTCTATATTATCTCTTCAATGTTTCTATAAACATAAAACTCTTCTGAGATGAATTTTTAAAAAATTTACATAGAAATATTGTTCTGTTTCAACTCCCACATGATCTTTAAGAAATCTATGCCCCTCGAGCTGCCCACAAAATGTCTTGGCACATAGTGTCATAGGTTCTTCCAACGGTTGTTCATGGCAGTGTCTCCTGCTATTTTTCCCAAATAACAATTTTTCTTTCAGTTTGCTGAAGACAGTGCCACTGCTGTCCACCAGAGGAGTCACTTCTACAGTGTCCACTACAATCTTCCCACAAAAACTACAAAAGCCACAGCTATCAATACAGTTTTTTTTTCCTGCAACCCCTTTGCCTTGTGCCTTTCATAAGAACCATGGGGTCTGGGCTGGAAGCCATTGTCTTTGAACCAAAACTGCAGCTTCTCATTCCATTTTCTTCGCATACGTTCTTTCTGCAGAAATATCTTGACCCACCTTGTGGATAAATCTACCTTTTCTAACCTCTGAGCAAGGCAGTATCATGAATTGCTGGAGTGAACTCAGTTTAAGATGTAGACCTGAGCTTTTGGAGATTCGAAAGTAATACTGAATTGATAGATGTGGAAGTTCTTAGCACAATTCTTTGTGTGTTATAAATGCTCAGAAATCTTTGTGAATTGTAGTGGTTTCTTATCTGTATTCATGTATATCATTGCCAAGAGTTCACAAAATACTGGTAATGAAAACAAATGATATCTATAGACTAGAGGAGTAATCTCTGCTTAGGAAACTACCTTTATGAGCCACTCAATATAGAAGGCAAGACCCTGTTGAGATGGGAAGGAGACTGGGTCACAAAAGAAACAGATAAAGTGTTAAGTAACAGAATAAATAGAAATTAGGGGTACAACTGGAGGGGAGAGGGAGATAAGAGAAAAAAGACCTGGCTTAGGGAAGATTCAATGGATTTAGAGAACAAGATGTGAAACATCCTATTTTAAATTGTATTTGAATACCCACTAAAGTTGGCTGTAAATACCAAGGTCTTTTGTAAGCGGAGAGTGCTTCAAGGAAATCAAGGAGAAGAGGTAGTATCCCTGTCTGTATGATGGGAAGCAACATCACGAAATATCACTAAAAGAATAAACAACAAAACTTGGAGCCAGGGTGACCAGAGAATAGACATCCATCCAGAATCTTCAGACATCTTTAGTGGAGACAATGAGCTATTCACAATTTATGGGATGAGATTGCAAACCTAACTTAAAAGCTAAAACTCAAGGGGAAAAATAATTTCAGCTTACATGAGTTACAACAGCATCCCTTTGAGAGTGAGTAAACTGAACTTCAGAGAATTTAAGTAAATTGCTATGTTCACTATGACTGGATCATACTGGGACTGAGATTAAAATTTGTTCTTCACCCCATCGCCACCATTTAAAAAATAAAAATAAATAAAGTAATAAAAAGTAAAGTAAAATGTGTCTTCTGACTCACCTCTAGTTGGAAGCAAGAACTCTGCTTAGTCTTGAGGTGAAATTATATATTACTTTCTCTGCTCCAAAAGTAACTAAGGTCAGCTTTGATCAAGCTCATTATCAGAGAGGACCATTTGCAAACTTCAAATTGAAGTGCTCACATGTTTCAAAAGAGAGGAACACCATTATCATAATTAATAGGTAATGATCAGTGATATTTTATGGGTGGCTGGAGTAATATTTTTCAGAACTCCGAAGTAAACAGAAAGGGCTATTTTGTGGAAAAAACTTACCCTTAATTTTTTAGTAAGTGAAGTGTCTGTGAAACTGGTGGCCACTTGGAAACCTTGAAAATTAGCTTTGTCTTGACTAAAAGTCTAATAAATTTCTCCATCTTGTGCCCTTTTAATAAATCATTTTTGCCTTTCAAGTACAAGATATTCCTTTTAGGACATCAAGAAATAAGAACTGACATGGAGAGCCTATAGAAAGCAACACAGACCAAGGAAGACGTTTTTGTCAGTGTCTTAACATCACTTGCACTTTCCTGTTCCTCTAGCTTGCTTGGGTTTCTCTGATCCTGACCTGTGGTGCATGCTCAGGTTATTCCTTCAAGAGCCTCCTCTGCATGGTCTTTACTTTCCCAACTGTGTTTTCAAATGCTTAATACTTAGGATTTGGCTGTTTTAACTTTTCATGCCTCTCGGGTCATTGGCTGAACCACCCTCCCACATACTGATTTCTGGAACTAAATTTTTAAATTTCTTGTTTCAGTCTGGTTTCCAGACTCATATCAATACCAAGAAAACTATAGTTATAATTATAATATCAAGCATTTATTGACCACGTACTATAATATCATCCAAAGCACAAAATTCAGCTGTCTAAAAACTCCAAAATGGGGACTTTGATAGGTGAGATTAGTACATAGATCCATGGATTGGAGTTAGGAATTTGTTTCTGGGGGAATAACTGCAGTTAATACACCCTGATTTCATAGAAATAGAAGAAAGAAGAAGGAGAGAAAGAGGAAAGGTACATCTAGTGTAAATCTGACCAAATTATTTACATAGCTGTTTGAGTAAAACTGGGGATGTAAAACACTAAAAAGCTATTAAAGTTGCATTGTGAAAATGGGAAGACAGGAGAAGTATAAATACAGGATGAGAATGGTAACAGGTTAGAAACAGAGTGAGAGGGTCTGTTAGGAAAAAGGCTTTGGAAGCTTAGCTCACTTTTTAGAAAGTGGCTGGTAAAATATCTCAAATCCATAAGATAGAAGTGGCTGGAACTCTTTTTCTTTGTGTATCCTCGGAATTGATACAATCTAGCAAGTTGGCAAAATGTTTTCCCAATGGGCTGCCTACAAATTGCAATGGACTCTAGATTGCATTGTGACTCAAGTAAGTGAAATGAATTTTGCACCTATGTAGGGAAAAGGCCTTATAAACCTCTCATGTTTCTGGTTTACAGAATGCAGATTATCTTTCCAGGTTGAATATTATGGGGTGGACTCTTTCCACTTCCGTCCCAGACCACTGAACTCATTGCCCTTCTTTAAGAGCTGCTGCTCACTTCCTTTAGCTATGCTTTGTTGGAAATAAAACATTTAACTGTTTACTTATTGTTAACTTTATGTGTCAGCTGGCTAGGCTATGGTACCCAGTTATTTGGTCCAATGGTTCAACACTAGCTTATATATATATATAAATATATATTGATATGAATATATATGGATATATAGGGTATTATAGATATATGTTCATAAGTTTCATGGATATATATATATACTATATATTCATATATATTCATATATACACTGTATATTCATACATACTATATATGTATAGTAGTATGTATTACATATTATATATATTCTTCTCTTCTAGTGAAGATTAACTCATTAATACATGTTCCATACACAACTCAGTGAGCAAATTAATGATAATGAATGAGCAAATGTGTTTTCTTGCCTTGGGTGTCAATTGAATCATTTAGTAAAAAAAAATAATGATAATAGTAAGAGGAAGAAGGAAAAGGAGTGAGAGGGGGCAAGAAGGAGAGCAGGAGTGGAAGTGGGAATTGGAGGAATTGCCTTAAGGCAGTGTACCTATTAATCTTGCTCCAGCATACTCCAGAACTGTGTGTGAGATGCTATCCCTATGTGGAATCTGTATTGACTCAATTCCAGTTTCTCCATTAAAAAACAGTGAACAAACAAATCTTAAGGAGATTTCATGATTTTACTTCTATATTCTCAATTTACTTTTATATTTCACATTCAACCTGTCAATAGAACCTGTTGACTCATTATTCAAAGCAAATCTATAATCGAGACTATTTCTCACCACACGCTCTTTTAAACTTGACTTGAGCCAATGTCATCTCTTGCATGACCATTGCAAGTGCCAACTAACTGGCCTTCATGCTTCTACCCTTTATCTCTTATCACCCACTTCAATCTATTCTCAGTTATTAGTCAGAATAACCCTACTGATCTATAAGTCCAGCCTTATCATTTCTCTACTCAAAACTGCCCAGTGTCAAAAGATAAAAATCATAAAAATAGACTATAATGTTCTTCACTGGTGATTCTCAACCATTTGGGCTCAGGATCCCTTTAAACTTATTTTAAAAATGTTAAGAACATGAATAACTATTGTTTATATGGGTTGTATCTATAAACATATACCATATTAAAAAATAAAATAGAGAACTTTAAAGAACATGTAAAACTCATTGAAAAATAACAAGAATAAACTTACCACCTAGTATAATAAATAACATTTTTATGAAAAACAACTTTTCCAAACCACTCCCAAAAAATTAATGTTAAGGGTGGTATTATGGTACATTCTTGCCAAACTCTTTACTGTCTGGCTTAGAAAAAAAATAACTGGGTTCTCAAAGAGGAGTGGGAGGGGAATGGTGTAGATGTTAGAGGCTCTGCTCACCACTCTGGTGACCAAACTAAAATTGTGACAGAAACAAGGAGCAGCAGCAAGGAAAATCACCTGGGATCTGGATGAACAATCCATATAACTAGGGAGAAATCCAAGAAATCACCCTGCAAATGGCAGAAGGCAGGATGGGGCAAAGATTCATGGGGCTGCTGGCTCTCAAGCGGCTGAGTGAGACAGAGGCTATGGCGGTGGCAGACACTTTTTACAGGGGCTGCGTGGATTTTCATGGTGACAGACCTGCTCGCTCTGTGCACCAGTGCTGATTCAGCTGTGTGCAGGAAGTACCAGGGAGTTGCAGAGAGATACTGTTGGGGTGAGGGTCAAGGTGAGACTCACTTGTAAAGCAGTGCTGGTAGTAGTATCCATTATCCTCTGTTGAGTCCTCCCCATCACAGTGTGTGGACACAGAGCCACAATAGCCGTGATGTCATCAAACTATATAACAGAGGTCACTCTGCCCAGAGGATTTTCTGAAACTCTGCCTCTTCCAACTCATGACCCCACTGAAGCCACATCTAAATATATCCTCAGTGAGTCAAGTGCTCTTTGTTAAGCAGTGCCTAAACTCACACTGTTGGGAGTTGGCCTCGATTTTTGGTGTGGCCTTTTGAGGCAACTATAAGCACAGCATCTGTGGATTGCTTGCTAAATCTTAACAGGTGGCCCTGGAGGGCCTAGGCTGGGGCTAAATTTGACCTGCAGCTGAACCTCTCTCAGAACTGTGCCACTGGACACCTACTTTACAAATACACACTAATAAGATTGAGAGACTGAGGAGCGTTGTTTAGTATAGAGAAACACTCAGAGAAATGCAGTCAAAACGGGAAGACAAAGAAGCAGAAACCATTTGATAGAACAGAACAGAGACCCAGATATAATGGAGTCAAGTAATCTAACAGATGCAGAGTTCAAAACATTGGTTATAAAGATGCTCAATGAAATTTGGGTGAAGTGTAGATAAATTCAGTGAGAACTTCAACAAAGTTAAAAAACATAAAAATGAAAATAGAAATTATAACAAGGAACCAGTCTGAAATGAAGAACACTTTATCTAAAATGAGAAGTATATTAAATGAAATGAACAAAGGAATAAACAAAATGAATAAAAAAGAGGATCAAATGCTCTATCTAGAGGATGAGACAGCCAAGGACTACAATCAGAATCACAAAAGATAAGATGCCAAGACTATGAAAATAATTTAAGGAGCATATGGGATACTGTTAAAGGTACAAACATACCTGAAGGAAAACAAGATGTTGAACAGCTGTTTGAAGAAATAATGATGGAAAACTTTTCTAACCTGGTGAAGGAAATGGACATAAACCTCAGGAAGCTCAGAGAATACCCAGAAACAGGAATCCAAAGAGGCCTATACCAAGACACGTCATAATTAAAATGCCAAAGGTTAAATACAAAGAAGGACTATTAAAAGCAGAAAGAGAAAAACAGATAATTACTTACAAGGGAACACCCATAAGACTGGCAGCTGATTTCTCAAAAGAAATTATGCAAGACAGAAGGGATTGGCAGAAAATATTTGACATGATGATAATCCAGGATCTACAACCAAGGATACTTTATCCAGCAAAGCTATTTTTTAGAGTTGAAAGACAGATAAAGAGCTTCCAGACAAAAATAAACTAAAGAAATTTATCTCCACCAAGCCAATATTACATGAAATGTTGAAGGGGATTTTTAAGAAGAAAAAAATGTCTCAAAAACAGAAATAAGGAATGATAACAACTACATTCCTATCAACAAGTACCTCAAATGGAAAAGAATTAAGTGCTCAAACTAATTGATAAGAGTGGATGAATGAAAAGGAAAACAAGACTCCTATATGTTGCCTATAAGAGACTCACTTCAGATTGAAAGACACACACAGACTAAAAGGTAAGGGATGGAAAAAGATATTGCCTTGTTAGATCTAAAAGACATTTAAGTCAGTCAGAGAAGACAAACACTATATGATTTCACTTATATGAGGAATCTAAGGAATAAAAACAACAAACTAACCAAAAACAGGTTCACAAATATAGTTGATGGACAGAGGGGAGGGAGTGTTGGGAGGTTGAGAGAATGGGGTGAAGGGTTAAAGAAGTACAAATTAGTAGCTGATGGATGGTCACAGGGATGGGGAGCACGACATAGGGAATGCAGTTAGCATTAATATGTTGGCTAGGTAGAGGGTCAGGGAAGGGAGGGAGCAATTTGGGGGATCGTTTTATGAACTATATAGATGTCTAACCAATATACAATGTACTTGAAATTTATTAAAATGAATAAATTTTAAAAACTGGGTTTTAATATCTGCTACTGAATTTGCTTTATTGTACTATCCACATTATATAATCTCTGAAAAGCTCCATTGTATATTAGTAACAGAACAGTAGTAAAAAAGGAAAATAACATCTAAGTATTATTATAAAACTTGTTTCCATTTCTTGGATCTCCTGAAAGTGTCTAGAAACTCCCAGGATTTCTCACCACACTTTGAGAATGGCTACTCTACACCATCTGGCACCACACCTCTCTAACCTCATCTGGGTCATGCACTTCCTTGTTGATTCAATCTCCAGCCTCATGAGTTTCCTCTCACTCCATCCCTCAGCCTTGAGTACTCTCTCTTGGACTCTGCACATAGTTCAACAGTTCACCTGCTCATCACCTGTAGGTCTTTGATCCAATGTCACTTCATTGAAAACTTCTCTGACCACCCATATTGAATCATACACTCTTCCCATTAACGCTTTCCTGATTTCCTTTTTATTTTTATTTTTTTCATGAAAGCTCTATCAGGGCATGGATTTTGTTAAACTTAGTGTTCTACTCCCAGTGCCTGGAATAGTGTTTATCAAACAGTAAGTGACGAATAAGTATGATTATTTAGGTGCTGCAAATCTTGACAGAGAAACATAATGGTGAAAGACATGTTTAGGATTGACATAGATTCTATTTTACTGGTTTAGGAGTCCTTTCCTAGGACTTAGATCAGAGAGCAGCCTATCTTTCATAGCAAAAAAAAAAATCATTTCAGTAAGATTCACTGTTAGAAACAAAAGATATTCTCCCATTGCCTCCCCACTATTGTTCACAGAGAGAGTTAATTTTCTTAGACCAGGGCTCAACACCTGGAGAGAGATTTTACAGAAAGTCACACTGTGGAAGAAAGGTTGTTTAAACGCTATGGGCTGCATAGGCTGTCATATGAGATCCTTTATGGAGGCAAACATGGCCAAAACTTGTGGGTTCGTGGAGATATCATCCTGAAGAAAAGAAGACCTTGAGTGCTATTGAGGGGTCTTTAAATACTTGAAGTTTTGTCATGTGGAGGAAAAGTAGAGTTTGTTTGTTTGTTTTTCACTAGCTTCCAAGGGCAGCATCCGTGGGTGAAAGTGCCATGAAATATTCTAATTTCACTCTGGCAACTAAGAGTCAGGCTACCTTCTGAAGTGATGCACTTTCCATCCTTGAAAGAGTTAGAGTATCTGGGAGGATAATGTGGTTCATGATCTAGCATAGCACAAAAAAATGTGAGCTTTAGAGAAAGATTTATGTTTAATTCCTGGCTCCATCATTCAGTCACTGTGTAGCTGTAGGCAAGTCACATAATTCCCAATCCTCTGTTTCTTTAACTATAAATGTCAAATAACAGAACTTACATTAAAGACATGAAGATGAGAGATAATAAATGGACACTGTGTTCAATAAAGGGTAGTTATAATTGCAATTATTCTTTCATTGCTTGATAGGTTGGGTGAGAAAGACTACAAAATATATCACAGGTGTAACTACCTATAATCGATAAATTATATCACATCTATAAGAAATGTAATTGTCTCTGAATGTGCGTCGTGGCTAGAGAGGGCATAGATGTATTGCCTGAGGACAAAAATCACCTCACCTTTGAAGTGCTTGATTTGTGGTACTAATTGCAAATGGGTGATTTCCTTTGAGGTCCACATTAGGTTAAAACCACCATGAGAGAAATTTTTGTTCTACCATAGACATGGTTGAAAAGTCAGTTACATCTCTCTAGGAATTTAGACAGATCTTGATTTGGAGAAAAGCTCTCAAAGTTGAATGTTTTAAAATTTTTTCTAAGACTCCTTTCCAGCTACTTATCACCCAGCAGAGAATCTATTTATCTATCCAACTATCATCTATCCATCCATCTATCTATCTATCTATCTATCTATCTATCTATCTATCTATCTATTTATGTTGAATTAAAGTGAAAGTATGAGACTTCTCATACTAACTGGCTCTCTGTGGTGGAATATAGTCAACTCATTTAGAAGCAATTAAATCTTAAAGAAAGAGCATTTTGGTTCACATTCAAGTTAGAGAATAACATTTTGTTATATGACAATCATTTCAAAAACCATTTTTAATTTGAATTTCAATTGGATTTGTTTTTTAATTTCCTTTTGTTTCCACTTTTTTTGAATTCCCAGATTTTGGTTTTTGTTTTTTTTTTTTTTACATAATATACTTGTTCAATTTAGTGGTAAGCAAATTGGCATATTTAAATGTAACTTTCTATATTTAATGATCAGTTCAAATTCGTGCTTTTAAAGTGTCGAAATTTTGCTATTAAGTTGTAAATGTTTGCATTTTGTCAGGCTCTTTGATATGTAATTTTCTTTGATCAAAGTTTAACAAATGTACCCTCATTTAAAGACTATTTAAACATTATTCACTTACATATTCATTTTTTTATTTTTGAATATCTACCATTAAAAATGAAATGTTTCCTCAAGAGGTTAATTTCTGCTATTAATCCAAAACAAGATTGCCAAAGGAATGCTTTAATGGTAAAGAGCAAAAATGTCAGGGCACTTATACTTTTACCTAAGACCGATCCATTTATAGCTTGGACTACTAGGAGGATATTATTCTCTCTGCCAAAAGGAGTTTAAAATGTCTATTCCTTATTTTTACAGACAGGAAGAAAATGCAGACTCTTCCCAAGATATAGATCTAGTGATGAGGTTAAAGAGATACCTGAAAAATCACATAGCTATTTTTGCTGAGATGTAAAATTCTGGCAGCATTTTGCAGAACATATTGAAGTAGAGAAAGCTTCCATAGAATGTAAGAGTGATGGGTTCGTGGATGCTGCTTGCATTATTAAGACACATTAATTTACAAATAAATAACTAACACAAGGATTGTGCATGAAACAAGGATGCGTGTGTTGTGAATCAAGGATTTGATTAATCCATTGTGCACCTGAGCTCTCTTCCACACAGAGCAAAGCACAGACCTTAATCATTACTGATTGCAAGCTGAGCTGAAACAATTGCTAAGACTTTCTTAGATGTGTAAGACAGGTTCTGAAGCTGATGCACAGTGTGGGACTTGAGATCTTCCAGAACGAGAAGCTCTAAAAAATAATTAGAGCATTAGCCATACTGCCAATTAAGTCTTACTGAAGTTCTCACAGAGGATAACCTGGAGCTCTGTGGTTCTTTCTTTGTGGTTCATTCTTTGTGGTCATTTTATATACATATGGAGAGAAAAGTATATGTACTTCATCCTAGCAAGTGTGTGTTTAGTAATTCTTAAAACATTGTTTTACCATCAATGTCATACAGATATGAATTAAGATCTTCACTTTTTGCTCTTGTGTAAAAATGCACAGGGTAAACCCCAGCTGATGGTTATAATCTTGATGTTTGACACCAGGAAGTTGTTAAACTTGGTCAGTTTTTCCATGAGAGAGGAAATCCAAAAATTTTTATAACAGTATATAAATCAAAATTCCATTGACACACAGAAGCAACTCTAGGTATTCCAAGTAGGAAGGGCATTAATAGAGGGCATTGAGGCTTATGTAATCGTTGGAAGGACTGCAAGGATGAATGTAGAGAAGTTTGGAGAAGGGAAGTTTACAGCTGCCTGAGGTACCACTAACAGATGTTGCCATGCAAAATTGCATGTTTCCCCAAACCTTTGGTTCTACCTATCTCTGTGAAAATTGCTTCCAGTTCTTTTGCTCCTTCAAAATTTTGCATGTGAGCCTCTAAGAACAGAATTCAAACCAGAATGCTGTTGACAAGGGATGGAAAGAAACAGGTCCCCATGATTTTGGCACCTGAAATACTAAAGAGAGCATATAAGGGGTCAGAAATGATGCTGAGTGCCAAAGACAAGTCTCTGGTCTCCCAGGGTCCACTTTTCTCTTACTCATTTATCCTTCTTGGTACTTCCACATGAGGATGGAATTTTCTCTAAGCTCCTTTGTCATTGCTGTAACCTTAATACCTGTCCCATGGTCTACCACATAGTAGGGGCTTATTAAACATTGGACATGAGAGGACTAGTACCTGGGTTAGTGACAGTGAAAGCCAAGCTCCCCAACTCTATCCCACTCTTTATGAGAGAAAAGGAATATTTCCATTTCTGTTACCCATCAGATCTGGGGAGACAGAAACTGCTTTTAATACTCCTTTTCTGCTTGAAGAGTAACTCAGTCATGTGACCCAGCCAACTCACATAAAATTCAACTCTTAGGTCAGTTAAACGGTATATACTTCGCTAAGGGGAAGAGGGAGGAGAGACATTTATAAAGTAGGTATACAGGAAAGCCAACCTTATCTGCTGCTATAATTTCCTCTGGTTTTTAAAGGCCTCATTACAGAGATGGAGGCCATGATTCCACAGGGATTTATACACTCATCAGGAAAATGCAAGAAAAGGAGATAACAGAGACCATGAACTATTAGCTGAGTTATAGCTGAAGCCACACTGTATTTAGCTGTAAGCACTGTATGTCATGGCTTAATTAGGAACACTGGTTAACCGAAGTCAGACTGACATTTTTTCTTCCAGTCACATTGCTATTTCTCAAATGGAATGCCAGGAAATTCAACCTTAACATTACATGTGTGGGCCCAAAAGAAACAATGCAAAAGACCTAAAAGATAATCAGAGAATAGCATTCACTCATTTATTTAACATGTGTATTCATTCATTTAAAAAGTAGGCATTGTGTTAAGCACTCAGGAGAATATTTACAGATGTGGTCCTAGAGATATAGCAGGCTTCTAGAAGGGAAAAGGGGGGTAGCTTACTCTAAATCTTCTCGGTCTTCCTTAAAGGTGCAGATGATAGTACCCCAGAGCATTGTTGGGAACACTAAGAGATAAATTACAGAAAGGCTTGCTGTAAAGAGCAAGTGATATATGTACATATGTATTTATAGGTGCATATATACATACATACGTGTGTGTGTGTGTGTGTGTGTGTGTGTGTGTGTGTGTGTGTGTGTGTGTGTGTGAGTACCTGGGATGATAGAGACTACAGGGGGCCTGGCAGAAAGAACAAGCTGAAGCAGACATGAAAATTGCCATATTTTTCAATGTGTTCCCCAACTGAGGCAGATCCACATCACATAGTGAGACATTTGTTACTTTGGAAGTACTTTGAAGCACATGCAAAAATATTGGAAGGCACAGGTGGAAATAGTCACTGTGCCTAGGGTCATTGAGCAGCAGACCCTGTTTGCTTGAGCCAAAAGTACTTCAGCTGAGTGAAATGGATGTGGCTGGGCATAGATGACAAAGAATAGTAATGCAAGGCTTCGACCAAGTGGGGATTCTTGATTCTTATCTTGTCTTGGAAGCTAGTAAAGCCCAGGAAGTTTAGAACACCTTTGAAGACATCAGCTGGTAAGGAGAGGCAGTGAGCCTGAGGGTCTTGGTCCATGCCCCATGACCCCTGGGGAGTGTGTCAAACAAATATTTTAAAATAGCATATTATTGTTATTTCTGCAAATTAAGAAAAAAGAGTAATCATAATGAAGATGCCCAACTTGCAGTATTTCTGAGTGTCACCAGCACCTCTTCTTGGGTTTGTACAAGTGCTTCTGGGAACTGACCATGAAACTGAGAAGTGGACTGAATAAAGCATGGACTTGGCCAGTGAGATGAACTCATGAAAAAGGTGACACTTCTTGTTGTGTTTCAGGGAACATCTCCAGCAGAGAGGAGACAGCATTCCAGCAGAGGGGAGCAGAGGGCTGCAGGGTAGAAAATGCCCAGGGCAATGACTTCTTGGAGTTCACAGAGGAAATCCTTTCCTGTAAAAAAGGAAACAAAACAACTCAGATGAAGCAGCCAGATCAGGCCCCATAAGGAGGAAGTTGGCAGATACCTGCCAGCAGGACATTCGTCACAAGAACCAGAATGGAAAAGCCTTTTTTAAAGAACTTTATGCTAAGTGTCAAAAAAGGCAGTCCTCATGAACATGAACGTTCAAAGCTAGCATCACCTAGCTAGAATTTCCAAAGAGACAAATGATGAAGTAAAGCTGGCATACACAGTTGAGTGTTTTAGGGTCATCCTCTAGGTCAGTGTAGACCTTGCCTACCTGGTCTCTTGTTCATTACTAGACACAAAGCAGGTGGGTAAAAAATACTCTTGAAATGACATAGGAGAGGAAAAGCAGTGCACTCTGCACTTTTGGTATCAGACTGGATCTCAAGGAGAGTTCTCTTACCTGTGAACCAGAAAATCTAAGTGCCATGGTGTAGAACTCAGCCAAAGGAACCAACAAATGTGGGTCTCAATCTAAAACCCTATCTCAGAACCAGACTAAGACACAAGGTCCAAGGGTGTGCCAACCTGTCAGACTAAATCAGAAATGTGGTCTCTCTCTGGGCTTCAGCTTAGCAGGTTTTCTTACCCTGGTAGACTACCCTCATTAAATAAACGTTAAAATAACTATTTTAAGAAAAGCAAAAATTATAAAATTATTTTATAAAATGTCATAAAGATAAAAAATATATAAGCTTTTCATGGTGTCTTGTCTCTCTGTTTATCTCTGCCTCCCTTCATTTTATAATTTCAGGTAGGTTGTATGTCGCCAGCCTCAGCCTCCTGGCCAGCACTTTTCCCATAGAGCTATTTGAGAAGTAAGTGGTAGGTGCTCAACAAATGGGAGTTGTTTACCCTACTTCTGCAAGTAGGCATTTCCTCTTAAGGAACTTGCTTCTCCTGTCCAATATTTGGTGTTCTTATTTGCAAAATGAGTGGTTTGGACTAGATAGATGCCAAAGAATAAAATATAGCTTTCTGTTTTTTTGCTGCAGTGTATTCCAAGCAGCACCTGGAAGCAGTGTTACCATTTGGGGGAAATTTGAACTTCCGTGTCATCCCAGTGGCATGATGGGGAGGGAGAGGGTAACAATACAGAAGTGCAATTAGCATTTTTCTTCAGTTTCTTCCCTGCTGATGCAGCAAAAAATTACAGGCAAGCAAGATTTAGAAGAAGTAAGATTTATTAAAGTACATTTTAGCAGGAGAATGGGCCAAGGAGCATTTGCCTTAAGACAGAAATTTTATGGTTTTCTGTCTTTTGGGGGGTGGTAATAAAAGCTGAGGGTTAGTTATCTGTTCTTTATTCTCTTTACCCCAACTCTCCCACCCTCCCACCCTTCCAAACCACCACCCACTATCTCCACCCACCCCACCCCATAGTTAATCTAGAATCTGAAAATCACTTTCCTCAACTCCTTTTATTTTATTCTTTTTCCATGTTCTTTCTTTTTTATTTTTATTTTTTTGATGATTTACAAAAGACTCTATTTTAAGTACAATTGGAACGTTGGCAAATTTTATCAACATCAATATTTGAACTTTAAATGAGGTCATGTGAACACCAATATCATCAGTAAATTCGCCTTCCTTCCCCATAAAAAATTCTATCTCCCCTTTTCAGTGCCATTCCACCCCAAAGAATTTCTGTTAGTCCCTTTGGTAAGCAGAATAATGGTCTCCTAAAGATGTCTATGTCCTAATTCCCAAAACTCTTTACACGGAAAAGGCAATTTTGCAGATGTATTCAGGTTAAGGACCTTAAGATGGGAACATTATTCTGAATTATTCATAGGGGCTCAATCTGGGCCCTTAAAAGAAACTTTTCTGGCTGTGGTGGGGATCAGAGAAGGAGATATGACTATGGAAAAATAGTCAAAAAGAGGTGACATTGCTGGCTTTGAAAATAAAAGAAGGGAACCATGAGGTGAGGCATATTGTTTACCGTTAGAAACTGGAAAAGGCAAGGAAACAGATTCTCTCCCAGAGCCTTCACAAAAAAAAAAAAAAAATGTTCCTGTTGACACCTTGTTTTTAACACAGTGAGACTCATGTTAGACTTCTGACCCATAGAACTATAACAATTAGAAAGTAATACGGTCTTTAATGAATGGCTTTACACAGCTTACCAACCACCTCACATCTATAAACAGGATATCTATCCCATCTTGTTCTGCTGCTGCTCTCGTTTCCTGAGTCTAGCCAATTTTGACTGCTTTAGAAACCACTGGAACAACTTCAACATTGCTAGGATACAGCAAAGAGAGGCAAATGTCCAGAATTGGATTCAAAGGGCAAATATGGCCTGGCCAGGCTTGAGGTTGTTGTCAGGATGAAATGAGTTAATGTATGCAAAGTGCTTTCAGTACTGTCTGTCATGTAGTGTTGTGTTTTAGTTAATACCTTTTATATTTTGTACTCCTATGAAGGTGGTTCATTTGATCATACCCCACTTCATGATATATCCTCATCATTAACCTGTGTATGGCCCATCTTTTGCTCCTATTTATTCATTTATTCATCCAGTCCCTGTAAATCACCACAACTGATTTCTATTCTTTTTTTCTTCCTAAGTAATCATTTTGGTAATGCATATCTGTTCTTATTAGATGTACATTTCAGTTTTTTATGTGAATGTAATTTTAATTTACATAAGTAACACCAATATAGAACAATTCATTTTTCATAAGAGCTATTTTTATTTTTTAAGATACAAGATCGTCTCTACATCCATTGTTTCTAACTGTAGCCTAGTATGCCATTGTGTAAATCCACCTCATCTGACCTCTCCATAGAATTAATGTCCAAAATATTTATCCTTTGTACAACACAGGCATGGCCCAATCAGAAAGCTGCCCCAGAGCTAGAGCTGGGTCTTAGAGGCTCCTGAAATGCCAGTTTTTAATCTTTAATTGTTTGCATTACGTAAAGATTGAATAGGTCTCATGAAGAGATGAAGAGGTATTGAGTTATGGGATGTAACCAGTTATTAACCAGCTTGACACACTTTCACTATTCCAACAAGTATTATGGCTATATTGAGCCTATAAACTGGATATCACCCCTGCCTGTCCCCCTTCTTCCAGTGATGAATGCCCAGGTTGCCTCCAATTTCCTGAATATAAACTGTAATACAACAAACTTACTTAGACATTATGGACTCAAAATATTTTCCCTGGGATAAACATCAAGAAAGGAATTGCTGGGTCACATGTAGGCACATGTAGGCACATATGTACACTAGTATAGAAGTACTAATTCTTCCCTTCTTCCCTTCTATGGCGGGGGGCAAAGCATGTGCCTCCCATAGCCCCACATCCCTGCCAAGGCTGGCACTACCCAATTCTGTAATTTTCACTAGTTTAGTAGACAGGAGTGGGTAGCTCCATGTTGTTTGATGACATTTGTCTGATTTCTAATCACCAAAACTTGGTGGTTTTTTTTTTCTATAAATGTCCTCACAAGCTCTCTCCTCTGTTCTATTGCAGTTTTTTTCCCACTAATATGCAGGTGTTCTCTGTCTGAGAATGTCAGTGTGGATCTCAGTAGTGCTATCTCTTAATGCTTCCCAATCCTTGAAGTGTGCTGAATTCTGAGTTAAGACAGGAAGACTGATTTTTCTTACTGACTCTGCTCCACACTCTGCCACCTGCACCCTAAATAGCAACACTTTATGCCCAGAGTGTCTAAATCTCTTAATGAAACACTTCTTATAGCTGCTGTCCTCACCCCTGGCTAAACAATAGGGCTGCAAACAAATACGGCTGGGGGAGGCAAAACTGGAGGAAGGAGGTATTTTGTCTTCTAAAGTGAACCATAGTTTAGCCAACAAAATATCCTTAAACAGTCCTTAAACAGTATCAATTATTTAGATTTATCAACTAGAACAGTTTCTCATTAGGAGTTGTAGTGTTTGTGTGCCTCTATTAACGTCAGTGAGTCTCACTATTATTTTTTCTTACCACAGATTTCCCATTCATGGCAATGTTTTTGGACTCAACATTCTGTGGTCTCATAATAGGCATCTTGTGAAGAAAAAACTCAGTGCTCAAATAATATAGAGAAATCTGGGTCAAGTCATGTAAACATTTTTAGTGAAGAAATTCTTGCTATGCACATTATGGATTTCAAAAAAGTATGTGTCATATCAACTAGGAAGTGAGCGTTCACCTATCTCTTCTCCAGCATATATAATGTTGCAGCTTGGATGTGACATTTAATCATTCTGAAGCCTCAGTTTCTGAATCTGTACTATGGGGACAACAATAGTTTATACGCAAAGACAGAGCCTAACAAGATGTTTGATTGAGCTTCTGCTTAAGCCTAGCACTCACTCATCTCTAAATCTTTCACAGCCTGTTCTTTCATCCACACCACCCAGCTCTTGTAAGAAATACATCATAGGCACAGCCAAGAAACCTCAGCAGTTATAGTCAGTGATGCTTGAAATAAAACCTTTGTTGATTTAGTTGTGCTTCTGTAAATCTCAAATGGGATGCTGTTGGAAGCCCAAAAGTAATTGTGCATCTGGACTTCCCACCTCCTGTTCCAACAGGCTGTCGCTGGCAGAAAAACATGCTCCATTGGTAAAAGACCATGCTTCCAATCACAGCTTATCTGAGCAGTGTTTAAAGTCCAAAGCTATAATTTAAAGCTCAGTGAGGAGAGAACAGAGGATCTGGAGCTGTGAATGAGACCCATGCTACTAAAACAACTCACAGTGAATGACAGGGTTTGAGATGCATAAAGAGAAGAGTTTCTTTTATGATCTCTAATACCTCAAAGGCCTTCTCCCTTCCCCCTCCACTGGATGCCTTCTCTGATGAATATAGCCTACATTGATCCCCTCCCTCCCTGATAACTGTATTAGTCTGCGTTCTCCAGAGAACCTCCAGAGGAGCAAAACCGATAAGAAAGCTATATAGAACCCTGACTATCTATCAATAGGTAGATAGTAATACAGTTTATATATATATATATATATATATATATATATATATATATATATATATATATATATATATATATATTTGTTTTGAGGAATCAGAGATCAAGGAAAGCCAGTGGTGTAATCAATCCAGTTTTCATCTAAAGACCTGAGAACCAGGAGTGGAAGGTATTAACCTCTTCCAGGTTCAAGGTAAAGATTGGGATAAGATGTCCCAGCTCAAGCACTGAGGCAGAAAGGAAATGGTGGTGGTAGAGATGAATTCCTCCTTTCCCCTTTTTTCTATTCAGGTCCTCCTCAATGGGTTGGATGATGCTCACTTACATTGAGGAAGGCAATTAACTTAGCTGAGTTCATTGATACAAATACTAATCTCATCCAGAAACACCCACATAGACACACCAAGAAATAATTTTTAATCTGGGCACCCCATGGCCAGTCAAGCTGACATAGAATTAATCATCACACCAGCCCCAACCCGCATTAAGGGATTTTCCTTGTTTTCAAACTGAAAGTCTGATGTCCTGGGAAACTCTTCAGTACCCATTGCCACCCTGCCCATTCTGCCTGGGTTAAACATTTTTTCACTTGATTACATTTGATTTAAGAATTCAGCCACAGTACCAAAAAAACTCCTACTGGGTGTCTATTGAGTATCACTGCCTTAATCTGACATTTTTCTCTTTATTTTTCCACAACATTTTACAAAGCACTTTTTCCATACCTCCTACCCATATTTTTTTTCTCCAAATAAGGAACCAGAGCTTTTTGGAAATGTGGTGGATTTCAGGACTCGGCCAGAAAAAAATAGCAAGATGATCTTGGAAACTCTTGTGATGCCAGAAAGTAAGAAAGTGTATTTTTTTTTTTTAATGTAGTGCAAGAGCATGTCAAAAAAAGCACAGAAGACAATGTGAAGGAGCCCTTAATGACCAAATCTGAGACAATTTTAACAACAAAATGAAGATAGATAGATAGATAGATAGATAGATAGATAGATAGATAGATAGATAAAATAAAATAATATAAAATTCCAATCAATGAAATTACTTTTAGCTGAACAAGCACTTCTAAAGCATTGCCCAGCCACCACACATGGGCTATGCACTTGCCTAGCTATTGCTGTCCAATGGGGACCCCTCTATGGACAGTGTTTGCTTTAGAGCTCCCCATTGGGTTCTCCAAGGCTTTGCCAATTTCAAATCAGGATCCAAGTCTCCTTGTCCATCTTGCTTCCTCTCCCCTTTCATGGCTGCTAGGTCTGCACTGCAGTCTTAGCTTTTCTCTTTCTCATCCTGTGCTTTCTCTTCCTTGTGTCTCATGGTCATTACCCACCAATATTTCTCTTGCATTTCTATTCTGTCTCAGCATCTGCTTCCCAGAACACTCAAATGACACATGTATCATAAGAGAGAGGAATATCAGTGATGTCTGGGTGTTTTTTAAATAAAAATTCACTCTCTTCTGCTCGTAATACTACCCTAAAACTCTCTTCTGAGTCATTTAATTCTATTTAGCGTAAGTTTTATAATCTATAGAAAAAGATAATATTCACTATAGTACTGTAAATTAAGATTAAACAAATTAATAAATATCAAAGCATTTTATATAATGCTATGTAAATACTTAGAGAAAAATAAAAGTAAGTTCAAAATAGTGTTTCCCTTGCAGAATATTATTTCACATTAAAATGAGAAAATACGAAGTGCCTGGTTCATAGTAAATGGAATGGAACAGTAGACAAAATGAGCTCTGGAAGTAGATGTGTTAAAGAAATATTGATCTACATAAGACTGAGTCTCTCATATGCTGTTGGTGGAAGTAACAAAAAAGAAAAAGAAAAAAAACATTCTGGAAAACAGTTGGCATTATCTCAATTGGAACAGTTTAACTAATGATTCAATTTCTTTAATAATTATATGAATATTCAGACTTTTAAATTTCTTCTTCCATTGGTTTTGGTAGGTTAAAATTTTCTAGAAAGTTATACATTTCACCTAATTTCTGAGCAAGTATAAAGTTGCTCCTCTGTATTATCTTATCTTTAATCACTGATTATATTTATAACAATACCTATTTTATTCTTAATATTGTTTGTGTCCCTTTTATTCTTTTATTCTTCTTTTATCCTTGCTCAGTCTTAGAGAGTTTTGTCAATATTGTTAGTTTGTTTTAATAATCCCAACTTTGGGTTTGTTGATGTTTTCTATTTTATTAATTTTTATTCTTTTATCCTCTTGCTTTATAGCTCCTAATTTGCTGGGACAAGGGAGGCTTCCCCCTAACTTCATGGTTTGGACACTTGCTACATCACTTCTTTAGTCTTTCTCTTTTTTCTAATATTTTTTAGGCTATCATTTTTCCCTCAAAGTCCTTTTTTTGCTGTATCCTATATCATCAGTACTGCAGAAACTCATTATCAACAACTCCATCCTCCTCCCCAAAAGTAACCATTATCCTAATTTCCAACACCCTAAATTACTCTGGACTGTCTATAATATTACAAAATTGAAATTATATCATGTATGCTCTTCTGCGTTTTTATTGCCTGCATTTTCTATAATCCTTGACTTTTGTTTTCATGCATTCTATTTCTTTATCTTTGTCCTTTTCCATGGGAAAGAATTAATCAATTTTCTAATTAGTCCTACAGTTATGGCAGTTCTACTTTATCCCAGTTATTGCAACCTTTATTTTAGTAATTATAATTTCACATCTAGTATTTCCGATTAGTTGTGTGCATGTGTATGTGTGTGTGGTTAGTGCTTTTGTTTTGTGTTGTTATTTTCTTCCCTTACCTCTTTCTGTATATCTGTTATGCTTAGTCTGAATGCTCAGTATGTCTTCTCTAATACCTCTGATGCTAATGGAATTTGTACTCCAGTTTGTTACTTTTCTTTTGATGCACTGATGCTTCTCATGTGTCTCATTATTTTAGCCTGTGAGCTAATTTTCCCCTAGAGATATGACACTCTCAAGGGGCAATGCAAATGTGGAAGAAGCAGAGGCCAGACTATTAGTTCAGATGAGTTTAAGGAGCCAAGAAAGGAGGAGGATAATTCCTAGGATAGAGAGTACCAACTCCCAGAAACTCATAGTACTTGCTCTGCACACCCCCAAAAACCTTCTCAGGTCAAGGTTTCCCTCTCAGTCTCCATGGAAAAGCAACAGGTGGAGGAGGCTATCCTCAGAATGCAAACCACAACCTTGAGGACTGGAAGAGGAAGGGATGGAAAGGTAAGTAGCTGAGGGTATTCTGTCTCCACTTGTTTCCTACTTGTCTTTGCTTACTCAGATGTCTGTGTTACATGATGTTGTTATCCATGAGGATGTCTGCCCAGGTTTGTGGGTGAAGAGAAGTGAGTGTGGAACTCCAAAATTTGTTCTCTTCCAGGCACATTGCACACAGATAATCTCAGCTGACAATAGCTCTCTGCTCTACATGGGTTTCAAGGGTTGCTCCCATCTTGACATTTTCTCATCATGGATTCTTTTGGGTTCTCTAGGTTGTTCCTGAGAGAGAGAACCAGATGGATATGGCCAGGAAACCACTTTTAAACTTTGATCTAAATAACTGGCTAAGCATTTTGGACAAGATACATCAGAAGTAATGGGGAACTGACCTAATATGTTTGAGGAGGGGTAGTCATAATACACACATAATACCATACATATGGTCAAAATTCCTGAGTAGTTCATTCAAGACCAACATCCTGATTCAAATCACATATCTACTTCTTAGTAACTTGAGACTCTGGACAAGTTACTTGGTCACACTAATTCTGAGTGTTTTTATCTATAAAATAAAAGTGATAACTATATGCCACAGACTGGACTGCTAAATAGGTGAATGCAAACAAAGCACTCAGAATAGTGACTGACTCATAGTAAATTCTTAGGATTTTAGTTATTATTAAATTTCAATTTAAGTTTTTTTAAAAGGGAATCTTCAATTAATTTAGGACAAAGAAACTTAGAATATACAATGGGGAAAGGACAATCTCTTCAATAAACAGTGTAGGGAAAACTAGACAGCCACATTCAAAAGAATGAAACTGTACTAGTCAATATCTTACACTATACACAAAAAAATTAATTCAAAATGTATTAAAGACTTGAACGTAAGCTCTGAAACCATAAAATTTATAGAAGAAAATACAGACATTAAGCTCTTTGACATTGGTCTTGGTGATAACTTTTTGGATCTGACACCAATAGAAAGGCAATGAAAGCAAAAATAAACAAGTGGGACAACATCAAACTAAAAAGCTTTGCACAGCAAAAGAAACCATCAAAAAATGAAAAGATAACCTACCAAAGAGGAAAAAATATTTGCAAATTATATATCCAATAAAGAGTTAACATTGAAAAACTATAAATAACTCATACAACTCAATAGCAAAAACGAACAAAAATAATAATCTGATTTAAAAATTGGCAGAGGTTATCATACTAAGTGAAATTAGTCAGACAGAAAAAGTTGAGAACCATATGCTATCACTCATATGTAGGATATAAAACTGAAAGTAACAAATGAGCAAGACAAACAAATAAGAATTCATAGATACAGACAAAAGTTTAGTGGTAACCAGAGGCAAAAGTTAGGTGGGGAGGTAGATAAAGGTAAAAGGGTATCAAATGTATGGTGACAAAAGGAAATTTGACTTTGGGTGGTGAACAAACAGTGCAATATAATATGATGTATTATTTAATTATAACCTTGAAAGTTACATAATTTTATTAGCCAATGTCACTCTGATAAACTTAATTTAAAAAATAAAGAAGTTCAGAAAAGACAAGGTAAAAGTATTTGTAAACAAATAGCTTTAAAACAATTTCCAAAGGCAGCACAGGAAATTGGGGTTGGTCCAAATAATTCAACTAGAAAGAGAAATGCTGACTTCTACCATTAAGAAGATTAAAAATAACTTATCATTCTGGTGACAGATGATTAGTAGAATTAGTGAGGTGATCACATTGTAAGGTATAAAAATGTCAAACCACTATATTGTACACCTGAAATTAATATAACCAACATAAGATTGTATACCAACTATACTTACATACTTAATTTAAAAAAAGGTTTATTAAAAAAATTGACAGAGGACCTGAATAGACATTTTTTCATAGAAGACATACAGATGGCCAACAGGTATGTGAAAAAGTGCTCAACATCATTAATCATCAGGAAATGCAAATCAAAACTACAATAAATGGCTATTATAACAAAGACAAAAAATAACAAGTATTGCTGAAGATGTGGAGAAAAGAGAACTTTTGTACAATGCTGGTGGGAATGTAAATTGGTTCATCCCCTATGAAAACAATATGGAGGTTCCTCAAAAAATTAAAAATAGAAATACTATTATAACATAGCTATTCCACTTCTATTTATCTGAAAAAGACTAAAACACTAATTCAAAAAGATTTATGCACCCCATGTTTATTGCAACATTATTTACAATAATCAAAAAAAATTGAAACAAACTAAATGTCTATCATGGATGAATGAATGCAGAAATGTGGTGTACACACACACACACACACACACACACACACAATAGAATATTATTCAACCACAAAAATAGAATGAAATCTTGCCATTTGAAATGACATGGATAGACCTTGAAGGCATTACGCTAAGTGAAATAAGTCAGGCAGAGAAGGATAAATAGTGTATAATTTCACTTATATGTGGAATCTGAGTAAAAAAGAATTAAAAAGAAAACTGAGTTAATGGATTTAGAGAACAGTTTGGTGGTTGCTGGAGGTTGGGTGGATGAAATGGGTGAAAAAGTTTCAAATTTCCAGTTGTCAAATTTAGAACAAATCATGGAGATGTGATGGACAGATGTAATGGACACATCTGAAAGTAGCTAGGAGAATGGATCTTGAAAGCTGTCATTGCAAGAAAAAAAATTTTGTAACTATGTATGGTGACATATGTTGGTTGGACTATGGTAGTGATGAGTTCAAAATATATATAAAATCAAAGTAATGTGAAACTGATTTGTCAATTATAGCTCAACCTAAATAAAAAATTACTAAATTACTATGTATAATTTTCATAACAAAAATATAAAAGAATAATACAAAAAGAAATAACACTTTAAAAAATTTATTTACATTTATTAAAAGTACAAACATCCTTTTCTGCTTTTACCTCAAATCATTACTAATAAAATTTCAGAGAATGCAGTGTTTTAAAAAAGGAATCTTAGAAACTTCTCTAAAACAGAATTGTCTAAAAACTGGAAGACCACTCTGAAAGGTGTTGGCTATGAGCTGATCACTGATTTTAGTTTTCTTTTTCTTTTTCTTCCTCCCTTTTATTTCCCTCTTGCATTTTTCTCTAAGTTTGCTGGAGTTCAATAGTTGCTTAATACATGTTCTTGACTTACTGATACCATAAGTATAGAGTAGCATACTTTTTAGTTTCATGAGGTAAAATTGCTTTGCTCCCTTCTGGAACAACTGTTTAAGAATATTCTAGAAATTGACTAAAAAGCTATACAGCACTAGAATAAATGTGTTCTTAGTGAATCATTCCAAAAATAATAAACATAAACATAAGAAACCCTATGTTTGCAAGAGATCCTTCTGCTGCTTCTTGACTAGAAGAAGAAACCTCCTCCACTGGGGCAGGTGTCCTTTCTTCATGATCTGCATAAGGGTAGGAAAGTCGTGGCTGTACCCTTCACCCTGAGTCATGTTGTATTGTGAAACCTTGCACCTGTGGTACCATTGCTTGTACTTAAAGTCCAAGTACTTTTGGATGGTACTCTGGATACTGACTGCACCCATACATCTCTCTAGGGCATCCATCCTTGTTTCTGGGGCCAGGCTAAAAGCCTGGTGTACTTATGGCCTCTGATTCTTCACTTTCAACAGCATCCTCCCAGTAATCCATGTGCAGAATGCTCTTCCTTGCCATTATCCAAACAAAATTAAAAGCAACAAAATTGTCAGTTAACAAAATTAACAAATAAGAGTTCACTTGCATATCAACAATAATAGACACAGAGGTGATCAGAGGCCCCTATCACCCAGACTCCACTTAAATTCATCTGGAATTGATCTATAAATTGTAATCCTTGGAATAGTCTTAGTTTTGCTAAAGAAAAAAATGTTTTATCTCTTTTCTTTTCAGTGGTCATCTTCTCTTTTTAAATATTTCTCCTCTCTAAACTTACTGTTTGTTTATTTCTGTTTGTTTTTGCATCAGACACATTGCTTCCAACATCTTTTCATACTATAGTTTCTGCCCAGTAGGCAATGACAATGGCTGTGGCAGGTGTCTGGGTCTTGTCTATGCTGTGTCACAAAATGAGATAAAGGCAGAATACATGGCATGAATTTTTGGTGAGACTAAATAGAAAATTAAAATCACAAACAGAATCCTTTCAAATGTATAGGTCATATTCCCACAATGTGATTGTACTCATGCCATTCTGTGCCAAGGGTGGATAACATCAGCCTAATATTTGGTACCTTTCTTACTATGTGCCATATTCTAAAAAATGCTAATCTTATTTGATGCAGATATTAAGTTTCTTGCCCAGTACCATGAGTAAGTGGCAAAGACAGTATTCAAAATCACATAGTCCATGTGAGTCCAAGCCTGAGCATGTAACTACTA
The DNA here is from genome assembly GCA_030015415.1 of Cynopterus sphinx. Classification (NCBI taxonomy): domain Eukaryota; kingdom Metazoa; phylum Chordata; class Mammalia; order Chiroptera; family Pteropodidae; genus Cynopterus; species Cynopterus sphinx. The sequence continues at coordinate 84,204,465 of CM057379.1, read as the reverse complement.
TGCAACATAGGAAATTAAGCAGCAAGCTATTACCTTAAGCCTTGCTCTTTTTCTGTGTATCATGCCCTCCTTAATTAAACCCATGGTAGGCCTCCCTCATCCTTCAAGGGAGAAGAAATCATCCTCCTCCACCCTGCAGAGAGAAAGGGTAATGCTCTGTGTCCAATTTTCTTTTCATTGCTATTTTTATTATGGAAACACAAATGTTCAGTGATTCCAAAATGAAAACAGGGGAAGTTAATTTTGTCATCCTTATCTAATAAAATTCTTAATGGGTTTCTCACCCATTATCAGAAATACATTTATTGTTTCTAAAAAAAAATTTCTCAACTGCACAGTAGTAGATCATAACTTCAAAGAAATTAAAAATTTTTTAAAGAGATACTCTTTGGTTCTTAGATCTCTTAAGCATCATTAGCTATTTGGGATTTAGTTCTATTTCCTCAATTTGGATCAGAAATAAGTATTCCGAAGGTGGATTTAGCATTTTTAGCACCAATTTTGTGTAGTGAAAATTCATGCTGTTTGACATGAAAAATCACGAGCATGATTTTGGATTAGTCTTTTGATTTAAATCAATTTACCCATCTTCAAAAATATCCTGGAATCTTTTCTCTCTCTTACTCCCCTTCATCCAATATGAATAACATATGGTTAATTTAACTGGAGTGTTAATAGTGATTTTTGTTTCAAATCTCAAAGGATTATTAGTTCTAGAGAAGCTTACTCTGCATGTGGTGCTCAGACTGTGAGGCTGAGGGTGGAGACTTGGGTATAAAAAAAAAATTATTTCTTTTATACAACAATTGTTCTCAAAGTGGACCTGTGGTATCAGAATCACTTGGGAACTTGTTGGAATGTAAGTTATTAGGCCTCACTCATTCCCTACTAGATGAGAAATGCTGAGAATGGGCTCCTGTAGTCAGTATTTTAATTAACCTGCAGGTGATTCTGATGCACATTAAAGTTTGAGAACCATTGTTATAGTATACTCTAAGCGTCGTGATCACTGTCTCTTTCCCAAGAGTATTAACCCCATGTCTGCTTCTCTCTTTCTTCAACAAATATTCACTAAGTGTCTGGTGTGTGTCAGGCACTGCTCTAGGCACTGAGGATATGATGTTGAAAACAATGAACAGAAAACCTTGCCCTGTGAAACTAACATTCCAACAGGGGATGACAGATAATGATCAAGTAAATATATATTGTATTTTTAATGTAAATTTTAATGTAATAAATGAAATTAAGGAAAATAATACAAGGATAGCAGATACTTGGAAAATATCAGCTTGACTCCTTAAACTACTTTGCATGTACTGAAAAAGAAAAACTGTTGTAAAAATAAATAATAAATAAATAAAAGTGACAAATTCTATGCTAAATGAAATAACTTTGTGTTATCCTCTCAATGAGTCTTTTTTTCTACCAGCACCCACTTTTAGTATATCTTTGGAAATTATATACATTCTTATAAAATAGGCTAATACACTTCATCATCACAAAAAAGAATATCACCTGACTTTCAGATCAACATTCTTATATCATAAACATCCTGGATCAGAATCAAAGGTTCTGGGAGTTCCAGGGTATCTATAGATCATATAGTGTCACTGATTTTTTACTTATTTGTGTACACCTCATGTGACACAAATACATTTTGAACTCCATAAGGGGATTGTCTATATTCTCATGGTCTTCAAATTAATTATTTGAAATTCGAGGGGAAATAAATATATAATCTTTGTTGTCTTAGCACAAAGTTCAAAACACACCAAGTGCTTGACAAATGTTTATTGACAGTGATGATAAATATGCTTTTTTCATTAAATTCTCATGGATTGAAATATTTTCTGCACTTGGACTTGAAATAAAACATCTCCTGTTTGACCCTAATGCTATCATCAACTTAATAACCAGAAACTATTTCATCCTGGCACTCCAGTTAATCAAAGTGATAGTGTCATTGCCATAATATAAAACTACTAAAATTATTTTAAGATATGCATTATATAAATTGGATATTTTTTCCAACTTTATCTGATTTAATGTTCACAAAAAATTGTAAGAACTTAGATTTAGGAAAGATTATTTTGGGGTACAAATGAGAGAAGTACACTTCAAATTATCTTTAACAAAACATTAACAATTTATTGTAATATAATATATTGAAAGATTATTTATGTATTTAACAAAATTCATGTATAAATTTTATGATAACTACAACAATTCCTTTTTTTTGAGGAGTTCTCATTTCAGTCTCCCCAAAATGGGAGGATGGATCAGAAACCCCCTTCTGGAGGTAGGGCCCTCGATATACAAAACCCTCAGTGAATAAACTAAATAAAATTCCTGTTCTAAAGAGGGAAATGTTAGAAAAACTGCTGGTCTCTTCCTTACCTTTGGGTAAGAAAAAATGAATAAAAGTCTTCTAAAAATTTGTAATTAAAAATATAAAATAAAGATTTAGGGAGAAATTTATACCATGTACGTATTCTGGAAAATTTCAACTCAATTTTAGATTAAAGTAGATTCAAACAGGTAAATTTCTCTGGGACCTGATATAAGAAAGCACAATCTGAAAGAAACAATTACTATGAGCAAGAGTCAACAGAAACAATGACTGTAGGATAAGAGCTACAAAGAATATAGTGGAATTACTAACAGCACTATAGAAATAAAATGTGTTTAATACATTTAGATGAATAAAATGGATCAAAAATGATGGAGGATTGAGGAAATGTAAAAATAATCAGAAGATTAGAAAAAAATTTTCAAAGAACTATTAAAATTTAAGAATATTAGAATTGTAGAAAAAAAATAGACAAGTTGAGCAGCAGCCTGACATAGATAAAGAGAGAATTAGTGTGCTGGAAGATAGATCTGAAAACATTACTAAGGAATCAGCACAAAGAAAAAGAAGTGAAAAATATAAGAAATTAAAGACATGAAAAAAAGAAAGAGAAGGTCCAATTTGATTTAGATATAATACCTGAAACTGTAAAACTTCTATAAGAAAATATAGGTACAAAGCTTCAAGTAATGGTTTCTTGTATATGACACCAAAAGCACAGGCAACAAAAGCAAAAATAGACAAATGGGATTGCATCAATAAGCACTTAATATACAAAACACATAAAGAACTTTTACAAATCAATGGCAAAATTTTTTTTAATGTTGCGAAGGACTTAAATAGACACTCTCCAAAGAAGACATATAAATGTCCAACAAGTATATGAAAAGATGCTCAATATCACTAATCATCAGGGAAATGCAAATCAAAACCGCAATGAGTTATCACTTCACATCTATTAAGATTGCTATTATATAAAATGACAAATAAAGAAAAATTACAAGTTTAATTGAGGATGTTGGAAAAATTAGAACCCTTGTGCACTGGTGGTAAGAATGTCAATTGTTTCTGCTATGGAAAACAATATGGAGACTCCTCAGAAAATCAAAACAGAACTACCACGTGATCTAGCAATTTCACTTCTGGGTATTTATCCAAAAGAAGTGAAATCAACTTCTCAAAGAGATTTTTGTAGCCCCAAGTTCATTGCAGCATTATTCACAAGGGCAAGATTGGAAGCAAACTAAATGTTCATTAACAGAGGAATGGATAAAGAAAATGTGGTATGTACATATATGAAATATTATTCAACCTTTAAAAATGAAGAAAATTTTGTCATATGAGAGAACATGGCTGAACCTAGCAGATATTATCCTAAGTGAAATAAGTCAGTCACAGAAAGACAAATACTGCATGAGGTAATGAAGTATCTGAAGTAGTCAAGTCCATAAAATATATTATTTATATGTATATATTATACATATAAAACATATAGTATATATATAAACTGTGTATATATTATATGTATATATTTAAATTTATGTATATATAATGTCATGTATTATAGATTATATGGTATATTTTACATATATCATATAATATATATAAAGTAAGTTCATACTGTGTAGAACTTTGTATCTTGCCTTTTTCATATTAAATATTCTTCCAAAACATGATGTTTAATGGCTGCATGATATTCACTTCTATAAAGGTACTATAATATACTCAGTCATCATGCTGTCATTAGTCACAGACCTCACGTAAACCCATGTTGAACTGAAATTTTTTGACTACCTGTGTGTCCCTACATTAGACTGTGAGGGCCCCAAATGGAAGGTTGGTGGATCCCAGGCCACAAGGCACAGCAGAAATCTGGTAATCCTTGGCAGGCTTCAGGTGTGAACAGCTCCCTTGTGCCCACCTGCTACGTGCCTGGAGTTTTCATTTCTTTGAAGAGATCTAATATGTACCCTTTCCCACATTGCTGCTGGCTTGTTCTCCCTGACAGCCAGACAACAATGGAAAAAATTCTAAGGTATTTTGAGAATGGAAATAGAAAGGAACAGTAATTGCCTAGTCTGGCAGCTTACACACAGAATCAAAAGACCCAGTTTTGCAGGTTTCTTGGAACAAATGACGTTTGCCTTCAGTAACTGTCTAAGTTCAATACCTTTCTATGAAGGTTATTATTATTCTTGTGTATTTATCTAATACTCAGAACTAGTCGAAATCTTTTCACATCTACAAATTAATAAGGGGATGATCACGAGTTTTGTCTACCTTTTAAAAATAACTTAAGCTTAAAGTAATTCTCACATTTGGGAAGAAATTCTGGTCTGCTTCCCATAGAGATAATAAACTCTTACAAGCACATAATTTACCCACTTAGTGCATTTTCTGAAGAGAATCTGTTAGGCTGTCTGCTGAAGGGACTATTTGGGCTTAATTGATCAATTATGATAAAACTCATAGAATTTTATAGCTGGGAAGAGCCCTTGTTTGACAGATAAGGAGATGAAAGCCCAAGGTCACACAGACAGCTCGTGGAAGCAGGTGGATTGAGAGAAAAATCTAACTCCCTGCTCAGGACATGTGCGACTTGCCTTTCTTAAGGAGCCACTGCACAGAACCCCAGGTCTCTGAGTCAGGCCACTGTTTATGTGGATTCTTTAATTGCGAGGAACATGTAAGAAAGAAGGTGATATAATTGCAATATAACAGCTTTCTGTGCGGCCTCTCTCCCAGTTGCATCTTGTTGATCTCACTGGTTGTCCTGTGGGGGCCTCTCATATAGACCCTTCTGTGGCCATAACATTGAGGTTGCCATGGAAGGCCTGAGGAAGGGTCTAAAGGCAAGCCCAATCCTGACACCAGAGGGGCTCTACCTGAAGTCCATGGCCCTACAGTAATTTTACTTGGCTCCCTCCTGGCCTTGTTTTGTAGGTTTGGCTCCAAGAGAGATTCTATGGGTTGTATTGTGTTCCCTCAAGATGTGTTAGAGTCTTAACCACCAGGACCTTAGAATGTGATACTATTTGGAAACAGAGTCTTTACAGAGGTACTCAAGTTAAAACGAGGGGATTAGGATGGCTGTAATTTAATATAACTAGTGTCCTTCAAAAAAAGGGAAATTTGGACACAGAGGAAAACACATATAGAAGGAGATGATGTGAAGAAGAAAAGACTCTATCAACAGGCAGGGAATTCCTGAGGCTACCAGAAGCTAAGAGAGAGGCCCAGGACAGATTCCCTTCAAAGCCCTTATAAGGAATCAACTATACTGACACCTTAATTTCAGACTTTCAGGCTCCAGACCTGTGAAACCATAAATTTCAGTTTAACCACCCCTCTGTGGTACTTTGTTACAGCAGCCCAAGGAGACTAATACCAGGGGCATCCTTCTACCGTATGACCTCTCATTGTCAAGATCTATCTCCTTGATAACAATCCTGTTTTATTTCTATGTCTCACATCAGATTCTTTAGAGAAAGGATCTTTTTGGTCTACTTCTTTTTCTTATACCCAATGAGTCTACAGATTTTTACTCTTAGTTTAAGGACCCACACCTGGTTCAATCAGCTGTGATCTAAAACAAATTGCATCCGTTTAGCTGGGGCAGGATACAGGCAATGTCTATAACTCTAAAAGGGGCAGAAGATTTTAGGCACTAGATTAATACATCTTGTACCATTGTAAAGAAAACCACATGTGATGCTTAATGTTAATAATTTGTGAAGCCATGCTAGGGGACAGAGACTCTCTAAGCCAAAACAGTAAGAAAGAAGGCTGAAATGAAATGTTATATAACAAAGGAAGATGTAGTCTAATAATTCATAATAAAACATTTAAATAAAAAAGTATTTCTATAGAAGGAAGCTATCAAGAAAATTCTAGGAAAATAATAACAACGAGCAAATGTTTTGTGCCAGTCTCAGCACAAATGATGCTATTGGCTAGAAATGACTGGGGATACTCACCTAGACCCATGTACCCCCACAGACATTTCCATTTTAGGGAACCAGTGTTGTGGCTGGACCAGCCCTTTGGTTTTTATGATTGCAAGATGCTCTCAGGGAACTTTGAAGAAACAAGATTTATTACTCACAGGCCCTAGACTGTATATGGCATACTCAAAGCTGGCCACAAAGCAAGCTTGTGGGCAGAGGGAGACAGAGAGCATAGGCTTGGGATTCTGTTTTTATTGGAGTTGAGGATGGGGTCCTAGAGTTTTGTGGGTTTACTCTTCATTGGAAAATTTAAAGCATAAGAAGAAGAATTAAACCCACAGGAAGGAAAAAGCAATCAGTCAAATAGTCAGTTCTCTAAGTCAACCAGAGATCTCTAAAACAAAGGAAACTTCAGGGGTGGGGCAGCCTGGCTCTTCATCTAGTCATATGGCTGGTAATGTGTTTATTTGAGATGGTTGTCTTTGAAGTGGAAGCCTTGGTAATCAAAAACTTAATGTTAGGCACTTGCATTACAATCTAAAAGGCCAACTGTCAACTGTCGGAGGGTATACACTATAGCAAGATGAAACAGGACTTACTCAGCTGTGTTTAAAGAAGAAAGACACTGAAACAGTCTCATCCCATAACAGGGGAGACCAAAATAGTCATCCGTGAGTTGTGTGTAAGGTTAGTCAAAGCTGCTTCTCAGTTATTTTGGCTCTGATTTTATAGTTAACCAAGAAGCTGTCTGCTTAGTAATCCAACCGATCATACTTCTGGAAAGAGGATGCCCTGGAGGATGGAAATGGAAATTTTGATCATTCTCTTTTAAGGAAATAGGTTGTCATTCAGACTTATACATCAGACTTTTGTGAGTTAAACAATATGAATCAGTTCCCCTGAGGCTCAAATACTTCTCCATGGCCTGAAACAATTAGACAGCAAAACCAAGCTAAGAACTAAACTCTGAACAGCAGTAAGCTCAACAAACATGACTGTCAGTGAAAGCTTTCTGAACAGATGTGTGCCTTTCTTTTCTGTCCCCCCTTGTTCTGATCTCCTAATTGCCACTAGAAGTCTAAGAGAATATTCAAACCGGAATCAGTCCCATATAGGAAAAAAGAAAGCTAAACTTGGATTTGGGCAGATACAGCTTAAGTTCTGTCTTGCCACTTATTTCACATGTAATTCTGAGCAAGTTGCTTAACCTCTGTGACCTCCATTGTCTCAATTTTAGAATGAGAATAGTAAAATCTATCTTACACAGATGGAAAAAAAGAAGCATCTTGCATAGAGTATAACACAGTATACGTGTGTAACAGATGACAACTCTGGCTTTAGCTTGTAGATCATGTCTGATATCGGTTGAATTTACCATTCACTCTTTCCAGTTATCTCCTCTTACCAGTAGCTGATGGCTGTTCAGGGAATGAAAATTAATTTTTACATTAGCCCAAGCAAAACATAATTAGGAAGTCAAATCTGTTGCCGTAGCAGCCACAACAGTAAAAATAGGAGTGTGCATCATAGATAATGGCGTATTTAGCAGCCTGCAGTGTCCTTGCAAGCCCGTCCCTCACACAGATGGCTGAATTTATGGAGATTTCATGACACAAAGCAAAGAACACTGGGCTTGAAATTTAAAATTCTTCATTCTAGTCCTGTTCCTGTCATTTTGTGGGAGACCTCGGGTATATTACCTCTCTCTCTGTGCTTACATTTCCTCATTTTAATGTGGCAATACTCCCAGCTTGACCTGAAGAAATGCTTATCCTAGGACTCAGGGAGGCTCAGAATGGTGAGGGGCTGGTAAAACAGATATTCTCAGGGTCTCTTTACATTAAAAAATGAAGAATGTGGCAGTCATGGAGGTGCACAGCTCATATATCCTTTCAAGAGAACTTACTGTGTGGAGTGTAGTTGGCGGTCAGGCCCCAGGTTCTGCACCCTTCTGATCTTCCATGGGTCCTCCATAGACTCTCACAGCATTCACACAGAAATGACTTTTCCCTCCCAGCTGCTCCCACTCAATGGCTGGGCACAGCAAGGATACTAGAGCAGGCTGTTTCTGCCCACTCTGGGCCTTCTAACAGATCATCTTTGGGGAGTGTGGTAGCTAGTCACTAAAACAGTTCAGTGATCCCCCAAAACACACAGGACATTGATACCCTGTACAGACCCCTCTGATAATGACCAGTAGGACTCCACAGACTGAAAGTGTTACTTTGAAGCTAGATAAAAGGCAGATAAATATGTCAAAGCTTCTATTTTGTATTCCCTTGGGTCATTCACTCTGGGGGAAACAGTTCTTTGGAGATGTCTTAATGGTGAGGAAATAGAGGCCTCCTGCCAGTAGCCACCATGTGAGCGAGCCACCTTGGAAGAATAGCCTCCCACCCAAATCATGTCTTTAAATGACCATAGTCAACATCTTGACTGCAACCTCATGAGAAGCTGTAAGCTAGAACCACCTGCTAAGCTGCTCCAGAATTCCTGACCCACAGAAACCATGAGATCAGAAAAGTTTCTTATTGTTTAAAGCAATAAGTTTTAGAATAATTTGTAACACAGTAATAGATAACTAATTCAGGGACTCCTAGCCAAGACTCTCAGAGTTGTGCTACAGTCCAGTGCTCTTTCTACCTGGTTCCCTTTCCTTCCCTCTCTCCCTACACCATTGTAAGACCTGCATGGTGATTGAGCTAAAGGCCCTCCTGCCAGCTCCTGCTCCTTCTTTTCTTTATTCTTCAGAGGCATTTCCCCCTATAAATCTTGTCTTTGTCTAACCTTTTTTCTTGTTTCTCTGAAGTTTTGAACCGCTACAGTGGGAAACACAAAGAGATTGGAGGTGCCCAAAACTGTCACTGTTTTTGGATGAAATATTTCCAAGGACAGAGAAGCATTTATCCCCAAGCTATGCCTTAGTTTCTGTAACTGAGTACCAGGATGAAGAGATTATAAGCCCAACTAGCAACAGAGATACAGTGTCAATGTCAGTGGATGCAGCAGAGATAGCAGCAGCACATCAGGGGGCAATGGGAGCGTCAGCGGTTATGTCTGGGGCAGCAAACAGTGTCAGGACCAGTGCGATCAACACTGGCCATTAGTGACATTATGTGAGCAGCGTTCATATGGTATTGGCAGAACCAAAACTGCTTTGGCAGCATGCGAACTTTGAGCAAAATCAAGTTTAGAAAAATACAAACCACACAGGCAACCAACAGCCATATTACAGTCTGGGTGCTCTCCACCCTCCTCTTCTCCTTTTTCCTCTCCTTATTCTGCTCCTTCCCCTTTTCCTTCTTCCTCTTCTTCCTCTTCTGCTTCTTCTGTTGCTGCTGCTTCTGCTTACACTTCCACCTCATCCTCTGCCACTGCCTCCAACTCTGCCATCGCCTCCTCCTTTTCTTCTTCCTCTTCCTCTCCTTCCTCCCCCTCCTCCTCCTCCTCCTCTACTGCTTCTGCTGCTTCTTCCACTTCTTCTGCTTCTACTTTTTCTGCTTCTTCTTCTGGTTCTGCTTCTGCTGCTTCTTCTTCAATGTCAGGTATACAATAAAATGAGTAGACATTGATATAATTTATAAAGTGATTGATCCCCTATTACTCTAGTAACTTTCTGACACTATAAACAACCATTACAATATTATTAACTATATTTCCTATTCTGTACTTTACATCTCTGTGACCATTTTATAATTACTTCTTCATCCCTTTACCTTTTTCATCCTGGCCCCCAAACCCCTCACCACTGACAATCACCAGTGTTTTTCTCTGTTAGTCAGTTCTTGTTTTGTTTGTTCACTTTTTCACCTTAGATTCTGTGTATAAGTGACATCATATGATATTTGTCTTTCTCTTCCTAACTTATTTCATTCAACATAATACTCTCTAGATCCATCCTTGTCATTGCAAGTGGTAAGATCTTATTTTTTAGGGCTGAGTAATATTCCATTGTGTATATGTACCTCTACTTTTTTATTTAATCATCTATTTATGGGCACTTAGGTTGTTTTCATAACTTGGCTATTATAAATAACATTGCAGTGAACACAGGGGTGCATAAGTCTTTGTGAATTAGTGTTTTGGTTTTCTTTGAATAAATACAATTTCTGGGTCAAAAGATAGTTCTGGTTTTAATTTTTTGTGAAACCTCCATACGGTTTTTCATGTTGGCTATATCCCACCAACAGTGTATGAGGGTTCCTTTTCTCATATCTATGCCAACACTTGTTTTTTGATTTATTGATGGTAGTCATTCTGACATGTATGAAGTGATACATTGTGGTTTTAATGTGCATTTCTCTAATGATTAGTGACATTGAGCATCTTTTCATATGACCATTAGCCATCAGTATATCCTCTTTGGAGAAATACCTATTTAGGTCTTCTGCCCATTTTTTAATTGGAGTGTGTGTGTGTGTGTGTGTGTGTGTGTGTGTGTGTGTGTGTGTGTGTGTGTGTTGAGTTGCATGAGTTCTTTATAAATTTTGGATATTAATTTTTATTAGATGTATTATAAGCGAATATCTTTTCTTATTCAATAGGTTATCATGTTGTTTTTTGATGGTTTTTTTTTGCTGTGCAAGAACTTTTTAGTTTGATGTAGACACATTTATTTATTTATTTCATTTCCCTTGCCTGAAAAAATATATCAGAAAAAAATATTACTAAGAGCAATGTCAGACAGTTTGCATCCTATGTTGTCTTCTAGAAGTTTTATAATCTTTGGTCTTACATTTAAGTCTTTAATCTATTTTGAGTTTATTCTTGTATGTGGTGTAAGATGGTCATCTAGTTTCTTCTTTTTTTCTTCTCCTCCTCCTCCTCCTTCTTCTTCTTTTGCCTGCATCTGTCTGGTTTTCATAACACCATGTATTGAATAGATTGTCTTTACATCATTATATATTCTTGTCCCCTTTGTCATAGATTAAATAACCATATAGGAAGGGATTTATTTCTGGCCTCTTTATTCTGTTCCATTGATAGATGTGTCTGTTTTTAGGCTAATACTATGCTGTTTTGATTGCTATAGCATAGCAGCATAGTTTGATATCAGGTAGTGTGATACCTCCAACTTTGTTCTTCTTTCTCAAGATTTCTGTGGTATTCAGAATCTTCTGTGGTTTCCTATAAATTTTAAAATTACTTGTTTTTTTCTGTAAAAATGTCATTGGTATTCTGATAAGGATTGCATTAAATCTATAGACTGCTTTCAGTAGTATGGACATTTTAATTATGACGATTCTATCTATGAGGATGGTACATGCTTTCATTTATTTGTATCTTCTTCAGTTTCTTTCCTCAATGACTTATAATTTTCTGAGGTCTTTTACCTCCTTGGTTAAATTTATTCCTAAGTATTTTATTGTTTTTCCTACAATTGTAAATGGAATTGTTTTCTTAATTCTCTTTCTGATAGTTTGTTATTAGTGTATAAAACTGCAAATGATATCTGAATATTAATTTTTATCCTGTTACTTTACTGTATTTGTTTATCAGTTCTAATAGATTTGGGTAGAATCTTTAGGGTTTTCTTTATGTAGTCATCTGAAAACAACAAGAGTTTTACTTCTTTTCCAATTTGATATCTTTTATTTTCCTTTCTCATCTGACTCTTGTAGCTAGGACTTCCAATAATAAGATGAATAAAAGTGGTAAAGGCAAACGTCCTTGTCTTATCCCTGACCTTAAGGAAAATGCTTTTAGCTTTTCCCCATTGAGTATCATCTTAGTTATAGGTTTGTCCTATATGGCCTTTATTCTGTTGAGGTAAGTTCTCTCTACTCCCATTTTGCTGAGAGTTTTTATTATAAAAGGATGCTGGATTTTCTCAAACAAGTTTTCTGCATCTATTGATATAAATATATGATTTTTATCTTTTAGTTTGTAAATGTGCTGTATCAATTTATTGATTTGCAGATATTAAACCAACCTTGCATCCCAAGAATAAGTCCAACTTGATCATGGTATATGATATTTTTAATGTATTGCTGAATTTGGTTTGCTAATATTTTGTTGAAGATTTTTGCATCTATGATGATCAAAGTTATCGATCTATAAGGTTTTTTTTCATAATGTTTTCTTCTGATTTTTGAATCATAGCAATGTTGGCCTTGAAAAATGAGTTTGGGAGACATTCCTCCTCTTGAATTTAAAAAATAGTTTGAGAACAATATGTATTAATGTTAGGTCAAATTCACCTATGAAGCCACCCAATCCAAGACTTTTGTTTATTTGAAATTTTTAAATTTCTGATTCATTTTATTGGTGGTAATTAGTTTCTGTTTCTTCTTGACTCAGTCCTGGGAGATTACATGTTTCTATGAATGTATCCAATGCTTCCACATTATCTAATTTGTTGGCATGCTGTTATTCATAGTACTTTCTTATCTTTTTTACTTGTGTGGAGTCTATTGTTACTTCTCTTTATTCATTTATGATTTTATTTATTTGGGTCCTCTCTCTTTTTCTTGATGAGTCTGGTTAAAGGTTTGTCAATATTTTTTATCCTTTCAAAGAACAAGTTTTTGATTTAATTGATCCTTTGTGTTGTTTTACTAAACTCTATTTCATTTATTTCCATTCTGATCTTTGTTATTTCCTTCCTTCTACATATTTTAGGTTTTGAGTGCTGTTTTTTTTTTTCTTAGTTCTTTTAAGTGTAAGGTTATATTGTTTATTTGACATTTTTTTTTTATTTCTTGAGGTAGGCCTGAATTGCTATGAATTTCTTTCTTAGGGCTGCTTTTGCTTTGTCCCACAAATTTTGAGTCATTATGTTTTCACTTTCATTTTTCTCTAGGTACCTTTTGATTTCTTCCTTGTGCTCATTGTTCACCCATTGTTTAGTAGCATGCTATTTAACCTATGTGTTCATGTATTTTTCAATTTTTTTCTTGTAATTGATTTCTAGTTTCATACCATTGTGGTTGGAGAAGATGCTTAATATAATTTCAATCTTCTTAAATTTATTAAAACTTGTTTTGTGGCCTAACATGTGGTCTACAAGGAAAATGTTCCATTTGCATTTGAAAAGAATGTATAATTAGCTGCTTTGGGATCAAATGCTCTGAAAATGCCAATTAAATTCATCTTGTCTAGTTTTTCATTTAAGGCTACTATATTTTTATTGATTTTTTCTCTGGAAGATGTGTCCATTCATCACTGGGTTGTTAAATTCTCCTGCTGTGAGTGTTTTACAGTCTTTCCCTTTATGTCGGTCAATATTTGCTTTGTTTATGGAGGAGCTCTTATGTTGTATGCATGTATGTTCTTGAGTGTTATATCCTCCTCTTGTGTTGATCTTTTTATCATTATTTAATGTCCTTCTTTGTTTCTTACTATAGCCATTTTTTTAAGGTCTATTTTGTCTTATATAAGTATTGCTTCCCCAGCTTTATTTTCATTTGCATTTGCATGATGTATTTTTTTTTTCTATTCCTTTACTTTCAGTTAGTATGTGTCATTTGATCTGAAGTCGGTCTTTGTAGACAGTATATGTATGGGTCTGGTTTTCTTATTCATTTAGCTACCCTGTGTTTTGATATGGAGCATCAAAATCTATTTAATCCATTTACATTTAAAGTGACTTTTGATAGGTACGTATTTATTACCATTTTATTATTCATTTTTATATTTTGGTTACTGTTCGTTCATTTGTTTTCCCCCCTTCTTTTTTTTTAAACAAGTCCCTTTAACGTTTCTTGTAATATGGCTTGTTGGTGATGAATTCCTTTAACTTTTTCCTGCCTTGGAATCTCTTTTTCTCACCTTCAATTTCAATTGATAGCCTTGCTGGGTATATTAGTTTTGGTCATAGGTTCTTGCTCTCCATTTGTTTGAATATTGTGTGCCAATCCCTCTGGTCTGCAAAGTTTCTATTGAGAAATCAGATGACAGTCTAATGGGAGTACCCTTGTAAGCGACTAACCACCTTTGTCTTTAAACTTGGCACTTTAATTATGATGTGTCTTGGTGTGGGCCTCTTTGTGTTCTTTTTTGGGACTCTCTGCACTTTGTAGACTTGTATGTCTATTTTCTTTGCCAGGTTATGAAATCTTTCTGTTATTATTTCTTCAAATAGGTTCTCAATCTCTCTCTCTCTCTCCCTCTCTCTCTCTCTCTCTCTCTCTCTCTCTCTCTCTCTCTCTCTCTCCCTCCCCCACCCTCCTTCTGGTACCCCTATGATGCAAATGTGGGTATGCTTGTTGTCTCAGAAGTCTCTTATAATTTCTTAGTGTTTTTAAATTCTTTTTTCTGTTGATATTTTGATTCAATGTTTTTTGCTACCTTCTCTACCAAATGACTGATTCAGTACTCTGCTTCATCTATTCTACTGTTGATTTCCACTAATGTATTCTGCATTTCACTTATTGTATTATTCATTTCTGACTCCCTGTTGAAGACCTTACTGAGCTAATCTATTCTCTCCTCAAGTTCATTGAGCATCCTTATAACCAATGTTTTGAACTCTGTCTCTGGTAGTTGGCTTGCCTCTATTTCAGTTTTTTTCCCGCCCCAATGCCCCTGGAGTTTTCTCCTAGTGTTTCATTTGAAGCATGTTTGTTTTCTTATTTTAGTTGCTTCATTTATATGTATTAGATAAGTTTGTTATGTCTCCAAGACTTGGCCAGCTGGCTTTATGTAGTAGGTCCCCTGTGTAACCCAGTGGCGTGATCTCCCTAATTACCTGTGCCAGGAGCTCCAGGAGTGTTCCTTCTGTGAGTTGTCTATGTTCTTCTGTTGTAGTTAATCTTTGATTGCTGTTAGCATGCCAGTGGCTGGACTGAGTCTCAGGCTGACTGGCTGTGAGTATTGGCCATGCCCACAGAGTATGAACTGCTGTATGGGGGCTGACTGCACTGAGTGGGATTTGCCCTAGTGGACTAGTATACCTGTTGAGACCACCCTTTGGGTGTTCCTATTGTGGGGCTAGTCAGGTGATGCTTTGTTGTGGTCTGATGCCAGCCTTCAATTGTTTTGGTTCTGAGGCCCCTTGGGAGGGGCTTCCATTCAGACCTAGTTCAGCCCCTGCCTTTGATCACATAGGGCAACCAAGAGGGAACTACAAAACAATCCATGCATGGTCACTGCCTGTGCTGGATCTGGAGTCAGGGGAGAGACCATGCTGCAAATCATGGCCAACTATCCTCAATACCGGGCCTGGGGCAGCTTAGAAAAAGGTATGAGGCACCCCAATTCCTGAGACTGCCTGCTGGCTATGCATAAGCCTCCATAGCTGAAAAAGGCTTTGGGTGGTACACAAGTTGGGTGGAGCAGTGACTCAGGGAGTCACCAAGTTAAAGCCTAACCAGTTCAGTTAGACTTCACCTAACCAGTTCAGATTCAGCTTTGGTGCCAGTTTTCACCCTGTGGCCACTTGGAAAAATCTCAGCTCTCACTGAGGCCAGCTACTACCTGTCTTGGACACACAAACCCACAAGATTTGTTCAAGAAACACTACAATTCATGCCATCCATCAAAAGTTTCACCTGAGATGTGTGGGACGTGCAAGGGCCGAGAGAACTGAGGACTATTGGTTACTGTCAAATGTGTCATCTGCCAAGAGCACAGGGCAGAGCTGGTTGCCAGGCAATGAGTTTGCCATGAGGAATTTGTAGATTGGGTGGGTAGTGTCTCAGAGAGACAGGAAGTGGAGCAAGCCTCTTACCAGGTTAATGAAGAATCAGAATTGGCCGTGTGGGCGGAAGTTTCAACACAGACAAGATGGCACTCCTCTGTAGACAGCTCCAGAGTGGGGCTCAACAAAGGAACAATGATGGCTGTCCCTCCAGCCCTTGCTCCACACTACAGAACTTAGTCTTTCTCCATGTGTTTCTTGTGCTTTGCAAGCTATTGACCCTCCACCAGTGCCCGGGGTGAGTGAGTCTGTGCACAAGCCCTTTAAGGAAGATCTCTGGGTTTTCAGGTTCCTTCCATCTTACCCAGATAGTTGGAATCCCCACTGATTTTTACAGTCAGATTTTGTGGGGACTCCTTTGCCCAGCATGAGAACCCTGTGCTGGGGAGCCTCTGTGTGAGACTAGAGCTCCTCTTTCCTTTGGGCAGCTCTCTGCAGCTTCACTATCCTCCTGATTCTCAAGAGCCACACACAGGTGCAAGGCCAGCCCCTTTCATGCCTCCATCCTTCTTACCAATCTCAATGTGGCTTTTTCTTTATATCTACAGTTGTATGTGATATGTTCTACTAGTCTTCAGGTGATTCTCCAAGTTGATTGTTTTATAATTTGGTCATAATTACAATGAGGTTCTGTAAGGAGGCAAACTCTGCATTTTCCTGGCTCACCATCTCGACACTCCTCCCTAACTCTGCTGCTTTAAAATATGCTTTTACTGTGACATATCATACAATTGACATCAAATGAATGGCAGATATAGAAACTACAATGCTGTCCAATGAGCTGTCCCAGGACCCTTCTTACTTCCTTGACAAACTTTTTCTGATTTCATCTTTTTACCTGTTGGTTCTTTATTGCTGACTTCCTCTCATTGGTGGGTAGGCTTCTTTCCACTTTGCTTATTTCTCTCTTTTGTTGTTATCTCCTTTTGTCTCCAGTTCTCTGGAAGAAATTGGATCTTGACCTCCTCCTTCAGACAGGACCCTTACCTGAGCTATTTTCGATTTGGGGACTGACTCCCAGTTTCTGGCCATTTGGTGAATACCCAATAATACCTTCCCAGGCTCCAGTGCCCTCCTCTGAACACACAAAACACAGACTCACAATATTCATTGTTGTCTGTGGGTTCAGCTTGAAGTGTATGAAGTTATAGACAACACCTGATATTTTCAGAATCATCCTCTGCAAGAGCACTTGCTTAGCACATAATAAGTTTAATAATTATTTACTGAACAAATGAATAAATGAATGTCTTCAGGTGACGGTGGGGTGAGGAAGGAGCAACAGTTATTTTAGCTAGGGAGACCAGGCCGACAAAGCCTGCTGTGCCCAAGAGCTTTCAATATCTTGAGGGCTGAAGATAATTAAATGGAAACCATCTATTCAACTGTTCACCATGACAACTGCCCTTGATTGATGAGCCCTGAGGAATAGCCTAGAAAGATTTCAATCTATCTGAAAGGATCACTACCAACCAGGGATTTTTTTGAGCTGATTTTTCTAAGATCTGCAGATAATGTTGTCACTAAGTTTGACGGAATGACAATTTTCAATTCATCCCACTAGCGCCTCAACAGTTTTATCTGGCAGCTTACACACTGGCTAAATGGTATTTTAGTGTTAATGCAATGGCATCACAATCCTGTATATATCTTTCCTCTCATCTGGTTTAAGGATATCTCTTTAAAGGGAACAAAAAATAAGAAAGCATCAAACCTTAGCATGATAATATTTGCAACTGAGAAATGCATAATGGCACAGTACTATTATGAAAAAGCCAGTAATACATTTGAAGAATGTGAGTCTTATTAGACATTTGTAGAATACCATCCACGAGACCATTTTTTACTGGTAGATTTACTGGCAATGTTTTGTCTCAAGATAAATACAAATATTTGGACTTTTTATTCTAACTCTGAGAAGAGCTTACCCCTCACCCTCACCCCAATGGTCTGTGATCCTTGTATTGGGAATTACTGCACTTACTCATCTTTCTAAAGTTCAGGGTTCTAAATTGAAAGTCCTTTTTGTGTGCATCTCAAGGAACTCAGTCACAGTGGGCTCCCTGAACATGCCTGACTGCCAGAGAGTCAGCTCCTGGATGACTGTCACTGAACTTCCTGAGTAATTTATACTTTCCCTCCTACAGCTTCAGAACATTCAAATTGAGGGGTCCCTAGGTAATAAGAATCCCACTAGTGAGAGCATGCTTTCTCTGGATGGTGTGAAAGATGCTGCCCTCCCAAGTGGAGAATAAGAATCTGAGGAAGAACCAGACTTTACACCCAGCCCTGAGGGTATGGTCTGTCTGTACCCCCGGCAACTCCGTAACTGTTTTCTCATCCCAAGACCTCTAATATCACCATGCATCTGCCTCATCATACCCATCCATAACTCCAAGTGCAATCTCAGCTGCCCAGCTCTTATACAGCTAAGATTTTCCATACTGCACAGTTCACAAAGCCTATGACTTCTGTTAGTACCAAGAGTAATCTCATTTCAAGAGTTAATAGGCCAGATGGATGTCAAGCCCAAACTCTAAATTACATATAAATTTGAATTCTGTGCCCCAGGTGTACTTGCTTCAGGGTGAGAAAGTGAAAAGGGCTGGGATAGGGTGAATTCTTCATTTCTTTGCCAAATGCTGCTGTCTTCTCTGTGCCAACCACAGGCTGCCTTTGGCTCCTTCTGCTTGAGAAGAGGAGTCAAAAACCAGGAGAGAGAAGGGGCAGTACTAGTCGGGGCCCCTATGCTACCTGTTGGTCTCCAAAGCCCATAGCAGACATTTATGCTGCCTTTTGCTCAAGGATCATTTATGGGTTCTTTTGAGCTCCCTCTGGTACCTTGCCTAATTCTGCTCCTTTAACACAGCAGGGCTCCCTACAGAAGTCTTTTACAACCAATTTCCACACCCCCATACAAACACCAGCTTCTTTCTGCTTAAATTACCACTCTCTTAGGAAGTTCTGCTTCCCAAGGTTTTTCACTGTTCCAGGGAAACCTGTACCTTTGCCCTGCAGTCAGAGCAGGTGTGTCAGCTTCCAATGCGGCCACTTCCTTCATTTTCAAGCAGCTGAGAAACTGCACTCCAGGAGACCCATAAACAGCCTCCTGACTGGTGGCCTCCATGAAGTTTCTCTTCATAAACTCCCCACCCATTCCCCATGGAAATGGGGCCTGGACCCACTGAAGCTTGTCCTGGACTCTCCCACTTCCATCCCATGAGACTTCTTGTGGGCATTGGGCAAAGAGGCATGGGACTCGGTGTCAGCTTCCTTTGAAATTCTAGACCATTCTCAAATGGTCTAGAACCTCACTTGAGAATGCAAAGTGCTGGCCATCGATGGTTTTATTCTCAGTCTTTGGGGACTTCAGCTGAAACTAGGCATGAACAGTCCCCATTTTGATATCCCGTGACACACACACACATAAAAAACACAGATTTATTTACAATAATCCTTAAAATGCTTACAAATGTATACTAATTACACAAATATAAAACAAAGCCCAAAAGTTCTTTACTACTAAACTACTGAAGTTGAATATATGCATTTCCATGACCATGCAATTCCACTCCTGTGTATATAACCCAAAGAAATTTGCACATATTTCCTAAAAACACACAGAAGGATGTGTGTGTAGCACAATCCATTACAGTTTCAAACTGAAAACTACCCAAATAAACAAGAGTAGAAGAAGAAAGTGCACATGGTTTACTTATCCATGGAAATACTATGTAATAAAAAGAACAGACAATTACACTCAAGATGGATAGAGCTTTTGAGCATGATGCTGAGAAAAAGAAGGCTGAAAGGACATTCTGTGGGGCTCCATTTCTAAAAAGCTCAAAAACAGGCACAACTAACATATGGCATTACAAATCAGAGTAGAAGTGGTGACTGGGAAAAAATACAATAAAGGCCTCTAGGATGCTGGTAGGATTCTGCTTTGATCTGGGGGCATGATGTGTTTGCTTGTGAGACCATGTCACACTGCACATGGATGATGTGTGCACTTCTCCATATGCACTTTAATATACCAGTTACTTAAAAGACTGAGTCAGCTCCAGCCAGTGCATACAACTGGGCTCTGTGAGGTTTGAGGAACAAATGACCACCGCCACACTGAGCAGGGTTGGCAGCCCAGACAAGGACTTTGATGAAGATGCTCTGCAACCCTGCAGCTGCCACTGAACTCTGACACTTTTGTCTCCCGTGTTGTTTTCCCACCAAAGTGTCTGATCAATGTCTGTCTTCTTCCATCTTCCTAAATGTCAATGCCCTTGCTTCTTCTGCAGGGTGATAACTAGGAGGAGAGCATTGGATTTTTTAAGACTTTATTTTGGTAAAGCAGTTTTAGGTTCACAGCAAAATTGAGAAGAATGTACAGAGATTTCCCATCTACACCCTGCCTTCACACATGCCCAGCATCCCCCATCAACATCTCTCACCAGAGTGGGGCACTTGTTATAATCAATGAATTTACATTGACACATTATTATCACCCAGAGTCTGCAGTTTACATTACAGTTCACACTTGGTGTTGTGCATTCTATGGAACTGGACAAATGTGTAATGACATACATTCACCCTTATAGCATCATGCAGAATACAGTCGCTGCCCTAAAAGCTCTCTGTGCACCGCCAGTATATTCCTCCCTCCCAGTTAATGCCCAGCAGCTGATCCTTTTACTACCTCCATTATTTTGCCTTTTCCAAATGTTCTACAATTAGAATCATACAGTATGTAGCCTCTTCAGACTTGCATCTTTCACTTAGTAATATGCATTTAAAGTTTCTCCATGTCTTTTCATGGCTTGATAGCTCATTTTACTTTAGTGCTGAATTATATTCCATTGTCTGGATGTACCACAGTTTATCCATTTATCTACTGAAAGAAAACTTGTTTGCTTTCAAGTTTGGGCAATTATGAATAAAGCTGCTATAAACATCTGTGTGATGGTTTCTGTGTGGAAAGCAAAGGATTTTAAAATAGAATATTTTACTTTGAGACCCAGTATTTTCCACCTGCTGACTTGGTTTCTTGGGCAAGTTACAGAATTTCTGTAAGCCTCAGTTTGCTTGTTTGTTTGCTTGTTTGTTTGTTTTTCTGTAAAGTGGGGCTTGCAATGCATATTTCATAGATGATTAAAAGAGCTTAAGTCTTTGAACACATTCTGTATAGTATAAGGTGATGTATGCATTTTAGGTCACCATTACTAGTTTCACTTTTAGATGGGGAGTTGGCCCACATCTGGTAAGCAGATGGAGACCTCTGGTCACCAATCAGTGTCCCCTGTGTCTGCAGTGGTAGAGAGGGTTTGGAAGCCACTGACAGCTGGTCACACTCATTTCTGAGCATCATCCCAAAGCCCACCAGAATGTCTTCCCTCCAAGGCCTCTTGTTTTTCCTTTTTTCTATCCTCCAAGAGAGACAGAGCAACACAGGAAAATGAATTGCCACTACTTGCCACTCCCGACAGGAAGAAAGGCACAGCTGCTTTCTCAGGCAGTCCCTGCATTTTTTTCAACTGGTGATTAATAGAGTTCACTCTAGGCACAGTCAAGCCCATGGTACTGTGGATAAATAACAGGCAGAGTTTAAGAAGATGCATGTTCTTTGAGTTAATAATTTTAACAGCTAGAGAAATGTTTGGTTCTCATGGTAACAGGAACCTGCTATTTGGTCTCTAATTTGAAAGCCTCAGACTAATATGTACAGATAGTGATCCTACAGGAACTTCTTTCTTTCCTTTAATTGGAACATTCTTAATGAAGTGATGATATGATGCAATTTAGAGAAACAATGTAGAATAGACTAATTTCCTCTAAATATGTCATTGAAATGCATACTTGCAAACATTTCCAAAGATGATGTGGAGGGTTTATAGTATTTGCTTCAGAGCTTTAGTATTGAACCTGTGTTCTTTGCAAAATTTCCTAAGGCTAAATCCACTGTTTGCTCCTGAATTCTCAGACATTTCAAAATACCACAATTCTCTTTTACAATAGGATTTAGGAAGGTCTTTTGCTGCAGCTGACTTAATGTCTGTGATGAGATTTGCCTTCCAACATAAATGGTGAGAGAGACAGAACAGAAATATCATGCTTACTCTAGATATGAGGATGTGAAAATCTGTTCTTAATAGTCTTGCTGATTTCCTTGCTATAAACTAAGCCAAATAAACAAGACTTAAAATTTGAAAATGCATAGAGAGCTGCCTTTTAGAGACAGTCAGTCAGCTGGACCACTCAGTCCTGACTCTTGTAAGCTGCCTCCTGCTTAATCAGTTTCTCACTTGTAAGGAAATTTTTTTCCTAACTGGGTGGTTTCCTGTATTTGCACTTGTCACTTCCTTCTAAACATTCACAGCACGCCAACCATTTTTCTTCCCAAAGTGATCAAACTGCTCTTTGATCATGCTGAAAACATTTTCTTCTGTTGTCTCATCCATTGATTCTCTTCTCAGGCATTTGGAAGTGTGACAACCCCTTCACTGAGCGCTCACTTGGCTCACAGCTATAGAAAGCTGCATTCACTCATGTGCACATCAGTGCACTACGTTTTCTTCATTCCATTGATTGCAATGTACCTATGTGTCTTTGGTGCCTGCAGTGGTCACAGTCATGACTGCGTTCTAGATATGAGTTCTGTACAATAAGAAAGGTGGAGAGGAAAGATGGCAAACCAAGACATAAGAACTTAGCAATTCTTTTTATGTTAGAATTCTCTTTTTCCTCATCAATCTCTTGCATGTTACCACTGATGACACCATGCTTGGAAAGAGGGAGCATGGGGAACTCCTAGAATCCAACTTCACACATGCAAACTCCTTGTTAATAAGTCATAGTGCAACCACCTGAGCCATTTACACAAGGCTTTACAAAAGGTGTTAAATCATAAACAGGGAAGAGAACAGAATCACAGAAGCTAAAACCCTGGTTTATGGCTCAATTTGTTTCCTGAGCCTATTGGGTCCTTCCTCATTTTTGAAAAACTCCACAAAGGAAGGGATAAGCATCCTAATCTCCTGCCTTTTTCCCCCTTCTTTTTGGTTCTCACTACCCTGTCCAGTGGGGAAGCCCCACATGCATCAGTCAATAACCTCAAACTGGGAGGACTGCTCACAGTTTGACTTTAACCTCAGACTTGGAGTGGCAGGATGCTGCTATTCCAAGTTTTCTCTAACTGCTGCTCAGCTCAGTGTCTACCTACAACTTTCAAACAGCTATGAACGAGCACTTCACAAAAAAGCTAAAATCCCAAATTAACAATTAAAAAATAAATCACAATCCATTAAGAGGTGAAAGCAACTTAGTTTGGAGTTTTCTGCTATATTGCTTTATTCATGAGAATGTAACACTCTATGACAACATTGTGATGTGAATATTCAAGAGTAACTAAATTTAAATAGATGTGATGTGGCTTTCTTTCTGGGATAGATGTATACTGTATATACCTATGTTAGGGTACCATCCATAATATTTGGACCAGCAGAAAAATTATCCAAAGTATAACCACTGAGCATACTACCATGCAAACTTCTAGTTCTAGTTGATCTTTGAAAATTAACTATTTGATTATTTCTCACAGACCCTACAAGCAATGTTTGGCTGTCTAGAAGTGTGTGCCTCCCCTTTCTGAGTTAAAACAATCAGCCTCACTGGATGCTGCAGAATATTTAGTACATTAGGCTGTTAGCCCATGTGAGGATCTTATTCTTTGACGGTTCTGTCAAATCTTTTTTTAGATATAATTGGTTATAGTTTCCATGTCCTTAGAGCTGCTAAGCTAGCAGTTTAATTTATCCTAATTCAGAACCTAATTGTCTTGCACTGCTGGCTAATTAAATGTTCAAAGAAGTGATAAATTAGGCAGGTTGATCATTACAGCACAAGTAATTAGCCAGTTGATCTGAAGCCAGCCTGGTTTTTAGGACAGGGCTTGGAAGGGAGGCCAAGTAGAGTAATAAAGCCCTTATGTCACACTGATTTGTGATAAGAAGGGTCAGGTGTAAAGTCTTGGGCCTGTCACCCCAAACATAGGTAAGGGTCTTATCTTTCAAGGCTAAGAGTTTGCCAAAGTCCTGGGTACACCTAAGTTCAAGTTAGCTACATTAGCCACCCTGAGTCCCCTGTGGACATGTCAATAACCACTGAGGTGTGGCCTAGGGTCTGGAAGATATTCCTTCACTAGGGTGTTCATATGGCTGAAGCAGGTGGAGACTGACTCTGAAAATTAGAAGCAGATTTCCTGGACAAGGGGTGGGTGATATGCTTGAAGGAAAACCCAATAGACTTGGCCCAAGGTTTCGGGATTACAATGAGTGTTTGCTGAAAAAACTGTGACTAAAGTTGAATGAGAGGGAACACTGGACTGAAACAGGTTGAAATATTCCAGGTTGGGCTGGGCAGTGATCAAGGTGAGACAGATTTAAAGAGGCAGAGGTGACTTATGAAATGACCCCACTGGAACATTGTGACCAAGTATTTGTTGCCATAAGCTACGTGGTAAAGGGCTGACCTGATGTTCTCCATAGCAGACTGCTTTAAGAATGGACTCTCTTGGCCTTAAAGAAGCAAAGCCTCTGCAGGGGTCTGAGGAGCAAGCAGAGAATGTTCTCATTTCCCTGATGTTGGCCTGAGAGTCTCCTGTAAGACTAGAGTAAAACCAAAAACTGTTCTCTCTCTCTCTCTCTCTCTCTCTCTCTCTCTCTCTCTCTCTCTCACGCACACACACAGCAAATGAGGTTGGAAAGCCATAGCTCTGTTCAGCCTGGCTCTTGAGCCCTGAGTTTCCTCCTCTACTCGACCTCCATCTCCACACAAAGCATATCCATTCTTCACAGTGCCCCTGCTATAAGCTGAGGATGCCTCTACTGCCTGAAATATCATCCACTCAGTGCTTGGATTCCCCAGATTTCATTGATTCTTGGAGATGTGCTATCCCATAGACTTAAAAGGTAAACCACAACATACATAATTTAAAATTTTCTAGTAGCCATAAAACAAAAAGTTTTGAAAAGGTGAGATTAATTTTAGTGACATATTTAATTAACCTGACATATCTAAAATACTATCATTTTAACATGTAACCAAGTATTAAAAAATTATCGAGATAGTTACCTTTCTATTTCACACCTTAAGTCTTCAAATTCCAATGTGTATTTTGTATGGACAGAACACCATTATTTGGACTAGTCTCATTTCTAAGATTCAGTAGCCACTATATTGAACAATGCAGGTCTGGAGAAATGGAAGGAAGCTTACTTTTCAGGGTATGTGGGAGGCAGCAAACTCCCCACACCCAAACTGTCCACATCCTAATCTCCAGAAGTTATGAATATGTTGATGTGACAAAGGGGAATTAAGGGTGCAGACAAAATTAAGTTTGCTAATCGGCTGACCTATAATGAGAAGATTATTCTGGATTACCCAAGTGGGCCCTCTATAATCACAAGGGCCCTTGGATGTGGAAGAGAAAGGCAGAAGAGTCACTGTCAGTTTGATGCGATGTAAGACTCAATTAGCTATTGCTCATTTGGAAGAGAGAGGAGGAAGGGGCCATAAGCTATGGAACGGAGATGGCTTCTAGAAGCTGGAAAGGCAAGAAAACAGATTCTCCCCTAGAGCCCCACAAAGATCATAGCCCTACCCACACCTTGATTTTAACCCAGTGAGACACATTCCAGATGTCTCACCTCCAGAAAGATAATATTTCCGTGTTGCTTTCATTCACTAACTTTGTAATAATTTGTTACAGTAGCCATATGAAACTAATATGGGATAACAAATACCTTAACCTTGGATATCAGACTTCTCTTCTTAATAGCTGTAGGACTCTAGTCCTGTGTTTAACTAATAAATTTCCCATCTCAAGGTCAGCTGATTAACAAACTTAATTCCATCTGCACCCTTAATTCCCTTTTGCCACATGGATATATTCATAACTTCCAGAGATTAGGATGTGGGGAATTTGTTGCTTCCCATACACCCTGTGAAGTAAGCTTCCGTTCTGTGTTTAAGTCTCTGGACAAGTTAGAATTGGACTTCGTGTGTGTGTGTGTGTGTGTGTGTGTGTGTGTGTGTGTGTGTGTGTGTGTGTTAAACAGAAAAGTGCTAAAAAAAAAAAAACAGAAGAGACTTCACCTTGCTCTTGCTACATAGAAACAGGAAACTTTTAAGGGCTTATGTTGTATAAGATGAGACCCCTCCTTGTGAACATAAATACCCAGCAAACCTACTAACTGCACAGAAGGTTCGGGGGGGATGGGTTGTGAATGAAAAAAGTAAAAGAGTTAAAAAGGATGACTTAAACATAGGCTGATGCAGTTTTCAGCAGAGACTACCTATAAAGGTGCCACTCTGGCTTGGCAGGGAGACTTCAGCTATTAATGCTTTAACAATCCAGAATGACCTACCCTGTGAGTGCCAGCCAAAGGTGGCTCAGAAATGCTCAGGATAGCCCAGTGTGTCAGTGGAAGAGCTGAAGAGATACTAGTCACTGGCCACTGACCTAACATTCAATTTCTCTGCTGTCAGAAGTCTCCTTTCACGCCTGGTTCAGGTGCTTTGCATTCATATCTCCCCATCTCTGCTCCCATGTTGCCTTCCAAGATGCCCTTTTTCTTATTCCCCAAAGCACCTTATCATTCAGTTCTTTATAAACCCAACCTGCCTCAAAAAAGCCTCCTCTAAGGAACACCATTCAATGCATACACCTCCCTCTCTATTCTTGGAACAGAGAGAGAAACACCACATTCAGCACATTGGGAAAAAAAGTAACTGCATCTCTCTGTTGGGCTGTAACAGAAGTATCACTTGGGGAGTTTAGTAAATATAAAGGTCCAGGATTCCACCTGGAGATATTCTGACAGAATGATCTATATTTTCATAGGCCAAGCTCTGGAGCCCCTTTTCTTATGGGGACTTACACAGAGTGGGGCTTCTTGGTTTGCTGTGTGGGTGAGCCGCCCCTGAAATGCCAGCCCAGCTCCTCTGAAACAAGAAAGTCCTGTCCCCCAGAGAGCTGTGACCTCTCTCCCTACATCCTTCCTGGATGAGCCTCCCTTTGATTGGCACAAGAACTAGAGGGTTCAGAGATAACTCACAGAAGATCAGACCACCTCAAAACCAAGTAGTACACTCTTTCATTGCCACCTCTTTGGAGATCATTTCTTGGCCATTCTGCTCCATGCCACAATCCCCAAAAGAAAGGTATTTGTTGATTTCTGGCTTCTAACACTTTGAGGAAGCAGACCTAGACAGAGGAGCAGCCTTCCAAGTGGGTGGAATCTGACCTCAAAGCCCCATAATCAGCAAGCGTTAAAGCAGTTCTCATAGCCCTGACCCCACAGAGACTCAACCAAGCCAAAGCTGCTACCTTCCCTCCTTCAGGGGGGCTCACTGGCTGCAGAAATATAAATAAAGAGCCACTCCGCAGATAAAATGCTGCACATGGCAAAGCTGAAATATCACACATGCTTTAGGACACATTCCTCCCTTGTGACTTTCACAGGTGCAGAGCTTTGCCCTGGAAAGTTTGTTCCACTGTGCCTCTGAGGACGGCCTCCCTGGAGTGCTGCTAGACTGGACTAGCCAGGCCCACTGCTCAAGCTGGGGCCACAATGTGGCTCAGGGGCTTGTGGGTCTCATTCAACAGCCCTTTCCCATCCTCAGGTCTTGGCAGGGAAACAGCCTACAGAGAAACAGTGATGTTTTTCACAACAACCAGAAAATGATGTTTGGGATAAAGTGGATATCCTGGAAACTGAGTCAAATGAGAAATACTTCAGGTGCTGCATGTACTCCTTTGATTTTCTAAAAAGTTAAAAATGGTTGAAGGGCCCAGGGGTGAGAAGCCTGAAGAAGAGTTGAGCAGGCTGAGTGTGTTCATCTCCTGGGGCTTCCATAAAAAGTACCACAAACTGGGGGGCTTAAAACAACAGAAATTTATTATCTGGATTTTCAGAAGCTAGAAGCTTGAAATCAAAGTGTTAGCAGGGGCATGCTCCCTCCAAAGGCACTGGGGTAAAATCCTTCCCCAGATGTTCCTTTTGTTTCTGCCTATATCACTCCCATCTTCATATGGCATTCTCTCTCATCATTTTTCCTCCTTTATAAGGTTACCGGTGTTTGGATTAGGGGGACTGCCAGACTCCAGGATGACCTCATCTTAAATAATTACAGCTGCAACAATACTACTATTAAATAAGATCACATTCTGAGGTACTGGAGGACTTAATTCAACTTATAACTCTGGGTCATTTTAGGTTTGTTCAGAAATCCAGAAAAGTTTTCATGGAAGAACATAGCTTGCATAGCTCCAGAGGAAGAACTAGGGGTGTAGGTATTACCAAGGGGGTCAGTTTGGGCTGTGCAGCCACTGAGTGGACTGTACCTATGTGTAGGGTTTATACTCACCCTGGGCCAGCCTCACTTATTTCACTGTTTATGTATATGAGCCCTTTTAATCTTCACCATATGATGACATTATTATTTTTTACTGTTTTACTTGGAGACAACTGAAGCTCAAAGGGTTTAAGTAACTTGCTAAGATCATAGTAAGTGTAAAACTGGGTTTTGAATCCAATGCATATGACCTCCAGATCTGATTGCTACCTGCCATGCCATTCAATGTCCCAAGAAGGTTTCCTGTAATACCAATGACACATGACACAGGTTGTTGCAGAAGTACAGATTGCAGATACATTTAGTCACTCAGATATATGCCAGGCACTGTGCTAGATCTCAGAAACACGATATTAACAAGACAAATACTGTTGCTATCTCTCAAAGGTTTCAATATATTTGTTTGAGCAACTACATTGCCCTAAGGAGCAGGACATGGGTGAGCCAGTGTCTGCCCCTCCAAAGGCGACCATTGACACAACAGGGCCAGGTCCTAACCACCTTCTCTATATAGAAAAGGCAGCTACAGGGTAAGGAGAGTAAAGCTCTTACCTGCTGCTCACAGTGAAATCCCCAACAAAAGCCCCACAAGTTTCCAGCTTTCTTAGAAGCCCCCTTGTACCTGAGAATACAAAAAGTGAGGCAGGGAGGCCCATGGGGAAGACATGCAAAAGTTCTGTAGAAGTTTGTACTGTAGACACACATGAAAGAAGTGGCCACCTGTCCCAGCTCTTTGTTGCACACCCCCATTATTCCCGAGCAAATTGCAATCCAAGATAAAAACAATCAGAATACCTTCGTTATAGGTCCTTAAAAAATATTTAAAAATGAAAAGCGAGGAAAGATACTTAATGAACAAAATACAGGTGAAGAATAAGTGTTTTGGGAAAACAGGAAATTTTCAGACACATTTCTCTAGACTCTATTAGGATTCATGGAAGTTATATACTTTCTGAGAAGTGACTCTTATTCCTGAGCTGGTAGGACAATGAGGTAGGGTCAGTGTGGATTCATAAAGAAACTTCTTTTTAAAAATCTTTATTTCTTTTCTTTTAATAGTGCAATATCATTGTTTATATTTATTTTACTTTGCATTAGATCTCTATGGCTTATTTACTACTCATTACAAATTTGTATCTTTAGACATCAACACTCTTATCTCTCCCCTTGGTAACCATTTTACTTTCTGTTATTTATAAGTTTAATAGTTTTAGATTCCACATATAAGAAATATTATATGGCATTTGTCTTCCTCTGACTTATCTCACTTACCCTAATGTGCCCAAGGTCTATCAAAGTTATAACAGGTGAAAGAAGGATAACCTCCTTTCTTATGGCTGAATATTATTCTATTGTGTATATATATCACATATTTTTATCCATTCATCCATTGATGGGCACTTGAGTTGTTTCTACATCATAGATATTATGAATAATGCTGTAATAAACATGAGAGCACAAATATTTCATCAAAATCCCATTTAATTTCCTTTGGGTATATGCTCAAAAGTGAAATTGCTGGATCATATGGTGTATCTATTTTTAAGTTTTTAAGGAACCATCATATTGTTTTTCATAGTGAGTGGACAAATTTACATTCCCAACAGTGTGAAGGATTTCCTAGCACCAGTTGTCTCTTGTCTGCTTGATGATAGCCATTCATACAGATTTGAAGAAATAGCTCATGGTTTTGATTTATAATTCCCTAATGACTAGTGATGTTGAGCATTTTTTTCATGTGTTTGTTGGCCATTTTGACGTCCTTTTTAAAGAAATGTCTATTTAGTTTTTTTGTCCTTTGAATTTGAATTTTTTTGTTATTGAGTTGATTGGACTCTTTATATGCTCTTTCTGTGGGTTGTCTTTTCAGTTTGTTAATTGTTTCTTTGGCTACACAGAAGCTTTTGAGTTTGATGTCATCCTGTTTGTTGATTTTTGCTTTTGGTTTTTGTGCTTTGGCATCATGTCAAAAAAGCATTGCCTGAACGATATCAATGTGCTTCTTTCCTACATTTTCTTCCAGGAGTTTTATGGTAGCAGGTCATATTTTTAAGTCTTTGGTTAAGTTCAAGTTAATTTTTGTGAGTGGTATGAGATAGGGTTCAATTTTTTTTTTTTTGCATGTGTTTCTCTAGCTTCCCAGCACTATTTGTTAAAGAGACTGTCCTTTCCCCATTGGTTCCCTTTTAAAATATTATTTAACCATAGATACCAGGATTTAATTCTGAGCTCTCTATTCTGTGCTATTGGTTAATGTGTCTACTTTTATGCCAATAATACACAGTTTTATAACAATGGCTTTGTAATTTGAAATCTGAAAGCATAATTAAAAAGACTTTTTTCTTTTTTCTCAGGACTGCTTTGGTCTTTGGGGCCTTTTTGATTCCACGCAAATTTAGGATTTTTTTTCTTCTATTTCTGTGAAAAAAAATGCCTATAAAGAACTTCTTGAAAATGCATCATGGTCCAGCCAGTCCTAATTCCTGGAATGCCATCACTAGAGATATGTTTCCCCCAAGTGTAGGTACCACCTTTGATAATTGTCAACATTAGTAGGTGTTCTGATGGTTTACCTTTTTATACATGTTATCTCATACACAACTCAAAAAATTTGATGGGAGACAAAATCATAACTTGCATTTTACAGATAAAGAAACTGAGTAAGCAAAGAAACAGCATGATACAGTTATCACCCAGTGCTTGTAGGTAGCAGAATTCAGATGTTTCAGTTATCTCTCATCACATAACAGATAACTTTAAACCTTAGCTGCATAAAACTATGACAATCAGTTCATTATTATCTCTCATGTTTCTAGAGATTGACCAACCTGGTGGTTCTTACTCAGGTTCTCTCCTGAGGTTACAGTCAGAGTGTGGCCAGGCTGGGCCATCTGAAGTCTATCTACCTCCCTCACATGTCTGGTGCCTGAGCTTGGAAAGATTTAGAGCTAGGAAAAGAAAGGGTTTCCGACCTCTGTCTCTCTCTCTGTTTCTGTCTCTGTCTCTCCATGTCTCTCTGTCTCTCTTTCATCTCGTTTGCATGGTCTCTCTAGCATGGAATCTATCCCAGCCTCTTATATAACAGCTCAGAACTTCAGAGCAAGTATCATGAGAGAATAGGGGAGATGCTGCCTGACCCTGGCCTTTTCTAGCTCATCCTTTTAAATAAAGTAGCATCACTTCTGACACATTTTATTCACAGAGGCAATTACAAAGTACTGCCCAGTTTCAAATAGAGAACACATAATTCCTCTTCTTGATAGGAACTATGTTATAGGATTTGCTAATATATTTTTAAACCACTGTACTGGGTCTTTTGATCCCAGATATCAAGATGTTCTACTGGGTTCTTTCTTCCACAAGTTAAGGCTTGACAGAAGTTCATGTTGGTGCCTCTCTGTGCCTTCATTTAGTCCATTATCAAAACCCTTACTAGGGCCTGTCTTTTTCTTCTTATGGGCCAAGGAGAGACAGGTTCAGGATAGAAACGTCACAGGAAGGCACTGGGATTCAGGGTGGATGTAAAATAAGGGAGAGGGAAATAATAGAAGGAGGATTGGATGTGACACAAGATGAAATGGCAAATGCCCTCTTTACCATCTTTTTCATTTTAACTTCTCTCTGCTCCAATATTCCCAGTGTCCAAAGATGAAGAGAATAGAATATTGTAGGTTTGCCAGAATCCACTACATTTCCATGTTCCTGGCCAGTCATATTTGGAGCTTCAGCTTTGATTTTATAGGTTGAATCAGCAATATAATAGAAGTTTAAATTGATGCTGCCTTTATATGTCATTAGTGAAATAAACCCTGCCAGTAGCTTCCAAGTTCATGTATGTGTGTGAAACTGGACTCGAAACACTTTGTTTATTTCTAATAGTAAAGTTTTCATCAAGCTATCTTTTCTTTTTAATTGAACTAATAATTTCATATTTGTTCTCTGGGTTGAGTTGCACCTGCTATAGCCTGACTATGTCTACTTGAACAAATACACAAATAAAGAATGTTGCCATATTAGGATGAACAGTAGAATTAGCATGGAATGGTCTGTTTCTGTTCTGTCACCTTTCTGCTGGGTGTCTCTGAGCAAGTCTCCCAACCTTGATGGGCTGTTTTTAATCTTACATAAAATGGAATAAATGTCTCCTTTTCAGGTCAGTATGCTAAATGGGCAAGCAGTAAGTGATAAATAAATGCAATTTGAATTTATTTTAATTAACTTTGTGCTAAACATGACCCTTCCATCTTGCAACCTTCCTTGGTCACTCCTCATGCATTTAAAAAAGGCTTGCTTCTCTTTCTGATTGTGAAAGTGATCATCCTCATAATAAAATATTAGCAAAATACTAAAAATTTCAAAGAAAAAAATTGTAAACTGCCCCAGAGCAATCATCCACTTTAAATATTCTAATGTTTTCCTTTTCAAGCTTTATATATATATATATATATGTTTGTATGTACCTGTGTGTATTATAGGTATGTATATATGTATAAGTGTGTGTGGATACGAATCTGCATGTGTCCTCATTTGCCATTTTATGGGCCTTTTTTTCCATGTTTTTTTTTTTATTTTTGCAAACACCTTTCCCTGACTCTAAATAGTCATTAAAAACCTGATTTTTAGTGGCAGTATGATAATCTATTGTATAAAATGCCTCAATTTAACCAATTGCTTTATGGTTGAACATTTAGTTTCCCTCCAATTTTCACTAATAACTTATTAATTATACAGAAATATGAGCAGCCTTATTCAAAAATCATTGTCCATGTTTCTGATTATTTTCTCAAGACAGATTCATCAGTATTAAATAAATCCCTGTGTCAAGAATTTAAATACTTTAAAAGGTTATCCTATGTATTGCCACAAAGCTTTTCAGAATTGATATCAATTTATATTCACATCAGCAGTTTGAAGAAGTCTGATCTCACCACACACCACCTAGAATTATCATCTATAATTTATTACTTTATCCATTTGATAGGCAAAAAATTATTTTTTGTTGCTTTCATTTTTTCTTTTTAAATTATTTTTTATTTTGAAATAATTCTGGATTTACATGAAGTTGTATGAAATACTTCTGAGAGATCCCATGTGCACTATTTCCCCATGTTACCCAATGGTAACATCTTATGAAACAATATCATCATTGCTATTGATAAAGTCAAGACACAAAACATAGTCATCACCACAAGAATCTCTCATACGCCCTTTTATTGACACACTCACTCCCCCTTCCTCCCATCTTCATGTCCTTAACCCCTGAAAATCACTAATATATTCTACCTTTCTATAATTGTGTCATTTCTGGTTTTATATAAATGAAATTATTGAACATGTAACCTTTTGGCAATTGGCTTTTTCTACTCAGCATAATTCTCTAGAGATTCATTCAAATTGCTCTGTATACGAAGAGATTTTCCTTTTAATTACTGAGTATTATTCCATAGTATGAGTTTTCCACAGTGTATATAACTATCCATCCATTGAAGGACATCTGGGTTGTTTTCAGTTTTGGCTATTTAAATAGAGCTGCTATGAATATTTGTGTACAGGTTTTTGTGTAAACATAGGCTTCCATTTCTCTGGGATAAATGCCCAGGAGAAAATAACTGGATCAAATGGTAGTTGCATATGCAGTTTTTTGTTTTGTTTTGTTTTGGGTTTTTTTTTTTTTTTTAAGAAATCACCAAACTGTTTCCAAAGTAGTTCTAGCTCTGCTTTAAATTTTCACTTTCTTTGCTTATTCATTAGGTTGATCAATTTTAATATTGTTTGTTAGTTGTCTATTTATATCTTTTTTACATTTTTTCATTGAATTGCTCTGTTTCTTAAAGGTATAAGAGATCTATTTTAATAAAATAAGTGTATTTCTTTGTAGTTATTGTCATTTATGATGTTTCAGATGAACAGAAGTTTGAGATATTTATTATTTGACCCACAAATTTTTATGGTTAGAAAGATTTCTCCTGTATAGCAATCAATTACTTAATTTGTTGTGAACTTACATTCTTCTCTGACTCTTTAATACAACTGGAATTAAATTCAAAGTATATTTCAAGGTGAGGACTTAACAGAGTTATGTTTCAAAGGAGTT
Organism: Cynopterus sphinx; assembly: GCA_030015415.1. NCBI lineage: Eukaryota > Metazoa > Chordata > Mammalia > Chiroptera > Pteropodidae > Cynopterus > Cynopterus sphinx. The sequence goes on along the minus strand of CM057379.1, from coordinate 84,170,026 downwards.
TGTCAAATTTTTAACATGAGTTGTTAAGAGCCCCTTCATCACTGGGTGCAGCTCTCTTATCATATGTGCCACCTGATTCAGTACTATCTATTCTGTTTCATGGATCTGTCTGTTGGCTCATGACACCAACATATTTTCATTATGTAGCCTTGCTTATGCTAAGGCAAGTTGTGTCACACCACTGTCTTTATTTTAAATCTATTAATTTTTATGAATCTCATAATTCTTCATAATCCTTAGCTTTTTCCTGGTTGTTTTAAAACTACTTATTTGAAATAATTGTAGACTCATAGGAAGTTACAAAATATGGGACAGAGTCCCATGTACCCTTCACCCAGCTTTTCCCAACAGTGACATTTTACATAACTGTAGTACAATATCAAATCCAGAAAACTGACCTTTGGATCATACTGTTAATGAGACTACCAACAATATTCAGTTTACACCATTTTACACAATCCATTTTTATGTGTGCACACAGAAACACCCAGTTCTGTGCAATTTTATCTTATGTATAGATTAGTGTAAACACCACCACAATCAAGATACAAATCTTCTCCATCACCACAAAGGAACTCCCTCATGTTGTTCCCTTTACAATTGGACCCTCCCTCCCTTTTCTTTTTTTTTTTTTTTTTTTTTTTGCATCCCTGTCCTTTGGAAATTATTAATCTTTTTCTCTATTTCTATAGTTTTGGCATTTGAAGAATATTGTGTAAGTGAAAGTATACAGCATATAACCTTTTAAGACTGGCTTCTTTCACTAAGCATAAAGTTATTGAGATCCATTCATTTTTTTGTGTGTAGCAACAATTTATTCCTTTTTATTACTGAGTTGTATTCTGTCTTGCCATTGTTTAACCATTGTTCAATCATTAAAAGACATTTGAAATATTTCCCATTTGGGGATGCTACAAATAAGGCTGCTGTGAATATTCAAGCTCAGGTTTTTGCGTGAATATAAGTTTTCGTTATGAAATGAAATGGAAAAAAGTCCCAGGGTATATGTAATTGTTGGGTCATATGGTAGGTCTCTGTTTAGTTTTATTTTTAAAAACTGCCAAAACTGAGCTACAGTAGCTGTACCATTTTACATAACCACCAGCAATGCAGGAGAGATTCAATTTCTCTGGATCCTCTCCAGTATTTGCTATAATTCATTCATTCATTCATTCATTCATTCATTTCTGTTTATTTCATTCTTTGCATTCCACATATAAGTGAAATCATGTGGTATTTGTCTTTGTTAGTCTGACTTATTTAATCTAACATAATATTCTAGGTCCATCCATGTTGTCACAAATGGTAATATTTCATTTTTATGGCTGAATAATGTTCCATAGTATATATTTACCACATCTTTATCCAATTGTCAATAGACGAGCACTTAGTTTGCTTCTATAACTTGGCTATTGGCTAAGTAGCACTGCAGTAAACATAAGGGTGCTTATAACTTCTCAAATTAGTGTTTTGGATTTCTTCAGATAAATTCAGAGTAGAATTCCTGGGTCATAAGGTAGTTTAATTTTTAATTTTTTGAGGAAACTGCAAACTGTTTTCCATAGTGGCTGTGCCAATTTGCAATCCACCAATAGTGCACTAATGTTCCCTTTTCTCCACATTCTTGCCAACAATTGTTGTTTTTGATTTATTGATCCTAACCTTTCTGATAGGTATGAGGTGATATCTCATTGTTATATTAATTTACACTTCTCTGATGATTAGTTACATTGAGTATCTTTTCATATTTTAGCTGTTCTAATAAGTATGCAGTAATATCTCACTGGGTTTTAATTTGTATTTCCTAATGTTGAATAATCCTTTTATTTTTCCAGATGTACTTTAAAATCATGATCCAGAGGTTCTCCCTCAAAACATCTTATTAATATTTTTCTTGGATTATGCTTAAATATACCTTAAATTGAAAATAGTTTACATTTTGAAAATATGCAGTCTTCCAATCAAGGAATATATTATCTCTTTCCATTATTCATTAATATTTTTCTGAGTATAGTTTTTTATTTCCCTTCTTATAGGTCTTATACATTTATATTATATTATATTACTAAGTTTTGCTTTTTTCTGTTTTGTTTCATTTCTGCAACTTTCCTAGATAGATTTTTCTCACTATATTTTTAAGCACATTGATAGAAGATAATAAATATATTTATTTTTGTCTATTTTCCTTTTATCTAGTCACCTTATTGAACTCTATTGTCAATTGTAGTAGCTTTACAGTTTTTCTACATACACAATATATGTAATGAAAAAAAACATGATCTAATAGTTAATATTTATTATTAGGAATATACCAGGTAGGCACTGCACTTTACAAGTATTATTTTTCTTAAATCCATTTGTCATCTTAGAAATGCTCATCAACTAGATGTGCCTCTTTGTTTGAATATATTATGCCTTGAATTGGTGTCTGTTATTAACTGTAATTACAGGTTGTTCAAGAACGTGAGTGGACACATAGTCAGATGGGAAATCCCCTCTGAATAATCACACCTTTGCTTGGCATGTCATATGTGAATGTTCATGGGAAGAAAGGTGAAAAGATAGAAAGTTCTCATTGAATAAAGAAGTGAAAGGAAAGCAGGGGTTTTGTTGGGCAAACATAAAGGATGGGGATTTATATAAATAGTCTGAAATGGACCACCCACCTCTTTCCCCATCTTTGCAAACACTAAAGGTCAATTACAGAAAAAAGGTAAATTCTAGCCTAGTTTTCCACTCCTTTTCTTCTTTCCTCTCCCCAGGCCTTCTTGCCCAGAAAGGATATTTTTGATTCCTTGAGTTGAACATTTGAACATTTCCTGAGTTGAAGCAAGAGTTTGTTTATTTACATTTTTTTTTATTGTTTAGCAATGTATGTACATAGAAGTACACATTTATCTCTCACTTCTATAACTGCATTTCATCAGAGTTGATAGGCATTGTTTCATTGTCATTATTTTTTAAATGGACTATAATTACAGTTGTGATTTCCTCTTTGACTCAAAAACTTATTACAGTTTTTGTTTTAATTTCCTAGTAAGTGGGTATTTTAAGCATTTATAATCATTATTATTATTATTTGTTTTGTGATCAGAAATATGAACCTTACAATTTCTGTGTTTTAAAATTTATTAGTTTTCCTTGAGTTTTGGTATATAGCCAATTCTTTCATAGATGCTTAATAAAGAGGTGAATTATCTGTAGATTAAAAAGGGTTATAGATACATAGAGATATGATAGAAGTAGATAGATGAGTATAAATATTAATGAATCCAATCTTAATTATTTTATTATTCTAATGTTTAATCATTAAAATATATAGATGCTTAAGGAATTGTGCTTTATTTCACACTAAATATCTTCTGGTAATATTTTTCTATTTTTAACAGCTATCTTTTTTAAATATTTTGATGTTCTTGAATTTTATACCTATTATCAAAATATAATGTCTCTTTATGTTACTTAATGTATTTTTCCTTGAACTCTACTGTTTCCAGTACTTTCCACCCTTAAATTCTGCTGTTTCAAATTAATTTTCTCACTCTTTTGTTTCATATGCATTTGATCCATAATGTTCAATATGTCTTTTCCCATCCTTGAAAAGGTAGGATGAACAACAAGTGTGGTGATAAAAATTAGTCTTGCTGTTCAGGTAAGTCAGAAACTTCATTGTACTACATTCTCTTGTCTTTTGTCTGGTCTGCTCTTCTAGGCAGAGATGTGACTAATATATCCTTTAATATTTTATGGATAACAAAAACTTATACTCACTCTTTTCCTTAAGACTTAATCCAATGTTGCAGAGATAGTCTTCCTTTGTTTTTATGTGTGCAAATGATGGCTAGTTCCCACATCAGCCCTTGGATTCTGTTTAGTAAATTCCAATCCAATGGCCAAGAAAAAAGAAGGTAGCTAGATAAAGATGAGCTGCCCAATCCTGGTTTGCTTTTCTAGGCCTTCTTTCCTTCTGAATGAGGCCACTCAGACCCTATACTCAGCTGGACACCATGCTTGACCTTAAAGGAGAAATCAGGGCAACGCTTTCAATACTGGATTTGGAGTCATTTTACTGGCATGCAATTATGGTCTAGCCAATCAGAGCTAAACAAATAGCAGGGTAGCTATAATTTATACATGAGAATAGGAACAGTTTAGAGTTCCTAGAAATGTAACTATGGCAACAAATTAAGAAAGTTAGCTACAATTTGTCATTCCTTAAAGTCATGCATATTACATTATCCTAATAATTTACGCAGTAATTACTTAACAAGCCCAAATGAGAGGAATAAGTAATCATGTGAGCCTAAGGCTGAGATTTATGTGTGGTTTAAGAGTAAATGGCCTTGCCTTTTTATTCAGCTTTACTACCTTCTACACATTACGTATTCATTAAAATGGATGGCTTTTGCTTTCATAAATGTCAGAATTGCAAAAGCAAAAATTGTTTTTACAAAGAAAGTCACAGAAGCTCTGGATGCTCAACTCTTGAATGTACATAGAGCAATTCACCAGATAAGATTACAATGTTTTTGGTTAAACAGTCATATTTCAAACTATTTTGGCTCCAGTCTTTAATATAATTACATAATAGCCACTAGGTGACAATGGATTTATCTACTTTTTCATCATTTGTTTGGAGTCTGGATGGCCAATTTCTTTGGTACGAGTAACCACTAAGACAAATCTAAAGCCAAGTTGTTTATTACCTAGAGAGTGAGAGTTCCTGTAGAAGACAGAACTGACCAGGACCCAGGATAGTTGAGGAATCTTAACATCAGGTCTATACCAGCATTCATTCAAGCAATGGGCGAAAGTCATTTTTTCCATTTTTCTCCTAAAGTCAGAACATGATCTGGTCCTTTGGGCCATTCTAAGCTTGCTGATAGAAATAAGCACCTAAAAGCAAAATAGTTTTCAACAGCTCATTCTGTTCACGGAATGGTTGAAATATGCATCCTCTGCAAGTTTCTTTCTCTATCAATTCATCCATGTTTTCACATTTACTGCAACTTCAAGGTCTCTAAATTGTTTTTCATTTCAGTTCAATAATGCATATTTAGCATTTACCATGTTCTGGGCACTGTCACAGATTCTGGGAAATCATCATGACCCAGCCTGTCTCATCTTCCACCCTCCTGGAGTTTATAGCCAGTCTGTAGATGAGCCACCACCTCATGTGGATGCCACTTCCAGAAGATTTTACCTCTCTCAGCTTCTTAAGACTTACTTTCTTTGCAGTCATTGCTGCTGGAATCACCCTTTCCCTCTGAGGTACAGTGGAGGCCCTTTCATTTTTAAGACAAGTACTGCAGCCACAAGCTCAATTACATTATTAGTTCTAGCTCCTACTTATTCTTCTGTTTTCTGGGGCACCAACCAGGGAAACACATGGAGTTTTGTTAAACTATTAATCCCTGTCTCCACTCCTGATGTACTGATCAGAGTCATTGGAGTGGTAATAAATTTTTCACTTTTTTCAAGTACACTATACCTGGATGCTGAAAACCCTTGGATATAGGTGTCATGTAGGGCCAAGACTCCTGCAGACCAGGACTTTGTTACTGCAGCAGAAATTAGCTTGTACTGATTAATGCACTATACCTAGCTGTATGTGGTGTTGGACATATGCTCGTATAGAGTACCCTTCTACCTACCTCCACCTCAGTTACTCATCTTCCTCTTCTTGAGAAGAGTAAATCCCCTTCTTTAGCCACCAGATCACCTGTCTTTCCCTAGTCGCACTGTTCACTTCCCTTACTCCAGACAAATTTCACTATACTTAGCAGACTGAGGTCTACGTCCCCCTTTTCTTCTTTTTCCATGTTATTTGTTTATTTTGCTATAATTATTTTTTGTAGTAATGCTTTCATAGGGCATGGAGTTCTGTAGAAACAGACTTCCATTTTCAGCCAGCACTTTCTTAATTATAAGCATTTTTAGAAGAGGACAAATTAAATCTCAGTTTTAAAAGTATCTAGGGGAATTTGTTATTTGAAATAATCACATGGTAAATATTTTGTGAAATAATTTTCTCTTCTTCTTGCTCATACAGACCATTAATCTACCTTTAAAAAACTGTTAATATGCACACATGTTCACACAGAGATGTGTGTGTGTGTGTGTGTGTGTGCACACATGCACATCAGTATCTGGTTTGTTCTAATGTGAGGGCATCTATAAAGTGCCTAATAGAATGCTGTGGGTGATTAGTTTCTATTTAAGGGGCTTTTTTCCTTCTACTGATGATGGCAAGAGGGCAGGGAAAATGATTAACAGGTTCGAAGCAGACTGTAAGGAAAGACTAAAGGAATTATGGATATTTGCCTGGAGCCAGAAGGCTGATATGTAGTTAATTACAGTCCTCAAGTTAATGAAGCAATATTTTATGGTGATAGTGAGCAACTGTGTTTTTTCATTCTAAGAACAAGAAGACCTTATGTTATAACAAGACAGACTGCATTTAAGGTAAAAATTTTAAATATAGAAATTTGAAGATGGAGCAAATCAGTACCAAAAAAGATCATGGAATTATTCCTTGGATTTTTAATAGTATGTAAGCACTTTCACGTGAGACTGCATGACATTAAACTGTAGTTCTAGCCTAATGGCCCATGGCAAACACTATTTTACAATCTCTGTGCATTTTCTCTCACTGTCCTCCTAGTTGAAATTTTCTCCTTTTTTTCCCCATCTGTTTATCTAAACCCTTCTTATTTTTTCATTCCCTACTTTATTATAAAATTTTTCTTCTCTACTCCACCTCTTGGCTTTCACTATGTATTCTTTAGAGTGCATTAAATTAAGATGAGCTGAATTTGTTAGCAGACCTCCAAATTTCAGTGCCTTAAACAATAAGCATTTATTCCCATGAAATTTGCTGAGGGTTTATCAACTCTCTGAGGCAGTCCACCTTCAGCAGTGACTCAAGGATCCTAACTCTTTCCTTTTTGTGGCCTCACCACCTCAGGACTTTTGTGAGAGAAGTTGCAGGGGAAGACTAATGAATAGTCACTTGTTAACTTGTGGACACCAGGCCTAACTGACCCAAGGTCTGGCTGTGATCCGAACTCTGGCTAGTCTCCAAGGCCTCGCTGATCCAAGGCCTGACTGGCTCAAGGTCTGTCTGGTCCAAGGTCTGGCTGTGATCCAGGCACGCAGCTAGGAATAGGACCTCAGACTTAGAAAATACGTAAACATACTTCACCTTACTGTAACATGCATGTACAACGTCATTTTTGTGCTCTGCTATGTGAGGAAACATGTAGTCTCCTGAAGAGCAGAAAGAAGGGAAGATCAGAAGGAGAAAGAAGGAAAAAGAGCAGAAGGGGAGCACAAGAAGGGGAGCAGGAAAAGTGTGCACAAGACTTTGTTCCCCATGCAATAGACTGCACTCTCCAATGGAACTGCACTTCCCAAGAGAAATGTGCTCCGCACAATAAAGTTGGTGCCTTCTGTTTCTTCTCATGTCTGCCTTTTGTACATTCATCCAACTGGGCCTCACACCGTCTAACTTTTTGGGTCAGGTCAGCAATACCTCGGACCCTGACAACTGGTGTAGTCAACATTATCGAGCCACTCAGCCTCAGTTCTGACAACTCTTAAACATGCTAGGCTAGAAGTGACAACATCACCACTCAGCCCGCTTTCAAATGCCAGTCCTATACAACCTTGATAACTGCAAAGAGATAGGGAAAATAAAGGGGCAGTTGGAGGGGTGCTTGGTGGGTATGTAGACAGTTGCAACTTTCTCTATCATGTGGAATCTTTTTTCTACAGAATGGTTGGTCTCAAAGGACAGATAGCTATCCTTATGACTTTCTGATTTGGCATTTTGAACTTGGTACACTTCTATTGGTCAAAATGATAACAGCACTTGTCCCACTTAAAAATGTCAGTTTTAGATTTATGGCACAGATTATCAGAACTTCAGGATGGGTGGAGCAGTGAATACAAAGGATATGGGAATCCTCTGTCCCTTGCCTGTACTTCTGAGATAAAATCTGACTTCCTAGCCCTTGCTCTGCATCAGTTTCTGTTAATCATGGCCTCATATTCTCTGGAACTCTGCTTCTTACCCCACCTTTATTGACTTTCCTCTTCATTTCCAACATAACTCTCGCTGTATCTATCCCAGACCTTGGCAATCGACCTATTACCAACTTGGAGTCAAGCCTAATCCTATACCTGGTTTGGGGTTTTGTGAACTAAATATGCCATATGATGCATATTTGAGATGAGTTTTGTGTCTGTTGAAGTACTTTAGAGTCATCCCACCTGAATTCAAATCTCATCTTTTAAGTGTAGATAATAAGTAAATGGAGATAATCCTACCTTTGTGGATCACTGTGAAGAGGGAACAAGGTGATATGCTATAAAGTGTTTAGTTAAGTGCCTGAAATATAGTAATATTTCAATAAATGTTATCAATTATTATTATTAAATTATTAAAATTGGTAGGTTTAAAGTATTTAAGGGTAAGTGTACTGATATCTACAATTTATATTATCTCAAAAATATGATAGAATGATGTAGAGAAGGGTGGATAGAGATATGACAAAACCAATATAATAAAGTGTTAACAGTGGACTCTAGCTGGTAAGTATATGGCTATTCATTGTGCAATGATTTCTGTTAGGCTATATGTTTGAGTGTTTTCATAATAAAATACTGAGAGAAATCAGTAAGTTTATACATTTTCCTTACCTCATCCTGACACAGAGGAGGCTAAAATTTAACATTTGCCTTAAACATGATCCCAATAAGAAAGAACAAATCTCATGAAGCCCCCTCTTAACTTCTATCTGATCATTAGAAGCTACCTGTTCTGACAAATATGGCATAACTTGAAAAATGAGAAAAGAAGCAGGTGTCTAGAGCAAAAGCAGACAGTGTGCAGAATCTACAACTGGGTACTTCCAGAGGGTCAGCATAAAATACAAATCTCCTTTGCCTTGCACATGATATTACTGCAATGGATCATGTGCATTCTAAATGACTACAACTCTAATTCAATTTGGAGTATATGATGGATTCTATGTACCACTAAGACAGTAAGAATTTTAGGGAAATAGAAGAAATTCTAGTCAAGAAGGGATTATGACAGTGGAGCTCAGCTAGGTGTGCTCAGAAATTCCACCTCAGAGCCACAGCTACAATCATTCTTTGGTTTCTTGAAGGCTCTGGTAGTAGCCACACAAACCACACACACACAAAAAAAAATTGGCATGTCTCTTAAAAGGAATGAGTATAAAATTTATAGAATCATAACATTAATAGTGACATTAGGTAACAGTAGGTCAATTCTCATTTTACAGAGAAGGAAAGAGAAGTCGGAGACTTAATTAAGATAGATTGAAGTGATAATGATTTTGGTTTCAAACTCATATCTATCCTCTCTCCTAGTGAAAATGCTGAAATGTACTTTGGGGCTCTCTCCACTACCTCCATCAGCACCTCTATACACACATGGCTTCTGTAAATAAACAAAAAGCAATCAAAGGCAGAACCCTGATTTGTCTATGCAAATTCATTTTAAGTCCCCTGGGCCTCTCCTTTTAGCTGTCTGCCAAATCCATGCACCTCTTGCACTGAAATCCTGTGCTACTCATGCCCTTCTCTGTGTTCCTCAAGTATAGCCCTAAAGTCTTCACAACCCCTCACCTGGTCTTCCTAAATTACTTCCTTACCATCTTACCAACTTTTGGTCTCCACCCTCTGCTAATATGTCTTATAGATACTACAGGTTAATCTTTCTTAGCCTATAGTTGTGATCACAGCATTGCTCCACTTAGGTGTTTAGGGCTTATTATGCCTCACTCCTCCCTCTCTTTGGATAAAAGTTCACCCAGGAACTTTTCAGTCCCTAGAGTTCATTGAATTACACCACCCCTGACATATCCAGGCAATTCAGGGTATCAGTGAGCTCCTATTGAAACCCCTGCTTCAGGTATACAGTCTAGAATCTTGTATATATGATCTCACCTGCCTATGTATGGAAATTCTATTCATACTTCAACACTCAGAGCAAAAGCAGCCTCAGCCACCATGAGGTCTCTGATGCATGGATAGCTTCCCTTTACTTTAACCTCCCATAATGCAGTGTTTGGCTCTCTGTTATGATATTTGGTCTCATGGCACAGATTGATTTTTAGTTCTTTTGCTAGATTGGAATCTTATTGCAACTCCAAGAGAGGAAAATCTAGGCCATTACTGAGCCTGTATTCTGTTCCAGGCACTTACTCCTTGTCCTCTGACAAAGTAGGTGTTGTCATGTATCTTGTGGCTGAGCAAGACAAGATCAAGACTCCAAGTGTCTTACCCTTGACATGACCTCAATAAATATCTGAGGAATTAATTAAACTGTGGTCTTTTCCAAAGGCTTTGGATTGTTTATTTAGATATAGCTTCTCAAAGTTTCCCCAAGAGCTCAAATATAAAAATGTTTTGAGTTAGATTTTCAACTGACCTCATTAATGGTGCTTTATTATATATCCATTGAAGGGCCTTCCATAACCCAGTTCTCAACTACATCTCTGTTTTTGAAGTGGAAACACTCTTAAAGGGAGGTCAGCACAGTAATGGTGAAATACGGGCAGATAAGCAATTGAAGGACAGTTAGAAAACACCAACCTCCTCCAAGAGAAGGGAGCAAAAGGTCAAGTGCCAAATGCTTGCTCTTCTCTAGCAGAAGAGACCAATCCTGAGCTTGGATTGTGCTTGTCCTGAGATGAGGACACAATGAGAATTCACTACCCTTTGGTTCTTAAAGAAACAGCTGGCTCAGAGAAAGAGGGAAATACCTTTAATTCACTTAATTCAGCCACAGATATTTCTGTCTTCTTTTGCAGAGAAAAATAAGTGTTAGAGGATAAGTTTGAAAGACTCAGATGGATTCGGTATAGATGGCATACTGATATGCTTATCATCCTGCCCATGAGAAGCCCTGCATAATTTTCATTCATGCTGACAATACCAAATGATACCTTGAGTCTCTGCTGGGAAGAGAAATACACTCAAAATATAAATTAATTTTGACAATACTTCTTCTGAGAGTATCCACTTTGGGGTCTCAATAATTTAATGATAAATGAGATAAATAGACAGTTTTTATTCATTTAATAAATATTAGTTGAGAATCCAGAAACTGCATTGGGATGTTGCACTGAATATGCTGTATGAGACTAGACCTGACTCAACACCTGTGCTGAATTAGGAGGTTTATCTCCTGGGGAGAACAACTGGATTAAGGCCTGAGCCCAAGCTTGATGGGGCACATAGTACCCTTGGGAATATGCATCCTTCATTTTTCTGAAAAATAATTAAAATTCAATTTTATTTTTTTTTTATTTTTAAACATATTCTGAAGTGCCTATGAAGAGGTCAATGATGCCATCACACCAAGTGGCTTCTGCAATGTTTAAACCAGGTCCCATACCCTACCCCTTATCAGTCTTGGCAATTGTGACCCCAGATGGTACCTGCTCTCCTACATTGGTGTTGTTGACCTCTCACACTAATGTTAGAATAGAATACAAATACCAGTTCTTAAATAAACAACAACAAAAATATTTAAAGTAGCCAGAGATGAGAAGACCTAAGGCAAAAGAAACCCAATTCTCAGAGAGACAAAATGTAGAAAACTAAGTCTGCCTTCAAGTTCAAGGTTCAGAGTGAAACAGGACATGAACAATAAATGAGAAAAGTCAGGAGGAGATTATGTATGCCTGGAGCACAGATAAGCTGGAAATGAAACAATGGGGATCTGAGATATTTTCTGAAAACTGAGATAATGTGTTAGAAGTTATAAGCTAAAATGTACAGAGGGATGGATTAATTTGAGGTGATATCATGGGGTAAGGAGGGACAAATGAATGGTTGGGGAGGACCTAGAATGGAAAGAAGAGGGAGTGATGACTAGAGAAAGAACATCCAAGAGTCTCAGTGGGAATAAACTTTGACACCATCTTGGAATCAAAAAGCTTTTCAAATCATTCCAATGGAATCGTTACATTCTGAAAGAAGAAAAATTGGTATTAATATTGCTTTAGAGAATGCGTATTTCTTCGTGTTACAAATCCTTTGAAATTCTATTGAAGTTACACTTGAATGTACTGTATTTGCATTCCATTTATTAATTCACATGGGTTGTTTTTCTTAATCTCTACATCACAGCACAAATCCTTTTCATGCTCCATTTCCTGCACACTGCAACCTCCTATTTTGTAGATAATGTTCTTTTTTTCCATTATGATTACAAATGACTGGAAAAATACACAAGTCTCAACCAGTTCTGTGTAATAACCTGCCTACCACCACAAAGTGGGTTTCTGTTGACTTTTTATTTATTATTTTTCTATACATAAAATGGTTCTATGTCAAAAAATTTTATGATAGAGGCTCTTCAAAAGATCAAGAGTGGATTAACATATAGACAATGACTTTAGACTTCTTGATGGTGACTTGGTTTATTATTAACCTCAACTTGTTTCTTTCAAACTATCCATTACCTTTTTTTACAATTTTATTGCACCTAAAGTTGCTCTTTAAAAACTTTTTATTAAAGTATAACATTGTAGCAGGATGTATTTCTTTTTCAAAATTTGCCACAGTAATGTATCTAGTCCCAAATACTCTTAGAACTCTTTCATTCCCCATCTGGAAATAAAATCTATTCTCTTCACCTTGAAATTAAATAAACCTTTGTGGCTGCTTTGAGGAGCAAAATGTAGGCGAATAACACTACTCATCAAAGACTGAGTCATAAAAGGTAACATGGCTTCTCTCTGACTCTGCTCACCCTTGGAATCCAGCCACCACATAGTGAGGAAACCCAAGCCACACAGGGAGGCCCCATGAGTGTGTTACAGCCAACAGATCTAACTAAGATTTCATTCAACAGCTAGCATTAAGCACAAGATCTGGAAGTGAGTGAGACTTCGGATGATCCCAATGTCAGGCCATCAAGCTTCCCCTGCTGACTCTAAATGGGGTGAAGATAAGTTATTCCTAAATTATTCCTACCAAGCCCAATCCAAATTATGGATTTTTGAGAAAAATTAATGTTGTTGTTGCTCTAAGCCACCAAGTTTTGCAATGATTTGTTACATAGCCCTGGATAACAGGAACAAACACAAAGAAGAAATATACGTGCCATATGTATACAGGTTGACAAATTTTACAGTTTGTTCCCAGGCATGTAACCAGCACCCAGATTAAGAAATATCTTGTCAGATATCTCTCTACTCTTTCTTCTGGTCACTAACTCCCAAGGATAACCACTCTCTTAACAGCCTGGTTTATTTTTGTCTGCTTTAGTATTGGTCAAGTTTTCAAATGGCTTTTGTGACTCCTCCAGAAGCATTACCCAGGACATGGAGGGAGGCCTCAGGGATAAAGAAACCCAGCTACTGGGAGGGTTCCCAGTTGTAAGAGGACTGCTGGGTGTCACAGACTGAATTGTGTCCCTCTAAAATCTATGTGTGTATTCTGTTATGGCAGCCAAAGCTGACTAATACACTGAATGATCAGTGGAGCTAAACTCTACTATCATAGACCTTGAGTTAAAATGGAAAAACTGAAGCAGGAGTCTTTTCAAATCTGGAAAGTGTAGATGGTTTAAAATCAATGATCAGTAGATACATTTAGAGTGCCTGCCCAATTCCTGCCACTTCAGGAGAATTGATGATTCACAACCATGACGTTGGAGAGTGCCTAAGAGTTCTTGGCTTTAAGAGTTGACCACACTCCACTAACCATAGTTAACTGAAAATGGGGTGGCAGATGATTCAAGTTGAGCCAATTGAATTTATTCTCTCTCTTAAGAAGCACAAAACTTATAATCAAACTAAACAGTAGACACTAGAGCTCCATAGTCATATAATTTCAAAAGTAGTAGCTGATTTGACTAGAACATGTATATAACAACAAATAAGCCAAAACAAATAGATCAGATTGAGCAGGAAATGAGGTAGATACACAAAGAGAAGCCCATATCCTAGCCTAGCAGAGGCATGGAGAAAGAAACCTAGGGATACTTCCTATAAACCTGGGATTCTTCCTACAAGATAAATTGTGAGGTCCCCTCTCTGCTTCTGTTATATTCTTCTGTACGTGGGCTATTTTAAGTCATGATAAAGGTGGGTAGTCAAGCATAGAGAACACTGGATCCATGTTGACAGAAGCAATTCTAGAACTTAACCGCTTTGAACCTGAAAATAGCTAATATACCCATGGCCCTATTGAGAATTGGTTTTGGACATGGGCATGGTTGCAGCTAAAATTTAAAAACCCTACTTTCCTCAGGAGTGGCCTGGTATAGATGGGAACCAGCATACAAGATGACATCTCCACCAATTCTTCAGTACTGCAGGACCAGCCAGTGGTTTTCAGCACATTATACATATGATTTAGCATTATGAAAATGCTTTGATATTGTACTTACTACTTTTCTGTCTTCTCATCATTTGTTTATGGATCTCTTTGGCCAGTTAATTGGGAACCTCCCAGAGTTTAGTGTGCCCCACTAAACTCTATAGTTATTTAGTTTCAAGCCCAGGGACCATGTGTATAAAGTGTTCAATATCTGTAGACTAAATGAATAATTGAGTGAAAGAGATTTGACTTTTCTATTCTATTCTGTTACTAACTACCTATGTCACCTTAGGCAAATCAATTAACTTCTCTGGGTTTTGGTTTTCTGATAAAGTAATGAAATGAAGCTATCAAGTCTTCAAGTTCCCTTTAAGCTGTAAGTCTCAATATACTCTGTTTATATTCTGGCAAAGCTATGAACTACTTATAAAGGAAAAACTAAAACCCTAGTGGCAGTCATCTCAAAGCAGCATCTAAATGAGGCTGTGATCTGTCCATCTGTTTATTTTGGAGATCAGTCATGCTTCTTTTTCAGAGCACTGATCCTGTGCATCGCCTCTTCCCTTCTGAGGTTTTCCTGTGTCCTGTGCCAGTCTTGTCTTATATAGCAGGCTCATGTTTGATCTTCAGTTCACATTTATTCTTGTTCTTATCACTCTTGGGAGGCTGTATTACCCTCTTCTAACACCATCAAAGGTCTTTAATGCCTACCTTTCAACTTATTGTGTGTCATCTTGTAGACATAGCTGAATCTTAGTTTCGCATTGCCCAGGGACATCCCAGTCATGGTGAATGACAAACGAGCAATGAACTGAAGTTTCTCTTTTTTAACTGACCTCAAAATAGAACTTTAAAGTCGTCTGCCCTTTTGGTTAAGGGATTTCTGAATATAATTTCTTCACATCCCTATCCCCAGAACCAAGAACTGGGAGATGCAATGGGAAGAACAATAAACTAAGAGCAAGGCAACCTATTCTAGTCCCATTTCCACCATTAACTAGCTTAAATTAATATTAATATATGCAACATCACTTATTCTAGATCCTGTATGTATAGATTTTCTTAGCCTACCTTATAGAAACTGTGACTAAACTGTACCTAAACATGCTTGACACTGCCTAAACTGAGAAGACTAATGTAGTATCACTGTTTGTTACTTTAAAAGCTCTGAGTAGAAACATGTGGTAAGACCCCATGGCTTCCAAACAGTGATTTTTCATCTCTAGACTCCAATTTCTGTGACATCTTTCCTAAAGTGTGTTTGTTCCAGGCAGCACTACATTTGGAGCTGCTTCAGACACCACCACTACCACCACCATTATCCATGAACTGAAACACTCATTCCTTTAACTATTCTCTTTCTAGAACATGCCCTCAACTGAAGAAGGCTGCCTCACTCACAGCCAAGCTTCCATCCCAACAGCCTACACCTTCTAATTGGTCAATAGAGAGTGGTTCTGGTGAGTGGCAGTGGATGCTCATGTTTGATCTTCAGTTCACATTGTTTCTGCTCTTATCATTCTTGGGAGACTGTATTACCATCTTATAATGCTGTCAAAGATCTTTAATATCTACCTTTAAGCATATTGTATGTCATTTTGTAGATGCATCTGAACATTAGCTTAGCATTGCCAGTGAAGGCCAGCTGCTTTGTCTTATTCTGGGATAACTCTGAAGGGCCTTTCCACCTCAAAAGCTCTCTGTAGGACTGGCCAAGTTCAGCTTCTTCATCAACCCAGTTCTGCTTTTTTTTTTTTAACAGATATTGGTCCTAAGAGCTCACCCTAATAAACTCCCTGCACACAAATCTCAGAGTATCAGAGTCTGCTTTCAGGAGAGACTGATCTGTTACACGTGATCAAAAAAACATTGGGGATCCTCTGCTTGATGCATCTCCCTAATACACATTAGCATATTAGAAGGACCTATTGTCTAAAAAACACATGAGCTCTGACATAAGATGAAACTAATTTTGAATCTGGACTATGATGCTTACTTGGCTGTGCAACTTTGAGCAAGTCACTCAACATCTCCAACTTCAGTTTTCTTACCTGAAAACTTCAAGAATTCATAATCAGCTCTTCCTAGAGCAGGCTAAAAGTGAAAATGTGCTCATTGATGGAAAGTCCTCAGCAAAGTACCTGGCCCTGGGCTGGTAAAATGTTTGAGAAGGCCTTCAGCGAAGAAATCTACTTGACTTGATTCAAACAAGAATGTTCCAAGTTACCAATGTCCACATGGGATTTACTGAGGTACAGATTTACACTTTGGAAAACTCCCCTCTACTGGGAGTTAATGGGGGAGAATCTAGACTTTGAGACTTTTTTCTCACCTACAACTGGAGAAAAAGAATGTTGACATAGGCCAGGGGCTCTCAGCTGAGCCCTGGATTCAGAAGATGGAGAATTTGGAAGGAGAAGCAAAAAGTTAAAATGTCTTACTGACATAAAGGCAAGTCCTTCAAGATCTTTCATGCTTAGACTGTTTCTTTTCATGTTTCTCCCTCTTGAAACTCCCTTGTTTCTATTGTTCAAAGCCAAGGGGTGGCCTTTTACTTGAGCAGTGTGGTTGGTTCCTGTCTCCATAGGCTTAGCAGGGCCTGGACCATGCTCTGGAGCAAAGGCCAGGGCGTTCAGGGTGGAGGAAAAAGGTTTAGACTTGTTACTTTCATCTTTAGGCTGAAAATCTTGTCGTCATTTTGTTCTTTTTCTCATGACAATTCTCACGCTGACACTGTCAAATCCTAACAACCAGAGCCAGAAGGGTGAGATTGTGTAGCTATGGTTTCAATTATATATTCTACAGATTCTAAAGTTGCATTTAAAAATGTGACTGTGACTTAGAAGGGGTTCCTGCTGGTAGGTAGTGTTTAGAAGCTAATGTGCAAAACATGCAAAATGTGAAACAGCCTTGTCCCAAGAAAAAACATCCCACCCAAAATTCTTACAGTACCCCCATTGATTCACACAGAGAGGACAAGAATTAAGAGGCCATTTAGCCTTATTTTAGTCATGTACTCAAGCAAGAAAAATATAAGGAAGCTGTGAGCACTACACCACATCTTATCAGAATCTGGGCTGAGGCACTGTAGCAGAAGGCCCTGTGCCCATGTCATACCTGGAAACCTGCTAGGTAAGAAGTCCAGGGTCTGAATACTGGTCATCTCCATATCTCTTGCCATCAGAAATATGATTATTGTTTAAGCCACCATTGGAAACTCCTTAATTTCTTGCCCATTGCTGCTCCTCATGCTGTTTACCCCAAATTGATCATGCATTAATGAGGGCATGTTTTAGAAAGAAAGCCCACACCTTTCACCAGATTTTCAAAGTGATGATCCCCCACCCCCACAACATTAAGAACCACTACATGACATATAAATGTAAACAAATTAGTCAATTAATTAATTAACTTTTAATGGAATCTTCTTTGCTCACATTCTTCCCCAAACCTATCTTCCTTCCTTTTTTCCTTCCTTCTTTCTTTCCTTCTTTCCTTCCCTTTTACTTTAAAGAATGCCATAATCCTAATGTAATTTCTCTCCACCCCCCGATGTTTTGAAATATCTGGTTTCTGCTTTCCCTTCTTTATGCATCTTCCTCCTACTCTCAGGCACATCTATTTGCCCAGCGATGTGGGTTGTGCTTGTCAATAACGGCACTTAAGAGTTCAGAGTAATGATCTCGGCACGCCTTTCCCATCTGTTATTTCCATACGCCTGACGTCTTCATAGTAGCTTTTCAAGGAATAACAAGATCCTCCTTTACAAACCATTCTTCTCTCTCTAAATACTTAATGTCGAAATTGTTTGGGCTGTTCTTTATAGAGCTCCTGAAGCATCATGACTGAAGCTATCATTCTGACTCTTTGTAATCATCACAGCTCAATTTTCCAGCTGAGACTGATTTCTGGCAGAGCTTCGGTCAGGACCATATATTCATGGGCCTTGCTGTCATTTCCTCCCTTAGATTCCGGTTCTGGTTGGAGCAGTTGATTTCCCTCATTAGCAATGTCACTTCCCCCATCTTACATAGTACATCATCCTCACATCAGCTCAGGGCTGCTCTTACAAGAGCATCCTTGGCTTCTCCAGAGTGGGAGATGCTGGAAGTGGCATGGGGAGTGGGGAGACTGGGCCTCTGCACAATTGAAATTTGAGCCAGCACAGCCTTGAGACCTGCAGGTACCCACCAAGCAATAGAAACCCAGGAGAAAAGGAGAGAAACTTAGGCAGAGCAGCTGGGAACAAGGGGCATTAGCCTGGATTGCAGACTTGGATTCTGGAGAGAGTGAACAGTATAGTCAATAATAATTAATAATAATAATAATAATAATAATAATATCTAATATTCATTAAGCACTTTCTATATGTCAGCTACTGTTTTAAGTATTTTACATGAATTAAGTCATTTAGCCTTCATCACAATTTTATAAGGTAGATACTATCATTTCTCTCATTTTACAGATGAGTAAACTGAGGCAGAGAGATAAATTCAGATATGATTCAGCTGGTATAGATATCCAAGAGGAACTGATTAAGTGAGAAGGGGCTGTCAAAGGCAGTGACAGTAGTAAAAGTTGCGAAGGCTCAGGATTTCAAGGTCTGAAGCTGGATGCCTGACAGTGACTAGGGTAAAGACTTAAAACTCCAGAATGAATGGAGAATAAAAAGCCAAGTAATGGCTTGGGGTCCATGCAAACAGATTTGAGTCAGGACTAGTTTCTGAATGGGAACTGATGGGGCTCAAGCCTCACCATGGGACCTGGAGCAGCATGGTAAAGTGGGGAAACTGCAGCTCTGTGGGCTCATAGGTAGCCACGCCAAGCCCAGGAGGAACAGGCATGGGTTCAAAAGCTACAAGAAACTGAGATACCACCAGAAAGCTCAAAGTCATCCTACCTGTTCAGAAAACTGCAGCAGAGCTGAGCATTTGGGACACTGAGTATCTACAGGGCAGGATGTTCCTACCTGGCACCCTGAGCTGACAAAAGCTGAAGCAAGGCCCAAACACCATCTTGGTCTTCAGTGCTGTGAAGCAACAAGAAGTGCATCAGAAGGGTGGCCCATGGGCCGTGGGTCCCTGGGAGATCTGGCTGCCCTGTCAGCTCTGTTCAGGTGCTTTTCAGAGGCCAGTTCCTCCTACAAGTCCATGGTGAGTTCAGTTCCAGGCCTTGCCCTCAGCTGGTTAACAATTAATACTCTAGTAGCTGAGTGTCTAAGACAGGTCCTACTCTAGGGAATAGTGTTTCTTAAGAGGGAAGCCTTGGAGACCAAGCAGCCTTTAAGAGCCAAAAGAACGAAGCTTTATTGGTGAAATTTTGGCAGGGAATCGGAGACCATCACATGGAAATATCCGGAGGAATCACTGCTAGGAAGGACACAGGCCTACCTTCCTGGGTGAGATCTGAGCTGAATTTTTAAAAAGTGACAAAGTTTCCACTTGAGGTCTTGCTGATGCAGGGTAGGAAATGAGGTCATCATGAAGGAAAATGGACACCATAACACCATGGAACCACAGCAGCAAAGGGCAGATGTTTTCTTGTATAACCTGGAACAAAATTAAGCCACAGTCCTCTGTTCATTCAATGCTCAAAAATCCTGTAGCCATTTATAACTCCTGTGTGTGTTACTTATGTCTCCTCTGATCCCCAAAATGATTGGCTGCAAAACCATTCAATTGAGAGAGCCTGTGGCTTGTTTTCAGGGCCTACAAAGAAGGAAAGCTGGAGGCATTGAATTCCCTTTGTGCCCACATTTGGGAAGAGAAACCAGAGATACTTATACAAGTACCAGGGCTCCCCATTAATAATTGGAGCCTCCCTAGCACTTCAGAGTCACCTAATGAAGGCAAAAAACAGTCCCACCTGCATTCTCTTAGGAATTCTTATTTCTCTGGTGCCATTTGGAAGAATTGGAACAGAGAGTACAGCATCTTCAACCTAAATCAGAGGAGGAAACATTCACTGAGTTTCTATATATCATGCTCCTGGTGGTTTTAAAATATATCTGCAAGGGAAAGGGGAGGTAGACAGGGGGAACATTTTTAAATCATTTCTTCAATTAAAAGATAAAGATATTTAAAATTTCAAAAATTTAATATGTGTATATATGTGTATATATGTATAATATATGTTATATATATATATGTATATGTGTGTGTGTGTGTGTGTGTGTGTATTCAAAGTCTTTGATAGTCCTCTAACTTCCTTTCCCCTGAATATAGGCTGTATATGTCTAACACAAAAACATGCAGCAGAGTTGACACTATATGACTTCCCTGGCTAGATTTTTTAAAATCAATAGCTTCCACCTGATTTCTTTCCCTTTCTCATGTCATTTATTGTAGAAATTCAGCCACCATGTTTTAAAGAAACCAGAGCCATACGTGGAAGCCGTGTGTAGGTCGATATTCAGCCCATAGCCTGGGTAAACTCCCAGCTGACAGCCATCATCGGCCATCAGCAGGCAACTAAGTTAGTCTCCTGATGATGCCAACCCTCAGCCCTCCAGCCACCTGGGGGATGTCAAACAGCAGAGAGGAGCTGTCCCTGCCAACCCCTGAACTTGTAGTAGATTCATGAGAAAAACCAATATTGTTATTGTCTTAGCCACTAAGTTTTGGGATAGTTGGATACATAATAACAGATAACTAGAAAAAGTGTCCCACCCCTTTCTTGTACCCATGGCACCATAGAAGCCTCACCCTATAATAAAAGGAGATATTAGCAATTGAAGCAGAATGTGGTAACAAGGAAAGGCTCGATGTTTCTCTCCAAGGAGTTCAGCCTGCATTCTGATCTGCTTGGAGACTTTGGTATTTTATAACCTACAACATGACCTATTAAGCTCTAAGTGACAGTGCCACTTTAAAACTACATGTTTTCTCCCCTTAATGTATGGCATTTACATGCCCAAATAAAATGAGCATCTAAGTTACACAACTATTTCTTATCAAATATGGAAAGAGGTCATTTTTATCTAGGTTCTAATTATAAAGTTCTGTAAAATGTAAACACAATAAGCAAGCCAACTTCCTGGAAATTGAGGCCAAGTCATTTCTTTAAGTTAAGAGAAAGCAGGAGGTGAGGGTTTGTATGCTCTACTAAAAAGACTTTACCTTAGCCCTAGAGAAGGTAATGTGTATTACTAGAAAAGGAGAAAAGAGAAGGAAGGGTGCAGCCTGGGCAGCCTTTTATATCTTCTACTTTTTGACAACTGTGATTAGCCCTCTTCTATCTGACTATAAGGCTTTCCAGAGAGAGGATGACAGAAAGAGACAGGCTGCCCTTCTATAGCCAGGAAAGAAGGAATGGGAACCCACACAGGGGCCTTAGCAATTTAACAGCCCTCAGCATTCTCACGAGAAAGTTGTAAGAAGGAGAAGCCTGCCTGGTGCTGGTCACATCGCTCCTATTGTGGCTCATCTCAGGGTGAAATAAGTAGGTGACCCCTCCACAATATAAACATTCGAAAATGTAACCACCAGTTGTGCCTCCCTGCCCACTGGGGATTCTTTCATGACACCCTCTGAACCCTGAAAGCTTTCCTCTTGACCCATTCAGAGTAATTAGCACATTGTTTGCAGGTGTATGCTGGCCAGACTCTGGGTTCCTCCAAAGTGGAACCCAGCTCCTAGCACAGATCACAGCACTGAGTAGATAGGGGCAAAGGTTAATTTTATATGCATCAGCTTGACTGGACCTCCAAGTGCCCAGATTTGGCCAAACGTTATTCTGAATGTGTCTCTGGGGGCTGTTTCTGGATGAGATTAACACTTGAATCAATGGATTTTGAGTAAAGCAGATTGCTCTCCTCAAAATGTGAGTGGGCCTCATCCAATCACTTGATAGGCCTAAACAGAAAAAAGAGGCTGACCCTCTGACAAGTAAGAGAGAACTTCTCCTACCTAATTGCCTGGAGCTGAGACATCTGTTCTTTCCTGCTTCTAGACTCAAACTCAGACATTGGCTCTTTCTGGGTCTTCAGCTAGGACAGATCTGTCAGTGTCTTCCATGTCAGTCTGGGCTCCTCTGACAACTTGCCAGCACAAAACAGTGTCTGGTTTTGGGTGGAACTGTGTTCTGACTGTAGATGCAGGATGGCATTTAGGCTAACAGCATAAGCCTGGGAGCCCTACAAATGGGGATCTGATTTCCTCCTTGCCTTGGTCTGAATGCTGGGTCCCCTCAAATTCATATATTGACATCCTTCCCTCCAAGGTGATTGTGTTAGGAGGTGGAACTTTGAGAAAGTAATTAGATCCTGAGGGCTGCACCCTCATAATTGGGATTATCCCTTTTATAAAAGAGACTCCACAAAGCTCCGTTGCCTCTTCCAGCAGTGCAAAGACAGCTGTGTATGCATCAGGAAGTGGGGCCTCACCAGACACCCAAACTGACAGCATCTCAATCTTAGACTTCTACCTCCAGCACTATGAGAAATAAATTTCTGTTGTGTATAAGCCACACAGCCTATGGTGCCTTGTTATCACAGCCCAAATGGACTGAGGCACTCCTCTTTCTGTGACTGCCAGTGTAGCCTTGGGCATGTTACTTACCTCTCTGGCTTTCTGTTTTCTCACCTATAAAATATAGACAATGATAATACCTCCAAAGTGCTTTTATGAAGAAAAAAAATAAGTTAATATTTATAAACAACTTAGAACATTGTCTTGCACATCTTGCACATATCAGAGCTATATTTTTCATTAGTCATTTATTAGCACTGTTTTTATCAAAAAAAAAAGTAGAATGGCAAATCTTATTTCTCTTTTGTTTTATTGTTACAATGAGTATATATTATAATAAGGAAAGGAGGAGGGAAAGAAGGAAGGAAGGAAGGAAGGAAGGAAGGAAGGAAGGAAGGAAGGAAGGAAGGAAGGAAGGAAGGAAGGAAGGAAGGAAGGAAAGGACAATCTGAACCTCAGGCTTTGCACAGAGGCCATAAGCTACTCCTGGAGACACAGTACTTTCTACTTGCCCTTTTGACCAGAGAGGAAGTCAGTCCTATCAGAATGGAAGTTCCAGCCCTTAACTGAATTTAGTGAGTGTCTGAATGATAATGCCCAGTCTTACTCTTTCATAAATCAAAGCTGGAAAATAATCCTAACAGTGCATAAACAAAAAATATGAAAATTAATGCTTGTGGGAACCTTATTTAATTTTGCTGTAAACCAATTTCTGTGACATTTATGCTGTTTGTTTTGTGCATTTGTGTTTGTGGGGGGATCCCCCTTTTTATTTTGTTTTCTATTTTCTTTTTCCTTTTGGCTCAGTTTCAGAGAGGCTAGTTATCTGCACATTCATCTCTAAAATGACCTTCCTTTCTTGAGATTCATGTCCTTCTATTTATAATGAAAGGTCATAAACTTGTCGGGCCCATCAAAGCCATTACTATGGCAATACACTACAGGATTGTGATTATTAACCTCTGGATAAACAGGCAGGCAGAGAAGATGGATGGAGAAGGATAAGGCTTGTGTTTATACACATTTATCTTTGGTAATTAGCCATCTGGGGGAAACCACAAATACAGGCAACAGAAATTGATTTATCTTCAAATAATAAGTTTTGCTTTACAACAAGGTCTAAAAGTGGATCCTCTCAAGTGCTAATTTTGCATGTCACTTGCATGCTTTAAGGATGAAAGTAGTAATTACCAAGCCTTTCATATGCAAAAGTAAGGTGGTGAGTAGTGGCTGGCTTCATCCACAGGAGAAAAATCTGTTTCCCAGAAGAAACCCTATTTCCAGAGGCCATCTTAGGTCCTAACAGTTGGTCACTAGAGGGTTGTGTCTCCCTGAGGGTCCAGGGCCATCCATGTGGGATTAGCTACAGACAGCTGTGGTCTGGAGAGTTCATCACGAGTTCTGCGTGCTCCACAGAGTCTGAGGTTCATAGTCAGGAGAGGAGCCACCTGGGCACGAGCTGTACAGCCTAGCGAGGCAGGGTTCTTTGGCTGACCAAATGGGGTGGAGGAATCAAAATGCAGCGTGTCTCTTTTCCATCTCTGGCTCATATCTAAGGGCTTCGTAGCTACACTTGCACCCTGGCGAAAAGCCCTTCTGATGTAACGGCCCAAACTAAGGATTATTTTGCCCAGATGATTTCACGTCTCCTTCCTTGTTAACTCCCAGGGAAGCACCTGCTTTTAATTAGCTGTGGTTCAAAACCATCTATCCAGGCTTGCACATGGTACCCTCTGAATTTATTCCAAGACAAAGGAAAACAGAATGAAACCCTCTGGAGAGGCCCCATCGACACCCATCTGCTGCAGCTGCGCATTCTCCCGTTAAACATTTCTTATAAATAGCTCTGGTCCTGCAGTCCTTTGCCAAATGCTTTTTGAACTGTTTTTATTAACAAATTTCAGTTGTTATTAATTACAAATTTCAGTTGTTATTAATGTTTTTATTAATAACAAATTTCAGTTGCCGTCTAAAATGAGCCCTGCATGTTTCCACCTGTGAGCACCTTTGTAGGCAGAGCAGCCCTACATGTCCTCATCCTACATGCGATGCAGGGCCCAGTCCCAAACCACCCACCCCTTGCAGGCCTTTCATGACTCTGATGGAGCTGACCCAGGGGGTAGCACAACTAATGGTAAGGGAGAGGACTCCAGACTTGGGGGCCGGGAGCAAATTCTTCCACTGCTACTTTGACTGGTTTTGCTAATGTAAAGTGGAGATGTTCAGAATTCCTATCCCAAAGGGCTGTTGTCAGCAATGCAGCTAAATTACAGGCAGAAGTGTTCTACATGCTGCCATGTATAGCCCTGGCCTAGCAGAGGCTCTGGTCCATGGACCTCTGCAATGTACTCACTTTGAGATTCAAGGAAGGATTGTTTTTCTGAGCTTCAATTATGAGAATAAGAATATGGTTCAAATGAGAAATAAAGCTCTCAGCAAACTCCTTGCACATATGAGGCAATAAATAAATGGTAGTTTTTAATTTTGTGATTGCTATATGAGCTTTTGATAATGTATATTATCGTTATAGGTAGACTCCAAGTTTATGAATAAATGTCTGTCCCAGGACACTCCTGATCTTACTAGCTATAACATAGGCTAACCAGAACAAGCAGAACTGACATAAAACAGAGACTAATTGACCTCCCCCCCACCCAAATCCATTCTCTCTTTTTAGTCGTAAAAACTCTAATAATGGAGCTCATGGCTACCCAGCTACAAACAACATTTTCCAGCTGTGTTACTCAATTCTCACCAGCAAAATGTTCAAAAGTGCTACATCACCAGCTTAAAAGGAAGTGTTGTCCTTCACAGACTCTCTTCTTCAAGGGACAGGAACATGGTGATCCAGCTTTGGTCAAGCTGGTGAGTACCTTTCAGGCAATTGCAGAGCATATATAAAAGGAGCTAAAGACCCTGTACAACCTCGTGAAACAGAGCTCCCTACCCCCCTCCACCACCCATTTACCCCCTGTTATTGAAGAAGAAAATTAATTTTTATCTTATGTCATAATAGTTCTGGGTTTCTTTGTTACAGCAGCTCAGTTATTCTGCCTCATACTTGGGAAAGATGGTCAGCAGAATTAAGGAGCTGTGTGGTCCAGTGTTTCTTCCCTTCCAACTCTTTTAATTATACAAAATGAAATATTCCTCCCTTAGTCTTTTTATCATCCAGCCGAACCTCACTCTCTACTACATTGCTTTATGGTATCAATTAAGCTCAGTAGATTTCACTCAAACAATTTTTTCTATTTATAAACAAACATTCTTTATTTGTCCCCTTCTTCCTCTCTTTTGCTGCTAGCCCTGCTTAGCTTACAAATCAATTTCTCATTTGTGGTTTCTTTTTCTTTTATTTCTCATCTTCTCTAACCTTTGTTCTTTTCCATCACACTATTTCATTTTTTCTCTCTTGCTTTCTTTGTTTTCTAAGACAAAGCCAGAGCCAATTACAGTGAATAGAGCAAAAAAATAACAAAACAAAACAAAACAAAAACAATGATGGCAATATAGCCATAACAAGAAAACAAAAAAATCTATATACAGCAATAGTCTATATAGACCTATACTGGCAGAAGGCATTGAAGTACCTTCAGATGAAATTCTTTCAAATAGGACATCATTAGTAACAGGGAGATGAAAATATCAGGCCATGGCCACAGAACTAAGCTATATAGGTAAGAATTGTAATTAAAAACTCAGGTTTTTGTCTTCTGTTCATTCTTGGTTCTACCAGCTTGTGTGTGCCTCCATTAACCTCAAAAAAGCACAGATGACTTTTCTAACTCACATCCTCTTCAGTTGCAACTTGTTTCCCCTTAAGACAGAGGTCAAACAATAACTTGTGCTTTATTGCACTGTAGCAGGTCTCAAAATGATCCTGGTTGGACCCACCACTAACTGGGCAGGGACTTCATTGCCTTTTTGCCACTAATCTTTATTTGACCACAGCCCTAATTGATTCTTTAGGTAGGAAGAAGTTCTTTGAAGTCTTCTTCACTGCAGCCTAGGCACAGTATTGACAAAATAGTGTAAATTCAATAAAGACATCAATTGATCTTAAATTCCCAGGGGGAATTGTCCTTGGCTTATTTTTATAAGCCCCTCACTTCTCTTGTATGTGTCCTCTCCTTCCCTGCCAAGGCATCTTCCAGTTCTTATTTCCTGCTGACTACAATGATTAATGGTTAGCAAGTTTTTTTCCTCCCAACTTGTGAACCACCCCTTGATGCTGCCTGCTCAGCAGTTAATCACACAGTCAAGAATTATTGGCTGCTGTTTTCACTGTGTGCAGACAACCTCTTCCGCTAGACAATGAACTGCTTTCCTTTGCAAACTATATGGTTAGACACATCTCTGTGTTGGAAAACTAATGTGACTTACTAACTGCTCGTAGATGCAAAAGATCATTTTCCCATTGTGGTACCCCTTCTTCATGCAGGACACATACTCCAAGTATCAGCCTCAAGGGTTCCTATTCATCATCTCTGCCTCTCAGAGCTGAGATGAGCACTCTTTAGTGACCTAAATGTCATGGTGGTCTTCTCCGTTGTTGTCATATTAGCAGCCTGAATTTTTCTTCTCTATAAGAATGCTGTAATGAATATTCTCACAGAATAAAAGGCAGATTTTCATATCTATGGGAATGCTCTTTGTGATATTCTTGTTGCTCTTTATGATGTTTTTACCTCCAAACAATGGTCCGCCTAATGCAATACATTGCCTTTGATGAGTAATTATTAATTTTTTGTTTGTTAGTGTAGAGAAATGAGAAGGTAAAGAAAGATAATATAGATCGATAGATAGATGATTGATTGATTGATTGATTGATTGATAGATAGATAGATAGATAGATAGATACCAAGTATCTAGGCCATCAGGCCATGCCAAAATGTGGAGAAAACTGCTGACCCCCAGTGAAAGAATACTTCTGCCTTAGTGTCTTAGCTGTCCCATGATAGGGCCCTGAACACCACCCAGCTTAACCTTATGAAAAGCCCTTTGCAGAAATCCGAGAACTTACTGTGAATGACACAGAGGTCAGGGCAGATGCTAGACATTGAGTCTATTATCAGAACACAAATATAAACTTTTCCGTCACACTCATTGCCCCTGCCCCACCACTACAAGTTATACCTGTGGTAAACACTTTTAGCCCCATCTCATGTCCAGCTGGCCAGTGGGGTCTACTGGTAGGTCTATCAGTCAGGGTCCAGTCAGGAGACAGAGACATATCAATCATTTGAACAGAGAGAACTGAAAATGAGGAGTTAACTAGGCAACAAAAATGGCAAAAAGTTATTACAAGAAGTTGCGATGCAAATAAATGAGTATTGCCACCACCAGCACTGCCTCCCGCTGGGAACACAAAGAGGTGGGAATCATCCAAACTTACAAACTTGGGGGAGGGTCTGTGGAGTTGAACCTCAGTCTGTGGAGGAAGGAAGGGTGCTACTCCATTGGTGTGGGTATCTGGGTGGAGGTTCTGGGGGAAGTGGTGTGATGAAGCTAGTTCCAGGTACTGGGAAAACTGCCAACTGAATTCAGCTGCTCTTACAGAAAGGTGTGGCTGCTGCCAGGGTGAAGAAACACTCCTGGGTAACCCTCACAGAAACAGAAAGAAAGGAGGCCAGCAGGACAAAAACGTGAAGTATCTCTTCCCTCCTTCCCCCTCCAGCCTCATGCTTTTCCTCCAGTGCTCTCTATGGGCATAGCTTAACAGGGAGCCAACTAAAGGAGCAGAAGTGTGACTTGTAGAGTCCAGTCCCAAGCATCACAAATCAGAGTTTAGAAGGGAGGGATTTTTGCTGATAGACAACAGCTTAATAGCTGGCATACCTGGGAAGCAGGTGGTCCCAGATCTAGTGGCTGTCTTACAGATCAGCTCCTCAAAGTCCCTTGGAATGAGAAAACCATGATGTGTGGGCATTTTATCTACCTATAGAGAACACCAATGGTGAAAACTAGAGATATTGAACTTCGCTAAGCTAAAGAGATGAGCAGAACTAGAAACAGAGGTAAAGACCAAGGGATGCAAAGTCGGATTTAGGAGCAAAAAGCAAGAGTGTGCAAGACCATGGCAACAAGCAGGACTAGAAGGCCTCCTGCTCCTAGTGAGTAGACATGTATGCTAATTTAAGGCAGGGGATCAGAACTGACACCATTGACTAAAGCCTCAGACCATATCCACTCTGGGCCCCCGTTTCTTCCTCTGTCAAATAAAAACTTTAGCCAAACAATGAGTCTTTTTTAGTAATAACATTCTACAACTTTCTTTCTTTGTCCTTCGGCACCTGTCCTAGAAAGTAACTGGCAGGTCTATTTATAGACCTCCTTCTAGGAGGCATAAATATTCAATGAAACCTCTCTATGTACAGAGACAGGGACCAGGAGGGATATCTCTCAGCAATGCCTGGATATGATATCAAAAGGTAGAGAGGAAATAAGGAAGTGAAGAGGATTCCTTTGCATGACAGTTTGGAGGCTCTCAGAGATGTCAAGTCTTTTGAAGTGAAATTACTTGATCTTTAGGGGAAGAAGGCAATCATGGGTTATGAAGAAAAAAAAATCACATTGCTTTATTTAATTGCCTTACCACAAATCTAATAAAGCAGCACCTGCAGAGTAACTCCAATGTGCTAGGAAGGCCAAGGTGGGGGTAGGGATCGACAGAGTTGAAGGCATAATTCTGACCTTAAGGACTTTATTATCTAACTTATGCACTTCTTTCAGAATTGTTCATTGACCATCTGCCTTTCCTAAGAACAGTTTTAGGCATAGAGGACACAGTGACAAGCAGGACTGACAATGCTCTTATCCTGAAGTTTAAGACACACAGGAAAGACATGGAATACACTTCAAGAAGATACACAAATAAATTCATCAAGAATGAAAAATTCTGGTAAAAAGAAAACAAACAAGGGGCTAAAGGATGAGGGGGTATGGCTGCTTTAGATGAAGCCCAAGGAGGACTTTGCTGAGAGGAGCTATTTAATCTGAGACTCCCAGGTAGAGGGAGAAAAGGTGGGGAAAGGAGACAGTTTGAGACAGAGCAAGCAACACATGCAAGAGCCAATTGTGTATAAAAGTTGTGCTGTTTAAGGACCTGAAGGAAGCCTGTATGCCAGGACTTCATGAGCAAGAGAAGAGAGAGAAATGGAATGAAGCTAAATAAGAAGATAGAGTCCAGATCGATCTGTTCTGCTTTATGTACTAAGATTACACTCAGAGTACTGGAGGAGAAGAGATGGTAGAGGCAGAAAAATCAGCAAGGAGACTGGGCTATAAAGGGGATTTTAGTGGCTTGGCTTAAAGTGAAGATAGAGAGAAACTTATGAATTAAAGGTGTATTTTGAAACAACTAAACTTGCCCATGGGTAGGTGGAGGAAGAGAGAAATCAAAGTAAATTCTCGGTTTCTTGGAGGAGGAAAGGGCTCAGGAAGAAGCTATGCATACATAAGATAACTATCAAGAGATTTATCTGAGTTCAAGATGACAAGGCAGATGTCACAGGTAAATAATGGATAATTAATTTCCACCTGCATAGTGACTGTATTATGAATTATTAAACACAAGTTTCTAAGGATTGTTTCATGGAAGATAGGAGATTTGCCTAGAATGTGGATGAGTATGAATGGAATAATTTAGGAGTAGAGAAGGTATTGCAAGTATGAACAAAATTATAAAGTAAAATAGAGAGGTTGGCAAGTAAACATGTTTGCCAGAACACAGCACTGAAACAGGAGGGAATGGGGAAAGCAATGGAGATAATTTTCAGTTTTGCCCCAATTTGGAGAAAGTTAGTTGCTTCCACTCAGTGCTATCCAGAGACCAGCCCTGGGGCTGCTCGTGGGTGCTTTGTAAACACTGTCTATTTGGGGGCTGATGTGTATCCTGGGCTGTCATAGAGCATGTAGTCCACACTGGACTATCAAGGTGAGCAGGGCAACATCCAGAGGCATAAAGAGGCATTATTCATGCTGGCCAATCCATTAGTGCTGTGCAGGTGTTGATGGACTGACCTACTAAAGGGCAGTGAAAAGGACAGCTAATGTGGCTTTTTAGTATAGTCAGTGATGAGAGCTCACTTAAGTGGACAGCATTGGCTGGCCTCCCATTTGCTCCCCAAATGACACCAAGGATATTTGCTCCTTCCTCAGAAATTGGGCCATTTCTTACATTGCATGTCTCTATATCTCTATATGTGATTGTTAATTGTCCAGCTTACTTACCCACACCTCTCCATTGTCTAAGGCAGGGCTTGGTAGGCCAAATCCTGCTCATCACCTGTTTTTGTATACACCATGAGCTAAAAATTTTTTTATACTTTAAAATTGCTGAAAAATTCAAAGAAGAATAATCTTTTGTGACACATAAAAATTATATGAAATTCATACTTCAGTGTCCATGAGCACCTACAACAGAGACCACATGGTCTACAAAAATTAATGTATTTACTATTCAGCCCTTTACAGAAAAAGTTCACCAACCCCAATTCTAAGGCAATAGACAGTTTTTACTGAATAAAAGGAAAGGATAAGAAAGTAAAAAAGGATAAGTATATCAATTGATATTCCAAATAATTTCTTCATGCATGTGGAAGGCCTTGAAAACCATGCTAAGGAATTTGGATTTGATTTTAAAGTCACTAGGAACTATACAAAGTTTTGAGTTTCAAGTGGCATAACTATGGTTTTAAGAAGACTTATATTCAAATGTTGTTTTTGTTTGTTTGTTTGTTTGTTTGTTTGTTTTAATTCAGACCCTAGTCATCTAATTCAGTTGTATGGAATGCCTCTTTCCATGGTCACCTGAAATAAAATAAAGTGTCTCCGTAGTTGAAAGAAAAATGTACACAGGTGCCAAATACTTGAATAAATTGTAAAGTTGTTGAGTTTGCCCATGTAGAGGATATTTATTTTCTCTCAGCATTTCTTCTGAGTTAATCCCAAATGCAATGAATGACTTAACTTGCAACTAAAAAAAATATTTAAAAATTTTAGTCAAAAGCCTTCTCTATGTAGCAAAAATCATATTATATTAGAGATAATATATCCCCTCCAGGGACCCTCTAAAATCTTTAGCAACATTTTCTGATTGCTCAAATACTTATTAACCAGCCTTTTTTATTAAGGGCTATTCTTGGATATGTTTCTGTCCAATTATTTTGAGGAGAGTATTAGATTTGCCTGACTCTCAGTACTTTTCCCCTGAGTGGAGATTAGAAACTATGGGAAATAATATTGATTTATCCAAAAGGATTTGTTTTGAAGGCAAGAGTAAAATCATAATATTACTGTGTAAATATGGATGAGAAATTGGCCATATAATTAACTATCCAACCTTTTTGCTGCATCTAGTTTGTTGGTGCATCTTCCAGTAAACCCTCATTATAACTCATGCATTGTGTGGTAGACACGGAATTCTCAAGATGTTCCTTTTGCACTTCCTTCAAAATCAGAAAGTCATTAAGTGGAGGAGAGCATCTCCATATCTAGGAGCCATAACACTGCACTATCTCTCATCTTTCCTAGTCACTTTTATCTGATCTTTTCTTATTTCTATGTCTGTCTTGCCCAACTACCTTCTCTCTGCTGAGTGTTGCCTCAGTTATGGATCATTAACACCCTTTAGACCCAGGATATAGGAGACATGACAAAGACTTTGAAGTTTGATCTGAATTTAAATCTTATATACTACATTCTAGCTGTGTGACCTTGGGAAAATGTAAGTGTCCCTCAAAGTAGGAGATGAGTTCCCCAGGTAGACATGTGACTTCTAATCCTGCTAACAAGGCCAGTGTGTCCCTTTAGTAGTGATGTTAATTTTGAGCATTTGAAGATAGTACCCATCTGTAAAGCTAAATATTTGTCCTGTTTAATTAATACATAATTTGTAAAGGGATACTTTGAGAATATGTAGTAGATATCTCATTATTCATTAAACTTGTAGCCTACTTTCATCATCTACTGTTAATTTTTAACTAACTCAGTTATTACTCTGATGATTTTCTACTTCTTTCATTCCTTCTACATTTATTATTTGACTTTCTACTATAAGAAAGAACTTTATCTTTCTGTTTGTTGTTTATTGTCATTATGGATTCATGAGTTCTGATTTTACTCAGTTTGATACTCATATTGGCCTAAATTTGGCCAGTGGAAATTCCTTTAGGTGGGCACCTGTATCCTTTTATATATCCTCATCACTTTTTGAGAACTTTCTTATTCTCTTGCACATAAAACATTGTCAGTTCCTCTTATATTTTTCTATACAGTCCTGAAATAAGACCCTTTCTTCCACCTCCAAGCTCTAATTGTGTCAATATTGTATCTTTGTTCTTGCTTTCTTCTAAGAATTCACTTTTTCCTAAATCCTATGCTGTCCCTAACATGCTCCTCTCCAAAAAGGCATTTTTAACACAGTCAAGGATGGATCATAAAACTTAAATTTTATCAGAATTTGGTTACTTACTAGCTGCTTGCTTTTGGCCAAATCTCTTGATTTTGAGTTACACTTTCTCATCTAAGAAATAAAGGTAAAAATAACACCATGATGTTGCTGAAGGTAATGGAGATGACATTTTTGAAGAATTAAGACATAGCCTTTACCTTAAGAGGAGCTTTGACAAGCACATGCTCCCAACAAGAAATATCTTGAAGTCAAAATGCAAGATGTGTTGGTCATGGATCTAAATGAGCTTTTCTTCTCATAGTAAATCCAGACATTTATAAATACAATATTTTTTTGTATTTATAAATACAATATTTTTTAAACTTTACAAGTTTATTCACTCTACAAGATATTTGATTATACATAGAGCAGGAGTTAGCCAACTTTGGTAAATGTACCAGATATGACATATAGATCACCACTTCTTTGTCATTTGTTGTCTGATGCTACAGTTGGATAAGTTAAAACTTTGATGAGATCCAATCTTCCTGCTCAAAAATACTGGTATATTTATCAAGATACCTTCAGCACTCTGGCCAAACAAAAGATGTAGCACGCTTCATTTATAGGCCATGGTCAGAAAACCAATACCTACTCTAAGTGACATGCTGAACCAGAGGCTTCCTTACCTCATTTCATTTTATCTTTGTTATCTGGAATATATGAAGTATATTTTTTTTCCAGAAAATAAAAGAGATTTACAGTGGAGAAATACTTATTCAAAATCACCCATTTAGTAAGTGGCAAAACCAAGTTTTAGATTATGTAACTCTGCTACCTAAAGAATTTTCTTATTTAAAAAAAATTCTTTAATTTTTATATTATATAAACTTTTCCTTTAGAGTGGTTTTTAAACTAAACTAAATCTAAATTACAACTTGGTACCTTTCTCACTAAATTTTAGCTTTTCTACATTTATCTAAAACCTAACCTTAAACATAGCAACTGATTGGAATATCCATTTTAAAATCACCTGCCTCATTTTAGCTTGGATTTAAAGGTCTCTTTCTCATATTTGGGATGTTATGACACCAAAATGCCTCTAGCTAGTCACTTCTGAGAAGCCAGCTAAAGGACCTGTCTTCATTGCCTCTACACTACAGAAAGAATTGCCAAAAAAAAAAAATAGTATTACGTTTCCCTGTCCAGTTTCCTGTTCTTGGTTCTGTTGTGTGCGTGTGTGTGTGCGTGTGTGTGTGAGAGAGAGAGAGAGAGAGAGAGAGAGAGAGAGAGAGAGAGAGAGAGAGAGTCATAGTAACTGCACAAGGTGTCTGTCTATAGGTTGAGATTATAGGCCACAACCCTGGTGTGTCTGAACCCACACATGGTTCTTCAAGCCCATGAAACTGCCACATCACTACAAGGAGAAAGCACTTCTAATTCCAGACAATTTCCAGACATGCTCTGCTTTCTATCAACCAGCTATCCTCTTCTCACTGTTCTGGTTTCTGCCATCTGAAATCTGGTTGGGTGCTCTTAGTTTTAGAAACCTACTTTCTGACTTATGAGCCCACTAGACACTCAATTCCTCACCATTTTCTGATGTGCGAGTCCCTGAGACTTCAGGTGAGAGTGAGAGATGCTCCTGGATCCCTGGTCCTGAGAGAATCCAGGAATCTCATCAGGGCCTGCAGTGGGTTTAGACCAAGGGCTTTCTGTAAAGAGAGTTTGGGATGAAGGAGACCAGTGCAGGCTGGGAAACTGGAGCAATACAATTCTTGTCTTTCAAGTAATAGTAGCCCCAATAAGAAAGGCTGAAGAGCAGTCCTAGATTTTCAGAGAAGCTGAGAAACAAAAAGCTCTGGTGTTGGCTAGAGAGGCTAGGTGAGACAAAGACCAAGGTATTGGTGAAGGCCAGCATCAATCAGACATCTCTGTGGGTTTCAGAGGGAAGTAAAATGACTTAGCATAAGCTGTGGGCCTCAAGCTCTGGCAGGGTCATCCCAGTGTCCTTTACTGGGGTAAAGTGGACTCATACCAGTGAAAAAGCTGGACTGGACACATCTATTTTCTTCTTAATTATGGGAAGGTAAATTAACCTCACTCAAATCTTTAGGTAGGTGCCACTTGCTTAACTTAATTTCTAAACAGCACTTAATTATTTACCAAGCAGTCTGCCTGATAATTTGCTGTAGCTATGTTTAGCAGCCTATTTTATTTATAATTTTCTTCAGTTGGGGTGTTCTTCAGAAATCCTTCTCTCAAGAAGCTGATTTCCTCAATATACATGACAAATTTCTGTTCTCCGTCCTCCTGGGCATCTCTGATTCTAAATTCTCTGCCCCCATTAGCATTGTCTTAGTTTGCACTACTGTAACAATTACCATAGACTGAGTGGCTTAAGGCTGAGAAGTCCAAGATCAAGTTGGTGGCAGATCTAGTGTCTGATAAGGACCCTCTTCCTAGTTTGTGGATGGCAGCCTTTTACTGTGTCTTCATATGGCAAAGAGAGAAATCATCCCTTTAGTGTCTCTTCTTTGAAAGGCACTAATCTCATTCATGAGGGCTCTGCCCCTAGACATAATCATGTCCCAAAGGCCCTGACTTCTAACATCATTACACTGGGGGCTGGGGCTTCAACATAGGAACTTTGGGATTCACACTGAAGTGAGCACATTCATACTCAACAGTACAAGCACTGATCAGCACATCAGCCCCATTTGCTGGTGTAACACAGGAGCCCAGGCCTGGAACTTGCACTTGGGTTACAATATTCCAGATGAACCACCAGGAGGATCAGATGAGTAAGAAATGTCATTTATTACCCACAAGGCAAGGAAGCTTCAGCAGCAGCTGTTTGGAGCTGTAGGAAGAGGCTGCTCCTGACCAAGAGCAAGTAGAATTTTTTATGCTCACAAGCAGAGGGAATGGTAATCTCATTGGGGGAGCAGCTGCCTTCTCAGATGGATGAGAGCAAGATGTGCTACTTGGTTACAGGAGCAGATAACATCCATGGGAGCAGACACTGCTGAAAGCTCTATGTGTACTGCCTTCCTTGGCTGCTGGCTGGGCAGCTGGCAGTCTTCTGAGTACGTGGAGGGTCTATGTTCTGAGTTAACCGAACAGCTGGTTCAAAAAATACTTATACAGGGGCAGCATACTTTGATCCAAAATGTAAGAAAATATTTTTGTCCAGAGTTTCAGTTTCAACCACAGGGTTTGATTCAGCTTTTTAAATAAAGTAATTTTTTGGTTTATTTTCTAACAAAGAGATTCTTTTCTGCCCAATATTAAGTGTATCCACATTGATGACTCAGGGACTTCACACAGAAACTGTCTCCTCAGCTCTTTCACCTGCACTACCCTGTGCTTCTTTCTCAAGGTGACTAAAGAAATCCATATTCCAGGCATCTCCAGAGAGCAGGAAATAGCCTTTCTTTATGGACAAGGAAATAGTGTTTCACCAAGGTGTTGTCTCAGACAAAGCCTACCTGGATGGCAGATTCAGAATCACACCCTGCACCCGCTCTTATCATGAACCACCCTTAGTTTCCTCATCTGTAAAATAGTAATATTTGTCTTGTGAAGTAGCTTTTCAGATTAGAAATTATATAAAGTTCTTGGCACACAGTCAGTCTACAACAAATAAAGCTAAGATTATTATCATCTGAGGAAGAACAAATGTCTTTAAGAAAGAAAGCTCTATCTACTCTTTCATACTGATGTATTCAAAATGCCATTGTACATATCAATTCAAATGAACAGCTAAACATCCTAGAAGGGGTGAAACATAGAGACTATTATTAAAAAAAAAAAAAAAACAGTTGGCCCAATCCCAATATTCCAATGAAGAACCCAGGTTGGGGAAGGGAGGCCCTCTTATTTTTGCCTATTGTCCTTTTCAAATCACCAGTGCAGGCCTCTCTCCAGTTTCCCCTTCACCTCTTGAATTTCTCACTCAGGTGTTCTGGAGCTTGCATGAAAAATGTGTAATAAAATAATTTTTTCAGACAAGTTCAGAGAGTTTTCCCAGAAGACAGGATCCTGGCTTTGAGTCACATAAGTGTGTGCTTTGTCAATAACACAGGGAGCAAAGGCATGAATGAATTTTATTTCGTTGGACAAGCAGTTCGGAATACAGATAAGGACAGGCAAGCCGCTAAACTCTTAAATAAATGTTTCAGTGCTATCTAGAAGGGAAGACTGCAATTGATTCCAATCTTTTCTGACAGAAAATCAGTTCTTTTAAAACTCCCAGGGCAGCAAACAGTAACAAAAAGGTTCTGTTTCTAATAAAAGTTGTAAAGAGCTACAAAATAGAACATTGTCACTGGGAAACTAACAGGCAGCAATTAACATGCACATAATTTTCCAAGGTGCCTCGTTCCCTATCCCTCATGTCTCAAAAAAAAAAAAAGAAAAAAAATTTGCTATGGCCTGTAATTTTATAAAAATGATGTTTTCCAATTACGCATAGTGTCTTTCAATATTTCCAAAGGTACACAAGGCTGAGTTGAATTGAAAGCATAGTATAAATATCCCAGCTGTGACTGCTACTAATTTTGTAAGATATGAAGGGTCTTTATTTTATTTAAATGGCTTAACACTTGCTAGGATCTGTGAATACTTAATACCAGACGTTACTCAGGCATCATGGTTCTCAAACTCTGACATAGAGATTCCCAAATTCAAGTGAGCTACCATGAGAATACCTGGAGAACTTCTTAAGTTACAGATTGGCCCTGCCCCCGAGAATATCTGATTCAGTGTGAGTCTGGGTAGGGCCTGAGAAGACACATATTTTACAAAATCCTAGGTGATGCTGAGGCTATTGGTCTAGGGGCCCACCTTTAAAAACCACCACACCAGCATTAAGAATCACAACTAATTTTATTAAAAAGATAAAAAATTGTCACCATAACCAATTATACAAAAGGCAGGATAATGTTGCATTATCAACTTCTCTATTAGATTTTCATTTTTCTTCTTTAGAATAGAGTTAATCTTATCACATTTCTTCTTTAAAATAAAGTTTATCTATCTCATACAATTCCAATTATCAGTTTTTTAATAGCCTCTCAGCCTGGTCCCTAATACTCTAGTCCCCAGTGGCTATGACATCCAGCTCTAACCACACCTCAGCCCTGCTCAAACACTCTCAGTGGAATGAAAAGAAGTCTCCCAAGCATGACACTTAAGGCTGTCCTCCATCACCTTGTTGGGCTTACTTCTCTTCCAGCCTTCCCACCAACTTACACTATTTTCCATGCCTCTGCCAGTCTTAGGGTCAACATACCACGAGGTAAGAGCTTAACCTCTCCAAGCCTGCGTGCATAAAATAGTGAGAAGGCAAAGAACCGCCCTGCCAGCAGCTAGGCAGTGAATGGAAAACTGAAGCTTGAAACAGAAACCACACATTTTTAGAACGGATCTCTCTCTCTGACTCACAGAGCAAATAGAACTATACCAAATCTAAACCAGATATTTGTCACAGATGATCACAACTTAAACTCTTGGAACACTTGCTCATTCAGCTCTGTATGTTCCAGAATTGAGCTGTGAATAAACTGACCCATTAGTAACTTCCCAGATGAACTGGCATTTTCCAAAGACAACACAGCTGGCTGTCACCTCCTTAATATCCCCTTTTGAAAAGCCTCGCTGTTCTCCATCATGTGATGGCTTCCTTGCTGTGGCAAATGATAAATCTAGCTTTGTTCACTGCAGGGACATCCCTGGTGATCTCTGGCTGTTGGCCAACAAGAATAGGTAGGGTTATTTTTGTTCAGATTGAATAAAATAATTCAGAGATAATTGTCACAATAGAATGGTAATGTGATTAAGAGTCAATTTACAAAGTCAGTTATAGATTCAGAGTTTCTTTAGTGGCAATGGTGTGGGATTATACGGAGATGGACACACCAGATGGAGATACAGAGGTACGGTATCTCACACCACAGCATTTCCATGTGAATCTAGGTATGTAGATCATACCACTCACTCAGAGTCAGGATTCCCAGATGAGAAAATTGTCTTATGCCTTTGGCATAGGTTTTACACCCTCTATATTTCTTCCTTCCCTATCACTTAATGGCACCATCTATTTATCTTTCAACTTACCTGTCCACCACATACAGGTAACTGATGCACAACAACCCACCCCACTCCTAAGTGATAACTGTAAGAATGATTGAAAGACAAGCAGGTTTCTCAGGCATAGCATTCTCTCAGCATGTCCCAGCTTCAGACCTATCTGAGATCCATATCAGAATCCTTATCAGAATGTCTGGTGGGTATTAAAAGCTCAATAAATGTTACTTTTCTATTGCATTCCTCCTTATCCTAAAATCCCACCGTTATTTAAGAGAACTCAATGAGCACTTCATGAAATGAAACCTCTTCTCCTACCCCAAAAGCTCACAGGAAATGCTCCCTTCTTGAAAGCCCCATCACACACTTAGTGGACAGCTCCCATGCCCTATCTCATTCTCTGGGGACTTGACATACTCTATGGCTGCTAACCCCTTGACTCAAGACCATATATCACCCATGTTTGCATTTCTCATTGCTCCGAGCCTGAACCTTGCAATTCATAGCAGCTAATGGTTTGATGATGGACACCATTGTTAATTTTAAAACTAAAATGCAATGTCCTTTGGTTACTCATTCAGTTGACCAGAGGAAGTTTACCTACTTTTGTTCTAAATATATCCGATAAAATCAACAAGTACAGATTTTATAAACTCAAAAATTGGGTTGGTGTCCCCCTTTTCTTCTCAATAGGTTTCTCAAACAGTCAAAATTGCATGAGCTTTTCATACCTTTTTTAAAGTAGAAATAAACCAGTTGGTTGCTCGAGGCTCAAAAATAAATTAACTGAGTGCTTAAATCCAGTGGCCCTAATAAATTTCTTTTCTCTAAGGAATAATATTCATAGTGGAAATAATTGCTGATAACTCTAAGTGATTCACTTTGGTACAATGTCTGGAAGGTAGTAGTATGTGATATTTCAGTTTTGAAAATCCAATACTAAGATCACAAAAATGTTTTTTAAGAGTTCTTATGTGTCAAGCTATCGGTCAAATGCCATATTCTGGCATTCTGAGGAAAATTTAAATTATGA
Organism: Cynopterus sphinx; assembly: GCA_030015415.1. Lineage (NCBI taxonomy): Eukaryota > Metazoa > Chordata > Mammalia > Chiroptera > Pteropodidae > Cynopterus > Cynopterus sphinx. The sequence continues at coordinate 84,129,672 of CM057379.1, read as the reverse complement.
CATTAATTATTGTAACAAGATACTGATATTAATTTCCAGAAACACTTTATGGCTTTAGCCTCACAAAATATGGAGCAGTGTTATAGTAGAATGAGCTCCACATTAGGTCTCAGGAGATGGCAATTACCAGCAGTGAGAAAATGGAAAAGTGACTTATTTCTCTGTACCTTTAAAATAGAGAAGATAATAGGTACCTCACATGGTTCTCATAGAAACTAAATACCCTGAGAGTTCTCAGTAAACTGTAGTGCTTCGTTAATGTGAGTTAGTATTTAATCTGTTGATAGAGACATCACGTGTCAGAGCAAGAAAGGTGCTCAGAGACCATCTCATCCATAACTTGGTGCTTACACTAGAAGAAATGGAGCCCAGAGTGGCAGTTACTTGTTAGTGAGTAGAAGGGTCAAAAGACAAACATTCCTTTCATATTTGAAATAAGCATAAAACTAACTCACCAGCAGACAAATTTATGCTTTGCTAATATTTCTAATCAAGGAACACTGTTTTAGATTTAATTGTGCCCTCCTCAAACCCCCTCCCCAAACATATGTTGGAGACCTAGACCCCAGTGCCTTATTTAGAAACAGGATCTTTGCAGAGGTGATCAAGTTAAGATGAGGTCACTAGGGTAGGCCCTGATCCCAAATGACTGGTGTCTTTATAAAAAGAGAACATTTGTACACTGAGACAGGCACACCACACACACACACACACACATTCTCTCTCTCTCTCTCTCTCTCTCTCTCTCTCTCTCTTACACACAACACACACACACACACACACACACACACACAGACTCACATAACACATGTGAACATGAAGGCAGAGATTGGTGTAAGGCTTCTACAGGCCAAGGAATGCCAAAGATTGGCAGCAAACCACTAGAAACTAGGAGAGAATCACAGAACAGATTCTCCTCTACAGTGCTCAGAAAGAAACCACCCTGTGGACAATTTAATCTCAGACTTGTAGCCTCCAGAATTATGAAACCATAAACTTTGTTGCTAAGCCAGGAGTCCCAACCCTCGGGCCTCAGTCTGGTGCCAGTCCACAGCCTGTTAGGAACCAGGCTGCACAGAGGGGGTGAACATCAGGTGAGCAAGTGAAGCTTCATCTGTATCTGTAGACTCTCCCAGCACTAGCATCACCACCTCAGCTCCACCTCAGATCATCAGGCATTAGATTCTCATAGGAACACTGATCCCTGGTGCCAAAAAGGTTGAGGACCACTGCTCTAAGCTACCCAGTTATCATACTTTGTTACAACAACTCTTGAAAACTAATGTAAAGACAATGTTCTTTAATTTATAAACTTGATAAAAATGTTAATTGCTTTGGGGCATTTTCAGGTTTTATCTATAGAGCAATTTCAATACCCTTTTTTCATTTTATCTTCACAAAACCCCTTTGAGGTAAATAAGTACTACTAACATTCTAGTTTTATAAATATTTTTCATATTAATTATTTATACTCAGTTACATAGAGAAAATACTTGAAGTATTTTGATACAAATGATGGTTTTAATACAAATAAACACAAAATAATTCTTAAACTAAAAATAAAGAAAAACATAACAAAAAAATGGAGTAGAGCTTAAACAAATCATGAGGATAGATATATAGTCTGAGAAAAATTACAAGAACTGATCAAAAGTGACAGATTTCAGTTTCCCTGGAATTAAAGCCAAACATGTGATATAATGCTATTTATAACCCAAAGTGTTATTTTAGCACTCTCTGGATTATCTTATTTCTCACAAAAATCTTTGTACCAGATGTTATGATTATCCCCATTTTACTGATAAGGAAACTGAGAACTAAATTATATAATTTGTCCAAAATCGTAGGACTAGTAAGTGGTGGTTCTTAGAATTACCCAGGCTATCTCCAGTGTCATTGAAGAGCTGTCCTATCAATCACTTGCACTGCTTCTGTGTGCAAGATAAGATTCTTCTAACTCAACCCTGAGACAAAACTGCTGTGATTTGTCCTTATATAAGGAACATGGAACAACATCAAGTGTAAAGTCAAACACAGTTTTACCTAAAATGTCCAGATATTTTGCCTTAATTTACCTACAGCAAATATTAACTGAATACTTACTATAAGTCTGGTTTATAATCGGTATTCACTATAATGTATCAAATATAAAAAACAGAATGATAACTAGCATGCTAGATGTTAGCTATCAAAAGATAAATGAACAAGGCCTCTTCCAAATAGAATAAGAAAGACACAAAGGGATAATTTGACTACAGTGGGCTAAGGGCATTAAGAAACATGTGCTAAAAACAGTGGTGCCACAAAGGAGAGGATGATCCATTGAACACATCAAAGAAGGCAGAGACTTGGAAGATGAGCAGGCAATCAATGGTGAGCTTTCAGTAGGCTGCACAGTTGAGGAGGGAAGAACAAGAGAAGATATATGGAGGAAAGAAATTAAGTACATAGAGAAGACCTAACAATAATAGGCAATAGGAGAAAACTCAAGTAGGACAGAAGATGCAATAGCAAAGCTAGGCAGGACCATATTGAGATGCAGTTTCTATGCAAATAGCTACATAAACATTTCTTAAGATAATTTTACTTAAATTCTATGGGAAAAATTCAAGAAGTGACAGAATTCAGTTTTCCTGCTGATTAGCCTTCTATTGCTACTGTAGCAAATGATCACCAAAAAAAAAAAAAAAAGGCTTAAAATAATACCGATTTATTATTTTAACCATTCTTGAGTCATAAATCCAAAATGTGTGTCATAAGGCTAAAATCAAGATGTCCTCAAGACTACATTCCTTTTTAAGGCTCTAGAGGAGAATCTATTTTCTTGCCTTTTGCAGCTTCTAGAAGTTGTTTATATTCATTGGCTTGGGGCTCCTTCCTCCATTTTCAAAGAGACATCAGGCCAATTCCTATTCATATTTCCACCTTTTTGGTTTTCTCATTCGGTTCCCTTTTCCACATTTAAGGATGATTTTGATTAAGTTAGGCCCATCCAGATAACCCAAGTTAATCTCTTTGTCTCAAGGTTAGCCAAAGAACTTGAATTCCATCTGCAACTTTTATCATGTAACCTAACATAGTCACAGGTTCTGGGAACTAGGATGTGGTCATCTTTGGGGGGTCATCATTCTGCATACTACACCTGCTATATCTCAGGAAAGAAATTTTAGTCTTTCTGGAGCATGTTCCAGAGAGCTCTCAATTCCAAGGGATAAGGCATTTTGCCTTTCATGGGCACATACTTTTTCTCTACAGTTGTTAGTTGGCTAATACTGCTAAGGTCTTAAAGCAATCTCTATGGCAGTGTGCTCTTTGGGCAAAGAGCCTTTAAAAGATCTTACAAGTCAGCTCCTTTTACATGTTACAATCTATGGACACAATAACTAGTTAGTGGCCTAAATTAGTCTTATAACTTTTGCTGAATAAACAGTTTATTTCAATGTACAAAGCCATCTGAACATCAGCTAGTGACCCCAAAGAGGGTAGTTTATGGAGTCTGCATTTTCATTTACTTGTCAAGGTCAATGTTCTCCAGCCAAGTCAGAAGAATGAATAAAATGACCTCCCAGAAATCCTTGCATAGCAACAGATGTTTCTGTTTATAACCCAAAATAATGCTATATTTTACCCATCAAATGATTTTTTCATCTTTTTAACAGTCTCAGTGACTTCCAGGAGAAAATCTATAATTTAATGATTACGATACCAGAAAGTTTGTCAGTTTTACTAATGTTACAATTAGAATTTTAGATTTCTCCTCCTTCTCCTTCAGGGTTAATGCTGATTGGCTGGCAGATAGACCTGGTAAGCAGATGTGCCCAACTCAGGCAAGGCACCTTGAGAAGGAGATGGCCTTTATGCAGTTCTTAGTTCTACCTGCTCAAGGTTAAGGGCAAGTTTATGATCAGGAAGATCATGTGATGATATAAAAAGAAGAAAAATGGAAATGAATTATTGTAATTCCTAATTACCTTAGATTCAGACTTAATTAAAACTGAGTTTAAAATCAGAATTCATAAAAAATTTTGGCAGCATTTTAAGTGAAATTTAAGAAGCTTTGGATGTTAGTGCTTATGAGAAATCAAAGCACTGAATTACTAACTTATGTAGGTACATTAGACAAATTTGATGTATATTTACATGAGTCACCGTAAAGCATAAATCTCTACTTATTCTCTATCTTGTTACCACAAAAAGAAATGAGTATTTAAATATGTTGCTTTAAAAAAATAGTTTTCTTACTTAAAAACATAGGTTTTAATATTTCCAAAGACTTTTGACTTATAGCCTTTATGAGACTATGATATATGTTGTAGAAGACTCCATTTGTTAAAATAATTTTTTGTTCTCCTAAAGTTGTAACTGGTATTTACCACAATGGGTTAAACTACTCACCAGCCTTGTGATAATTAATTTGCCAACCACGACCTCAGTAAACTAGCTCCAATTAACTCAATTGGAAAAAAAATGTTACAGATTCCCTAAAAATTAGAGAATGGTTAAAGGTCATACTCCTTGTAAATAATTATTTTATACGTAAATAAAGTGACTCTTTGGCGGTGGTCCTCAAACTTCATTACAAATTAGAATTATCTGAGAAGTTTTAAAGAAAACCAAGCATAGGCCACATCCCTGAGCAAATTAGTCAAAAATCTCCGGTGGGGGTCAGGTGTTGATATTTTTAAAGCAATCAGGTTGAACTGGTTTGTAAGCAGCAGCAGCAGCATCACCTGAAAGCATGTTAGTTGCTGAGTACCAGGCCACATTTCAGTCCTATTGAATCAAAATCTGCATTTAACCACGTCCTCAGGTGGTTCTAAAGCACATTAAAACTTGAGAGACACTGAAGTATGCCCCAGTGCAGAATCACAATTTGCCACAAACTGAGTGAAGACACCTGGAATCTGGCAATGAAACAACTATGGAACTTTGGCCAATTCATTTATCTTCCTTGAGCCTCAGTTCTGATGTGTTAAATGATGAGGTTGGGCAAGATCATAGTAAAGGCTTTTGCACCCCTGAAATTGTAGCATCTTATTAAATTACTCAGCTGCCCTATATCTGTGTAAGTCTGGACTGATCCTACATTTTCAAATTCAGAGTATTAAAATAGACTATTCACCTGATAGTTTGCAAAAGGAGTAATCTATTGGCACACGTGTGAGTTGAGGCACTTATTTTTAATCATGGCCAGGCCTACTTTAGTTTCCTGAAGCCATGAGTGACTTTTTGGAACAAGTCCATGAAATTTTTGACATAATGTGCTTTACTTGCAGGCATCCTTTCAAGTAAAAGTGATCATGTGCAAATATTATGGCTTGATTAATGATATTATTGCCTCCCCAGAGCTAATTTATACAATCTCTCTTATTCCTTATCATTCAGCCTTTCACAAGGTGCTTAATGGAAGCATCACTAGTGTTTTTGCTTAGAGGACACAGTCTAACTTCAGTGGGTAGAGAAGACACCTTCGGTGAGCCCACCTCTTCCCCAGGTGCCACTGACAGTAAAAACTACATGGATATGAGAGTTAAGAGAGCCAGATTTTTGTCTTGGATTTGCCATTGTCTAGTTATGTGACTAAGGAGTTGACTGATAATGCCTGTACCTGTCTCCCCATCTATAATCAGAAGATCAGACTAGATAGACTTTGTTCTAACATGTTGAATCTGTTCTTATTCTCCATGTATAGCCCCTTTGGTAGCATACATATACTGAATTCTATATGGTTCCTGTTTTAAGAATGGGCAGAGAAACAAGATGATCTTCTAAGAAGAATTTAAACTTCTTAGGATTTGCCTGTGTTTTGCAGAACCTCCTGTCTCCAAAATTTGAGGAAGATGAGTGTATCTTGGCTGTAAATATGATAATTTAAGCAGAAAAAGAATTAATTGGAAAGCTATTTAATACTCACTCAATGAAAACCCCTTGAAGCCATAGGTGTGAGAGATGGAGGGCTGAGAGTGTAACAGAAGTAGGTGTCCTGGGAGCATAAACCATATGCTCATGCAACTTATTTGTGCCTTTAGGACCTGTGTGGGCTTGGTCCCACAAATACCACTAGATGATGAATGCTTTTTATTAGTCAGGGTAATTAATGCTAGCTGCTATTACAAATAGCTCCCAAAGCTCAGTAGTTTTACACAGTAAAATTTTAGTTTTCATTCACATCCCAGTCTGATGTGGGTTGAGTGTCTCTCTTCTAACAATGTCACAGTGATCTGTGTCCCTTCCATCTGCAGCACAACTATACAGGATTCCATTACTCCAGCACCACTGACAGATAAAATATACACATGAAATGTTGTATGCAACGTGTGACTGCACACATGGCCTCAACCCACCACATGGCTCCAACCTAACTACAAAAAAGGCTACTGAATATAATTTTCATGATGCTAAAAAAGAAGAAACAAAACAGGGAAGCATCTGGGCAGGTTTTTCATAGTTCTGAGCATTACTGATTCGTGGTTATGTGGATTAACTAACACCCAGCTCATAATGACAGCTGAAGTCATATCATCACTCATAGCCTCTATAGTGTCCACTCTGGAATCGTAATAAGTTAAGAGCTTTTTTCTCAAAATGTAAATTGATGAAAAGGGCACAGTTTATCTCAAAAGTTCTATGATCCTCCTCTAGTTTCTCTTATTCAACAGCCACAGACTATTATAAGGATCTGTGGGTTATAAGGGAACAAAGACAGAACTATTTACACTTCAGTCAAAAAAAATATTTTTTTGTTCTCAGTTTCATTTTAAACTTTGTCACTTTTGAGGTTGAGTGGTAAAGGGTTGGAGAAGTATGCTAAAACATAGTACAGTCGGTGCATTATATTTCTCAGTAGTAAATGGTTGAACGTGAATAAGCCAAAATTTCTTGCAGGAGGCAAACTCCAATATTTTCCATGGATTTATCTCACATTATGTGAAATACATATCTTGACCAAGATGTAATAATTTTTATGTTCTGTTTATGTGTCAGACAATCTTCTGACTACTATATATTATGTCATGTGAACATCAAAAAAATCCCTATAAGGAACTTACTATGGTTATTGCCACTTTACAGATGAGGAAATTAGGACTTAGGGAGTTTAAAGTAACTTGCCAAGTTCATAAAACAAAGTTTATGTGGTGGTGTTGAATTCAAACTAAGGACACTATTGTCCATCCATAAAGTAGCTATGTGTGCTATTTCCCATTCTGCAGCACTGTTCATTAATGGGATAAGATAGGACGATTTCATCTGGGGAGGCTTTTTGGTTTGTTTTATTTTTATTCTTTTTTTTTTTTTGTCTTGTGAAATTAGAAGGGTGAAATAGCCATTCACTGAGATGCGGAAGCAGGGCAACCAAAAGCTTACTTATGAAACAGTCAATTTAAGATCCTTGCAAGACATCTAAGTAAGTTACAGCATAACTGTGTAGACACTTGAATATATCAATCTAGACTTTGGGGGAGAATGTTCAGCAAGATTTGGGATAGTATTTAAAATCATGAGACTGGATGAATGTTGACATAACCATGAGATTATGATAGTACAGGTCACTGTCAAATTAATACGAATCCTGTGCTTATTTGAAAAAAAAATCACCAAGTATATATCTGCATATCAGTTTTCAGGAGCTACTATATTAATTTGTATCAGTAAAGAAACCACATCTGAAAAAAGCAGTTTTCACTGGAGTTACATCTGATTGCACTTAGAACAGTCTAGTGTCATTCTAAGAGTCCTTGCCAAGACTGCTATACACCAAGAGCAACACAGAATGCAGAATTAAATAAATACAAAAAAAGAAATTATCTCCTTTTCATCCTACAGTCTTTGATAGTGGCACCACTATACCCACAGTATACCCATTTTTGTGATACCCACAGAATGCTTTGTTATTTTGGCTTAATCTTTTTTATTTTTTCAATTATAATTGGCATTCGATATTTTTATATTAGTTTCAGGTGCACAGGTATACAGCATAGTGATTAGACATTTATATAATTAATGATCTCCCCAATTACTCTATACTCATCTAGCACCATACATAGTTATTACAATATTTTTGACAATATTCCCCATTTTGTACTTTACATCTCTGTGACCATTTTATAACTACCTATTTGTACTTATTAATACCTTCACTTTTATCACCTTGTCCCACAACTCCCTTGCCATCTGGCAAACCTCAGTTTGTTCTCTGTATCTATGAGTCTGTTTCTGTTGTCTTTGTTCAATTATTTTGTTCTCCAGATCCCACATATAAGTGAGATCACATGGTATTTGTCTTTCTCTCTCTGACTTATTTCACTCTGCATAATACTCTCTAGGTCCACCCATGTTGTCGCAAATGGCAAAATTTCGTTCCTTTTTATGGCCCAGTAATATTTCGTTGTGTGTGTGTGTGTGTGTGTGTGTGTGTGTGTGTGTGTGTGTGTGTGTGTAATACATTTTCTTTATCCAATCTTCTACTGATGGGCACTTAGGTTGTTTCCATATCTTGGCTATTGCAAATAACACTGCAATGAACATAAGGGTGCTTACATTTTTTTGGATTAGTGTTTTGGTTTTCTTTGGATAAATAACCAGAATTGGAATTGCCAGGTCATAAGGTAGTTCTATTTTTAATTTTTTGAAACTTAATACTGTTTTTCATAGTGGCTGCACCAATTTACAATTCCACATTCACGCCAACACTTGTTTTTTGGTTCTGACAGGTGAGTCATTCTGACAGATATGAGGTGATATCTCATTGGTTTTAATTAGCATTTCTCTGGTGATGAGTGACATTGAGCATCTTTTCATATGTCTATTGATCATCCATATGTCCTCTTTAGAGAAATATCTTCTGCGCATTTTTAATTGGATTATTTTTGTTTGTTGTTTGATATTGAGTTGTATGAGTTCTTTATAAATTTTATATATTAACTCATCAGATGTATCATAGGCAAGTATCTTCTCTTACTCAGTAGTTTGTCGTTTCATTTTGTTAATGGCTTTTTTTTAGTTTGATGTAGTCCCATTTCCTTTTTTTTTTTCTTTTGTTTTCCTTGCCCAAAGAGATATAGCAAAAAATGATTACTAAGAGCAATGACAGAGATTTTACTAACTATGTTTTCATCTAGGGGTTTTATGGTTTTGGGTCTTACGTTTTAGTCTTTAATCTTTTTTGAGTTTATTCTTGTATGTGGTGTAAGAAGAAGGTCCAGTTTTATTTTATTTTTTGCATGTATCTGTCCAGTTTTCCCAACACCATTTATTAAATAGATTGCCTTTACCCCATTCTTTATTTTTGCCTCCTTTGTCATAGGTTAAGTGACCATATGGTGTAGGTTTATTTGGGGCCTCTCTATGCTGTTCCATTAATCTATATGTCTGTTTTTATGCCAGTACCACGATCTTTTGATTACTATAGCCTTGTAGTAGAGTTTAATACCAAGTAGCCTCCAACTTTCATCTTAAGATTGCTATGGTTATTTGGAGTCTTTTATGTTTTCATATACATTTTAAGATTATTTGTTCTAGTTCTGTGAAAAATGTCATTAGTATTTTGATAGGGATTACATTGAATCTATAGATTGCTTTGTGTGATATGGACATTTTAACGATGTTGAATCTTCCTGTTCATGAGCACATCTATGTTTCCATTTATTTGTTTCTTCTTCAATTTCTTTCTTTAATGTCTTATAGTTTTCTAAGTACATGTCTTCTGCCTCCTTGGTAAAATTAATCCTAAGTATATTTTTATTTAATTGTAAAAGGAATTGTTGTCTTAATTTCTCTTTCTGATAGTTTGTCATCGGTGTATATAAACACACTTGACTTATGAATATTAATCTTGTATCATACTACTTTTCTGAATTCATTTATCAATTCTAATAGTATCATGTCATCTACAGATAATGACAGTTTCACTTCTTCCTTTCCAATTTGGATGCCTTTTATTTCCTTTTTTATCTGACTGTTGTGGCTAGGTCTTCCAATATTATGTTGAATAAAAGTGAATATCCTTGTCTTCTTTTTGATCTTATATAAAACATTTTTAGCTTTTCCCCATTGAGTATGATGTTAGTTATTACTTTGTCGTATATGGCCTTTATTACTTTGATATATGTTCCTTCTGTTTCCATTCTGCAGAGAATTTTTAGTATAAATGGATGCTGGATTTTGTCAAATGCTTTTCCTGCATCTATTTATATAATCATAAGATTTTTATTTTTTATTTTGTTTATATGGTGTATCACATGAACTGATTTACAGATATTGAATGAAACTTGCACCCTAGGAATAAATTCCTCCTGATAGTAGTGTATGTTCTTTTTAATGTATTGCTGAATTTGGTTTGCTAATAGTTTGTTGAGAATCTTTGCATCTATGTTCATCAGGGATATCAGGCTATAATTTTCTTTCTTTATAGTGTCTTTGTCTGGTTTTAGAATCAGAGTAATAATGGCCTCATAAAACGAGCTTGAAAGATTTCCCTTCTCTTTAATCTTTTAAATAGATTGAGAAGGATAGGTGTTAATTCTTCTTTGAATATTTAGTAAAATTTACCTGTGAAGCCATCTCTGGCCCATGAGTTTTGTTTGTTGGGAGGTTTTTGATTACTGATTTGATTTGATTAGTAGTAACTGATCTGTTCAGATTTTCTGTTTCTCCTTAATTTAGTCTTGGAAGATTGTATGTTTCTAGAAATTCATCAATTTCTTCTAGAGTGCCTAATTCATTGGCATATAATTGTTTGTAGTATTTTCCTATAACTTGCTATATCTGTGTTCAGTTGTCATGTCTCCTCTTTCATTTCCTCCCTCTTTTTTTCTTGATGAGTTTGGTTAAAGTTTGTCAATTTTGTTTATTTTTTCATAGAACCAAGTCTTAGCTTCATTGATTTTTGTGTTGTTATTTTAGGCTTCATGTTCACTTTATCTTTATTATTTTCTTTTTTCTACCCACTTTGGCTTTTGTTTTTTGTTCTTTTTCAATTCTTTTAGGCATAGATTTATTTTGTTTATTTGAGATTTTTGTTTGTATATTTCTTGAGGTAGGCCTGTGTTGCTATGTATTTCCCTCCTCTTAGGACTACTTCTGCCGTGTCTTATAGCTGTGGAGTTATTTTATTTTTATTTTCTTCTGTCTCAAGGTATATTTTGATTTCTTTCTTGATCTTATTGTTGAGTCATTCATATTTAAGAGCATGTAATTTAGCCTCCATGTGTTTGTGTGTTCTCAGTTTTTTTTTATTGTAACTGATTTTTAGTTTCATACCACTGTGGTCAGAGAAGACTCTTGATATAATTTCAGTCTTAAAAAATTTATTAAGACTTGTTTTCTGGCCTAACATATGGTCTTTCTTGGAAAATGTTCCATGTGCACTTGAAAAGAATACATATTCTGCTGCTTTGGGGGTGAAATGCTCTAAAAATATCAATTAAATCCATCTGGTCTAATGTGTCATTAAAGGCTGCTGTTTCCTTGCTAATTTTCTATTTGGAATATATATCCGTTGATGTCAATGGGGTGTTAAAGTCTCCTACTATGACTGTATTACTGTTGATGTCTCCCTTTTTGTCAGTTAATACTTGCTTTATATATTTAGATGCTGCTATATTAGGTGCATAAATATTTATAAAGATTATATTCTTGTTATATTGATCCCTTTATCATTATGAAATGTCCTTTTTCATCTCTTATTACAGCCTGTTTTTAAGTCAATTTTGTCTTTAAAACTGCTACTCCAGCTTTTTTTAAATTTCAGCTTGCATTAAATACATTTCTCCATCTCTTTACTTTGAGTCTGTGTGCCTCTTTAAATATGATTTTGTAGATTGCATATATATATATGAGTCTTGTTTTCTTATCCATTCAGCCATCCTATGTCTTTTGATTGGAGCATTTAATCCATTTACATTTGAAGAGATTATTGATAGGTACATAGTTATTGCTACTTTATTATTCATATTTCTGTTCTTCCCCCATCCCTACTACCCCACTTCTTCTTTTTAAAGATTTCTCTTTAACATTTCTTATAATACTGGTTTGGTCATGATGAACTCCTTTAGCTTTTTCTTGTCTGGGAAGATTGTTATCTCTCCTTTATTTCTAAATGATGGCCTTGCTTGGTAGAGTAGTCTTTTTAAATTTATTTATTTTAATTAGTTTCAAGTATATAGTACATCGGCTAGACATCTATATAGTTTATAAAACAATTCCCTCAATTGCTTCCTCCCTTCCCTAACCCTCCAATACCCAATGTATTGACGATAACTGCATTCCCTATGCCATGATCCCCCATCCCCATGACCATCCATCAGCTACTAATTTGTACTTCTTTAACCCTTCACCCCATTCTCCCACCCCCCCACACCTCCTCTCCTCTGTCCATCACCAAATTGTCCACTATATTTGTTAGTATGTTTTTGATTAGTTTGTTCTTTTTATTCCTTAGATTCTGCATGTAAGTGAAATCATATAATGTTTATCTTTCTCTGTCTGACTTAAATACCTTCTAGGTCCATCAAGGCAATATTTTTTTTCAACCCCTTCCCTTCAGTCTGCATGCGTCTTTTAATCTGAGTGAGATTTTTGTAGACAGCATATATTGGGGTCTCATTTTCTTATTAATTCAGCCACTCTATTCTTTGGTTGGAATGCTTAATTCCTTTCCATTTGAGATACTTGTTGATAGAAACATTCATAGTTATTACCATTTTTTATTTTTGTTTTTGATACATGCTTTTTCTTCTTGAAGTCTCTCTAATATTTCCTGTAATATTGGTTTGGTGTTGATAAATTCCTTTAACTTATTTTTTGTCTGGGAAGCTGTTTATCTCTCTTTCAACAATAAATGATAATTTTGCTGGATAAAGTATCCTTGGTTATAGATCCTGGATTATCATCATGTCAAATATTTTGTGCCAAACCCTTCTGTCCTGCATAGTTTCTTTTGAGAAATCAGAAGGGTAGTTAACTGCTTTTCTCTTGCTGCTTTTAATTTTCTTTCTTTGTATTTAACCTTTGGCATTTTAATTATGATGTGTCTTGATGTGGACCTCTTTGCGTTCCTCTTTCTTGGGACCCTTTGAGATTCCTGAGGTTGTATTTCTATTTCCTTCATCAGGTGAGGGTAGTTTTCCATCAGTATTTCTTCAAATAGCTCTTCGTGTACTCTTATGACATGAATATTTTTATATTTAATTGTGTCCCATAGGCTCTTTAAATTAGTATTATAGTCCTGACTTCTTTTTTCTTGCTGTTCTGATTGAGTGTCCTTGGCTTCCCCATCCTCTATGTTGTGCTTCAATCCTCTTCTTTAACCACTGTTGATTCCCTCTAATATACTCATCTCAGATAATGTGTTTTTATTATTATTATTTCTGACTGACTTCCTTTTATAATTTCTATTTCTATTTCTATTTTAATGTTTCATATCTCTTTGTCAAAGTTCTCACTGAGTTCATCTACACTTGCCCTAAGTTCATTGAGCATCTTTGTGTTTTGAACTCTGCATCTGTTAGATTGCTTGACTCCATTATTCCTGAATCTCTGTTTTGTTCTTTCATATGGTTTCTGCTTCTTTGTCTTCCCATTTTAGCTACCTTTCCATGTCTGTTTCTATATACTAATCAAAGCTCCTAAGTCTCTTAGTCTTATCAGCACACCTAGTGCAAACACTAGGTGTCCAGGGGCACAGTCCTTCGAGAGGTTCAGCTGTAGGCCAAGTTTTGCCTCAGTATATGACCCTCTGTGGCTACCTGTTAAGATTTGGCAAGCAATCCACAGATGCTGTGCTTATAGCTGCCTCAAGAGGCCATGCCAGAAATCAGGGCCAGCTGTCACCAGTATGAGTCTTGGCACTGCTCATCAAGGAGCGTCTGACTCACTGAGGACATACATAGATGTGGCTTAGGTGGGGCCATGAGTTGGGGGAGGCAGACTTTCAGGGAATCCTCTGCGTGAAGTGACTTCTGTTATCCAGTTTGATAACTTTTTAGCTGTATTGACACACTGGGAGGTGGGAGGGCACAACAAAGGAACAGTAGATACCATCAGCACTTCTTTTCAGGAGAGAGCCTCTTCTATAGCTGTCACTCTGGCAGCTCAGTATCCCCCTGTAAATCCCTGGTGCCCCCTGAGCAGTCAACCTGGTGCTAGTGCTCATAATGAGCGGGTCCATCAAGAAAAAGTCCAGTTGGCTGCCTTTCTGTGTGTGTCTGTGTACTAAACAAAGCTCCTAAGTCTTCCAGTCTTATTAGTGTAGATTTGTGTAGTATGTGTCCTGTGGCACAATCCTGAGAGTGGTTCAGCTTCAGGCCAAATTTAGTCTAAGATTCTACCCTTCAGGGCCACCTGTTTAGATTTAGCAAGCACTCCACAGATGCTGTGCTTATAATTGCCTCAAAGGGCCACATCAGAAAATGAGGCCAGGTGCCTCAATTGTGAGCCTAGGCACTGCTCAGCAAAGAGCTTCTAATTTGCTCAGTATATACTTGGATGTGGCTTGGGTGGGGCCGTGAGTTTGAGTAGGTGGGGCTTCAGGGAATCCTCTGGATGGAAGGATAAAGTGATCTCTATTATCCAGTTTGATGACATCATGGCTCTGGTGGCTCTGTGACCAGTGTACTGGTGGTAGGAAGGGCTCAACAGGGAACAATGAATACCTTTGGCACTTCTGTACAGAATGAGTCTTGCCTCATCCTCACTCTAACAATGTCTCCCTGTAAGTCCCTAGTGCCCCCTGCACACAGCTGAATTGGCATTGGTGCTCAGAGCGAGCAGGTTTGTCACCGTAAAAATCCACTTACAAATGCAGCTTCTTTAAGAGGTTTCTGACACTGATGCTGCCACAGCCTCCATCTCACTCAGCCACTCGGGAATGGACAGCCCTGTATCCTCACCCTGTTCTACTTTCTGCCATTGCAGGGTGATTTCTGGAATTTTCCCTAGTTGTATGGCCTGTTCATCTAGATCCCAGGTGATTTTTTCTTGCTGCTTGCTCCTTGTTTTTGTCAAAGCTTCAATTTGTTTGCCAGAGCCTCGATCATCTATGCCATTTTTCCCCTCCTGGGTACAGTAGTCTTGATTGTAGGTCCTTGCTTATCATTACTTTGAATATATTTTTCCAGTTTCTTCTGGCTTGTAGCATTTCTGTTAAGAAATCAGTCTTATGGGAACTCCCTTGTAGGAAAATAACTGCCTTTCTATTGCTGCTTTTAAGATTTTTCTCTTTGTCTTTAACCTTTGGCATTTTAATTGTGATGCGTCTTGGCATGGACCTCTTTGGGTTCATCTTGTTCGGGACTTTTTGCATTTCCTGGATTTGAATGTTGATTTCCTTTGCCAGGTTACAGAAGTTTTCTGTTATTATTTATTAAAATAGGTTTTCAATTTCTTTCTCTCTTTCTTCTTTTGGTACCCTCATGGTGTGAATGTTATTCTACATGATGATATCCCAGAGGTCTGTTAAACTATCCTAATTTTTTTTTCTTTATCTGTTCCATTTTGGTGTTTGTTGTCTTCCAAATTGCTGATTCAGTCCTCTGCTTCATCTAATCTGCTACTGATTCCTTCTAGTGTATTCTTCATTTTATAGTTCTTTTTTATGGTTTCCGTGTAATTTTTATGCTTACCATTACTTTATTGAAGTTCTTACTAAGTTCCTTAAGCTTCCTTTTAACCACTGTTTTGAACTCTGTATCTGGTAGATTGCTTATCTCCATTCTGTTTAGTTCTTTTTCTGGAGTTTTCTCCTGTTCTTTAATTTGGACATGTTTCTTTGTTTCCTCATTTTGGCTGCCTCTCTGTGTTTGTTTCTATGTATTAGGTAGATCTGCTATATCTCCTGGTTGGCCAGGTGGCCTTATGTAGTAGATACCCTGTAGGGCCCTGTGGTGCAGTCTCTCTGATCATCTGCACTGGGTGCTCCAGGAGTGTTTCTTTTATGAGTTGTATGTGCCCTCCCATTAAAGTAGAGCCTTGATTGCTGTTGGCATTTCAGTGAGTGGGAACAACTCTCAGGCTGATTAGCTTTGGCCACAACCACAATATATAAGCTGCTGAATGGGAGCTGACCCCATGGAGCAGAATTTGCCCCTGGAGGCTCTGCTGCCTTTTGAAACTGCCCTTTGGGTGTGCCACTTGTGGGGCAATTGGGTGGTACTCTGTAGTTGTCTGATGACTTCCACTGGTGTGTTGGTTCTGGGGTATCTTAGGAGGGGTTCCCATGCAGGTCAAGGTCCATCATTGTCTGTGACCATCCTGGGGCTACCTAATAGAAGCTAAGTGATCCATAGTTTGTCTCTGCCCATGCTAGACCTGGAGACATGTGGGAGAGGCCACAATGCAAACCAAGGCTGGCTGCCACCAGTACTGGAGCTGAGGAAGTTTAGCAAATGGTCCAGGGAATCACCTGCCAACAGCCACTGATAGGGCCTCAGGCAATATGCAAGTTGGGTGAGGTGGGGTCCCAGCAAGTGCCAAAGTGGGACCAACAGTGTTCACCAGCATATTGCAGATTTATATTGGTGCCAGTGCTAAGCCTGAGACCACACAGCAAAAGACCTAGGACACACCAAGGCTAGCATCTGCTTGTCTAGGGCCTGTGGACCCCAGAGAGCTGTCCAAGAAAGCCTACACTGTGGGTCAATGCCTGCTGTCAATAAGCCAAGGAAAGCTTATTGCAAGTTGGCAAGTTGGGTGGTATGGGGTTCCATGAAGTCACCAGGATGGAACAAGCAGTTTTTAACAGACCAATGAAGATTTAGATTTGACTATGTGGGGGACGGCTCATTACAGAAAAGGTGACCCCTGCCTATTGGCCACATAGGAGACTCAACACAAGGACCATAGTGGCTGTTCCTGCAGCCCTGGCACTGAAGCCACACAACTCAGTCTTTTCCTGTATGTCTTTGGCATGTTCTCAGTCATTGTCCCTCCATAGAGGTGAAGGGTAAGTACCTATGAACAAGTGAATCACTGTGTGGGCCTTTTAAGAGGACACCTGGGTTTCCAGAAGCCTTCCATCTGACAAGATCGAATCCCTAATGATTCTCCCAGCCAGATGTTATGGAGTCTCATGTTTCCAGCACTGGTGTTCCAGGTTGGAAAACCCAGTATGGGGCTGGGACTGCTGACTCCTCAGCACTTCAGCGGCTGAAATATCCTTCCCACTTCTCAACTGTCACACATGGTTGTGGAACCAGCCCATTTAGTGTCTTTGCCTCTCCTATCAGTCTCAACATGGCTTCTTCTTTATATTTTTTGGTTATAGGATTTTTGTTCAGCTGGACTCCACATAGTTGCCCAAATTGACTTTTCTATAATTTAGTTTAATCTGGTCATGGGAGAAGACAAGTACAGCATCCACCTCCTCTGTCATCTTGACTGAATGCTAGCAATGCTTTGTTTTTAAACTCTTTTAGCATGAAGAGTGAGATTCTGTGACTTCTACTTGGTCCTTCCTCTACACTTTCATCAAAGACCCAGAAGATAATAAGAAAATTCTGAAAACTGTTGAGATATCTATTCTAACTGCACATTCAAAATCTGAGGGAAAAAAATAAGCTTAGGATGAGTTTTGGATCTCACAAACTTCATACGTGAAGGAGATTTGAGTAAATGCTCCATTTATGACATAATTCTATTGAAAAGAAATAGTATTTTAAATCCACAGAAAGTGTCCTGTGATGCCCAAAATAAAATATATGTCCATTTCTTTGGGTCACAATTGCCCTAATAATAGTCATTAGTCCTTTTACAAACCAAACAAACAAACAAACAAACAAACTAGCATACAATTCAGTCTTTACTTGTTATATTATTGCAAAGGCTTATGTGGTATTGGACCTTTATTCAAGGGATTTCATCTTTCTGAACTGACCCCTACATGAGAAGTTTGTAGAAGATTATATTGTGACTTTATTGTGGTGACTTAAGTCAAACTTCTGTTCAAGAGCTCTAGAGGGGTATGTTTTGATTTTTTGGCTAATACATATCAAGTTCCTTAGCTGGTTTCCACTTTAGTTACCCACAGACAAATTACCCATTGACAGTAATACTTTTATTTTCATACTTCCAAGCACTGCTGTCTGCTGTGATAAGCACTCTCATTTTACCTCTAAAAGTTAAGTGCTGTTGCTGGTCATATTCCAGTCCTAGATCCTCACATTCCCCCATTCCCTATTAAAATTAAGAAGTTCTTTTAATTGCAGCATTTCACCCTAACATCTTCAGCCTACTAAGTTGTTTTTCAAAACAATGTATGTCAAAAATTTTTAATGAAGAGATTTTATTGTGGGTCTTCTTGAAGAATATAGCTGGAGAGTAAAAGTCTAAATCTTATATCCAGTATTTATTTCTCCCATGCTTTTTCCTGTATAGATTTCTCCCAAAGAAATATATTTCTGTATTATATGAAGTAATTCCTTGTTTCTTAATTATCAAGGATAGGGTAAAGTTAGATTTAGGTAAGTAAGGTAGTAGACTTACTCCCAGCTGCTCAAATTGATGCATTGAATATGGAATTTCTAAAAAGAACAGTTATAAAATTTCAGACTAATCTAAAATTATGGCCCCATCATAGTTTATTGCCTTCAGAATTTACATATTTTTCAAATTTTGCCATTATTAATTAACAAAGTTACATTTTATTTTAAGCCTTGTTCTCCTGACTTTGATGTTGTAATGGACCTCTAAAGGCTATCTAGGAATGTAGGGTATAGAAAAATTGCCTTCCTGTGATTAGCAGTCATGGGAAATATCTATTGATCCTAAAGAATACCATGTGAGAGTCCTCATGAGGGTGTAAATGAAGCACCAAGAATTGAGTACAGTTTTCTGATACTTCACCTCATGACTATAAAAGATAAAACATTGAGCATGACGATCATAAAAACAAGTTTTCAGACAACAGAAACCAGGTTTGGGGGGGAAAGAACAACAACAACAGGTTATCAGGCTACAGCTTTTGAAATCTGATATTCTTTCATTAAATTATTTAAAAGTAACCTCATTATCTTCAAAACTTTGAATTCTTCATGTTCTCTTTTATGGGTCTAATAGTAGAAATTGACTACTCTCAAAACCTGGTCCCTGATAGACACTTTATCGAAGGCAACCATATGAAATATTTTTATCAGTTCTATCCAGGTATATTTAACATCTGACAAGCCATACATATACAAGGTGTGCAAGTTGATAAGTTTTGACATATAATACACCATTAAATCATCACTAAAATCCAGATAATAAATATATTCATCTTCCCCCAAATTTCCAGGTGCCAGTCTACCACCTCTACTCAAGTCCCACCCCTAGACAACAACTGACTTGCATTTATGCACTATAGATTAGTTGACATTTCCTAGAGTTTTTATATAAATAGAAACATATAGCATGTATTCTTTTTATACCTGTTTTCTCTCATTCGGTATAATTTTGAGTTCTATTCAAATTGTTGCCTGTATCAATAGTTCATTTATTTTTATTGCTGAGTAGTACATCCTTATGACAATATAACACAATTTATTTATCACTTGCTGATAGCCATTTGGGGCATTTCTACTTTTATGGCTATTCCAAATAAAATTGCTATGAACATATGTGTAAAGTCTTTGTATGAACATATTTTTCTATGGAGGTGGTAAATACCTAGCAATGGACTAGCTGGGGCATGTGTAATAGGTATGTTTAAATTTCTAAGGAAATATCTACCTGTTTTCAAAGAGGTTTCTCCACCTTACCTTCCCTCACAGCAGAATGTGAGAGTTCTAAGACCTTTAAATCCTCACCAATACTTAAAGAGATTAACAGTTAACAACCCAAGATTAATAACTCAATATTAATATAGTTTTAGTTCAATACCCATGAAGATTATAAAATATAAGTAATCCTCAGTAAGCTACTTCAATAATTAGTGTTTTCTTAAAAAGCAGGGTAGTGTCTAGGTGGGTTACAGAGAAAGGAAGAAAGGTGGAAAAAATATTTTTATGTCTCATTTTACCATGATCTCTATTAGTCTTTTTCAGAATCCATACTCTGTGAATATACAACTGGGTGAAGATTTCCATTTAGGAGGTTTGTTACTACACTATATTTTAACATGCCTGGAAATAGAGCCCTTATATTTACTGTCTACTCTCTCAGACACTAGCATTTAATATATACCAGGCTTCTTGTAAGTTTTAAAAATTGGCTTTGACAACCATATCACCAGATTTCAATGAAAATGGCTTTTATTCTCCAAGTTTATATTGAAACCACTTGATTTCAATCTTTTCTCTAAGACTTGTGCTCTGAGCATCTCAATACTGAAATTAACATAGGCTTTATCTAGTGGTTTCTAGTGAGCAGGATTTTTTCCTATCCTGTGCTACTCTAGCTATTGTCAGTGCCTGTTAATATGGAATTGCTTGTGACAAACAAGCTTACCTCTTCAAAAAAGTCTGTCCTTGTTGCCACATTTTTTTTCAAACTACAAAATCCTTCTCATTGGGACCTAGAACTTAACCTGAAGTTGATGCCCCTGCAGTCTGTACTTAGGGACCTCGTATCCTTGGAATCTTTAAGGAAAAATAATTCCAGGCTTCCAGGCCTTGAGTAACATTTTTTTGTCTTGCAAAAATCTAGAAACTTTTTTTCCATATGCTTTCCCATTAAATCTTAAAAGGCTCAGCTTCTAACAATTTAACATGTTTCTGAAGTTCACTTTTTCTTCCTCTGAGAGACATAGGGTGCACTTGGTTTAATAAACCCAATGAGTTTTTCATTTCTTCTTTAATTTGTTTTTCATCCTAGACATCTGTGCATGTGTTTTAAATTAATATATAGCAAAACTGATATTTTAATAGCAAAATGTATACAATTCTGAGAGTTTTTTTTAAATGTGTAGTTTTGTATAACCACTACTGCATCCAGGATACAGAACCATCCCATAACCCCAAAAAGTAGAGTCAATTATTTCACTGTCCCTATATAAGCACACTTACCCACAACCATTAGCTCTGGCAGTGACAGATTTGTTCTCTGTTGCTATATTTTTTCCTTTCTTATGTTGTTATTTAAATAAAATCATACAGTATATAACATTTGAGACTGGCTTCTTTCAGCTTAATATCTTTAAGATTTATCTACATTATTGCATTTACTAATACAGTTTATTTTTATTACTGAGTAACACTCCAGTGTATGGATAGGTCACAGTTTGTTTCCCCAAAATCTTATTTGAGTTGTTTCGAGTTCTGATGATTATGAATATGGCTACTAAAAACATTAGGGTACAGGTTTTCTTGCAAACATACATTTGTTTTTCTTTAGGGTAAATACCTAGATGTGGGACTTCTAGGTCATATAGAAAGTGTATGTCTCCATCTTTTAGATCTTTTTAGATTTCTTTGACAGTATTATTGTAGTTGTCACTATACTTAAGTATTTATTTTTTTAGAACTATTAAAATAACATTATTTTTATATTTTTGTTTCAACAATTACTAGAATATTGAAACACGATAGTGTTTTGTGCCTTCACCTTGTATTTTATGACCTTGCTAAACTCATGTTTTAATTATAAATTGATTTTTGTATATTTCTCAGGATTTTCTACACTGATAATAATGATAACATAATAGGGATGATTTTATTTCTTCCTTTCAGATTAGTGTGCATTTGTCTTGCTTTGTTACACTTGCTTGAACTTCCAGTATAATGTTGAATAAAAGTAGAAATAAATTACACTATTTTTTCTTCAGAACTTAGGGAAAAAGTATTCAGTCCTTCAACAAATAAAATGTTAGCTATCAGATTTTATGTAGATGTTCTTCAGAAAGTTAAAGAAGTTCTCTTCTATGCCTAAGTTACTTAAAATTTTTAACATGAATGGATGTTAAATGTTGTCAAATGCTTTTCCCACATCTATTGTTATGCTTACGTGATTTTTATTCTTTAGTCTGTTAATATGATAGATTAAAGTGATTGATTTCTGAATTTTAAACCAATCTTTCATAAGATAAAACCCTCTTGGTTATAATAAGTTATTATTTTTGTATATGATTAGACTTGATTGAAGATTTTTGTTTCTACATTTATGAGCATATGAGTCTCTGCTTTTCTTGTAACATCTGTATTTCTAACAGGGTAATGCTGGCCTCATTGAATTGTTCACTTTTCTACTTTCTGAAAGAGATTATGTAGAATTGGAGTTATTTCTTCTTTTAGTGATTGATAGAGTACACCAGCCTGGCAATTTCTCAAAACAAGATTTGTTTTTCAGAAGTTTTTTTTAATTTAATTTAATTTTTAATAGATATAATGAGTTCAGGCAATATATTTCTCCTTGAGTAACTTTTACCTAAGTTACCAAATTAATGTGCATAAAGTTGTTTATAGTATTCTCTTTTTGTCTGTTTAATGTCTGTGGTTTCCTCTCCTTCATTCCTGTTATTGGTAATTTGAATCATTTTTGCCTAGCTGGAAGTATCAATTTTATTTATCTTTTTAAGAACAAGCTCTTGGTTTCATTAAATTCAACCATAACCTTATGAAATTGCTCGCTTGAGTTCTCTTCTTTCTGTGACATCCTTGACACTTTCTGTCTCCCTCAGGTCCACTCCCTCTCCAGTTCTCTGGTCAGAAAACTGGAGCTTTAGTTACCCTCCTCTGACATGTTCTTCCTGCAACAATATCTGCAGTAGTGGGATGTGAGAGGCGGGGTTGGAGGATAGAAATTTCTGCCCACTCTTGTAATCTCTGAGCAGAACATTTTCTTCTCAGGAGATACCTCCCTAGTTCCCACTGTTGTCACTTTCACTGCATCACAACTGAAGGATTGCTTAGTGTGATATTGTGGTTTATTATAAGAAATATATAGCTGGTCTTCATCCTTGTTTTCATCACTGAACTCATAAAACCTTTGGAATTTTCTAAGTGATGAAAGTGAAAAAGTCTCATTATATTAATGAGGTGGCCTTCAGAACTCACCAAGAATGGGGAGTGGTTGCTAAGAAAACTAATGATGTGATTAGAAGGTGGGAACTTCAGTTTTATCTTACTTACTTTGGGGGAGAAAAGAAGGTCTAAAGGTTGAATCAATCCTCAATGACCAATAATTTTATTAATCAAGGCTATGTAATGAAACCTTAATACAAACTCAAAAGTGATGGCACTTCGAGAGCTTCCAGGTTGTTTAACACATGGAGATCCAGGGAGAGTGGCATGGCAGAGAGGGCATGGAAGTCTGGCACCATCTTTTCATACCTTGCCCTAGGTATCTCTTCCACCTGGCTATTCCTGAATTGTATTCTTTTATGAAAAATATTACCATAGTAGATAAAATGTTTCTTTGAGTTCTGTGAGCCATTCTGACCAATTAATTGAACCCAAGGAGGGAGTCATTGGAACTTCCAACTATAGTCGGTAGGTCTGAAGCACAGATGACAGACTGGCATCTGAAGGGGGAAGAGGGAGTCTGTAGGACCCAGCTTTTAACCTTGGGATCTGATGCCATCTCTGGGAAGATGGTGTCAGAACTGAGTTAAATTGTAGGATACACAGGTGGTGTCCAAGAATTGCTTTTAGTGGGGAAAAAAAAAAAAAACTCCCATGCACTTGAAAATGATTACCAAAAACTTACCTGGAAGCTGGAAACTGGAATGGGAAAGAGCCAATAGAAAGGAAAAAGCAGAGACTCCTTAAGCATCCCCTTTTGTGCTCCTCAAACTAGAAAAAAAAAAAGGTTTGATTTGGTTTGGTTTGGTTTGGTTTGGTTTGGTTTGGTTTGGTTTGGTTTGGTTTCATTTCGTTTCGTTTCGTTTCATTTGGTTTTATAGCTTCCATAGCGAGAATTCTCTCTGGCACTAACTACTATTCAAAATACCTAAAAGAGAATGGAGTTTGATATAGGTGATACTGTACTCTCTGCTTGTGCTAGAATGAAACTCACTAATTCATAGTCCAATCAGCAGTTTAAAGTCTCGTCTAAGAAAAATAATAATCACCAGGAATTTCCAACCTATCTACTTCTAAAATGATCTAATCCTTGCTTCAGCCTCTCTGCAGTAGATCAAAGTCAAACTGCATCAGCATATACATAATGGACTGATTGGACCAGTTTTTAGAGTCCAAAAAGTCTACATCTCTTACAGTCTGCTCTGACTATATAACATTAGTCCCTTCCTCTGGGCATGGCCTGCAAATGAGCTGTGTAATTCCATCTCACCCACTAGCCTTGATTGTTCAAGACAGAGGTGTAAAGTTTTCAACTGTAGACAAGCTCGAATACTCACTCCATTTTCTATTTGTTATTTTTGTCCCCAGTTTGACACCTGTTTATTTTTTTTTAACTCATGAATTAAGATATTGGGTTTTTAGAAGCCCATAAATAATATCATTTTGTTATGTTATTTTCCATTCTAGATTCTAGAACCAATTGAGAGCAAAACTCAAAAATTAGGCAGCTGGAGATCAAAATATTTTTTTTTTTATTACTGACAAAAAGCCATTGGGATAAACTGGTTTTAGGTATGAGTCCAAATGATATTGTTACTACTTCACTCCTGAATCAAACAGACTCATCTACTCAATTACAGACACAGATGGACAAATATAACTCACTTCCTCTCCCTAATTCCTTGGGCCACTCTCATGGAAGAAGGCCAAATGATTGAGTGTCTGCGAGCATTTAAATGACAAAGAAACAGAGGAGGAAAGAGTTTGGCCAGTCATACTCGAATTGTTCTTCCGAATTTATCAGTCAGAGAAATCACGCTTCCTCCTTTGGTGAGAAGTGAGGAGAAGTAGGGAGTTAAAAAGTGAGTGGTGCAGAGGGGCAATGCTGTTATTCTAATGGAAGTTTTTGTTAGGAAAACAAGATAAACAGGCACTTACATTCTTCTCTAACAGTCATGTGTCTTGCCCTGGCTTCCAGAGAGATTTGGCCTCCCTAAAGACACACAGGATACCTTCTTCCTCTCAGACTCACAATAGCAAGGTGTTTAGAAGTTAGACAGCCAAAAACTAAAAACAGTGTAAAACTTGTAAAACAAAAAGTCAATTGTTCACTCCAAAAAGGAACATAAAAGTTTCGAGTCCTCTTTAAAGCATGACTTCTTCATTCCAAATATGCTCTTTTCATGAAATACTCTCTATGTATTTACATCTGTATATCTCTATTTTCTTCTGCATGGAACAGCTGCTGGGTCCAGTTAGTGGTGACAAGAGAAAAATTCTGATATCCTAAATTAAATTATAGCAGACCAGATCAGGAGTGAGAGAAAGAGACAAGAGTAGTTAACCAGTTAATAATAGCTGTGGCTAACAAAAGACTGCTGCCAGTCCTGAAGGCATGTTGGAGCTTTGAATCAACCTCCAGGCATCTATTAGCAACCACCAGATGCCACCACATTGGGGCTGTTATCTGTAACCAATCAAAAGTAATAAATATTTCTTCCTTACAGACTGTGCACCTGCTCACCCTACCTTCACCTTTTCCCTCTCTGTACCCAATGTACATTCTTTCAAAACAATTTTTCTAAAACATAATGTATAGAAGAGCCTGTCAACCCCATGGTGGTGGATATGCTGGTCTTTGCCATCCAGCCGTGCTGCTGGTGATTCAGACATGCCCAAGGACCTGGTCTTTTTCTGGCTAGCATTTGACTCAATTTAAACCCCTTCCTACAGAAAACCTTTTAGCCATGAAAGTTTTTTTGTTTAACAGTGGTACATAGCCCATTGTGAGTCAAAATTAACAATGAGAATCCTGGAGCTTGTTACAGAAAAATAGAGAATTGGTAGAATAAAATTTTCCATGTTGTCATATTAATCACAGAAGGTTCTAATATTAAAATAGTAGTGAAAGGAGTAAAAATTTTCAGCTTTCTCTCTCTTCCACTCACTGCATAGGGAGATAGAATTATCTTGAGCCTAGATGGCTTTTAATGGCCAAACATCTGCTTTTTGTTCCTTTATTGCTCCAACTAATTGTCCTGTTATCTGCGCATTCCCAAGATAAAACCTTGTGCCACTGATTTAAAAGCTTCATTTAACTTCTTTAACTCACATGGCCAAGTTTGCCTATAGTTTTATGTGTTTCAGGTTAGAGACAAGGTTCCTGAACATAATCACGAAAGAAAACTCTACAGTGCCTTTGCCGTAAGATTAATGTGATGAGAAGAGAATTAAATTTATCTTACTTTTGGTGATAAGAAAACCATGTGAAAGTTTCTCCCTCTAAATTATGTTTGAACTAGAGATTCCTAATAATTTAGAAGGTCCAGGAATACTTGAGGGTTCTTGTTTATAATCTTTTCTCAGAATGTTTCTATTATTTATTTATGCTTATTTTTTTATTACTCTAGATCTTTGCAACTGTTTTGTATTTTTTCATCCCTTCACCCTTTCACTCTGCTCTCCAAACCTATTTTCCTCTTTCTGGCAATCACCAGTTTGTCCTCTATATAACTTATTTCATTCAGCATAATACCCTCTAGGTCCATCTATGTCATTGAAAATGGTAAAATTTTATTTTTTTAATGGCTGAGTAATATTCCATTGTATATATGTACCAAAACTTCATTTATCCAATTGTTTATTGATGGGCATTTAGGGTGCTTTCATATCTTGACTATTATGAATAGCACAACCTTGAACATAGAAATGAATACATCTTTATGAACTAGTGTTTGGTTTTATTTAAATAAATAATACCCAGAAGTGAAATTGTGGGGTCAAAAAGTAGTTCTATTTTAAGTTTTCTGAGGAAACTCCAAACAGTTGTCCATAGTTGCTATACCAATTTGCAGTCCCACCAACAATATGCTAGAGTTTCCTTTTCTCCACATCCTTGCCAACATTTATTGTTTTGAATTATTGATGATAGTCAATCTGACAGGTGTGAGATGATATATCATTATGGTTTTAATTTGCATTTCTCTGATGATAAATGATTTTCAGCATCTTTTCTTTTCATTCCTTTTTCTTTTTTTCCTCCTAAGAAATTGAATTTTATTTCTGAATGACAGGGCTTTGGATGGCCATGGTTGGCATGGGATACATGGGAGTGGTTCTTTCATAGCTGTTGAACATCACTAGACTACATATCCAAAGTACAGAGGTAGCCCTTAAAACATCTTCATATGTTTATTGGCGACCTATATGTCCTCCTCAAAGAAATACCTATTCAGGTCTTCTGCACATTTTTTAACTGGATTGTTTGTTATTTTATTTCTGAGATGTATGAGTTCTTTATAAATTTTGAATATTAACATCTTGTCATATGTATCATAGGCAAATATCTTCTCCCATTCAATAGGCTGTTTTTTCATTTTGTTTAGGGTTCTTGGTGATATTGGTTAAAACACAATCTTAACTACTCAGCCCCTCTGTACAAAAGATCTCTTGCTGCTATCTCATACCTCTGTACTGCCTTCCACATCTGTCCCAAAAGAGCAGGTCAGAAAGCTAAGGTTTCAAGCAGAAGTTAGAATTAAAATAGTACTGATTTCAGAAATGGTAGACCAACTTCCTGCTGAGGTAAATTATAAAAGATGAACAGCTTTTATTGAAAGCACCAGAAAACTATAATATAGCAAAGAATTTCCTGTACCAGGAGATGTAGTCTTTGCATTCAGGGCTACTTTTCTCTTGAGGATCTTTGTCAATTCGTAAAGGAAACTTAAGAAGCTAAATTGTTCTTCTGAGAAACTATAGGGGTAGGGGACTGAGACTGAAGTACAGAGCCCCACTCACCTCTCCTCCAGCCACAAGAGGTTTATTTGCTCATTTTGAACTGAAATCCTGAAATAAATTTATCTCAGTCCAGTAGATGAAATGTAATTGGAAATGGAATTTGGTGATCACTGTTCTAAGGTGATGCATAAGAATAATGTCACATGAGTCAAGAGCAGGATAAATGGAATCAATGCATCTTCCCATAGTTTAGGGAGGGCATGAAAAGCACCTAATCTCTAGGGAACTCTTATTAAAAAGAGAATATCACTTTCAAGTTTTTTGATTAAGAAGCTAAGGGATAATAAAAATATCCAAAAATTTGATAAATTTAAAATATCAAATATATTCAAAAGCAAGATAGGAGAGTAAAAAACTTAGAGAAGCTGGGAAAATTAGAAAGCACTCAATGGGTTAGAGACTCAACCCAAAATATGCTATTAGTTACATTAAACATTAATGAAATATTTCTGTTTAACATTTCAAAATAGATGAAACTCTTGAAAAAGGATACTATGAAGACAGTTTATATGAAGTATGAATTTATGAATGCATAGTTACAGAATCAGTTGAGCTAGTACCATCTCTAGCCTGAAGGGATTAAGGGAGGAAGTGATTACCAGGAATGAGAGAAAAAGAGATTCTTTGGGGGGGAGTAGTGGTCTTTAACCAAGGGCTACAACTTGCTTGAATCAACTCTTTCTCCTTTCTTATACTTCCTGCTGGGCTTCTCTTTGGCTGAAGCCCAACCAGAAGGCAAATATCATGGGAGCCCTATTGATATAGCCTTGAAGCAGTAACCAGGGTGGAAAGAGTCATGAGGGAGATATCTGGAGAGAAAATAAACGCTATCTAAACAACACATTAGTTAAAGAACAAATATTTTCTAAGTAACAGACACAAACAAAGAACATCTAAAATCATAAGGAAGCAGAAAGATTGAAAGCAGGTAAAATAATTTTTCTCTGTGCATTTTTATTTATTTACTTTTCTAAGTTTGTTGAGGTATAATTAACACACATCAAAAAATTGTACTTATTTAAGATGTACAACATAATTTGATAAAAGTATACATTGTGAAATGATTACCATAATCAAGTAATTAACATAGACACCACTTTACATACCTTGTTGGTGTGTAAGATCTACTTTTTAACAAATTTTAAGTGCACGATACAGTATTATTAATTATAGACACCATACTGTACATTAGATCTCTAGAATTTATTCAACTTATAAGTGAAAGATTATACCCTTTGTCCAACAGCTTCCCATCCCCCAAACCTCTGGCAACCATCATTCTATTCTCTGTTTCTATGAGTTCAAGTTTTTCAGATTCCACAAGTTAGATGATATGATAATTAACTTATTTATTTTTTCAGGCGAGACAACCTTTGGTTGACCTCACAGATTGCAAGGACCTTGTAGCTTACAATTCTGTATTTTTTATTTTTTACGCTTATAGCACCTATTCTTTCTAGAGGGTTTCCCATCCAAGTCTAACCAGTCCCGACCCTGCTTAGCTTCTGAGATCAGACGAGATCAGGCTGTTCAGGGTGGCATGGCTGTAGATGGTAATTGTCTTTCTTTGTCTGACTTATTTCAGTTGTCATAGCCTCCAGATTAATAGATTAATTCAGGTTGTTGTAATAGACAGATTTTCCTTTTTTATGAATAAAAAATATTTCACGTTTTATGGGTAAATAATATATCACATTTTTATTATTCACAATAATGAGATTTTTTTCCCCTTATCTTGGCTTTATAAAAAGAATGTTGCAATGAACATGGGAGTACAGCCATCTCTCTGAGATACTGATTTTATTTCCTTTGGATATATACTCCAAAATGGATCATGTGGTACTTCTATTTTGATTTTCTGAAGAACATGAATATGGTTTTCTATAGTGATCTACCAATTCACAATTCCACCAACAGTGCATAGGATTCCCTTTCACCACACACTGCAACACTTGTTATCCCTTGTCTTTTTGACATTGGTCATTCTAATAGGCAGTAGGTGATATTCTCATTGTTTGCATTACCTTGACAATTAGTGATGCTGAGCATTTTTTTTATTTACCTGTTGGCCATTTGTATGTCTTCTTTGAAAAAGATATCTATTCAAGTTTTTCAATTGGATATTTTGTTGGTTGGTTTGATTTGGTTTGGTTTGGTTTGGTTTGGTTTTCTCAAGTGAAAATTGATATGTATAGAAGGAAAAATAGACATATCTACATGGTGGAAGATATAAAGTACTGTCTAAATGAAACAAATAGATTAAAAATAACAGTAAGTTTATAGAAGACTTGAATATGTGATTAACAATTTTGACTCAATATGTATACACTGAATCCAATAATTCATTCAATAATCACATATTACGTATAATAGAACATTTATAAAATGTAGACCAATTCTGGAAAGTCTTAAGAAACTTCAAATGATTAAAATCATACAAGGTATAATGTCTAAGAACACTGCTAAAATCAATAGTAGCACAACAACTAGAAAGTCCCTATGTGTGTGAAAATTAAGATATACTTCTAAATAACCACCAGAAAAATGCCAGAATGAAAGGTAAAAAGTATTTTAAGTTAACTGATAATGAAAGTAGAAACTATAACATGTCAAACTTGGATTCAATTCAATTAAAATTTAGATTAAAATATATAGCTTTAAATGCATAATTTAGAAAATAAAAGAGTGAAAGTCAATGAACAAAGTATCTATCTCAAGGAATTAGAAAAACAGAAGTAAATTGATTCCACCAAAAAAAAAAAAGAAAGGAAATAATAAAGATGGATTTAGAAAGAATTACATCAAATATGAACATATAGCTGAGAATGTCAATAAAGTCACATATGACTAATGGAGAAATACTAATAAACTTTATAAGCCCATTTTTAAAACTGATCAATGAAAAAAGAGAAAAAGTAACCAAAATCAGGAATAAAAAAAGAATCATTTCTATAGTTCCTAAAAACACAAAATAAGAAGCTAATATAAATAATTTCACACCAAATTAGTTGACATGTAAAATAAATGGACATTTTTCTAGTAAAGTAAAACCAAAACCAAACACATAAATACAGTGAAAATATAAACTGTTTGATAATTATTAATAAATATAGAATTTAATGCCTTCTCAGTCCCAAATGATTACTGGTGGATTCTACCAATTGTTTAATAAAGATTAGTGCCACTCTCATATAGTCTTCTGGAAACAAGAAAAAGAGATTCCACTTTCAACTAGTTTTAGGTCAGAATTATTTTTAATCCAAAACTTTATAAGGATCTTACAAGAGAGGGAAAATATAGGCCAATCTTATTCATAAACACAGCTTTTAAAAATCCAAAACAAAATATTATCAATTAAAATTTAGTATAATATAAAAGGATAATACAATTGTGGTTATTCTAAAAGTCTAAGATTATTTTAACATTCAAAATCAATTAATAGATGATTTATCTTCTGGCTAAGATGAAATAAAAGTGACAAGATTTAAGCTTCCACCTTAAACAAATAAAAACTAGACAGTACATATGACAATGATCTCTGTGAAAGAGGAGATAAATTATGTGACTCTCTCTCATTGTCCCAGAGTACTACTTAGAAATGAAACACAGATAAAGTGCAATAAACTACCTGTGTTCAAAGGATTGAACTGGGAGACTGGAAAAGTCAAGATGTCTAGAGTTCATAGACTTCTGAAAGTGAGAAAGCTACACAGAGCCCTGAAGACCTAGAGGGTTCCTCTTGAGACTTCAGCTGAATACTCATTAGTACAAGAAGTGAAAAAAAAAAAAACACAAAGACTGGGGAAAGAGCAACCAAAAAGGAGCAGGCAGAATAATATTTGGAAATGACAAAGAGTAGGAATAGTCCACATCCTTATCAGAGCAATAAACCTCCTATTTTAAGGACATCAAGTAAAGTACTCAAAAAGGTAAACTCCGTATGTAGTTGAACAAAATTAGTTTAGATCAAAGACTGCTCTAGACATGCCTAACAAAGCTTAAAAGCAGCTGTGAAAGATTAAAGGTAACAAGGCAACTCAACACTGAATAATCTTTCAACAATTGTGCTTGAACATTAATATAGTGATATTCAAAAAATTGTACTCAACTGTCTTCATATAAATATTAAATTAAAAAAAGATCATACACATGAATGTAAAAGCCAAGACTACTAAAAAATATACATGATAAAATCTTAGTGATCTCGAGTTTCACAAGTATTTCTTAGTATGACCTAAAGGCAATAAACCACATTTTATCAAAATTAAATGTTTTCCTTTTTTAAAAGATGGTCAAGGAAAGAAAAAGGCAAGCAACAAACTAGAAGAAAATTTGCAAAACATATATCAACATAGAACTTGTATGTAGAATATATACATTTTCCCCCCAGCTTTATTGAAATATAATTCGTTGCTCATATTTACAGTATACAATTCAATGAGTTTTTTTCAATTATAGTTCTCATACAGTAACATATTAGTTTCAGTTGTACAGCACAGTGATTAGAGATCTATATAACTAAGTGGTCACGCCACTAAGTCAAGTATCCCTTTTCCCCCTTACATATTTTTACAACATTGTTGACTATTTTCCTTATGCTGTTATCTCCATGACTATTTTCTATCTATCCATTTGTACCTATTAATCCCTTTGCCTTTTTTCGCCATCCCCAGCCTTGCTTCCACCTAGTAGCTCTCAGAATATTCTCTGTATCTATGAGTTTGTTTCCATTTTTGTTGTTGTTGTTGTTGTTGTTGTTGATGATGCTGTTTATTTTGTTCTTTAGATTCCACATGTATGTGAAATCATGTGGTATTTGTCTTTATATGATTTACTTCATTCCATGAAATACCCTTTGGTCCATCAAGGCAATATATTTCTCCATCCCCTTCCTTTCAGTCTGTGTTTGTCTTTTAATCTGAAGTGAGTCTCTTATAGGCAGCATATGTAGGGGTCTTGTTTTCTTTGAGCCACTCTATCTTTTGGTTGGAGAACTTAATTCTTTTTCATTTGAGGTACTTGTTGATAGAAATGTAGTTATTACCATTCTTTATTACTGTTTTTGATACATGGTTTTTTCTTCTTCTTCTTAAAGAAGTCTCTTCAACATTTCCTGTAATACTGGTTTGGAGTTGATAAATTCTTTAGCTTATTCTTGTCTGGGAAGCTCTTTATTTGTCTTTCGACTCTAAATGATAACTTTGCTGGATAAAGTATCCTTGGTTGTAGACCCTTGATTATCATCACGTCAAATATTTTGTGCCAAGCTCTTCTGTTCTGTATAGATTCTTTTGAGAAATAAGTCGCCAATTTTATGGGTGCTCTCTTGTAGGTAACTAACTGCTTTATCTTGCTGCTTTTAAGATTCTCTCTTTGTATTTAACCTTTGGCATTTTAATTATTATGTGTCTTGGTGTGGGACTCTTTGGGTCCCTCTTTCTTGGAACTCTTTGATCTTCCTGGAGTTAAATGTCTATTTCCTTTCCCAGGTGAGGGTAGTTTTCCATCATTATTTCTTCAAATAGCTCTACATAGCCCCTATGACATGGATATTTTTATATTTAATTGTTTCCCATAGGCTTTTAAAATTATTATTATAGTCCTAGATTCTTTATTCTTGCTGTTCTGGTATCCAGTTTGATGAGTGGCCTTGGCTTCCCCATCCTTTATATTGCTGGTTTGATCCTCTTCTTCATCCACTCTAGTGATTACCTCTAATATACCCTTCACCTCAGATAATGTGTTCTTCATTTCTGACTGATTCCCTTTTATAGTTTCCCTTTTCATTTTTATGTTTTTTTAAAATCTTTGTTAAAGTTCTAGCTCAATTCATCTACACTTCTCCTAAGTTCATTGAGCATCTTTATACAGTGTTTTGAACTCTGCATCTTTTAGATTGCTTGACCCAATTGTTCCTTAGTCTGTGTTCTTTTCCTTCATATGGTTTCTATTCCTTTGTTTGCTTATTTTAGCTGCCTTTCTCTGTGTGTTTCTATATACTAATCAAAGCTCCTAAGTCTCCTGGTCTTATTAACATGGCTTTGTGTAGTATGTGTCCAGCTGAACAGTCCTGAGAGGGCTTCAGCTGCAGGCCAAGTTTAGCCCCAGCCTGTGCCCCTCTAGGGCCACCCATTAAGATTAAGTGAGCAGTCCACAGATGCTGTGCTTATAGTTGCCTCAAGAAGCCACATTAGAAACCAAAGTCAGTTGCCATCAATGTGTTCTTAGTGCTGCTCAGCAAGTGGCACAAGACTTGCCAAGGACACACTTGGAAGTGGCTTGAGTAGAGCTATGAGCTGAGGAGGCAGAGTTTCAGGAATTCTCTGGACAGAGTGATCTCTGCTATCCAGCTTGATGATGTTTCAGCTATTGCAGCACTGTGTTCTCACAATGGGAAAAGGGAGGGCTCAACAGAGGAACAAACATTACTGTCACTTCAATCTAGCAGAAATTCTCACTCTGGCCCTCAGTTCAACAATTCAGTTTCCCCCTGTAAGTCCCTGGGGGCCCCTGAGCAGCCCACCTAGCACTGTTGCTGAGTGATGGGGTCTGTCACTATGGAAGTTGGTTGCGGACACAGACACAACTGGCTGCTGCAGCCTCTGCCCCACTCAGCCACTCAGGACCGGGCAGCTCACACCTTTGCCCCCTACTACTTCCAATCATTGCAGGATGACCTCTTATTTCTCTGCCTAGTTATAGGGCTTCTGTTCATTTAGATCCCAGGTGACTCTACTTGCTGTTTGCTCCATGTTTCCATCTCAGCTTTTATGTGATTGCAAGAGGGGATGAATGAAGCTCCTATCATCTATGCCTTTTTGCTCAGTTCTCCTAGAATATATATTTTTTAATGTACAACTCAATAAAGTTAGACAAAACCCAATTTAAAGAAGTTAGTAAAAAAATTGAACAGATACTCCATGAAAGAAGATATAAAGATAGCAAATAAGGACACAAACAGATTCTCAATATTCTTAGATATTAAGAAGATGACAATGAAAACCAAAATAAGTTACTCCTGTAGTCCCAATAGAATGATTAAAATGTTTAAAGTTGATACAACATATCTACAGATCCAAGTAACTCACCAGACCCCAAACTGCAGAAACATGTAGAAAAAAACACCAAGGTAATCACAACAAAATGCTTAAAAATAGTGACAAACAGAAAACTATTCCAGATGTCCAGAGGAAATAGACTTAAAAGAGTAATGAAGTTAAAAATGACAGCATACTTCTGACTGAAAACATTAGAAGCCAGAAAACAGTGGAACAACATATTTAAAGCCTGAAAGAAAAAAAAACTATCAAACTAGAATACTATACACATGAAAATACCTTTAAAAAATAAGGGAAATAATATAGATGGAAATTGGGATCTTCAGGAAAAAAGAAGAACATCATAAATAGTAAATAAGTGGGTAACTATAAAACATTATACATATTTTTTTTTCTTGTGCTTTCCTTCAGGAGACAAATGACTATTTAAACTCAAAATTATAACATTAAAAGGTAGAGTTTATAAAATATATAAAAGCAATAAATATATCAACAATAACACTATGTATGGGATAGATAAATGAAATCATGTTCTTCTGAAGTGGGAAATGTAAATATTAGAAAGTAAGAGTGCAGAAGCATGAAGGGATACTTGTGAAGTATAAAGAGTGAAGTGATGGGGGCATAGATTAAAAACAATTAGAAAAAATAAAACTGAATACTAGAAAATAATAACTAACCCCATAAAAAAGGCTGAAAATGTGCTACCATGGAAAAATAAACAGATGAAAAGGTGAGAGACATAAGCCAAATATATTAATAATTACATAAAATACAAAGAACCTCAATATTCCAATTAAAAGGCAGTGATATTTCAGACTGGATAAAATTCAAGAAAAAAAAACTACATGATGTTTTCAAGAGGTACATTTATAATTTAAAAAAAAAATCTTAAAAAATTTTGCAACATCTGTATCATAAATAGTACAAATATTGATGAAAAATCAGTAAGGTTTAGAATGAAGACATATACCATGATCATGGATTGGAAAACTCAACATTGTTAAGATGTCAAGTCTCCCCAAGTAGATCTATAGATTCAGTGTAATCATAAACAGAATTCCACCAAATGTTTTCATAGATGTCTACAAACAGATTCTAAAATTTACATGGAAATGCAAAGGAACTAGAATAGCCAAAGCAATTCTGAATAAATAAAAAAGTAGGAATGCTTCTAATACTCTACTTCCAAGATGCACGATTAAGCTACAGTAATTTAGACATGGTATTGGTGAAAGAACAGACATATAGATCAGTGAAACAGAGTAGAAAATGGAGAATTGGATTCTGTGGTGGTTAATTTTATATGTCAACTTGATTGTGCTAAGAGATGCCCAGATAGCTGGTAAACCATTATTCCTGGATATGTCTATATAAAGATATTTCCAAAGAGATTAGCATTTGAATTGATGGTCCAGTAAAGAAGATTGCCCTCCTCAATGCTAGTGAGCATCATTCATTCTGTTGAAGGCCTTAATGGAACAAAAACGTAGAGGAAAGACAAATTTTCTCTCTCTACCTCAGTTAGGTTATTCATCTTCTCCTACCTTTGAACATTGACACTCCTGGTTCTCAGGCCAGGACTTACATCATCATCTCAGATCTTGGCCTTTTGATTCAGACTAGGACTTACACCATCAGTTCCCCTGGTTCTCCAGCTTGGAGACAGCAAATCATGGAACTTGGCTTTCATAATTGTATAAGCCAATTTCTATAATAAATCATATATATATATGTGTGTGTATGTATGTATGTATGTATGTATGTATACGCACACATATATATAATACATTATCTTATATTTTATATGATATATATTTATATTTACATACATTTATATATTTATCTCTATTGGTCCTGCTACTCTGGAGAACCCTAATCCAGACCCATATAAATATATATAGTCAACTGGTTTTGACAAAGATACAAAGGTAATTTAATGAAGGAAAGATAGTCTTTTCAATGAATGGTCCTAAAAAATTTTTCAAAAAAAAAATTGAAATTTAACATATGCAAAAAAAAACACACAAATTTAACATACACTTCACACCTTATACAAAAATTAACACAAAATGGATCATAGAGCTAAGTGTAAGTATAAAACTACAAAACCTCTAGAAGGAAACAGAAAATTTGCATAACTTTTGTCTTGTCAATGGGCTTTTAGATTTAACAACAACTGAATTCTTAGAAACTGAATATTCCTTTTAATAACATACGGTTCTTATTTCATAGCTGCAAATGCTTCTATTCTCATGCTGAAGATAGTAATGCTAGTTTTTAAAATGAACTTATTTTAGAATAGTTAGGTTTAGAGAAAAGCTGAAAAGATAGAGGAAAGCTGAACAGAGAGTTCTTGCCTATTTCACACTCAATTTTCCCTACTATTAACAGCTTTCATTAGTATGGTGTATTTGTCATAATTAATGAGCCAATGTTGATACATCATTATTAACTAAAGTCCATAATTTATTTAGATTTCTTTAGGTTTACCTAGTATCCTCTTTCTGTTTCAGTGTCCCATCTAGGATACCACATTACATTTACTCATCATGTCTCCTTAGGCTCCTCTTGACAGTGACAATTTCTCACTTTTATTGTTCCTGATGCCCTTGAGAGTTGTGAGGAGTACAGGTCAGATTTCTTATAGAACATCACTCCACTGGCATTTGTTATGCTTTATTTATGATTAGACTGGAATTCTACCCCTAAGGTAGAATGCCATCTTCATCACATCTTATCAAGGGTGGCATGCTATCAGTATGATTTATCACTGTTGGCATTAATCTTAAACACTTGGCTGAGGTAGAGTTTGTCAGGTTTCTCCACTGTAAAGTTACTTCTCACTCCTCACCCCTGACACTGTTCCCTTTGAAGGTAGTCACTATGTAAAGTTCACATTTAAGAGGTTGAATATGTAATTTATGTACATATTCACTCCTTTAGGGTGAATATGTACATAAATTATTTAAAATTTTTCTGCACAGATTTGTCTCTTGTTATTTATTTATTTGTTTATTTCATCATATATTTTTGTCAGTATGAACTTAAGGATTTTTATTTTATACTTTAGGTTATAAATCACTACTACTTTTTTTCAATTACAGTTGACATTCAATATTATTTCATATTAGTTTCAAGTGTAATAGATCACTACTATTTTATTTTATTCCTCAGATTCTCCTAGCTTTGACCATTGGGAATGATAATATTTTTGTTTTTGTTCTCTTACATTTCCTTCTTATGTAGCTCCTGTTTCCTCCAAATTTTATTCCTATTTGCAGGTTTGTTATATTTTTCATATCAGGAGTTTTCCATAAATGTTTGATTATCTTTGATGGCCTACTTATTTTAAGTGAGGATAACAAAAAGCATAAGAGGTGCTCAGAGGCAGCTCCTTCTTGTGTCACTGTCAGGCTGTGTTCACTCCTTGTGTTGGTACTCTCATGACTTAGCTCTTGGACTGATCAGTCTTCCATGCAATACCTCATGGAACTGGTTCTTCAATAGTGCAAGAGTCTGACCATCATGTTCTAGAAAGATGACGGGGGTATCGTGGGTGGAGGAAAGATCTCAGCAACCAATAAATGTATGTGATTACTTAATGCTAATGTTTCTGCTTCAATTTATGAATCACATTCCAGAGACTACAGATTTTATCTACTCCAAAGAGTCAACATCTCCTTTCCTTTATGGAAGCAGAGCTGTTAGGCAGACTTTTAGCAGCCTGGACTGGGGAAAGGGCTCAGAGCAAATGTCCCTTAAACAGCTTTCAACCCATCTTTATTTTAGCCTTGTACTTTTACCCTTAGTTCCACATATCTTTGGGGCCTCCATTCCTCAGTATCTTCAGGATACTATGATATATATTGGGTTAATTCTATTCTTTTCTCCCTCCCTACCTAAGGCCTTCTAAAATAAATTTCCTTTTCAGTCATTTTCTCAATGATATTTTTGTTCTCTCTTCCTTTGTTTGCCCTATGTTGTGAGATTATGTCCATAGTAGATAAAAGTTGGTTACAAATTCTTTTCTATTTCTCCAGTTGTGAGGTAGAGTCTAATTCCTTTCCCCTGAATCTAAACTTTCTTGGTGGTTTCCTTGGCCAATAGAATACACCAGAAACTGACAGCTTGCTGTTTCCTTTCCTCTTTCTTTGAATCCTCACTATTGGAATCCAGCCACCACACCTTGAGGAAGCCCAAGCAACTGCATGAATAAATTAAGGGTCCTTGCCACTGGACCAGGCTGAACTCCCAGGTGACAGTCAGCAACATGTTGGCAGCCAATATCAAAGTGAGAAAATAAATTTTGTTGTTTAAGTCAGTGTGTGGTATTTTGTTATGTCAGTTCTAGCAAACTACTACATTACAGATAAGAAATTTTTAAAAGGCCTTCTTCTGGTTACATATCTCTGAGTAATAAGCTACCCTAAAACTTAGAGATTTAAGATAATAATTGTATTTTATTAATGATTTCGTGGTCAGAAAATCAGGAGGAACTTGGCAGGTTTGATTTTCCCTGAGACCTCTCTCCTTGGCTTGCAGATAGCCACTTTCTTGGTGTGTCTTAACATGGTCTATTTCTCTGTGCACACACTCACTCTTGATATCTCTCTTCCTGTGCAAATTCCTTCCTATAAGGACAGCAGTCAGATTAGACTAGGATCCACATTTAATGGCTTCATTTTAACTTAATCAACTCTTTAAATACAGTAGCTGCAAATATGATTACATTCTAATGTACTGTGCTAGGACTTCAACATATGAATTGTGTGTGTGTGTGTGTGTGTGTGTGCGTGTGTGTGTGTGTGTGATAGAGATACAATTCAGTCTATGACATGTAGTTGAATTGGAAGTTTAAGATGGAGTAAAATAACATATATATATATTCAATGTATCATTTTTTTCCCAAGAGTCCATTGGTTTGTTTTTCACCATTATGAACTCAGTGCCCATGTGTCTATGGTTTCAAAACAACAAATCAAAACATAATAAGCCCTTTTAAAATGATTTTTAAGCCTAGTTTATTTCACCCTTTATATAGAACAGAGCATCTGTTTAATGAACACCAAGCATAAGGCAGAAAATATGGTATACAAGATGAAAAAGAAAGTTTGCCCATAAA
Organism: Cynopterus sphinx; assembly: GCA_030015415.1. Classification (NCBI taxonomy): domain Eukaryota; kingdom Metazoa; phylum Chordata; class Mammalia; order Chiroptera; family Pteropodidae; genus Cynopterus; species Cynopterus sphinx. The sequence continues at coordinate 84,089,761 of CM057379.1, read as the reverse complement.
TCATGTTGGTAGAACCAGTTTGTTAAACAATACATAAGGGGCAAATAATGTTTATAGACATTCAGGAATCACAGATTTGGGGAAATTGCTCAGTAAAAACCCTGAGAATCTCAGTGTAACAATCAGAAAATAAAGAACCCTCTGCATGATAGTATGAGATATCTGCTAAGCCAATTTATTAACAAAATCACTGAAGTCCATTATTTGATGTTATGTGTTTATATTTCTGTCTCTTCTGCCTCTGGCTACAAACCACCTCAAAACTTAGAAACTTAAAACAATAACAATCATTAATTATCTTTCAATTATGTGGATTAACTGGGAGTTCTGCTAATTTGGCTTGTAGTCTCTCATGTGATTGTCGCTGTTCTTAGGATCATCTGGAGGCCTAAATGAAATAGCTCTTTGACTCCATGGTACCTCTTCTAATAGTTCAAGCTCTTGTAGAAGAGCTAAATCTCAACATTGTGGTTTCAAGTTCCCAACAGTTGCAGAAATGAAAACTGCCTATGCTCAGATATCACAGAACATTCCTTTACTGCCTTCTGTTGGTTAAAGCAAGCCATAGGCCAATGTCAATGCAAGGTGGGAGAGAACTGCACAAGGGTGTGACTACCAGTAGGCATGGTTAATTGAGGTCATCTTTGGAAACTGGTTGCCACAGGTTCTCCAGATATTACGGGCAAGTTAACTTCTCTGGGCTTGGATATTGAAATAGTCTCCTATCTGGCCTTCCTGCTTCTACCCTCTTTCCTCTTCAGTCTATTCTCCTCTGTAGCCAGAAAAGTCCTATTTAAAGTTAAGTCAGACCATGTTAGTTCTCAGCTCAAAACTCGCCACTGGTTCTCATTCAAATTAAAGCTGCAGATGTTCCCCTTACAGTGTCCTACATGATCTTACCTCTTCAATACCTGCCCCATGTTATCCCTGCAATCTCATCTTCTAATGCTTTCATCTATTCACTCACCTGTGGCCACATGGACCTCCTTCTTCCTTGAGTATTTCAGGCCCACTCCTGACTCAGCGTCTTTATACTTACTTCTCCCTCTGCTTGGAACACTTTTCTCCACTTATTCTCCTTGCTCACTCTCTCATCTCTTTCCAGTCTTTACTCATGTGCAGCCTCAGTGAGGTCTTCTTTGACCAATGTCTTTTAAGTGGCTGCCTGCCTTCCACTTGGTTCTCACTTCATGTCCTCAATCCCTGACTAAGTTATTATCTTTTCCAAAGCACATATCACCATCTAATATGCTGTAAAATTTACTGACTTATTTTGTTTATCTTCTTTCATACCCACATGAATATAAACTCTTTGATGGTAGTGATTTTTATAACAACTTTATTGAGAATAATATATCTACCATAATATTCATCCTTTCAAAGTGTACAATTCAGCAGTTTTTAGTATGTTGACAGAATAGTGCAACCACCCCGCTCTAATGTTAGATGAATTTCATCACCCAAAAAGAAACCCTATATTCATTAGCAGTCAGTCCCCATTTCACCCTCCTCCAGCTCCTGACAACCGCTAATCTCCTTGTCTCAACGGATTTGCCTATTTTGAACATTTCATATAAATTGAATTACACAGTAAGTGGTCTTTTGTATCTGGCTTCTTTCACTTAGCATAATGTTTTCAAGGTTCATTCACATTGTAGTATGTATCACTACATTCTTTTTATGGCTGAAATATTCCACTGTATGGACAGACCACATTTTGTTTATCAGTTAATCAATTGATGTGCAGTTGGGTTTTTTCCACTTTTGAGCTATTATGAATAATGCCACTATGAACATTTGTGAACAAGTTTTTATGTGTACATATGTTTTCATTTCCCTTGGGTATAAACCCAGGAGTGGAATTGCTGGGTCACATATTAATTCTATGTTTAGCATTTGAGGAACTGCCAAGCTGTTTTCTGCAGCAGCTGCACCATTTTACATTTCTACCAGCAATGTACAAGAGTTCCAATTTATCCCCATCCTGCTCAGCACTTGTTATTTTCGGTTTATTATTATTATTATTATTATTATTATTATTATTATTTATTATTATTTATTGTTATTATTATTATTATTATTATAGCTATTTCATTGTGGTTTTGATTAGCATTTCTCTAATGACCAATGATGCTGAACATATTTTCATTTGCTTGTTGACCAATTGGATATACTTTTTGGAGAAATGTCTATTCAAGTTTTTGTCCGTGTTTTAATTAGGATTATTTTTTTTTTATTGTAGAGCTGTAAGAGTTCTTTATGTATTCTATATGCAAATTTCTTATCAGATACATAATTTATAATGATTTTTTCCAGTTGTGTGGTTGTCTTTTTACTTTTCTGTTGATGTCCTTTGAAGCACATTCATTTTGCTGAAATCCAATCTATCTATTTTTTCTTTGGTCGCTTGTGCTTTTGGTGTCCTATCTAAGAAACCATTGCCTAACCCAAAGTCACAAAAATTTTGTCCTGTTTTCTTTGAGAGTTGTACAATTTAATCTCTTACATTTAAGTCTATATTTCATTTAACTGATATTTGAGTATGGCATGAAGCGGAGATACAACCTCATTCTTTTGTAAATGGATATTAAATTTTTCCAGCACCATTTATTAAAAAAATTATTATTTTCCCATAGAACTACCTTGGCATTCCTGTCAAAATCAGTAAATTATAGACACATGGATTTATTTCTGGAGCCCCAATTCTATTTCATTAATCTATATGTTTTTTCTTATGCCAGGGCAATACTCTCTTATTACTATAAATTTGCAGCAGTTTTGAAAAAAATATGCATCCTAAAACTTTGATCTTCTTTGATTTGGTTAGTATAGTTTTAATTGTTCTGTTTTTGTTATTATTGGTCCCTTGTATTTTCATATAAACTCAAAGTTCAGGTTGTCAATTTACACAGAAATAGAACCTAGAATTTTGATAAGGATTGTGTTGAATCTGTACATCAATTTGGGGAGTAATGTCATCTTAATAATATTAGATCTTTTAATCTATGAATATAAGATTTCTTTCCAACTATTTAAGTCTTCGTAAATTTCTTTCAAATATGTTTTGTTATTTTCAGTAAACAAGTCTTGCACCTTTATAATATGAGTCTGACTCCATTTTTTAGTGTTTGCTGACAGCTTGTAAGCATTACCCTGCCCTCTACTACTTTAGTCTCATATATAGTCAAACCGATTAAGAGCCTGTGTGCTCCCTTTGGCACTGGTGGAAGTTCTAGCAATGTGCAGAAATACTCACCTCAGCTCCACTACTAACCATTGTAAAAACCAAACCCACTCTTCTTTTCCAGCTCTTAAAGCTGTTTTCAGAACAACTTGAGAAAACTGCCTTACTTTTCCCAGAAAGCTACATTATGTGAGTAATAAACCATTTCATAATCTCTGATACACATTTGGTATTATCAGTCTTAATATCTGAACCAAATTTGGAATGTGGGTCCATCCTTCAGAGTGCTGACATCAACTTCTTTTGTTAAATTTATTCCCAAATATGATTTTATGCTATTATAAATGAAATTTTTTCTAATTTAATTTTCAGATTGTTTATTGCTAGTGTAGAGGATTTGAATTGATTTTTACATATTGGTCTTCTATGCAGCAACTTTGTTAAACTCATTTATAAGTTCTAATCACTTTTCAGTGGATTCTTCAGGATTTTCTATATACAAGACTATGTCATCTGCAAATTTAGTATTACTGTGTTTTTTTTTTCTAAAATAGAACCTTTTATTGCTTTTTCTTGTCTAATCATCCCAGAAAGAATTTTTAGTATGATGTTGAATAGAAGTGGCAAGAGCAGACATCCTCATCTTTTCTTGATCTTAAAGAAAAGTTAACATCATCCTCAAGTCTTTCCCCTTGAGTATGATGTTTATTTTGTTTTGTTTTGGTTTTTTTTACAGATGCCCTTTATCAGGTAGAGGGCATTCCTTCTATTCCTTCTTTGTTGTATATTTTTAATCATGAAAGAATAGTAGATTTTTTCAAAAGCTTTTTTCTGTATCTGTTGAGATAATTGTATGGTTTTTCATTTTGTATATATGGTATATTACATTGTAAAATGTGTTAAATTGTATGATGCATTACAATTTTTGGATGTTAAACCAACCTTGCTACTTGGGATAAATCTCATTTGGTCATTATGTATAATTTTTTTATATGTTATTGGATTCAATTTGCTAGTAAGTTGTTGAGGATTTTTATATCCATGCACATAAAAAATATTAGTCTGTCATTTTCTTTTCCTATGATGTTTCTATTTTTGCTATCAGGGTAATGCTGGCCTTATAAAATGTATTTTGATGAGATCCCTCCTCTTGCATTTTTTGGAGGAGTTTATAGATAATTAAGGTGGCATTTTTGGGGAGCGGGGAGGGGTTGTATGTTTTATTTTGTTAATGTTCAGTAGAGCCTGCCATCTGTTCCTTAACTTTTCTTTTTGGGAAGTGTTCTTGATTACTATTTCAATATCTTAACTTGATATATGTCTTTTCAAATTTTCTAATTTTTTAATTTCTTCTTCAGTAAGTTTTGGTAGTTTGTGTCTTTCTAAGAATTTTCCATTTCATCTAGGCTATTTAATTTGTTAGCATATTGTAGTTCATAGTATTTCCTTTAAAATCTTTATTTAATTTCTGTAATGCTGGTAATAATATTGCATTCTCATTATTGATTTTAGTAATTTGAGCTTTCTCTCTTTTTCATTATCAATTGTAGTAATTTGAGCTTTCTCTCTTTTTCATATTCAGTCTAGCTAAATGTTTGTCAGTTGGTTGATCTTTAAAAATCAGCTTTCAATTTTGTTAATTTTCTATTGTTTTTCTATTCTCTATTTCATTTATTTCTCTAAGCTTTACATTTTTGACTCTGCTTGACTTAGGTTTATTTATTATTCTTTTTCTAGTTTTTTTTTAAGATTAAAATAAAGTTATTGATTTGTGATCCTAATTTTTTTATATACTGGCATTTACAGCTATAAATTTCCCTCTAGTCACTGCTTTAGGTTAAACCATAAGTTTTGACATGTTTTGCTTTCATTTTAATGCATCTTTAAATATTTTTTCTAATATCCCTTGTGATTTCTTCTTCAATCCATTGATTACTTAGTTGTTTAATTTCCACATATTAATGAATTCCCCAAATTTCCTTCTGTTATTGATTTTTAATTTTATTCCACTGTGGTCAAACAACATATTTATATAATTTCAACTTTTTAAAAATTTTCGAGACTTGTTTTATATCCTAATGTATGCTGTATCCTGAGACTGTTCTTTATGCACTTAAAAAGAATATGTAATCTGGTGTTGTTAGGTAGAAAGTTCTAGTTGGTTTATAGTATTAAGTTTTCTACTTATTTTTTGCACTTCTGTCTAGTTGTTTAATCTATTATTAAAAGTAAGATAGCCACATTTCCTATTCTTGTTGTTGATATATCTATTCTTCCCTTCAATCCTCTCCATTTTTGCTTTAAGTATTTTTAGGGGCATAAGTGCTTATATACGCTATGTCTTCTTGATAAATTGAAATTTTATTATTATAAAATGTTATCTCTAGTACTTTTTGTCTAAAGTCCATTTTGTCTGATATTAGAATAACTATCCCAGCCTTCTTTGATTACTATACACATGGTATATATTTTTCCATCTTTTTACTTTTAATCTATTTGTGTCTTTGAATCTAAATTGTGTCCTTTGAGAAGAGGAAAGTGATTTCTAGGGTCTGGGTGGGTGGTAGGAGAAACAGGGAGAGGTTGGTAAAATGGTACAAACTTTAAGTTATAAGATGAATGAGTTCTGAGGGCCTAATATAAAACATGATGACTATAATTGATAATATTGTATTCTATGATTGAAATTTCCTTAGAAAGTAGAACTTAAATGTTCTCACCACAATAAATAAGTACATAAATAAATAAATAAATAGATAGATAGATAGATAGATAGATAGATAGATAGATAGATAGATAGTTATGGGTGTGTTAACTAGATGAACGCATTAACTAAATACATTTCACAATGTATAGATGTATCAAATCATATCCATGTACATTTCAATACCTTATGATTTTATCTGTTATTTATACTTCAATAAAGCTGAAGTTAAATAATAATCAAGTTTATCTCTCATACACAACACATAGATGAATCATGTTTTGTTTTGCTCTGCTTTTATTGATTTTGTAGTAATTTTTGCTTGTTTGTGTTTTACTTTCTCTGCAGCACCCAATAGGCACTTAATAGGTGCTAATGAATATTTGTTGAGCAAATGTGTGAATCTTTATATGAGAAATAAGATGACAGACCTCCTTCTGACTGTGATACAGAGTTTGGAGGTCATCAGATACAATCACTGAATTTGTCTCTTTAATATGTTAACACATTATGTAAATTTAAATTAATAGTAAAATTCTGTTCAACCGTAAGCCCTGGGCCAAATTCTAGAAACGTAGATAGGTCATGTTTACCAAGCAGAATTGCAATGCTTAAAATTCAACAGCTACAGAAGTTATGCCTAGACTTGACCTTCTCTCCCCAACCTACCCCAGATAAGCTCAATCATCCATTTTTCTTCCTAGGGTTCATTTTCCCTGAACTCTTTTTTCCCCCTGAAACTAGGATCAGAGTTACTACAGGATGTGGCCTCAACAAGCTCTAAGCCAGTTCCCAATGGAGGTAATCTGATCCCTGACTCTCACACCTGCTGTGGTGTATGTCCCTAGCCTGAAGGCTAAAATTGGGATCAAGGGGCTCAAAGAGACTTCGGTGTGTTCTTGGTGCAAAATCATAGGTTCTAGCTTAGTTTTTCAAGAATTATCTGAAATGGTATAGCGCACTAATCCAATCAAGAAGTTAATCTTAGAATGCCTTAGCCTCGCAGCTCAGTTTTTCTGGCAATTCTTTCAGCTCTATAAATGATGGCTTCAGTAAATGATTCTCAGTGCGTCTGTAGAGGATATTCTTGCCTGGATCCTGGCCAAAAAAAAGCCCAGGCTCCAACTCTCAGTAGTCCCTCTCCGTTTACCTCTCAGGCCTGAACGAATGCTGTCTTCTCACTGTTGCTACTTTCTGAGTATCTCATTAGCCATTGTTCTTCCCTTAATCATGTTCATATTCCTTAGTTTAATATATGTAACCTTATCTCCCTATGATTTCTCCATACTAGCCATAAGGCTAGCATAGTCATAGAAGCAATCCACCCCAGGCTTTCTCTGCTGCTTGAAATTAGGCAAAGAGATGACTTCACCATCCATTTCTCACCCAGTAGTTATTAGAGGAACAAATATATCAATGTTCCTCATGCAGCTGGACTCCTAAAAAGAGTGATTTTTACTCACAGGCTCTAATTCTTCTCATCACAAACTTTGCCTCCCAACCAGGTGTTGTTCACTCTCACCATCCCACTGACACTATTTTTGTCAACATCATCAATAACCTCCACATTGGTAAACACATTGAAAAATTCTCAGTCATTTTTTGATTTGACTATCAGCAGCATTTGACAGAATTGATCATTTTCTCCTCTTTGAAACACATTTTCCATTTGTAATCTCTAAATATTGGAGAGCTTCAGAGCTCAGTTATGGACCTCTTTTTGTCCCCAGTTATGCTTATTTCTTTGGTGGTCTTATCCAGTCTACTGGCTTATATATTATCTGCATGCTGATATATAATTTACATCACTAGCCTCCACCACCCCCTGGAATTTTAGTCACAGATATCTAAAAATCTCCATGTAGGTTAATTGCCATCTCAAGCCAAACTCCTAAATTCCCTGTTTCAGTAAGTGGCAACTCCAGGTAAGTTGCTCAAACTAAAAATCTTGATGTCATTTTTAGCACCTCTCTTTCTTTCTAATACCCCAAAACTAAATCCATCAGTAAGTCTTCTCACATACACCTTCAAAATATATTCAGAATCTGACCACTGCCCACAGCTTCTACTGTTACTACTCTGGTGCAAGTCATCAGTATACAAAAATGCCAACAGGGATTCACTCCTCTTCAATGACTTGACATAACAGCTACTATTTATTAGCATTTAGTATGTACTAGGAAGTATGCAAAGTGTTTTAACTAAATTACATCTTTTGAACCATCTGATGCCTCCCACAAGAGATTATATTCTCACTGAGGACTAGAACACATCAGAATTTTTGTCTATCTGCCACTGCAGCCAGGGCCTGCTACATGGTTGTAATTTTGTATTTGTATGTTGTTTTAAACTATATTGTAAAAAGAAAGACTGAGAGCATTTAATGCATCTTTCAGATCTCTCAATTTCCTTCCAGTCTTTGTCAATGCACATTTGCTTGTCATATTATGATCAATGAAAAAATCCTATTCTTTCTGTTTTTTCATTAGAAAATGCCTCTTAAATACACTGCTGTCTATCGTAACCAACTTTCAAGGTGGGCCCAGTGATCCCCTCCTCCTTACATTTGTACCCTGTGTAGTCTCCTCCTACATTGACTTATAGTTTGTGTAATCAATAGAATATGAGGCTAGGTCATAAGAGGTATTGTGGTCTTCAACTTAGCCTATTGGACTGCCAACTCCAGGGAAAGCCAGACACCATTTTTGCAAAGAGGAGACTCAAGCAGCCACATGAAGAAGCTCACATGGAAAGGAACCAAGCCTACCTGCCAGCACTCATCAACAACTTGTCAGTTATGTGAGTGAGCCACATTGAAAGTATATCCTTCAGCCCCAGCCAATTTTTGCAACCAACTGACTGCAGCCCCAGCTAATTTTTCACTGTGGCCTCATGAGATGTTCTGAGACAGAACTACCCAGTTAAGTTGTTCACCAATTCCTCCCACAGAGACTGTGAGAGATAATGGATGTTTATTGTTTTAAGCTTCTAAGTTTTGAGGTAATTTGTTATGCAGAAATAGATAAGTATTATGCCATGCATCTCACATTGCCTATATGCTTATAATTAATGAGAACAATGTGCATGGTGGTTAAGAGTTCTGACAAGAGCCAGTTTGCATGAGTAGGAATCTGGGTTCTTATTAGCCAAGTAACTTAATTGGCAAGTTACTTAATCTCTTTGTGTCTTAGCTTCCTCATCTGGAAAAGGATAATGATAATAGTAGTACCTACTTCATAGGGTTAGTTTGTATATGTTGCATAAATTAAATCCTGTAAAGCACCTTCTAATTCTCCCTGGAATGAAGTAAATACCCAGTAAATGCTAGGTATTATTTCTTAAAATAATTTTTTGAAAGGACTTCAATGGATGATAGTGTCCCACTTGTTATGACATAATTTTAATGAAAAACAGGAAAAAAAAGGATTCAGAATTATCTCCCTTAAGTATGATTTTCCTCCTAAGTCCTCTAGCCTAGGTAGTACCTTTGTGTGAATTATTCAGAAGTGCCAATGCCAAGGTCGATGGCTTGATGTGTGGAATGGAACAGAAGTCAGCACAGTCATCCCTCACCTAGAGAACTAACTTTGTGCAGTACACATACTGTTCAATTGTACATGTTGGTCCTAACTCCCCTTGTAGTCTATCTTTTGGTCAATGGCACCATTATTGTTCAGCAAGGTGGCTAAAAACAGAACTTGAGCATCATTTTACTTTCCTAATCATTTCTCCCTTAATCGCAATTACTACTGAACCTTACTAACACCATTCCTCAAATCCACCCCAAATGCCACTGACTCAGTGCAGGTTTTGATTGCTACTTCCTAGATTTCTACTATAGCTTTTTCTTTGGTATTCAAGCACCTAGTTTTGCTTTATTCAACTCTTTATCATTCTCATTCCAGAGTTAACTTACACAAACAGAAAGAAAACCATGCCCCTCCTCTTCAACATCAATGCCTTCCAACTGCACTTTGGCATGACACACAAGGTGTGGTGCTGTCCTGCCTCCCACCAGAACTAGACCTATGCCTGTGCTTAACCACCATAAGAACTTTTAGTTCCTTGAGCATAGCTTGTATCCTCATTTCCCCAACCTTTGTACATGCTGCCCCTTCTTCCTTCAGTGTCTATCTTTTCTCCTCTTCTCAATCCTTTCAATCTTATTTGTTCTTTAAGAATCATTCTCTCCAGACTTCCATTAAAAATCTCTGCCCTAATTTTCTTTCTGTACTCCAGTTAAGACCTCTATCATGATATTTATCACATGGTATTGCAAGGGTTAACCTGCCTAGTCTGGGGGATTCTAGAGGACAAATTACATGTACCCAGAGCCTGAGAAGTAGATGTTCTATCTGTCTGAATGGTTAGATGATAAGTGCAGTGATGTCAAAAAGGAATACTTAAATAATTTTTCCTGTGTCCCACAATGAAACATTATCTAGAATTCACATATGGCCAACTCAATTGAATATTCTTTCCACCATTCTCTGCTATTCCCTTCCTCACTGAGAACCAAATCTTTCCTCAAGCTCTTTGACAAAAATGGTAAAAAATAAAATTTAAATTTAAAATTAAATTAAAGTTTAGAAATTTGTGAAGGCAATTTGAAGAAAGATTTGGAGTATATGAAGAAGGAAGTATGGCCCAGATGGAATTTACAGTTTTGCAGAGTCCAAAGAATATCTCTTGCAATGTCAGAACTGAAACATATTATGCATGTATTTATTTATGCACTCATGTTTCCTACTATGATATAAGCTCCAGGAACCTATTATTATCCACTATTGGTTTCCTCATTGATGAGATATTAAATACACTTATCTATAATACAAGATCCCTGACATTTACTTTTCAGCCTGTGCCGAAGGTTGGGAAGAAAGGGATGTAGAGGTAAACATCACTCACAAGAGCTTGCAGTCCAGTGGAAACACAGAGTGATGGGAGAGCAAAACTAATTAAAATAAAATGCTGAGTACAGTAGTGAATGTGTGTGAATCTTCAGAGGAGGGAGTGATTGACTCTGCTCCAAGGACAGGACAACACCTACAATGGGAGGTGACACACGTACTTCCCAGCTCATGGCTTGTCAGAGCCCTCTATGTGCTCCACCTGCATTTTCCTCTGTGTAGTCCATCTAATTCCCCTGGGCTCAGACTCCTTCCTCCATTGCTCTCTGAAGACCTCTATGTAAGATTACCACCTCTTAATTGTTGGATCTCATGGCTGTAACCCTGGAAACAAATTAGAATCATTTGGGAAAGCTGTGCCCACCCTGGATATTCTGAATATCCTTGGAAGTCTGCCTGGTAAAGGGAATGAGTCCCCATAAGAGACTGTGTGAGTGATCATGATAGCAGGCCTGGAGACATACAGTTGATGCCTCAGATATTATGTCTTGAATCAAGGGGGAAGTCTAGTGCTAAAGGTTTTTGAAAAGACACCCATCCCACACCTCTGAGAAAAAAAAACTAGAGTTTGGGCATCTGCTCTACAGAGAATACCAATAAAAATCATCAAAATTATTCTTCCTTCTTCCTCCCATGGTAGTCTGAAAACATGTGCCCTCCCCCATAGATCCTAACCTTTGGAACCTGTGAATATTACCTTATTTAAGAAAAGAGTCTCTATAGATGTGATTAAGTTAGGGATCCTGAGATGGGGAGATTATCCTATATTATCCAGATGGTCCCTAAAGGCAACCGCAAGTGTCTCTATAAGAAGGAGACAGAGGGACCATTTATTACACATGGAAGAGGCAAAGGCAATGTGATCACAGAGGCAGAACAGGAGTGATGGAGCCACAGACCAAGGAAGGCTGGCAGCCATGGAAGCTAGAAGAGGCAAGGAACATATTCTCCCCTAGACCCTTTAGAGGAAATGTGATGGTCCTGATGACACTTGGATTTCAGATTTCTGGCACCCAGAATTTTGAGAAAATAAATATGTGTTGTTTTAAGCCACTAAGTCTATAATTTGTTACAGCAGCCACAGGCTACTGATATGCTTCCCCTTCTCTCACCCTGAAGAGGTCATCATTATTAACAATGAAGAGATGAAAAAGTTGAAGTAAAAAGGAAAAAACAAAATTGAGCAGCTTCTACTTTTTTTTCCAACTTTCAAGACAAAATTAGGCCTGAGCTGGGGAAAAGGGGAAAAAATTGCATTACATTCACATCACAGACTTGAAAGATGAAATACTGTATTGAGGTTTTTATTTAGAGTAGACTGAACTCTTTAGATACCTAAAAGCAAGACTGAAACACATAAAAGTGACTGATAAAATCTATGAATTTGGCCCATAATATTACCTATGGGCAGATAGAGAAAAATAGGTATAAGAAGTGACATTAAAAAACAAACAAACAACAACAAAAATAAATAGATAAATCCTATGTCAGTATCTGGGATACAAGCACCTAAATGGAAGAATGGCAGAAATATGATGGATGGAGGTCAATGTATCTGTGCTATATCAAGGGTGACTGGCTCTGTCTACAAGCAACACCAGGTGAACCCACCATAAAGAAAAAGGATGACAATAGCTTCCATTTGAACACCTAACCCACACTACTCCTATTGTTGTATCTAATCCTTACAATAATTTTTCAACGTGTATATTTCAATCCATTTTACAAATGAGAAAACAGTGTTTGCCAATAATTAAGTAAGCTTGGGTTTGCACAGGTGGGGAGGGGCAAAAGCTCCCAGTCCTTGCTGTCTTGCTATTTACACTAAAATATGCTGTCCCATATCCATTCTGTAGCCTAACCCCATGTATCTAACTACAGGTCTACAGTTTCACTTATCACCTCTACAAACAATTTAAATTTCAGGGGCCAGCACTCAAGAATTAGAAACCTACCCCACAGAGTGTGCCTTAATTAGGACAGCACCTGTTATTTAGTTATGTTGTTTATTTTTTCAGTTCTATGCATGAGTTCAGGAAAGCATCTTTGCAAATATTCTGTGAAAGAAACTGATTGCAGCTAATTAGGTTCTCTTAACATGAAAGAGGGAAATGACTGGTTTCTTTTAAGTTCTGGTAAAGTATGGCAGTGGGAAAAATACATGCAGTGAAGCACAAAATTAGTTGTATATTCAAGCTGTGTGGGAGACATGGTGGATGGTTTGGGGCATTTTGTGAAAGGAAGATTCATGTAGAGTGAGAGGAATTCTAAGCCTGCTGGGCCTATATATGCCCAGTGCCCCATCTTGGCCAAATGACTGCATCTTCTCACAATCACACAAGCCTGAAATTTCAGGGTGCTCCTCAATTTTCCATTCTTTATTATCTTCCTTATAAAATAGGTATTGTCATGTGACCTCCTAATACTCTAGATCCTTTTCCTCCTCCCCAAGCCCAGTGGAGCTGCCCTTGTTCAAGCTTCCTTCATCCTTCATCTGGACCCACGTAATACATCACCTAATCTACACGCTGTCTCTAGCATCACATCCTCTCCTTCTTGCCCACCTTCCCTCAACTCCCTCTCACAAAGACAGCAATTCTCAAATTGTGTAGAAAATAAGAATCACCCAGCAAGCTTGTGTCTTAGTCAGCTTGGGCTACCATAACAAAATATAGTAGACTGGGTGTCTTAAATAAAAGGAATTTATTACTCACAGTTCTGGAGGATGATGTCCAAGATCAGGGAGTCATCATTTCTGGGAGAGCTCTCTTATTGGCTTGCAGAGAGCCACTTTCTCTCTATGTCCTCACATGGCAGAGAGAGGGAGATCTATGTGTCTCTTCTTATAAGAACACTAATCCCAACATCAGGGCCACACACTCAAGATCTCATGTAACCCAATTATTTCTCAAAAGCCCCATCTTCAAATACCATTACATTGGAGATTAGAGTTTCAACATATGAATTTGGGGAAAAAACAATTCAGTTTATAACAGCTTAAGAAAATACAGGTTTCTGTATCTTCTACCCAGAGACTATGATTCAGTAAGCCTGCAATGGGGTTAGGGACCACATTTTATCAAGTATCCTAGAGATCCTGAAGCACAGAGTCTGCAGACAGATTTTTAAGAAATTCACATTGTTTCTTACCTGGGCTGCCCATTGCAATCACAGTGGAGAGTTTAAAAATTACAAGTGCCAGGCCCTGCTCCAGATCAATTCAAACAGGATCTCTGAGGCCTATGCATCAGCATTTCCTCAAAGGTCACCAGGTGGTTTTAATGTGTTTAATGTGTATTCAAGGAGGAAAAGTATCACTCTGGTCCAGTCTTCACAAAGAACAAGATCTCAAAGGTCAATCTGATCATGCCCTCGTTCTGTTTAACACACTCATGACTTTTGTAATGTCAAGAAGCAGCAGTTTTCAAATTGTGGGTCAAGACTCAATAGTGAGTTTCAAAATCATAATGGGTTATAAGTAGCATTCTTTTATGGAAGAATAAAATGGAAAAAGAAAAAAATGAATGCACAAAGTCTATCAAAATTAATTATTATTTTGTGAAACATAGCATCATTTTGCAGTGAAGTCTTTATACATACTGAACTTCTTCCTTCTATCCACCTGATATTTATCCTCCAAAACACTACTGAGGCATCGTGTCCCTGTGAAGCCTTCCCTCTCTCCTGCACTGAGTCATCATCATTCCTTCTATGCTTATAGGAGCCTTCTCATGTTACTCTAATGTACACTTTTTATCATAATTATTTCTGGATAAATCTGTTTCTTCCCTTGGAAGATGTCTTTTGAAGTTAGTAACAATGTTCTGTACACTTTACAATCTTCAACCCAGAACTCATTGTCTAGTACTGATCATCACAATGCCTGCTTGATTAATGTTTATCATATTAGTCAGGGTTCTCTAGAGTGACCAAACCAATAAGAGATTTGATATACGTATCAAATCTACTGGGTATATATGTCTCTTAGTGGTTCTGTCTTTCTATAGAACACTTGAGAAATGTATAAATATATATTTTACAGCCTTCCTTGTTTAATGTATATGCGAATAGATTTATTATAAGAATTAATTTGTATAATTATGGAGACTGAGAAGTCTCAATATGTTATCTGCAAGCTGGAAAACCAGGAAAGGACATGTCTAAGTCAAAGGATTGATAACTAAGGGAGACCTGATATAGATTCCAGTCCAGCTCTGAAGGCCTGAGGACTGGGAGGACCAAGGGCAGAGAAGATTGATAATGTCCTAGTTGAAGCCATCAAGTAAGAAAGGATGAATTCCTCCATTCTCTGTCTTTTGTTCCATTTGGATCCTCAATCGATCAGATGATGCCAAATCCATTTACTCAGTTCACCATTTCAAATGCTAATTTTACCCAGAAACACACTAACAGACACACCTAGAAAAATGTTCTATCTGGGCACCCAGTGACCAGTCAAGTTGACACATAAAATAAACCATCACACTTGTTGAGTAAATCTCTGGGCAAACTTTGAAGTTTATAAGTTAAAAAAAAATGCTCATTTTTCAGGTCACATGTTTAGGATAAAATGACCAGGGTTACTAGTGGAAGCAAAGATGATAGAAACAGAATTACTATTGCAGGAAACTTTGAAAATTACCCAGTGTATTATTGTACACACAAGGAAATTGAGCCAGGGATGATGTCACATGAGAGGTTACAGTGGGCAAGGAAAGAACTGAATAGGTCCCTGGAAGAGCAGTGCAGTGTTCTCTCTTGTGGCTTTTGCACTGCAGAATTATTCACATTGTCATGAATTTTAGAGAGTAGGAATTTCCTCTCAGGGTACACACAGTACATTTAGAATCACTTCCAAGAGATAATCTAGCCTAGGACTGAGTCAGCACCAGCCTTTAACAAATTCTGATAAGGTGCCAGCCCTTGGTGGCCCTAGTTCTTGGGCCTCTGGACTCAGACTGAATTATACTGCAGGCTCTCTTGAGCCTCCAGCTCTCATCTGGCAGAGGTTAGTACTTCTCAGCCTCCATAATTTTGTGAACCAATTCTAATTGTGCTCAATAAATGTGTTGAATGAATACATGACTTAAGAAAATTTAAGTTATACTTCTTGGTATCTTAAGCAAGTTGTTAAATACCTCTGAGCCTCAGTCTCCTGAACTGTAAAAGGCTTTAATGCTTCTCACTGAGGGCTAAAGCAGATAATGTGCATGAGTGCTTAGTAGCACAGTGCCTGGCACATATGAGAGTGGTTATTTTTGTAGTTGAAGTGGCTGGTCTTCTCTGCAAAGCCCCAGGCACCATTACAGATCTTTCTTTCTCAGCCCTTCTTCTTTAGTCAGTTATCAAAAATAAAAAGTATTTAAATAGTAATCGGATTACTATTTTACTTGAAAATCTTATTTCCAAATGTAGACTCAACGAATGAATTTCAGGCAAATCACTGAAATGACACAGAAAGAACACTCTGAAAGTCTTCTAGAAAGGAGACATAGAAATTAATAATATAGCATCTCATATAACTAAATATTGGTTTAAATATTATTAAACTATTTTTATATACTAATCAATATTTATTATTTTAATTTAGTAAAAAAAATTTACAAAGGCTCGTCGAGGTCATCTTTTATATTCCTCATTTTTTCTAAAAGAACATGTTTATTTTATCATAAATTTTATATACCATAATTTACAGGATCCTAATATTTTCAGTTGAATAGGGATTATTATATTAACATTTTGAGAAGGAGTTATCCATGTATGTTAATAAAACTTAACTTATTAATCTACAAGGAGGAAATATAATAGTAAACCTCACATTACCATAGGCCTAGCCAGAGTATTATCTCCTAAGGAAAAAAATAATAAGAAACATTGATTTGCTTTATAGTCTTATGGGTCTTTAACTTTCTTCTAATAACAATATCAGGGAGCCGATCTTAGCAATCCATCTTCCTCTATGTGTACACATGCTCCTCTTTTTAGCATGCACCCTTTCATCCCCACACACACCCTTGGTATTTTGAGTGACTTATCTCTATAATGGTTTGTTGGTTTTACTTGTTGTCATATGTACTTTTCTAAAGTAACATTATTTTTCAAGAGTTCTCATTCCTATTCAGTCAATGGTGCTCTGAATTATGTTCTCCAGGTGCTTTAGTAGAAAGAGCTCTTGGTGGAAAATGCTAGAGTTTGTAGATTTGAGAAAGTCTTTGTGCAGCTTTCACATATGAATGCAGCTTGACTGGATAACAGTAGTCTGGGTCATACACTGATCCCTTGAGAACACTCAAGATGTCAACTCAGTGACTTGAAATTGACTGTGGGGTAGAGAATTTTTCTCCTATTCCTCCCACTTAGAAAATTCTTCCCCACAAAGTTTAAAATGTTAATGGTTTTTGCTTGTTAATTCTAACTAGGAAAAAGTAAACCTTTAAAATTTTCCAAGCTGGTTCCTTTTTTTAAGTTCTGAGAAACTTTATTTGTGGATAACATCAATTATTATACAGTCAACATGATTCTAATTAATTTTCCAATGTAATTTTTGTAAACTTAATGAGTGAATTCTAAAGTTAATCTGGAAACATGATAAAGAAAAGTTTGAAATTGGACAATATTAAGAAGGGAATTTTTTTTCTAGATATCAACATACCCTAAAACCTACTATAATTAAAGTATAGCAGTATTGTCTCAAGAATAGACAAATAAATAAGTGTCCTAAGATAAGAAATTCACAGATAGTCCCATGTGTATGGAGAGATGATGTAAATGTTCAACACAGCACATAAAGTAATGGAAAAATAATATTCAACAAATTGTTTCAGGGGATTGAAAGAAAATAACCTATACCTCCTCTATGTGCCAAACATACACACAAAAAATATATTCTGGGTATACTAAACAGTTAACTATTAAAAGTAACCTAAAAAGGTAAAATAATATTGTTTTGTATTCTTGAAATATGAAACACCTGGCATATAAAAAAATTAAATATCACAAAATAAAGACTAATGTGTTTTTTATATAAGAATTGAAAATCCTTAAGATATAAGAATTGAAAATTCTTAAGAAAGATATACAAAACAAAACTCATAGAATGGATTTAGAAAATATTATGGCATATAATACACAAATGATTAACAGTTACAACATTTCATATATTTAATAGAATTTAAATCGATTTGGGGAAGGGAAGATAAACTCATGGCTGGATCTACCATCTTGAAACATAAATCCAGTTGAAACTTTGTACAACTTCTTCAAAGAAAGAGAGGACTTGACTTGGGAAAAGTTGTGCTATAATAATTACTAAGAATCTGTAGGCCGCCATTGCTCTCATCTCCACCACTGAAATATTCTTAAGTAGTCCAAATTTCTGAGGACTGAACTTAGTAGAATTTACTGCAGTGATTCATGCATCAGTGTACCTACAGATATAAACAAATCTATGTTCAAGTACTTAGACCCAAGTTACAGAAAAAGATACTACGTTTAACATCTGTTTTCCCAACCCGGCTCAAGTATATGTTAGGGTGATTTTAAAGGAATGGATTTTGACACCATCAAAGTAAAAATTATATATACCCTTTGGTCCAGAAATTCTATTTTTACAAATAAATATGCTTTCATATGCACAAAGGCATTTATTATATCATTGTATGAAATAGTTGGAAATGATTTGGAAGAATTTGAAATTATTCTAGAGTCCACCCATAGAGGAACAGTAAATATGTTCTAGGTCTTAACACAAGTGGCTCTCTAATGATGCAAATTCAGAGACTCAGTTTCTCTCCAAGTTGCAGCTCTGCCATCTTATGTGCTTTTGATTACACTGTGTGGATGGATGTGAGAGAGAATGTGAGAGAATGTGGAAGGTGGCATGAGATATTTTATGAACAGCCCGAAAGTGACCTCCAACTCTGCACTTAAATTCCATTGAAAAAAACTTAGTCACATGATTCCACTGAATACAAGAGGGGCTGGATTCTTCCTGTATACACAGAAGGAAAATGAAAAGTTAATCTGGAAATAGTCTTCAGGTATTTTACTTAAGTGCAAAGTGTAAACTTCAGAAATGCATGTGGGAAATGATTTTATATTATTAACATTGCATTCTAACCCTCATGCAATATTTAAAATTTTTGTAAATGTAATAGGATATTGAGTTAGACTTTTTTCCCTGTTATCCTGAAATTAAAAACTAAGGCTCAAGGTTCAAGTCAAAATGGATCTCTCATCCTTATATCCTAAAGAGAACTGTACCCAAGTTCCATCCCCCACTTTAGTCATCTCAGCATCTGCTCACATACAATCTAAATAAGGAGAAGAATGGGGGAACAAAGAGGACAATTGTTGGCATCTTGAGTGATGCAGTACTTATGCCAAGAAGTTTTTCCGTTCCTAGGACAATTTCTGTACAAAAACTCTCAGAGCTGCCAGGATCCTACTGATTTTGGTATCTCATGTTCTGCCATGTACTTGTTACCTGAAGAATTCACATGTCCTCCAGGTGCTCTCATCAGAACAAAGAAAAGCATGGGGGGAGTTTTGGAAAGTTTGCCATGTCCATAGAGTTTGGGAGCCCATTCAAACTATAGACACTTCTCTTCTAGAGATTTCTCAAGGTAAGAGTTTTATTGCACCAGAAGAGCAAAAGAAAACTATTAGGGAAAAAAGGACAGGTAGATGGAGCGAGTCACCCACACTCTAATTGTCTCTTTCTTTGGAGGATGCAGAAGACCTCCCTAGCTCCTGCAGCTCCTTACCATGGAGCCCTGTGGTTGGAGGAGGAAGGTGAAGCAGTAGGACCACCATGGTGGCTGCCACAGCAAGGTAATACAATATTTTTCAAAGAGATTGAATATTCAGATGCCTGGAAGGCAAAAGATGCCCATTGGGTAGCCATAGTGAAAGATGAGTTATAGTGACCTCATGCCCCATTTATGAAAGGACCAATGACTACATCAATAGAGGCAACCAGCAGTTGGAACCAGAAGAGCCAAAATAAGGCTTGAGAAATAAATCACTAAAATAGAGCAACTGCTTCCTCAATCCCCATTTTCTTGCCCCAACCAACCAGAGGACCTGTGTAATAAAAGGAGAATGGTGGTGGGGGTGGCTTGTCTTGGGGCTAGATGCCAAAATTTCTCCACTTTGATTTATTAGAGACAATGAGAGAACAGTTTAGATTTAAATATTGGATTAAAATCAAGTTTGAAATTGAACTTTAAAAGTAGACTCAATGTTTAGTAATCAAAATTGACTAAAAAATTATTGGAATTGCCTGGGATACCCTTGAATGGATGATTTGACAGCTCATGGTTAATTTGAAACAGATTAAAACTGTTTCATGAAAAACTCCCCTAAATCCACTGAAGCACACCCTCCACAGTAAAATAATACATTTAATTACTTTTTTAAATTTAAAAGAGAGTCAAAAAGCTATGTCTTGGTGATGTTGTGTGCTTATTAATTTTACCTGGAGTTGAGTAACAATTTTTAATTTTATTTTTAAGTTTTGAGAGTTCTTAGCTTATACCCTTGACTACCAATTCTGTACTATTTGCTTTGTCTTCTCTTTTTATAGTTCTCTTTATGATATGTTGGAATTCCATGCGCAGTCTCCTATGTCCACTGCTTTCCATTTTTTTCTATTAATTTTTTATATAGTATCTTTTTTTAATTATTGCTTTTATTTGGCTGATTTGATTTTCTCCCACATCAGTTCAGTCTCTCACTGCCTCAGTGATGATCTGTTTTATAATAGATTGATCTTTTCATAATAGATTGATTTTGTATGTTAACCACAACATCTCTGGTATCTTCCTGAACATTTAAAGCACTTTCTGAATTATAATCCCTATTTTAGGGATTAGGATTACTTGGTTTTGAATCCTGACTCTTCACTTAAAAACTGTGTGATCTCATTATCGTAGGGAGGGGGATAAGATAAACCAATAATTACAAATTCAGTGGAACATGTTTCATAATAGCAGGAAGAAACTGGCAGGTTGCATTTAAAGAGTCAGAGAAAGGGAGAAAACCATATAGAAATTCAGTGTGTTGGAACTAAGTGTTGCTGGGTTTGTGTGCTAAGACACGGGGTCAAGTAAGAGTTAGATCAAAAAGGCTCTTGTGTGATTGAATCAAGTATGAGGATATTATCCTGTAAATAAGTACTTCTTAAGAACACACTGGGAACTATGAAATGGGCACAAGAAACCTCAGGAGATCCTTGCCACATTTATTTGGGTTGTCAGTCTTAACCGATGTAAAGAAAACACTCTTTTAAGCTAAAACAAACAAACATACTATAGCATAGGATACGAAATCAAAATAAAACTCTAAGATAAGCTTAAGGCTTATAAATATACATGCTACCTCTACTGACCCACTCTGGATCCATGGAGTGCATGTCACTCCCACATGTTTTTTGAGAAGACAGCCAAGAAAAGCCATCAGCTCCCTCACAACCTCTCAGTGAAGCTCCACTGGCTGAAGAAAAGGCTTCTTCTTCAGCTTTCCCTGAGAGGCCACACACCCTCTTTAAGCTGTGGAAAGAGCTCTAATTAGGTGATTTAACTGTAAAAACAACCCAGCTCTTCAGAAGCCACTGTCCCAAGCAGAGATAAACTAATGACAGTGTTTCCCACTAATTCTGATGTATTTTCAATTTATGCAATCTGGAGTGCAGTGGTCTGCACTATCCTCTGCCTCCAGTGATTAATGGCCTGGCCCCAGCTAGGGTCCAAACAGAAAGAGCCAAGGGAAGTAGATGCAATGGGTTTTATATTATCATGATGGCAATAAACTCATTCTGTGGTGTCAGTGCTGACTGCAGGGTTCTGATTATGAAATATGATGCATGTTGAATTTAATGACTTTTTCTGCCCTTCTGGTGAGTTCACTACTTTCCAATGTCATTTTCTGTTCTCATCTGAGTGGTAATAAAAGGAATATCATTGACTGTGGTAGCTTGTAACCACTGTGTGTTTTACAATAAATTGCATTTCAGGGCCTTTTTTCCCCAGGAGAAAAGTGCATGGTCATAAGAATTATTCTGAGTCAGGCTCTAGAATTCCAGTCTTCAAGATGATAGGGAATGAGGTAAAGCTGCCCTTTTAAGGAAATTATTCCCAAGAACACTCATTTTTCAAACAGTTACGTATCAATGGTCAGTTTGAACTAGGGGGAAATGATAAAACAAAGACTCCAAAGCAAAAATGACTATGGCCCAACCAAAATCAATGCAGAATTGTCAAGGGCTAATCTCTTAAGAAGTTCAGGAAGGGGAATCTGGGACAATGCAAACTCAGAAATTAGAAGGCAGCTTGAAACACTCTGTTCTTTCTGCGTATGTTCACACTAACCCTTTGTCATTATCCCATGGGAAGGCCATCTTCATCTAAGAATGCAAAGGAGAAGAAAAGTAATGCTTAATGAATGACAACTGTGTACCAGACCTGTGCTAGGCACTCAATGGCACAATGTCACCTACTCTAACAGCACTCTTGTGAATTAGGCTTTATTATCCCCAATTTGTAAATGAGGAAACATGGGCTCACCAGTGTTCCCAGGGTCCCAGAACCAGTGAAGGTCAGAGTAAGGGGTCCTTCTCTGGCTCTTATAACTCCCAGCAGTGTGTTTCACAGATGAGAAGTGCAAGCCTTACCCAAGAGGTTGTTAGAGACAGAACTTCAAACTCCTGCCCAGTCATGCACATGCAGGTGTGAGATATATACCACAGATTCCAAGCAGTAGAGCTGGATAGAAAGTTTTCTGATACTTTAGGCAACCAAGACAAACTTCCTTCTTAACTATCAAAGAGACTGCTGCATAATTGACTGTAACATTGACTGTCAGGGCATTAGGGACACTGGTTGTTCAACTGGCAGTCGTGTTGTTGGAAATAGCACTCCTCAAACTTCAGGGTTCCTAATAATTGCCTGGACAGCTGGTTAAAGTACAGACTCCTTAGCTCTGCACTATATTAGTAAGAATTCTCTAAACAAATATAACCAATAGGATGTGCATATATGTGTGTGTGTGTGTGTGTGTGTGTGTGTGTGTGTGTGTGTGTGTGTGTGTGTGTGTGTATAGAGAGAGAGAGAGAGAGAAAGATTTATTTTAAAGACTAAGGTGATGCAATTATGTTGGCAAGTCAAAATCTGCAGGGTGGACCATCATCAGGCTAGAGACAAGAAGAGAGCTAATATAGTTCAAATCCCAAGGTCTTGCATGAGGGAGGTCATTCTTTTGTTTTATTAAGGTTTTGAACTGATTGGATGAGGCCCACATATTTAGAAAGGGCCATCTGTTTTATTCAGTCTACTGACTTAATGTTAAACTCATACAAACACACCCTCACAGAAACATCCAGAATAATATTTGACCATGACACAGCCAAGTTGGCACATAAATTTAACTGTCATATGTATTATAGTAGTGATTACACAAATCTACACATGTGAAAGAAAATGTAAAAAAAAAAACCCATATGCATACATCATACTGATGTCAAACATTTGGTTTTGATATTGTACTATCATTATTCAATTATTTAATAATTATTTTTTAGTTAAATAATTACTATTATTATAATTATTAAGATATAAGCCTTGGGAGAGCCTAGTGAAGGGTACATGGGACCTCTCTATACTATCTATGCACCTTCCTGAGCATCTAAAATTATTTCCAAAAACAGTTTTAAAAAATTTTAGCAGTGTATATTTCTGCCCAAAGTTCAGACCAGAAGCAGAGCTTTGGGACACTCAGGGCCCAAGCCAACCAATTACAATCTCATGTACAGGTTTTGTAGGCCTCCCTATACTTGGTCATGCTTCATCCCCTCAGAAACCTTCTGTAGTAGGGAGGACAGCCACTTCTAAGGCCATTTATATATAATGAGACTGAGGTTAGGGAACAGCTTTCCAAATGTTTTGCCATGGGACAGTGGAATTGGCCAGGTGCTCTTTCTGCTCCATGAAAGTTAAGTAATGAGTCATAAGTCCCACAGAACCAGACTTACTAACCCCAAGACTATCTCTAAACAGAAAGTGAACTAGTCCAAGGCCTGGCCCAAGATGTTGTGTTGAAACACCAACCAAAATCCCTAGTTCCACTAGTGTTCTAATCCCAGCTCAGGCACTATTTTTATTAACCAAGAAATCTTATTGTAGTCCTAATTTCCTAATGTTTAAAGTGAGAGCACTGGATTCCAATATTAAGGGTTTGGGGCTATTTTTGTTTTGTTTTTCCTCAGTTTGTTCCGTAACTTATGATCTAGCCTATACTTTGAAGAAGCTCATGGATAAAGATAATTTTCAGTAATTTTCTGTTATTTGCCAAAGTGCACATCCTTGTACAATGAAGGTAGGAAACATAGGTGAAAAGTGATAGAAAACGAATGACTATACCAGCAACTTGGGGCCACTTCAGCTCAGATTCTGTCCCTCCTTCCCCACATCTAGGATTCTGGTTGATTCTACTTTAAAAACATACCTAAAATGCATGTTCACCTTTGGTTCCATATAGCCTTTGACAAAAATTCAGGCCTCACATCATTTTGTGCCTTTTTATCCATGGCTTAAATAAAGGTCTCACTCCTTTCTAATTCTAGATCCAAACCACTGCCATACCAATTATAGTAAATATAAATTAAATATTTACATTTAAATGTAAATTTAAAATGTAATTATCACTCCCCTACATAACACATTCATCCCCTTAAAATTAAATCCATATTCCTTAGCTGAGATTTCAGGTCACACCCATGGCCTGACCTTTCCCCTTCATTGTCCACCACTGTACATACTCCTGGGACCACTTGCAGCTTTCTCATGCATTGTTCTCTTTGTATCCTTTGCCCCTCTGCCTTAGATACTCTTTCCACTTTCTGCCCTGGTTAAATTCTGGTCATCCTTTAAAATTTGGTATTCAATCCCTGGGAAGACTTTGTATTCCCAGAGACTGATTAAATGACTGTATTCCCATAGCATCCTGTGAAGTATATCAACACACGTGCCTCCCACTGACTTCCAGGCAGTGACTGCCTAAGGGAGGTCTTTCATCCCTGTGTTAGTAGAACCAAGTACAAGGCCAGCACCACATTGGCTGAGCCAACTGTCATGTCATGAGAAGGTGGAACAACATCATGGCATGAAAGGTGTCAAGGGATTCAAACAGGAACATGATAGAGATAAGAGATCATGTATTCATACATTCATTCAACAAATATTTATGAATCACCCCTCTGTCAAGCCCTTCACTCAGAGGTAGATATAAAATGGTAATAACACCACCTTTGCTGAATTCTTACCTTAAACTACAAATTAAATCACATTAAGCCTCAGAAATAGCTACCAGTTTGCAAGACTTTTAAGATCCAGATTAACATGTTTAACCAAACCATGGGGATACAATCAGAAAAATCCAGAATGTAAGAAATACTAGAGGGCAGATAACTTAGTTTATTCATTAAATAATTTTAAAATAAAACATTTTTTAAAGAGAAAAAGAGGGAATCTATAAGTCAATAAACATTTAAAAGACATAATCAAATGCAATGTGTGGACCTTGAGTGGATTTTATTCAATAAGCCAACTCTTAAAAAAATATCTATGATACAAGTAAGAAAATTTATTAACTGAATGGATTTTGATAATATTAAAGAGCAATTATTAATTTCATAAGCTGCAACATAAGCAATATGGTTATATATTTTTAAAAAATATACAAACACACTGAAACATTTATTGGTATCTGGGAAGGGAAAGTATATATAGAAAAGAGTGACCATAAACCAATGATTGGTGAAGCTAAGTGATGGATAGTTGGGGTTCATTGTTATTCTTCCTACTTCCGTGTATGTTTGATTTTTGCAGAGCAACTTAAAATTGGCAAGCACAAAAGATACCCCAATTAGCATGTTATTTATCATTACAATAGCATATACTAAATAAATAGTTACAGATGAGTTATTTACAGTTGGGTAAAGCCAAAGATACTTATGACCTATGATGTATTAGTATTGAATTCCATTTAAGTGCTATAGGAAATGCTTTCTCAACATTTTGTTTTGCTCAGCCCAGCAGTTTACAAGGGTCAAGGCTAAAGCTTTTCCCATTCATTGTCAAAATCCACATTGGCACATCCATGAAGATTTGGTTTTCTTTCTAAAGTTTTGGGTCAAATATAAGGCCAGAAAGTGCTAAGAGCCAAAGAATAATATAAATCTCAATGCCTATGCTTGGAAAGAGTTCAGCAATTTGTAAAGATTAATTGCAATGTATCTCAATTTTTGCTCATATGGTATTTTATAAGCAAATTCTTAATGTCTCTACTAAAATTTAAGAATGGTTTAACTTTATAAATTAGAGTGAATTTATAACAGTATTCTCAGTCCTTTGCATTGCTTTTGATGCCCATGGTCAGTGACAAAGGGATGAAGTTTACATCTGATTTGCTGAATTTATTCAAAACCCCTCTTCTCACCCCCAGCTTGTTTTTGCCACTGCCTGTTGTCATCTCATGACAGTTGTAGCAATCATAAACCATTGCTATGCCAGAGAGTTGTGATTTCATAGGTATTTTCCTTTTCTCATTCACTCTACTTTGGAATAAATTTTAGTAAGGACAAGGATAGATAAAGAAATTTTGAGTAGATCATGTAACTCTATATTGCATGAAAGTGGGATTTATGCCACACACATTTCTACTAGGAATGATAAAACAACAAAGATTATCAAAGAAAAAACAGACATTTGTAAAGCAAAAGCAATATATAATAATAAACATATGTAAATAGATACTAAATATCATTAAATTACATAGTTTTGAATTAAATGTGGTCTACTTTTACTTCTCTCCAAAAGAATATATTTGATCATGTTTTTACCAAAAAGGTCCAGAAAAATTTATAATTCATATTAAAAATAAATTACAATGTTAAAAAAATTAGATTGTCCATATGTACTTATTTTACCATAAAAATAACAGTTTTTTTTACAACTTTAATTTCATTATTACTGTTAGACATGTGCTTATAAATATCACCACAAAACATCAAATCTGAAGTATTATTTTACTCATATTTTGGGGGTATATAATCAAATTCTGTGAGTACATTAGGCACAAAAAGTTGCACCGTGGATGTGTACATGGCAGCAGGAGCAAGTCTGAGAGGCATTATCTGACATAAAGCAACAGCTGCTAGGTATTCTGCTGCAAAAGGAGAGGTTATCTTGAGTCATTGCATTTCTACACACCAATATCTAGGGTATGGCAGTGAGCTAAGTGAATTTCAAGTTACCATGCTAAATGGTAAATAGTACTTTATAGATATCATAGGCTTGCTGGGATAAAATTATGGGTTAAAAGACATCAGTAGAAGGGAATACTTTATTTAAAGACAATCAAATCAGAAAGGCATACTAGAGTGAAAATACACAGAAATGAGTGGTGAGACACACTGAAGATAACTTAGGTGAGGTAAAAATGAAAAAAAAATCAAAATTATTATAGGAATTTACTAAAGTCCAACCTACAAAATGGAAGAAAACAAAAGCTGTTCAGTAGCAAGCTCTGTTGACAAATGACTTTTACTCTCCAGATGCTCAAAGTATTTTTAAAATTTTTCATTCAAATTTTTTCATTTATAGTTGATGTTCAAAATTATATTAGTTCCTAGTATACAGCATGGTTACGAAGGGATCCCCCCCATAAATCTAGTAATTGGTCTAAAAACAGAGCATATAAGAAACCCATTTATTTTTCTTCCTGCCATACCTACATTCTTCATTCACTCCAGCCATCTTTCAGTTTCCCCAATGTACTGAACCTCAAGGCTTTGGATATGCTGAATGTATATACCTTACTAATGTTTAACTGGCTTCTTCTCATATTGCAGACCATCATCCTGAATGACATTACCTCTAAGAGAATTTCCCTGTAGTCCCTGTAATTCTATATTCCTACATCATTCTTTTTATAGCATTTACCAGAGTTTGTCATTGTTTATTTGAACTGTCTCTTCTGCCATACTGAGAGCTCCACGAGGACAGAACCAATCTATCTTATTTGCCATTGTATCCCTAGTACTTAATATATAAAACAACTTTAGTATCCAGTTCAAGGTAGGTCATGGAAACATATATAATGAAAGAGTAAATGAATAGTCATAATCCAGTCAACTCCAATGAGAAAGAAAGGGACACCTGAGTAATTAGTATGATTGCACAGGTAAGACTCAGAGGAGCTCTGATTTCAAAAGGGCACCTATGAAATAGTAAAAAGAACTGTGACCAAGGTCAAATATAAAAGAAAAATATCAAACTATGAGAAATCACCAGGAAGGTTAGAATCCTAATGAGATTAGGCTGTAAACAAATGCTAGGAGGATTCACATGGACTTTCATAGTTAGATATGGAGGTAATCAAAGATGGGGAAAGAAACTGACTTACTACTTGGGATATAAGGCTCAACATTTAGGAGAATTAAAAGGAAAGATAATTTTGGGGCAAATATGCCATGGAGAAGGATCTTTGGTTTGAAAAAATAAAATAAAGTTGATTACCTGCCCGCCCCCGCCCCCACCATCAGAAAAAACAAAGATCAATGAGTGTCACCTGTACTTCAGATTGGCTCACTCATACCCACTCTGACCCTTGGAAAGTCTTCCCAAACTTTTAAGGAGTGGAAAATAAAAACTACATTTTCTAGACTCTCTTACAGCTAGGTTTTTCCATGGGATCAAGGTTCTGCTAAGTGGATGATCATAAAAGACACATGAGGAGGACTTGAGCATTGTAATAGATAAAACATGAGGAATTTAGCTTTTCTGGTAAGCATTTTGGTGGAGATATTTGGTCCTTCGAGGGTCATCAGCAAATGCTACATCTTCATGATCAAAGCAGTAATGGATTTAGAGGCAGCAGGAGTGGCTCTTGCTTACTAAATTGCCAGCTCACTAAATTGCTAGCTTACCATTGCAGCAAAGGATGTGGGATCTGGGACCCAAACTGGCAACAGCTGCCTTAGTAGGTCAGCTCTTTGGTGTGGTTCTGGGAGTTGTCCCTAGAAACTCAGAGTTCGTCATTCCAACATTGTCAATGTTTCTGTGAGCTTTTCAATATGCTTTATTTAATAATTTTCTGCTTAAAATTCCAAGAATGAATTCTGCTGCCTACAACTGAGAGACCCAACCCATTTACTAACAAGAAAAAAGATGGTTCCATTTATATTTACATGAATGTAGAAAATCTTGTCTTTGGATTATCTTGTATTATCTTGGATTTATTTCTTTAAATTTGAGTTTATCTTGGATTTCTTTCTTTAAATATATTTCTTCTTTACTACTATTTATATGGGAAATGTAAAGAAATCTAAGATGGCTACCCTGTCCTGGAAGAACTTTAACAACCTTCTCTCCCAGGAACACTACCTTTCTCATGCATAGGAAACAAAAGACCACCAAGTAAGCAGAAGTAATCAATGTATAAATCTACCTGCCTGCCTTTGTTCAGGGCTCAGACTTTAAAGAGAGGCTCCTCTGAGCCCGCTGATGTAAATGAACCTCCTTTGATTCTTAGTTCACTGAGTGCTGCTTGGTTCTTCCAGGTTCACAGACCAAAATCCACAACACTACAGTGAAAACCCAAAAGAAACACCAAGAGCAGCCATGTGTTTATTTTAGAGATAACCTGGTAGAAGACTTATGTGCTGTACTAATGAAACTTTGGGGAAAAGAATGTCAAAAATAAAAAATAACTACTTTCAATAATGGTGACCAGACTAGTCAAATTCTAGGATCTAAAGAGAGTGAAAAAATATCAATTAAATATTTATAAATAAACAAAAAAATTAATGTCAGACCTATCAATCAATGACTATTAAGTAATAGCTACATTTCTCATTACCTGTGAAATCAAAGAAAAAATAAAATGACACCAACTCTGTTCTCAAAAAATATACAATTAATTTTAGAAAGAAAGGAAATATGATGTATTAAATACTAAAAAACTGTATGGAACTAAGTGAAAAAGTGTTTTAGTAAAGACATTGCTCACTGTTGTTAGGGACCATTAAAATGGCTCCATAGAAGTCATGCCAGTTACTCTAAATCTGTGTCAAAAAGAGCTCTTGGAAAGCAGAGAAAAATTGAGAGGCATCAAGGATAATACATTCATAAGCATGGAACACATGTGGTTTTTTTCTGGGAGCTACAGCACTAGTGAGAAGGGGTTGGGTTGCAGTGTGTCAGAAATCTGACTGAAGGAGCTCAGAAGAGCTTCCATTGACCCCATGGAGTTAAAAAAAAATCTGGATTAGGAAAGATTTTGAAACGTCTAACTCAATACTTGAATACTTCTACAACTTAATCGTCTCTCATATCACTTACTTTTTTCAGAATGTGGGCATAACAGGATAGATGTGATTTTTAAAACCCCAGAGAAAACCTCAGTTAAAAGATCTGGAATGAACCCAAGATACTGATAACCTCAGCAAGGCAAATTATAAATTAAACATGACAATCACTGTTACAATGCCTTAATTTTACAAGTGAGCAAACTGGGTTCAGAGATGTTGAAAAATTTCTAAAGTCTGCACAGCTTGGCAGAGCCCACCCTGGTCTTAGAACATTTAGCCTATTGTCTCTACCTTGACAAAGAAATTTTTTGCTCTGTTTTGTGAGCACTCTATTTGATTTCTCTTACTATGCCTGAAAAATGTTAATAACCTTCTCTCTCCAAACATCCTTTCCCCAAGGAATAATAGATCATTGAAAGAGAGAGGCTTGCCATTATGGAGGGACATTATCATTTTTATACAAATGCTAAAACAATTCTAAGCTCTCAGCCTGAACTAAGCTACCTTAATCTTACCTGTGTCTCACACCTGGGGAAACTTGGTTTAGAAAAATGAATGGAATCCATTTCAAGTGTTCTATCTTAAGCCTCTCAGTTTGCACTCAATTTGTTTTTATCACATAGTGATAGGAATTAAAGGCCTTCGCTACAGTTTAGGCAGCTTGCCAATACCTATTTTATAGCAATAAAATATGTACAAATTAAGGAATCTCATGTGGAAAATTCATTCAACAGCCTCAAAAGCCAAATGAATGGTAATTACTTTGAACACAATGTGGCAGCAATCAAGCACGATTGGATCATGCTTTTAAATGTACGTCTACATTTTAAGAACTAAGATAATTATGAATTATGAAAATAACTAAGAGAGACAATGGCACAGCAAAGCTGTTGTTTATGAAACATGAAAGGGACATTTTCAGAGGAGTAGGGGGAATGAGTCATTTTCCACACCTGCCAGAGAATATTGAATACAACACAGTTACAAAGTACAAGGCTGAGATCAGCTTCTTCCCAGTCATTTTGCATGGGGATTACTACTGCAGAGCTTCAGTATTTGCAGAGGTTGATCAGGGGAGGGAGAGGACACGGAGATTTCCAGCTCCATTTTCCACACAGTGAGAGATTAAATAGATATCCATTATTCTACTCATCAAAATTCTAATAAATTCACTCCATGTTATGCCCATAAACATGGATAAAAATGTTCTCTGGATGATCAGTTGCCATGTTTTCTGTCTCTAAACAAAATTATTTCGAAAAACATCTCTTGGAATGGAGAGTCCATGAAATAGTGTGTGTTTTGCCTGTCCCTACTTATGTGAGATCCTGGGCAAGTCATTCAACTTCTCAACTTTTCTGTTCCTCAATTTTCCCAAATTAAAAGTTATGGGGTTGGCTGGCTGATCTTCAACGTGTCATGTATTTATGCTATGATGTAGATGGTGCCCCTTGGTGGCCATGTGGAGTGAGCCAGAGAGACATCTAGAAAAACACTCCAGGAGGAGTAAACAGCAAAGTTCTAAGACATGAGCATGTCTGGTGCAATTGAAGAAGAGCAAGGAGTCCAGAATGTCTAGAATGAGTGAAAGAACAAGAGATGAGTTCAGAGAGAGAAACTGAAGCCAGATCATGTTTGACCTTGAAAGCTATTGTATGTAGGCTTTTTTTACCCTGAGCAAAATGAGACATTTTATAGGATTGCGAGCATGAAAACTGTATGATCTGACTTTCTTTTTACCAGGATTCCTCTGATTTCTAGAGTGAGAATAGATTAAAGGGGATTAAGAACAGAAACAGGGAGACTGGTTAGGATTTTGTGATAATCCAGGTAAGAAATGATGGTGGCTGGTACAAGGGTAGTAGCTTTGTGGGTGGTGATAAAGATTCAGGTTTTAGATTCTATTGGGGGATGCAGGTGGAGGGACATTGGACAGAATTTGTTGCTATAAATCCAACCCCTCAGTCTTCCATATAACTAAGAATTACCATAACCTCAAAAATGAATAATCTTCCATGGTAGCCAATATTAGTGACAGTCTCCAACTAAAACTTTCAACCAGACAGCTTTCATCTGCACTTTTAATTTTCCAATAAAGCTTCAAGAACATCTAGATTACTCAAGTTCATTTTCCGTGTTTTAAACTTCTCTACAAATAACAAGTCCTCATTATCAGACAACAGATGGTTTATCAGAGAATTTTCCTGAAACAACATAAAAGTGTCTGTCAGTGCTGAGCTGATTGAGAAGAGGTTTCTGTGGTGAGACACCCAGTCGGAAGAATGCAAAAAGGGCCAACATGAGAATGAACGGCAGTCACAAATTTTATTGCAGGGAATGTGCTTCTATTGAGAAGAGTTCAGTTCTATTGTGGAGAGCACACTTATGCTTCTGCTCTTCTGTTCCCCTTCCTGAGCTCTCCTTCTGCTCTCCAAGGGACCACATGATTCCACATATATCAAACTACAATAGTGGCATTCAGCCATACATGGATGATACAATAAGCTAAATTATGTTTACATATTTTAGGTGCAGGCACCCTACTACACAGATGTAACATTCTAAATCTGTGGTCCTATTCCTAGCCATGAGCCTGGATCACAGCCAGACCTGGGACCAGCCAAGCCTGGGACCCACACTCCATCCTTCAGTGTCATGGCATAGGATCTGGCCCAAAGGGCACTATCTTGAGCCCACAAACCATTTGCCATTCCTGGAGTGGCTTAGCCCCATGAAGCATCACCCCTGGGATACTCTTTACGCTTGTCTCTCTAGGTACTGCTCAGCACACCAGGGGCATTATGACACTGCAACTTGTGCTTGTGCTCACATCAGTGATAGTCCTCATCATTCCACTATCTGTTCCATGGTACAAGCCATCTATGTACTAGGCATCCTCAGGGATGGAAATCCGACAGTCTACATAGGGACTCGGTATGTCTTTAGTCTTAGAAGGTTCTGCCAGTAGCTCTGCTTGAAATTGTACTGGTCCCAATAGAGAGTGCAGTTGACCTGACAGGGAGCTCCCACACCTGTCATTGGCAGTGACCCATCAAGGCCCTGTAGCACACATTCTACTGCCACCAGCCACTTTTCCAGTGCTTCTTCCTGGTATTATAGCTGCTGCACTCACTGCGCCTAATCCTGAAACTCCAGACTGGCTTGCCTCAGCACTTCCAGGAACATTCAGGCCACCCGACCTGCTGCCTCCCAGTGAACAGTTGGGACAATTGGCTCCAACGTCTCCAGGACTTTTCAGACATGGCTTCACTCCATCCCAGTCCTGCAGGAGTGTCCACGTAGCAGCCATGGGATACCACTGAGAGGCAAGGTCTATATGTCCTTCACCCAGGTCTCCTCCACCAGGGGACTGTCTGGAGCACTGGGGGCCTTACACACTTCATCCTGCTGACTATGCCAAGTGTCAGCACCCAGCTGGTCAAGAAGGAAAGGTTTCAGTGGTGAGATGCCCAGTTGGAAGAATGCACAAGGGGCTGATATGAGAATGAAACAGCAGGCACCAACTTTATTGCAGGGAGTACGCTTCTGTTGTGGAGAGTACAGGGATTGAGCTTCTGCTTCTGTTCTTCTGCTCTCCTTCTTATGCTCCCCTTCTGCCCCCCAGGGGACTGTATGGCTCCACATATATCAGAGTACAATAGTGGCATTCAGTCACACATGTGTGATACAATAAACTAAATTATGTTTATATATTTTAGGTGCAGGCACCATACTTCACTAATGTAACATTCTAAATCTGGGGTCCTATTCTTAGCAGTGAACCTGGATCACAGCCAGACTTGGGACCAGCCAAGCCTGGGACCCACAGTGGCAATATTTTTTGAGGATGGGTTCTCTCAAAAAAGTAAAGCCTGAAATGAGGATTCGTGGGCAGTTTATTTTGGGAAGTTATCCCAGGAAACAATAGTGAGATCTTGGAAAAGTCAAAGAAGAAAGTTGTATCTATCAGGAGTCTCCAGAGAAACAGAATCTATTTATCATATTTCTGTCTGTCTGTCTGTCTAGAGATTTATTTTAAGAAATTGTCTTATGCAATTTGGGGGTGGCAAGTCTGAAGTCCCTAGACTGACCCACAGGCTTGAAACTCAGGTGAAAGTTGATGCCATAATCTTAAAGGAGAATTTCTTCTTCTTTGAGAAACCTCAGTTTTTGATCTTAAGGTCTTTCAACTGATTAGGGATTACCAAAGGTAATCTCCTTTACTTTAAGACGATTGTAATTGTTAACCAATCCACAAAATACCTTCACAGAAACACCTAGATTAAAATTTGATTAAATAACTGGGTACTATAACCTAGTCAAATTTACACATAAGACTAATAAGCACAGAAGATATGGCAGAATGTTTGCAAAAATGGTCACTATTCTTTTCTTCACTGAAACTATATGCTACTGCAATGTGACCCTAGGGTAGGACACCTCTCATCAAAGGATGGAATATACTTCCTTATCACTGAAATCTGGGCTAACCTTGTGATATGCTTTGATCAACAGAATGTGTCAGAAGTGAAATTGTGCCAGTTCCAACTTGGGCATCAACAGGCTCTGTATGCTTTCTTTTGCTTTCTTGGGATTCTGCAATCTCCATGTGAAGAAGCCTAGGCTAGCCTGTTGGAGGACAAAAACCCACAATGGCAATCCAGCAGAGGCCACCCTAGACAATGCTAAATGTGTGAGCAAGCCCAGCTAAGATTGACCATGTCCCAGGTAAGTAGAACTGACCAGTTGACCTATAGATTTATGATCTAAGTCAATGGTTGTTATCTTAAGCTACTGAGTATGAAATTGTTTGCTATACAGCAAAAGCTAGCTAACACACGAGGAAAGTTAACATAGGGTGAATTATCAAGTCAGTCACTGCTATGGGCAATTGGGCTCAATCCCATGAGACTCTTTGGGGAGATATGTAGAATGAGCTTCAGGAATGTCAGAAGAGAAAAGCATTAATTCAGTAGACTACTTCCTCATTGGTTGAAGATTCTCCACGGGGTATTAATGTTCTCGTGCTTTCAGGTTATGCATGCACCATTATCCAGAAGATTCTTGCATGTGTACCATACTGCAGGGATCAGAAAGCAAGCTTCATATTGTACACCTGAGTTAAGGTACTGCAATTAATGACTCTGGTAAGTCAGTCAGATTTCTACAGTAGTTGGAGCAAAAGGATCATTTAGGGAATGCAAAATGAGGCATATGAGATATCTAGTGTTGTCTAGCATTGTATTACTATTATCTACTCAAGTTCACCATTAAATTTAATCTGTTACAGTCTTTCAAGGTGGTAGGTGGCTGCTGAAAATCTCTACAGAAAACAATATAGCAGAAAAAAGAACTAAGTTAAAATTCCTACAACTGCAACTGATCTTGAGGGTGAAACTGACACTCATATCTGTTATCTAGATCTTCTTCACATTGGACAGCACTCTCCTAGATTATCTTCACTTTAGCCAAAACTTCAGCAAGTCTAGAATACTTACTAACTTGGGTGACCCAGATCCTCTTCTGCAAGGAATCCGGACACTTATTTGTACGGACTACTCATTTCCATCTATCCTTGGGCATGGAAGCACTAAGAAGAGACTTATTGGTTACTTTCTGCCACATCCCTAATTGCTCATGGTCATCAGGAAAACTATCCCTTCTGTAATAATAACTCCTTTCTTTTGCTGCTAGTTCACAAAATGAGGAACCCAATATGACCAGGTGGTAGTCATAGTTCAATGGAATTCTTACCATGCCCCCTAGAGGAAAAGTTTACTCCTTGGACTCTAGGACTTCTATTTCAGCAGGGCCTTCCGCAAGTTTCAGATATAACAAGAAAAAAATATTTTTAAGTGTATTATTGGAGTGATAGTGAAATGAACCAAATCTACTTCCACTGCTTGGTTCCCGGACTCACTATTACAGTTTTTGGGGGATATACCATCATACATTGGCCATTGGTTCAATGCATACATTGTATCTTATAGAGCAAGTGTCCCAACCCCATGGGATTCTTTCCCCTGAGCTGATACCTTTACCAAGACTTTAACAAGTCATTATTTATTGTATTAAAGTGGCTGCTTTAGAGTGACATGATCTATGAAAAGACCAGTAAATTCTGTGGTGATGCACTCTTTGTCATAACTGTTTAGTCATAAAAAAGGTCTCCTGGTTTGAAGAAATCTTGTGGGTAACCCCATGTCAGTAAATCAAACATTACCTAGACCTTGGATGGTGATGTTGGCAGAGGCATCAAAGGCAAGAAAGACAGACCATATCTGGAATAGGTGAAAATGAAAGTGAAGACAAATAGCTATTTTCTCTAGGGTGGAAAATCAATTTAATCAACCTGCCACCAAATAGATGGTAAAAATGGCACCATAATGAATGCTCAGAGTCAATCTCTGCAGCTAATAAGTTGGGTATTCATCAATGTCAGTAATTAGGTCAGTCTTGGTCCATCCCTTCTCCAATGACCATTTTTTTAACCCACTGTTCAAGCACTGAAATGTCTAAGAGAGAGAATAGTTAATGTCTATCATCATTGAATCACCCTATCTATCTGATCACTGAGTGACTGTTGTGGGTACAGTGCTTTCTGGTGAGCATTGAAATGAGATACAAAGAACTACAGTTTGACCACTCACCTCTGCCTGAAACATCTTTTACTCTCTTCTTTCAGTCTTGCCCCTTCTGTGCCTCTTACCAACCAGAGAAGCCATTGACCTCCTCCAGAAGCACAAGTGTAGTTACAAAGTGCACTACCCACAGTTCTGCCCATGGGAAGTATCTGCTTTACTTTTTGTTTTTCAGGGATAATTCAATATGAAATTGTAACAGTACATTTCCATGAGTATGAACATATTAAATATTATAATTATGTTATATGTTAATATGTGCAGATGTTAACATAATATGTAATTATTAATTATATATAATAAAATTATATATGCAATTGTATAATATGAAATATTGTGCTATTTCATATCTATATCTGTATCTATATCTATATACACATGCAATCCTTTGTTGACCTCACAGATTGCAAGGAACTTGTCAGCTTACAATCCCTTATTTTTTTATTTTTACGCCTACAGCACCTGGTATTCTTAGGTGGTCTCTTATCCAAGTACTAACCAGGCTTGACCCTGCTTAGCTTTCAGGATCAGATGGGATCAGGCTTGTTCAAATATATTATATATATTAACCCATCCCTGAACCATGTATAAATTCTCTGTCAGTTGATCATATGGAGCATCCATGAAGCCATAAGTACAGTTTTTAAAAAAGGCATCAGTTTAAGAATGGTAGTTAACATGGAAGTCTGGGCTATCTATTTTATGTATCTTATTTTTGTCCTCATGACTTCTTTGGATCCAATTCTAAATGCATCATTTCCATCATATCATAAATTGCTGCTGTGCCTACCCAACTTTATGACTCAAGTATATTAGATAATATCTAACTATTATCTAATGTCCCATGATTGTTCAGTCTCTACTGTGGTACAACAACATGATAGGAGATGAATTTCAAACAGCAAGCAGTTCTCTGCCACAAAAGTCATGCTTTGCTTCAGAAAGCTTTGGAATCCTAGGAGTCTGCACTGTGACTCCTATTGGGATTTGTGGGTACCCCTAGTACTGTAAATCCTGCTGGGCCATATGGCCTGAGTAACAAGATATCTTTCACCATAGCCTATGTCTGCTGCAGATCTCATCCTTTCTTTTGTTCCGGCTCAAACTTGCAGCCTTACAAGTTATTCTATAAATAGGTCAGTGTAGGGTTCTTAAATGCAGTATCTGCTACCTCCAAAATCCAAAGAGGCATCAAGCACAGTTCTTCTTCCTTAATGGTAAGGGTCACATTGTTGGATGCCTTAGACCTGTTATGCTCCAGACCACTGAATTCATAAATATTTACCAATGTAGCATAATGCTAAATCTTCAGAAGATATATCTCCCATCTTCTGTCAACATGTATTATACTAGTGCATCCAGAGGACTTCATATTTTCTGTTGATCAGATCAAATTAGTATGATGTCATTGATACATTGGACCACTGAAGTACTGTGTAGAATGTCAAGATGGTCTAGGTTCCTGTGGACTGTGTTATCACAGAGAGTAGGGTTAACATAGAACAAGGTAGTGTATTGCTGTCCTTTCTATGTAAAAGTTAACTGCTCTTTTATTTCTTAATGATAGGTACTGAAAAGAATACACTTGCCAGATCAAGTACCACATACCATTCCAGATGTGTTGACTTGTTCCAGTAAACATACCACATCTAGCATAGCTATTGCAATTGGTGCTCTTCTTTGTTTAGGGCTATAATAGCTCACTGTCATACATCATAATGTGGACAGTTTTTGTTAATGAGCTGATGGAATATGATGGGAAAGACATTTACATCATTAAATCCATGACAGTGGCACTTATCACTTTAGTTCCACTTGTAAGTTTCCTCTTGTGTTGTTTTGGGTTTTCATTTTGGTCATTTCTCTCACGAAGGCTCTTACCACACAAGTCAGAAAAACAGTGTGACTATTCTGTGTATCTCCAAATTATGCACTTGGAGATTACAAAAATCCCCACAGGGTAGATCTGTAAACCCACTGAATCCTCTGTGAAATAGAATTGGGTCAGGACTACTTGTGTCACCTGGTTCCATAAGCCACCATACTAGACAAAGGATCATATTGATATTTCAGTTTCCCTATTATCAGTGTCAGGTCAGACTATCTCACAGCTCTTGAGAGGTCTGGCTATTTCCTCAGTTCCAGTCTGTGGTAACTCTGACTGAAGGTCCTTTTGGGAGGAGAATTGAGAAAATATACACCCTACATGTCTATGATGGTATCACAGAGTCCTCCTCTGAGGAGACCTCTCAAATCAGTGACGTTTCTGGCTTCATTCTGAAAATCTAGAGAGACAGCATCAGTCCTCTTGGAGTACCTAGCATCAGCTTTCTGATCAATAGCTATCATTTTTTTTCTTGTTCATTTTTTTATGATTATATAAATTAAATAAAATCTTAGATGGCTACCTATGTATGTTGTCCCCAGGAATGTCATGGTTGGTCATTGCCATAAATCCCTGCAGGTCCAGGATACACAGGTTGCCATTCCAGCTTTGCTGCTCATTATATTAATTACTTTTGCTTTGTCCTCTCAGTTAAATGCCACCACCTGGCCTTTGCAGTTCTGAGGTCTTTGTTATTCCTCTTGCTAACAGGGAGCTCAGCTCCATGGCAGCATCCCCTTTGGCCAACCCAAGCCTATAGAGAACAGCTACCACTGGTAAAAAATTTGTTCTTCCATTCACCAGCACATTTATTACTGTTTTAGCAAAGGGAGTGAGATGGGAGGGAATTTTTAGTAAGGGGCTAGATTTTCTGGTTTCATGTAACAAATCTTTCTAACATTGCCTCCTCTCTTAACCTTTTGACCACTAACTCATTACTATGCCAAAACAATGCAAGCAACTCCACTTTATTTGTTGTGAGCCATCACCATGTAGAAGCTTCAAGAAGCGCTACCAGCAGTGTATTAGGACTGATTCCAAGTGACCTTGACCAGACCTTAACCCCCAGTTACGGAAAGCCCCTTATCAGTAAATTCTTTTCTGTTTGGCTATATATCCTGCCTCCCCACCCAATTTCCAATACCACACCTGGTCTAACACCACCAGTTCTCCTCCCATGGTGCCTCACAGCATGTTTTTTTTAAGCCTTGCAATTCTTTAGGTGTATTTGCCATTTCTTTTTGAAGCAGGAAATGGCTGTGTTTCTCCGTTGTAGCCTGACCCTAGTTTTGTTGTGGAGGGAGTGAGGGAATAGAGAGATGGGTTATGAGATGAACGAATATCACCTTTCAAGGTGACTTTTTATGTGAGCAGACTTCCAGGCAAGGAGAAATTGTTCTTCTCTATCAAGGGAAGGAACTTTTTCTTTCCCAAGGGGATCCGAGTTTCAAGATTTTCAGGCCACCCAATAAATATCTCTATTCCTGGTCTCAGAGTTCCAATATCTCCCTATCAAAGCCCTTATCTTGGCATAAGATACATATCAAGGTTATGCATTCAGTCTTTTTCTAACTCTGTTCTCCTTAAAATTGAATCTGGCTCTAATCTTTAGCACTATTTGTCCTGCAGCCAAGTGAAATGGAGGGCTCTTTAAACGCTTCCACAGAGAGTTTCTAATGTTCCCAATGGGCCCTCAGTACACAGCTGACTGACTTGGATTTTTCATCTTATTTTTCCAAGCCTTCTAAAGGTGTTAACAGAAGCCAGCCAACTTCAGAAGCTTCATACTGACCGCTGCCCTTTACCTGTCAGGTTTCCCTGCTTGAGGTAAGCCTTTCACTCATATCTCATTTTAATCTGCTGTCAGTGAGGGTCTTAGTCATCATGAGGCTTTTGCAGGCCAGGAACTATCAACAGCCCACTTACCCCGGCAATGCGGCCCAGGTTGCCATCTGAGAGTGAGTTTCTGAATCTCATCCTAAGGGTCTGCTTTCTAGGGGTTCTTCTAGTACAGACTATTGTAACCTGCAGTTCTCTTTTAGGATGTAAAGCCTAACCTAAGAAGGAAACCATGCCCAGGTAGGGTTTGGTTTGGTTTGGTTGCTTTTGGAGGGGTTCAGAATTAGAGAACTAGGAAGAATGGATCAAAACAGGAAGGAAAGCAGATATGAAAGTATACTAATGAGCTAGTTATTTCAGAGGGCACCTGGGCCTTAGTCCCTCTGAGATGCTCTTAGTTATGTAGCATGTCAACCAATGGGGTAGAAAAAGAAAACGTTTACTCACCAAAGAGCTCTTGTCTCCCATTGACAAGGATTGGACCACAGAGCAATAATTCCTTCACACTTGGAATCTGTGCATGTTAGAACCTGAGAGGGTTCCCACCAGCATTTCACAACATGGCCTCTAAGAAAACTAAAACAAAAAGAGTGATTTGTGGTTCACATGAAACAATGTGCTGTCAGACCACTTATGTAAAGGTGGCTTTTAGCAGCAACACCTGCTGTAAATGTGGGCTGGGAGGTATGAGGTGAGACACATCTATTCTGTGTAAATAAAGTGTAAAAGAAAGACCATTAATCCTTTTGGAACCTCTGCTTAAACACAGGTAAAGTGAGGTTGTCAATCAAGGTCTTCCTGCTGTGGGAAACTGGGGTCAATTCCATGGGACCCCTTTGGAAAACCATGAAGATTCACCCCATAACTTTCCCACTAAGGGAGAAGGATGTTGGAATATTAATTCAGCAAGTTCTGTCAGTCATAGATTAAGGGTCACTCTGGGGAACTAGTTCCAGGCACTTCCAGCCTGTCTCTGAGCCCAAGATTTGAGCAGTCTTGTGTCTGGAGAACCCACTTAAGCAAAGAAGGACAGGAGGCCATCAGTAGATATGGGACCTCTGTAGGTGACCTCTAGGGTAGGCCAAGGACTGGACACCAGCAATGTTTCTACAGGCATCTCAGTCTCTTCAACCACTCTTAGGCCAGGCAAGAGGCCAGGTCAATTGGGGTTATTAGTTCCAAGAATGTACTATTCTTACACATCTTTCTGTACTCTTTCAAAATTAGTAAGCATCTGGTAAGACCCTCTTCCTGTAAAAGCACCCCTCAAATGAATCAGAATTTTTTTTTAATAAATGCT
Organism: Cynopterus sphinx; assembly: GCA_030015415.1. Classification (NCBI taxonomy): domain Eukaryota; kingdom Metazoa; phylum Chordata; class Mammalia; order Chiroptera; family Pteropodidae; genus Cynopterus; species Cynopterus sphinx. The sequence goes on along the minus strand of CM057379.1, from coordinate 84,047,932 downwards.
TACCCTCTACATCTTTATTCCCTGGCTATCAGAAGACTTAAAATTCTCATAAAACTACCGCCTGGAGCCCTTGTGAAAGGAACAGCAAAATAAATGCTCCAATTGCTGAAAAAGAGCAGACATGCATGCTGTTCCAGACTTTATCTTAAAGCCACCACAGGAAAAAAAAAAAAAAAACTCTTCCTGTTTTATTAAAAGTGGCAGGCAATGCTGGACTGCTGGAGCGCAAGGCCAAGGAGCTTGCAAGGGCAATCCATGAGCTGTTCAGTGCTAATAGGAGACAAGTTCTGATATTCTAAGAATTTCTAATTCACAGCTTCTTTCACTTTCTCAGAGCGGATACCCAAATTGATTCTGCCTACTTTAGCTTCCATGTGTGAAAACGCTGACTGACAGAAACACCTAAGGGTAATACGTCTGCCAAGTGATTGGTTAAACAGCTATTCATTTTGAAATGTATCTTCAAGAAGCAGAATAACAGAGGGACACTGTAGTGTGCAGCCCATTAATTATACAGTTGACAAGAAAATTACCCTTCAGATCAACATTAGTGGAGACTTGTCTGGATGGTGGGGTGGGAGGGCATCAAAAACAACATTCAACAGGGTTATCTGCAGAGCCTGCTGTGAGGCCCTCCTATACCGGGAGGAGGGAGTTGGTTTATATAGTGGAAAGAGCATGAGTGTAAATCCTGCTCTACCTGTGCAACTTAGGTGAATTTATTGGACATTCTTAAACCTTTAGTTCTTATCCATAAAGTGTGGGTGATAAAGCTACTGCAAGGGTAGTTATAAAAAATAATTGAGAATGCATATAAAGCACCTGACATATAATGATGTTTGTTTACCCCACATCTGTTATCTTCCACTGTGATTTTCCTGTGACCTGTGACAGCTTCCCGGGAATCTGTTTGTAAGGAAAACCATGAGACCATCTGGCTGTGTATACCTGTTCCTTCAACCCTACCTAGCGGGTTGCCCAGAGCCTTAGGGCCCAGCCTGGTGGTACATTAGGAAGATCTGCCCCTCTAAAGTGAGGTCTGAACATGGTGTGTTTCTCTCCAGACCAAGGTTAAATTTCTGAAGGGAATTCAGCCTCTGGTACCATCAGGTTGCAACCTCCTCACCTGCTTTGCCAAGCACAGCTGATCAGGCTAACTGGCTCTCTTCTGAGTTCCTGTCTGCCTCCTGGATCCATCTCAACTTCCCTTTGACACTGATTCTAATTGTGAAACCCAGTCCACCCACAGGACGGCCCTCGACCTAGATAACACATTCCAACTGGGTAATTGGAGGAAAGTTTAATAAAAGAAGCCATTGACAAAATAATAAGTTGTCACTAGCCCCAGGTCTGCAGAAACAAGAGGAGAGAGAGCTTACCTGTTTCCAGAGAGAGGGCTGACTGACAGGGCTGTGGATTTTCACTGAGGGATGTAGGCAGGCCCCAGCGACCTTTCAGGAAAGGAGTCAGGAGCCCTTTCTCCATCTCCCCATGGGCCATGCTCAACCAGAAGCTATATGGTGAGGAAGTCTGTTCTTACAGTGCAAATAGTTTAGCCTTCTGGAGTGAAGACAGAGCAGAGCAGAGAAAGGAGAATGAGTACCTAGAAGGCAGTCAATCTCAGTCCCACTCCACATCCATTTGTGTCTTTGAGCTGGACTGTTCACATTGAACCTGAGGCGACCAGGACTTCTTGGAAACATTGGATCCTTCTTAGGTGCCAGCAAGTTCTCTCAGCCTGACTCCAGAGGCTACTTTGGTGAGCATTTTTGAGCATGCTTCCACTTCAAGTGCCCTCATCACCAATGTGTACTTTTTGCTTCCTGATTGAGACTTGTATCAGACCACTGTGTGAAATACCTGTGGGAAGCCCCTTGCACAAACTATGCACAAACTAAAGCAGAGAGTTAACAATTTGGGCCTGTGCTTGACATAAATTCTTCTCTCCCTTGCCCCAGAAATAGTTTGGAAATACATTTTATAAGCTGCCTTTCAAGGTCTGGATTCTGATTCTAAATTTCAACCCACTGGGGCCCAGAACTTGCGATCTTTACCTAGTTCCTGCAGCCTTTTGTGCTGGCAGATGGTATTAACGTCCTGTTCTAGATTTTAGACTCTCAAACTCAATGGCCAGCAATCCATAAGTACCCCACTCAATCCAGTCTGTAATAGCCAGGGTCAGGTAAGAAACAGATGACAAACTCAAATGGGGAAATTTGAGAACTATGTGAAGGATTTATTTACACAGTTACAAGGTGTTACTGTCCCTGTGTCTGGAGATCATTCACCATCTTTCACTGTGGTAGTCAATGCTATAACTCATTTTTGAGTTAGTTTTTCATCCTTCCCTTCTAGTTGTCTTCTCTTATTTCCTATGATCATTGCCCAGATAAACAACCTGCGCTCAAGCATTTGTCTCAAAATTGGTTCCTTCAGTTTGGGGATACCCAAACTAAAAGGCGTTGGCTCTCAAGTGTGATTCTAGGACTTCCAGAAAGTCTTACCAATTTCAGAGCCTATTAGTTCCTTTTGTTCACACTCGAAGCTCATCTCTCACTCTCCTTCAAGCTGCTGGGTGCATTTGGGATGCCTGATGATTCTCTGATTGCCGGTTCTGACTAATCCTTGAAAACAACCCTTATGTCTTCTCTCCAGCCCTCAGATCCATCCTTCTGACCAAGCCTCTGGAGATCATCATGTACATGCTTTTCTTGTACCTTGGAGGCAGGAAAGGTTCTGCTGGATTGGAGGCAGCAGGAGAATTAGAAGAACATGGGGTGGCCTGCCAAAAGAGATAAAGAGAAGTGGATAGAGTTGAGGAATAACAGGAGGCTGAAGTATAAAACTTAATGATTGTGGAAGACATGGAAAAAACAAAGGCCAGGATGGGTCCAGGCTTCTCACTTGGACTGCTAGGCAATTGGAGTGCCATTTGTTAGACCATAGTCTATCGAATAATTTCCTAGTGGGAAGGTCATAGTAATTCCAGTCATTCCAGATTCTCTCTCTGTCAAATGTTCACCTCTTTATATATCTTCTACATATATTCAGCCAGGTTTAATCTCAGAGTTTGGTATATACCTCTATTTATAGGCTAAAATTTATTCTCTTTTAGTTGAACTAACACAAGTTAGAATTTTTAAATTTAACTCTGCCAAGAAACTTATTGCAAACCAAATTGCAATGAAAACTTGGAGGAATTACAGAATAGCTTGCCTGGCTCTTTGCTAGGTATGGATGTCTTGCTTCCTCCTCAGGGAATTACAAAAAACTTTATCCCTCTCTCCTAGTTTTCTGAACTTAGGTCATTACCTCACCTTCTGCCTTCTGTTTCCTGAGGAAATGGGACATGTCAGCTTCAGTCATAGCCCTAATTGAATCACAGATGGTGCCCATACCCAGACCTGTGGTGAGGTGCAGATTCTTGGAGGGAGAAAGGTCAATCTGGATATATTAGGATATTCATTCTCAAACTACTTATGGGGAAAGTGCCCACCGAAGAAAAAAAATAACAAAAAATTTTAGATAATCATTCCAAACAATAGGAAGTAAGATGGAACATGTGGCTGGAAAAGCAAAATCTCAAACCTGATGCGAAGACTGAACCTGTAAGATGGAAGAAGTGAAAGCAGGTATCTGAGAATAGACTGGGCAGTCCAGGGAAGGATTGCTCTGGGAACAGATGTCAGGCTTTGCTGGCAAATGTCTTCCATAAAATGTACTGGAAAAGGGCATGAGTTAGAACTGATAGAACAGGAGGATAAAACCTTCTAAAATTAGTGAGAGAGAGCCTTGCTACCAAATGTTGATTATGGGCCAGGCACTGTACAAGGCACTGGACTCATATATTTTGTTTAATTCTTATCAACCTCAAAGTAAAAATTATTCCCCCCATGTATCTAATGAGAGTAATAGGGCTTGAAGAAGTCAAATTGCTTGCTAGCTGAGCTGGGATTTAGGTTTGCTGGTTTTCAAAGCCCATATTACTTTTAGTAACATATTCTAATTCCTCCAAACATACTTTACATACTTTACTTCTCTCTACCTCCTATAAGGCTGAAGGGCTATTTATGTCACTCTTTGGCTCAACCTGATTATGAGACATATGGCATTTCAAGAACATAAACAAGTGATAATATGGAAGTTGGGACTGGATGGGACAAGGGCGGAGCACAGACCTACATCTGACTTCTGTGGGGTCTGGGGTAGGAATACAATGGAGGTCTGCATGCCACACAAAGAAATATTAACAAGTTGTAAGTCAAGCTCGCAGACTTCTAAATCAAATATGTTTTATTGCATATTTATTCCTTGACAAATAGACCTTCAAAATAAACTGAAAAGTCAGGTCAAAATGTAGAATTTTTGCATTTTTCTAGGTTCTGGCTGACTGTGGCATTGTGGAACTGCTCACCCTCAACCTCTTTCTGACTTCTTTCTCTCCATTCCATATAATATCTTGTTTTTCAAGAGGTCTTGTATATTTGCATGTATCCAAAATCTTCCCATGCCACACACAAACCTTTTGTCTAAGCTTCTACCCTTTGACTAGAGTTGTGTATGCTGTGGCAGCACACAAGGAAGAGGACCACCAAGGCCCTAAAAGCCAGATCATAACCACTGGGGCAGAGAATCCTTGCATCTCAGGTATCTGGATCATGGTTTTGAAATGAAGGTATGGATTCCAGTTGGGCACATCCCTTTTATCAGGTGCTCTTCTTGCACCATGCAGGGGGCCTGGCTAGAGGATAGCCCAGGTAAGACTCTTTAAAGTGTGTGAACCAGAACAGAAGCCACCTTGCTGGTGTCTAAGGGAAATACTGGTTGAATCATCCAATACACATAGCAGCATAAAGGAATTGGTGAGCTTCAGGACGGCTCATGCAGAGGCTGCACAAATGGTTCTAACCAGCAGGCTAGACAACTTGTCTTACGAGTACAAAAAGCAGTCCCTCTCCTCATAGTGTGACCCAGATAGGAAGTGGAAACAAGATGCAGGCAGTTTTAGTCCCCTGGGGTAGGAGGAAGTCTAAGGCCAAGAAGGGCTTAATTCAGAGCTCTAGTCCCCATAGTAAAGTGAAAAGTTAAATACAGAAAGGCAGAACTCTCTCTTATTTTTGAATAAACCAACAGACCCAGGAAAGCATTAGGTAGTACCAGAAGGGCCAGTAACAATAAACAGCAAGAATAATTCCAGGCCTCTCTCCTTCTGGCAGGGCTGCAACTGCTGGTCACCTTAACTCTGGTCAGGGCTGGCTCAGGAACATGATGAGTCTGGTCTCCAATGTGGAGGGCATGAGTGATTCTAATCAGGAGAGACAAGGAAAGCCAGAAACTGATTATTTCCCCATTAGGAGTGACAGCATACACTGTGACAAGGGCGGGGATAGGAGCTTCCCCTGCTCGCTGAGTAGAACACCCACAGAGTTAATTTAAACAAACAGGGAAAGAGTGTGCTACCTACAGCCAGATCTATCAGGTAAGCTTCAAGATACCCTGTTAGATCTGAAATCACTGATTGAGGGAGGGGAAGATTTATTTAAAGCATTGTCTCTGCTGTAAATGAGTTAGGGTCCCACAGGTCTCTGGTGCTTCTGCTGCCTAATTCCTTTCCCAAAACACACATTTATTTTTTCAAAGAAAACATAATTTGTATTACCATTTCATTCCATTATATTTACTTTTGGCCTATTTCCTTGAAATAAGAAAGCCTCTTTTTGAATTTTTGTGCAAATATTTAAAAATTGGTTAGCATCACTACTTTGGTTTCCCTCAGACCTAGAATTCTACTATTGTCAGAGAAAAATCATGAGATTTGGACATAGAGTTTGGTTCTAGTTCTGGCCTTATCACTGGCCTTATCGTGTATTCATTTAACTTCTGTGGCCTCATTGTCCTTCTGTCAAGAAGTAAGAGTAAAAACATCAGACTTACCTAACTCAAAAGATGTTTGAAGCTCCCACAAGATAAAATGGGAACCAGAGAACCTTTAATGTAACATGATGTTGTGCAAAGAGCAAAAGACAAATCAGGGTTTGAATTTTGGCTCTGCCATTTACTAATTATGTAATTTTGGGGAAGTGTCTTCATCTGTAAATTGATGAACACAATATTGATTTCAAAGGGTCTTGTAAAGATTTTAGTGAGATAATTATGGAGAAAACTAACGCAGTTCTTTCCATATAGTAAATACCTAAAATATTAATTTCCTTCATTTTCTTCTAGAATAAAACACTATAAGGGTCTAATAAACATAGTTTACCTGAAATGTTTCTTTTCCCAATCCCTCTAAAATGAAAATAATGGAAATGAAAGTTATAAAATCTAAAAATGCTATAATGATGGTAGAAGACTTTAATATGCCACTTGCATAATGAATGGAATATTATGTAGAGGACTACCTGAAAAATACTATAAATTAACTAAACCTAACAGACAGGTACAGAATACTCTTCCCCCAACAGCAGAATACACATTCTTCTCAAGTGCACATAGAATATTTTCCATGATAGAGTATATGCCAAACCACAAAACGAGTCTCAATAAAATAAAAAAGATTAAAATCATACAGAGTATCTTCTCTGACCACAATGGAATGAAACTAGAAATCAATAATAGAAGGGAAATGAAAGAAAATTCACAAATACGTGGAAATTAAGCAACACACTTTTAAACATGGGTTAAAAGAAGAAATTACAAGGGAAATTTATAAATAATCAGAGATGAATGAAGATTTTTAAAAAACATTTTAAAAACTTATGGAATGCACTGAAGGCATCGCACAGAAAAAAATAGCTATAAACTCTATGTTAAAAAAAGATCTCAGATCAATACATTACAACTTAAGGAACTAGAGAAAGAAGAGAAAAATACACCCAAAGCTAGCAGAAGGAAGGGAATAATGAAGAAAAGAGCAGAGATAAATAAAAGAACAGAGCAGAATAGAAACACAATAGAGAGAATTAATGTAACCAGAAATTGCTTTTTTGAAAGGGTTTTAACAAAATTTGAAAACCTGTAGCTAGACTGACAAAGAGAGAAGACACAAATAACTAAAATCAAAAATGAAAGAGGGGACATTAGTACTGACCTTACAGATATAAGATGAATTATACAAAATACTATGAACAATTATGCATCAACAAATTAGATAACCTAGATAAAATGGACAAATTTCTATGAATACACAAATTATTTAACCTTTTCAAGGAGAAATAGATTATCTCAACAGACCTATAAAAAGTAAAGAGATTGAATTAGTAATCAAAAACTTCCCAAAAAGAAAAACCCATGACCAGATGGCTTCACTGGTGAATTCTACCAAGCATTTAAGAAGAATTAACACAATTCTTCTCAAACTCTTCCAAAATTGAAGAAGAGGGAACACTTCCAAATTTATTCTATGAAGCCAACATTACACTGATACCAAAGCCAGAAATAAACATCACAAGAAAAGAAAATTACAAACCAATATCCTTTATGAATATAGATGTAAAATCCTCAACAAAATACTACAAACTAAATCCAATAGCATATTAAACTATAAAACATTTCCAATTAAAAATAAGTAAGTTCCTATCGCATGTTCATGGATAGGAAGTACCTGGAGCAGCACTAACTGAAAAAGCAGAATAGAATAAACTACAACTCAGGATCCTGCAAAGCAGAATACTGGGGGTAGTGGGGTAGAAATGAGTGGATTGGGTGGTCTCAGCATCAGATGCAAGAGAAGGCAACAACCAGGTGTGAGACTGATGATAGATTGGTTGAAATTCAGTTCACAGAGCAGATGCCTTCCAAACTTAGTATAGATAAGTAATTACTTCCCCCAGCAACAAAACAGGAAGTTTATTTTCTAGAGAAACCAAACTAAAATAATTCCAAATTCAGGGGCATGAGATAAGATGGAGAACATGGATAAAGTATTAGACTAAAAGTAGGAAATTAATTGAAAGTCTGCTAAATGAATTTTGGTCACCAAGCCTCTATCTACTGATCCAGTCACAGCACTCCTACAACTAGTCAGTGGTACTCAAGACCATTTGAATTGGAGGATTCTTCCAATGGGACATGAAATAGCCTCAGAGATAGGAAGTCAAGACTTTGACATTTGAAATATACCATCATTGTTTAATCAACCTATTCAGAATTCCCCAACCACAGGATTTTATTAAGCTTTTATTATGATCACTTTTTAAAATATGAATGGGAATCTAAGGGTCCCCAGGTGACTGGAGAAACTTCTAACATGAAAGAGGGAGAGAAAGCACATAAACACACTAAAAAGGAACCTGAAGGAAATTGATTCAGGCAGAAAATAATTTTTTTAATGCATTTATATCTAATCATGAAACAAGTATGAGGGCTTGAAAAAGGAACAATTAAAAAGAGAGATCCTTTACAAAGTGTGTGTGTGTGTGTGTGTGTGTGTGTGTTAAACATTTTTTTAAAAATTTACTGACCTTTGAAGATCTGATTACCCATGGGTTATTTTGAAGTTTTTATGCTTATAGACCAGTAGACAAAGAGTAACTCTACTTGAAGCAGTCATTGACTTTAATTAACAAGGATTACAAGGCGAGAGGGAAAAGTCTACCTGAAACCCAAGGGATTCACTGGAGCATCCCTTACTGACCTCATGCCCAGTGGATATGGTGAGGTAATAAGGCCATGTTCAGTGATAATTAACAGAACCAAGACAAGCAAGGAAACAAAGGGCTCAGACCTCTCCGGATTAATTATCTATTATTACCTAAATGAGGTCACCTGATCAGCAATCAACCTAGACATAATGAAATTTTGGTTAGTGTTCAGGGAAAACTAGAATGGATGAAGTAGAGAAAGATAATATATATTAAATATGATATTGGAATCACATGCAGCAGTGGAACCTATAGATCATTATAGCAATATACTTGCATTATGCCTTTTCAGAACTTATGGCTGACTGCCACCTTAAGAGGACCACGTGATAAATTAGACTTAATAAAGGGCTTAAATAGGTCTGAATGGTGCAAGAGTGGACTGTATGTATCTGGTATGTCTTATATAGCACTACTAAATCTTTCAGTGCTGTCTCTTGCTTCAGCTGCTACTGTGGTAGCCAATTCCAAACAGCAGGCTTCCACAGTGCAGCTAAATAGCCCCTTATCCCAAGTTCATACTATATACCTCTTGCTTCCTATCCTGGGTCTTCTCTGATGCTATGGCATGGGATACCTGTATAATTGTGGTGCTCATATATGCACAACCAGAAAATAATAAAGAATAAATTAAAAGAGAACATCCTTGACCAGTAGAAGATAAGAGTAGATGGATACATGTGTCCATCTTTTGTCCTCCATATGAACTCCACACAATGTTTTTGTGAGATGGGGTACCAGTCACTTGTAGTAATAACAACACAATAGCACATCCCGGCATTATCTTTCCTCCTGTTCTTATTCCGCTCTTCCAGTTCTTCACTCCTGTGCTCTGGAACATTCTCAGATAAATACCTATATGCATGCTTTTGTCTCAGGCTCTGTTTTTTTTGTTTTTTTTTTTGTTTGTTTTTTTGTTTGTTTTTTTTTTCTTTGCAAGGGGAAAGGGTTCTAATTAATAAAAATCTAGACTATTTTACCCAGCCATATGAGCAAAAAGAATGTAACTACAGTAAAGGTATTTTCAGATGTGTAATGACAAGAGAAAGAAAATAAAAGGAAGGGAGAAAAAGGAAAAAAGGATGAAAGGGGAATGAGCAGGGAATCCAGCTAGCCAAGAAAGGAAAAAAAAAAGATGATATGGGATCTAGGAAAACTAATTCAATGGAGGAAATTGACCAAAAGAAGTTTCAGGATAACATCTGTGGAGCAGATTCAGAGAACAGGCACTCTGGATTGGACTTTCACAAAAGATAACTCTAGGGAGAAAAAAATAATAATAATTGAAAGAAGGTTCTATATGTGTGAGCATTTGGGGATAAAATAACCATATATAGAAAACTGGCAGGTCTGATGGTAAAATTTTGAGATATGTATGTAGAAAACAATGTAAGTAAAAAATAAATAATTTTTTATTCCCATACCTTTTTAAGAAAGGAAATGCAATCATAGTAAAAATATGGCCTACTAGTGAAAAATATTTAGACAGCCATAGTAATATAAATTTTATGATTGATCTTTATAAACATGTAACTAAATTGGAAGGAGAGAGAAGGAAAGGTTTGTCTTTAGGGAGGAAGCATGAAAAAGAGCTTACTACCACCACCACCACCACCAAGAACAAAACAATAGAAAAAATTTAAACTGATAAATCAACAAGAAGCAGTAAAAAACATGCTTTCATTTAATGTAACTGTCTGCTACTGAAAGTATTGCATATACTCAGTCTGAGATAAGGATATAAACATAAGATCATTTTATCTTCTCCCCTGATCTCTACCTTCAACTGTGCAATATTGATTTTCATTTTCGTTTTTCCTTCACTTAATAGCAACTCAGTCAGACCCCATAGCTTTCTAGTCATTTTAAGAAAGGTGTGAAATGTACAATCCTACTTCCTTTATTTTAGAATTTCAATATTAAATTCTACTGAATGTTTTTTTTTCTCTCCCATCTCCAGTTGAGCCTCAGCCAAGGAACTCAGAGCATGAAGGAGACATGTCAGCAATTTCAACCCCCTTAATTTTGGTTGGGAAATGGGGATCAGAGTAAAAGGGCAAACATTTTATATCAACGTGACACTGGTATTGTCACCTCCTAGTAAACACTGGCTGGTCTTAATTGTCCTCCACATGGCAAGAATCTTGTATAGATTTTTTGAAGGGCCCTCAGAAGACTTCCCATAATCAGGTTTACCTTTTCTGACTTGACTCAGTCTCACCCTCACTTCCCCGCTTCTTACCGTCCCTTCCAGCAGAGTGCCAACAAGATGGCTGGAGCTTGGCTAACTCCCCGGTGCCTCTTTGGTCTATAAGAAATTATGCATTCTTGGCATTCTCCTACTCCTGCCTCATTCTCATTTTTTTCTTCTCTACTGAGATAGACACCAAAAGCAATCAGCCAGCCTGCTGCAAAGCCAATCAGCCAGCCTGCTGGAAATTAGATGCCAGTCTCTCCTTCTTTAGGCACCCCTAATCTCTACTTGAAACACTCTGTCTTCATTTGTTGATTTACAGCTGCAATGGGGAAAGTGAAGAAGGGAGGCACCAATTTTTGCCGCCAAACTGATGGCAAAATTTTTCCAGAGTTTCTGGTGTTCTGTCCATCAAGGCTGGGATAGAAGGAATAGATAATGGCAGCAAGGCCATTGACAGGTAGTATCATATAATGATCAAGAGTCAGACTACTCAAGATAGAAACTATTTCTGCCATTGGTCAAAATTATTTAACCTCTCTAATCCTTAGTTACCTCACCTGTAAAATAGAAGGATTTCATAGGGTAACTACAATAGTTAAATGAATAAATGAATCTGAGGTATTTAGAATAGGACCTAAGACAAGTGTTATCTATTCTTATTATTTCTGCCACATGTTAACAAGACCTTGGGAGATCAGCTTTGCCATCCTGTCAATTCTCTTTGGACTATGGGAGTTCTTAGTGTCTTATTTTCAGTTCTGAAGTTACAACTGCAATTATGAAGCCAAAGCAAAAATATACTATCATCACACTGCACATATTATTCAAAATTATAAAGGTAAAAAAAAACTAGAATAAATAACTAAAAGAGTAAACTAGTATACAGTGATTGCCTCCAGAGAGCAAGACAGGGGAGGGGGGTAAGGAATGTTGACAAAGCCCTGCAGAGGACTGTTGCTCCTTATTATAAGCCCTTTAGTACTATCTGATTTTTTAAAAGCTAGGTGCTTGCACTACTTTTGATAAAAATCAGATTAATTTTTAAAGAAGAAAACATTTTTTAAATGTAAAAAGGAATTCCATGTGTTAATTAGCATCTATTTTATTTTGATCTTATTTTAAGAGTGTCATGACTAACCTAGAAAATGATAGATATCACCCAAGGTTACCATCAAATTGGGTTTGGAAAACTGTGTAGACAGTGCAAAAAAACCTTAAGTAATTTAATCTATCTTATTTTCTTTCTTCCTTTTTCTTTCATAACAAAAAGAAAAACATCCCCTACTTGTTATTAAACCAAGTACTCTGAGACTAAATTTTCAGTTGATCAGTACAATATGTCTTAATGGACTCTCAAAGTTAATTGGGTATAGAGTTCTACTACAGCAGTGTTGATTTTTTTTTTAGGCTGTTCACTGCTTCATGAGTTACCTACCATCTTCCTGGAGTCAATTTTCACACATAACAGTATATTCTGCACATTTAAACATAGAGCTTTGGTAGAGTCGGTGAGCTTATCCTGTGTCAGGGAGACCCGAGTGACTTTTACAAACGTGGAGGACATGGAGAGGAATTTCTAGTTCTCAAGGCATGTTAGCTAGAAGGGCAAGTCTGCTGAATATGAGACTACATTGCTTGGGCAGCTAGAGTAGAAAGGTTCAAGAAGTATCTACCATGCTCCAATGTGACACTACTTTCCACTCTGAGCAGCAGGCCCTAACACTGACTCTCACTCATTGAAATCTACTCATTCTTCCATTGAGTCAATTATCTACCTATAGCCTTTCTCTGCAATTTCTACGCTACCTGTCAACTCTCCATTTCCCATCTCAATCTATGTGTGTTAGACCCCACAAGTGTTGTTTGTTTTTTCTCACAAAATATTTCTCAGTTGTGTTGCCCAAATTCACACTCCTGTTGTCTCTGTCTTTTGGCTTCTCACCTGTACATGTAAGGAAGAAGAGGTCCCAACACAAGATAAGTGTTTTCATTGTCAAAGCAATGGTTCTAGCATTAGAAATCATTATTTTAGTTATTTTTCCTGCTTTATTGAGATAATTACCTATACAAAAATTTTCCTATATTTAAGTAAATTTGATATATTTTGACAATTATAGGTGGTTGTATAACCACTACCACAATCAAGATAGAGAGTAATTTCATCACCCATTGAATAGCTTCATTGGCCCCTTAAGGCCATAGCTTTTGAGAATAGATTAATTTGCAATGAATTGTCAGGAAAGTTTTCACAGGAGGGATTGAGACATGAGCTAGAAAGAGAAAAAAAATTGGTGGGGGCAGAAGAAAAGAGAAATATTCAAACTTAAGAATAGAAAATTTGAAGAGCAATGATTACACCAGTTTGGAGAGAATGAAGTGGTCAGCATGTCAATGTCGAGAGGTAAGACTAGCAAGTCAAATACATGTCATATTGTAAAGAGTTTCTAATGTTAGGCTGAGGAGTTATAATTTATATTGTGTGCAATTGGAACCTATTGAATTGAGCCTGAAACAATCAAGTAAAAGAATGTAAATGATGAATATTTACTAAAAGTCTTTGATTGCTTTCAGTTAGATAGATACTGAAATGGGATCTTCCATTTCAATATCTAAATGAGAGAAGGGCAAGTTCAATTTGACCTGGGTGGGCAGGAAAGCTTTCCAGAAGGGCTGGATTCTGAACACTGGAGCAGCAACTGTTACATATCCCAAAGTTCTCAGGGAATTTATCTTCCCAAAAGCCACTCAGTTTCCCCACTCATTAATGGTCCAGATCTGTAGCCCACACACACACATGAGATGCCAAGAAGGTAAAGGTCCTGTTTCCTTCTCTTTCCATCCACACAAGAAGAAACTTTGTCCAAAATAATTGCTATCTCCCAGTCACATAACACCAAGCAGTATCTCTTAGCAAAGATGAGCATCTGTGATTCACTTAGGACAGACAGTTCAGGAAACCAGCTAATTCTCTTTGCATCCACCTATAGTACAGTCTCTTCAAAAGAAAAATAAATGCATTTTTTTCATCAGGACCCAAATCTGCTCTTGAAGCAAAGGACACCAGAAAACTTCTAAGGTAGGAAGGCAGCAGGCTAAACACACTTGAAACATACCCTCTTAACTTCATATTAAACACTCTTTTAGGATGAGATTCTTTTGTCCTCATTGGCTTTTTCTGCTCTTTCTATCTTCACCCTTATTTGAAAGAGGTCATTGGCAAAAGAGAATTAAAAGGGCATTTTGTTAGCACAATAACCTCTACAAGTTCTGCTCTAGACTTGGACATATTAGCATGAAATATGTTTGTGGATCTTGTAAAGAATTCTGAAAGACTTACGCCAGAGGATTGGCTGAGCCCCTCCAGGGAGAGCCAGAAATCATAGTCATCATCTTGTATCTCCTGGCATGTGGCCAGCTAGTCCAGAACATGGGAATAAGGGTGATGGGTAAGAAAAACCAAGGGATATTGGAGGAGAAGAGAAAAAGGAGACAAGAGATGATAGACACTTTAGGATATCCAGTGTAACAGTTGATTTTATGTGTCAACTTGACTGGGCCTTGATTCGCCCAGACATTTGCTCAAACATTATTCTGGGGTATGTCTGTAAGGGTGTTTCTGGATGAGATTAACATTTGAATCAATAGGGTGAATAAAGCAGATGGTCCTCCCTAATGTGGAGGGGGGGGACTTGTCCAACCAGTTGAGAACCTGAATAGAACAAAAAGGCTAAGTAATAGGGAGCTCCTCCTGCCTGACCCCAAGAGCTGGGAAATAATCTTTTCCTGACTTTGGATTTGAACTGAAACATCAGCTCTCCTAGGGCTTTGAGACTGGAGCTTATACCATCAGCTCTTCTCAGTCTCAGGCCTTTAGATTAGGACTGAACCTACACTTCAGCTCTCCTGGTCTCTAGCAATTTACGGATCTTGAGACTTAGTACACAAAATCACATGAGTCAATTCCTCATAATAAGTCTCTTTCTAGATGATAAATGTAAAATAGATAGATGATAGAAAGATAGATGATAGATAGATATAGATGTCAGATACATACGTACGTACATACATACATACATACATACATACATACATACATACATACCCTGTTGGTTACATTTCTCTGGAGAACATTGACTAATACACTCAATTAGTTTAAATCAACAATTAGTATTAAGTGTTTTAAGTATTTGTGGCTAATTACTGTTTTGAGGATAAGATTCATTGAACACAAAATCATTGCTCTCATAGAGCTTGCAGTCCACCCATCTAGCTGGTGCCTTGAAAGAGAACTTAGTGAGAAAAGTAACAACATGTATTTCATCATAAACTGGACAATCTGTGTTTTCATCACCAGCAGATAGTAAGACTTTTATTTCTAACATAGAACTGTACATATATGCCATTTTAATCACATGAGGGGCATAGTGAACTTGTTTGAACCTATGAAGACATACCAAAGACCAAGACCAATAAATAGCACCATGAACAAACAATTAAAGAAGGCCATATGTCAAAGCTCAGAGTTTCTACTGAAACTGCTTTTCTGAATGTGCTTAATTTGATAGAGAGAAAACAGGAAATTTTGTTTTTGTTTTGTTTGCTTTGTTTTGTTTTTCTCAAAACTACCCTAAATGTACTTGTTTGGCTCTCTCTTTCCGTACTCAAGTCAACCCATGCATCTTGTCCTGCCTAAATCTGGAAGTACAGCCCATTCCAGTGCTACCCTTTTCCCTCACCCAAACATCACAAGCAAATTAAGTCAGCTTCTGGACATCAGCATTCTCTCACCCATTCCCAGTCCAGTTCCTGATTAATTAACTGCTTCACTAGAAAAACATTCCAGGATGCCTACAATTTGCTTCCGGTTGGAAAGTTATAAAGAATCAAAGGATATCAAAAGTGAGAAGAGCTATGCAGCTGTTAAAAATAACCTGCTGACCTCAGTTGAAGAAGTCCCTTACATATAAAAAGTACCAGCTCTGCTCAGCGATTCTAGGTTAATAACATATGTTTACATGCTTTGTGAAATGGAAAGTGTTAAAGAAGTGTAAGAAACTGAGGTGTCATTTTGATGACTTTTGCTTTATCTTCTCATTCTTGCAAAACATTGTAAGTTGTTTTTTGTGCCAGTGGAACCAACCTTTGAGAAAGGAATTAAGTCCAAAGATTCCAAGAACTCAGAAGCTCTGGCCAAGTGGCCCTGGCCTTGTTTCATAAGAACAACCACTGATATTTGCTTAGTACTTTGTTGCTACCAAATAATTTTCTAAAACTGACCTCACTTGATTCTTACAACAGGTCTGTAGGGTAGGTATCATCACCATATAGGTGAGAGTCAGAATCGTTCTACTGCAGGATTAAACAAGTCAAAGCACCCACATTACAGAGTCAAAGGCATGGGCTCTGAGATGTGGGGGCAGAAAGTACCTAAGGCAAAGTAAGGCCAGATTTCTGACTCATTGCCCAGTGCCCTTCTTATTACACACCTTACCTTAGCTCTCTAAGATGTAGCTATGGAGCCCCACTCCCATCCCACTCCAGATGTTTTGAGTGGCAGACATCATGGTCTAAATTCAGAACATCTATAACTGAGGTCAGAACAATTGGCCCCACTAACTTACTATCTAGCACTAACTTACTATTTGATCTTGGGCAAATTGCTTTTCCTCCTTGAAGTCCTCACATCTCAAATGAGGGTTTTAGCCAGCACTGTCAGGAAGGTGCCTTTCAGCCTATAGGTCTGGAATCCTATAGAATTCTGTAGCTTGTAGGCAGTATGGTTTGAGGATTTCAGCAACAGCAGGCCTGGCTTGGATTTCTGGCCCTGCCACTTTCTATGTGTGTGGTTGTGAGCAACTCAAAAATGTTCTCATCTGTAAAATTTGGAGCAAATATATAAAGCTATACACAAAGTGCCTGGCTCAGATGAAGTGTTGAACAGTGACCACATCTTTACCACCTTCAACTCTTCATAGTTAATTTTTTGCTCAGGACTTTCATGGTTTAATTCAAAGGAATAGCTCTTTAATGGTGGGATCTGTCTGAGGCACAGTTAGAGGACAAAGGGGAATGCTGTAGGACAGATTCCTTCTGATCTTGTTCCAGCCATGTCTAAAAATAGGCCTACGTGAATCAAGGTAAGTCCTTGTACCACCCTTTATGAACAAAAGTGAAAACTTCTCTCCTAACCCTTCCTGGTGCCAAAACACAACCCTAGCAGGCAATCTAGAGAAAATTGGCTAAAGCACAGCCCCACTTGTCCTGGTGGCAGCCCAGGGACATTATGCTTGGGTTTTGTGTAGCTAGCTGTGTATCTGAAGACATGACATATCCATTCCCTCACAGCTGAGGAAAGAATCCAAATGAGGGTGATGGCAACTGGAGATGCCACAGGACAGCAGGGAGCCAGCCAGTGCTGTGTGTGGGCTCATTCATGCAGCTGCTAGAATGGGGGTGGAAGAAAGAGCAGCCAAGCCGTTCAGGGGTCTGCTAATCTTTGCAGGCTCCACATAAGAGCTATTCATTCTGCTCCTCTGGGATCAAAGATGAAATTTTGCAATCTGCCTCAAGAGTTAAGAAGGTGCCAGAGAATGCCTCGCACTTCCATCACTTTACAATTTATTTTTCTTTCAAAAATTATAAGTAATTTCAACAGATAAGAAAGTACAGAAAATGATATAGCAGCACTGCTCACAACAGAATTTAAACAGGTGTTGACATTTTGCCATTTGATTCAGGGTTTTTCTAAAGAAATAAGCTGTGACATTAATATCTGACACTCCAGAATCTCTCTCCCCATTTTCAGAAATACTAAACGGCTTAGCTTCCATAAGAAGCATAATTTCTATATATGTATTTTAATGACACTGTCTAAAATTAGAAACAACCCAGATACCCATCCACAGTAGAATGAAGGAATTCTTTTTACTATAGTCTAGCAAGAGAATATTATAAAGCAATTAAAATGAACAAAATAGAGCTATACATGTGATCATGGGATAATATACCTAATATAATGTCAAGCAAGAAAAGCAAGGCTAAAGAGATTACATACCATTTAATTTCTTTTCAATAAATTTCAGAAACTAGCAAAACTCATTTTTTGTTTAGGGTTATATACACAGAAAGTCAGACTAATGTTTACCTGTAAGAAGGTGAAAGGGACCGGATTGTATTAGAAAAATATTCAAAGGGTCTTTTGAGGTGCTGTCTGTTTGGTTACATAAGAGTTCACTCTATAACAATTTAACCATATGTAGATATGTATTTCATGCACTTTTTCAATGTATAATTCACAATAAATGTGTCTAAAGTATACTACTTTGTGAATTTAAAACTGTAGAACATTGATTAAATTATGTGTGTGTGCTTTTGCAGTCTGATTTTATTCAAATTTATGATTTTAGGTTTTATTTGGTTTGACACATATCAATCTAATTTATTCATTTTAATTACTGTCTAGTATTATATGTATCAACCACCATTTACTTTTTCATTCTCTAAGCAAGAGTAATGTCATATCCATGTTCTGCAATTAAAACAGTGCAGTTGAGAAAATGTCATACATTCTTCCTCATGGACAAGTGTGAGATTTTCTATTAAAGACAAATGGACTTGACATTTCTGTATCACAGGGAATGTACATCTTTAAATCTGTTAGGCCCTGTCAAGTTGCTCCTGGAAGTGATTATATCATTTAAGACTCTCAGAAGAATTCCTGGTCCCTGCACACTCCCCAGTATTTGGTGTTACCAGATTTTCAGCTTTTACACATGTACTGAGTATGAGGTGGAATCTCCATGGTGTTCTAATCTGCATCTCCCTGATTTTCAGTAATGTTAAGCATCTTTTCATGTGTGTCTTGGCATTTCTGGCATCCTTTTTTATGATCAGCCCATTTTCTATAGAGCTTTTTGTCTTTTTCTAATAAATATATAAGAGTTATGTATTATTCTGAACATTAATTTTTATGGTTTTATAAATAGCAAAGATCTTTTCTTAGTCTGTGGCATGTCTTTCCACTTTATTACAAATAACACAGCGAGAAGGTGAGAAGAGCTAAGACATTTGGTTGAGACTAAGTTTAAGAGTCAAACTACCTGGTCTCTTAAATTGGTTCAGCCACTCATAAACTAGCCATGTGGCATTAGGAAATTGTTTTGATTTCTCTGTCTTCAGTTTCCTCATCTTTAAAATGGGTCTAATAATATTCTTTATTGTTATATGATTAAATAAGATAACATGTGCAAAACATTTGAAATAGTGTTAAGAGACTATTTAAGAATAGTAGTTATTTTTACGGTGTCAAGACAGACATTTAAAATTTTGATGAAGCCAATTTTATCATTGTCTTCTTTTATGATGTTTTCTCTTGCAAACATGAAGAGATACTCTTACATGTTTTTCTAAGTGTTGCATGGTTTTGTTTTTCACATTTAGGTCTTTAATTCACATAGGTTTTATCTGAGGTATTTATTGGAGGTACTTATGTATGACAGGGAAATCATATAATCTTTCCTTTAAGGATGGTTATTTGTCCCAGTACAATGTATTGAATAGCTGGGTCTTGCTAAGGAACGATAGAGACACATTTGACTTAGGCTTGATGAGACAAGTATGCATGGTTTACAGTCACTTGCTCTAGCCGTCCCGGCTTTCAGGAACATCCCCACTGCACACACTCAGCTCCCCTGGATCCTGACATAGCATCAGAGGCATATGGGCAATGCAGCAGGAACAAGGTGTAAACACATATGCACAAGGTTTTTCTTGCATCAGGCAGGTAACAGTATAAGCAGAGACTTCAGCTTTCATCGGTGCCCAGCCAAAAATGTAAATCCTCTCACATTAGAAATTCACTTAGTGATACAATGCAAACAATTACAAACATGCCCACAGTTATGTTTCCGATGGGAGTCATTCCAAATATAATATATTAGAATCTGTGTATTTGCAGGTCATAGACCTGTAGGGAGACAAAAAACAGCAAGTACAGCTGTAGGGAAAGGGGTGGAGGGGGGGTCATCTGTTTTCCTGCAGTCCAATTATCAATCATTAAAAATAAGTTTTTAATCTCTATCTTCTCTTTAGAAAATATAATAAAAGCATTGTCATAAGAAGAGCTGCTACAACAGTATATAGTCACAAAATGTAGAAAAAAATTATAAGGTTTTATTAAACAGTTCATTAATAATTATATTTTGATATTTTTCTGGATTTATGATGTTTGCAGTGTTTTTTGGCACTTTACAATGTGTAATTTGTTAGATTTCTTGTCCCCTTATAATATTTTGCTTTCTTATATAATTATGTATTCTTTTCCTTAAAGAGAAATCCCCAATTGTTTTAACTTTGGGTCTCTCAAAAACTGAATCTGTCCCTGCTAATACATCAATGTTTTCAAAGAAATTATCTCATTGGAGAGAGTTCTCTTTCTCAGTGGTTTTACAGACGATAAAACAGAAAACGAGAAAGGTGGATCCATTTCCTCCAGGTCATACATCAACTTTGTGGTGGAGTCAGGACTAGAACCCATGGCCTCTGAGAAGGAATTCTCTACTTTCTTTCATCAAGTCCCCTGTGTGCCACACTCTTCCCATCACCTTCCTAGCCAGGACAACTGCATGACACAAAGGTGCCCATTCCAATAGGGTTATTTGAGTGTGTCTCATTAATATAATCCTATATCTCATTCCCTAGAGTGTCTCTCTCCCTAAGGAAGAGTTAAGGAGAAAGCAGTAGATGATTTTTCCAATCTGTTTCTCTGCCCCTTTTCAGGCAGTATTTTATTCTTTTTACTCTCTGACCAAAAAACTTTTCTGCTTTAGCCACCCACAAAAGGCCAAGTTCTCCCTTTCCAGTGAAAATGTTACCTTGTTATTTCTTGCCCAAAACACTTCAAAGGCAGAATAAAGTCAGAAATCCTTAGCACGATATGGGCCAGCTTACCTTCCCAACCTCACCTTTGACCACTCCCTGTACTTTTATTCATTCATTCATTCATTCATTCATTCATCTGTCAGTCATGCTGACATGCCTTCTCCTGATTTCTAACCAATTCCCCAGAGACATATCTGCTATACCCCATATCTGCAGACAGACAAAATCAGATGATTTGCTCAGGTGTCGTGAACACCACTTATTTCCTACACAGTATTAATTTTCCTTTTCTTTCTTCCTAGTAAAATCCTGATCTTATTAAAGTATCTAGCCCTCATCCCCCCAGCCCCCTGATTCCCAGCTATGGGCCTGCACAAGCAGCAGGTAGCTTAAGAAAGGGTGGACAAGTTTTTCCTGTAAATGATCAGACAGTAAATATTTTAGGCTTGTAGGCCATACGGTCTGTGTTGCAAATAGTCAAATTCTGCCATAGTGTCAAGATAGCACAGACAGATAATACCAAGGCTAATGGATGTGACTATGCTCCCATAAAATGTTATTTACGAACACTGAAATTTGAATTTCATAAAATTTCACTTCTTATGAAAGATTCTCCTTCTTCTGATTTACATTTTCAACGCTTGAAAATGTAGAAAGGATTCTTAGCTTGTACAGATAGATGGTGTACTGGTTTTGGTCCTGTAGACTGTGGTTTACCAATCCCTATTCTAAGCCATTCAGTGTGTGTTGTTCTCTTACAACGTCAGAAAGGCACAGCACCCAACCTAGTCAGACCCGAAGTCTCTTAGGTGATGTTTAACAAATAGAACTTAGCTCCCATGAGATTCCAGAGACAGGATTGTGGAAGGATAGGAGATGTTTTTGTTGCTGTCAATATGCTTCCCACCCACTACTGTTATCACCCCAAGCCTCCTGTGAAGAGTCCTCCCTGATTCTGGCCCACAACCAGGTTCTTCATCTTCCTCCTTTGGCTGAAGTTGGCACAGGATAAGGTCAACATGCAGGTTTTGCACCACAACCCTGGAGAGTTCAATTTGAGATGATCAAGTAAGGTCCTCCTGGATTTCAGGATTGATTAGCCGCCCTCTGTGAGAAGAGAGTGATCTGACCCACTCCTTCCCTCATGGCCCAATAGGGCTGACACCCACCCAGAGAGAGCCTGGGATTCATGCCAGAAAGGATCCAGATATTAACAGAAGGAGGAGATGGATATGTTTCTGATATGCTGTACAATTTTCAATATTGATTTTAATTTAACAAGACCAATTAAAATGATCTATTCCAATCAGTTGCCAAACTTACCTGCTTGATAGTGTGTCTGAATTCATTAACCATTTTGTTTTAACTATCTTTCATTTTAAAGTTTCATTTTATCTACACATTAGCTCCATTTTACTTACGCAAATAACAGCTTTATGACTCTATTGGCTATAACTCATTATCAGCCTTTGCAAGCCTGGAGGGAATTTGCCACTTTGGAGAATATCCAGTACTTTTAATTGGAGAGTTTATGTAAAGTCTATATTGACTTGAAATCATTTATACTCACAAATCAAGTGACAACCGAAGCTTTGACATCAAGGCTGTATTCAGTGAAGAGCTAACCTCTAGACATGGCCCTTCACCCTTCCCAGAGCTTAGTTTGGGCTTAAAAAACCCTGAAGGCAAAAGGAAATATTTCCTGGGATACTCCCTTTGTTCTATCACTGACATTTCCTACTGGCAAAGTTGAAATATTTAGTGGCATCAGAAAGGTGTTTGGAACATGTTCAATACTGCACATCTCCAAGAAAGAATCACTTCATTTAACATGGCAGCTTTTCTCTCAAGATCAGCCATTTAATTAATCTGAGCACCTTGCCAACAACAGTTTTCTAGTGCTTTTCCAAAGGGAATATTAATTGAGAAGTTAGTCTGTCCTTCCCACACACAATGAGATTATCAAGAATGTTCTCAGGAAAAGGAGGGAAGAAGAGATTAGGGGAAGACATCACTTGGGCTATGCAAACTATAGGACCAAAGGGACCAGCCAAAACACCAGGGTTGGGGAAGCAGAATAGCTTGAGAGTCTCAGCTTCATGGTTAAGAGGGGGGAACTCAAATTGGAGCACTTGAGAATGTGCCCCACACTATTTTAAGTACTGTGCCTGCTGTGTCACATGTAAATCACGTCATCAGACTACAAGCCAGGGAATATCATTTCTGGTTTAAAGGTGAGAAAATTAGGACTCAAAGAAGTACCAAGTATGATGTATTACATACCATGTCAGTAAGCATGTGACATACTGACATGCAGGGTTGAATCATTACAAAGGGACTATGAAATAGGCATTCTTATCCCCGTCTCACAGATAAGAAAACAGGCTCAGAGACAATAATTACCTTACTCAAGTCCTCAAAACTTAAGTGGCAGAGTTAGATTCTACCTTGTATTTGCCTGACTTCCCAAGTAAGGTAAACGTGTGACAGGCTGAGAGAAGTTTTAAAAGCAAGCCTTTATCTGGAGAGGGCTCCCCGGCGAGGTTCTCTGGTCCAAAGAAGAGCAGGATCAGAGAAGTCGAGCCCTGGGGTGGGAGGGCACAGCTTTTATGGGGTTATATGAGGGGTAGGGGTATAGGGTAGGGAACGTTAATCAAATGCTAATTGAGCATCAGGATTGGGGTGGTGGTGCCTAGGGCTTTAGGGTGGGCCCTATTCAGAAGGTCTGGATTCCTAGTATCAAGCTGGGAAGTCTCCAGCAGGCATCTGGCTGGCCCTTCACCCGAAGACCTAACACCAAACCCTTGTGTCTTGCTGGTGGGGTTCCTCAACAAGGAAAGGACTCCAGGATTGTCGCCTCCACCCAGGGCCAAGCCTGGTGTTCAGTAACTGCTCAGTGGATAAATGAAAGAATAAAGGGATGGTGGAACAAACGACCAGAGGGGAGAGTAAGACAGAAGGATGGGAGCTCATTAAAAGAGCTGTCAAAGCACTTTTGCAGATTGAAAGCACTCTGCTGGTAGATTCTCTTCTGTTTCTAATTTGCTGTAGTATAATTAACAAATAAAATTGTAAGATATTTAAAGTGTACAACATGACAATTTGATATACATTTATGTTGTGGAAGGGTTCTCCCCCGAAGTTAATTAACATATCCATCACCTCACACATTTATCTTTTTTTTTTTTTAATTAGAACATTCAAGTTCTATCCTATTAGCCTAGGTCAGATTTTCAAAGTCTGCAAAAAGCCAACAATCCTAAAGGCCGAGGGGGATGATCAACTGCAAGGCATCTACCACAGAGGATGGCAATTTCTTCTCTTTCTCTCTTGTCACCTGGCCTCATGCAGCCTCCCCTGGCATTAATCTGCAGGTGACAGCTCAGCCCATAAGCTGACATTTATCACACGTTTGTGTGACAGGCGGTGTGACAGGCACTATGCAAAGCACTTTACACAATCTTCTGTCTTCTCAACAACTTTGTGGTCTTTCATCCCGTTATACAGATGAGAAACTGGGGCTCAGGGAGATAAAGTTCACTCAACAAAACAAGTGAGCCTGGTAAGCCAGTCAGTCTGTGAGTACAATTGAGGCAAAACCAAAAGGACAGGGCTGGAGACAGGGGCATCCAGGAATTTTTGAGTAGCTTTAGATTGAAGTGGAAAGGTTAACAGCAGAGTTCCTACATACCAGAGAACTGCTGCGAAGGAGTTTTCCAGGGTCTGTCGGAAGACTGCTACTGCTTTTGAAATAAAAACATTGCATTGTGCACTTAACCTTTCACAGCTTGGCCTCAAGCACTCTCCTTGCTCAAATGTTCTTATTATCAGCTGCCACAGAGTGGAACCCAAGACATACACCCTGCAGTCTTGGGGCTTGTTTAGGTGGAACTTGATTTCAAGTGAGAGAAACCCCATGTACACTAGTTTAGGCAAAGGAAGAAAGTGATTGGTCCGGGTTGAGCAAAAGAACAGTTAGGAGAAGCAATGTGAAAATAGGCCTCGAACCCCCTAGAACCAGAGAAGAGCTTGTCCTTGCTCTTCTCTGCATTTTTGATTTTATGGTCCCTGCTGCTTGGCTTTCTACACATGGTTGTCACATGGATGCCAACAGTTCCTCAATGTTAAAACTTTTGTTACTATTGAGATACTCTTGTGGTAAAAGCATGATACATTCAAGGATTTCAGGAAAGGAATCATATAAAACCTTGTTTGGGTGACATCTCACCCCCAGGTGAGTTGCCTACAGTGTGGGTTAGAACGAGGATGAGCAATGTCATGAAAGAACACAGTGGCTCCACTGGGAAAGCAGAGAGAGGTTATCTCCCAAGGGGAAATTCTGGACAGCGTAGGGCCTGACCTCTACTTACTTTGTACTCCAGAGCTTAGATGGGGCCTGGTTCCTGCTGCCTCAATGACCTGTGTATGCCAGAGGGCCACCATCTTGAGTGAGTATGTGGCTTGAGTGCAGACAGCTGTTACTGCGTGGGTTCAAAAATGGGGTCATTGTTCAGAAAAGACATTTTCCAATAAACATGTTCCTGGCTGTAATTTAAACTAATTTTACATAAAGAAGAGAAAAGCACCTTGGGGATAGTTGAGATTGAGTTGTCTATGACATGCCAGACTCACATTCAGAGCATGACCTTCATCTATTTCAAATGTATAGAGTCTGGCTTCTTGCGAATTGCTTAGATTTGTCAGTCTGACACTGTAGAGTGGGTCATGCATATATACAGGCCCTTTTACCCAGACATGTACACAGACAAGTGTGCATACACACAGTTTCCCACAGAAATAGCTCTGAACTGAGACAGTTGGGATCTCGCTCCACTCTCACCTCTGGAGGTGTGAATTTTGGACAGATCTCTTTCCTCTCAATTTCCTCACCTTGAGTTAGCCTCAACAGGAATATTTGGAAATGAGTGAGGAGGTTTGGGGTTCCCCAGAATATTTGGAAATGAGTGAGGAGGTTGGGGAAGGAAAAAGGAACCCTAATGACAGTTACCGGGCTGAGGCTAACGATGCTAACTGTCCAGCAATTGGTAATGAAGGATTGTCCTGCCCTGAATGCTAATAGCACCCAGGTTTAGAAACACTTGGCCAATCACCTCTAAGTTCTCCCCATCCCAGACAAAACATGTTCAGTGCTTCTGTATTTTTATAAATGGCTAGAGCAGAGATTTGCCAAGAAAGAACATAGTACCCACGGCATCACAGGACAAGTTCTTAGGGTTGTCTGTTGGTCTCCTCCTCCAAACTGTGCCCTTCAGAGCTCTTCCCTCAGATCTTCCCTGGTCTGGCTTCTGCAGGAGCTTCCAGTGCTTGGTGACCCCGCCTTCGACCAGCTCCCTCTCTTCCTTCCTTCTCTCCTCTGACAAGGACTGGATCCAGGGAGCACATACTTTCTCTGAAGTTTCCCTAATTATGTGAATTTTAGCAATTCAGTTCAGAATCTGTGTTGCTCATGGTAAAATGAAAGTAGTAAGATGTTTTAGAATGGGACTGGGCAGCGGGGGTGGGGAGGGGGGCTGACAGGGAGGGTTCTCTCCCCTAGACTTTTTGCTACAGTCTTTGTTTCTCCCCCCTTGTTTTCTGTCATGTGTTTGAGGTTTAGAACAGAGATGGCAAGGAGATTTGATTGTTGAGCTAACTTCAACCCATTAAAGGTTTATGCTAGGATCCTACTGGTGAAAAGGACCCTGAGGCAATATCCAGACTGAGCAAGATAACATTCTCTGCTGGATTAATGTGACACTTCATGGAACAAATGAGTGTATTTACCATTCCTGCCCTAGGTGGTCAGTGCTTCTGGTTTAGAAGTGATCTTAAAGCAGGAAGACATTCACAAAGCAACCTGACAGGGAGGGAATGCTGACAGGGCACCCCCTCTTCTGGAGAGGAAAAGCAGAGGAGCAGGATATGGGGTAAGTGCTGGTTGCCTGTGTGGGGCACAGAGGAGTTCTCGCCACCTCTTCCACATGTGGCCCAACTCGTTTGATGCTGGTATCCTTAGCGTGGTTCTGCCTTTGGGGCAAGCCAGTTTAGGAATGAGTTGGTGGGCTGCCCAAGTCAAGGTTCTTACTGACAAAACCCCACTTAGTTCAGGCATAAAAGGCAGCCTGAATCTCCACAAGAGGTCGTAGGATCAAGACTGGAGGCTCTATGGCCAGGAAAATTCACAGTGATACATTTCTGAACTGCTCCTGCTGCAGAGAGAACTGTGTGAACACACCTGCAGACCAATCCTCCACCATGGGTTGGGGACCCAATCCTGGGCCCCTGTTCAGGATGCTGGACACCCTTTCCCACCCTCGCTAGGCATAAATTCTGCAAAGAGCCTTCTCCTTATGTCATGCCTGCTAAATTCTTCTCAGGCAGTTGCATCTGGTCTGTGTTGCTGTGCTCTAATTTTGAGGAAGCCTAGAAAAAAGAGATCCTGGCTTCTGTCTTGGCAGGCAAGACTCGGCTTAGAAATGTCCAAACACAAGAGGGGTATTCAAAAGATGCCAAGGCAGCCCAGGACACAGAACACATGTCCACTCCAGGTAGCCATGCAAATAGCATGGAGGGCACAGTTCAATTACAACACGGGGAACAGTCACATGGTTTCCTGTCCACTTAATTCAGTGATTCCTGTCCAACCCCATGGCTGATTTAAGCAAACTAGTTCCAGCACCCCTTCTCCCTTCACACTAGCCCCAGGGATTTTATACTTCCCTACTTCCTTCCGAAGGCTGTCACTGCCCGCTCCATGGAGGCAAACTGCACAGGAGAACATGGTGTCTGCAAGTCTCCTCCTTCTCAACAGCTCTCTTACCTACCAAGGATGCACACCGTCCATCTTCTTCTGTTTAAATTGAGTTGAAATTCACATAACAGAAAACTAACCATTTTAAAGTGTGGAATTTATTGATGTGTAATACATTAACAATATCCTGCAACAATTACCACTATCAAGTTTCAGAACATTTTTATCACCCTCACAGGAGACCCTGGATCCATTAGGCAGTCACTGAGCACTTTCCTCTTCTAGCCCCTGGCAACCTGCAATCAACTTTCTGTCTCTGTGCATTTTCCTGTTCTGGACATTTCATATAAGTGGGATCGTACAATAGGTAACCTTTGGTATCCAGCTTCTTCACTTAGCATAATGTCTACAAGGTTCATCCATATTGTAGCAGCCATTTTTATTTTAACATATTACATGAGTTTCCTGGGACTCCCATAAAAAAGTACTGCAGAGCAGGTGTCTCAAACAACAGAAATGTATTGTCTCAAAGTCTTGGAGGTTGGAAGTTCTAGATTAAGGTGTCAGCAGGGTCAGTTCCTTCTGAGGGCTGTGAGGAAAGAACCTATTCTAGGTCTTGTTCTTTGGCATGTAGATAGTCTTCTCCCTGTCTCTTCACATCATCTTCCCTCTCTTTGTGTCTATATCTGTGTCAAATTTCCTCTTTTTATAAGGACCCCAGTCATATTAGATTAGGGCCCACCTTAATAACCTCATTTAATCTTGGTTACATCTTTAAAGACCCTATCTCTAAAAAGAGCCACATTCTGAAGTACCAGGAGTTTGGACTCCAACATATGAATTTGGGGTTTATAAGTTGACCCACAACACATATTTTTATTACTAAAGATTAGAGAAAACAAGGGCTCTCCAAATGTTGTTGCCACAAAGAAGTCTGATAGATTTTTATCCTCTAATTGTTTGACCTTAGTTTGGCAGTTATCAGAAGCCCAAGGCCTTCTCTATCATCTGTGTCCTCAAGGTTGGTCACCTGTCCTTTCTTGAAGTTCTTTTTCAGATCATAATAGGCTTCCTTCTCCATGAAAGGGTCATTCCAGAATTTTTTGATGAGATTCTTCTGGCTATTGTGTGCCATCCCCTTGCACACAAAGAAAAACACCTTTATATTTCAAGGGCCTTCAGACACCCATTAGGCCAGGATGCTCAACACAGCCCCCTTTGGCCCTAGGACCCTTGAATATGCCCCAACCCTTGGCTTTCTGTTCCTCTCAGCTTTTCTTTCTCCCAGTCTTTAGGGACCTGGTCTCCCAACAAGCCGTAATGCAGGATAACAAGTTTAATCAAATCAACTTGTCCTTGCTGCTGAGTGGGCCTTCCAAAAACACTTGAGGTCTTTTCCCAGGTACAACAATGTCCCTAAAGAACAGAATACTGACAGAATCCTGAGGCCAGGAGAGAAGTGAAGCACCAAGCCCCGACAGCTGGGATTGCCCTGTGCTCGATATTTACTCTCCTGTCCCTTTCTTTTTCCTTTCCTCTTCGGGCACTTGAGGTCAGACTTACTGAATGATAAGGAATCACAGCCCAGTGGAAGAGACTCTCCCAGTAAGGTATGACTTGATATGTGATGAAGTAGCCAGCTGTCAGCACTGAGCTGATCAAAAAGAGAAGGTTTCAGTGGTGAGACGCCCACTCGAAAGAATGCATGAGATGCTGATTTGAGAATGAAAGGTCAGGCACCAACTTTATTGTGGGGAGTGCATGCTTCTGTGCTGGGGAATGCATGGGCTTTACATACATCAGAGAACAATAGTGGCATTCTGCCACACATGCGTGATACAATAAGCTGAGTCATACTTACATCGGTTAGGTGCAAGTGCCCTACTACATTAATGTAACATTCTAAATTTGGAGTCCTATCCCTAGCCACGAGCCTGGATCACAGACAGACATAGGACCCACAACAGCCATGTTCAACACCCTGGGCTCAGTCTGTCCATTTACCGAATGGGTGAATTCTACCACCCTTCTTAGCTCATGAGCCCCTTAGAATAATGGATGAGAAATCACTTAAAAGGCAATGGAAAAATAAAGGACATTTTTATCCAATTGTTTATTCATTTAGTTCTGCAATAAACATCCAATCGAGCTTCATGCAGGGATGGAGCCCCAGGGGATGTTCTCTGAGCTCGCTTAGCCTTTTCTAACCTTATCTGAACAATTTCTCTTGCTCCCATGAAAGAAAATCCAACGCTTCATTTAGTGAATTAACCTCAGATGTTAGAAATGATTTCTTCATAGCTATAGGGAGGCTGTCCAGGTTATGTCAAAATACTGTTCAGAAGGGGAGGCCAAAAGCCAATGTATTGGAAAAGCAATCTGGATTTATCTGAAAAAGAGATTTATCTTTCAGAGACCAGGGAGCAAAGCCAGGGATTGGTGAGAGCTCACAGATCAATTCTCTTTTAACCTTTGAACTGTGAGACCGTGTCACGCCATTCTGAGTTCAGAAGGGCCAAGGCCTCTTCAAAGCAAAACAATAATCGTTTTGTATAGAGTAAAACAGATGAAGTGGAAGGAATATGTTAACCAGCAGTGTAATGGGCAATTGCCTGTGTTCGCAAGATGTACAAGCCCTGTTTCCACACGATTCCATATGCTACATTAACTTTAGCCTCCAAGTAAGAATTTTACTCAGACGTGAAATAATTGTTCCTTCAACATCATGTGACAACAGAGAAATGCCCAGTATTAATACTGACACATTCTAATCCATCCTAATGTGTAAAGTAAGTGATTTCCCTAAATGCTGTGGCAAATCTTAAAGGTGCAATCCCTCCCCTGTCTGAAGCCAAATTTAATCTATGTTACAAATTAGCGCTCCAGTGCTAGAGAAATAATTTATGCTCCCTGGCATGCAGGGGCTCTGTGCACTTCCAATCGTATTTATTACACTGACTAAAATGAAGGAGGAGGGTGCTTGGGGGCAGGAGGCTGGAGAGGAAGAGAAAAGTTCTGGCAACTCCAACTGTTCCTTATGACTTCTTCCTGCAACCTGTCCATCTGGTTAGACTAGAAAGCATCCACATTGCTTTTTACAAAACATACTTTGCCAGCTGTCAACACTTGAGTGATCTCATCTGCAGTCTCATCGAGATTTTGGGATGCAGTTTGTCCAAGCCAGGGCATTTAAATGCATTTATTAAAGACTGATAGATTCAAGATGTCCTACAATGTGTGAGGTTACGTCCCACCAGCCTTTCGTTTAAGCCTCCTGACAACCAGGCGGTGTAGACCAGGACTCCGAAACTGAGTGGCCATCAGAATCCTGAAAAGCATGTTCCAACAGCTTTCTGGACCACCCTCTTAGATGCCCTGACTCCGCAGGTCTGGGGTAGAACCTGAGAATCTGCATTTGTGACAAGTTTTCAGGCAGTGATGCTGCTACTGCTGTGTGAGATCAGCTGACACAGAGATTGGCTCCATTTTCTGTATGAGAAGCACAGGATCACACAGAGGGAAAGGCCTCCATCCTGAGCCTGGTAACACACACCCCTGCTCCTTCCCTGCCATGCTGTTTCTGGCTCAGAGAATCTGGTTCTTCATCTGCTCTGGGCCTCACGTTATTCCCTGGCAACGCCTGAGTTCCTGTTTTTAGTCCAAAATCCACTTTTCGAAATGAAAGAGGCAGAAAGCAAATGGTGGCCACAGTACCTGCCCCCTTGCCCATCCATCTTCACCGCTCCTTCAGAACAGGCAGGAGCCTTGCCTCTATTTGACCCTCCATCTGCTCTAATAGAAAACCTTTATGGCATTTTTCTCCACTTTTTTAGCAGCTCCTGGCATGCAGGGCTCTCACTTCCTTGACAATTTTCTTGCAAATCCATCCCGGCCATGTGCCCTCATTTCCAGATGTGCTGTTTTTATACCTGAGCTCTGCATACACTTTTCTCATGAATTTTCTTTCACCTTTCTCCCTTTTCAGGGCCTTGTGAAATTGTGCATTCAGTGCTTGGTGTCTTGTTAAAGCGTTCAACCTCCGGGAATGGTACCAATTGTTCTCCTGGGTCTTTTGATACCCAGTACAACCTACACAGAGTCCTGACTGCACAGAAACCCCTCTTCACCTTGATTACCAGAAACTTATGCTGTTCTCATTTATTCCCAGGACCCCAGTCACTTCTACTTCACCAACCAAGTTTATTCTTCTGGTTGGAGTTAAGCCCAGAGTAATAGTCTACTCTCCTTGCCTCTTCTACCCTCTAGGAAATGACATTGGCAGACGAGTCAAAAATATGTCAGACACTTTGTATTCACTTGAGGGGACCTCCCCATTGATGTATGGGTCTGCACACCTTTTTCTGTCACTTGCACTTTGACTCCAGGCTAGCTGGGGGATTTCTAACACCCATGTGGATCCTCCTCTGAGCCAAATGCCTTTATTCTATCTCCTCTCCCAAATTCTTTCCAGGTGCTTCCATGCACCAACGAGAGAACATTCAACCAGAGCGAGGTTCCCTAGGAACACAGAGCTATTCCTACATAGTGTAGATCCCAAATAGAGTTAGTGTCCTAGCATACACACACACACACACACACACACACACACACACACACACACACACACACACAGTTTCAATTTACGCAGCCTCACTGTTGTCTATTGCAGCAGTCTCCAACTTTTTTGGCATGAGGGACTGGTGCTTCTATGAAAATCTAATGCCGATGATCTCAGGTGGAGCTGAGGCGATGATGCTAATACTCTAGGCAATGGCTGCAAATATAGATGAAGCTTCACTCGCTTGCCCACCACTCACCTTCTGCTTTGAGGCCTGGTTCCTAACAGACCATGGACCAGTACTAGTCCATGGCCTGGGGGTTTGGGGCCCCTCATCTTTTGCACATACTGGGTTTATATGTAAAATTTTGTTGGAAGAAGGATTTAGTACAATCTCATTATTTTTTATCATAGATATAGAAGGTGAGGGCTTAGAAATTATTTATACAAAATGTAGTGTGAATCAGTGTTGCAGTCAGGGATATTCTGCTTTCCTCTCTGTTCACCTCTTCCTTTTCTTCCTCACCTCCTCCATTTTATTCCCCTTTTGGCATCCTTTTATCATACCACACTGCTTCACAAATTGCTTTTTCATAAAGCAGTTGATATTAATTAGATATAAAATGGCTGTTTAAAAAGTAACTTGATGAGATTTAAAATTCTTAATTCCGTGAAGTTACATGTAATAAGTATTCCCTGTCATGTACTGGGCTATAGAGTTTTTCCTTGGTGAGTCTTATAAAATTCTACCTCCCACTAGATTCTCATGAGCCATTTTTCCTTCCAAATCTCTGTTTTTCTGCATAATAAAATCTGCTCCACAATGCTCAGAAGCAAAATTTCTTATATTATTCTTTTCCTAATAAAATTAAGTAAAGTTTCAAAGACCCGTAGCAGGATTGTTTCCATACAGTTGTCAGCTTAATGGGCCCCTCCTCTTCTATAGGGTTATATCAAAGTCATGAGTCTCATGAGGTGGAGAGGAGATCAAGCCATTCATACATTCTGGAAGACTCCCTGGCCCATTGTGGTTGCCTCTGAGACATTCCTGCTCCAAGTCCACAAGGCAGGTTCTCTAATCACAGAGTACATTCTCATCTACCAGCCTTAATAGGCTCTTCTTCAGGTCTCCCATCAACTTGGTGTTTGGAATCAATCCCTATGAAATCCCTATGCCACCTCTCTCAGGGTCCTTCCCATCTTAGGGTGCTATGTGAAAGCACCACTTTCTATATCCTCAACTGGTCTCAAAAATGACCCTGGCTCAGCTTCACATCCCTCCCACCATTTAGCCTTCAGTATTGTGACAATCCAGAGAGAAGAGTGGAAGACTCTCATTTCATCTTTGTAATGAGCCCAGAATATCAAGTTGGTACAGATGTCATAGTGATGTTATTTCTAAACAATTTTTATAAACTTCAGTCCAGTAGTCATCAGTCTAGTAGTAGAATAACTGCTTGCTTTCTTATTATCTTTGCAAACAGTTCTTTGGGGCACAAGGTTGCTTTAGTCCCAGTCCAAAGGTTATTTTGCCCTGAATTAACATTGCAGATTTGAATCATAGGATTTGAAGCATAAATCCAAAGGTTATTTTTTTCTGAATTAACATGGCAGAAGAAGATTTGAAACATAAGACATGCAAGGTAGCTTCTGTGGCATGTTAACTCCAGCTCCATTTTAAAGTGTCTCCGTTTGTTTGTTTGACATCTACTTAGGCACATGTGGAAGGTGTGTAAAAGATACACAATCAATATTTTAATTTTTATTGTAGTTAGTGTGAAAAAAATCCAAGTTTATTCCTAGGAAGGCATTAACTATTCTTACCTCCTGGAACACTGACGATATACCTATAGGTTGTGTCACATGTTTCATGTTCTGAATTTTTTTTCTTCTTTCTTCCTCGTCATGTCAGTGCATGCTTTAGCTCTTTCTTTTGCTTAACTGTTCCTGAAAGAAATGGGATGAATGTTGTATGTTCTCATGGGCCTTACAATGAGATCACCAGAGGTGTGGGGAAGGGACAATTGTAGCAAAAGTTACAGACCATGGGAGCTCCTGTTTATGGTATACAGTTTCAGTTTTGCAAGATGAAAAGAAGTCTGGAGATAGATGGTGGTGATTGTTAAACAATATAAACGTACTTCTTACCCCTGACCTTAAACTTAAAAATGGTTAACATAACGCATTTTATGTTATATATATATATATTATCATAAACAAACAAACAAACAAATAAATAAAGCTACTGGACTGTTATGGGAAGAATTCTCAGCACTTCCACCCAGCAGCCCTGCCCCCAAACAGAGGGGCTGGAAGCAGAAGATGTTCAATTGTGACACATTTTGATAAAGTATGCTAAATTATATGCTGGTGGCATTAATAGCAATCAGGCTCGTCGAACATGGGATCTAATGGCTCATAAATGAGATGCAAGTTCATTTTTACAGACCCACTATAATAAACTAATTATTTTGGAACTCTCAATTATGCATTTTTCAAAAAGCTGAATTGCATTAAAAACATGTTATGGCTTTATAGATCCTGTCTGTGGGGAGAGGATGAGATACATCTGCTCCACAAGTGCCCAGGGAGAGAGAGAGAGAGAGAGAGAGAGAGAGAGAGAGAGAGAGAGAGAGTCACAGGCAAGAGATAAAGAATAAGCCAGCTGCCAAATGACAAATGTAGTGAAGGAAGACAAAGAGCTGTCAGTTTCCTCATCAATTACGGTCGGTCGCTAACCCAGGAGAGAGCAAATTGCTGCAGCCATCAGAGATGGCTCTGTTAGAATTATGGAGTTTGAGATCTCCACTGATTTATTCAGTGCTGAGGGTACAGAGAATGTCTGTTGCTTTGGGATTAAGATTTCTCTGCTCAAAATCATCCAGAAGCTCAGGGATAGCCCGCCAATGTCAGAAACACTCTGGCTCTGTATTTGTAGGTGGAAGGACGTGTCTGACAGGCCTGCCAAATACACCAGAAGCTGCTGACATGCCCCTGAGGCCCTGGTGAGGCATTAGGGAGCATGCCAAAAGGGGGCTGACATGCCATAGCCACTGTCAGGTCATTAAAGGGAGGGCCTCTAAAGGATAGAATGTCTGCGCCAGTTTCTGAAGGGCCCGTGCACCCACCTGGTCACCTGCATGGCTAGTTGAATTTAAATCCAGTCAGCCAACCTAATATAAGGTGGAGGTGAGGTTGTTTAAGGTTTAGTCTTATTATCTTTATAAAACATTATATGCCCACTGTAGAATAACGGATATGACTGCTTTACAACCTCATTGTGCATAAGGTTGGTCTCATCAGTTTTATTTTTTCTAAGAATAACTGAGCCTCTTTACATCTTACTAGCAGGACTTCTCATTTTCTTTCTTTTTTTTTTCTTCCTTTCCTCCTTTCTTCCCTCCCTCCCTCCCTCCCTGCCTCCTTCCTTCCTTCCTTTCCTCCTTCCTTCCTTCCTTTCCTCCTTCCTTCCTTCCTTCCTTCCTTCCTTCCTTCCTTCCTTCCTTTTTCCTTCCTTCCTTTCTTTCCAAAAATGCTGGGGGCTTACATGGTCCAAAATGGGGCAATCTACTTCTGCCCTCAAAAGAAATTTATACTGCAGTCTCTGCCTCAGCTACTACCACCCTTGAGAGTATCACGTGTTAGGGCTGGGGGTGCTCTGCACAGTGCCTGATTGTCAAGAGAGTAACGTCCTCCCTATATGCTTCCAAAGCTGCCAACCACCGATCACAGTTTCATCAAGCAAAAAGTCCCCTGTCCTTCAGACAGAGCTCTGGTGAGTGCTCTGAATGTAGGCGCCCAGGGTCACAGACCCTGTTGCTCTTTTTCCAGCTCCCACACACCACTGCTCTTAGGGTGCCTACAGCTCCAGAGAGCTGGTTGCTGGAGGTGGCTTATTGCACTGCATGTCGTCCTTCATCTGCTGCCAATTGGCCTTCCAGAGAGAATAATTTTTTAATAGCAGGCTGAGCTCCCTCTGGAAGGATGGATATTATAATTGACCCTATAGTCCCAGAACCGCTGTGCATCTTTCATCCCCAAGGACTCAGCGCTGGTGGCCACAGAGCTCATCCTTCTCAACCCTCAAAACCAGTGTTAGATTCAAATCTCTTTCTATAGTGTGTCCTCCCGTCCCCCACTTCTCAGGAGTATGACCACTTCAGGGAGTCAAGTGAAGCCAAAGTATCCACAGGCTTTTGGAGAAACAGGAGGTGTAGGTGAATTGCTCACATCACACTCTAGAGAAGAAAATTTCATGAATCTCATCACCGTTGGAAGGAGCACACTGCCCCACCCATAGATAACTATCAATCTGCTAAGCATCTTCTTTCCTTTTTCATTGTCTCCTATGAGAGCTGTATGGCAATGCCATGTTCCTTCTAAAGTATACCATTTTTGTTTTCATCATGTTAACATTTGTAAAACTCAGGTGTGTATGTTTGATTGTCCTATACATATATTATTTAAAATTATGATTACATTAACATATTGTTACAATCAAAAAATTAGAAAAACTGAAATAAATTCTTTCAAATACATTAATAAAACATTTAATTTTTCTTAGCAAATTGGGATTATACCATTCACATATAGTTTGTAATCTACTTTTTTTGGTACTTGCTATTATATCATGAATATAACTATTATCATTAAATATTCTTCAAACTCATGGTATCATGTGTTTTACTAAAAATAAACTATTTACAAATGAGTCTTAATTTAATTGTCCACTTACCTATTCTTGGACATTAAAACTGCTCTCTAAGCAGGAGAATCTATATGTTATGAATATTCTTATATATAAATCTTTGTCTACATCTTTGATTATTTTCTTTACATAAATTCCTAGAAGTATAATTGCTATCAAATAATATGGACATTTTAAAGACACTTGATAAATATTACTAAAATACTATTCAAAGACCTATTTTATTTATAAGAGCATGCCATTATTTATTTCTCTGGTTATTTATCTGTGCTAACCTTGAGTATTATCATTAAGAAAATAATTTTGTAATTTAACAGTCTAAAACTACCTTATTTGGATTTGTACTTCAATCATTATTAACAAGAATGAGAATTTTTATATACCATTTTTAACCAAATGTATTCTCTCTTTTGTAAATTGCCAGTTCTTACACTTATCTACTTGGCTAATGATATCAGAGTGCTCTTCTTATCAGTATGGACAAATATGTACATAGAAACCCCCTTGATCTATCAAAATCAGAGATGATAAACAGACAGAAACAAAGGTGATTAATTTTATCTCCCACTGTAAGGTAGCATTGAAGGCGCTGAGCCTTTGATCTCTGAATCTCTAGTAGCCAGCCCAAAAAATGTTAAGTGAATGAATTGGTTACAAATAATAATAAGACCCTGTAGATGCCATATTTGTGGCAAGTATTTGCCATTACATATTTTTATGTTCACATGGGTAGAATCTTTCTGATCTGTTCCTTTGTGGGTTCTCGTACTGCATCTAAACCACGGAGGTCTTCCCCATCCATGGGCTTATTAAATATTTAATTCTATTTCCTGCTTGTTTTCCCACTGTTTGCTGTTTTACATTTAATTTTATTCCTCATGTTCCTAATGGAAGCCAAGCAGCTGGCCCAGGCCCACCGATGGTTCTTTGAACCGAATGTGTAGGCAAACAGGCTCCTTCAACAGAGAGGGCACCTCAGGAGGTAGCTTATTGCACTGCATGTCATCCTTCATCTGCTGCCAGTTGGCCTTCCAGAGAGAATAATTTTTAACAGCAGGCTGAGCTCCCCCTGGCAGGACGGATGTTATAAACACCAGTCCTCTCCTCACAGTATGGAGCTTCACACTAAATCAGCTCATTTTCCTCCCCCATCTGAGAAGCAGGCCAAGCAGGGGCTTTATTTACAAAGGTTAAACATTCCTCTAATTGGATTGCTGGCATTTAAGCTTGGAGCCCTCTCCCCTGCCTCTTTGTCCCTCTCATCTGTACCTGGAGAAGTGCCTGAGAGAAATGCCAAGGGAAGATTTGATTTTAATGAAGAAGAGATGAGACCAGTCCCTTTGGAGACTTATGTTATGGCTTGGAGCCACCATAAACTAATGAATTGAATCTCAGAAGGTCCCCAGCCACTTGATTATGGAGCAGAGGAAACACAAGAACCCCCTAGACTGGGGAGAATCAGGATTTGGAACACACATGGCTTGTTGTCCACGAAGAGCTATTTGCATACCATGGTATTTTCAACTGTACATTTATTGTCTGGCTACCCTAAAGCAATCTCAAGGTCATATGTTGCCATAAAGAATACCAATGAGAGACAGGACCAAATTTCACTCCAAGCATGGCCACTTTCTAGCTGGTAACAACAGGCATGTCACAGCCTCACAAGACCTCAAGTCCCTCACTCATAATTCTCCTAAGTTCTCACCCATTTCTAATACACCGTCCCCCCTTTCTTTCTATCTCAGTAATGCTAATAGTGTACATGAAAGGTCAGTGATAATATGAGCAGAGGGAGGGCACAGGATAAACACAGAAATGACCACATTTACATGTTCTCCTGTGTCACTATGTCAACTCCAAAGATCAAAAGCCTACCTTGTATAAATGCTAAAACTAAGAAGTAGAACTCTTTTAGGTTGGATTCAGCTGTCTAGTTCCTAAAATGAAGGAAGAGAAACAAAGCGTGAAGAAAGCATCTTCAAAGAAAAATTAAAACAAGACAAAAACAAGCAACCACAGAAAAAAATACATGCTCATTAAACACCGGTTTGGATCAGGCATATACATATACATGATATTATTCACATTCTGCAGATGCAGGAATGAACAATGAGAAAAAAACACATTCCCCCACCCTTCCCAATGGGCAGGAAGCTTCATGAGGGCTGGATTTCTTTGTTGTTGTTTTAGGTTTAGGTTTGTTTGGGGTCTATCACATTGTGGGCACTCAAGTAAATATTTCTTGAATTAATTGATAAATTGATTTAAATTAACCCAAATCCAAAATAACACCAGTAGAGATAAACCATGGTCTTTGTGTCTATCAAAATCTGGCAGGGCCAGAAAGCAAACTCAGATAGGGTTTTGAGGAAATTTTTAATGAAGAGACCGATTACAGACAGGGGTGTGTGCAGTGTAAGGGCACCAGCAAGAGATAGTGAGGCACCACCCCTAGGCCTGAAGCAGGAAGAGAAGTAAAGAGTACTGTGTGAAGCAAGTCAAGACCTTGAGTCTGTCACAGAAGAGAAGTCAGAGAGAAAAATAAAACAGGGAGGAAAGAGAAGGAAGAACACCTGCTTATACTCTCATCCCACACTGTCATTCTCTGCCAGCATCTTCCATTTGTCAAATCTAAGGAGCAGCCCCAGGACCTAGGAGACAAGGTTATGCCATCCACAGAGATCAGCCTCCTGGGACACAGAGTTGGGCACAGATGGGCGGAGAAAGAACCTGGAGGCAAACAGAGACTAATCACAGTTCAATCTTTTAACTGCATGCCTCAGCCTCAACCCCACCCTGTACTTCAAAGAATACTTAAGAGCAATAAATGCAGTGGAAGATGGAGAAACCAGAATTGATCACTCCAGGAACCTGCTTCACTTCTCATTTGAAGCATCTAAATTATACCCAACTATTTTTAAGGTTTGTCTAAAAGCCCTAGTGTTTGGGAGCTCACCAGCAGCATAACATAGGGCTGACTTTAAAGAGATTAGGCTTTACGTAAAAAGCCTAGAAATTTTTTCCTATGGTTTTCCATCTGCAGAATTTCTAACACCTTCAGTTTTCTCATCTCTCTGCCTCCCTACCCTACACCCAAGATTTCAATGGCCTCACATAAACTTTGGCTGGCTAGATTCCACTTCCAAAGGTGTCATGGATAAACACCGATCAGATAGCTTCATTTGTGCCCGTATTTGTATATCTTTTCACTTTTCCCTCAAGTAGTCCGAAGTCAAATATTCTGTATCTGTCTCTAGCACCTCTTACTTATCTCCACACCCATTTCTATTTTCCCAGTGTCAATCTAATGTATTATGGAGAATGCAGCCCAACTCACATCATGGACTCAGAGCTATAAAAAGTACAAAATATCATCTCACCTAACTGCCCATCTGAAACTTGGGTGTGCTAGAGTCATCCCTTGCTTGAACCTTAGGGGCTCTGCACTGTAATTTCTTTTTTGGGATTTGTCAGAGGTACCATACACCAACTTTACATGCCCCATATAACTAGAATACCATGTTGTCAACAGGTTGTAAGGTCCAAGCGTCAAAACAGTTTGAAATGCATTCTAGACCTGTTGCAGGGCCTTCTGCTTAGGGCCTGACTTGAACCTGGCACCCATTGGGTTACTCACTGAATGGATCAGAACAGTATCCCTAAATGTGTAATAGAAAGTCTCCAAATTCCAAACAGATCCATTAAGCATTGTATCTCTTTCTTCCTGGTGAGCAGCATAAACTACAGCAACTTATCTCTCACTTGAAAAAATATATATATACCCAACACTCCCTGACCACTTGGAAATTAGAAACTTTATGTGGCAGGTCCCTGAATTTTCATTGGATTTTTCCTATTCTCTGGCATATGTGTGTTTTACTAAGGCAGTGGGTATCAAACCTTAGCATGCACTAAAATCATCAAGAGTGCTTGTTAAAACCTAGATTTTTTCATGTACTCCAAGGGTTTTTTGATTGAATTGTTTCAAGGTATAGCCTGATAATTTGCCTTTCTAATAAGCTTCCAAGTGCTGTTCCTAGCCAGGGGCCACACTTTGAGAATAACCATACTGACAAATCTAAAGTACTTGCTGATTCTTGGTCACTAGATCCAGATAACACAATCTCATCAGTGTAACACAAACATTATGGTCAGTGATATATCAAGACCATCGAGGTTTCTCCAGACTGTTATATCAGTAAACAGAAGCATCTCTATGGATCTGAGGTAGAATTGTGAAAGTATACTCCTGCCCCTGTCATACAAAAGCAGTTAACTTATGATTTTTACTGATAAGAATAGAAAAAGAAAGTTTGGGCAGGTCAAAAACTGTATTCCAGATGCAGCATGGGGAAGAGGAAGATATATATCAATTAGCTCCAGCAAAGCCAATATATCTGGAACAATAGCTTCAATTGGAGTCTCCACCTTGCTCTGCTTATAGTCATTCTCCAAAATCCATCCACTTTCTGCACAGGCCAAAAGGAAGAGTTAAATGGGAGTGTACTAGAATCACCTTCCTTACCTATCAAGTCTTTTACAATGGCAATAATCTCTGCTATTCCCCAAAGGTTACATTGTTATATATATTTAGCAATATATAACATTTTTACAACATAAAAATGTATGCATTATCTATAATAATATATAAAACATTATTAAATATATGTTACATATATGCATATATATAATTACAGTATATATCACAATAATTGCATATGTATTTATACACACACGTGTTGAATGTAC
Organism: Cynopterus sphinx; assembly: GCA_030015415.1. NCBI lineage: Eukaryota > Metazoa > Chordata > Mammalia > Chiroptera > Pteropodidae > Cynopterus > Cynopterus sphinx. The sequence continues at coordinate 84,006,445 of CM057379.1, read as the reverse complement.
ATATATATATATGTTCAAGAAATGGCGAAATTAATCTATAGTGACAAGAATCAGAGTAATGGTTGCCTCTAGAATTTAGAGATTGACTAGAAGAAGGCATCAGAAAACTTTCTAGGGATGATGAAATTGTTCTATATTTATGAAATTTATGAAATTGTATTGTTAATATTTGTGCTTTTCACTATAGGTAAATTTTACCTCAATTTTTAAAAATATAAAAGTAAAAAAAAAATCAAAATAAGGATAAGGCCACTACTATCTTACTTCTTGTGTCTGCATGTAGTACATAAAATGTTTCCTCTAGGAAGATGTAACCTCGTGGGCATATAGCTTAGCTATGAGTAATCAGTGTCTTTGTACAAATTAGCTAAAGAGATCTCTTCCTCCAGGTAATGGTTGAGCATGGCTCCCTCAACTAAATGCCTTTATGTAGGATACAACCTACATACCTATATAAGGCAGTCCTAGGTAAGAGAGTTATAAATGCATGTTGCTGATGGCCCATAAGTTCTACCACAAAAGCATCAATAACAGGGTTTGAAGGATATTCTCAACTCACAGTGGTCAGTTATCTGGTTGTGTTGCCATAGGCCTGGCTGCAGATTATAAACATCGTTCTGTTACTTTCTCTTAAAAACCAATTCTGGTGCCGTGGACCAATGAGGTCATTAAAGACTTTTATCTTCAGGCTTATGAATGATATTGACATGTGGCTACTATCTATATATTACTTGGGTTAAAATAACATTTTGACTGGTTTCTGTTATCCTAGAATTTATAATTTCTAATTTTTAAAGGAATTTTAACCCAAACTTCAGCTCAAAGAGAGAGAGTACCCCGTTGGTAAATGCTAATATTTCAACCTATAAAAAATAGCATTTTATCATATTTTACGGTACAAAAATCTCTTTAGTTTGATCCAATATATTTGTCTCTCAAACTACAGCAGTGCTCACAAAGTCCTACCTCTGGGCACAAAAAGAATAGAGAGAATTTTTTAATAGCACATAATTCAAATATTTTCCTGCATTTGATTATAGTGATTTAAAGGGAAGATCATATTAGTCGAATTATAACCAACCAATCATTTGCAGAATATAAAGTGGACAGTTGGAAATGAAACAAACACCTATATATTCTGTGGCAAACCTAATTGCATATTAACTGAACTGAAGATCTATTTAATTATGTTATCGTGTTTGTTTCCCATTTTTGAGCTTTCCTTGATAACAGGAGATAAAACAGCCTAGTTAAACAGTCCACTAGATGAGCATGGTAATTTTTGTGCAGCCCACCCAGTGCTTTCAATGATTGCTTCCTCCCTGACATTTGTGCCAATTATTCTCCAGTTGTTATTGACCTTGTTAGTAATTAGCGGCTATCGGTAAGGCACTTTCAAATGTTCTCTTTTGCCCAATGTTTTAGCACCTATCCAGTGACTCCATTGATTTGGTGTGTGACAACTGGCTGGATAGAAGAGATCTGGCTCATTCTCTATGCCTAAATCTCAGTGATGATAACTTTGGTTAGAGAAGGAAGCATTAGGCATCTATAGTCTATGATGTTCAATGGCTCTGAGAAGAATAATTCTTCAAAAGCCTTGAGGGATGAGTTTGGGCCAAAATGATGCAATGAGCTCAGAAATGAAAGAAATCTCATTTAAAATGGAAATTCTAAATGTAAGACATGTCAAGACAGAATGGTTGAGGATGTTATACTGGAAAAAGTAGACAGTTCAGGAATCAAGAATTCATTTTACACTTCTGTTCCCACCACATCATGCAGCCACTTAATTGGCCATCTTCAGATCATCTCATGTGAGTTGCCCGATTCCTGGGAAAAATGAATGAAAAAAAATCCAATGTTGGCAAGTACCTTCCCTTAAGGGACCTAAATTTCTTTATCAATAAAATGGATAGGAAAAGGGCCACTCACTGCTTTTACTTTGGTAAAATTTCAGTGAATCAAACATTTCTCTCAGACCCAATCCTGAGTAGATGCAATTCTTAATTTATAATATTTATTCATCTCAAATATGTAATCAATGAAGCTAATTTTAGGGGGAAAAATATCAAAGAAGAAAAATGAACAAAAGTTTTAAATCACCCATTACCTCACTATTCCAAATTAACTACTGTTAATTATTTTGTATAGTTTCTTTCAGATACTGAAAATGTTTTTATTCATCTTTATTATAAATATTGTTTTGATAACTTTTTATTTCTAATTAGTATATTCTGAATATATTGTCTATAAATGTTTTCTAAATCATTACTTAATGACATTACCTTATCATATAAATATAACTTATTTAATCAGCTCTGTATTATTGAATATTTATTTGAAGGGGGATATAAATAATACTGAAATATATATTCCTATAATAAAGGTTTTGAATATAGCTTTAATTATTTCCTTGAAATACAAATCTGGAAATGAAATTCTGGATTAGCATCAATGCATATTTTTAAGGCTCTTAAGTATCCTATCAAGTTATCATTTAGAAAGATCATACTTTCCACCATTTGCACTCCCACTATTGTGTTGAACTCGCAGTCACATCTAACCTCACCATCATGCAGTATTACTGTATACATTTTTAAATCTTAGCCAATGAATTGAATAAAAAGAGCATCTTACTACTTTATTTTGCATTCCTTTGATTACAAGTAGAGCATTTTTAATGGTTTATTTGAGAGCTTTGTTTTGTTAAGAGTAATTTCATTATATTATTGTCTATTTGTATTCTTCTTAATACAGTTCTATTCTCCAAGCTGCTACAAAACACTTGATTTTCTTTGTAAGAAACGTTTTACCTTCATATTCTTAATTAAAGAAGAAGGCCCAGAAATGAGGTATAAATCAGTTTGGTCTTCACAGGCAAACTGTGCTGATGATGTGTTTTAAGTCCATGGAAGTCAGATGATAAATGGCCAGTGTAGCCTGTGGAAATAAGGGCTGGCCCAAGGATCCTTCTCAGGCAATCCTGGCTTCACACCTTCCCTGGGAACTGTTCTTCTATAAGTCCACAGTGACCTCTTAATTGTTAAATTATAAATCTCCCTCCCTGACTACTTAGATCCTCTGCAGAAATTTCTTTCCATTGTTTTTAACCAAACTTCCTTCTCTTGGCTTCTCTGAAACTTATCACCCCTGGGTTTCCAACCATTGTTTACTTCCCTTTTCAGCCTGCTCCACCAGCTCAGCTCCTTTGTTCATTCATCTTACACTTCTTTTTTCTCTGGCTTGGCATTTATATTAGTTTCCCAGGGCTGCTACAACTAAATATCACAAACCAGCTGGCTTAAAGCAAGAGAACCATATTGTCTCATAGTTCAGGAGGCTAGAAGTTCAAAACCAAGGGGTTTCAGGGTCATGCTCCCTCTGATGGCTCAAGGAGAGAATCCTTCCTTGTCTCTTCTAGCTTCTGCTATTTGTCACAATCCTTGGAAATCTTTGGCTTCTGTCAGCATCACTCCAGTCACAGGGCCATCTTCTTCCTGTATTTTAACATTGTCTTCCCTCTGTGCATGTTTATCTTTGTGTCCGAATTTCCCCTTTTTCTAAAGACACCCATCATACTGGATTAGAGATACCTAATCACTTATATAATTAAACATGTATAAAACTCTCAGATACAGAGAAACTAACCCAAATATTTTTGGGGTACACATAATTTGGATAAACCATTGGTAAATAAGTATAGTTTAATATTATTGGTTTACTAAAATAACTGAGTCCTCAGAGTTATCATACATATTTAAGCTAGCGTATCAAATAAATGTTTTAAAAATGAATTTTTCAACAATAGTTGTGTTTTATCATTTCTGCTTTAAATGGTTTCCAAAAGCTTTTTGATAATTTGCAACCAAGTTGTAGGTTTGTGGAAAATCTCGAAAAAGAAAACTTAGGAGACCAAAGCTAGCTAGTTAAGAGTGGATGAATTTATTTGTAACGTTTTTTATCTTTTTCTTTTTTGAGCTTTATTATCAATACTGATGAAACCTAGAGTTTCGTTTTCTCTCTATTAAAACAACAAAGTTTACTTGGACCATTGGTCTGCTCTTTATAAGAGATTATAAGAAATTTTTCTTTTGAGGGATCTGCCTGTGTTTTATCAGAATTGTTTCCTATGCTTTATGTTAACTCTCATGTCCTCAACTATGTAAGAGAACCCAGTCTTTTAAAAGAGCTAAGTTTTGGTTTGGTTTTGCAGCCATGTTGCCATCTGTAGTTACTTTTGAAATCTTTTATTATTTCTTTGGCTAAATAGGTAGCTAAGTTTTGTTTCATGGTGACCTTTAATCCTATTTAGTCAAGTGTTCAAATCTTTTGACATTTTTGACAACTTTGCCTTCCCCAAATTAAATCCTAAAAGAAATCTTTTTGCCCTCAAACTGAATTTGATATTTTCCATCAGGCCCCTGGGAAATATCAAAAAAATTATTTTTCACCTTGGAAAATGAGGAATGAAAAGCTTTATAAAATAAAAAATGCTTATCCTTCTCTAAGTTATATTTGTATGGCTAAATATTTTTAACATAAGTATTTTAGAAATTGTTTAAAGTTCCCAGAGATTTGTCAATGCCCTCATTTTCCACATGCCTTGATGCTGCTTTACCTGATGTTAGACAAAAATTGTATTATCTAAATAGTCATAAATGCAGCCATTATTTTAAAACATTGAATGTCACAAAAGTAACCAAATTTCTTTGTCAATTGTGTCATTTTTATAATGAACTCTCATCAAATCTTTAATCATGGATATTTTAAGTCTTTTGTCATCCACATATATTTTTTTGCTTTATTCTGATCCTTATCAAAAAACATCTGCAATCAGCTACAGGCCAGAGCACTTCGTTTTCAATAAAAGCAACTATTTCTGGAACCCATGGAAAGGACTCTAAGATACTCTGGGGTTCAAGCTTCTGATGACATTGCTTGAACAACATTGAGATTGTACCACTAAACTGAGTAAGAATTTTCAGAATAGGGAAGTGAATGGGTTCATAAAATGGCTAACCCAAGATCAAACAGAAAAAGAATTAATTACATGGGATTGAATGAACTGATGAAGAATGATTATGATTCTTTGATGGCTTTTGTTTGTAATATTGCTAGTCTTTTAATGTTCTATTTTTGACAGATAAGGACCCCCTCTTCCTTTTTGCTTTAGCTATCTAAAACTCACAACAATTTTGTAAACAGAAATGAAACATTTATCTTTTTCTCCTTACACAGAATTCAGAATGTCTTGTTGAGTATTTTGTCACGGCAATACAAGGCATGGCAATACATGAGTTCAATAAGACTCTGTCTTCCTTATAACAGAGTGTGACTGGAAACACTGGTTATGTAGCCAAGGTTTTGGCTAGAATTTTTATTTGAGAATGTTATGTATAGAATAAAATAGAACCAGAGAGTTTTAAGGAACTAAACCTGACTTTATTGAGCCAATACTTACAAAGTTCTCTTGGGAAAACTGGCCTGGTATCTGGTTTACAGGATTTCCATCTTTACAGGTGAATAAGAAAGACCAGCTCAGAAACTTCAGACTGTTTTGGGGATCCTGAGCAGAGAAATTCACCTAAATGTATAAGTACTGCAGATGAAGTCTGGTGATGAGTTTTTGGCTTGGGTTGCTAATGTTGAGAGCTTTTAAAAGTCTAATCTGAGATTTCTTATAAAAAGTTTCAGCAAATAAAAATTTAAAAGGCCTATGTGATCAATTACCATTCTTGTTGCATTTATGTAAATAATACAGCCAAAGCTAATGAGACCAGAATTATATTGTCCACAAGAATAACCTTAATTTGGTTATCTTGATCAAAAATGGGGAATGACTGTAGAGAGAAATTTTATGTTTCAGTGGAAAATAATAGCACACCCTTGTGGGTTCTCAGATTCTGTTTTGTTTTGTTTTTTTTTCCATCATCTTTCAGGTTCTATTATATGCTTGTGTTTTAGATTGAATTCAACCATCTTGTACATTTTGTCAGTCTTTACCAAATTCTTAGTTCTATTTTCCTTCATCATCTGGCTACAACTCTCCAAAATAACATTTCCAAGTTTTCTCCCTCTCTCCTGATTTGGCATGACTAAGAACTAAAATCTGATGGCCCATAACCTTGTTCTCTAATTGTCTTGTAGCTGACCCTTCCTCCAAGGCCTAAAGAAGCCCTGAACTGAACTGAAGGCTTGAAGCAAAATGAAGTTGGACAACTTGATATTCACTTTAAAGTACCCAACACCAAAATAGGTCATGTATGGGCAACCTTCAAACCTGCTGCTCTGTGGGCCACTCAGAAGGTTCACTGAATTGCCATATCTTTATGCTCTGCTTTAGAAAATAACTGTGACTGTGGATAATATCACTGAAGAAAAAAAAAACCCTCATTCAATATCTGATGATTCTCACCATTGAACAAACATTCTTGATCACCAAGTCCCAACAGATGGTTCAGTTTGTCCTTAATAAACAAAAGGTGACAAGATAAGGAATGAATCTATACTGTTGAAAGGAAAGAGAATTTTTTTTTTTTAACAAAAGGAGAGACTTTCAAAGAATCTTTTCTTGACCAAACTTTAGTTAGTCTCCTCTGAGTTATCTCTTTGACTAGGCCTCGACCTTGGCCTTCTATGTCTTCACTGTCCTTGCTGAGCTTGCATCACACAGTCTCAAGAATCCTGCTATATCAGTTTAGGGAGAATCTTTCACCCTTATCTAATCACCTTGATATTTGATCAAGTTCTTCATCCCCGACCTTTGATGTGAAGTCCTTAGCCTAACTTCAGCAAGAATCCTGTTAGATCAGTTTAGCAAAAATTTCCATACCCTTGGTGTCCTCTCTTAGTAATTTTCCATTCTCTGAATCTTTCATTCCAGTTCTTGGTTATAAATCCCCACTTGTCCATGTTGCATTGGAAGTAGAGCTCAGTCTCTCTCCCTATTGCAATTGTCTTGAATAAAGTCTACTTTACTGCTTTAATAAGTGTCAAAATAATTATTTATTTAACAGCAGTAGCCACTGAAACTAATATATAGTGATTTTTTTGCTTGTTTGTTTTTTGCTTGTTTGTTTGTTTGTTTTGTTTTGCTGGTATGGCACATAAATATACACACATAGACACACACAAAAGGAACATCCTACAAAAAAAATGTTATTCAATGAACCACTGTTATAGGCTAAAATATCCTGCAAAGAGTAGGTCAAGTAAACTGTAGGGTTATCCAATATGGCAGGCAATAGATGCACATTATCCTTTTTAAAAAGCAACTAAACCACAGTTTCTTTCTGTTCTAATTTCCTCTTTTAGTAAGGAAAAACGAGGCATTTCCAAAAAGACAAAAAAACCATCTAGATCCCAGGTAAAATCTCCTGTGGGCTCAAGAGTCAGAAACTATATACCTAGGAATCCCATTGTAAAAATTTTGTCAGTACTGCAAAGTCCCCCACGTGAAGTTATTCTTGTTTTCCATGTGTGTTTTCCCATGACAATCAGTCTTAAAGCATTAACATTAACAGGAGAAGGGCCTTGATGCTTGTCTTCAGAGACAACAAGAATATGGGGAGCTAAGGAGCCTGTTTCTCACCAGATGTGTGTGCCAACTCTTAGGGGCATGTTTAGCAGACCACGTTCCTGGGTTCTGAGGCCAAGGACAAAAATGGGGGAGCACAAAGGGCTGGTCTGGGTCGCAAAAAGACCTTTAAGGAACAATCAAGAAGCCTTTCTTTAACCTCAAACATCTATCATAAGCATCTCCAAGGTAGGTTGACAGCCAAAGGTAAGAAGAAAATCACTGTGTTCCAGTTCTTAGGGGACAATCACAGGGTGGTTTGATAAAGACTACAATAGAAGTAGTACCTGTAGAAGCTTAGAGAGGTACATGTCTTCCATGACAAAGCTTTTGACTTCATTTTGTAATTAACAGGAATGATTAATGGTTATTAAGAAAGAAAATAAGATACATGGATTATAAGAAAAAGAAGAGATTTAGCCCTTCCCTGGAGAAGCAGGTAACCAGGTTGGAAAGTCAAATCTCAAAAACAATTAGCGGGTTATCTAATCATGGCAAAACACATTTTTACATTTCTCCTGTCCCCCTATTTCCTTCTTTTTCTCACCCCAGTGGAGAGAATGACTCCTATGCAGCACATTCCAGATTATTAGATAACATATGACCTGCCACAACTTTCCAAAAGGAGGAACCATAAACCTAATCTTCCTGAACTTCTTCTTCCTCCTTTCCTTCCCTACTTTTCTCACCACCCTCCCAACAGTTCTATGAAGGACAGCCCACTGTAGGATGAATTGGCATGGCTGTAAATGCTGATAAACCAACTACTGGTATTTGCATCATCTTCTCCTCCCTCCTGTGAATCAGTTAAGAAAGCTTTGGCAGCATGTAACAGGTAAGCCTGACTCAAATTACCATAAGCAATAAGGAAATGTATTATCACACTCAAAAATAAACCTAAAAGTATGACCAGAGGCTTAATCATATAGAAAAAAAGACAGATATTTTTTCCACCTCTTTTCTCTGCTGTGCTCAGTGTTCATATCTTTTTAAAGTGGGATAGGCCAGACTGAGTAGGGTTGAGATGGAGCTGCCTATGTGACAGCACCCAATAAGGTGGGGTTACCGGGGCCAGACAGCAGTGCAATCCTGAGAGTCATTGGAAGGCCAAGGATTAGAGATGAAAGCCTACCCTGATGGAAGCTAAATTTTAAAATGAACCAGTTTAACCATAAATGGTCAGTGAGATCTGCAGCCAAGGGCAGTTGATAGAATAAAGTGAGGAAAAAAGGGAAATGTGGGTGAGGTCAGGTCAGAATGATAAGAAAAATTAAATAATTATTTCTGGGCTTGGGGAGGAGGAAGTTGACTATTAAAAGCAACCTGGAATGTTATACCAGAATAAAACATTTCTCTGATAATGTTGTGGTGCAATTTCAGGGAAATTTACTTCAGTATTTTTGTAGTTCCTCATTCACAACACTTTGTCTTAAAAATGCCACATCTTTTTGTCCTTACTCCTGTAAGATAAGCTATATCCACTTTGTTCTAAGAGAGAATACTTCAGTTGGATCTCCATTACTTATGATTGGCTCCTCATAGCAAAATCAAGAGAGCTACAAAGGTTCCTTGTTTCTTTCCCCTTCACCATGCAGTCAGTATCCCACAAATAAAGCATTCAACTTTATCCTTTCTAAAGTCTGGATCCATCTGCACCTTGTTTATGTCATATCGCTCCTATTTGTTCTTTTGCTTACCCAGGTCAAGTTAAAAGTTTTTCAGTGTGCTTGTCTAGAACATATGGATGGAAAAGATGCATTTGTATGCCCTTCAGAAACTCACCTCTTCTGAGATGACATTTAGCAGAGATGCTGGAACATGTCTGATTCACCCAGGATGGTGTAGAGAATCAGCCGGATGACACGTGTTTTTTGATGAGTATTTTGTTCCCTTCTGAAAATAGACACTGGCTTTGGAGAAGACTCAAAGTCCTTCTGCATGGCTCCAATCCATGCCCCACAGTCCCCACTGGCCTCTTTTAATAGTTACTCTCAGACCTTAAAAACAGAAACTCAAAGTGTAATGACAAATTCCTGGTTGCAGTTTATCTTAATCATTTACAGATTGTTTCATAAACATTTTTGAATATTAGAATTTTGGGAACATCAATGAAAAGATGAGAAGTTACCTATGTACTTATATTTAAAAGTAAACAAGTTTGGGGTGAAAAAAGTCTTTTTAAAGTTATCACAAATTTCATTTGTGCATTCTCAGACTTGTGCAATTGAGAAAAACCCTTCACCTTTTTAATGTTGTCCTTATATATGATATTGCCTAGCACTGTCTGGATTTTGTAGAACCTATTTCCCATATCCAGTGGATTGTACTCCCCAACACACACTGCATGTTCTGCTCAACATTTTTTTCCAGTGAGAACTGAAATGGTAGGCACCATCAGTTGCAGGGAAGATCAATTTTATGAAACTATTCAAAGTAGGCTACATGCTTGTACAAGACACAGGAAGCACCAGCTGTGGTGGCATGCTGTTGGAAACCATCACCTTAGTGACCCCCATCAGACCCAAAAGGGAAGCTAGCCCCACTACCAGGCTAATAGGGTAGAGAAGAGAAGCTTTCTAGAGAGCCATGCCTAGACCAGCTGGACCCAAGATCTAAGGTGAGTCAGAAGGTGGTTCATAAAATTACAAAGGAATTGGGCAGAGCTGGGCAAAGCCCAAAAGGTGAGTTTTTTTGGCCCAATCCTATAACCAACTAGAAAAAAGAGGGCACAATGGCCAAGCAGGATGTGTCAAGAAGTGCACCCCCATGTTCATCGCTGCATTACTCACAATAGCCAAAACATAGAAACAGCCCAAGTATTCATTGATAGATGAATGAAAAAGCAAAATGTGAGATAGATAGATGTGTGTGTGTGTGTGTGTGTGTGTGCGTGTGTGTGTGTGTGTGTGTCAAATGAAATGTGTATATAAAACAAAATTTTGCTCAGGCTTAAAAAGGAAAGAAATTCTGATATGCAGTACATGGTCAAATTTTGAGGATTTTATACTAAGTAAAATAAGCAAGTCACAAAAAGACTAATACTGTATGATTCCACTTAAATGAAGTGGAGGAATCAAACTCATAAAGATGAAAAGCAAGCTGATGGTTGCCTGGAGCTGGGGGGAGTGGGGAAATGGGGAAATGGGGAGTTATTACTTAATGGGTTTAGAGTTTCAATTTTACAGGATGAAAAGGGTTCTGGAGTTGGATGGTAGTGATGATAGCAAAATATTATGAAAGTATTTAATAACACTGAACAACACACTTAAAAGTCGTTGAGGTAATGAATTTTATTTTAAGTACATTTTACTACAATTAAAAATTGAAAAAAAGTATAATGTTGAGTAATAAAAGCAAGTATATTATACTTTATACAATATTTTAAACAAAAATTTATTTTATGTATGTATGTGTACATTCACACACATACTATACACACACACAGTATATATATACATATATATGTGTATATATATATATATATATATATATATATATATATATATATAATATATCAGCTGGAATACAAGCATTAAATTCAGGATAGAACCTTCCACTCAGGGCAGAAGGGATGATAAAATGTATTCCAGGAGCATTCAAAAAGCTTCAATAATTATGCTTTAATTTTTCAGGTATGTGGTGGTACATGAATGCTTATTACTTTCTATTCCTCTTGTGTATTTGAAGTATTTCACAATTTCAAAAATTATGGTAACACAATGTTGTCAAAGTGGCAATTATAAAGGGTAAGCACAAGACAAAGTAAATATATTAGGCCTGAGGACCAGATAACACTGCAGAAAAACGATGATAATCAAGTTGGAGCTGGATAGATGAGCTGGAATTTACTAGGTAGAAAAACGAGGAAACGTTCCTCTCCTGTGAAGGCCAGGGCATGCTTGGAATAAAGTATACATGGGGTGAGAGCCTAAGATGAGGCTTAAATGAAAGGGGAAGCTCTGAAAAATTGTGCAGAATGCCTTAGGTCCAGTTCCATGAAGAATGTGCCTTGGAATGTCTGCCCTGCCAAATGCTTTATGCAAACAGGCATCCGTGAGTGAAGGATCTTCCATTTGCCTCATAGGCTTCTTGAACATCCTTACCTCTGATTGCTACATATCTTCATTCTGTCATTCCAGATGACTGCAACCTTGGTAAGGCTCTATCTACTTCTGATCTTCTACTGGCTTCCTGAACTTTTTGATAAGAGATTGGTTTATTCTGTTGGGCTCTGTTGTGGACTGAATTGTGTGCCCCCAAAATTCATGTGTTGAAGCCCTAACCCCCAATATGACTGTAAATAAGGTTAAGAAAGTAAATAAAGTTAATGGAGGCCTTAGGAGTGTGGACCCAATCCAACAGAACTAGTGTCCTTAGAAGCAAAGGACATGCTTATGCACAGAGGAAAGGCCATATGAGGACATGGCAAGAAGGAGAGAGGCTTCAGGAGAAACCAACCCTGCCATCACTTCAATCTCAGTGTTGTAGCCTCCAGAACTGTGAGAAAATAAAGGTCTGTTGTGCAAATCATTCACTCTGCAGTATTTTGTTATGGTAGCCTGAGCAGACTAACATAGGCCCCAACTCTAGGCTGGTGCGGAACCTGAGCTTTGTCTCGTGAGAGTACCAGAGACTCCACTGTGATTGTCAGAGGTTCTCTGTTTAAAATTTTAGTCACTCACCTTACAAACTTCCAGTATTTGATAAATTTTCAGAGAGGATAACTGGCCAAGTGATTGAACCCCACAAGTTCCTTTCCAAAACTGAGCTAATATTTCTGCCTGTCCCTCTGTCCTCTACCCCAAAAAAGGGTTCACTTCCAGAATTTGCTTGTGCTTTAAGCTAAATTGTGTTCCCGTAAAATTCATATGTAGAAGTACTAACCCTCAGTACCTCAAAATATGATGTATTTGGAGACAGGGTCTTTAAATAGGTGATTAAGTTAAAATGAGACTATTAAGGTGGGTTCTAACCCAATATGACTGATATCCCTATTAGAAGAGATTAGGATGCAGACTCACAGAGGGAAGACCATGTGAGGACACAGGGAGAAGATGGCCATCTGCAAGGCAAGGAGAGAGGCCTCAGAAGAATCCAACCCTGCCCATGCCTTGATTTTAGTTTTCCAGCCTCCAGAGCTGTAATAGATTAATTTCTGCTTTTTAAACCACCCAGTCTGTGGTACTTTGCTGTCGCAGCACCAACAACCCAATAAAGCATGGGCTCTGCACAGGGTTCCAACCTCACTCATGCCCAGAAGTGCAAGCCGCCCGGGCAATAACAGTGGCAGAAGCCAGCTCAGCTCCCATCCCAACCTTTTTCTCTCTTATAGTCTCTGCTCCCTAGTTCTCCTTATCTAGACAGTTTGCTGCCTTCAGACTGTGGATCTCTGCATTTCACCTGGCTTTTTTAGTTGTGCAAGGCAGGACTCTGGTTTGCCACTAGCTACTCCATTTCATCTAGAAGCAGAAGTCCTTGATCTCCATTTCTCTTCCTCATCCTCCCCCCACTTCTTTTTAACTTTCTGAAATAGGATAATGTACGTTTAGAAGGAAAAGACCATGTCTCATCTCTTTGTATCTATAGCACCTAGCCTGGTGTCTGTCAGTCAATATTTGTGAAACAGAATTTATTGCAGAATCTAGCATGGAGCTAAGTACATAGCAGATACTCAACAAATCAATCCCTTGACTGAAAGCAATACAAAACATTGGGTATCCGGGAGACAGACAGGAAATAACAGAGTCAGAAATCATAATAGAGAACATCTTGCCAAATCTTTCATTTCACAGATGAAGTCCTGCAGGGTTAATTGATCCACCAAAACCTCCAGATTAGGTCAGAGGCACAGCAGGAGCGGGAATAAGCGACAGAGTCCCTTCACATGCTATTTCCCCTGAGCCTCCCTGCTCGTCTCCCTTGACACAACCAACAAAGATGGAGTCAGTAAAGGGTTCTAATCCAGATGCTAGCACTAGAAATGTTGATTCAAGAAGGTCCCCCGGGCCTGCCTATCGTTCCTTCCCATTTGAAGGCCAGTTAGGAGATTCTATTGTTGAGGCAGTCTATTTGTAGCTGAGTGGGAGGCTGTGAGATGCTTTGTCTTTATTTCTGTGAACATCCCAATATCTGGCTCTGGTTCAGTACCTTCAAGCCTGTCTCTCCCCTTCTTATTGCTCTGGTTTTATAATGCCTAAAATTACAGTGTGCCAGCTTTAGTCAACTGCTTACCAGATTCCCTTAAAAGTATATAACATTGTTAAAACCATTGTTTTTAAATAGCTACTTTAAAACATGACATTTATTAGCCGTTATATTAAGATAAACTGTAAAGTTATCCCCAATATAGATGTTAGCCTTTGATTTAAATTCCAGCTTGAGTAAACTAGGCAAGGAACATTAAAAGCAGAATGGCTTTTAGCACCCACTGGGTAATGCTAGAATTTGTGGCATGCTAAACACCAGCAGAGCATATGTGAGCCAGACTTGGTTAATCACATTTGGGGCCCAATTAAACTTTTCCTGACTTGCTGCAGTTTCTACCTGAGCCCCAGAGAAGAGAGCACAGTGGGTGTAATTGCCCTAGACAGAAAGAAGCTTCGCTGGAGCTGGTGAGGGCAGGTTTGCTACTCATTAACTGGGCTTTTTGCAGGTTGTGAAGAACAAACAAGAACAGAGCCAGAGCAAAGCCAATGATAGAACTAAACCCCCAAGAACTACTCTTTGCTCTGTCTTCTTGCGAACCAGAACTTCACCTACTGGGTTCACCTTTCACTGAGCTGTGAATTATGGCAAGGCCCGTCACATGTGGAAACAGATAAGCTCTGTGAGGTCAGGATGTCAAGACAAGAAATAAGTTAAGCCCTATGGGGGGAATTGTGCCATCTTTCTATGATCTGTATTAAGTTCAGTTACCTCCAATCCACAAATGTATAATAATCTGAGCCACCTTTTTCTTTTAGATTTATCAAGAAGGTCATCTAAAACATTGATCTCATTCCTCCTTAGGGTGACTGTCTGATTTCCATACTCAAAGGGTCTGGAAAAGAAGTATTTAATGCTTCCTCTCTTGGAAAAAAGTGGCCTCTTTCTTCAACCCAACACACCTTTGTGGTTGTTTGGGTTAATAAAACTGGGGTAGGAGGTGCCTGCAAAAGTGCTGGGGAAAAAGATCCATAGGGACTGGGAGAAGGAGATGGCATCTGAGCCAAGAGAAACTTTGTCAGGTATTTTTGTCAGGAGGTATTTTCCTCTAATCTGCCCATGAGCTAAAAGCTTGTGCTGCCCCTCAAAAAGAAAAAAAGAACATAAAAGAAACATCTGCCACCAGGCTGTCCACCGAAGCTGATGCAAAGCAGAAAAGCTCCGGGAAAAATGGTATAGATATATCTTGGTCACCGGCCTCCTGCCTGCTTGTTTCCATGAGCAGGGCCACTGACAACCATGTGACAGAATCCTCTCTCTCCAAGTACTCAGACCCACTGAAACTTTGTCAGGAAGAGTCAATCAGCAGTCTGGGGGCCCCTGTTTCTGTCAGAATGGCCTGCAAGCTCAGCTTTCTACATGCCCTGCCATGCTCTGTTCTGTGTCTGAAACCTGTTTCTCCCTAGGTGACTAGATGGTTGTCTTTCCTTCATTCATTTCTTCAACTAATATTTCTTGAGTCCCTGTTATGTGCCATAGCATCCTGCAAAGCACTAGAGCTGTGAAAAGTTCTTGCCCTTAAGGAACACACATTCTAGTCGGGGCAGGAACAAAACAATTACAAAGAAATAAATAATCTCAGACAGTGAAACATACTGGAAAGGAAATAAACATGGTGAAGTGTTGGGGAACACCTGAGGGAGTTTTGGGTCTCTTTAGAATGGAGATCAGAGTAAACCATTTTGAGAAAGTAACACTTGAACTGACAACTAAGGTGTGAAAAAGAAGTAGCCACATAAAAAACTAAGGTCAGAGCAATCTAGGCAAAGAGATCCACAGATTCAGATATTCGTGTGAGGGAAAGAATGGCGTGTTAGAGGCACATAAAGGTGGCCTGAGTGGCTAGAGCAGAGGGAGCAAGGGCTAGCATGGAAGAAGGTGGCTGGAATGGTGGTGGAAGCCTGACCACTTAGGAGACTCAGATACGTACAGGCTGGGTGGACAGCCGTTTGAGATAACATTGTGAGCACAGTGAGAAGCGCAGAGCAGTGATGCGATCCAGTTTACAGACTAAAAGCTTCATTCTTGTGTGAATAATGGGTGAGATAGGGACAAGATCAGAGACAGGGAAAGCCATTATGAGGCCACAGTGGTCAAATATCTGAGACGTGATGGGATTCAGATGAGCCATGATGGCAGCCATGAGAGACAAACAGCTGCAGAGAAAATGTATTATGGAGCTAGACCCTGCAGGACCGTCTGGTCAATCGGAGACGAATATGAGGGAAGAAGGGTTTGGAGCTTTGACAGTGGAGGGGCTGCTGGAGGTATGCACTGAGGTGGGAAGGACTAGGTGAGTAACCCACAGACTTGGGTGGTCATGAAAAGCAGACAGAGGTGGGAGATGTGGGTGGCCAAGGTTTACCGCTAGACACATTGAGTTTGAGATGTATCAGATATGCACACGAAATATCAAGCAGGAGGCTAGACCTACCTCTGGAGCCCAAGGAGATGTCCAGCTTTGCTCCTGGCCTCTGTCTTCCTAGTCCCTTGAAGGAGAAAGCATCATGGAAAAGGTCTCAGCTTTGGTAACAAAAAGGTGGGAATTTGAATCTTCTCTCAGCCATTTGGTAGCTGAGTGACCTTGGCAAGGTGTTTCATCCCTCTGAACTCCTCTGTGTAAGCCAACCAGGTTGTTCTGGAGATCCAGAGGTTTAGGCCACAGAAGTCGCAGTGGTACACGTGACATGAGCTTCTTTATCTTCCCTACTCTTGTCACTCTGATTACTGCTCAGGCTGGGGTTTCTTGGCTCCAGCAAGCTTCCCTTTCCCAAGGCTGGAGTTTTGTTTTTAAAAGGGAATCTCTCATCAGATTTTGTCTGCTAAGTAAAACCTATTTCCCAGAATTCCCTGCAGAAATTCCCCCTAAACTTTAGCTTATGTGCTGTCTGAAGAGTACTCTCCCCCTAACAATTTTTGTGGCAGTGCTTCTTGGCTTTGAGCACTGAAACTGAGTTCAGTCTCCAGCCCCTGACTCACCCTAGTGAATGTCTTCTGCTAGGTCCTGCCCTGTATTCTTGACCTAAACTGCCTTGCCACACTCCTATCTAGATTAGTATAAGGGATCGCTGTCTTATGTCCCTGCCCGTGCTTTCCAGCAGACCCGTTTGTCCTAGGTGACCCCATTCTGCTCATTAAAATGAGTAAGCAATGCACAATGTGTCCCTGGTTTACCATTCATTCCAAACTTCTCTTAGGCCCCTACTTTATAAATGGTCCGTCCATATTTTAGCTGAGACAAGCTCAAATTTTTTCATCTTAGGGCCCCTTTGCACTCTTAAAAATTATCAAGGACCCCAAAATTCTTATGTAAGTTGTCACTGTAATTTATACTACATTATGGATTAAAACTGAGAAATTATGTATTTATTAACTCAATAACAATGAATCCATTGCTAACACAAATAATATATATTTTTTTATAAAACCAACTCTTTTTCCAAATAAAACCTTTGTGAGAGCATCAACATTGGCTTATATTTTTGCAAATCTCTAAAGCCTGGCTTCCTGGAAGAGTGCTGGATTCTCATGTCTGCTTCTTCACTCAGTCTGCAGCAATATGCTACTTTACATTTAGAAATATGTTAAATTATATGTTAAATTACATATAGAAATTAAATTACGTATAGAAAATCTAGCCTTATATAAGCACCTAGGTATAAAAGGGGGACCTCGAGGACCCTCTAAAAGGTGTTAGGGACCCACAGGGTTTCATGGACCTACCTCAAGAGCCAGGGCTCATGCTAAACCAGTTCTCTGAATATGGCCATGACTTACTGGCTCCCACTCTAAGCTTACTCTTGTGATGCCTCCTCTTCCTCATGAACCTGTCAAAACCCTAATCTAGACCCAGGTCAGATGTTTTTAAAACAGACAATAGAAGCCACAGGTCCATGTTAACCTTAAAACAAAGGCAAAAGTGAGAGGCAACAAGCACTTGTTTGAGATCCCAAAGAATAGATATTCAAGAAGCACTGATTTAGGCTGAAGCTTAGATGTGTTCCAATTAGGAGGCAAAGGCAGAGGGTATCATAAAAAAAGGAAGGATAACAATTACATCAGTAGAAGAAGACATTTCTATAGGTGCAAATAAGCTAACATAGTGACAGCAATTCTGAACAGTGTTTTTAATTGTTGGACCAGTAATCAAGTCATAATATTTGTTTTCTCATTATCTTTGTAAAGTTTTTGAGATATAATGTTGCTTTAGGCCCAATCCAAAGGTTGCTTTGCCCAGTTTTAACATGCTGAAGGTTTGAGGCCGTTCCTCTGAGATGGCTATTCTGATTTCATTTTAAAGTAGTTCCATTTATTTTATTTTTTCACACCCTTGAGGAGCCAGCAGAGCTATGTCATGTTAAGAGTGGGCATTTGGAATGATGCTCCCAAAGCATTCCCTGGAGGGCTGACATTCTCTCTGTGACAAAGCTCTGCCAGCTTCCCAAGCACACAGGGCTGGTACTCAGCCTGTGCCCAAAGGACCCTCAAGCAGGGATGTGAAACAGTGTCACTATGTTAATTTAGCTGCACCTGTCAAAATGCCTTCCATCTACCAATGTAATGAGGCTGTAGGGTATGGTGGAAGGCAGGTGTCTCTTCATGAGATTTGCATGTGCAGAAGGGTGACACACAAACAGGGTAAGATCTGTTTTTCCTGCACAGGTACATGGACTAATATCTGAGCCCTAAGCAGAAAGAGACAGCAAACAGAAGCTTGGAAATGTGTTCCATGAAGGACACATACCATGAGCCAAATACCAGACTTCAATCCCGTTGTCACTGAGGTCCCAGGTAAAAAGGTCCATAGCTGGGGAAGACAGCATTCTCTCCATTGGGCACAGAACACATGGCTGCTCTAATACCTCAGGGAAGTTTTGACAGTGCCCAAAACACTATCCTCAGTACAGAGAGGTACAGTCTCCTGGGAAATGACAGCATCCATAGCAACAGCAAGACCCTTTCTGTTGGGTTCATGCATGGAGAACATTTTGGAAGTGCTTCTTCTGGGCTTCAGGTCAGTTAAGGTTTGTGAGAAACTAAGGAATGACTCAGGAGAAACTTGGATTGGTCTTATTTCTGCATCAGTGTATTTCTTGGCTTCTTCTGCAGTCACCTTCAAATGTTTCCTTCAAACACGGCTGCTCAGTATCAGGCATGAGACATGGAGTGTGTCTTCACAACAGGGAAGGCAGCTGGAGGGAGGAA
The DNA here is from genome assembly GCA_030015415.1 of Cynopterus sphinx. Lineage (NCBI taxonomy): Eukaryota > Metazoa > Chordata > Mammalia > Chiroptera > Pteropodidae > Cynopterus > Cynopterus sphinx. Next base: position 83,987,457 of record CM057379.1, on the reverse strand, counting down.
CGTGCCTAGGACCAAAGTACAAGCCCTTCTATTATGAAGCCTCAGTGCAGACAGAAAAGTCATGGGAGCTGTCCAGACTGCCAGAATCAGCCCCACCCTTCCCCATGATGCCCATTCTCTCATTCCTTCCATGTCTCAACCCCTCACCTTCAGGAGAAGGAAGCCCCATACTCCCTTTTGCTCTGTAATCTCCATCTTGCTGCCTTATGAACTATCCCGCTGCCCCGGCATTAGTCTTGTGTCAGAGACATTTTCACCCCAGCCCTGCTTCTCAATCCAGAATTCTCTACTATAAATTAACAATTAATCTCCTGCTAACTCACCAAATTGAAGCTGCTAGCACCCTCAACCTAACTCTGACTCAGGCCTTCAGACTAGGAAAGCTCTTTCCTACTTTGCCCCAGAGAGAGAGGCCTTTTCTAGGAGGTCCCCAAATCACCTCCCTTGTTCACTTGCTCCTTTCTCATCATCTTCTTCCATTTCTATTGTATAGTTGACAAAGCATGGAATTTGAAGAGGACTGTCCAATCCTGGCTTTACCTTTCACTCCTTTCATAGCCTTCAGCAAGCTGATAAATCTGTCAGGGTCAGTTTCCTCTTGTTCATGGCAGTGGTAACCCTGTCCTCTTTCTGTGCCTGTTCTGAGGGTGGACAGGACTGTGTACATCCAGGGCCTGGCACAGGGCTGCCTTGTACAGGTGCTCAGCAAGGACACATGCCTCCTGCACCCACACTCACCAGTGGATATACACCGGCCCTTGCTATCCTTTCTGTGGGCCAGGCTCTGAACTCTTTTTCAAAGCACACACCTAAATCTGGGACTTCTGTCATCATCATTACCCCATAGAGTCAGCAAACACTGGCTGGACCCAAGGAGTGCATTTAGGCATCAGTGTCCCAGCAATGGGTAAGACACACTCCTAGTTCCCAGATAGCAACAAGGGGTTATAACAGAAGCACACATCAGCAGCCCCCAGCCCCACCAGTGTACCTTCTGGGTCTAACCTGTCTCTGCCACTTACTAGCCCTGGGCAGCCCAATAACCTCTCCAAGTCTTAATTTACCCATCTTTGAAGTGGGGGTGATCCCAATTTACAAAGTCATTGCAAGATGCTGACATACAGAGAGGAAAGCCCTCAGCGATAGTTGCATGTAGCTCCAACTCGCTCCAAAACGAGCCCCTAAAGATTTTTCAGTTTTGCACATGGCTTTCCATAGAATGAGTTAAAATACCTGAAATAACAATTTTCCCTAAAGCAGAGCAAAATATCAAGCTCAACTCAAAAGCCAGGTTCACATTTCCTCTGGGTGGCTTGCTGGAGCAGCTCTCAGCCCCCAGCCAGCTCCCTCCCTGGGCACTCAGAGGAGCAGACGCTCCTTTGTAAACTGAGCTTCCCACTCCTTCCCTCTGCATAGCTCAGGGCTGTATGCTCAGAACAAATTGTTCTGTTTGAAGCAGTGACTACGCCTAAACACCCTGATTACATGAGCTCCCTACGCTTTCTCCCTACGCTGCTGTTTCTGAGCAGGGAGCAGAGAGAAGTTTGAAGGAATAAAATCACCGTTAATAGATGACTACAGATTTCCAGGGCTTCTTAACTGCAGCTTCTACTTGCAAAGAAACAAGAGAAGACTCAGGGTACCTCTGACAGTGAAATGGCCATGCCCTTGCTGAGCAAAGTAAGCCAGGGGATGCTTGGTTCCTATACAGAGGTAGGACCTAATAAGGAGAATAAAGGGAGGGGACATTTTTTGAGTAACCTCCACATTGCAGGCAGCCAAGTCTTCCAACACCTCTGTTTAAAACACAGAGTATCCCAGAAGTTGAATCCTATGTCCTCTGCTTACTGTGTTGCCCAAAGATACACACATACAAGTGGCGGAATCAGGATTCAAGCACCAGTTGGGTCTGATTCCAGAGGCCTTGCTGTCTTGCCCTAGTCCACACTGTCTCCTAATGAAGTTTCAGAGGGGAAGGAGACATCTCATGGTAAGGTGGGTCTCAAGTAGCTGACTATTTAGAGATATGTCCTCCAAATTGGCTATAGTCAACCTTTACCTAACTCGATAAGGCCACCTACCTAGCACATCATATCTGGGGGGTTGTCACCTTTGGTCCCTTGCATTTAAAAGAGAAGGCATCACCTCTGCTCATGAGAAACTGTCAATCCCTTGGCCACAGGCTTTGTGCCACTTCCTCCAAATGCTTTAAAGTAATCAGATGTATTTATTAATTAGTCATCATTATTAACTTGACATCCTGCTGTCATTTAAATAAACTCAGTGAAATTAATGAGGTTCCTAATAACATGCAGTCTTCTTGTGCTAATTAATTTTTGGCGAACAAATTCATTGTTAATATAAATAGCAATATTAATCACATCAAAGATCAATATTTGTGCAGGAAGTGAGCTCTGGAGTCTAAGAAGAAGGACACTCCAGTACTGTTGGATGTTGGGAGAAGTCCTAAGATTGGTCATTAGAGAAGCTTAGCTTATCTAAGAGAGGGGCTATCAACAAGTTCTGCATGAGAACAGTCTCCAAATACAGAATCTTTGAAGAACTGGAGGTGGCAGTAATTGTGGCTATCCCGGAGTGTCCTGAGGTCCAAACACTAATACAAATTCAGAGATGCTGAAGAGTCCACCATTGTCTTCACCTCACCTCCACCCCCTGCCACAACTGCCTAATAAAGCCTCTCAGTTAACACCTTCTCTCAACACTTTCCCCTGCTCCTCTCACAGCTTGTGAGTGAATGTTCCCACCATTACCATCACGAGACCTGCCTAACCATATCCAGTCTCTGCCCCTCCAACCCAGCCTCCACACTGGATACCAGACAATTGTTTCTCTGCTAAGTTTTTCAGTGGTTTCGCCATCTAGAGTAGAGTCCCAGTCCTTTCTAAAACACAGCTCTTCCTGGAATCCAAGCCTTCCAAATTTGAACTGTCATTATCTCCTCAATCAGCATGTCACATGCCTGACGTGCTCTGAGAACTCTCTCCTCCTCCACTATTTCAACCAGTTAACCCCTAGCACTCTCCATCCTTTAAATCTTACTTCTTCTAGAGCAGTGGTCCCCAACCTTTTTGGCACCGGGGGCCAGTGCGCCTATGAGAATCTAATGCCTGATGATCTAAGGTGGAGCTGAATCAGTGATGCCAACACTGGGGTGAGGCTGCAAATACAGATCAAGCTTCTCTCAATAGCCTGCTGCTCACCTGCTGTGCAGCCCAGTTCCTAACAGGCCACTGACCAGTACCAGTCTGAACCCCAGGGGTTAGGGACCACTGCTCCAGAGAACTGTTTTTGTACCCCTGCTCAGAACGTGGCATGGCATTTGCCTGGTTCATCTCAGGCTCCACACAGTCCAGTGGCCCATAACATCTGATGAACAAACAAATGAGCAAATCAATCCTATGGGAGAAGGGATTGTGGGAGAGACTGAGGAATCGGCAGGCAAGGGTCTAGAATCTCAGTTACAAATTGAAAGTATGGTCGGGGTTGCTCATGATGCTCCCTGTAGGGGTTTTGGAGACAGTTTATTTTTCTCAGTAAGTGGACTAACTATTGACTAAGAATATTTATAAGAAACTGATCAAATGAAACAGGCGAGAGTGCAGATGGCTGCATCCAGGTCCAGCAGTTATTACTGGTGCTGGCTGGAGACACAACTTGAGGGAATAGGGAATAATCACCAACCATATTTGGCGCAAGCTCTGTATAAGAGGATAAGCCCTGTATAAGAGGAAAAGCAAAAAGGGTGGACTGAAGCAAACCTGAACATTCTCCAGGAGACATATTTCAGGAGGTCCCAATGGGCAAGAAACAGCAATTGCTGATGCAAGAAAGAGAGCCAGGTTTCCTACAACCTCATGGAGGGGCTTTGCTGAAAGGTCAGCATCTCGTGGTGAAGCGAGCATTTTCCTGCTGAATGAACCAAGTGCACATGAACTGTCAGGTCTCCTATGAAACATGTAGCTCTTTCTCAGCACACTGGGAATCTCTGGGCTCTGAGCACAGAAGAATACTGAAGATGCTCAGTGGTCCCCAGGATGCAGAGAGGTGGGGGAGGGTCCCCTCACCCAACACGAAGTAATCTCTCAAGACACACACATATCAGAACTTCTCAGAGATTCACACAAGGTGCCTGGCCTGGTGCTTGTCAGGTACGATTCTCTCAACACCCAAAGAGAATTATTGAGCCTCTGCCATGTACTGGACACTGTTATAAGGGCTAAATCTGGAAAAGTCTTTCCTGCTCTGATGAATTTCTAAAATTTATTAAATGTTAACCTTTAATGAAATCTCAGGAAGCATAATATGGGAAAGAACCAAAAAGCTGTTGGGCCAGTCTGAAATTTTTATCTCTTAAAAATTTGGTACCCTCTCCCTCTTCTTGATGGGAAGTGGGTTAATAAGAGAACAAGGATTCTTTTACAGCAGAAAAAGAAAAGATTATAGATGTGAGCTAAGTTTCATTTAAGTTGAAAATCCAAAGAGTCTCCCCCAAGTAGAGAGAGTCCAGTAAGTCAGAGGTTTAATGTCCCAGGGAAATAAACTTACATTAACATTCCAAGATGGTGCAACATCTCTTCAAGTTCCACAACTAAATTAAGCCATGAAGTACAACTATGTTAACTGGCAAGAGGCACATGACAGACAATAATGGGATAAAAGTTCATTTCTTACTGCAGTTAATTACAAAAGAGGGTTTTTAAAAATAAAGGAACAAACCCCACATTCACCATATGGATCCTAAAGACCTAGACTGACAAGTGCGTTTTCTGGTACAGTATGACACCACAATTCCTTCTCCCACAGGCCTAATGTAAGATGAAATTTTATTTTGTGTATTGGCATGTCAAGACACAGTATTTCAAGTCCAATGTGGTGGTATTTTAATGCAATAGAATAAACCTTTGAAACCATATGTAATATATAACATGAATTCTTCAAGTGGAATAAAAGCTGAGTCTAGGGAATATTATCCCTCTGGTTTTGGTCACTGTGAATCCTTTAGGCTTGCTATCTGTTAGAGATTTATGATAAGTGCAAAACTAGCCCCTCATCCACACCAGAATCTAACCAGTGAACAGACATAGGAACTGAGAATGGGAAGCAAGCAACAAGCTTTATTAAAGTACTTGGTAACTGCCAATGTACATTGCAAAGTTGGACTTGAGACACAGTTTAAATGTAAGGCCAGAATGGGGCATCCTATCACTGCCTGTGTTGAGTTGGGTTTAATCAAACAGAGATGAGGGTGTGGGCATGCTCCTCGGGGAGCAGCAATAAGGGACCAGAGATGGTGAGGGAAGGAGGAAAAACCATATATGAATGTATTATTGAGGTTATTGCTGTGTATCTGGGGCTCGGTCCCACCTGGGACCTTCTGAGGAATGTATAGAATCCTTCTCACAAGTGTCCACCCAAGATCAAATAGGAAGTACGTGGCTATTGCCTCCTAAATCTATTGGTTGACTGTTGCCCTGCCTCCAGGCTGAGCATATATGCTTGATGAGTGAGCTCCTATTGATGTCAAGAGTGTCAGAGAAAAACTAGAGGCAGAAATAAAAGACCACCGAGGTCACTTGGGGTAAGCTGCTGGAAGCCCACTCAGGAAGTTTCCACCCCAGCTATAGCCAAAACTGAATGGAGGAACAAGAGAGTGTGAATTGGCACAGTAGAAAGTGTGATATACCCTCCAGATGGGAACAGTGAAGCCCACCTCGGGGGAGAGCAGGATCCATTTTTCTGGCCAACACAGATGATGACAGCCCTAGCCCATCGATACAGGCCTGGCAGCACAATGGCCACAAGATAAATAATCAGCAGCCTCAGGTCCAATCCAGGGCACTTAGTTCATGGGGCAGGAAGCCACAGAGGAGCAGTGGCTTTGCTAATGACTATTCCTTCTAAGCCAACTGTAGTTTTCCCGTACCTACACGTAGCGTTTCCAGCAATGAGAGTCAATCAAGTGTATCAGCTTGCTAGGGCTACAGTAACAAAGTACCACAAACTGAGCGTCTTAAACAGAAATGTATTGTCTCACTCTTCTGGTAGCTAGACATCTGAGATTAAGGTGCTGGCAGGGCCATGCTCCATCTAAAGGCACTAGGGAAGGATCTGTTCCAGGTCTCTTTTTTAGCTTCTGGTTGTTTCAGACATCTCTTGGCTTGTGGCAGCTTAACTCCAATGTTGATATAGCTTTCTCCTTGTGTGTGTGTCTACCTCAGAATATCCCCCCATTGTTTAGAGGCCTACCCTACTCCAGTATGACTTCCTCTTAACTAATTACATCTGCAACAACCCTATTTCCCAATAAGGTCACACTCTCTGAGGTATTGAGGTTAGGATTCAACATATCAGTTGGTGGAGTAGGGGCAGGGCACAATTCAATCAATAGCACCAAAGAATGGATTTTTATACTAGTATTTATTCAGTACATGCTCCAAGTCTGTGAGAAATTCAAAAGAGAAATAAATGATTTCTTCTGCCCCTGGAGGGGTTCATGACCCATTTGGAGAGGCAAGTAATTATATGTTAAAAGTACAGAAAGAAGTCAAGCTCTGAACTAGTGGTTGGCACAGCCCTTCATGTCATCCTCACAATTTCTCTGTAAGGACACTTTTGTGCCCCAGTGTTACAGATGGGGAAACTGAGGCTTGGAGAAGAGAGCGGTTCACCCAAGTTCACATAACAGGTAGGAACCTCCGGATTCAAAATCACATCTTTTAAATCTGAGCCCAGTACCCTTTCCTTATGCACCAATGGCACTCTCTCAATGTGAAAAGAAGAACCAAGAGTTATATACTTAATTTTTATCATTTACATTCAGGAAAAAGTACCAGAAGTGACAGCATTCCATTTTTGTTGCTAGGCCACAAAGTTTCCTGAAAGGCTAAATCAAGACACAGAATATGAGGTTTAATAGTCTACAGGACTGCCACACACATGAAAAGAACTTACTACAAACTGGAGGCTTGAACAACAGAAATTTATTTCTCAGAGTTCTGGGGCTTGAGGTTGGAGATCAAGGTGTCAACAGGGTTGATTTCATTCTGAGGCCTCTCCCCTCAGTCTGAAGACAGCCGCCTTCTCCCTGTGCCATCACATGACCTATCCTCTGTGCACTCATTCCTGATATCCCTTGCATGTCCAAATTTCCTCTTCTTATAAGGACACCAGTCAGACTGAATTACCTTTTTAAAGGCCCTATCACCAAATACAATCACATTCTGAGATACTGAGGGTTAGGGCTTCAACATATGAAGTTTCAGGGAACACAATTCAGCTCATAACATGAGAGGAGGCTATAATTCTCTGTCTTATTCAGGGAGGTATCCATCAATTCAGGAAAAATATGGGGCTTGGTCTCCACCTCGGGGCTTGGTCATCTTCCAGGTGAGAAATGGGTGCTCAAGCCTCATGAGGAGTAAGGCTCCCTTCCTCTTCTGAGAGGCTTCAGTTTAGACCTCCCCAATCATCTCCATGCTCTGACAGGACACAAAGGCAGCACTCATCCTGTTGCTAGCCAAGAGTAACCCATGGCTCTGGGGTTGACCCTCATGCAGAGGCATCAGAATGGCTTCTGTCTGTTGCCTATAAGAATTAGGCTCTTTTTCCCTTGCTGACATGAATGCAAACCAAACTCATTCAGTAGTCATTCAGTCATCCATCCAACACTTACGGAACACTTACTGTGTTCCAGGCCCTGTGTAGTAAGTTGTAAAGGAAACCTATCCCTAATGCCCAGCACAGCTGGAAAAATTGGACATACATAGTCTCATATTATCTTCACGACAGATCTGAAAGGAAGGCATTAATGTTATCCCCAGTTTATATTTGAAAAAAAAATTAAGCAGTTGGCCTAAAGTCATACATACTATTAACATGAGATTAACAAGTGAAGCCAAGTCTAAGTAAATAGTTAAGAATAAAAGTGTTCTGAGAGAATTCTAGAGATAGGGACTATTTGTGTGACCGGTCTTTTATGAGTTTCCTGGGTATAGAATGTGAGAGGGCAAGCTGCATTTGAAGGGGAAGAGAGGGAAGTCAACACGCCCTGCTGAATAAGCATTTCAAATCCATTAGAAAATGGCACTGAGAATTCTGGGCAGACCTTGGACCCTGGACTCCACCTATTTCCTGAGAGCTGTGATCTCAGGGCTCAGAACTAGGAACAGTCTACAGAGATGATACAATGCACCTTTCAGATTTTAGGGAATTAGGGCCAACCTTTATCCTGCTGATTCAGAGAAATAACAAAAGCAGGACCTCCCTACCTGGATTCTCATTGAAATGAATATTTTTGTTGGTTTGCTGACCCACATTCCAAACTTAGGGCAAAAGTCTCCCTGGTTAAGAGTTCCCGTTGCATCTGAAGTCAAATAGAAAAGTCAAGCTCCATTTCCAAAGGAAATTTTCTTCTGGGTTATATTTTAGACAAAGCATTTTCCGCAATTAGCTAATGGTAGCTGTATCTTATTTCTTTCACCATTAATCTTGTACAAACTGTGAAATTAACAAGACTCCCCATGACCAACCTGAAAGCTTGCCATTTCTCACTGCCGTTTACTGAAAGCCTTTGCTTAGAGATGCTCAACCGATAACACCTGAGCAATTTTGATGAATGTTTCTCTCCTGCTCATTACAAGAATGCTAATCTTCTGATATCTCTCTCTATGTACATTCATTAAAGGATTCCAAGGTCTCCACACTGTGGTGGAGGTGAAATTCAGCAATGTATTTGCTGACATTACAGTGGTCTACTTGCAGGGAATTATCTGATGATATGGTATTAAAGAATTAGGTCAAATAATCTGGATAAACCTTTAGGATTAAAGGATCTGTGGTTGTCTCACTGACCAATATTTTGAAAATCTAGTTATAGTCAGGCACATGCAGCATACTCATTGTTCATTCCATCCACAAATTGTAATATGTGTTTACTAAGTGTTCAGGAACAGAACTCCTGTTTTCCAGGAACTTATGGAAGTGGAAGAAAGATGACAGGCAAGGCACATGAATGGGATAAGTTTCATGAAGGCCAGAGGAAGGAGTGACAAGTTCTGCCCACAGTCAGAATGGATTTCACAAACAAGGCGACACTTTAGCTGATTTTGAAGGATAGGAAAGAGATTGCTGGGTGCAGCGTGGTTTGGGTATGGGAGGGCCTTCCAGGTAGAGAAAATAGGTGTGCAAAAGGTAGAGCATGATATGTTTAGAGGGAAGATTTATCTACCTGAAACAGAGTGTGCAGAGATGTGCTGAACAGTCCCCAGGGGCCAGATCCTGCTTGAGTTGAGAACTAGGATAGAGCTGGTCAGTAGCTTTAAACTGTGTTTCATGATGTCAAAGCCCCTTTAACCACTTCAGAGAGCAAGGGCTGGCAGGGAGGATAGCATATGGAGTGCTGAGTTCTTCACCTCCACTTTAGTCAAAGCAATTTGACTCAAAATGGACATAGACATGGTTGTGGGGATGGAAAAGCAAGAACAGATTCGAGAAGCATTTCTAAAGTGGATGCATTAGTCAAGGTTCATTCAGAGATACAAAACCAACAGGATGTATACATAAAGAGATTTCTTATGAAGAACTGAAGAGATTGGCTCACATGATTATGAAAGCAGAAATATCCTAAGATCTTCAGTTGGCTAGCTGGAGACCCAAGAAAGCTGATGGTATGCTTTTGGTCTGAATCCAAAGACCTGAGAACCAGAATGGCTGATGATGTAAGTTTCAGTCTGAAAGCTAGCCAACCCCAGATCCAAGAAGAGCCCGTGTTTCCTTTTTAGTCTGAAGGCAGGAAAAGACCTGTTTGTCTCAGTTCAAGAGTCAGACAGGAGGTATTCCCTCTTACTATTGGGAGTAAGATCATCTTGGTTCTTTTCACACCTTCAACAGATTGGCTGATTTCACCCACACCAGGGAGGCCAATTTGCTTTACTCAGTCAATCGATTCAAATGTTAATAACATCCAAAAACATTCTCACAGACATGCACAGAGTAATGTTTGAGCAAATATCTGCACATCTCATGACCCAGTCAAGTTGGCATATAAAAGCAATCATCACAGTGGAACTAACAAAATTTGGAATCAAAAGCAAAAGTTTTGGGAATGAAAGGCTATGAGTCAACACAGCCTGTAGCAATAGAAAGGGTTAGAAAGGTGAAGGGAGCATTCATCCCTTCCCGCTCTGTTCCAGAACCAGAGCTGGCTCCTATAGGTCTGACCAACACCTCCCCCAACAAACTACTTTTGAAGAAACTTGAGTGTTTGTTTTTATTTTTTAGTAGACACCAGCCTAGCTCCACCCATCAAGAGACCCAGAATCTGGATGCTTAATAAGATCCCAGCTTTATCTAACAACTGGTGACAGACACCTAGACATCTGTGAGCCAACCCTGAAACTGGAGTCACTGAGCTTCCCATCAGGAAATCAAGGAGCCTCGTGAAGCCCTCTCTCCAACCTGGGCTGGGTACCTGAGCCCTCACTCTTCCTGATGAAGACACCAAGGATTCATTCTCTTTCTTCTTTCTTCTGGCCCAATCTCTGTATCTACTTCCATCACCACATCTCCTCCATGGTGTCCTGCCCTTCCTAACCCTTTCTATAAAGTGGGACACAGTCTGCCTCTGCCTAGCTTCCCGAAGACAAGCACACTGGCCCATCTCCTGATAAAAGCTGTAGTGATTTTACTGTGGGACAAGTCTTGTAAGTGGCAACAACAACAAGCACATTGAAGTTACAAACTTTTTCCATGTTCAAAGGTCTTTCAGCCACTGACCCTGGTTTGCAGTCTTCCCTTTCTGAGGTGTGCCCAGAATCTCCAAGAACCTCCATTCTCCTGTCACATTCTGCAAAGTGGAGCTCAGCAAGCTTCTCAGCCCCTCAGATCTAGGGGACTCTCTGGGCTACCCAAAAACTCCATCCTCCATCACCATGGTGTACTCTCCCAAAACAAAGCATTGAAAGGCAGGCAGGATGGACTAAGGGGCACTGCAGGACCCCAGTACCAAGCAGATTATTTTCTCTTCAGAGACTGCCAACTTTCTGAGTCTCTGCCAGAAATGTGCTTGACAATGAATCTTGGGATATATCTTCTTTGTACCCATCCTGAATATTTCTGAGGTTAAAATGACTAGAATCAAAACACTGCCCTCTTCATAGGTAACTAACCTTATCTCCCAGTTCCACAGTTTACTTAGAATCATATCTGATGCTCTAAAACCATACAGTGCTGTTTTTTTTCTGTTGCCTCACCATGAATATGTTCAGCAAAAAAATAAAAAATAAAAAATAAATCACTCTTTAAGATGTATTGCTATCTCTCCCCAGCCTTCTGCTTTTGGAGTGTGTGTCTGCAGAATTCTCATTGGGGGTGGGGAGAGTTCCCTTTCAAATCTGAGGGCTGCCATGGCAATGGAACATTCACTAGGAACGTTTGCGGGGTGGCTGACCCCCTTCTGAAAGCACAGCGCAGTACAAAGAGGAATGTACTCAGAGTCAACAAACTTTTCAGCCATTGACTCACTTGACAAATATTTGTTAAGTGTCATCCATGTGGCTAGGCACTGCTCTGAGTGTGAGGAATACATTAGTGAACAAGTCAAGCATCCTTCCTGTCTTTATAGAACATACATTCAAGTTCCTTGATGTCGTTTTTCTATATGAACTTGAACAACGTGATTGATTCCTCTAAGCCTGACTCCCTTTCTGGTCTAAAAAAGGAATAATGTTAACTCCCTGGAGTGTCAAAATAGTAAACACATGTGACCATGGTACAGTGCCTGGCACATTCTAGGCACCCTAAAGCCATTAATTGATACAGAGAGATTTTCAATCTTGACCTGGAGTTTCTGGGAACACACTCAAGTTGATGGGAACATCCCTGTGCCTGGCACATTCTAGGCACCCCAAAGCCATTAATTGACACAGAGAGATTGTCAATCTTGATTTGGAGTTTCTGGGAACACACTCAAGTTGATGGGAACATCCTTATGGCATAACAGGATTCAAACTGGGAGTCTGTAATCCAGTCTGAAAACATTCAAACTATAAAAATTAACAGACTATGGCAGAAAAGCAAATATAAACCTCTTTATATGGTTCCCTGCTTAATTTATTTTCAACTTTGTCTTAAGTGATATTTCTCGCGGATATATGTGAAATAGAAAATATCGAACCAGAGTTAAATTCCCGGTGAATGCTACAGATTCACACATGAGCTCCCACGGGGTTCCTGGGCAGGTTGGCAGTACACTACTGCCCCCATGTGTATCGAGAATTGCTAGCAAGTATCTGGGAACTAAGCTGACGTTAGGATAGGTTTGGGGGTTGAGGAGTGGGTATTTGTTTTCCGGAAGAACACTTAAGATAGAAAAAAAATGAACTCTCAAAAATTCTCTTTATCCAAGATCAAATAGAATAAAATGTAATTAAGTCAGTGCAGCTGTAGACTGTTAAAACAACTGCAAGGCAGATCCTGCCCCTCCCTTCTCTGGGGCTCTTTATCCCCTTGATGTGCTTTGGACAGCAGGCTCCATGTACAGAGAATGCATCCACTAACCCCAGAGAGAAGGAAATAACGCTAGTAGTGTGTGCAGCTCACATCTGCCCCAAGTGGTGTGGGGAGACTTCCAGCATTCCTAGTCTTTACCTAGAGGAATCTCGGGGCCACAGTTGTTCAGTTGGGCTGAGTTCTCTGCCCACGAAGCACCTCTCAGGGGATTGTAGAGTCAACCCCATACCCTTCCCTAGCAGCCCCCAATTGGGGCAAATGAACAATGAACTCCTCTTTTTCAGGTTGGCTTTGTCTGGTTCCTGATCACCACAAAAATGGTGCTGCTGTTGCCTTGTTCCATTTCTCACCTTTCAGGCCAGGTAACCAAGGCTTCTGTCTCTCCTCTGGCCACGTTTGCCTGCCCCTTTGACCAATTACAAAAGTGCAAACCCTGTGCAGGAAGTTTTTCACCAGCTCAAGATTTACTGGGTAGCCCAAAGGTGGGAATCATGACTCTGGGAATTGTGAAGCACCCCCCTTACTCCCAGTATGACAGCAGCTAGTTTAAACTGGGTTTGGACCCAGATGCCTTTCCTGGATTTTATTAGCTGATTGCTTTGTAGAAACTCAAGCTTCCTACTCAGAGTTCTTGGGTTTTATCTGCTTTCTGTTATATGGGGTACTCAGAGGTATCATCTACAGAGACAAGATGAGGACACGGGAAGTTAAATCTGACACTAGTTGTACAATCTGGAAAAGCTACTTAATCTCTCAAGACTTCAGTCCTCCCATCTGACCAATGAGGTGGCATAGGGTTTCTCATGGGGCAAATATGAGGAAAGAGAAAAGCACTAAACAGGTGATTCTGATGATTTCCATCCAAATGAAGATGCATGAAGACCAAGACAGGGAGCCCTGGTCCTCCTCCCACCTCCACCTCCTCCTGAGTGTAAAATGAGTACATTTCATAAGACAACATCCCAGAGGAATGGGGTCTGTACTTAACCAGTGTATAACAATTGAGAATATTTAAATATCTTTCCTTTTGTTCCCTAACAATAGAGTTTTTGCAACCAAGAAAATAGACATTGAAGTGCATATATGCACTAAAGAATATTATTTTCTGGTGCTAATCAATAATAAAAACTAACCTTTTTTCATAGTTTTGAAATTTTCACTGTTTAAGTGCTTAAGAATGTGTCATTTATAATTATACTCAGCATCAAAAATGGATCTCACAAACACTGTTTAGTGAAAACAATAGACCCAGCAGTAGTATCGATAGTTCTATTATGTATGGTATGCACGGTTCTATTAAAATAAAGTACTAACACAGGCAAAAGTAATCTATGTTGTTAGAAATCAGAATTGCAGTCACCCTGGGGATAAAGGTAATGACCAGAAGGGCAGATAGAGGGGGGTTTCTAGGGATCTGATACTGATCTTTCCATTAACATGATTGGCTAGGTATGTTTAATTTGTGAAAATATCTAGAGTTATACATTTATACTGTGTGGACTTATGTATACTTCAATAAGTTGGGATTTTTAAAAAGTACATTCTTACCTACTATAAGAAAAAAAATCTTTGCACATTATAGCCATCCTAAGTCAACACCAAAGGTCGCCAAATGATGGTGCTAACATTTTTATCTACTACTTTTTCTCTACTGGATATCCCTTTGCCTGACCATTGACAGAGCCAGCTCTGCGCGATTTCTTAGATTATAGGATAAGACAAAAGTAGCAGAAAAAGTCATTGTAAATGGCAGCACTTCCAAGAAAGTGATGGCTCATCACAGAGGCCTCAAGTGTTGATTAGGACATATTTAACTCATATGCAATTTTGAGACTGGTGTTTGATTTCAAAGTTCTTAGTGGAAATTGCCACAGCCTCTCTTCTGCATCGAATCATCCTTTAACCCATATTCAAAGAGATTACCACAGGAATGTTTCCAAAATGTGATCTTAATGTTCAGGTTATACATCAAATGCTGGGTTAGCTCAGTGGGAGGGAGGGCAACCCTCATAGCAGGTCTGGGAAGGAAGAAGAGATAGATGCAGGAACTGAACTTGGATGGAAGTGTCTGCCTTGAACAGACTAAAGCATTCAGGCTGGAGGAAAGAGAGACACCAGGATTTATAAGTTCAAGGCTGTGGCCACAAAGTCGGCACTAAGCATAAAGCCTCAGGGAAAGGGCAAGGCCAAAAATGAGAAAGTCAACTTCAAAATCAGAGGTCAGGAGAATAGAGGATAATGGACATAGTGGAGGGCAATGTCAACAGTGGAGATGAGCAGCTCAGAACCAAGAGTCGGAATACTAAAAGCAAGAATCTCTCTCTTATATTGTCTCATGGTCGGAGAAAAACAGAAGAGAAAGCACATTGAGAGACCATGTCATCAAGACTTAAAATATAATTCTAAAATAAACAGCCCAAACAAATGTTTCCCTCAATTTTTTTTACCCTCTGTTCTTCTGAAATATGTCAGTCCCCAATTAATTGATGAGCCTGGCTTTGTAGGATGTGGGGGAGTGGGACCCTGTCCTCACTGAGAGAAGAGCATTCTGAGAAATATTACAAGTGTTACAGGATATAAGCAATGAGTGTCCATTTAGGGGAGGCTTCAGAAAGTCTGGAGAACTTGAACTGATCCATGGACAGGGGACTCTGGTGACCCTACCCGGAAAAGCACAACACTAGCCAGAGTATGAATGTGAGCTGCAACTGGGAGCTTCTGCTGTCCTTAGCTCTACAAGGTAAGTGCTTCAAAAAACGCTTAAATGGAACCTTCTCTTTTTTGAAAAAAAAAAAAAAGATTAAATTTATTAATTTATGGGGGTGACATTGGTTAATAACATTACATAAATTTCAAATTTATAATATGACATCTGCATACTCCATTGTGTGCTCACTACCCAAAGTCTAGTCTTCTTCCATCACAATATATTTGACTTTCTTTACCTTCTTCATTCTCTCCCCATCCTGTTTCTTCTGTAACCACTATACTGTTGTCTGTATCTATGAGTTCATTTATTTGTTTTGCTTTTTATTTTATATCCATGTATGAGTGAAATTATACAGCTTTTGTCCTTTTTCATCTGACTTATTTCACTTCGTATGGTACTCTCAAGATCCATCCATGTCATTGCAAATGGCAATATTTCATCTTCATTATTGCTGAGTAGTACTCTATTGTATATATGTCCAACATCTTCATTATCCAGTCATCCATCAAAGGACACTTAGGTTGTTTCCATATTTTGGCTATTGTGAATAGTGCTGTAATGAACACAGGGATGCACATATCTTTATAAATAAGTATTTTCAAAATCTTTGGGTAGATACCCAGAAGAGAAATTTCTGGGTCATATAGCAGCTGTATTTTTTGAGAAATCTCTATAATGTTTTCTGTAATGCTGTACAAATTTACATTCCCACAATATTTACATTCCAGCAATACTCAGGGATTCCCATTTCTCCACATCCTTTCCAACATTTGCTATTTCCTGTCTTATTGATAATAGCCATTGACTGGAATCTTAAAGTCAATTCACATATTTCCTGAAAGATGATCTCTTGAGTGATTTATGCAAGGGCAATATCTGAGAACAATTAACCATAAAGACCAGAAACAGATGGGATACTCAGAATATCACTCACCAAATAGGAAAAAAAAACTAGCCCAATCAGAATAGATGCCAACCCACCTGTACCAGACATAAAAATATATATATAAGAGTAGTGTAATAATAGACTTCTAGGACATCAGAGCTGCAAAGTAGACTCAAGATCTTCTTACTTCCTTAATATCTCCTTGTGGGGGCTTCCATTGTCCCACAGTTTTATCTGCCACATGCATTGGGTTTGCCCAGTTCAGCTCATTAGCTTTTTTCTGGTAAAAATAGGGGATTTTTATGTTTTGCCCATAGGTGAAAAGTAATGCAAATAAGAAACATAATTACACAGAAGCATGTTGATCTAATTTTTATTTTTTAAAAGCAAACTCATCTGCTTCTCTTTCCAAGGATAAACCATGGTCTCAGACACTGACACTTATCTTATCCATATAGAATGGGAAGGCTGGCCTTGTGTTGTGTACTTGGGACCTAAGATTCTGTTCATGGCCATCTCCATACAGAGTCACCAGGGTCCTTGTGCTAGACTTTGGGATTGAAATTCTGGGTTCCATGAAAAAAATTTCATGTAGTGAGAGCATCTATTCTTAATCTGGCTGACAAATTAGTTCATGAAAAAGCACAAGGGGAGCAGAAAATGAATTTTAAACTCAGAGAGTATCATTAGCCCATGGTACCATAAAGACTCCCACTGTGAGGGAGGGGCTGAGATTGAGAGCATTCCCCAAATGCCTGTCACAGATGAGTGTAAATTCAAGTTGGCTTCAGATATTAAAAGCTAAAGACACGAGGATTGAGATCCCTGACCTCAAACACAACTCAGGGTAAGGATCTGCAGCAATACCCAGAGAGAAGTTTTGGGGTGATGGTTTATTGTTATGGATGATCAAGACCCACCCTTCTCCATTCCAGTCTCATCTGTCTGATAGTTGCCAAGTCTCTCAGTTGGTCTGACCACATACCAGATGTTCATTCAAAGCCCCTGCTGCCCATTTAGAGATGACTAAAACTCTGTTGCTTTTTACTTCCTGGATGTACCAGTTAGTATGGGAGTGCTCAAGGCAGTCAAGATGGTCCCTGCTGCCAAGGAGCTTATAGCATGATCAGAAAAAGAGGACGTGCACCTTGAAGAGCCAGGTCACAATGCCAGCTAAGAAATATATGGTTTATTGGGATGTTGAAGAAGACTGATAGATCTGAACCACAGCATAATTACATCAAAGTTATTTTATTATTAATCAACAGCATTTTTTTTAGGGTCATACAGCTTGGTTAGGGAGGACACATAACAGTAAAAGCAAAAGGTTAAAGGTTGAAAAGCAAAGGACCTGTATCTAACCATGGTTCTTCCACCCTAACTATTTGATTATAGGCAAGTCATCCTAGATCTCTGAGCTTCAGCCTTTTCAATAAATTAGAGACCAAAAAAAATTCTCCTAAATTCCATTAATAATTAAGTGAGATAATGGATTTAAATTACCTAGCACCATTCCTATAAAATATAAACATCCAACAAATGTTCATTCTTAAGAATCTTAGTTCTCAACAGAAAGAAGAAATCTGAGCAAGCAACTGCTTTTCAGAATTTAAGTGCACTCAAAAGAGCTGTAAAATGTACAAATGTGACAAACCCAAGATTTTACCCAGAAAAGTTAAGAAAATTTACATGAATGATTCAATCAATGGTGCTTGAAACCAAAATAATAATAATAATAATAATAATAGTAATAATAATAATAATGCTTGCCCTCTTCAGAACCTAAATAAGTACCAATATACTATTCATTACACCTGAACCCCAGCCAGGGCACACACCAGAGCCCAGTTAGCGTTGCTCCAGTGATGCCCCTGGGATTCAGCTAAGGAGGAGTGGACATCTTGAACATCTCATGGCACTTTGGAGCCCAGGGCAGAGTTCTTTGATCCTCAAGCTGCTTCAGGTGCAGGAATCTGATTTTCTTCTGTGTATGAGAAGTTTAAGAACCTCACTCTTTGTCTCACACCAGTAGGGTACTTCCTAAACAATTCCCTTCTAAATGCAAGTACGATCTTTAAAAGGACCTTACCTGAAGCCTGACTCTCAATGGACTATGAAATTTCACTTTCCAACGCTGGTATTCATTCTCTAATTGTGGGGTTCTTAATGAATAGTCAAGGGCCTTTCTTTGAAGAAGAATCTGCTGGTTAGCATTGTGCCTCTCTATCTTGCTGTAGCCTACACCCATAATTAGGGTGACCATACACTTTATAATGGAAACTGGGACACTTGACAGTGAAAAGGACACTGTTAATTTAGCAGGGCCACCACAAACACCAGTATGGTCACCATAACATATGCCTGTAGTCTACTATGATTTCCAATTGGGTTCTTTAAGACACTTCAGAAACAATCTGAAAAGATATCTACATTCCTCATTCCATCTTTCATAATTACTACATCCATCCTAATCTGACAGCAATAATTTTAGTAGCTTGTCTACATTGAGATGCTCTCAAATATTCAATTTAGTTTTTATATACAAGCTTTTTTTCTTTTTGCACTCAGTTTAAATGATAATTAAATTATGTAATTGCAATAACAAGTGTAACTGGCATAAATACAACTAACCCTTGATGAACATTTCAACTCGGCTGAGGGTAGTGGTATGTAGCATCGTAGACAGTAGCCTAGTAGCTACAGAAATCATTTGAGTTAGTAAGTTTCCTAGAGGTAAAAGACAATAAAGCATAGTTTTTTAAACCAAAGATGGTGGCTGAGTCCCAGATCTGCTACTTATTAGCTCTATCAACTTGGGCAAGTACTTAACCTCTCAGTTCCCTCATCTATAAGAAGAGGTTATAAGAGTATCTACCTCATAGAGTCATTATGAGGATTAAATGACTTAATAGAAGTAAAGTGCTTAAAAACATGCCTGGAATATAGCAAGTACTATGTGTCTTTGCTGTTATCATAATGATTATTATTAATAGAAAGCATTTTAATCTAATGAATTGGTTAAGTGGAGTTTGGTTGAAGGAGCTTTTACTGTATGTGACAAAAACAAATGCCTATATTGTCTAGAAATAAATACATAAAAAACAGTGAGGCAGCCTTGAATTCAGAGGGGAGGTAATTATGTCAACAGAAACAGGTAGAGGCCCATCATCATATCATCATTTGGGGGAGGTCAAGACATCTAGAAGGGGGCTTTTGGTGACTATATAAAAATTTGGGGACTATCTAAAAAAGGGCACTTTGGGCAGAGGTCAGCCTGCTCTAAGGCAGGGTGGCTCAGGAAATCATACCATGTTCAAAAGTGGTAAGAAATGTGTTGGGAGGGAAGGGGAGTGATACAGGTGAGGCTGGAAAGATAAGTAGGGATCAGGCCCATACCCTAAAGGAAATGAGAACAGATGTGGGAAAGGGCGTCTGGAGCTGCTCTGCTTATTGGCAGGGAACTCCCAGAGGGTTTACTTAGCAAGGAGGGGCAGGTCATGGCTACACATCTATGTGGAGGTCAGCAAAACTACCCTGACCTGAAACCAAAATAATGGATTTGAATCCTAACATGCAAGAACAGTTCTGGTCTCTGTACAAGCTGTCCATCACATCTGGTTGTTAGCATGCTTACAGCAGGATATAAACTGATGTTCAATTACCCACGGAACTTTATCATTAAAACAGAACTTTAAAATATGCATGTAGAATTTTAAAAAATAGCTTGCGCTAACGAAACCAATTTTTAAAAGTCTGAAACAGGGCTTTGCCAGGTTTTCAAAGCCATCTGTTTCAAAGCCTACCTTGCTCCTTGTTTACCGCAGTCTGTCTGCTGTTTTAACAACCTCCAGTGGGATTTCATACGCCTCATTATGCAAAATCGCTGCTTATGCATTCACTCTGCCACTTGCCTAACTAATCTCAACTCATAACACCTTTCTGAGGAAGATCCCCAGTCTGGAGTTCTCCTGCAGGGCTGTAGATCAAGAACAGTGGTACAGATTGTCGGAGCAAAATTAAATGTGTCCTCCAGTGTATCACTGTTATGAGACAGGCTTGATCTGAGATCCTACTTGAGGTGAGAAGCAAAAAAGAAAGCAATAATGATTATAACATAAATTCAAAATCTCTCTATTCAAAAAAAAAAAGGAAGATGCATCAGGTATAAGGTAGTAAGTCAACTTTTGATCTCTTTCTCATCCAATGCTCTCCTCCTATAATTTCTATTCAAATATTTTAAATTTCTTCCTTTGTATACGGCTTTGGGCCTATTGTCTTTTGGTTCAGAATAGTCAGGAGCCTAGATTCAAATCCTAATTCTTCTGTTTCTCAGCTAGATGGCTTTGGGCAGGACACATTGGATGACTAAGAACCAGTCAATCATTGTCCAAATCAGTGATCTCCAACTATTTTGGCACCAGGGACTGGTGCTTCTATGAGAATCTAATGCCTGATAATCTGAGGTGGAGCTGAGGCAGCAATGATAGTGCTGGGGAGCAGCTGCAAATACAGATGAAGCTTCGCTCACTCACTCGCCACTCACCTCCTACTGGGTGTCCCAGTTCCTTACATGCCACGGGCTGGTACCGGCTTGAGGCCTAGAGCTTGGAGACCTCTGGTCTAAATGGTGAACCAGTTGGCCAGGCACCAGTGATAGAATTGGCCATATTAAGTGGCCACCATAGCAAAGGCTGGATTTCCCATGAATGGATTGGAGTGTCCAACTCAATGAAATACCTTCAGAGAACCAACTACTGAACTAGGACCCCAAACCAGACGCACATGGGCCAAATAATGAGCAATGACTACGTAAAGTGTGTGGGTTCTTCATCTAAATGGAGATTCTCAGCCCTGGCTGCATCACCTGGATGGCTGAAAGGCACCAGCATTTAAAACCCAGTACACCTTTCACATTCTCATTCAGTTAGAGTAGAGTGAGGTCTGAGGGGGAGCATTTGCTTTTTTAGTAAACTTTTATATTGAAGAATAGCATGATACAATAAATGACACAAATCTTCAATAAATGACACAATAAAAACTTTAAGAAATTGAACATATTCATGGAACTACTACCCAAAACACAGTAAAGAATATTACCAGCATTTCAAAGTTTCCCTCCTGCATTTTCCCAATCCTTGACCCCCTCGCACAGGTAACTATTCTGACTTCCATCATCATAAGCTTGCCTGCTATCGAACTTCATATAAATGGAATCATACAGTAGATTTTCTTTTATTTATTTGTTTGATATTTTTTGTTCAAGGTCATGTCTACAAAATCCATCAAGTCCATGTGTATAGCAATAATTGCTATATAGTATTCCAATCTATATTCCACCATTAATCCACTCTCTTGATGATGTACTTTTGGATTGTTTCCATTTTGGGACTATCATGAATAACATTGCAATGAACATTCCTGAGCATGTCTCTTGCTGCCCGTGTAGCTAGCTGCATTTTTCTTGGATATGTATCCAAGACTGGAATCGCTGGGTCATAGAATACATGTAGGTTCATTTTTAGTAGAAAATATCAAAGTGTTTTTCAAATGAAAAATTTACATGCCCACCAGCAGTGTATGAATATCTATTTGCTCCACATCCTCATCAATTTTATGAAAGTTGGTATGTAGTAGAACCACACTTTGGTTTTAACGTGCATTTTTCTGATAACTCATAATGTGGAACACTTTTTCATATGCTTGCTGGCGTGTGGATATACTCTTTTGTGAGGTGCCTCTTTTGTCCAATTTTTATATATTGGGGTGCCAGTGTTTTTGTATAGGTTTGTAATTTTTTTAAAGACTTGTTGTAAGACTCTTTTGGGATATGTGTATTGATTATGTCTTCTCCAACTCTGTGGTTTTCCTTTTTCACTTTCTTAAGTCATGTCTCCTAATGAACAGAACCTCTTAATTTAGTGAACTCCAATTTCTACATCCATTTTTTTGTGATAAGTGTTTCTGGAGTCTTACATAATTTTTGCCTATCTGAAAACCGTAAAAATGCTTCTGTATCACCCTTCACCCTCAACAGCTATGTGCTTCTCCTTTCTTACTTAAGATTATGATATGGCTGGAACTGATCTGTGATATTGTGTGTGGCAGTGGGTCAAGATTAATTTTTAAAAAGAAATACCCCCATTAACCCAGTTATTGTAAAGACAAAGCTTCCCCACTTCATTCTAGTGGTGGTCAGTATTTCTTTAAATGTTTTAAATGGTGAGAAAGTGGATTTTAATATGCTTCCATGGTTGACACTAACTGCTCTAGGTCTAGAAAAATAAGAAGTCCTCAGTGTGAAGAAAAACTGCAATGAGATGTAGACGTCTGACATGGAAAAATTGACAATACCTTTGAATGTAGATCTAGAAAAACTTTAAACTTACTGGCTGAGTTGAGAAATTTAAACATCCACAAAACAAAGCAGAGTCGACAGTAGTAGCAAATGATAGAACTCAAAGCCCGCCCTGATTCTTCCCAGGTTCTTCTCAGAGGATACATAAGAAAATGGTGACCACAGCACCAGCTCCAAGCCCAGGAGATGCTCAGTGGTAAAGCAGGTGAATGCCTTTCAACTGCACCCAGGAACAACAAAGCAGTTTTCCAGGAAGAGAAAGGGGTACATCCCAACCCACAAGTCTTGTTTTTCCTGATCGTTGGTTTTTATGAGAGAAATGAGGCAGGAATTGCTCACCTTTCCCAGTAGAAAATACTGAAGGTTAGGAAGGTTGAGGAAGTTGCCCACAGTCACGAGCAACCTATGTCAGCGTTAGAGCCAGAGGAATCACAGGAAAAACAAGTTCCCAAAAGTGGCCATGTCTCTAAGCCTTGAGAATGAAGCCTTCATTCTCAGAAGGACAACTTTCTTTTCCAGGGCTCAATCAGGAGATTTTAGTAATTAATTACTAGTTGCAAACTGGTAAATTGGAGTTAATTATCTGGACAGATCTAATTACAACTACAACGTTGTTAAAATGAAATAAAACCACCACTTTAAAATGCACAGGCCTTTTAAAGTCATTATTTAAGGGCATCTGAGCATGTCCAGCTGAAACTGTGAGCTCTCTGGGATGCTGAGGTTGAAGAACTGATCTATAACACATTGGTCTTTTGTGTACCCACTCCTGCACCTCACCACCTCCCAGTTATTCCAACATCCCAGGAAGGAAGAAGCCAGCTCCTTCTTTCTGCCTCTGTCCCATAATATGTCTGATTCAAGTCCAAGGGGGTGTGGTAGCCTGATGGATTCTTCCCTCGTACTCCCATTTCTGCCCCCACCTTGAACATAATCTTGTTGTGGTCATTTGGTTCTCACTCCATAGAGCCCCTTCAGAAGCGCTCCTACCTCAACAGCTTCAGGAATTCAGGAACACACAGCTTCCAGGAGGTTATGAGAAGTATGGCTGGTGCCTGAAGGAAGAATAGGAGTTAGCCAGAAAAAGGAAATAAAAGCATCTCACACAGAGAAAAATGAATGCACAGAGTGCTGGAGGTAAAAAAAAAAAAAAAAAAAAAGTCTGCAGCATGTGAGAATCTAAACCTGCTCAGTATGGCTAGAGGCGAAGTAGTCACAGGTGCAATGAGGCTAGAGAATTTAACAAAAAACAGAGAGAACCTTGTAGGTCATTATAAAGAGTTGAGACTTTGCCCCTAAGAACACTCCAGCTATAGGAGTATATTGAAGCAGAGCAAGACTGAAGGACTTTCCAATCTTAGAAGACAACATGGTGTAGCTGAAAAATGCTCTGAATTAAGAATCAGATCACCTAGGTTCTTGTTTCTATTGGCCAGTGGGTCAGCTATGCATGCTCTCTGCTTCTTTGTTTCTTCATTTGTAAAATGGGAACAAACATTTATCTGTCTCACAGGGGAACAATAGGGAAAATTGACACTTCATACGTTAGTTGAAAAATCTAAACATCCAAAAATCAAAGCAGATTTGGACATCAGTAGCAACACCCAAGAATGACTGAGCTCGGATTCTGGCCCAGACTCTTCCCAGATTCCTCTCAAAAGGTTTACAAGAATGGCTCACTCAGGAGGCATTCAGTGGTAGATCATGTGAGCACTCTTCAGCCTCACCAGAAACAGTGTCTAAGATGAGATTGTGTATATGTACTTAGAATCCTCAAAACACTAACCAGACTTCTAAGGCTGGAAAATAGCTTGAATTTGAAGATACAGATCACTTCTGTCAGATCTGTCTTTCCCACCACACACTCAAGAGTCACCATGGACATAACCTACAAGCCCACCAAAGCCCAAGCCTAGTGGAGCACAAAGGACACCATGTCATCAACCTCACCTCCTAGGTTGGTGTGGAGTCACTCTGCTGATGTATCTATCCAGGCAGTAGAGGAGGTTCAAGCCTACCCATCTTTTCCCCCTGCTTTTACTCCCACTGAGTTGGCCCACACTCATTAACTTGTTTCTGGGTTTCATCTCTGCCTACAACTCTGATTTACCACTGAGGTTGTGGTCTACTGAACTATGGCCCACTTATCTGGGATATGGCATAATTTCTAGCTGTATCTGTCGTAGGCCTTGAGAAGGGTCTTTGTCCAAGATGGAGCCAATTATTGTAATGGGCATGTGTAGAGCTAGATGAGTGCTAGAATAATCAGGGGTTCACTTCATAAATTATAAATGTCTAACTCATTTCTAGTATGATATACCTGAGACTAAAATAAAATAATTTTTCTAAAAATATAGAGCCAGAGAAAACCTTTCTTCAGTGACCAGAGCTCTACAAGGGTCAGTTTAACCTATGTAGTAATGTGTATAAAACTCAGATGGACAGTGAGGCTGAGAGGTGGAAAGAAAGAGCCTCATCTGAGGAGTAGGACTTCTTGTTTAATAGCTGTGTGACTTTGGGCAAGACACTTAATATGTCAGAGCTTGCATTCCCTGCCTTTCCCAAAGGTCCTTTTTAGCTTAAAATTTCTCTAATTTAGTTAATATTTTCATGATATTTATATAAGGAGACCAAAGATATAGGACAGAGCAGGAAGAATCCCAGGGCCTCAATTCACCTCTAATCACTCTGTACCAAGGGTGTCTTGTGTGGATGTGCAGTGCTGATTCTGTGTCCCCAGGGCTGGCAAACTTAGATAGACACACAGCTGACACCCACCTCCCAATGACAGTACAGCCACAACCTGCTTTAATCTCCAAGCACTCACATCCCAAATGCTAGCACTGTGTGAAGAGAAAGAATTCTGGCAAGAACCCCAACATACCTGGGTTCTGTTCCAGTCCTCCAACATTGCCTTTATAATTTTGTAAAACCCTTCAAGAGGAACTTGAAATAGATCCAGCTCTGAGATGTTATGAATCAGCAGCACAATGAAAAGCAATAGCGACAACACTCATAACAACAGCTGAACACATTACTCACAGAGGTGAGACCTGTTTCTACACCATTTTAGAGTTTAGGAAATAGGCCCCTGCCAAGTTCTTACAGCAACGCGTGCCCATGAGCCCTACCCACCACCCCACACTGCCTTGGGTCTTAGTTACCATATCACCTTTCTATTTCAGCCTCCCACTCTATGGCTTTCTATAGGCTGGCACCAGCTGAGGTCCCACTGTATTCAAACAATGCCAGTTAGAAGTAGAAAGTGGTCTTAGAATTCAATAGGCTTTAGAGAGAAACTTTACACAAGGAAGAGGACACCCCCTAGAGAAACTGCTCGTGGTCAGCAAGAAGTCAGGAAGTTAGATTTCATGTCCCAGGAAGCCCTTCAGGACTGTGAAAATAATTGTAGTAAGCCAAACCCAAATCAGAATATAAGACCCAGAAGGAGAAGCTCAGCCAAGAGCAAGAGCTGCCCTCAGTATGTCTGTGAGTCACCAGGGAGGACAATGCACCAGATGAAGCCCTGCCTAGCCATTGGGTGCCTCCTCCCTGCCAACACCAACCAGGCACCTGCTATGCATTACCCTATGCCAGGCACTGTGAAAGTTTGTGTGGGCCCCTGCCCTCAGGGAGTCAACAGTTTACCCGGAGAAGGCAGTCCCAAGTAGAC
This sequence comes from Cynopterus sphinx, assembly GCA_030015415.1. Classification (NCBI taxonomy): domain Eukaryota; kingdom Metazoa; phylum Chordata; class Mammalia; order Chiroptera; family Pteropodidae; genus Cynopterus; species Cynopterus sphinx. The sequence continues at coordinate 83,961,305 of CM057379.1, read as the reverse complement.
CTGCCCATAGCACAGGGAGAATAGTCAATGCTAGCCCAATGGGCAGGGGCCTGGGGATGGGTCAAATAGGCTACAGAGAAGAAGTGATTTTTGAGCTGATAATAGGATTTCACAAGTTGATAAAGAACATTTCCAACAGAAAGGAAAGAACAAAGTTGCAAAGATATGGAATAGGCACTAAGGGAAAGGAGGTGTCTGGGACTGGCCACAGCATGGGAGAGCAGAAAGAGGCAGTAAGTGCCACACACAGGAGTGTGGACCCTCCTTCAGCCTTTAAATGTCATGAGCCAGGAAGTCACACTAAGAGCAGCCAACCAGACAGCAAAGAGCTGAGTGGAGGGTGAACTGGGGTGGGAATGGCTCTAAGCAGGAAGACTCCTGGCCAGGAAAGGCCTGGAGAGGGGGCCATGGATCCAGGAGGCAACTCAGAGACCAAGTTATCAAGCCTTGTTGGTGGCTATGCTGGAGTCAGGTGGGGGACAGAAGAGCTGACCTCAGAGGCTTTATGCACCAGCCCTGTCCTTTGAGGCAGCCATGCTGTGGGTGCAGGGTAGCGTGGCCATCCTGAAGCCAAAACAATGAAGAAGGAAGCTGCTCACTTAGTTTCTCTTGAGGCTTGTTGCTACCACTCAAGGCAGCTCAAACTGGCACTGCAAGATCTGGCAGCTGGCTGGCTGCCTAGTAACCTGGCTTCTCACTGACCCTGCAACATACACTTGTGCACACACACACATGCACACACACATAAACATAGTCACATAGACACATGCAAACACACATGTACAGTCACACTTACCCAAGGCACATGCACACACATGCACATGTGCAAACACACATGCACACACAGGCATCTCCTCAGTTCCAGGCAGGCTCAACTTCTCTCTCCAGGCCTTTGCCCACCAAGAGCCCTTCCCTCACCCTTCCTGCAAATCCCCTGCCCTGTCTGACTTGGCTCCAGCTCCCTTCTCCAAGAAGTTATTCCTGAATACTCTGCACCAAACACTCACCATTGGGGCCCCATGACATCTTTCTTCCCAAATCTCTTGTAATGTCACTTAAGAGAACTATAATAAGGGTTATAGCAGAGTATGAATTGGGGGATCCAAGGAGGGAAACTAAATGCTGGCTGGGACCAGATTTGGGGGAATATCTCTTGGGGATGGGATGCTATTCCATTTTATTTTCCCAGTCTGGACATGGGGCTGATAGCTGAGCACGCACAGCAGCCCTGCCCTGGTCTGTGCTCAGAGCACACAAGTGGCAGGAGAGACAGACAACTAAATGTGGAGTCATAGAAACAGACAGGGCTGAGGCTCTGAGGTAGGGAGTGAGCCCTTGGGAGCTCTGGGACAGGTGTGAGGAAGCTTCTAAGAGCTGGTGAAAGGATGAATCCTGGGCCCAGAGCTTTGCGGGGTTCCCAGAACGAAGTCCAAGGCATGCCCCAGCCAGAGGCCCAGGCTCAGCCTCCATCAGCCCAGCTCCAGGGAGCAGGCCCCCAAGGCAGAGGTGAGACCATATTCCTGGGCACATGCTCTGGTTTCAGATACCCAGGGAAGCCTGGTCATCTGAAAAGGAAGAAGAGTTTGTAAGCGCAGCAGTGCCCAGGGCTCAGGAAAGAGGTGCTGAGAGCAAGAGTGGGCACAACAGAGGGAGATGGGTGGGTGCAAAGGGAAGGAAGCAGTTGCTGTGAGCTGGGCCTGGTGACCCACTAGGATCTCTGAGGGGTATAACAGGGGCTTATGGAGAGAGCTGGGGTCTGTGATTAGCTGGTAGGGCTTGAGACAGCTAGGCCTGCATTGCTGCTGTCACTGTAACCCTCTCCACATGACTGAATCCCCAGAATTCATCCATTATTCCTCTGACAGCCCCTGCTGAGCCCCTGGGGTGCCTGCCCCAACCCACCCACAGACTGCCTGGGAGAGCTGACAAGCACCTAATTCCAAAAATATCAGAGGGTATTGCAGAGCCAGGAATAATTTTACAGGCCAGTTTAATTTGTCCTTGGTGCTTCCACTCAGTCCTCCTAGATTAAAGACACAGAGTAACCTGATTCATCTAGTCTGCCCTATCCTGGGGCAACTGAAATCAGCCCGGAGCCCCCACTGACAGGAGAGCCTGCTAATCAGCCAATTCCCACACCCTGAACCATCCGCCATTTTCCAGGAATTATTTATTAGACTATTACAGGGGCTCTTTTCTGAGAGGGAATTAGCACATATTCTAAGGGCCGAGGGCTGCCTAGAGAGAGAGAGCCTCCTCTTTTTCTTGTTACTCAAAGCTTGTCTTGCAGTATAGCAGTAAGGAGGAATCAGATCCATTCATCTCAGCTCTGCCACTTCCTGGCTGTGAAATCTCGGACAGACTGCATAAACTTTCCGAACCTGCCTTTCTCCATCTGTAAAATGGACTAAAAAAAAGTAGGTCAGTCAGGATGAAAAGTGACGGTGATTAGACCTGCGCCCAACACATGGCAGGCATTCACAGAAATCACTCCCCTTCCTTCTTTATTGTGTTCTTGCAGTTGCTGACCGTAAGGGTAGTGAATTGTAAAGGAATAAACCTAGACTTTTGAGCTATGTTTCTCTGAGTTCAACTCTAGCTCCCCCATTTAAAAATCACCCTGACCTTTGGAGCCTTAACTTCAGCAATGATAAAATGGGGACAATAATGGAGAAACCTCAGGGCCAACGTAAGGACTCAATGCAAAGAAACTAACACTGTGTCTGGAGCATGGTAATCCTCAACATTACACATCTGTCCCTTTGCTGAGGTGAATATAACCATGGCCATCAGGATGGGCTCTTTCCAGGCCAAGAATGGCAGGGTCCTGAACCCCAGGATTTCTGCCTTGCAAGGGCTGAAGCAGGTCTGGCCAGGAGCTCTCTCCATTTTGCACTCAGGGTGACCTAGAAACTTGTCCAGCTTCTGCCATGAATGGCTTGATCTAGACCTGCTCCTCCCACTTCATGAATTCTAATACAAGTATAACTATGAGATATTGTTAATGTTAATAAAAAAAATGATTAAGACACAGGGTTCCTAATGGACAGTTTTAAAATGGTTTCACTTAATGGCTACAGACAAGATCGATCTTTGCAATTTGCAGTCTGTGAAATCTGTCTTTAACAGCTGCCATTTTTGGAGTACTTCCGTCAGGAACCATGGGGCAGATTGATTGCAAAAGTGGCTGCCCTTTGTGATGTGACTTTGCAGCTCCTCCTCTCAAGAGGTGGAATCTATTCCTCCACCCCTTGAATGCCTTGCTTTGGCCAGTAGAATACGGTAGAAGTAATGTGGTGACAGTTTCAAAAGTTATACCTGCTTCTGCTGTTCTTTTGGGCCCTTGCCATGTAAATAAGCCCAAGCTAGCCTGCTGGTGACTGAGAGACAGACATCCAATTACTCCAGCTGCCCACTAGCTAACTGCCAGACATGTACATGAGGCCATCCAAGAGAGGCAACCTTCAGCCCATTCATCAGTTCAACACACACACATAAGCCAGCCCAGCCAAGATCAGCCATGCCTGGCACAAACTAGCAGAATGCTCTGTTTTCTGTTTTCTTTTTTCTTTTCTTTTTCTTTTTTTGGCTCCTGAGTTTTGGGGTACTTTGTTACATAGTAAGAGCTAACCAATACACTATGCCATCGTTTGATTACATTATCTTGCGTTATCTTTATAATAACAACCCTGTGAGTTCTCAATTGTACAGTACAGGAAACTGGGCTTCAAAAGGCTTTAGCGACTTACTCAAGTTATCACAGCTGGAATTGGTAGAGCGATGAGTAAACCTCTGATCTGCTTTGCTTAATAGGCTGTGTTCTTCTTATTATAGTCACTTCTCTCTTTTCCCCAGGTAAGAACAGATGGTTATTTAAAAGGGGGATTGGAAAACCCCGGGCCAGGGTGATCATTCTCATGATGAGACTAATCATACTAATCATACAGCTAACATACCTGGCCCTTATTTAAAAGCATTTCAGAATTTTGGGAGCAGGTTATTTTTTCTCTTTAAATGTGACATCCCATCAGGAATCTTGGTCCTTTCCAGCAAGTCTAAGAACTGTAGCTTTGACTTTCTCTTGCTTGTTAATTAAGGTATTGTTAGAAAAATAGAGTGAGCCTGTGTATGGGCAGAGTAAGAGAAGTTTTCAAAAAGAATTGCTCCTTAGGACCACTCAACTGAAAATTTTCATCAATTTATTAATAAGACATACAGCATGAGAATTCCAGGGAAAAGAATAAATACCATCTGCACTATGAAGAGGCCAAATTTTCCCTTTAGCCTCTAAGACCCAATAATGAGCACATGCTCCAAATTAACTACTTTGAGAGAGAAGAGCAGTATTGGCAATCCCACTATGTGTCAAACAGTGCTCAGAAAGCTGTGCCCACGAGGCTTAGGAATAATTTCTTGGACCTAAGTAATGGAAAGGCAGTCTATAGAAAGCTGAATGTACGAAGTCTCCTTTCAAAAGTCAGGATTGTCTTGGGATAAAATGGGCTGCCTCACGAGACGGTGAGCCCGCCAGTATCAGGGGTATGAAGCTGAGTCTGAGCCTAGCCAAGGAATTGCTATTTTCCATAGGAGGCTGAGGGCTGGATGAAATAACCACTCAGCCTCCTTCCAATTGTGAGATTCTATTTCATGACTTCTAAAAAGTGAGTGCTTTATCTGCAGAGAATCATTTCCTTGACTATGTCATTAGAGTATCAGCAGGCATGTAGTCTTCGAACATCTTCAATGGCCGTCGCAGCATGCTGGTATCAGACACTATAGATGACTTTCCAGCAGGACGCTGAGTTCAATGAATCATTAAAATTGAAAGCATTTTCCCACTTGGTTTAAAATTTCCAGCTTTGATAGCTCAAATTGGGACCCAGCAGGAGGCATTTCAAAAGCAAATTGTGACTGATGATGTTATTTTGGCCTCGGTAGGGCTGGGACTTTGGGTGACCATGAAGCATCAGGCAAGAAACCTCTTTTGACACCTTACAAAATGTTTAGATTAATCAAATTTTAAGGTTGGCTCCTGCACAGAGAGGATAGAGCTTGTAGGAGTGGCTGGAACATTTTACCATATCTAGGTTGATCGCAGAGGGTGATGTTTTTGCTTTTCCAGCAGTTACAAACATTGAATCAGACAAGTGTTGCATTGGTATATTTAATTGGTAAAAATACTCTAATTAGATTTTTAATAGATGCCTTCTGACAGCAGAAACAACAAGATGATTGATTTTTCTCATGAAATCTTTGGAGGAGAAAATCTCTTGCTTTCAAATTTATTTAGAAACCATTTCTCTGAAGCCCCTTCAGTTAACATTTGGACTGTAGCAAGCCTCTCATGTGCAGAGTGTGTTTCAAATATTAATGGGGGTCTAAATCTGTGTTCTTTCTCAGTTCAACCTTTTGCACTCAAAATTCATGAGTGTATATTGATTTAGGCAGCCTTCCCAGGACCCTTGTACCACTGGGCTCTTTTGTTCATTGTTAATATGCCCCAACTTATCAATTATTCACTTGCTAAGTGAAAGCAATATAAATCTAGCAATCTGAGAAAAAGAACTGTTCTTTTCATTCCCTAAAATTACGACAGCAGCAGAGGCTGCTGACTTAGCCAAACTAACGCTTGATTTAGCGGTAATGATGCCTGTGCATCCCACTGTGTTTTCTTCTCTTCTGTTGAAGGTGCATATATATAAAACCAAAATTAGAAAATATGCACTCTCTGAAACAGGTTTTTTACATCATACTTTGAGAAGAAAGAACAACAAAATAAGATTAGTGTCGGAGATTGAATATAAAGAGAACATTGGGATGACCCTAAGATAGAAGTCTATTTACTGCATCTTTACTTTCATTCATCTCTGTTCCTCTAACATGATCCCGACCTTGAGCCATGCTAATGATAGTAATCACATATACAGTTCATGCAGGACCCATCTCTGGCCCCCAGCAATCCTGCAAGGCAGGTCATGGTACATTTTGCAGATGAAGAAGCTGAGACACAAAGAGAAAGTTGTTGGCTGAAGATCACACAACCTAGAAAAGGTGGAGTAAGAATTCAAATTCATTTTGATTTTCTCAGAGTGCATACATGTCATTATCTTGATATGCTGCTCCTCAGCTTAGTCAAGCTCACAGAGCTGATTGGAATGAGCACCAGGGTTTATAAGTGAGACTGACATACTCCAAAACCTTTCACTCAACCTGTTTCTAGCATTGATATCCCAGAGCTGCCTCTGAGACTCATCCATGTTCTCAACCAGCAAAGCAACATTCAGTAATGGTTAAGATACTTAAAATGGGATGGTAATGTTGATTTCATAATAGTTATAAGAATTAAAGCAGATATTAGTATTTATATAAAGTACCAAACACACCTTAGACCCTCCATGAAAACTAGTTTCACTCCCCTTCTCCCTTGACTCCTCACCCTTCCTAACTGTGGTAGGAAAGAAAACTTAAATATGTTGGAATATTCTCAGCATGACTTAGAACTACAAAGGGTTTCTGGTTAATTAACTCTCAGTTAATCAAATAATTCGGCTAACCATAATACTCCCATTCCCCTAAGCAATTGGTTAAAGGGCATGTTATTGTACACAAAACCTCACAGAGTATCATCCTATAACAGTACTTACAGAAGAAATGAAAGTCAAAAAATGGAATTTAATGTAAGAAATGACAGACAACATCATCTTTGAGTCAGCTTCTTCCTCAACCATCTCTTCACCCTCCTACCCTTTCCCTGTCATAGGGCCTTCATTCAATCCATTTGCTTGGTACTGTGGCCAACAGCATCAAAGCTCCTGCCCCACCCAAAATTGGCTGCATTTGAATCTTCATCCCACCAGCACCCACCACTCCTCTATTTGCATACTGTGGGCCAATGCAGTGGGGTAGACCCTATCACTATAATGTATTAGCCAGGGTTCTCTAGAAAAACAAAACCACTAGGATATATAGAGTTATATTGAAAGAGATATATTATAAGAGATTGGTTCATGCAATTAGAGAGGCTGAGAAGTCTAACTATCTGTCATCTGTAAGGTGGAGGCCCCCAGGAAAGCCCATGGTATAGTTCTAGTCCAAAGCCAAAGATCTGAGAACCAGGGGAATCAATGGTGTAAGTCCCAGCTCAAGTTCAAAGGCCTGAGTGCCAGGAGCTCTGATGTCTGAATGCAGGAAAAGATGGAGGTCCCTGCTCAAGCAAAGCAAATTCACCCTTCCTCTGCCTTTTTTTTCTTCCAGGCTCTCAAAAGTGCTCACCCACACTGGTGAGGGTGACCTTTACTCAGTCTACTGATTCGAACGTTAATCTCTTCCTGAAACACCCTCACAGTCACATCCAAAAATAACATTTACCAGTGATCTGGGCATTCCTTAGCTAGTCAAGTTGACACCTAAAATTAACCGTAATTGCCCCTCTTTGTCTTCTTGGCTTACTTACTACTTAACCATTGCTCTTACACATTTTTTCTCTCCTAAAACTCTTACAAAACATCTTAGAAAGGGAGGATGCACCTAACATAAAGAGCCCTATATTTGCCTCATCATTTATTCTAATCTGCCTAGAATAGTCTTGGTTTACACCTGTGGTCCATTAGGAACAAGCAGAAGCTTTTTAAAAACAAATCATGTCAGATTTTCTGCATTTTCCTTTCAATTACATCATTAGACTGGTTAATGAGAGAAATGCTATAGCAAAGTGGATTGAAAGAAGACATTGGACATTGGCTCTCATAATTTTATTGTGAATGAGCTGAGCATGAAGTTTTCCTATGACTGGCCATAAAGCTTTTAAGTATTTATTGTTTGCATCAGTGGACTCTGCATCAATAAAATTTGCATCTATATTTGTGGATGCCATGAGGAGAGATCCAGAATTACATCAATAAACTGGAACTAGAAAGGTCTGAAGAGACTGGAAATAGAAAAAAAATCATAACGTGATGAAATGAAGAAGTAAATGTTAACTAATGGATTGGAGTCCAAATACGAGCATCACAAATGCAGAATGATCATGGCCTAGCATAAAAACAATGCGTGTGAGAAAGTCTTGAGTCATAGCTATAAAGATGATAACAGCCTAGAAATGCTAAGTCGCCTTTGTCACCAAGCAAGGGGACCCTACCTAAAAATAAAGATCACCAAGAGGAAGAAGAAAGGTGGAGATGTAAGAGAGATGCCTGATGCAGCTGGAGGCAGAGTCCAGCTGTGCCTGAAGCAGATACAGTCCCTGGCCAGTTAAGTAAGTCGATAAATTACTTTATTTTTTTCCCTCTCAAACTATCATGAGTGAGTCTCTGAAAAACTTGCCACCAGGAAAACCCTGACTAAAGTTAATAGTTAACATTTGTTGAGAGTTTATTTGTTGTGCCAGGCAATGCGTTAAGTGTCCTGCAGGGCCCCCTTGTCATAGGTACTGCGACAGAAGATAAATCTGAAGTACACAGAGAGAGGTTAAGGGACTTCTCCATGGGTTCATGCTAGTAAATGGCTGTTTTCAAACCCTGGTCCTAGAGCTCCAAAGTGTGGTCGCCAGACCAGCAGCAGTCACTAAGAAACTTGAATACAAACCCTTGGGCCCCACCCAGACTTGATTAAATCAGACACCTTACAGGTGGGGCACTAGTCTGTTTAAATAAGGCTTCCAGGTGGCTGTGATGTGTGCTCAAGTGTTAGAACTCTGCGCTGTGAGTCCCTGAACCACTCTGCTCCACCTAGCTAGCAAAGAGGTCGTGACAGCCCCATGCTGACTCACTGTGGGACATTTGGAGTCACTGCTCTGACCACACAGAATTTTAAGCACAACTCACCTGGAGCAAAAAAAGTAAGTTCAGTCATCGAAGGTCTGGAAAATAACATCTAAAGACTGAGCATCCAGAGCCACCAAACCAGAAAGGGAATAACACCTGTCCTAAAGAACCAGACCTTCATCTCAGCTGCTAGAACTCCCATGCCTCTCTCTGATTCTGCCTTCTGCCTCCCAAGCCGATCTTGGGGGTCATTCATTTTTAACTTTGGCTGAATACTGGAATCACCTGGAGCACTTGAAAAGCATTGTGCCCTGGAACCACTTGCAGAGATTGGGAGTGACTTGGTCTGGGGTACATTCTGGGCACAAGAATTTTTAAAAGGTCTCCAGGGTATTCTAATGCAGTTGATCCTGAGAACCACTGGCCTGCCTGAGGGGGATTTCCAGCCTCTTCTTCAAAGCCATTCACACACCCAGCTGTGTAGTCCTGCCCTTTCAGGGTGCTGAAGGAGCACCTCTCTGCGTAGACTCCCTTCTCCATTGGGCTGTTCCCACCCACCCTGTTTTCTGCGCATGTTGGACTGCGTGAGGAAGGCCATGAATTGGAGGAGAGTGGGTTTCCCCTAGTACACTCACCACCACTAGTTTCAAAAATACCCTGGTTCATAACCCGGGGGGAGGAAGGCAGCCACTCTCCCCTCAGGCTGTACACAAATGAGAATCACTGGCAGTGTTAAAAATATTTACTTAGGAGTCAGATGTCCTGGGTTCAAATTCCAGCTCTGTCACCTCCCAGCTTTGTAAGCCTAGACAGCTGAATCCTTCCAGCTTCGGTTCATCTTTTGCTGTATAACAAATTACCACACATTTAGTGGCTTTTGGCACCACCTATTTATTGGCTGATACTTCTATAGATCTGATGTCCAGGCCCAGCATGGCTGGCCTCTTTGTTCAGGGTCTCACAAAACCAAAATCAAGAGGTTGGCAACTGCATTCTCAACTAGAGCTCAGGATCCACTTCCAAGCTCATTCATGTTGTTGGCAAATTCAGTTCCTTGCTCCTTTAAGACTAAAGTTCCCATCTTTCTCCCAGATCCCAAACAGAGGTCACTCTTGGCTACTAGAAGAGGCACTCAGATTCCTGCCATGTGCCTCCTCCACCTTCAAAGCCCCCAGGGATAGTTTTCTTACACTGCCTTCCTCTCACTCTCTTTATTTCTGAGTGCATCTATCTCTGACCTCCAGACCCATTTTTTAAATTTTTATTTTAATGTTATTGTGTGATTAAGTCAACCCCACTGTGATAATCTCCTTTTCTTCAATTTTGCTGTGCTAGATGATATATATCTAATCATGGAGATGAAATCCATCATATTCGGTCTTGGGATTATGCAGGGTATGTACACCAGGGAGATGGATCTTGGGGGTCATTTTAGAACTCTGCCTATACAGGGAATAATAATATTTAGCTTGTAGGATGGTCATGAGAATTAAGATAAGGCCTGCTGAGCCCTGAGCATGGTGCCAATCACACAGCAAGCATTCAGTGTTTTAGAAGTTGCTTTTCTTCATGGATTTATGAGTCTAAAATGCCCCTATCACTGGAATCCACTTTTGTAGACAGCCTTTGCTGGCCCCTCCTGTTGAAATCCACTCTTCCCATGTCAGAGCTCAGCTATCTACCTACCAGCCATTCTGCCATGTTCCTGGGGCATGGATGCCCAGGAAGCACCAGTGTATTGAACACCCACTTAAAAAACACATGAAGAGGTTTCTGCTGGAATGCCAAGACAGCAATACCTGCTGCTCTCATCTGAAATCAACACAACACTCAGTGTGAGGATTATGTTGATAGATCAGTATCTCCCCCTGACGCTTTCAAAAGCACAATGTGAGTACTGAAGCTGTCAGTGTTAATAACACACTACAATCCTGCTCTTTAAAAAAACACCAGCTTCTAAAGTCAGATAAAGAGAATCTAATTGAAAACATCATATGCAATCTTCTCTAAGTAGCAGCTACAGCATCAATATTTAGTAACAAAATTCTGTTTTGTTTTATACCCTTCCCCCTAAATTATTTACAAGAAAACATCAAAATGCCTGCCAGTTCCAGCTTGATGAGTTTTTCTTTATAAACCCTGAACTGGGAAATAAGGGGCTTGCGATGTTATTTCTTGCTTTGCAGCCAATTCTCAAAATGACCTCAGGCAAGTCTCTTTTTCTCTCTGGACCTCAAGTTCTTCACCCATGGATAAGGCAATAGAGATGAGTGATCCCTGCTGGTTACTTTAAGCTCTAGAATCACAGGAAATAATCCCCAAATATCTCTATCTATACTCTTTGCTCAGAGTAACCTTAGTGCCTGCAGCTCACAGCAGAGTATGCAATTATCCTATGACAATGTCTCCTCAGGTGTGTGATGTCACCCCAGGTGTGTGATGTCACCCCATGTGTGTGATGTCTCTTCAAGTACATGATGTGATTGTATGTGATGTCTCCCCAGGTAAACTCTGAGGTCCTGGAGGTTTCCGGCTGTGGTATACTTCATTCATTTCCTCCTCAGATATTCACTATGTGCTAAGTCTGGGTCATATAGATAAAGTGATAAATAAGACACAGTCCAAAAAAATTAGGTTGTAAGTATGTGGTTGCAGTGAAGCTTGGAATATAAGTTTTAGAGGATGGTGCTGGGCAAAGGGCTAAGGGAGAAGATGTGGAGGACAGTAAGGAAAGGAGAAAGAGATGAGGGATGGAGAAAAGGTTCAAATACACAGCACAAGAGAGGACATTCCAGGCTGTCAGTGTCTGGAAGTTGTAAAGAATTGGGAATGGTTGAAGGACAGAACTTGATGGAGCTGGGAGGGTAGGAGATGATGAAGAGGCAGGCAAGAGGCAGGGCTGGGATGCTGTGTGTAACAAGCTAAGGATGTGAGGTTGACTCTTACAGACATTAGAGAATCCTTATAAGGTCTTAAGTGTTAGGCTGTCAGCCAGTATCCACTGCATCGCATGACTCCAGAGGATACCTTTCACATCATATCCTATGTGAGTGCTGCCCTCAAAACTCCACAGCATATAATGTGAACAGAGGCTCTGGAGTCAGGAAGCTCAGCAGCTCTACAGACAGCGGTGACAAGAGTAGCTTGGAGAGGACAAGACTGAAACAGAGGGAAGTCAGGGGACTGTTGTCATGGCCTGTGAGAGACAGAGAGAATTTAGAACCAAAGCAAGAGCAGCAAGTTCATTTTTTCATAACCTGGGCACCAAGCTCCAGTCCGGACCCAGTAATTAATACTTGATTAGAGTATACAAGTGGCTCAAAAGCAAAGCAGCCATCCACCCAGATTGTGCATGCAGCAGTAAAGGGGCTGGCTAAATGGTGAGAAATGTAGCCTGCTTTGCTCTTCTCTGTAGACATGTGAACACTGGGTACCCCTATGAAGGGCCTCCTAAGCAGGTTTGGAAGTTCTCATCAGTACTGCAGCCCTGAAGCCTCCAGGACTTAAGATCAGACCACTCTCATCCCAAAGCCAAAGTGTTGGACCAAACCATAAATCAGAGCCAGGTGTCCTTTGATGTGTATTTACACTCAAAGGAGATAAATAAAGAGAAATGCAAGAACCTGAAAGGATAGTGTGACATGACCACACCCCTCCCCCCCCCCAAAAAAAAGTAAAAAAAAAATCACTAATCCAATCCAGAAAGCCTCTTTTTAAAAAGTCTCTCAGATGCATGGCATCATGCTCATTTTCCAATATGACTCAGCACTACATGGTAATTGAAAGGATGCCCACAAGGTAAATGACCATACAGTAATGACCCTTCTCTTCTGGTAATTATATGATCAAATTAGAAGGCCTCTTAGCCAACATCTCAGTAGAAGACCTATTGATCCCTACTGGAGGGGGAAAGGATAGGGCCCTCAAAAGTATCTTGCTACCATCCCAGTGATGTACTTCTTCCCCTTTGAATTATTAGGGGCAGACAATTCTCTTTGAATCATCTACATCTCCTTTGAATTATCAGGGACAGATGATTTTCTTTGCTGTGTCAGTATAGGTCCAGTTTCTCATCATCATGTATTTAACCTATGTAATATAGAATGTGTTCTGTTCTGGGTGATTTCTTCCACATCCATTGATATGTTTAGATCTCCAAACTTTGCGAATGCAAACCGAAGACACATTTCCATTAATGCCCAAATAATGCAGATCTCAGGGACCCTCATGTGTGTGCACCCTGAGTGTTTGTGAGAGATCAGGGTGTGACCCACGATAACTGGAGGAAGTCAGTTCCTGTTCCTGCACCAAATGTCTGTATCAGTTCTCCTCTCCTCCACCTCTACTGAGGAAGTCATCCATGAGATGTCCTCATGGTACCAGCACTGGCATTTCCAAAGACTGGGATCCAGAAGCACAAGTGCACCAGCCACTAGCCTTACTTTGTCATCTGCTTCCTGAAGCAGCACAGCTCATCCAAAGTTTCACGTGGCTCCTCATGAAAGCTGGCCTCAGCTTCTGAATAGAGTCTCTATCATCCTGTAAACAGAGCCTCTATCACTCCATGGACTGAGCCTCTTCCATCACCCTTCACCTCATATACACACCTAAAAGCTGCCACATCTTCTTATGAGTTAGCAAGATTATCTGAGTATAAATGCAGCTCAAATCAGTTCTCTAAAGGACAAAATCCAGAGCATTATTCGTCTGACTATGGTTCAGAGAAACCTTTTCAGATAAAACAGTAGTTTAGGTCCAGGAAGCCACACTGTTTCAGTTATCTTTATTCCCAATGACAGTTTGTGCTGTATATAATTCTAAAATCTAAAGCTACATGTTGATGGTCTTCCTTGGGCAAATGATCATCAGGAGCCAAAAAATTATTCCAGACAAATGGATATATTTACAATCTGGCCCTTTACTGAAAATATTCGCTGATCCTTATCCTTGCAATAAATGACCAGAATTTCATTCACTGTACAATTCTAGACATGTTACTCCTCTTACTTAAAGTCTTTGATGGTTTCTCAAATTTACAAGAGAGACTCTGAACAACTTGGGACAGCACAATTCCTGTTGACAGTTAAAACTGTATTTTTATCTCTACTTCAGTTAGTGGGGAAAGGCAGCAGAGAACACTGGGGGTTGCCATCGGGATAAACCCAATGAGGAGAAAATGCAAAGCACCTCCTGTATCAAGTCTGGGCCCCTTTGGGACAATCGGATAATCAAACACAATTTTCAAGTAAGGAGGGAAGAAACGGCTTTGAAATTAAAAATCAAAAATAAGATGCTGCCCTCTGGGTGTGCCCTTTCCTCCAAAGATAATGTGAGCAAACAAACCTTTATGTCTGAAAATCCAGGTGGCCCACAGAAGCAATCAAGCTCTTATATTTGATAAAAAATGTGAGCTGAGTCTCTTTGTGTTCAAGGGATTCTGAGGAAGGAAAGCTGTTGACGGTTGACAGGGGTGGAGTTGGGAGCCAAGGCTTGAGAAGGTGGTAGATCCTGCATTGTATCTGAGGCCCAAATTTAAAGGAGAAAATAATATATTAAGTAGTATCATGCTAATGCCCAGAGTGGAAGTCAAACAGAAAGAACCCAATACTATGCTCACAGATGGGGCTCATGAAAATGGGTGCCTATGTTTCCATCAGGGTTCCTTTAGAAGGAAGTGCTAGCCCATAAACTCTCTGGCCACTGTATGAATCAGTATCTCAGACAGTTGTGTACATTAGAGACAATGTGCACTAAATTTCTCTGGTTGCACCTTGAGTTGGGTGCTGGGCTTCAAGCTCTGTGCTGTTGGAATGTTCTAGAATAGCTGGAAAATACTGAACTGGAAGATAGAAATGGAGAAATGGACACCATGGTCACATGAACATGAAATAGCAAGCCTTTCAATACACATCCCATTGCTGCTTTGCAGCTGGATCTACTATCTACTTCCTTTGCTCCAGCCTTATTAGCTACTCACTTCCCACACAACCCACACACTGCCAAGCCTGTACTTTCCTCTGCTTAAAAGATCATTCCCCTCTCCACTAAGTAAAATTATATTCATCCCCCAAGACCCAGCTTAGAAGCCACCTACCCCATGGCATTTTCCAGACAGATTGAGTTTAGCTAAGAGGGTATTAGCCAGAACTGGTTGATTTACAGAAAGGGCGGTGGTGAGAGATACAGGTGAGAGAGGCAGGACAGTGATGCAGGGGTAGGGTAGACTGGGCTAGGCAGAAGAGGATGAAACAGGACATAGGTGCAGTTTCTTCAAAGAACCTTTTTAAGTATTCTAGATAGATAACCAAGAGAAAACACTTTGCTAACTCTGTCCCTGGTAGTTCAGAATCCACGACCTCAAATGCACTTAAATCATGGTGGTCAAAGCACTTCAATACTTTTAGAGTCTCCCCCGACCCTCCACACACCAGGGCAGAACAAGCTGCTCTCTCATCTTCCAGCTAAAGAAATTCTCCATTTCAGGCCCAGTGTGCACCCCTAATCCCACCTGTTTCGTGCCTCAGCCTTTCTCATTCTCTCATTGTTTGGCTACTGTTCCTCTCACTTTGACCTTTAAGCCACATGCATTCTTTGTATTTTGACTTGCCTTCCAGCTACAGTTTTGTTCTTTGGGGTTGCATTTTTTCCCTCTCTCCTCATTGGCTCAAAATTGTTGTGGGTAGCTTTTTACTTTTTTTCTTTGTTGTGGTACAACACACATAACATAAATTTTACCATTTTGAACATTTTAAAGTATACAGTTCCCCTGCCCCAGCACATGGCAATCACTAATCTGCTGTCTGTACCTTTGAACTAATATTTCATATTAATGCAATCATACAATATGTGGTCCTTGGCAGCTGACTTCTTTCACTTACATAATGTTTTCAGTGTTCATCCATGTTGTACTTCATTCTTTCCTTTTTTTGCCGAATAATATTCTATTGTATGGACATGAAACATTTTGTGTATCTATTCATTTGTTGTTGGACATTGGATTGTTTCCATCTTTTGGTTGTTGTGAATAGTGCCACTGTGAACATGAGTACAGGTTTTCATTTGAACATCTATCTTCAATTATTTTATGTATATGCCTAGAAGCAGAATTGCTGGGAATTTATTGAGGAAACAAAAATTGTTTTTGTGAATAACTTATTTGTAATGTCATTTCCACTCAATCTATTGCAGAGGCTCTTCCTTCCACATGCTGGCTTAAGGGCAGTACGTGGAACTTGGAGAAAACCAAGACTTGCCCTGATTTATTGTAGAATGTCTTGGGTGTCCCCTGATCTTCCTTCTTGGGTAGGAAGATCAGCCCTGCTAATCAGTATATGACTCTGGATTCTCTACAGCAGGGACAGAGAGAGCTAGAGGGCTGCACAGGCTTTTGCAGGTCAGGCTTAGCAGGATATGCTTGATTTTCTCCCAAATCCCATTTGGTCAGAACTCAATCCCATGACCTCAAACTGCCCTCATAGGAGAGAAACTATTTTCTTCCTGTGTGTTGGGAAGGAGAAAAATGAATCAAGATTTGGAGAAGATAGCCATGTTTCAACAAAAGGCCTGAGGCCACTCATGGTATGAGCCATGGAGTGATATGGAAAAGCAGCTCTGAGGCCCGGAATAAGGGTCAGGAGAATGGATTTGGGTGAACAACAGGGTGAGACAATGAACGGTGGTCACTTTTAATGACTGGTCAGCAGGAGAGGGCTTTGCATGGTGCACAGAGCACTTCTTCCAAGACATGTTCAAGTCCAGGGTAGCTTCATATTAATGTGCAGCTGGAGAGAGCACAAAATGTCATATTATACAATCCTGGTGTTTTATAGTAGAAGAAATTGAGTCCCAGAATGGGGAAGTGACTTGCCGACATCAAGGTCAGGGCAGCACAGCTCACTGGCTGGCCATTCCACTGAGCAGAATTACATTTTCCCTAAGAATAAGACACTTCTGTCTTTCCAAAAAAAAGAGACTTTCAAGTATGGAACAGGAGCTACTCTGGGCCATCTCTACTGAAACTGAAACTCTCCTGGCACCTCAAGAATATACATTGAGATCATTTACTCTCTTACCATCCTCGGAAATCCAGGTGACATGTGACACTGCACTGTTCTGGGAGACCATGCTCTCACATCCATGGGTTTTTCTCATGATTATTGCCCCCATTCTCTTCGATCACATTGACAGCCTCTCTGACAGCACTCCAACCATTACACATGGTGAAAGGAATTAAGTTCAGGAAAAACTGACCCTACAAGTTAAAATAAAAACAAAAATAACTGAATGATTGCCAAAGTCCTGTGAATATTTTAAAGTATTTCTATAATGCAAAATATCATTGTTTATAATAAGAGGCCATCACACACAATTATTATAATAATGACAAAAACCGTTATCATTGTTGAGTTATATAATATAAATATCAACAGAGACAAGAAGCTGTTGATTTTAGAGTATGCCTGACTTGTCAATTTTAAATCTTTTAAACTTCTTATTAGGTGTGATTTTTAGTTGATCTACCTTTTATCTCAGACAGTAACCTTTAATGGAGTTAATTAATGGAACATTTTTAAATTCCCCCTGTAATTTTTTTGATTACAGTTATAAAACACACCATAGTAACCTTTCCTGCTTTTGTAATTACTGGTTTGTGAAATTCCAATTACTTCCTCTTTATGAACAACCACCTTTAAAGAAAGTTTCCCTTGTCATTGTTATGTGGCTTCTGGTTTGATAACAGAAATTATAAACCACCACAGCCCACTATTATAGGCCATAAAAATCCATGTCACATAATGTTGCACATAATGACAGACTGCCTTAAATTGCTCATTTCTCCATTGTCAGCCTGTATTGTGATTATCTGTTTATATGTCTGGTTCTTCCATGAGATTCTGCAAGGGCAGGCACATGCAATATATATTTTATTTCTGAACCCCTTGGGTCTAACACAGGATCTGCCCCACTAAAGATTCTTGTTTCTTGAGTAAGTGGGTAAGGTTGAATAGGAATCAGAAATACCATTTAGAGTGCTTCACGTTTTTTGCTTAATCAAAAATTACTTCCTCCTTCAAGCATTTTTTGCAAGAATAATACTGGTTTGTTTGATTTCTTTTTTTTTTTTTCAACCCAATCTGAAAGAAATGATCTTAAATAGTAAAAATCTTTATTTTTTTAAACACTTTTTAGTTTTCAAATTCTTTGCAATAAATACGTAACTCTTCCTAATCTGTACATATTTAATAAAGAGAAATTCTAGGTTTTAATTAAATAAATATGATCTTAAAGAAAAATATATGAGAACACTTACTATGGGCAAAGCATGGTGAATGCAAGCCAGTGCAAACCTCCCTGCAGGTGGGAGGTAGCATTTACATACTGCCTGGGGCACCTTGAGCCAGTCATGTCAGGAATTGATCCTGGTTTTTCAAATACAAAATTAAAATGGTGGGTGCCAGGATCTTTTAAGTCTCCTCCAGATCCTCAAATTTATGATTTAAATAACTAATTTTTCATAAAAAGTAATCATATTATTTGTGAGACATAAATAAAATTATCTGAGAAAGATGAAGATAGTAAGATTACTTTTATTCATGGAATTTAGACAGGTTTCATGAAGAAAGCAATAATATACCTGAGTCTGGAAGAATGGGTAGCATGTCAAGCTGCAATGAATCAGGGAAGGGCTATGCAGAAGGAACGTGCAGGAGCAGACACATGGGATAAGGGAGCAGTAGGAGAGACAGGTAAAAGTAAACTTGCTGCAAGTAGAGAAGTGGTGAACTGGAAGGCTAACAAGGTAGTACCATTTGCTTGACAAGTAGAAATCCTCGAGATGACTGAGTTAGGACCATATGGCTATATCTTTGCCTAAAATAAAGCCATAATGTGACTGAAATGATCGGGCAGCACAGGTCATAGTAAAAGCCTTTTAGCCAGCAAGACTGAGACTAAATGGCACATCATCAATAAAAAATGAGTTAGAATATAAAATTATAAAAAGTGATACAAGCATACCTGCAATACATATTTTAACTTAAAAATGTACAAAGATGCCTCTCTCCTTTGTGTACATGCACACTACTTTGAATTTCACCTGATTTTTGAATCTCTTGTTTGACATAATGAAGTGAAACAAGAACTTTAAAGACACTTCAAAGCAACTAGAACCCAGAATTCTTCCTGATTTATTTAATCTTTCCAAAAATTCTACAGCTGCTTTGTCTGCACTCAATTTGCCAGCAGTTTTTAAGCAATTTGCCTTTATTAAGTCTTTTCCAAGTATTCAAGTTAATTACCATGGAGATGACAACTCTATTACTTTCATATTCACATTTCATCAGTACTGCAATATTTACCTAATTCTGTAATTGCTATAACAAATATATTTTGTATGAACAGGTTTGGGACAAGCACAATCAGCTCTTGATAAGCATTCAGTTTCCTTAACTGGAACAGATGTGAGCCTTGGAAAGCCATACATTGGTCAGTGGGTTTTACACAGAAAAAGAAGACCATTGGTTAGCACAGCAAGATGTGTAAGTGATAAATGTTTAATAGGCTCTGGGGTAGGGGCTGATATGAAGTATTTGCAGATTTCTGTGTCATTGATGCTCTAAACATAACATTGCTAAGTGTAGAGTTGGAAAGAGATTTATAACCAATTCTCATGATCGATAAATGCCAGCTTCAGTACACACTGGTGAAGGGGCATATCTTTGGCCATGGTAATAATTGAACTCTTCAAGTGGGCAATGAAGCAAGCAAAGAAGCCATGAAGAATTTCCAGATAAATTCCTTTTAAACAGGTGATTTATTTTTTTTAAAGAAAGAAAATGGTGTTGGAAAATAACATTTGAGCAGTTGCACTTGATTTTTGCTTGGCTATATCTCTGCCTTTCTCTGTTCCCCATCATTGCGCTGATTACCTATGACCTACTCTCCAGGTTTAAAGGCATCCTGAGTCAACTGTATCATTCACATGACCCCAAACTTAAAAGAGATCCTCAGGATGGACCAGAACAGGGACAGGTTAGACCTTGTCCTGATGTGCAGGGGGAGACAACTGAAGAAGAGGAACTGAAAGTGGAGGGAATGGAGTCTGCTATAGATTGAAATATCTATGTTCCCCCAAAATTTATATGTTGAAAGCTAACCCCAAAGGTGATAATATTAGGAGGTAGGGTTTGGGGGAGGTAATTAGGTCATAAGAGTGGAGCCATAATTAATTGCATTAGTGCCCTTATAAAAGATGTGCAAGAGAGCTTCCTCACCCATTCCACCATGTGAGGACACAGTAAGAAGATGGCTATCTATGAACCAGGAAATGGGCCTTCACCAGACACCAAATCTCCTAGCACCATGACCTTGGACTTCTCCAGTCTCCTGAACTGTGAGAAATAAGTTTCTGTTGTGCAAACCATCCAGTATATAATATTTTTGTTATGGCAGCCTGAACAGAGCTTAGTCCTACAGTTTAAGCAACTTTAACTTGTGCTGTGGGCCAGGCATTCACTGTGTAAAGACTTCGTCCCAGCCATGCAATCCTCAGCCTTCAAGGTGGTGAGAGAGCAGTTTGAATTCCTGAGTGTGGATTAGATTAAACATGGCAGAGTGAGAAATGTCCTCAGATCTCTTCCCTTGAAACAACAATAAGCTGAACATTCATAAATCAACAAAAACACCAAAACTGCACACCAGCACAACTGAGTGTGGAATCTGCACATATGAGCTACCAAAGATCAGAACCCCGGGTATTTGGCAGTGGACTGAGAGAAACAAAGATGCTGCCTCTTGCAGCTGAAGCTCCCTGCAGGAGGAGGAAGAGGAGAGAAGGTGCAGTGACTTCTCTGAACAACCCTGCTTAGGAGTGCTGTGAGCTCCACATGGCTTATGGCAGTGCACCCAGTCATCAGGGCAGAAGGCAGAGAAATGGGGATGGCAGAGAAACAACAATTGATTTTTACCAGCCATGGCTGCAAAACCCAGGCTGAGCCACACTCTCATACCCAAACCCAGAAGCCCCCCACCCCCTTAACCTCTGAAACCGGTCACTGCAGAGCTCCAGGGGAATCTGAGTAAATACTACTGAAACTGTCACTAACATTGACAAGAACTGAAACTGAGGGTAGCAAGTGTGATTAAACATCTATAAGAAAAAAAAAAGACATTATTAGGACTTTATATAAAGCAGAGATCCAAGAGGCTTAGACACCACCTACTGAAAACCCAAAGAAAAACACCATCTTTGTAACAGGCTAGGGACAATTATATAAAATAAATATTTCAGGGGGGAAAAAATGCAGAAAACACTTCCATCAATGCCTAGGTGGAAAAATAGTCTATTAAACACCATGAACAACCAAGATGACAGAGATCTCAAAAATAAAGAGAAAAATCTTCAAAAAAGAAGCTTACAGACATAGAAATATGTGACTTAAATGAGAGAGAGAATTCAGAATGGTACTTCTGAAAAAACTCAATGAGATCCAAAAAAATCACATCAATAATTTGAGGAAATGAAAAAACAACTAGATGAGCAAAATGGCTTCTTTAGCAAGAAGGTTGATACTTTCAAAAAGAACCAAATGGACCTTCTGGAGATAAGGAACACACTGCAAGAGTTGAAAAATAAAATAAAAAGTTTAGGAAATACAGTCAACCAAATGGAGAAAAGGATCAGTGATGCCAAAGATGGAAATCTAGAAATAAATCAGAAGGAAGAAGAGAGAAACCAAAGAATGAAAAATAATGAAAGAGAAATACAAGAACTAGCTGATACCATCAGGAGAGGAAACATAATAATGGGCATTACCAAAGTCAAGGAAAAGGAGCAGGTACTAGAAAGTATCTCCAACAAATAGTGGATGAGAATTTCCCAAATCTAAGAAATGAGCTGGAGCTTAGAATTCAAGAAGTCGATGAAACACCCAATTACTTCAACCCAAAAAGTCTTTCACCAAGACACATTGCTTCAAAGTTATCAAAAATCAATGACAAAGATAGAATTCTCAAGGCAGCCAGAGAAAAGAAGATTGTAAATTATAAAGGAAAACCCATATGATTATCATTGGATGTCTCGACCCAGACCTTACAAGCTAGAAAGGAATGGAATCAAATATTTACACTATTAAATGAAAAGGAACTACCAGCCTAGAATAATGTATTCAGCTAAGCTCTCCATTAGATATAAAGGAGAAATTAAGACCTTTTCAGACATACAAAAATTGAAAAAATTTTAACTACCAGGCCTGCACTACAGGAAATACTTAAAGGGGTCAGCTCACCTAAAACAAACAAATATACATATACATATACATATACATATACATATACATATACATACACATACACATACACATACATACATACATACATGCACATACACATACATACATACATACATACACATACACACACACACACACACACACACACACACATATATATAATCACTTTACTATATATATATATATAGTAAAGTGATTATCAGGCAAATAGAAGCAGAGGAATGCAACCCTTACTAAGAACAGGGCATTATAAACTTAAATAATAAGAAGAAAATTGCTGTAGCAAGATAATAATGAAGGTTCAGCATATTAGGAACAAATACACAACAATGACTGAGAAGGGGAGGATTCAATGATCCAGATTTGCAGAGGGGAGATAAGGCATGTATAGAAAAAATAGATGACTGTATAAATATAACTATCCTTTACATATTCGTAGTGATAACTACACACCAAAGATTCAGAACTGAAGTATATAACATTAAACAAGAAGAACCAGAGGCAAAAACCACAAAGCTAATCAAAATAAAGGAAACAGAAACACAGGACAAACAGAGACTCATGAACATAGACTATAGGCTAATGGTTACCAGAGTGGAGGGGTAAAGGGACAGGACGAAAAATGTTAAATAAATAAGTAGATGATAGATAGATAGATAGATAGATAGATAGATAGATAGATAGATAGATGATAGATAGATAGATAGATGAATAAAATGTTAAAATTTTAAAAATTCTAATAAAAAGATATGGGCGTGAATGAAAAAAAAAAAGGAAGGAAGGGAGGGAGGGAGGGAGGGAGGGAGAGAAAGAAGGAAAGAAAATACTCCTGAGTGAGTAGTTTTCAACATCTTACACATTATATACCACCTACTACTCCATCAAAGAATTGGGTCTCAGATTAAGTGAAACCAAAATCCCACATTTTTCTGAGGAGAAAATTAATGTGTTTACAAATATTATGTGGTAGCTGTCATTTTTAGAGCTAAGGACTTCCAGCAGCACAGTACTTTTGTTGACACTTTGCAGTGCAAGTGAACAAAGCAGCAATTTCATTAGAAATCGGTGATTGCTACAAATCTGGTGAGCATAAATGTTATTATTATGCCAATTACTGTAAAATGTACAAGTTAAGTGCGTATACTGGATTGATAACCACTGAGGACTAGATAGTCTCAAGAACCTCCTCACTCATCTCAACCAGTTCTACAGATTCTTACTCTCAGAGAGAAATCTCACATCACCTCTGAGAAAAGCAAGCCTGACCACACTCTAGCATTTAACCAGACTTCACCTGGAGGTGGCGAGCCTACTACATCAGGCCCCAGCCTAGTGTGTCCACAGATCTGCCTAAACACAGGCTCCAAACTGGAACCCTGACACCCACCAGCCCAGCTCCCCTTCACTTTTGGTCCCAAGTTAGTAATCCTCACACTCTTCTTTTTTCTAAATAAGCCCCAGAAAACTGGATTCTCTGTCCTTCTACTTGATCTTTCTCCTGCATATAGCATGTGGCCAGCATCTCCACATGCTATGAGAGAACGGAAATGGGAAAGACCAAGGGCACAAAAATATATGATGGGGGAGTGAAGCTGACAGCAGTTAATAGTTTCAAAATACTACACCACCTCATGTTGAGATGTCACTGGGAGGAGTAGATGATAAGTGCTCAAAGAATATTCTCAAATCGCCACAGCTGGGTCATAATCTACCTCTGAAGGACGGGGGCAGATGGTGCTCACCCTCTGATGGTGTTGAGCAGTGAGGAGCACAAACCCTCAGCAGTGCCTCCAACAGGCCTCTGCCAGGATCTCCTCCTCCTCCTCCTCCTCCTCCTCCTCCTCCTCCTCCTCCTCCTCCTCCTCCTTCTCTTCCTCTTCTTCCTCCTCCTCC
Organism: Cynopterus sphinx; assembly: GCA_030015415.1. NCBI lineage: Eukaryota > Metazoa > Chordata > Mammalia > Chiroptera > Pteropodidae > Cynopterus > Cynopterus sphinx. Next base: position 83,937,361 of record CM057379.1, on the reverse strand, counting down.
TCCTCCTAAGGTTAAAGGCAGTGTTTTCCCTTCCCTGGAATATGCCTCTGAAACAAACACAGGCACCTGTTGGGTTTGGAAACAATATCAATTAATCTCTGTAGTCTCTCTTATTCCTTCTTCCTCCTGTTCTCCCTCTCTGCCTTAGTTGGGGCTATTGTACAAAAATATTATAGACTGGGTGGCTAGTAAACAATGGAAATCTATTTCTCACTGTTCTGGAGTCTGGAAATCTGAGATCAGGGTGCCAGGATGGTCAGGTAAGAGTCTTTTTCCAGGCCCCAGACTTCTCAGTGCATCTTCACATGGAAAAAAGGACAAGAGAGCTTCATAGGATCTCTTTTATAAGGGTACTAATTCCATTCACAAGAGTTCTACCCTATGACCTAAGTATATCCCAAAGCCCCCACCTTATAATACCATTGCTTTGGGAGTTAAGATTTCAACCTATGAAACAAAATAAACCAGACATAAAAAGTTGAAAATTACATGATTAGAGGTATATGTGGTATATAAGCCTAAAAGCAACAAATGAACAGGACAAACAGACTCATGGGCTACAGACTAGTGGTTTACAGAGGGTAGGGGAAAGGGAGTAGGTATATAGGGTAAAGGTCAAATATGTAGTGACAGAAAGAAACTAAACTATTGGATGTGAATATACAGTGTAAATATATATATGCCTTACTGTTAAAGTTTACAGCTGAAACATTGGATTTAGTAAACCAATGTCACCATAAAAAATTTTTTAATTAAAAACTTTAAAAAAATTTAAAGGTTTTCAAAAAATTAAAAGAAAGGGGAAGGAAGGAAGGAAGGAAGGAAGGAAGGAAGGAAGGAAGGAAGGAAGAAAGAAAAGATTTCAACATATGCATTGGAGATGGGGGTGGGGAACACAAACATTTAGACCATAATAGAGATGATGGTTTTTTCAATAATGAACTTTCTCTAATCAGGTTTGAAAGGTTCTAGAAAGATGATCCCAGATTTCTTCTTAAGGTTCTGCTATGTGGCACTCGAGTTGAGCCCACTGGTTCTCTGTATAAAACTGTGGGTTAACATATTATCATTAAGGTATCTGCTAGTCTTTCCAGGGGGCTGAATGGGACTGGAATGAGATGGACTTTGAGATTCTAGAAGAACCTCTTGCTGAGTTAATGAAGTGACAGGCACTTAGTCTCTCAGATTTTTGATCTTGGAATATGCTCACAGACCCTTGAGCTGCCTTTTCCTATTACTATTTTACCTTTACTAAAAAGTAAAGATGATAAAGACAGATAAAATAATACAGAACAGGTGTGCTCTAGAATATAAAAATACAAATGGTGAAAACCATCAGTTATAATAACAACTAATAAATTGTTTTCCACCTACAAATTTAGCAAAGATAAAAAATAAATAAATGGCTAATATTGATGAATATGCAATAATAGAGGCATATTATGTACTATGTTTTGTGGTCTAAATAAGTGTAGTAGGCAGAATAACATGTCCCCTGCCCCCAGATGTCCATGTCCTGAATACTAGAGCCTATGATTATATTATGTTACATGGCCTAGGTGAATTAAGATTGCAGAAGGAGTTGTAGTAGCAATCTCAATAATAAACTGACCTTAAAATTTTGGAAACTCAGAGTCCAAAGGACTCATGAAACCACTACTTCAGTCTGAATCTCCTCTTTGTGAGACAAAATCTGAATTAGGTTTTCCTGTGAAGAACATTAAGGATGAAAGCCTTGTGCCTTCCCTTTAGGGCCACTAAAGGCCAATGGCCTGGAAATTGAATGTGTACAGTGATTTATGGAGATAAGACAAAGGAACTGTCTTTGCTAGGCAGGCTCAGGTCCAATCACTCCCATAACTTTCTGGACTGTGAGGTCTCTGAGATAGAAAGTGTGTCTGTTTTATTCCCAGATGTGTCATGTACATAATACGTACTCAATAAATATTTCCTGTAGAATGAGTCAAGGTAAAGGGACTGAGGCCAGTTCAGAGCAGGAACCAGATTAGCAGGAACTGACTACATAGGGATGGTACTTCACAGTATCCAAAGGAGTGTGATAACCTGTGGCTAACATCCTAGAACAGCGAACAGGCCTTGAATGCTTGAGGGAAACTGGTTTTGTAGGTTCAGATGAGATAGAAACATGGTTCTTTGGAGTGGGCCAAAAGGGGGTGGAAAATATGGAAAATATCTTCACGGCCATTTCCCTGCCCTGTTTGGAACCAACTCAAAGTCATGTCCCCGCGACGTGACTGGGCTGACAGGAAATAGACAACACCAAGCATAGTAGTTTGCTGAAGTCTTATTCACATGAGACCAAAAGAAAGAAGTTCTTGTATGATGTACTCACAAGGAGTGAGAGTAGGGCTGGCATCACAATGCCAGAGCTCAGATTCTGTCTCAGGGGCCAACCAGAGTCCTGTGCTCACACCTGAACTGATAACTATGGCCAGAGGGATAGAGTTCTCCAAAAAGCCAGACCTGGTCAAGTGCCCACATCTCAGTGTCACCACTCTGCAACTGACAGCCCCTCCAGAACCAGTCAGAATTGGGGGTCGGACAGTTTCTGGAAGGAATGGGGATGTCCAACAGCCAAGAACAACAAATATTTTATCTAAATCCTAACTGCTCTTCCTACTTCTGCCCACCTCCCCTGTCACTGTGTCGGCCCCCCTCTCATTTTAGTTATGAATCATCTCTGTCTTCTGCTGATTCCATCTTTTCAGTTTCAATCAAGGGCCTCTTAATTAGGCCTGTTCCTCACTGTGCTTCAATGCCTTTGGTACTGTGACACGGGGCTGCAGGGAAAAGCAGCTAAAGAGGACTAATTAAGACTCAGAGTGCTTTCAATAATGTACATGGAAATGAACAAATTAACTGAAGACGCCAAAAAGGCAATATTGCCCCAGTGGGGATTTCGCATATGGAGATAACATTAAGGAGCTCAATAGTCATGGAGAGGAAACTGTGAATTATGAGTGATATTTAGTCCCATTACCTCTGAGGTGTCAGATGTAATAGCAGGGAAATGTCATAAGATGTTAGGAGACAAAACAAACTGAGGTTAAGAAAGCCCTACTGGGGGAAGCAGTTAAGGGAATGGTAAGAACCTAAGTTGGGGAGGTTTTGCTGGCAGTTAGGGGTTAAGTCCCAGTGAAAATTGCCCCTCCTTGCTGACCAGTCTTGGCAAATATGTGACATCTGTGTGATGACAGAAGACTCCTTCCCATCTATTTGGCTTAGATAATACTAGAAAGACAGCTCTGCATATTCAAGGGGGACCCAGTGGAGTCTCCTGGGAGTACATTTAAGACAGTGGGTCTCAAAATGTTGTCTCAGGACCAGCAGCATCAACATCATCTGGGAATTTTTTAGAAAGGCAAATTCTCAGGACCCACTCCAAACCTATGGGGAGTGTGTGTGAAATGAGAGGTGGGGGAATGAGGAGCAGCCAGGTGATTCTGATTCAGGCTTGAGTTTGAGAACCACTGTTCTGGGAATAAGAGGCCTGGGGTCTGGTCCAAGCCACACCAATTACAAGTTGCTTTGACCACTTAGCCACTTTTAAGCAACCACTGGAAAATAGCCTCTGCCTGGCCTCCAGGTTTCTGTGAGAATTCAATGACATCATTGAATTGACATCATTGAAAACAGTGGCGAGTGACACAAATGTGATTAATTATAATGATTACTTCAGATATTGATAGCCCATCTATACTGAGGATCCCAATTTGGAGGTGCAGGGGTTGATGGTGCAAAGGTGAATAAACAATGTGGTATGAAACTTAGATTTCTGGAAAATGTTGCAATTTTTACTTCCCTAGCAAAGGGTCTTAAAAATTGTTGCTGGCTCTCAAACACTTTTCCCTAGACAGCTTTCTGATGAGTTAAGTGTAAAAGTATCAGAAACATCTGGTTCTCATTTCCTTTTAAATTCACAGGAGCATAAAGATGAAAAAAAAATAGGGCCGGAAACAAATGCTTTGCCAAAACCCCTTCATAGTTAAAATGGCTCAGCCCCGAGACATTAAGTTGGGCACTTCATCCAGGCAAAGGCCAAGTCCTATGGAACCAACTGCAGTGGACGATGGGGCCATGCTGTACCTGCTGAGATGGCAGCCCTGGGACTCCTGGAGAAAGCAGAGGCAGGACCTGGATGGATGTGAACTGCAGGCACCCTCCCCACCCCAGGGTGAGTGACTCTGGTGAGAGAGGAGAAACAAGTATTAAAAATATCTTCGAAAAGAAAGCCCGAAAGTAAATGTGCAGCTGAATGGCAGGAAGAGAGGAGGCATAGGCAGAACCTCCTCACTTGGATGTTGCTTCGCAAGCTTCAGAATTTTTTAGTTGAACTTCATTTGCATAGGATGTTAGAGCTGAGAGGACTTTGATACCTCCAAACCCTACTATCTCCTCTATTTTCAGGTGGGATACTAACTCTAGAAAGGTTCAGGTCAAATTCTAATACTGGTAGTATTAGGATTTGAACTCAGGTTTTAGAGCTCCTGGGGAATGATCTGGACAAGTACCCTCAAAAGCCAGAATCTAAAGCATTTTCTGCTGTTTCTCTGTGGGTCAGCTCTGATGGGGAAGGGCTCAAAGAAAGTAAGTGAATGCCAAGCATCTTGCAAGTAACACAGCCCTGGGCAAGGATGCCAATTTCATCGCTAGTGTTGTGTTCCAGATCAGGATCTCTGAGATGCAGGGAGGGCATTTCCAGCCTAGAAGAATAACAGAGGGTCCCGGGAGGGACTTCCTCAAACCTTACAGCTTCCTCACTGGCCATTCCCTTTATGGTCACTTGCTCTAGTTATTAATAAAAGTGGCTCTCAGAGGTATCACATGAGAGAAACCTGGGGAGCCTGAGGAGCCTATGTAAAGAGAAACTTCATTTGCATCACCAGGTCTTGGTTGCTTCACATCATTTTGGCACTGGTGTGCAATGCAAGTAAATATTAGATAAAAATTTAAAGACGTAGTGCTTTTTCCTTCTCTTTTAAAATCTGACCAGTTCTCAGTTTCTTTATACCCCACCTCCTCCCCACTTCTGCTCATGAAGAACTGATGGCTTGCAACAACCCTGCCCTGGAACAAGGTCAAGAGCAGGTAAGGGGAGGGGTTGGTGCTTCTGAATCCAAAAACTGTGCTTGAGGTATAGTGAAGAGCTACACAAACCTGCATGGGATCACCAGTATATGAAAAGAATGGTCCCAGAGTTCACCACAGATGAGGAGAGAGATTTCTTTGACCACCCTGCTCCAGAAAGCCCCATGACTGTCAAGTGATTTACAAGAGAATTTCTGGTTGCCTTTGTTTGAAAGAGGTGATTAGTTTTCTGGACTAATTGCCAGTCTCTACACTGACACACAAACATATACACACATACTGAGCAATGTCTTAACAAATGCTTAGCGCATCCATCAGAGCTGTGCATGTTCTTGGAGGGCTAATCAACCATATATAAATTTTCTATTCAAAATTATAGCAAAAAAAAAAGTGTAGAAGGGAAGAAGATACCTTCTACAATAAATAATTAAACCAAAGGATGCTTCTTCAAGGAAAGGTAGGGGAATGAAAAAGAACTAAAGTCCTAATTACTGTCTTTATAGTTAAAAGCAGAGATATTCATAAATATTCCAGATTGGCATTCAAGGCACTATCAAATATTGTTCTTTTATGGTCTTCTCCCCCATGGCTCCCAACATAAACTCTATGATCTATTCCTGGAACATGCTTTCCTTCCTCTCTACCTTCACTTATGCTATGCCTTGGATTTCTCATTTTCCACTACTTCTGTTGCTGAAATACAACAAACTTTTCAAGACCTGTGTCTTTTCCTCAGCCATCACCTATTCAATGCAACCATTTCCTTCTTTATGCTTTGATCATATTTTGTTCATATGTCTCTCATGAACTTGAGTTTTAATTTTTATTGTAGTTATAATGTACATCCCCCTCTGCATATGACTATAAACTATTGGAAAAGAGACACAATATATTGTGTTTTATTCTGTATCCTCAGGTCATGTTTTCTCCACAAAGACCCTATAATGATGTCTAGTTTTTCTGAATATCTGTGGCATTTATCAGTACTTGATTAAATTCAGTTGTATAAACTGGACCAATGAATCTTGGCTCTTCTAGTTTGCTGACTCATTCTTTCATTTACTCAAAAAAATATTCATCAAAAGCTGAGTCTCTCCATGGCTTTGTGCTCAGCACTGGGAAATGAATGAAGTATGTATGTTAGTTTCTCAGGACTGCCATAACAAAGTACCACAAACTGAATGGCTTAAACAACAGAAATCTTTTGACTCCAAAATCTGGAGGCTGGAAGTTCAAAATCAGTGTCAACGGGGTTGGTTGGTTCCTTCTGAGGGTTTTGAGGAAAGGGTCTGTTCCAGACCTCTCTCTTTGGCTTATAGATGGCTGCCTTCTCCCTGTGTCTTCACCTCTTTTTCTGTCTATACATGTCTATGTCCAAATTTCCTCTTCTATAAGGACACCAATCATATTGGATTAGGGCCCGCCCTTAAGACCTCATTTTAATTTAATGACTTTCTTAAAGACCCTACCACTAAAAATTACATTTCTGAGGTCAAAATTTGAACATATGAATCTGTGGGGGTGGCCCAGTTCAGCCCATAGTGGTATGACTGTTGCCTTTACAGAAGGTGTCGTCAATAGGATGACAGATATAAGGAAACAGGCAATTATAATATTATGAGATCGATGGACAGTAACAGAAGATATATAAGGAAGTATGGACATTTAATCCAGACTTGAAGGTGGAGTGAGGTGGGAAAATCTACCAAGAGAACGTGATATTTGAGCTGAGACCACTGTTTTCTAAAGAAGTTATAGAAAGTGAACCTTCCAGTTGCTGAAGTGGATGTCATGAAGACACCCCAGGCTCAAATGAAGGTGGTATCCACTCCATTTCTTCACCCCTTAACAGGAATAAAAAACAGCAGAGAAAGTCAATGTATGTTCCAAGGCCTGGTGTTTTATTCCTATAGTCATAGAGGTCTGACAACAATGCTAGAAAGACAGTTTGAGGGTAACATTTAAAGAGAAATAAAAACCTGAAAAAGAATGTGCCTCTTGGTGGCCTGAGATTCACTCATTGTGAGAGACTCTGAAAATAGGCATTGCCCTTGCCCAGGATTCTTATTAAAGGAGGTAATTTATTTTATTCAGATTTTATTCAGACTACTATAGCGTGGGAGAGAGACTTCAGTGTTAACCAGGTCCACAGAAAGAAAAGGCAAGAATCCTTTTAAATGCTGTGCTAATTCAGTTCATAGCACCTGGGTAAAGCCATTTGGGCCCTTAGTTTATGGAATCACTCTGGATTACTCTCTAAAATGTGATTGCCTCTTGAACCATGGGAAGGAAACTAACATTTATTGAGCACCTGCTACATGCAAAAATATTCTCTGGGTGCCTTTACATGTGCAATTTTATTTATTGACTCAATAATATTATAAAATAATACATTATGATTGTCCTTTACAATACTGTAAAAATATTCAATATTCTCATTTTAAAGGTGAGGTGAATGAGGCTAGGAGGTAGTAAACAATTTGAGAAAGGGCACATAGTCTGTGAATGATAAAGCTGGGACTGAATTTCCTGCTCTTTCTTCAAGTTATACAGCCTACGGGGGTAGGAGAGGGAGAGAGAGAGATGAAGAGATTGAGAGACAGAGACAGAGACAGAGACAGAGAGAGAATGTTTGTTTCCTTTTAAATTTTCATGTTGAAATCTTCACCCCAAAGGTAATGGTATTAGGAGGTACAGTCCTCATGAATGAGATTAGCACTTTATAAACGTCTCCAGAGAAGTCCCTAGCCCCTTTTGCCATGTGAAGATACAACAAGAAATCTGTGATCTGGAATAGGACCTTCATCTAACCATGCTGGAGAGCTGGCCCTGGATTTCTAGCCTCCAGAACTGTGAGAAATAGATTTGCTATTTATAAGCCACCCAGACTATGGTATTCTGTTATACGCAGCCCATCTTTCTCCCAAAGTTTGTTTATTTTGCCAAGGAGACCTTATTGGAAATGAGGAAGGAGGCAGATGGAATCTTTTCCAGCCATCATCCCTCAGTGCCATCTCTCCAGATTAATCCTCCATACTGCAGGCATAGTGGGGAGCCTGTAATCATGTCAAGATACAATATGTCCCCTATCCTGTAGAGACCACAGACACCATCAAAGATTTAAAGATGGGAGCAGAGACTCAGTTTCAGGAGTCAATAAGGGAACCATCAAAGATCTGAGAAGCTTTACCAAGAGACACAGCAATGTCCCAGTGAGGACTCGGGGCAGCTATAAAATTGACTTGCCAATGCCATGTATACCTCAGAGACTGTGGGGAGTGGCAGTCAGTGGTGGGGCAAGAGAGAACATACCAGGTATGTGTCTACATTGGATCAAGACTCTGGAATGAAGCCCAGGCTCATTATCATAGCATTCCAGGCCTTTCAGACCTTTCTCCATCTGCCCTCACTCTGCCCTATTGGTCTCATCTACCACAAAACCTCTCCACCAGCCCTGAATCTGAGGCCCACACATTCATGGTTCCACCCCACTGGCCTTTTCCTTTCTGTTTTCTCATTTTTATGCAGACTCTAGCATTCCTGTTATGAAATTATTATACTCATATGGAGCTGTTTATTAAGTGCCCAAAATAGTCCCCACTCTGAAAATCAAATGTAAATCAAATAGCTACAGTCGTAGCTCTCAAATACATTATGGGGAATAAGGACAAGTAAACTACTGGTTCTCATTCAAATGGTAGTGTCCTAAGAGTATATCGGAGAAACACTTAACCCAGATGTGAGGAATCAACACACTTCCTGGAAAAGTGGGATCCTATCTGACACCTGAAAAATGAGCAGGAATCAAGAGAAGAGAAATATTCTAGACAGAAGAATAGCAATTTATTTAATAAACATTTATATAACTCTTTACTGATTTCAGTGAATAACTGTAAACACTATAAGATATCATGTTCATGCCTGTTTTACACATGAGGAAATTGAGGCTCCATGAAATTAAGTAAGCTGCCCAAGCTTACATCACTGTAAAAGGAGGAGTTGGGATTTGAAGCCAGAAGTCTGGCTCTATAGTCCGAATTTTTATCTCTATGTGATGCTGCATGTGTAAAGGCTTAGGAAAAAGAGAGAACTCAAGAAGTTAGAATTCTTTAAAATTAGAATGGCCAAGTCTCAAAGTGTGGGCAGCTTAAGAGGAGGTTGAGGGTCAACAGGGCCTTGACGGTGAAGACAAGCACTTGAGGAGCTGTCGTGCTCACAGCAGTGGGAAGCATGAAGACATTATAGCAAAGACTTGCCTGAAAGTAGGGGTTGGGCTGGAGAAAGTAATTCAGGAAGAGATGCAGGCAGATAAAGACTGTTGTAGTCTTACAGGTAAAAGAAGATGGTGCCTTGTACCATGGGGAAAAGTAAGTAGATTTTAAAGATAAGTAGGAGATGGGAAAGACAGCACCTGGCAACTAATTGGATGTGAAATGAGGGAAAAAGAAATAGTGAGGAGTACACCTTGTTTCTGACATCCAAGTGGGAAGTGCATGGTTGGTGTTTCCACTTCCTGCATTAGGAAACACAAAAGGAGAAGTAGTTCTGGAAAAGAATATGGTGAATTCAGTTTTGGATGCACTGGATGGAAGTACATAAACAATAGATATGTGCTGCAAGTGACGGAATACACAGACAGGAAGCTTAGGTGAGAGTTCTGGGAACAAGATGTGGGAATGATCAGCATATAGATGGTTTGAAGGCATAGACCACCAGGGCCAGAATGTAGTACTGAATATAAGGACAAAACACCAACATCTAAGAATAGAGCAGTAAAAGAGAACACAAAGGAGAGAATAATAACAAACAATTATTTAGCACTTTGTGCCAGACACTGTTTCAAATATTTTGTGTTTTAATTATTTAACCCTCACCACAGTCCTGTGGGTCAGAGGCACAGAGATTTTATGAAATTTTCATAAAGGCACCTTGCTGGTAAGGCTTGGAACCAGGTTTTGAACCTAAGCAAGCCTGCTGTAAAGCCTGTGCTCTTCACATACACTATCACTGTACCCATTGACCTGAGACATGCAGAGGCTGTTTCAAGTAAAATAGAAAGGAAGGAGTGAGAAGGACATGCACTGGATTGAGCATGAAGCCAGCCATTGCTGGCTAGTGCAGTTTTCACGGAGAGATGGGCAAACATCAGAGTGCATTGATTCAAGGAGAGAAAGAATAAGAGTACAGACAATTCTTCCAAGAATTTTGGCAATGAATAGAAAGGAGTATAGGAAATACAGTAGGAAACTGAAACGGAAAGAGACACCCTTTCATTGAACAAGAGGAAAATGGGAAAAAGGTTCAGATGAGAATGAGAGCCTACATTTATAGAGGGGAATTCGAGGGAGCCTGTATCTGATGATATTTATTTCCTCTCTGAAACATCGAGTGAGAACTACTTTGGAGCAGAAAAGTAAAAGTGATAGGTACATACTTTTGAGGAATGTCTGGCTGTTTCCTCCTCCTGGAATTAGGGATCATGGACTATCTTTATCCTTAGTATCTACTGTGATGTTGGGACATAGTAGATGTTCAATAATTGCATGTTGCATTGCTTTGGGTTAGGATTTTCTGAGAATCTCAAAATAGGATCCTAATGGCAAGAGTTTGATGAGCTTGGAATGGTTCATTGTTGTCACAGCCAAATTTTCTGGAAATAAACTTGAGCCTAGCCAGTTGAGAAGTATAGACCCCACCAAATGGCCAGTGCATGTTCTTCCAGCAAGTATCCTGGGGCAGGATGAGGAAGCTTAAGATCTCCTGGAAAAACTGAACAGAGGGTAGCTGGATGAGATAGCCACTCTTTGTGAAGCAGGAAAGCTGGAGTAGCAATCTTTTCCAGTGAAAAAAAGCCTCTGAGTTTGCCCAGGATCCATATTCTTCTATCAATTCAGGGACTTTGCTGTGGAAACTTGTGCAGCACTTAGCCAATCCCCTGAAGCAAGTCCTGCTCAAATACCTAGTGAATCACTCAAGTACAGCCACTAAATATGACCCAGTTGAAGTTTATCCAATCCTCATGAATGAAAAGCACATCCTCCACAATATCAATAACCCATGACCTACAGGGTCCCTCTTCCCAGCAGTGTTCTTCCCAGCAAATCACAAGACTGGGACTCTCAATTCAACTTTTTTACTAGGAGCAAATTCTAGGTCCAGAAGTAGTATTCCTGATCTTTGCTCTATGCTGTTTCTTCTCATTCCTAAATTGACTAAGAAAATTGTTAGGTTCAAGCACCCTAACTAAATCCATCAACAGCATTCTATTCCATGAGCCAGGGCCGTTGATGGATCAAATTCTGCAGACACTACAAAGATCCAGTGTTGCTGCTGCCCTGCTAGCTGTGAACCAGAGCCTCACCACTGGAATCCAATAGAGCAAAACAGAAACTTGATAATGACTGAGGATCGGTGCTGAGCTCTTTCTTGAACTTAGGTCTAAATACCTGATTCAGGTAACCAGGATATATGCTCTTCCAGCAGAGCAATAAAGATATACTTCTTTCTGCACATAAAGTCATCATCACAGACACAGGAGCAATCCAGAAACCTCAAAAACTGTAAAATAAAAATTAAATTCAAAGGACAGTAGCAGCAACTCTGCAAAGCAAAACAGCTTAGCCTAAATAACTTCATCCCACCTGGCAATTCACTTGGTTACCTGCAAGTATGAGCAATTTACCCTTTCTGGAGACCCAACCAGAAGACCAGCTTATGCAAAACTATATATTTGGCAGAAGTCATATTCCTTTCTGGCACAAGTGACTAAAACACGTTCTCTGAAATTTTTCAAGTCAAACAGTTCCATAGGACTCTCAGATGTCAGTGATACCCTTCTCTCCAGGCCCTATAACACACACAAACTTCTTTGAGAGGAAAAATAAATATTTGTGTTGTTCACTGTTACTCCTAAGAAGTTAGATGGCAGCCCTCAGGATGAGAACAGAGTCATGCTGTTTTCATAAATAAACAGCAATTTTATAGTCTTCATGTCCAGTATCTACTGTAGCATTGCTGGATCTATTCTGATGTGTTTGATAACTGGAAAAATCCATGGATGAAATTCCCCCATCCCACCACATGCACATAAGCATGCAAACTTAAAATTTCATTGCTTAAAGATTTATGGACTCCCTGAAGCTCTTCTGTGAACCCCTAGGATAGCTTAAGCAGGGGAAAAAATTCATGCTATATTCATGCTATAAAGAATATGAACTCTGCTTAACGAACAGATAATATCCACACTCCAAGCACTTACTAGAGAGTTCAATCAGTTGGTTGACATGTGAGAAAAGCAATCTAAGGTTACTAGTCAGCTTTTTCTACATTGCTGTAGTAACAAGCAGCCCTTCAGTGGCTCAGTGGCTTTCAACAGCACACTTGTGCTACTTGACCTTCATGGGTCAGCTGCTCCTCTGCTCCCTGCTTTATTCACCCCAGGCACAGGCTGAAGGCATAGCCCTTCTCTGAACATGCTGATCTTATTGCAGAGATAAAAGAATAATGACTGAATCTTGCAGTGTTCTTTAAAGAGGCGATCCTCAACCTTTTTGGCACCAGTAACCAGTGCTCCTATGAGAATCTAATGCTTGAAGATCTGAGGTGGAGCTGAAGCAGTGATGCTAGTGCTGGGGAGTGGCTGCAAATACAGATGAAGCTACCCTTGCTTGCCACCACTCACCTTCTACTGTGCAGACTGGTTCCTAATAGGCCATGGACCTGTACCAGTCTGTGGCCCAGAGTCAGGGACCCCTGTTTTAAAGTCTCTGCTTAAATACAGATAACACCACTCTTGTTCATGTTCCATCGCCCTTAATAGGTAACATGGTCAGGCCTGCCATTGATGAGATGGAGGAGATATTCTCTTTTCATAGGGTGTATGGATGGGGTTTACCATGGAATGTAACCCTGTGGAGTTGAGCCTGATAGAGAGGGACAGCAAATACTTTTGTGAAATCATAAAATTTACCAAACTTAGGGACATGCCAATCAATTCCACAGGTTGCCAAGTTTCATCCTTTATTCAAAGCAGAAAACAGAAAGAAAGCAAACCCTATGACTCTAGCTGACACCCATCAATCAGAACACTTTCTCTGACCTGGAGTTTAATGTCATGGCCTTTGGAAGAAGAAGAAACATTACTGTTGATAACACTGTCTATTAGCTATTCAGTGTCTTTGAGAAAACAATCCATCAGCGTGCAAATTTCTTTTCTAGTTTACAGTTTACTGCTGGGATAAAAGTTGGCATTTCATGAAGAACTAATTTGCTTCTTTCTATCAGATGATGAGCTGAGACATTAAGATCTTCATCTGGTCTCCAGTAGCAAAATAATTTAAACATGTATCCTATTTCTAGTTGAATTATATCCTCCCATTTTATATGGCTTCTCTTTGCTCTCCATGACTTCATTTTTTTTTATAATATTTTTGAAGTATTTTTTTCTAGTTAAATATAAGTGAGCACACTTGATACAGAAACTTAGGAAAACAACAGAAAGCAAAAAGGAAGAAGAGTTATCTATAACATTACTTCTCCCTTCCAAATAAAAACAACTCTGAAAACATTTTGGTATGTTCCTTGAAATATTATATTCATACTTATTTACACATAAATATATAACATGTTTTATTTGTTATTTATATTTATATTTTTAAATATATATTTCAGAGAATAAAATCACCTTCATTTCTCTTTTCCCCCAAGTTCTCCAAAAGAGGTGATTGAGAACCAAGTGGTCCTTAGATCTAAATTTAATTGAGTCTTTCCAGAATAGCAATTTAAAGTTTTTGCTGTCCAGTTTTGGGCTGAAGAAGTAGCCACTCAGAGATATGGTGAAACTGTTTTTTCTGTGCTTTTGAATTATTCCATCTTGAAATAGTGTTTTATAATTTTGGTGAAGCCTTAGTTTATATACAATGCTATAAATAATACAAACCACTAAACTGAAAAATGTTTCACTTAGAATTGCCTAAGTTCAAAGTCCATGGGACAAGACAAGTGCACACTGTTGCTTGGAGTGGAAAACAGCAATACTCCACCCAATTCTGCGGAGCTGGGTACCCCATTCCACCCTGTGTGTACACAAGAACTTCTCCTGGGAGTCTGATCGCTCTCAAACTATTATTTCAACATTTACTAGTGTCATAATTTAAAATGCTTTTTTACATCCTGTGACAATGTCACTCAAGCATTCATATGTCAGGATACAAGTGCTAGGGCTAAAATACACATCCCCAAATCAATAACTCACAGCTGAAGTTAAAGGTAATAAAGCAGCATGGCATGCTGTGCTGTTGATTTAGGAAGGAGGCACTTGACAGAAATGGAGGTACATGTGCACCACAAGACAGAGAGAACAATGCTCGGAGCAGTATTGTTTGTAATAGCCAAATGTTTGGACACAGCCCAAACGTCCATCAAGTCAAGCTGATAACTAAATTATAGAGTACTCCAACAACAGAGCACTATGCAGCCACACAGACAGGCGGACTCCAACTACTGCAACAGCACAGATGAACTGTACAGACACTGAGCAGATGAAGCTGGACCCACAAATAAATATGGACTCTATGACTTCGAGAATATAAAATTCAAGAAAGGAAAAAAGACCAAAATAGAGTACTTGGAATTGTTTGTTTAGGTAGTAAAATTGTGAGGAAAAGCAAGTGATTCCTAATAAAAATCATAGTGGTGATTCTATTGGGGAGGAGGGGGTGGTGCTTGGCAAGGAGAGCTGGGGAGACAGGGGGACCCAAAGGGGATTTCAGGGTACTGTCAAAGTTCTGCCTTTTGACCCAAGAAGTAGGCTCATGGTGTCTACCTTGTGAGAGTTGTATGTCTTTATTTATGCATTGTGTTGTGTGTGTGTGTATGTGTGTGTGTGTGTTATATTCCACAGTATAAAAGATTATAGAAACCAGTGTGAGAGGGTTTTATCTCAAATTGTGAATCGAGTTGTTCTTTGTGGCTATCCTCCCCTAACCTCTCTCTTTTAACCTGAGGGGCATTCCTCCACAAGCTGCCATAAAACAAGAACTAAGATCCGAAGTTCCAGGGAAGATGTCAGCATAAGAAATGTCCAAACCTATAGAGCATTTTTATGAGTTCATTTGGGCCAAACTGATGACAATTGTGAGGAAGCAAAATCTCAATATATTGAGAAAACACTCTGGAGAACAGCAGTTTTGCAGTTTATTTTATACATTAGAATAAAAAGAGAAGACATAAGGGAGGTACATTGGTGGTAGATTAAGGGGGTGGGAGAAAGCAAAGTGGGCAAATCTTTGAAACTGGTTAAAAGTAAAAGAAACACATACTTCTTTTACATTGGTGGGTACAGGATAGTTAATAATTAACATTTACAGCACATAGAGATGGTATTCAGAGAACAAGATAACAATAAGAGGAGGTTCTGTAGTCTCCAGTTCTGGTGCAGTGGGTGTGCCCTGAGGGGTCTAGAAAAAGGAGATGACTCTGAAGTTTGTAGGGTATGTTATCTTAGATGCAAAAGGACAATAGACAGTCTTACTTCATGTGGTTCCCAGGTCTGACTGTGATCCAGGCTAGGGATAGGGCTCCAGATTTTAAAAGTTTTATGTAGTAGGGCTCCTGTGCCTAATTTATGTAAGTATGACTCAGCTTATTGTATTACACATGTGTGGCAGAATGCCACTATTGTTCTCTGACATATATAAAGCCCATGTGATCCCCTAGCATAGAAGTGCAAGCTCCCCACAATAAAGTTCATGCCTGCCATTTTCATTCTCATGTCAGCTCCTCATGCATTCTTTCAACTGGGCATCTCACCACTGAAAC
This sequence comes from Cynopterus sphinx, assembly GCA_030015415.1. Lineage (NCBI taxonomy): Eukaryota > Metazoa > Chordata > Mammalia > Chiroptera > Pteropodidae > Cynopterus > Cynopterus sphinx. Next base: position 83,921,434 of record CM057379.1, on the reverse strand, counting down.
CTTCCCTTCTTGATCAGCTCCGCACTGACACTTCAGGTAAAGACTGACCTTTGTCATGGAAGCTACAGGCCTAGGATGTGACTACCCACCATGACACACTTCTAGGAATTTTTATGTTTAGACCATCTTATGTAGTTAGTTTCAGTCTCTAAGTTTGTATGGCCTGCCATGCTGGCCTTCACTGAGCTTGTCAGTTTCATATGTGGCCCCTTTTTGTCCACAAAGGAGGTAGATTAAAACTAGTTTCACCCCTTCTAGACACTAGATAAAACTTGGGATGAGAAAGGGGAAGAACTGTCGGGGAAGAGGGGAGACAGTTGCAGGGGAAGATGGAGGTTGGGGCCTACCAAATAGAATTTCAAGGAGCAGAATAGAGGAATCCAGACTGCCCTTGAATAGTGGCCTTCACTTCTCACAGAATTCATACAATGAATACCACCCACAGAGGACACCCTGCCCACAACAGTCCAGGACTTCTGTATATTCTTCCCAATAGAGGGGAAGGCACTTGTGATATGGCCATCACTTGAAAATTCTTAATCCTTTTGCTAAACCTAGTTAAGTCTTTTCTTTACTCCTTTCTCTGGGTAAGAACCCTCTCCCTCAAACTTAGATAATTACCTTGAACCAGGTGACTCATGTCCTCTGGCTATTGATAAGGATCTCTGAAACTCTGCATTCTCCTTGGCCCATTATAAGGCAAGAATGGTTTTAGGCCAAAACAGAGCCCTAGAGTCCAGAGAAGGGAGGGTTCTGTAAGGAAAGGGCAAGAGAATTGAAATGTTAATCAAGCCACATTCAGAGACTGCAACAGGCTTATCAGCCCTGCTGCCAGGCCAGGAGGACACCTTCAGAACAACGGAAGATTTTTCCTGGGCTTGCAAACAGCCCATTCCCACACTTGGGAAGGAGAAAACAGGAACCAATAGTCATTCCTCATAGCTAAAACCATGCGGAACCTATGGATTAAAGGCTGGGAACTGCCAGCAGGCCTTTCACTCTACATATTCTTACCTTTTCTCAATTACATACCCTTCCCCTTCCTCACTGTAGTCCATACCAAAGGAAATGGGTTGACAAAGTCTCTTAAACAATAACTCACAGGAACTAAAGAATGATTTATAAACCAAATTCCTTGAATGCTCGCTACCCCCCCCACACACACACACACACGCGCGCACACAGACACACACACACACACGCACACACACACTATTTTTCCAAACCTCTTTTGGTCCCTCTCACTCTGTCTTTGGCGTGTGTGTTGAATTCTTTTCACACTCTGTCAAAGGACCCTCTTCTCTGGGTGCAGAGCTTGGTCTCCCCTCAACTTGGAGAAATTTGCCCTGTCCTGCATCTGGAGGGGATCTTTAATTGAAGTTTTTTCTTTCTTTTACAAAATATATTAATGGTACAGGAGTGTGGGGATCCTCTCCCGGCGCACTGTCCAGGTTCTTAATATTTCAAACAAAGAAGTGAGCAAGACACCAAAATATGGTAGAAAAGAAAAGTTTTATTAGAAGGGAAAGTACACCTCCAGACCTGGAAATGGACCTGAACAGAGAAGTTTGCCTCAAAAGCCCTGGTAACAAAGCCTTTGCAGTTTTTATTTCTTTTTGCTGTGGGTGGTTACTTTTCTTAGAGGGGTGGGCTTTCTTAATTGACAAGATTGACAGGACTCAGTGATTCATCATTTGCTTTCTGCACATTTTCATTCCCAGAATTCAAAATGCTATAATGATATTAGAGAAATTCTGGGCATATGCATCACATTATAATGATAGTATAATGAGGCTCAGGTGAGTTGAAGGTCCTTGGGACTTAATTGCATAGGTGTGAGAGACTGGCTGAAACTGGTACCTAATTCTCTGCTTACTTGTTGCTTAGTGTGAGTTAAAAAACAAATGCCTTCTGGCTTGCTTAATTGCGGGCAGATTAGGGCAGACCACTTCTAAGATAGGATGACCTCAGTGTCTTTGCAGGCAGATCTAAAACCCCCCTAAACTTTCCTGCCTAACCCTTTTCAAAGAGCCTTGGAAACCTTTTATTATTAGTAAGAATGTTGAGGGACAGGAGGTGTCTTTCGTATCTGCTTCCTGCTGAGAAGGGTCACTTTCCCAGCCTACAGGGGGGTCATGGAGCTCTTTCCCTTTTTGCCTTAGTCAGGGTGGGGCCTTGGGTTTTCTACTGAAGTCCACCTCAGTCCCTAGACAAAGAAAAGAAGATACAAACTTGTTGTTAAAATCATATATATATATAGAGAGATAGATATAGATATAGATATATGTCTATTGTTGATTTGCTTTTTAAGCAAGTAAAAGAAAACAAACTTAGTTAATATATTTCTTAAAGTGTGAAAAAAGACCTTTGGTATGATGTCTCCTCCCTTCTCAGACTCTAAGGTCCCTATCTGGCCTAACACTAATTCTGTTAACAATGGGCCAATGACACTTATCAATAGCCAAACGATCTTGTTGTGCCCAAAGTTGCAAATCCCAGAAGACTACCGAGGAGCCAACATTGATGCAAACACATGAGGGTCTTTATTCAGAGGAGCCAACACTGATGCAAACACATGAGGGTCTTTATTCAGACTCGAGTCCGAACTTTCGACCGTCACTGACGCAGCAGCATTGGAACAAAAGCCCCGAACACTGGGGAAGTGGGTAGTTATACAGAGCAAGCGCAGGAAAAGGAGAAATTCCAGACTTGTCCTTACCTAATTGGTTGTATCTAGGGTGGTGTGAGGTTGGGTAGGGGTTGAAAGGGACTTAGTTTTTTTTCAAGACTTAGCTTTCCTCTAAACCCTCCTTTAGTGAAAGGTAAAAATGCCTTCAGCTGCTGTGACCCCTTGCTAACCCTTAGTTAAAGGTAAAAATGCCTTCAGCTGAAAGGAAAAAGAACAATCAACTCCCACCTAACCTCACACCACCCTAGATACAACCAATTAGGTAACACAAGTCTGGAATTCCCGCGCTTGCTCTGTACAAATACCCGCTTCCCCAGAGTTCAGGGCTCTCCTTCCAACGCTGTTGCATCAGTGTCAGTCGAGAGTCTGGTCTCGAGACTGAATAAAAACCCTCATGTGATTGCATCGGTGTTGGCTCCTTGGTGGTCTTCTGGGATTCGATACTTTGGGCACAACAGGGTTGGATACATTTTGTGGTTTTTTTCTTTAAGGGTCCGCAAGCAGTCACAGCAGCTTAAGAGGGCTGAAGGCATTATTGTTAAAATGCAGCACTTATGCTAAGGGAGGGTTTAGAGGAAAGCTAAGTCCTGAAGAAAAAAATTAAGTTCCTTTCAGATCTGAGTCATCAGTTTCAGTCAATTATCAGAATTTGAGGGAGAGGCCCTTTTTCCCAAAGAAAGAAGGAAAGAAAACTTAACAAGGTTTACTAAAAAGATTAAGAACTCTGCAGAAGATGTCCCATTTCTTTTCCTGGTACAAGATTAAGAATTTTACAAGGGATGTCCTATATCATTAACCAAGCCTGTTTCCCTTTGCCCACTTGATGGGCAAATCAATAATAGAAATGAAACTAGATATATTATGATTCAAGTAACAAGTTTGTACCTTTTCCTTGTCTAGGGATTGAGGCGGCACTTCAGCAGGAAGCCCAAGACGCCGCCCTGACTAAGGCAGAGGGGAAAGAGCTCCATGAAACCCCATTAGGCAGGGACAACGACCCTTCTCAGCAGAAAGATACAGAAGAGACCTCCTGTCCCTCAACATCCATACTAACAAGAAGGAGTTCATGGCTCTTAGAAAAGGGTTAGGCAGGAAAGTTAGAAGGGTTTTGGGTCTGCCTGCAAAGACACTGAGGTCATGCTATCCTAGAAAGGATCCATCCTAGTCTGCCCACAATTAAGCAAGTCAGAAGGCATTTTGGGGCTAAAAGTAACTTATACAAGGAAACAAGTAAGGAGACAATTGGATACTAGATTCAGCAAGTCACTGGCACCTGCACAATTAAGACCCCAACAACCTTTAATTCACCTGAGCCTCATTATACCATCATTATAATATAATGCATATGCCCAGAAGTTCATTAATATCATTATAACAGACTGAATTCTGGGAACGAACATGCGCAGAAAACAAGATTGATTCCTTCAATCAACAAAGCCTACTCTAAGTAACCACCCACAGCAAATAGGGATAAAAACCCCAAAGGCTTTGTTACTGTGCCCTTGAGTCTCTTGAGCCTCTCTTTTCTTTCTCTGCCCATTTCCACATCTGGAAGTGTACTATCACTTCTAATAAAGCTAGTTTTTTCTACTGTATTTTGGTGTCTTGCTCAATTCTTCGCATCAAGAGAGGAACCCTACTCCCTAGTAACACTTAGTACACTGTGTGGAGATTGGGTAAAAGAGACACCTTGTCCATTGACCAAGAGGGACCCAAATAGAATCAGTGGAAATGTCCCCATCAGCAGGAGCCTTGGGAACCCTCTCAGTGTTACAGAGTTTTTGCTCCATGAGGGTTAAGATGATGATATTGCTATAAACTCAAGACATAATTTTCACAGGCAGAATTTAGAAAACTTTGATTTAGCTTATTTTTAACATCACCTCTTTCCCAAACTAATGATACTGTGCAATGAGCTTTCAAAACATTTAAACAGTTATTTAAACTTAATTCTGTGTTTAAGTAACTTTAGTGCTGGCTATCATTTTCTTCAATCTGAACTTGGTTATGTGTAGACCCTTTATCATGCACAGACTTTGGGTAGGTAGCTCACATCTTTGTTAGCTTTTGAGCACAGGTCGGTGGGTGGTGGTGTCCCTGATGTGTTGCCTGTCTGTGGATGCCTTACTTGGACATCCACGTGTGGACATGATTGTATTATGCCTCAGTTCCTTTTAGAATGCTGTCGTTTGTCTATGTTGTCTACTTAATGCTGCAAAAAAGGTAAGCCTGACTTCTTTTGTCTTGAGCTTGCCCTTTCTGCAGTATGCGTGGGTGATTATTTGTCCTTAGAGTTCAAGAATTTCACCAGATAATTTCTAGGTTTTAATCTGTTTTTATTCATTTTGCCTGGGTCCTGGTGAGTGCTTTTGATCTGCAGATGTGGGTCTTTCTCCAGCTCAGAACTGTTTTATTCTGTTATTTCTTTCAATGCCACTTCTATTCCCTATATTCTCACTTCTCTTTCAGAGATATGCTTTTCAGAACACTGCAGCTCCTTTGTGTGTTCCCCAGAGCTGTCCTGCCTCTATGAGCTCTCATTTCTGATCACTTTATCTTTTCCTGAGCAATCTGCTCAAGTTTACATTTATTCAGGGGACTCCAAATGTGTTTTTATCCAAATAGGTCAGTATTTGACCTATTTCCTCCCCTCCATCTCATGTATATTGACTTTTCCTTTGTATATTTTCACCAAAGGTGAATTCCACCCACCTGGCTCTAAAACAAGAGGGGAGGTGTTTTTCTCAGCATCAAGAACAGTTACAACAAGAGAAAGGCATGAATCAGTGAGAGTCAGCAGACTGTCAGAGATCCTGGAACAGTCTGCGTCCTAGCTCTCTTGCATATTCATTGTACATCTGGCATCTGACCTCCAAAGCACAGTCAAGAGAAAAACTCAGAAGCTGGTTCTCTGCTGAGAAATATCATCCAGATGCCCTATTTCTGATGTTGGCATTACAACTAGTTTCTTTGTGGGAGCCAGGATTGAAAAGGTCCTGACCATTTACTCATTGACCATCCAAGCAAATGATACGAATGCTATTCCAATTACCTGCAAGCAGGAAATGAGTGAAAAAGTCAGCTCTGTCTGGATTTTAGACTGACATCCAAATTGTGGGAATTAATGCCATTCCAGGAAGTTGAAATCATGTCCCTCATTCAAAGACAGGAGAGCTTTAGAGGAAAATACATTCTTAATTCACAATTGCCTCCTTAAGACTTTTCTCTTTAAGTGATCCCTGGTAGCTCTGTTACCCAATGCATTCAGGATAGCAAATGCCTGGTTTTGTGGGTGGTGGTATTAATTATAAGTTTTTGAAATTTAAATCATTTTTGACTGTCCCCTTTACCTATAAAGGCATCTTACATCCTCTTTGGGGAAGCATGTGGTATAAATTTAAAGATCTTTGCAACCTAAGAGGCCTTGGTTTCACAAGTTTGTCAATATGAATGTCCCCACATTAACACTAGCACTTGTCTGAGTACTTAAATCCTAATAGTGTTAAGTCCTCACCTACTCAAGTGGAAAATCTGCTCTCTTGGTAACCTTAGCCAAGTGTTTTAGCTGGTGCTCTTCTAAAAGGCAGAGCCTGAAGCAAGAGTCAATGTGCAGGTATTTTATTTTGGAAAGTAATCCTAAGGACTAGGAATATAATCTAGAGGGTGTGAAGTTGAGGGGAACAAAGCCAATCCAGGTATGTAATGTTAAACTGGTCAAGTGCTGCAAGAATCTGGAGCTCTGACCTTCAGGGTTTAGACACACAGAATGCATCTCAGAATTGTTTAACCTAGGATGGAAAAGGTAGTATTTCAATGCCAGCTCCTATCTCCCAATGGTCGAGCTGTGCCCCGTAGGTGTTGGTTCTCTCATATTTTCAGGATTGCCCAGGAGCATGTGTCAGAATGGCTGCCTAGCTCCTGATAAATCCCAAGAGAGAGAGAGAGGCTTCAGGGAAGAAGGTGAGAGATGCCTGGTACAGCCAAGAAGGGGTACTACCAAGTTACACCTGTAGGCAGCTGGTTACCACAGCAACAGCCAGAATAAAATGCAGGCCAAGAAGATGTGAAGGAGAGCACAAGACATGTCTTCTGCATTGAGCATTTGCAAGGAGTGGGCCTTCCATGTGTCTTTTCAATAGTTACAACTATTGTAACTCACAGAGTCAGTGAATACAGAACAGGACCCTCCACCTTGTGTATTGGGAAAGAGATGGAAATGATAGAGGTAGAGAGGGAGAGAGAGAGAGAGAGAGAGAGAGAGAGATTCTAGTTAATAAAATTAAATGAATGGAACAGTTTCTAAATAAATATAAATTTAATATAAATATAAAAGTACATTCCCTTCTGGGCACTTTTATCCATGCAAACTTAACTCTCCTGAAAACATAGGAGGTAGGTATTTTCTTTGTTCCATAGATTAGGAAGGTGAGTCTCAGAGAAATAATGCTCCCAAAATAACACCACTATCAAGTAGTCAAGCCACGGTTTGGGTTCAGGAATGTATGAAGAAAAGAACTGCATCATATATTACTCAGGATGCTCAAATCTATCAATTTCATTATTTTAACCAACACATTGGCTTGACCATTTTTTCTTGTTTGGTTGGTTGGTTTTATTTTAACTCTTATGAAAGCTTTGGGTTTTCTTTCCAGTTAGCTGGTGATTAATGCTGTATTGCCAATATGAAAATGATGGCTTTTGGTAATATGAACACTAAGTTGATACAGGTCGGCCTGACTCTTGCCAAAATAAAGAGAAGTATTGCATACAATGACAAAAAGTGTAATGCAGAGGTAGTTTCAAAACTAAGAAGGTGAAATCCTCAACTGCCAAATACAATGGGAAAAATTTTAAATACAAGTGGAAACCATGTTGACTTTAGGCGGAACCACTTTGTTTCTTCCCCAGATTGTAAGTCCCAGTGGCTTGGGTTCTAATTCCTACATGGGGACAGAGAATGTGTGTTCAGAACTGAGTAAAGTAAGGAATTAAGGAATTGAATCTAAACCACATGCATAAAGTCCAGAGATTTAAAACAAAACAGAACAAAACAAAACAAAAAAAAAACAGCTTCATTCTTAACTGGGAAACAGATGAATTCCATCTACCTTTCTAAAAAGGCTAAAAAAGCTTCATGCCTATCAAAGCTCTTAAAAAGAAAGTTACTATAAAATATCCAAATTTCAGGCAAGTTCCACGTGAAGGTATAAAGTTAAATGACGTTATTTAAGAAATGGGGAAATGGTCAAATACTTAATACAAAATCTATGCAAGTCAGTACACCCCCTAAATGGCATCGACAGAAAAAAATATATAACGACTCTGAGGAAAAGTGTACAACCCACAGCACAGAAACTTCCCACAGAAATAAGTTGGCCCTGACTGATATAAATTCACACTACAGAAATATCAAGATGTGAGAAAAATAAACAACATTGAAGAAGAATGAGCAGATCTCTCTTTAGAGAGATTTGGCTCCAAAGAATTGTGTGTAATGGACTGAGGAAGAAAATGTGAAATAGGTAGATTTGAAATGACAAAGGAGTTAACAGTTTAAAAAGAAAATATAATGAAGAATTCATTAGTATAAAAAAGGAAGAGTCAGATTTGGAAAGGAGCTAATAGAACCAGAAATAAAAGAGAAAAAATCATAAACATTTAAAACTCAATAAATGAGTTAAACATAAGAAAGAAAAAAACTGTAGTGATAGTAAACTAAAAGGTAGATTTGGAGAAACCACCAGAATGTACCTACAAAACAGAGATGGAAAATAAGAAAAAGAGATTAAAAGCCATGATAGCATGAAAGAATTAACAATGTACAAATGTATATGGAGTTCCAGAAGGCAAAAATGAGGGGAGGGAAAGCAATAATCCAAGATTTTGCAATTGAAATTTTTCTAGAATTAATACAAGATTAAAGAATCAGAAGTTCCAACAACTGGAAGGAAGGAAGGAAGGAAGGAAGGAAGGAAGGAAGGAAGGAAGGAAGGAAGGAAGGAAGGTGAAACTAGGTGCAGCTGGAAAGGGGGCAGCCCCTTGCCTGACACACAACTATCTCCTTAGTCAGGGTTTCCTCCTGGAACAGAAGAGCTTTCTCACTGTGATTTGTTCAAAATCAGCCCTCAACACAAGGATTACCCAAGGAATAAAGATAAAAAAGAAAATAGATAGATGATAGATAGATGATAGATAGATAGATAGATAGATAGATAGATAGATAGATAGATAGATAAATAACAGTTCAAAAGTAAAAAAAAAAAAGTTTTTATAGGTAATCAGGAAAAAAGATGTGGTATCTAAAGCTGAATTATAAATAGTATGATCTTCTCATTAGCAGAAGATACCAGAAGACCACGGAATAATAGTTTTAAAGTGCTGAGGGAAATAACTGCTAGCCTAGAATTCTACATCCAGATGAAAATTTTAAGAATGGAGGGAACAGAAAAACTTTTACAGGTAAAGTCAATAAATATTTTCACTCACATGCCTCTTTGAAAGAACTACTAAAAATGTACCTAGAAAAAATGAAATTGGCCCAAAAAAGGGTGGTATGGGTACAAGAAGCAATAATGAGCCCCTCCTCCAGAAAAAGGTAGACATGTTGATGTCTAATAAACATTTATATTAAAAAAGTAAAAAAAAAAAAATAAATAGGGAATGGGACAATGTAATGTGGAACTGGTATTTAATAAAAATTAGAATAGAAAATGAGAGAGACTGGAGTTAATGCATTTTAAATATCTTGCACTTTTCAGAGATAGAACTAAAATAATCATTAACTTTAAACTTTATCAGACATTCATGTTAAAATTTTTAGAGTAACTGTTTATGGATCAGGAAAAAAGTGTAATTTACATAGTAATAATAGAAAAAGAGGTGCCTGTGAGACATTTTCATATGCCTATTACACTGAGGTCAGATTAAAGAAGTTAAATGTGGAGTCAATTTCTAAGCTATTAGACAAGATACAATCAGGCAGGTGGTAAGTAAGTGTTCATAGAAAAGAGATCCAAAGTGGAAGCCTTGGGGCTTTGAAACTTGCGAAGGCCAGACAAAGGAATCCTGACCAGCAGTGGAAACTGAGGAGGAGGAGCTAGTGACTTAGAGGAAACTGAGAGAGTGCTGTGTCCTGGAACCCCAGGGTAACAGTGACCAACTGTGTCACATGTTTCTGATAGGTCAAGCAAGGGCATAATGAGAATTGGCCACTAGATTTATTAATATATAGGCCCTGATCAAGACTTTGAAATATTTTTTTTAAATGCTTGTTAGGACATAAAATACTGTTGCAGAAATAGGAAAATACAGAGCCATTAACATACCTCTCCATGAAATGGACCTTGATAAATGACACAGTTTGTATTATAAAACAATAAAGGAAAAAACTGTCCCAATAAATGATGCCAAAATAATTGGTTATTTATATGAAAATAAAATTTAAAAAATAAAAATAAATCAATAAGCTCTGTCTTTGGGTGGTAAAAGATTTCTTAATTACTCCTAAAAAGCAAAAATCACAAAAGAAATCTTTGATAAATTTGACATCATTAACAGTTCAAACTTCCTTCCAAGCTACCATAAAGAAAGTTGAAAGTTAACCAGCAAAGCAGAAAATCTTTATGCAAAAGAGTGACCTCAAGATTATGGAAATGATTTTTTTAATCAATAGGAAAATGTAAATAATTTGATAGAAAGAGTGGCAAAAATATGTGTGAATATTTGCAAAAGAGATTATCAGAACTACTAATAATCAGGAAATGCAAGTAAAAACAATAATAAGATAGAAATTCACACCCAAAAATCTGACAAAAATTCAAGTATGGCAAAGGAGAAACAGGGACTAGCATAAATGCTACTGAGAATGTTAAATGGTACAACCACTTCAGCAATGTTTAAAGTTAAAGATTTGCAATATATTGAACACAATACCACTGCTCCTAAGTGCATTTCTCAGAGGCACTCTCATATCCATTCAAAAAGAGGTTTAACATATGATCCAGCAATCCCTCTACTGGGTATTTACCCCAAAGATTTGAAAATTCATATCCAAAAAGATATTTGCACACCAATGTTCATAGCAGCATCATTCACAGTGGCCAGGACATGGAAGCAACTGTAGTGTCTTATAATAGATGATTGGATAAAGAAGCTGTGGTACATATAAACAACAAAATATTACCCAGTCATAAGAAGAGATGAAATACTGCCATTTGCAACAACATGGATGGACCTCGAGATAATCATGCTAAGCAAAATAAACCAGAGAGAAAATTAGAAAATCACATGATATCACTTATATGCAGGATATAAACCTAAAAGCAACAGGCGAACAGGACAGAGACTCATGAACATGGACTATAGACTAGTGATTACCAGAGGGTAGGTGATGAGGAAGGAAGGGGTAGGTAGACAGTTAAAAGGGGTCAAATATAAGGGGTTAGGGAGGAGGGTGAAGTGGATAAAGGCGATCAAACATAGCTGAAGGAAACTAGACTTTGGAAGGTAAACACAATAGAATATGCAGATGTCAAATGATAATGTACACCTGAAAATTCTATAACTGTGTTAACCAATGTTACCCCAATAAACTTAAATTTTTTTAAAGAAAAAGAGGTTTAAGAATGTTCCTATGTCAACTGACATAGAAGTGAGATATTAGAAATAAACTAAACACACACCAATAAGGGAATCGGTGAATAAATATATTCTAGAATGGAATATCATATAGCAATTAAAACATAAGCTAGAACTCTACAAATGAATGTGAAGAAAATATCAAAAGCATAGCATTAAATGAAGAAAAGACAAACTGCTGAAGAATAGTATATTATAATAACATTGACATAAAATTTATAACACGAAAATCAGTACTAACATTTCTTATGAATGCTAATAGAACATGAATGAGAACAAAATACACCGATTTCAGAATAGTTCACATCTCTTGATTGAGAGAGAGAAAGGGAAATTATGTCAAGTGAGTCCAAAGAAGGCTAGAACTGTGCCCATGATGTTAACTCTTGACAGATCTTTGAGATATACAATAAAGTTAAATAAATGGTTAAATGCTAATCTGTATAATTACTACAATGGCCACATTGAGAGCTTCTAACCTTATTCTCACACTTTCCTGTGTGTTCGAAATTATTCTGTGATAAAACAAGTCAGCATGATGGAAAGTATGGGAAAGGGAGTGATTGGAGAGATTCATAGATGAAGATCTTAATAGAGGCCAAAGATAGAGGTCTTTATTTAAGAGTTAATATTGATTGTTTCACAATGAATTGTCCACAACCCAATGGAGACTCAGAGGAGTCTCCCAAGGAACTGTGAGCAGATTCAAGAATTTTAAGTCTTTTCTGTGGTTTTATTGGAAAACAACTTTCAATTTCATAGACATTCATATTAATGTACATAAGAAGCCTACTTTCTAGATACTAGTCTCTGAAAAGAATTTTTATGATTGACACAAGTAAGTCATAAACTAAAATTAGTGCACTACTATGTTTTCCAAGAAGCCTAATTTAGTATTCTATTAGAAACTTTGTCATTCAGTTCAACACTGCAAAGCTTCTCATATGCATGTGTTCCAAAATTTCATGGCTTAAAGTAATGATAACAGTTATTTTGCTCACAACTCTGTAATTTGGGCAAGACCAATGGGAGCAGCTTGTCTCTGCTCCACTCAGCATCAGTGGGGCTCATTTAAAGACTGGGGGCTAGAACCATCTGAAGGCTCATTCACTTACATGTCTAGTGGTTGATGTTAACCACAGGCTCACACTTCAGCTGAGGCTTTTGGCTGAAACATCTACACAGGGCTTCTTTTCATTGCCTGGGCTTCCTCTTAATGCGGTAGCTAGATTCCAGTGGCAAGAATCCTGAGAGAGCAAGCCAAGACCCACATTGTCTTTTATGACATAGTCTTCAAAGTCCAGCAATATCATTTTCCCTACACTCAGTTGGTCAAGTCAGTCACAAAGATCAAGGGACCAGAAATACTGCAGTGTCCATTGTTAGAAAATACAGTATGCACAGACATACAGAGTACAATCCCTTCCAACTCAATAATTTTCAGAAAGAACATCTGTGTGTCTATCTGTGTGTGTGTGCTCATGTGTGTGTCCTTAATACTCTCTTGAGTTAATGATGGTTTTAAGTTCCTATTTCTTAATTTTTAAATTGCAATTTTATAATTAGCCTATAATTATCAATTTCACCTACATCAATCATGCATATTTATATCAATAATGTCTTGGTATATAGTTTTATAATAATTGGAAATTAAGATGTATACATGGTGTTTCAAGTATGAAGCATCAATAGATGGTAAATAATCACCCCAAATTTATTCATAATGAAATATGTGCTGTCCATGGATTTGTACTCTTTAAATAACTTGCAATATACTATCAAGTATAATTAAAGTACTTTTATGTTCATGCCCTTTATAAAGTAAATGTATAAGCTCATCCTGAAACATATTTAGCTCTTTGTATAATTAAAATGAATTATTTTTTCATTTGAAGTGGGAATGGGAAGGAGTGAGACAACAGTGTTCTTCCTACCCTACAGGGTGGGAACATTTACATGTTCTTGTGTAAGATTCCCACACCTCATCAGTGGCAAAGTCAAGATCAGAACTCTTGTCTCTGAATTCTTGTTCCTTTCAGGATGTCCTCTGCTCAGACCTTTGATCTCTTCCTGCTGACTTTACTTAATTGCAAATGACATCAGAGGAGGTTTCTAGTTCACATATTCCTGAAAACAGACCTATATGAAGCAATCATTCACATCGTTGGCTACTCCCCAGTCCACACCCATGGTCAGACTTTCCGTGCCTTCATATTTGTTCCACAGGTATCTGTGCACTTGAGAGAGGAAGAAACATGAGTTTTCCAATCACATTATCTTCAGCATCCCCTGCTTCTCCAAGCTCAAATTGAGTAAATTATATCTGCAATTTAACTCTTAATCAAGAGGCCCTTGAGTCTGACTTCAGAGACTTACTTTTATGGCTCTTCATGTGTCAGGTATGAAAATGAAGAATGTGTTTCTTGCTCCGTGGTGATGTTCACACACAGTAAATCACAGAGGCATGGCAGTGAAATGAGACTATATTTCAGGACGTCAAATGCTGAGAGAAAGAAAGACCTGGCACAGTAGAGGCAGGGAGAAAGGAGGAAGGAAGCAGGATGCAAAGCCCAAAAGCTCAGGTGTTTGGGAAATGTGCATTCTGGAATACAGGCTGACACTGAGCAAGGAAGAGGTGTTTCACTCTCATTGTTTTCTTAGTAACAGTCCTGTGGCAATTGAATAAAGCATCCACAAGCCAAGAACTCTCCAGTTGGAGGAGACTTCAACTGCACAAGCCAGAGTGAGGAATCTAGTAGATCCCTGCATTTAAGTCTACTAGGGCCCCATTTACCATGCTGTCAATCCATACAGTTAAGATTACCTTGATCAGTACTACACCTGCTCCAAGTGTTCCCTATGAATCCATCCTCTCACTCTCCAACTCCTCATTCTTTTTGTCCCTCTGTCTCCTGGCCCCACATCTAGTTTACATTAACAGCTTCTGGCCTTATCTTATTTTGGTTACTAAACAAGTAACCCGCTTTCTGATAATTGGCTTCCTGCATCCTTAAAACGCCTTCTGATTTTACAAATCAACCAAGAGAGTCCAGCTGTCTTTTGTAGCTCTTCAGGTCCCCCATTCTCTTTTACTTTGTCAGAATTGGTGGGGGAGCAGAGGGAATGGAAAAGAGCTTTAATAAAGCTTCTTCAAAGAAAACTGTATGTTTAGTTAACCAAATTTTCAATCTACACTGGCTGAACAAAATAACATTGGCTTTGTCCATTACAACACAAAGTCCAGAGGTAGATTTTCCAAGGCAAGTGCCATACCTCCATCATGCCATTAGAAACCCCAGTTTCTACTTACCTTTCTACACAGCCATCCCTCAATGAGTGCTTCTTGCTTTGTGGATACAATATGGCTGCTCTGTATCCCATATCACACGTACGTTTTGTGAAAACACAAAGAAAAATTTCTTCTGCTAGTATTGGGTAGGCTCACTCATGCCTCTCAGCTCAACTGGCTAATGATGGCCTCACTCTCATGTGTGATGGTTGACTAGCTCTCAACAGGGTTGACAAAATTAACAGCACTGTGTATCTCTCATCTAGCAGATAAGAGCAAATTAGCTTGAATTCTTTCACATAGCAATGGTCACGGTTTCTCAAGAGAGGTCAGTCGCCAGTGTACAAACACTTTTCAAGCCTCTGCTGTCTCATTGGCAATATCCCATTGGTCAAAGCAAATCACAGAATCTATGTGGGGAGAGCATGGATGCAACAATGGAAGAAATTTATGACCATTTTTGCAATCTACCACATATGTCAGCACCAAGCTGATTGAGAGGGAAGGTTTCAGTGGTGAGACACCCAATTGAAAAAATGCGCAAGGAACCGACATGAGGGTGAGACTGCAAGTCAAACCTTTATTGCAGGGACCTCATAGGCTTATATATGTCAAAGAACAGTAGTGGCATTCCTCCACACATGCATAGTACAGCAAGCTGACTCATTATTACATAAGCTAGGCACAGGCGCACTACTGAGTTTAATGTAACATGCCAGATCTGGGGATGTGTCCATAGCCGTGAGCCTGGATTGAAGCCAGGCCTGAGACCAGTCAAGCCTGGGGCTCACAACACTACCCTAAAGAAATTTGTAATATAACCAGTCATAACTGATATAACCTACCTTGTTCAAACAAAAATTTATAAGAAAAATCTTAATTTTAAATAATTGTATTACTTATATACATTTTCCTTAGTAAATACTTTTTTTTATTCTTAGGTAAAACATCCAGTGAGAGTAATGATAGCTTTCTGGAGAACACCACGTCATTGTCCTATTTAAATACCCATTTGGGAAGAGTTTAGAAAATGTCAAAACCATGTCCCTATTTATACAATTCTTATAAACACTTTTGGGCCTCAAGTGATCCTTTAGGCACTTGGAGAAAGCAGGAAGGGCCCTTCTCTAACCAAGTGCTCAGAAAAGACCAGATCTGACACTGGGCTCACCTAGCAAACAGATCTTGTGTAATAATGTAGAAAAAAGGCAGGGCAGAGAGGCAGATGCACCCAACATTGCATGAATTTTTCTGTGCTGTTCATGGGAGTCACCAGGAGACCTAAATTAATTGCAAAACTAAGGACCCAGGTAGGTGTAATCAATCTCTACTCTACTGTGTCAAAGGCCCTTGTACCTTTTTTGTCATGATACTTGACTCATTGAACTACTAACATACCTAGCAATCATTTCTCTTATCTTTGAATCCTCAAAGACCATTCTGGCCTTAGAGATCTGCTCTACCTTAAAATGTCTAACGACATTCAATGGCTGCTCTCTTCTTGTTTTTCAGACTCTCAAATAGATGTCTCCTCAGAAAAGCCTTCTTTGCTTCAAACACAGCAGTAGCCTCCAATGGCCCCTGATTTGTTTTCATCTGGTTGCTAATTGTTAGCTAATATTTTCTTGTGTAATTAGCTACTTGACTGATTTGCTTTTCTAATTAGAAATGTAAGCCTCAGAAGAGCAGAAGTGGTCTAAACTTCCATTCACCAGCAACTAGCACAGTGCTTGGCACTTCATAGGTGATCAATAAATATTTATTGAGTGAATGAATGTCTCCAGTAATCGCTTTGAAATCAAAGTTCATATTTTAATCATTTCAAAAAAGGAGAAAGTAAAAAAAAAAAAAAGGGTAGCTCTACTGGAAGATTTTTATCTATGTCTCTTTGGCCAGCCTGTGTCATATATCTACCCTTAGCTACAAGGGAGGCTGAAAGATTGAGTGTCTGACTGGGAATGATGCCACCCAGAATGGCTGGCATTCATTTAGCAGGGAGAGTAGAAAATAACTTTTGGCAAGCTGTGACAGTGTCCACCACAGTGGCTTTTCTGAATTGGCCTGGCTTAATACCAATAATAGAAATGGTCTTGAGAGCTTTCCTTGTCTCCTGATGCCACCAAAAAGAGTATCCCATGCATTGTAGGATTTATATAAAAAGGGTGGTCAACACCTATGAAATTTATGATTGGCCATCAGTCTAACTGTCAATAGCAGAAGAGGAGCATGGAGACATGAGACAAAAAAGAAGAAAGAAAGCCTGTCTATCATAACTTCTACCCCCATGCTCAGCCCGTCAAAAGCTTCTAGTCCTTTCCTTATGGCCCTTTACTCTAGCACCAAATCCCAGTCCTCACTAGCCTATCACCATTCAACCTATGACTATACATCCTGTACATGTTGCCTATGCTGCCAAAATCCCTTTTGAGGTTTATGGACACAGCTGTCTTCCCCAGTATTATTGCTGCTATCATCTCTGTGATCTCTGGATTACAGATGTTGTTTCTTCCACTTTACCACTTTCTCCAGCCCAAACGAGAGGCTCTTGCCAAATTCTCTCTGAAGATAGGACTTAATGAGACTTCCAAGAAGGTTTGGCAGAAATATAAAGGAAAAGCAACACAGATAGCAGCTTATTGTAACTAAACAGACTATACAGACACATCCTGACTTGCACCTGGTCTGCTATCACATAACCAAAAAACTCATCCCCTAATCAGTAGAAATTCATTCAATCTCCATGCCCAAGAGTACACACCAAGTTCACTTTTACAATCCTTAGAGCAAGAAATCATTTTCTCCCTGAAATCTAAAGTCTATGATTAAAGGTGGGATCATCTATTCCCTTCAAAGGAAGCTTACCTTCATCCACAGGAGAAAGGTGAAACTCTAAGGCCCTGTGGAGACAATCACACAACAGTGTTTTATCACTTCAATTCTCAAAATCTGGGTTATTTGTTCTGTGTATGGAGAACAACAGGAGGCTACAACAGGCTCAGTCTACCTCCTTTTCAAGTTACTTTCTTTAAGCATTCAAAAACTCTTAGGATTGCTCTAGTCTTGCCCACTATTTGTCCTCTTATCCCATATTACCTTATCCCAATTTTCAGACCCCCACCCCAGTTGCTCAATAAGCTCTAGTCCAAATCCTTGCACCTTCAATGCTTTAGAAACTCTGACCCTACCCATAGTTTTCACCCTGCCCTGTCATAGCCATAAGTCATAGATATGCTGTAATCTATAATTGTTTAATGTGCAGCCTCTATGAAAAAAAATAATTAGAAAAATGAGGATTAAGAATCAACCAAAATGTTGTGTATGACAGAAAATTTGAGTCATCAAAGATAGTTTTAAGTAACCACAGGGACAAGGACAGGACAATTAGCAAATACAGTATCTCCCGCATTCCAGGCAATGGTTGCCTGCAAGTCCAAAGGTACTAGATCATCAAGAGATAAGAGGAAGGCAAAAGTAGAGGCAGAAATTTATAATATTTGGGGGTCTGGTTTCAAGTAACTTAAGGTGGGTCTTTCAATGTAGGGATCTGTTTACATTGGGCAAAATTCATATTGTAAGAGTCTAAGACTATTGGGCACAACAATGTAAAAGTCTTAAAGCAAGTCTGGATATGTATACAGTCTTTTGATAAATGTGCTGTTTGCACAGGTGAGCAATTTATTGCCTGAATAAATTGGTTTTGAGAAATTTTGATCCAAGCAGTCAAGTTATTTATTGGCTTACAGTCTTGTCTTTCTAGGCAAGAATTTCCTAACACAATTTAATAAAGTCATATTGACACAGAGGTGGTTCAGTTCTCAGTCTAGATAGCTGAGCCCTGTATATGTAGGTGATCTCAGTCCATTACTGAACTGAAATACAGCCCTGCCCCAGCAGTGGCTAGGAGCCTCCATGTGTCCTGACACAAGACTGGTTGAGAATTTCTTGATATTCACCAGGCTTTGAACAAACCAAACTTAAAGATATGCAGTAGTATACTTTAAGGGAAGAATGAAAAATTTTTAAGAATGGGAATTCAAATGAAGTCAACAAGAACATTATTTATAAGAGGGAGATGAAAGGAGATGCATTATCTCAATGGTGTTTCCCTCCACTCATCCCACCCCCCACCACTATCACCTATCTATCCTTGCCACCCAGACTTCTGTTTTCTGAGATACCCATATTCCATGCAACCATAGCTCCATTGGATATCTTTTAAAAAATGATATGCAGAAAATATAGTTATCCTCTCTCAGGAAGAATCATCTTCCAGTTGCTTGAGACTCAGGAGACAGGCCTGTCATCCTTAAGACAAGTGCTACCCTACGACAGCCTGCAATACTCTCAGCCTTAGTCCAGGACATGTAGAATATTTCCTAGGACAGTTGGAGGCAGCCTGTGTTAAGTTCTTTAAACATAGATGCATTCAGACACCATCGTGAAGAGAAGCTTAGTTATACCAGGCAAGAGAATCCTTGTAGACAGTAAGATAAAGCAGGTAGAGCTTCAGGGTTTTCATTCAATATGTCTCTTTGGTTACCTCTGACTTCACCAATTAAATGATAATGCCTGAGTATAAAAGTTGAACTCTGAATGTATTTAGAAAACATTTGAATGAATATACATAGTTTGTTAGAGTTAATAAGATAATAAATCATAACTCCATTATTCAACTATAAATTGGCTCTCCTTTCCTGATCATGTTATAATTTCTTCATGCATGATCATCCTTTTCAAAGGCCAACTAATTGAAGTGGAAGGAGCAAAGAAGAAAGATCATATCTATCATATCTAAGATATGATATGATATGATCATATCATATCTTAGGTTGCATTGAGGGCAAGCTAAGGTAATTCTGACACCTCAAACTCTGAAAGTATTTTCTCCCAAAAATATTATTAATAATAGTGCTTGAAGGAAAGATCTTATTGGGATAATTGGGGAAATTCGAGTGTGAAATACAAATTAATATTTCTTTTTTGGGTGTGATAATGGTACTATGGTTATGTAAGAGAATGTAGTTATCCTAGGAGATGTATGCTGATTAATTGGTTAAGTTGAATGATCTCATGCTTCAGTAAAACAAACAAAAAGAATTGTTTATATACATAAATATAAAGCAAACACAACAAAATAATATTAATTGTTGAATTTAGGTGAAGGGTATAGCATATAAGTGGTTACTGAACTATTCTTCCAACATTTCTGTAAATTTGAAATTTTTTGAATACAAAGTTGTGAAAAAATAATAGTTATAGGCATTGCTATGGGAGGAAAGTGGTCAGCTGTGAATGGGTCTCTTTCCTTCCTACCAAGGAGCTAGATATGAGATTACACACTGAGAGTTAAGCTATGAAATCATACAGAGTGAATCGAAGAAGAGCTTTGCAATATCACATTAAAACAGAGTGGCTCCCAGGTCCAAGTAAATTGGACTACAGATATGAACAAATCTAAAGAAAGAATAGGCTCATTCGTGGAAGCACAGAAAAGAAAGAAAAAAAATTTTAGCAGTGACCACCCAAACTCTGTCCAGAGGACAGGACACCTTGTTAAATGGGCTTTAAATGCAATGGTCTCACTGGCAAGAGAGGCCCCTGTTAAAGATGTGGCTTTAGCAAGCTGTCATGCCCCGAGGCCGTTAAACTTTCAAGATCGCATACTTTAGAAACCCTTTAATTAGATCCCATGTTCAATAGGAGACCTCCGGATTATTACTTGGCTTCCTACAGAGCTTGCCTCTAGGGAGAGCATGTGCTGCAGGAGGTCTTAAGTGTCCAGTCCCTCAGCTGTTATAGTTCTCATGATAAACTATAAAATTGGCATTCTGATTTTACACCTTAGACTGCTATCTGAATGAGTCCTTTTCTGGGAGATGGATCCACAATTGGTGTGCAAACAAATTATATTTCTGAATCTGCAAGACTGAAAACTAGATTTCTAATGGTAAAGAATGTACCCTGAGATTGCAACCTGGATTTCACCTAATGAAACCCAAATGTTTTTTCTCACCTGTCCTAAGCAGTAAAGCTTGCATAATTTATCTAATCATCACAACACTTTCTTTTTATGGAAAAATATATTCTAACTTTAAAATTATTACCTTACAAATGAATATTTGAAGCATGACCCATGTGTAACTTAGAAGCTACTATTAAAGAAGTGGAAGAACTTCCAGGCTAAACTGGAAGCTGTGCTCATGCATGAAACTTCTATCTGTCTCAAAATATACAGAAATACTACATAATGCATATGAATTTTAAAAATTCAAAATACAAGCTCAAAAGAGAAAATGAGAAACTCCAGGTGTCAGAAACATTACAGCAAGTATGAGTTGACACTCTATGGCGACAGGAGTAACTAAACCAGATATGTGCCTTGTAGGTTGAGGTTTTAAATCCTCCATGGAGGCTGGAATTGAAGCCAACTCTCCATATTTGGCATAGGAGCTAGGTCTGAGCCCCTTAACTGGAACCAGGAGCCATAAAATTTTTTTCTGTCCTTCAAAATGGAATTAGAAAAACTTTACTCATTGCCCAAGCCCACAGTCCTCAAGAAAGATATCCTCCAAATTACACTGCCTGAGAGTATGCAAAGAGCATTTTTTAAACTGCTTACATGATGCAAAAACCTGAGCCAAGATATAAATGTAAAAGTTTGCTGCTAAGATTTTCCTTGTTTTCCCAACAGAAATAAATACAAAAATTCACATAGGAAAGCCTCTGCAAGCCAGGACATGTACCACCTGTGTGAAAAATACTTCACACTGAATGTGGTCTGGACAGCTCTTAAAAAAATCTAATGCTGTACGAGATCATCTTCAAACACAATAAATAGCCATACCCAGAGAATCACAAATAATAGATCAATATAAATGGGATTTTAAAATAAGATTACGTGAAATGTACATATTTGAAGAAAGATATGGAGTTAATCAGGCACATAAAGGGCATAATGGAAACAAACAAAAGATAAATTAGAAAAAAGCAAATAAAAGTTATAGAAATTAAAAAACACAGTGATTGAGAAGATACTTAATAGATAGGTTAAACAAGAGATTAGAGCTAGTCAAAGAGAAAATTAATGAAATGAAAGATGAAGTTAAAGTAATTTCCCAAAATGAAGCAAAAAAAATAAAAATGGAAAAGAATGGAAAAAAATTATAAACTCTAAGATACATACAAATGAAGTTTTAGGAGTAAGTAGAAACCATAAATGTAGCAGAATGCATTAGGCTATGAGTAATAGAAAGCCCAACCAATAGTGATTTAAACAAGAAAGTCATTTTTCACCAACAGTAAGATGACTGGAAAAGAAGCTGTCCAGAGCTGGAATAGCAGCTCACACTATGCCAAAAACAAACAAATGAACAAATACATATTTAAAGAAATTATAGGTCAATTAGGATATAAATATAAGAAGTAAATTTTAGTGGCATTAGAATAAAATACTGAGAAATAATTATATGACTTACCATAAAAATATATTTCTGCAGACATTTTTTAAAAACAGAAGAATTCATAGATTAAATAGATCAAAATTTAAATTTTTTGAATGATATTTGAGCAAAAATGAAAGCAACAGGTTGAGAGAAAGTGTTTGCAGTCTATATAACCAACAATAATTAATATCCTGGTTGCTACAAATCTTTGAAAAAGATAAAAGCAAATATAAAAAAGGACAAAGCTTAAAAAGTGCAATTCACATGGAGGAATGTAGACAATAAACATATGTTCTCATGATCACTGGGGAAATGCAAATTAAGACAATTAGATAAAATTGCACAGCTCTTTTCCTGCTGCCATGGAGTAACGCGGAGGAGAGGCTTGGGTGTTTTCAAGATTCGGCTCCTCCCGAAACCTACCACCATGGCCAAGGAAGTCATTGCTGCTGGAGTGTATAATGGATATTAATACTGCTTTCCAAGAGGTGCTGAAGACCGCTCTCATCCACAATGGCCTAGCACATGGAATTCACGAAGCTGCCGAAGCCTTACACAAGCCCAGGCTCATCTGTGTGATGAGTCAATGTATATCAAGTTGGTGGAGGCCCTTTGTGCTGAACACAAAATCAACCTAATTAAGGTTAATGACAACAAGAAACTAAGGGAATGGGTAGGCCTCTGTAAAACTGACAGAGAGGGAAAACCCCAGAAAGTGGTTGGTTGCAGTTGTATGGTGGTTAAGGACTACGGCAAAGAGTCTCAGGCCACGAATGTCATCGAAGAATACTTCAAATGAAAGAAATGAACAGAAAAACTTGGTTTTGGTTTTTCATCTCTGGGTTATTTATTTTCTTTATTTTTGCAGGGGGAGGGCAGTAAAATAAGGTTCTTGTTAGTGAAGGACAAAAGATAATTGTTGCAAAATAACTAGAAGCATGCTATTTGTTTTCTCTTTGTTTTATAAATGTAAGCCTAAGCCCAATTAGCAAGTAACTTCAGCACTGGCAATTAAAACAGTGGTTTAAAGCAGAGATTGGTGATAGCTAGGGTTTCTTAGGGTGGACATTTATAACGACTATGACCTGGCCTGCCCAGAACCTGTAGAAATAGTCTAAGGCTAGATAAGTAAGGGTGTTAAAAAGTTAGAATCTTACAGTTAGTTGGGTCAACAGAAAAGTTCAAAGGTGAACAGGATTAGATTTAGACCATGGACACTAGAAGGTACACGCTTTCCAGGAGCACTTATGGACATGCCTACTAGGAAAGGTCTGAGTGTTCATTGTTTTCATTGACCTAGATGTTAGGTACCAAAGCAAGGTAATGCTTCAGTGTACTCTAGTCTAAGAATTCAAGGAGAAATAGTGACCTATGTATTTTAAGATCAAGTTGAGTATTGTGGTATGAGTAAAATGTGCCAGGTAGAGACTAATAGAAGTCTTGTAATTTCTGGTAAATCACCAACTATGGTACTTTGAATTTCTCTTCCCTAGTTGGCCAGCCTTGTTAGGACACATACTGTGAAGCTGAAATCGACCAAATTTGGTTTTGGGAAAAAAATTGCACAATGTCAACCTTTGGTGAGAATGTGGTGAAATGGTAAGTGGAAAATTTAAACCTCACTGTAGGAGCTGCATTATAACACAGTCCCTTAGGGCAACTTGGCAGTGAGTAGTAAAATTTAAACTCAGTAAATTACTTCTAAGATTATACTAGAGAAAATTTCTCATGAGCACTCAAGAAATTTTTTAGCGGGCTTGTTAATAACAGCAATAAATGAGAAAAAATTTAAATGCTCATAAAAAAAAGGAATGTCTAGATAAATTTAGACATATCCATAAATTACATAATACTACTAAAAATGTTAAAATGAATAACTAAATTGACATATGTCAATATGGATAATTGCCAAAACCCAAATGATGAATGAACTAGAGGGATAGCTACCAAAAACCAAATCATGAATAGAAAAGAGTTGCAAAAAGATGTATACAGTGTGTATATTTTAATAAAATTTATGTACATTTTAAAACATATGAATCAATCCATACACAGTTTATGGATAAATAAGAAGTGGGAGTTTACCCTCCAAAGTATGGTAATGTTTGCTTCTGTAGAAAGAGGGAGGGAAATTATATTAGGGAGGGATACAGATGGGACTTCAAATTTACTTTCTGTTTTGTTTTTTGAACACCTAAACAATTATGATAAAAGCCAATATTTGTTCATCATGAGTAGAAGGTGCATTGTCATTTGTTAAGGTGTTCTCTATATTGTCTTAACCTTTATTCTTTATTCTTTCTAAATTAAAAAGAAAATCAAGAAGAAAACTTTTAAAAATAAAGGTGGTTATTTTTAGATGTACTTTTAAAAGATTTGCTTTTAAAGATTGACGAATGGAGTAAGTACAAAGAATTTCTCCTATACTCATCAAATTATCTGTTCAGCTGTTCATTTATCCAAATAAATAATGTGGTTCAAACTTTCTTGTTGAGAATTCAGAACATTGCCTTAAAAACCTTCCTTCTTCTCCCTAAAAAGCAATTTACTTCATTAAGCAACAGTTGGGCCTATAAGAGGAGTCAGAATGGGACACACGGATGACAAGTTAAGATGTCCCGATGAATTGCTGTTTAATCCAGTGAGCTCACTCGACTCTTGTTTTTGTGTTGGAAAGGGGTTCCAATAAATTATTCAAGATAAAGCATTTCTCCTTTTCAAAAAGAACTGCATGTTGGAGTCAGCTCATATACATAATCATATAGACTTATATGAGCAGTATTAGGGCCAGCATCTAATCAGTGCCTTGACCAGGCCAGAGGCTAAAAGCTTGCTTTGATGCAATTGATATTCATAATGTAAGAAAATGGAGTTGCATTGAGTAAAATAGGCGAGATAGAGATTTCCACTCAGCCCAGAGATACGGATGCACCCAGATTACCTGTGCAGGGTGCAGTGTACCCTACAAGAGCCCAGATTTCTCATCAGCTCCAATCCCCACCCTCAGCACCCTGCATTCTTACCCTTCCACCTTGTGTGCCCAAGAGGAAACAAGCCAAGAGAAGAGATTATGGGGGGGCAGGGTGAATGTGGTTAATTAACATAGGTCCAAAGAAGAAAGATGCTGTCTGTGTTGGAACTAACAAAAAAAAAAAATCTGTTTTTTAAAAGTCAGTGATCAGAAAGATTTCTCTGCTCTTTATCTATCCCTACTATTAGCCACCAATGAGGTCTCAAGGAATTTTCAAACCCTCAGACTCTTACAGAAGATTGAGATGACATGACAGAAGTCCTGTGACATCTCCGGCAGTGGCCTAGGATTTAGGAGACCTGAATTCCAGTTCCAGCTCTGCCACTAACAAGGGAGACCCTAACCTGGGACATTTCTCTGGGACTCAATCTTTTCACCAGTGATATAGGATAATAATACCCACCCTCTCTCTCCAGTGTGGTTTGAGGATTTTTTTAGTCAATGTGTATAATTGGAAGGACTTTAAAAAATGAAGCAAATACAGTGCAATAAGTTTGTTTGTTGTTTTAACGAAATGTCAGTTAAACATGCTCTTGCTTTAAAAGTCTGGAAAGTAAAATCAATTAAAAGTTTTCTAAAAAAAAAAAAAAAAGGATACTTTTAAATAAAAACCATGTGACTATCCAAGCCATAGGTCCAAATGCTCTAATCAAAGGAAGATTAGGGGTAACCTGGGAGGTAAGGCTTGGACAAAAACAAGTTAGATCTTCTTGACCAGATTTTTAAGTTGCAGTCTTCACTGGGTAACCAAAGAAGGCCAAGCTGTTACAACTAAAAACAAAAATGAAACACAACACTCATTTTTAAATAGAATTAATTAATAAAATCAATAAGTAGAATTAAATAAATAAATAAAATTGCTTGTAACATGTAACTAGTTGGATTATTATAAAGATGCTCAATAAATATTAATCAAATTAATAAATTTTATATTTCAGAAATGCATACTGATACAGAGAATGATTTCAGTGATGGCAAAGGCTGTCAGAATCTCTAACTAAGCACCAGGACTATTTTTTCCACCTGACTATTGTCATTACCAGATCTAAAATCACACAAACTGTGTACTCAAAATACTCTATGCAGAGTTTAAATCATTAAATTGATTGTGTTCCCCATCTTCACCCTCCTCTAGCTTCATGTTTGTATTCTTCCAATAAGATCGGAGACTTCCCCTCTATAGTGGGTTAAATGGTGTCCCCCAAAAAACAAATATCCGTGTCCTAATACCCAGATGGTTAGTCACACTTAATCCCCAGGTGTGAATAATATCACCCAATATGGCCAAAGAGTGAACGTTGTCTGATATGGCAAGGATGTAATTAGGTTAAATATCTAAAAAGGAAGCATTTATCTTGGGTCACCTTGGTGAACCCTAGAACAATCTCACATATCCTTTAAAAAAGCAAAGGAGTTTTGGGACAGACACAGAACAAAATAAGATCATGTTACCACCATTACAGAGGTTGAAGTGATATGGCCACAAGTCAAGGAACACTTGGAACCACCAGAAACTGAAAGAGACAAGAAAAAATGCTCCCATGGAGCCTTTGGAGGGAGTATGGCCATGCTGACACCCTGGTTTAACACTTCCAGCCTCCAGAACTGTGAGAGAATAAATTCTTGTTGTTGAAGGTGCCCAGTGTGTAGCTATTTGTTATAGCAGCCACTGGAAACTAATGCACCCTCCTTTCACTAACCTACTTCTCCCTATCTGTAGTTTCATGAGAAAGGCCTCAACAATCCACTTACCTGGCTGGAAGATTACCAGTCTTGTCTGAAGGCCAGAGACTGCTGTCTGGGTGCTCACAGTGCATGGCAGGCCCAGCACGCTGCTCTGACTCATGGGCCTAAGTGAATCCTTGCTTTTGCCTCTGCACATGCAGTCTCCACACCTCTGGCTGCCTCCAGACACTGTCTAGCCTGGGAGTCTACATATCAGAGCTCTGCTGCTGCTCTGGGGACTCCAGGTGCTGGCACTCCTGCCATTAAAGTTCTGTGGAAGAGACAAATGGCTCTGTCTGGCTGGCAATGTGTCTATCTATCATTCGGCCTGTCCTTTCCTGAACAGAATGTAAAACTCAGGCCTCCCGCAAGACTGACACATATAAGTGCTCCAAGCAGAACACCATGGTGACAGTTATCCATGAGAATAGATACCTGCAAAAAAAAATGATGGTGTGGAGATACCTATAGCCCCCACATGACAGAGACTTGAATCACAATTCCATCCATGGCTAGAGAAATAGCTTAATAAATCCCAAACTGAAGTTTATTTCAGGAATCTGGCAAATGGAGCTAAAGGCTCAGTCTACTGCCCAGAATGACACTGAGCTTGCATGGGTTTCAGCTATCTCCCGAGGAGCAAGCCAAGAGTTTGCTGATTTTACAGAGACAAGAAATTAAGTATGAAATATTGTATATTGGGATTGTTTATTTATTATTTATACCCACCCTTTATCTTGATAATAAAGCATCTTAAAAGAATATAAAAGTAACACCAATGGGGAAAATGGAGGAAAACAATAAATATAAATGAGTGTGATACAGTGGTCATAAGGTTAAAAACATCAAAACAATCCACATACTTACCATAATAAGCCAATTAATTTCATAAATAATGCGAAAGATGAAGACTAAGCAGTTAATACCTGTGAGATGAAAAAAATTACTGGAGGAAGGTATTTTTTTCTTTATACGGAAGTGAAGAGGCCACTGTGCTATGTAATGAAGCATATCCTCAACAGCCTCTCAATAGTGGACGTGATGAGGAGTCTTGTGGGCACTTTCTTTCTCTGATGGTGCATAGAGGCCCTTGAGATCTCATCAAAAGTAAATGTAGTTCATGGGGACAACATGGTGAGGGAATGACCAAAGTAAAAAGAGAGCAAATTTCTGGGCCATTAGTCCAGTGCTCATCACAAGCTGTTAATAAGGCTAGGATGAAGTGAAGCAGGACAAGAAAAGTATTTATTTAAGGACAATGATTTTCTCCAACCAAAGTCCGAGAATGAGATGGGATTAAAAAGATATCTCAAATTTAAAGACCATGACAGTCGAGGGAAGACTGAGAAAGAATTATTCCAAACTGAAGGAGACAAAAGGGATGTGACAGTCGAAGGCAGCACATGTTTTTGGCTAGAAAGCGTGTAATTGAGACAATCAGTGGAATTTGAATGTAATCTGGACATTAATACTAACTTTCTGATTCAAAGGCCTGTATTGTGGTTCTGCAGGAGAGCATACATGTTCATAGAAACTACACACAAGAATATCTAGCAGTAATGGAACATCAGAACAACTTACTCTCATTAGTTAAGGGAAAAATAGTTTTGATTGTGCTTTTAAGTTTTCCATAAGTTAAAGAATATTTCAAAAATTGAAAATAAATTTTAATAATTCAGCTTAAAAAATGCATGGAATGAATAAATTTAACCTGTACAGGTACAGGGAAAGGAAGTGTCTTTCAGGAGCTGACATAAGTGATAGAAAAGAAGGATCGGGAACACTCGTGTGGGAGAATGGCTGCTCACAGAGGCCCAGCTTTAATCATCTAGAGAAGAAGGAAGGCAGGAAGCCGATGCTATTCTCCATTTTTATAACGAGTCCTGATTTAACAAATTTAAAGTGGGTCAGGACTGAAAAGAAAGGAGCATTTTATCCCCCAGGCCTCAGGAATTTAGTCAAAGTTAATAATAGACACTCTAGCTCAAAGCTACACAAACAGTTGCAAAGCCAGGCATTATGTACCCAATTCCGAAGCTGTCTGTAGCTCTCACTATGGTATGTCTGTCATCTCAGACTGTTCTTTCTTGAACATTGAGGCCAAAGAAGCAGCTAATTTTGAGAGAGAATTTAAAATTGCCTCTAAAATGTGAAAGAAAGAGTCCAGCTAACCCTAGACATCTGACATGTGGAGGGTTGGTGGGATAGGTCCTATGAAGTTCAGTTGAATGAAGAAGCCACATGGAAAAAAACTGCAAAATTTGACTCCAGGACAATGGTATGTTCAGAAGAGAAGGAGGTATTCTGAGTAGGGTCAGCTGTCTGTCACTTTGACAAGCCAGGTCTCCACTGGCTCTTGCCTCTGCCCTGAGGGAAGGGATGTTACGGTGAAAAGGCCGACTTTATTTGAAATCAGGAGGGCTCACCTTCTCCTAAGTCATGTGACCCTTTACACTTACATGCCATTACTTATTCAACAAAGCCTTTTCTCCGTGTTAACATGTAAGAGCAGTGTAATTTTAGGTATTTGCTGATTACAGCTTCTAGACATGGGGAAGGACATAAATATTCAACTGTCAAGCTGAGTGTCTCATAATCCAACTATACATAAGGAAAAGAGAGAAAGATCCTTTCTAGGACAGATATGTCTAGGTTAAAAACGGCTGTCTCAGTGACAGGCTAATTTCTCCTCTCTTTCCTAATAATGATTCATTGCCTGATGTAGAATGTGAGTGTTGTAGGAGCTGAGAATGGAGAGCAATTTTGTGTTGAAGACAGAGTTTTCCTCTGTTTTTCACGATCTCTGTTCAGAATGTTCACTTTGTAGCCTTGCTCATGTTTCATGATGCTTGGCTTGGCTTTCTAGATTAGTTAACCCTACCAATAATCTGTTAGCCAGATTATTCACAGTGGGTCCTCTGTGAAGTGGGTCCTCTGAGCAAAGAGATCCTGGCATGGGTGTGAAAATATCAGACCTCAACTTCAGTTTTGGCAGCATTCATGCAGATGCCAGTGGCCATCAGTAGTGGTTCTTAATGTGTTTGTTTCCTGTGGTCAAGTCTATGTCTGGTCATGAGGTGATGGACCCTCAGCCTGTCCTTTCCTCATTTTTTGGGTCAGCTTGGACCATAATACAGATGAGCAGATACTGAATTGCTGCAAACCAGCCTCACACTGGTGCCTAGGGTGGGAATCACAGTCAGGAACCCAGTTCAGCTCCACATTCCCAAATACAGTGGCACTCCCAGGCAGGGGCTTGCCTGCAGCATGAGACACCCCTCCCTGCTCTCCCTGGCTGCTGTAGAAGTCAGAGGCTGGAAGCCTGAGGTCCAAACTCTGGGGATGGACTGAGACAAACTAATGAGTTCTTGGAAGGAACATAGGAAAAGAAAGGAGGGCCATCTGTTAGTGCATCATGTAATATATAGCATAATATATAATACCATATAATATTAGGTCTAATATGTATATAATTATGATAGGTAGGTTTTCATTTTGCTATTGACTATTCTTTTAAAAAGTTTCCCACAGTAGGCAGTTAGGAACAATCAAACTGACGATTCCTCTTTTTCTCTCTTGATATTACACTGTGATCCTATGAATACCTCACTTGGAAAAATCAAGGCTGCGTGTGGTTAAGCCAGTTCAGGATGACTGCTTATAGTTGTTGCCTAATCATCGAGGCTGTCTACACCAAAAAAAGGATCACTGGCTACTCATTCAACATGAGACTGTAGGCTGATGTTTGTACCATTTTATCCAACATGCCCTGCAGATCTTGCCTTCTTCTCTTCTCCTCCCTCCCAGAAAAGTTGACAGAGACTATGCAGGGCCCTCAGCTCTTGGCTGAGAGCCTCCAAGGAAACTATCAGGTCTATTTTTGTTTTTTCTAAGTTTCACCTGTTAGGGGGCACAGCCCTGACTGCTTCTCTAGAAACTCTCTGATGACTCTACAAACAAGATAGCCATGCCAGATGTCACTACCTAGCAGGTGAAGTTGTAGACAATAAAGCTCCCTGATCTCCTAACCAACCACGTTCCATGAGCCTCCCTTCCATTGGTCCACCCTCTGAACTCCCCACTTACAGCCACTGGACAGCTTCCTGTCCAAGCTCAAAATTCTTTACAATCTGACCCCAACCTCTCATCTCTCACCACTTTTGCATCCTGTCCTTTACTCCAGTCATATAGAACTAAACTATTCTACAAACACACCTTTGGTAGGTCTCATAGCTTTTGCACGTGCTATTCTTTCTGCCTCAAATTCCCTTCCCTTTGAGCAATGCCTATTCAACTTCCAAAGCTAGATCCAAATAGCATCCCCTGTGCTGCCCAACTCTGGGTTTCCATTGCACACTATTGATGCTGCTGGTGCAACTCTAATCACACTGTGCAATAAATTCATTTCTCATCTGTTCCTGAGTTTCTAAAACCAGGAGTACAACTCATGCTTCTGGTTCCTTCAGAAAAGCCCAGCACAATGTCTAGTACAAATTCAGTTGACTAACACTTTTGAATAAACCAGAATTTGAGGAGTGTGTTTTCAGTTACGAAGAACTTGCCTACACAGCTTCCATCAGGGCTGTGGATGGTACCTATCCTGGTGCTTCCAGTCCTGAGACAGCCATATTCAGATTTCAGTGAAGGCCAGAGGGCCCAACTATTTCACTTATCAGTGAATCCTGGATCTACTTTACCCTCCCACGTGTTTTGGAATGAGCTAAATAATGTGGAATATTCAAAAGCGAGAACTTGCTTTGAAAGATTCGCATTCCAGGACTCGCATAAGCAAAACAGTAACAGAAAGATATTTGGCAGATCACTTGAGTTAAAAAAAGGTAGGAGCAGTGATTTGAAATTTTCATGTCCTGATACATCTGTGGATTGTGGAATCAATTTGGTGAATCATGACTAAAATTTTGAAATGAAATGGAATGGAATGAGATGGGGTAGAACAAAATAGGATAGCACAGTATTGCATTGCATGGAATAGACAATATCTAGTACATCAGAGCTAATAAGGGTATTATATGAGCATTCTGACTCATAACAGTGTTTCTTACAATATGTGTCATGGTCAAAACATTTGAAAACCAGTGTTAGAACTTAAAGATCAGTAGGGAATAGAGCAAAATAGGGAGTTATCTATGATCAAAGGTTAGAAAAGTTCCCTGGTAATGAGTTGTCATAAGATATTTTAAGAATGAGATGCTTAATGTTCAATTAGAGGTTGTTTTTGCAAAAACAAGAAAGATGGCAATAGGTATGAAGGGAGAAGAGCTCACAGTCAAAGGAGAGTAAATACTAGGAACTGGCACAAATCTTAGTGAGGATTTTGAAGAGTCACAGGAAGTAAATGGTGGTCCAAGTTTTTTCTGTAGGTCTCAAGAATGTTCCAAGTCTTCTGTGCCTGTTCATACCGCCCAGAGGTAGGAATGCCACAATCAGGTTACAAAGACAGAAAGCTAAATTTCGTGCTGCTCCAGCCAGCCAGATATCCCTCCATCTTCTTTTCCAGAAGCCATCAGATGCCACCACATACATCTTCAGAGATGGAAATGGTGCTGTTCCCTGAAACTGCTATCTCTCCATCAGTTATAACCGTGAGGCTACACAGAACAAGTCTGATATGGTATCGCTCTGAATACTGAGTTCACACTCTCTGTTCGCTACCCCGAGTCTTTTCTTCTGACCTAACAGCCACAAATCCCCCAGGTTTTCCTTGGAGGTCATGCCTTCTATTCCTGCTCACCAGCTGGTCACTTATCCAAACACACTTCGTTACATCCATGATTCCTTTACAGTGCTCTAGTTATGGGTGGCCGTGCACAGAATCAGAAGGCTCAGCTCCCTTGTTTCAGATTCTATACTTGCATTGAGGCAGTCTGAGGTCCCAGGAATAATTGTGACTGGTGGCAATCATCAAGTTTGTCTAATTAAGCTCGTAGGAAGTAAGAAATGTATGCATGTCTTGCCCAGCTGTCCTGTGGCTTTCAAAGCACGAGTTCTCCTTGCTAATTCAATATAAAGAATTTATTTCCTCTATGGATCCTAACAACAGAAATGTGATTTCCTGCAGCTTATTCATCACCAAGTTGCGCCATAACAAAACAATTCAATGTTCCTGTGGTTATGTAATAGTGTTGTTGCTATTTTCACCCAATAAACAGTTTCACAGAACATTCTCTTGGTCTGAATTTCTGAAATCGTGATATTGATTGATATTCAGCTTCGTATAACAGAAAGAGAAATAGGTATGAGTGAGGCTGCCTGAGCTCGAAGCCTGGCTCTGTTGTTTTTCAGCTCTGTGACCATTGCAAGTGACTTGACCTTGACCTCTCAGTGCCTTGGTTTCCTCATCTATAAAGGAGAGACAA
The DNA here is from genome assembly GCA_030015415.1 of Cynopterus sphinx. Classification (NCBI taxonomy): domain Eukaryota; kingdom Metazoa; phylum Chordata; class Mammalia; order Chiroptera; family Pteropodidae; genus Cynopterus; species Cynopterus sphinx. The sequence goes on along the minus strand of CM057379.1, from coordinate 83,888,244 downwards.
TAAAAGAAGCCATCGGCTCTTGTGAAGTTTGCATGCAGTAGTACATTTGAAGTGCTCAGCACAGGGCCTGGCACTAAGTAAGTGTCCCATAAGTACAATGACAATTTAGTCTATGGTCCAAATTGGGGTATTCTAAAAGTGAAAAGGAACACTGTTAAAATTGTATTGAGACACAGTATTAAGAGGATTTAGGGCACACCTGTCAACATGCATCAGCCATGCTGATGATGTTGATGATGATGACATTCTTCATACTTGAGCCCTCATTTCCCAGACTACAAAAGAATGATGGTAATATCTGTGTTCTAGGATTATTAAGAGGATTAGTCAGTCTATAGAAATTGGCTGGCACAGAGTAGTCAATCAATAAATAGCAACTTTTTAAATATAATTTTTATGGCTTCTAGCCCAAAGTTCATTTTCTTTATGAGGTACTGCTTCTGACATCATAAATGGAGGTGGGGAATCCTGCATCCTATGGCTTTATATTCAAGTATAACCAGTTAATAACTAAAGAGGAAGGAACAGACATGCACTGAGAGTCAATCTGAGTCCTTTCTTGGCTCCAGCTGATGAATATAAATGATTTGAAAATTAAAAAGCCATTAAGTTATTAAAAATAGCTTCTAAGAACAATCTCTCAATAAATTCTTTTCATGCTTAAAAACCCAACTGGAAAAAAATATAAATGGTAATACAGGCCATCTGAAAAGTCAATAACCAGATATAATGGTCAATTTCTCTGATATTATTGTCTAATTAAGCAATTTTCCTTTAGTCAAGATTGCATTTAACTGAGTCAGTAGAGTCTAAAAGTGGTGTAGAACCAATTTCTTTAAAGCTAAGGAGGAAAAATAAAGCTTTAGGACAAGGAGGAACAGATTCTGATTTATGTTTTGTGCTCAACTGGTTGACTTTCCAAAGTGTGGTTCAAGAGCTAAAAAAGAAAGCCTGTCAAGTGAGCCAGGGGCTTCATAAGGCAGCAGCATTCTGCAGGCTTGTGTACTTAGGAGACGGGAAATGCTGTCTTCATGGCCTCTTGCCCACAGAAACAAGAAGCTCTGAATGGTTCTCTCTCAGTTCAGTGATTCTCAGGGTTTGAGGAGCTTTTAAAAATTCCCATGCCAAACCCCTTCCAGACCAATCAGTTCAGAATCACTAGCAGCAAGACAGCAGCCACAGTATTTTTTTATAGCTCCCCAGGAGATTGTGATGTGTACCTAAGGTGGGGGATCACTGTTCTGGATGTTTCCTGAAACATCTGTAAGCACCAGTTAGATGGTCAAAAAATTCCTTAAGAATATAACCTTTCCAGTGCCCTGAAGAGCAAATTCAGCAAGCAGATTCTCCCCATAGCTCACCAACACTCCTGAGGGTCCTGGGTGGAGAGCAGGGATCCACTCTGCATGAAAAATGAAGCATAAAAGATGGATATTCCTTGTGTTGAGAGCAAAACTTATCTGGGCAAGTGTGATGGTTATGCATCAACTCAACTGAGTCACTGAGTTCAAAGATATTCAGTCAAACATTATTCTGAATGTTTCTGTGAGGATATTTTAGATGAGATTAATTTTGGAATCAGTAGACTAAGTAAACAGATTGTCTTTCCTAATGTTGGTGGGCCTCATTCAATCAGCTGAAGACCCACATAGAACAAAAGGCTGACCCTCCCCCAGAAAAAGAGAATTCCTTCTGCCTTACTGCCTTTAAGCTAGATATCAGTTTTCCTACTTTTGAACTTGAACTGAGATACTAGTTCTTCTTGGGTCTCAAGCCTGCCAGTCTTCAGACTGCAACTACACCATTATCACTCCTGAGGCTCCAGTTTACCTACTACCTTTAAGACCTTAGGACTTGTCAGTCTCTGTAATCACTTCAGGCAATCTCCTATAATAAACCCCTTTCTATATTCATGTATACATCCTATTGGTTCTATTTCCCTGGAAAATCCTGCCTAATACAGTGGGTCTGCTCTTTACTGATGTTCCCCAACTACGGTCTCTCTAGAAACTGCAGCCTGCACCTGAACCAGTGGCATGCTTGGCTATGAAGGTGTGAAAGCAGCTTCCAAGGTGGCCCTTGATGATCCCCAACTCCTAGTGTTCACACTGTAGCAGCGTTGGGCTGTGTGACCGATTGCATAAGGCAGAATGAACAGAGTGTCACTTCCTAAGCCAAGTTCTACAAGGCATTGTGGCTTCGGCCTTGCTCTCTCTTGGATTAGTCGCTCTGAAAGAAGTCAGCTACCATGTTGCAAGGACACTCAAGCAGCCCTATGGAGAGATGCACATGGCTAGGGGTCAAGGCCTGTCACCAACAAACAGCAAGTTGAGGTCTCCTTTAATGCCATGTGAGTACATTTAGGAGCAGATCCTCTGCCCCAGTTAAGCCTTCAGATGATCACAGCTAATGGCATTGATTCCTACTCTGTTCTCTATGTTTACCTCCCATAGCAGCGAATCATGTCACCTCTTTCTGAACAAGATACCATGAGTCCATCCATTTCTCTTCAATTCTTCAGTCTCCTCCTAGTTTATGCCACTGCTGTGTCTCACTGATCTATTTCAATAATCTCCTGACTTGTCTCTCAGCTTCGGCTCTTATGTTCCTTCCAGTTGTTCTCCAAATTGCACCCAGAGGGAATTTTCTAAAACAGAGGTTATATCAAAGACTTCCAAACTTTCTCAGTTCCTGTCACACTTAGTGACTCAGAAACTTTTTTAATAGCACCTCTAGGCCAAAAGGAATACCTAACATTCTGATTTGTTAGGGTCAAACAACTTAATAAGTATTTATATCCTAACAATTAAATAGCCATGTGCAACAATATAACATATAAATTGAAAAAAAAAATAGTGTTTTTGTATCATTCTTAAATAACCACAATTGTTTGTGTACCTATTGGGCACTGCATAACCCTTAAGACCTTGGAATCAGATTAGACACTGACATCCTCATTTCCTGTTCCATGTTGATTGTGGCTTTTATCACAGCAACTACCAACCCTAATGATAGGATCACACAGGTTTTTCTTGGATCTAATCATGCTGCTCAATTCTGTAGCAAACAGTATTGACATAATCAAAGCTGAGAAGACTTTTTTATGATTTAAAAAGAAAATGTAAGTATTATAAACTTACAAATTGTAATGTGATGCAGGGGGAGGGGAAGGAAAGAACAGCAGTATGAACTATCTACATTTATAAATTAAAAATTAGTTATAGAGTGTTCCATCCAGGGTTATGACAGGAGCCAGTAGAACTGAACACTGAAAGTTAGTTGAGCCTGCAGTGTGAGCCTTAGGGTGGATGTGGGAAAGACTTACTTTTTGCTTCTGTACACTCTCTTTTATATCCTTCCAAACCACTTTTTTTAATCACATGAATGTTACTTTTATAAGGAAAACAAAACCATATTTTTCCTTCCACATGGGTTTTAATACCCCCTTCTACAAGCCACCTTTCCATCCAACTTTCCTCCTAACAAACTAATTTAGTGACTTTTTATGTCTGTGTCAGGCATGGCATTTGACTCATAAAGTTTTGCTAATGCTCTAATGTTTTGCTAGTGTCAGATTGTTGGTGCCATTTTTCATATGGTTCCTTTATACAGGACTCTACGAATGTGACTACTAACTCCTCTAACTCCTTAGCTTCCAGAAGACAAAGAGTATGTTTAAGTCTTGTTAAAATGAGTCCCCTCTCTGTGCCCATGCTAGGGCCACCTACAGAAGATATTCTATAAGTAGTTGTTTTCTGACCCCAAGTCCATATGTCTACCAAAAGAGAAACTGAATATTAGCCTCAAGGTAAAACAGCATTTACTTGTCTTCTCCACTGGACTCTATTCTCCTTGAGAACAGTCCTTACTTTTTATTCATTCTCAAGTTTTTAGCGACTGATAGATGCTATTCAATAATACATGCAAAAACTACTCAGTACCTGAGTGTGAAATGAGTAAATGAATGAATGAGTGAATTCAGAAAGTTGGAGGGACTGTCATCTAGAATCAAAATTCTTTGCTGCTCGCTGTAGAAATTACCCAGCCATGCTGGCTCCTTCAAACTCTATTGTTGTTAACCTTTGACATTAAACAGTGAACGCTTTTGTTTTTATCTACCTTGTGTTCAAAACCTATAGTATTTAAAAGAATCTATGTTGGAGACCACGGTACATTTATCAAATGTCCTCATTTGGATCTGCGTTTGTCTGAAAAAGGAAAAAGAGTTCTAGATTTCTTTTCTTTTTTTTTTTCTTTCATTTTTGTTTTAACTCACCTTAGTAACAACACCTAAAATTTCATCCAGAATGTGGTCAGATTCTCTCTCACTCTCTCTCTTACACCCTGCCCCCTGCCACACACACAAACACACACACACACACACACACACACACACACACACACACACACACACACGACATCTATTGAAAGTCCCCAGGATCTATAAAACGTTATGAAAAATTTTGTTTGTGTGACATATCTTCGAGGTTTTCTCTGAGATGACCCTGAACCCTTGAAATACTTCAGGCTGAAAACTATTACCTGTGCTGAGTGCAACACTGTCTACCTCTTAAGGTCCTTTGACTTTCCAAGAAGTAGTATTCTATGTGGCCTTTGGAGCTAAGAAAACCGCCAATTACTGGGAGACATTATTAGGATGTGACAGTGAAAATATACTAGCAACTTCTACCATATTATCCCAAATATATTTTCTTTCAGACCCAGGGCTTGCAACATCTCATTTTATACTTGTTAGATTTGTTCTTTTATAACCTCAGCAAAAGGGCCTGTAGGAAGGTCACCAGCTGCCACCACTTATTAAACATCTATCTTTGTCAGACACTGTACTACGTATATAAAGAATCTAAGACAATGGAAACACAGTAAATGTCACTTAAGGACCAGGAATTTCTCCCTTGGTAATCCCTCTATGGATAGGCAGCAGAACCCATCATTACTGTTAGCTGGCTGCTGGCTCTTTGGTGGCTCTGTCCACCTCCTTGTCTTCCATACCAGAAGAATTCAGGTGTCCAGTATCTAAGATCTATTCATAATCTGAGCTAGATGGCAGGGTTGAGGTGTGGAAGGGAGATAGCCTCCCTAAGTGAGGCAAATAAACATGTGTGACTTTGGAAGAAAGATTAATCAGGTTCAGCCATAAAATCTAATTTCTGTACAGTCCTTACGCAATGAGGGAGGAGGTGTGGGAGTCCTCCTTTAGTTAACTTGTTCCCAGGCTGCCTCCTCCACATATATGGACCCATACACCTACAATGACCACAACTTAAACAGCAGAGAAGACTCTGCATGTCCCACAGCCCTATGCCTTTCCCCTGTCTTTCTTCTCCTTCCGGATTTCACATTTTTTCATCTGTCATGGTGTCATTTTGTCTGCTCTGCTTGGTAAAAAGAAGATAATATTTCTATGCTGGGAAGAAGGGAGAGGGAGAGGAGAGGTCTCTTCTGGTTAGGTCTCCAGGTTGAATATCTATAAGAGAGAGAGAGAGAGAGAGAGAGAGAGAGAGAGAGAGAGAGAGAGAGAGAGAGAGAGAAGAAAGAAAGAAAGAAAGAAAGAAAGAAAGAAAGAAAGAAAGAAAGAAAGAAAGAAAGAAAGAAAGAAAGAAAGAAAGAAGGAAAGAAAGAAAATGAAACCAGATGACTTGTCCTATAAAGTTTACTCTTTTGCCAACATATCTTTGGATAAGGACAATCTGGACAGATGGTGGATAGAGAAATCATACCCCAAAGATACAAATATTCTGTTGTTATCATCATTGCTATGGGCTTTACATACATTATTTTATTTAATCCACAAACTAAGTCTGTATTATCATCCGTATTTCACAGGTGAAAAAAATATACTCAGAGTTTGCTGGATCATTCTACTATTGATTGTGTTGACTATGTTTCCCATAACCCCCTTCCCATCTCTGAGTTGGAGACAGCCACAAGAGGAAATTATGCAAGGTTTGATGGGACAAAAGCAAAATGAAACAGGGGCCATTGCTCTCTGAAGGATTTCAGAGTCAGACTTGATGACAGAGAGAAACAGAAATGCCCAGCAGATTCTAGCTTAGTCATCCTATTTTTCATTCCACATTTAGCTCTTCTTCCCAAATTCTGACTGCTGACCAACAGTGACTGAGCCTGCCCACAACCAGCTGTTTGCCCACAGATTTTCAGAGGTAGTGTCTTCCGTAGACCTCTACATGAGGTCCCCTTTGCTCTTATGGTCCCATTTCAGCAGCTGGTTTTGCCTGACCTCCTCAGCACCAGGGCTTTAGAAAGCTAGTTAGTGATTTTCAGATCCTATAACTCCTCTTCTGAATTTAAAGGTTAATTCCTATGATATATTTCTTATTCCAAATATATCTAGTTCTGCTTCCTAGACTGGACTCCAACCAATAAAGAGAGATTAAATAATATCCAAAGGCCATCCTAAGAAGTAGCAGAGCCAGATGTCAGGTAGATATGAAATCAATAATTAGTGCTGAGGGTGGAATCACAAGTACAAAACTCATCCAGGCCAGGCACTGGCTGCAAGGGAGCCCCTGGGGCTCCAAACATGTTACTCAAGTTCATGACTAGCTTCAGCTTGAGCACTGAATGAAGGTCTTGGTCCCAGAGTGTCCCATCCAGTAGTGGCATCTGGTGTCCAGAGAAAGAGGTGAAAGCCTAAGTTTTGTGGACACTCATCCTCTCCATGAGAAGACTCCACCAATGTCCAGATAACAAGAGGCATCCTTCATCTCACTTTCTTTCCAAGAATAAGGACCAATTAGCTGAAGTATGAGGCACAGTGGGTGGACTTCAAGAATAAGAAGCAGTTGAACACCAGGTCCATTTTCCAAATCCCATTTGGGGGGCAGGCTGTGGCTACTAGGTACCTGCCTGCCCTGATGAAGCTTATCTCAGGAACCAAGGAGACTTTCGGAGGAAGATTTAGTGACACTCTCCGGAAGACGGTACCTAAGGAAGGGTGAGGAGGGAGGCATGATACCCTTGGATTTTCCAAAAAGAGCATACTGAGCAGCACGACACCATAACTAACAGCTCAGACCCCAGAGATGAGTAGATCAGGGGAAAATAGGACACTTGTTACTCATGGCACCCAAACCCTCTGGGTATGAGAAGTAAAGGACTCCAGGCTTGCTGTAGAAGACATCCTGTGTTTGATATTGGACTCCAAAGTAGCAGCAAAGCATCTGTACTACAAAGTCTGAGCAAACTGCCTGGCCTTGCACATGAACCTTTGATACTGATGTCTTCCTTGCCCAGCCCCATCTAGAAACCAACCACCCCTCACACACACCTGTCCACCTCTACTCACCACTCAGAATCAGCACAGTCTAGTTTGTCACCATGCTCTCAGGCTTAAAATCCTAGTTAGATCACTTCCTTCTGAGACTGTTTTCTCCTCTATAAAATGAGGATAAAAGTAGTATCTATCTCAGAGCTGATCTGATTTAACGGTATAAATGTCTAAGAATATACAGGGCTCACTATAAAGGTTTCATAGATGTTAGCCCTTGTTAAGTACTTACTGTTTTCCAGGCATAGTTGCAACAAGCATAATCCTTGACCCCATCAAGGGCTGGTGGGGACTCAGTTATGCATAGCAGTGCCCCAGCATAGAGACCACATAGCATTATGTCTGCCTAGCCAACAAGCTGATCCTTACAGGTAGCCACGTTTGGATTCTGTTATGGGTAAAATTGTGTCCCTTTTCCCCTCGAAAAGTATGTTGAATTCCTAACTACCAGCACCTCAGAATGTGACATTTTTAGGGGAATAAGCTCTTTAAAAAATTACTCAACTTAAAGTAAGGTCATTAGAGTGGGTCCTAATCCTGTATGACTGGTGTTCTTATCAAAAAATTAAATTTGGACACAGAGACAGACACACACAGAGGGGAAGACAATGTGAAGACACAGAAAAGATGACCATGTGACTGCAGGGTTGCAGCTACAAGCCATGGAACACTAAAGATTGTGATAAAAGCAAGAAGCTAGAGGCAAGGCTTCCCTAGGACCTTCAGAGAGAGCATGGCCATGCCAACACCTTGATTTTGGACTTCTAGCCTCCCGAACTGTGAAATAATACATTTCTGTTATTTCAACCCACCCAATTTTTGGTACTTTGCAATGGCAGCCCTAGGGAACTAATTTAGACTATGGCCTTGACCCCTGACCAGAGCTGCCTGGACTCTAAGGCAGTGTGGGGCTTACTTCCCACTTGTCATAGGGATGGAGAAGCAGAAGGATTCAATCATCAAAGAGAGCAAGAAGAAAATGAAAACATAGAAAAATCAAGACATAGAGAAAGCTGATCCTGGCTGCTATTTGATTCTCTGCTAGGTCTCTTCTTAAGGGCTGAGTGAATTCCTTCCTGAAACTCTAAAAGTACCTAAGTGTCCTTGTAATAAATTTTCCTTTAGGTCATAATGTAGCTCAAGTGAATTCTTACTATTTGCAACCAAAGAGACATAAAAAATGCAACAGCAAAACACACACACACACACACACACACACACACACACAAGTACACAATGGTCACTGTGGTTCAACATTATAAGTGCCACCTCCAAGACCTGGCAGAATGTGAGCACCAGGGATGGAAAGTGGACAGGGGCTCCCCCACATGACTGTAGAAGTAAGCTTCCCATTGAGGTGGTCATTCTCCTGGACTTCATGAGATACCTGGAAGTTGACCAGCAGAAGCAGCATTCCAGGTGGCAGAGACCATGTCTTTTTCTTGTGTTTCTGCAAGATTAACACCAAGGTGTTTGATATTGGGAAGGTTTTTATTATTCTTGTGCTAAAAAACAATCAACCTGAAAACAATACCACTGCCTAGTTGCCATATTCTATTCAGCCAGACTTTGAGAGATTGAGTTGTCCCACCAATGTGCTCTATACTTGAAAGTAATTTAAATAAATAAATTTATTTTTTTTAATTTTAAAAAGAAAACTTCAAGTTCTCTGCCAATTGAGACCACATCTATTGATCCCAGAGCAAATTGTCTCCCCTGCCTGTGTATTACAATTCAGATGTGAACAGTGAAAGATATTACTTTCTAATCACAAGAGCAGTCTTTGAGGTGCACAAATATTTGCTTTGCTCCTCCACACTCCACCAATTAAGCCAAAGTAGAGAGGGAAATCACATTGCAGCAGGATGAATAAAGGAAGTGCTATGGTTAGCAGACATTTCAAGGGACTTGTAGAAAGGGAGACTGGTCTCAGGTTACACAATAGATCCTTCCCTTTCCTTCTCATTCCAGGATGGAATAAAGCAGAATGCTTCTTTAAATCAATATATATTATAATCCAATTGACGCTTGATGCAAGTATCTCCCCTATAAATAAGCATCTTTTTCTGAGCCTACTCCAGAATCTCAACAATCCATTGTGCCCTGCTCTCAAATTCTTGTTTTCATTTCCTGTTTCCCATTCTTCTTTCTATGCTTTTCTCTTCTGTTTTTTTCTTGCTCCATCTTAGTTGGGAGTCTAGCAGGAAAGCAGCCTCCTGCCAAAAAAAAAAAAAAAAAAAAGAGGGAAAGAAACAATGAAAGCATTGTCCATCTGCTGGTGACATCAGGGGAAGGAAATATTGAAAAAAAAAAATAAGCAAATAAGCATGAGATTTAATTCCATTTCAGGGTCAGTCTCGTGGCTGACAGTGCTCTTGGCCCCCAGCCAAGGCATCCAATGTCTTTGCCGACTAAGCCTGGTATAATGGGGAGATTAAAAGCCCAGCCCGGGGCAGAGCTGCTCAAGCGTCTGGGGCTCTCATTAGTGTCAAACTGCATGAAAATGACCTGGTCCACCCTTGTTCACATCCAGGAATCTCAACAAACCCCATCCTTGAGAGAAAGGAAGGAAGAGCCATTCTGGAAATTTCTGCTCCCTGAAGTCAGAGCACCTCACAGGGCAATACCAAAGCTCTCTGCTTGTGACCAGGTGGTTTCCAGTGATTCATTGCCATCTGCTCTGTGCTGGGCCCAAGGGCTGTAGAGACTAACAAGGCACTCAACAGGGCTTGGGGAAGCTCCAGATCCAGAAGCAGACAGGGCCCCCATGAGGACACACAACATGGGCAGAACACGCTGTGTCACAACAGAACTAAGCCAGAAGACACATTGGAGTGAAGCAGGCGAAGAACGAGAGAAGGAATTTTAGCAAAAGGAATGGCATTAGAAAGTCAAAGGTATGAATACAACATGGAGTGCTGAGAAATAGCAAGAGGGTCGAAATTATCACCTGGCCTGGGAGCCTGAAATAGATTGGCTCAAAAAAGAATGGAGACTTACACCTTGTCCCCTAGGTGTTTAATTAATTCTTTTTGCCATGAATATTTTTGTGGTAAAATACATAAAACCTAAAATTTATTTTTTTCGTTTTAACCATTTTTAACTGTACACAGTTCAGTGGTATTAAATACATTTACCTTGTTTAGCAGCCATCACTACCATCCATCTTGAGAATTCTTTCATCTTCCCAAACCAAAATCTTGTATTCATTAAGCAAGAACTCCTCATTCTTCCCTACCCTACCAGCTCTTGGCAACCCCTATCCTACTTTCTGTCTCTATAAATTTGACTACTTTAGGCATTTCACATTAGTAGAATCATGCAATATTTTCTTTCTGTGACAGCTCATTTCACTTAGCATAATGTCCTCAATTTTCATCTCTGTTATTACATGTTAAAGAATTTCCTTCTTTTTAAAGGCTGAATAATATTTGTAAGAATGTTTACACGGTGAGCGTGGAGCAATTAAAATAAGCTGAACTCCATAAAACAAGCAAAAAAAAAAAAAAAAACCCCTACAAAAAAAGAATCTTTTTTCCCCATGACAGAAAACCCAACCCAAACTGACAAAAGCAGAGAAATGGAATTCATTGGCTCAGTGACTAAGAAATCCAGGGCAGGACTGCCCTCAAGCAAGGCTAGATGTAAGAGCTCAGTGCTGTTACCACCACCTGCCCTGGCATAGGCCAAGCACTGTACTGGATATTGAGGTTAGAGGAAGGATTAAAGAAAGCACAGTCCCAGCCCTAACAGGGCTTGAGTTTTACCTTCAGTTCTCCAACGGCTATGCTCATGGCAGACATCTCTAATTGATCCCTGCACTCTCTATGCTGAGCTTAGCTAGGCCTTGAGGTTTGTCTTCACAGAAAAGCGTCCCTCATGGATTGGAATTGGCTCATGAAATAAACCCACTTGCCATTCTTCTCCTAGAGCATAGTGATGACAATTACAACAAAAGTTATCGAGGCTAACTGTGTGCTCCAGGGAAAATTAGCTGCATTAATATTTAATCCTCAGAACAGCCCCGTGAAGCAGGGACTCTGTCATTAACTTCATTTTCCAGATGAGAAAACAGGCACAGGGAGATTTAGTGACATATCTAAGGTTACAAGTAACAGATTATTGAATCCAGATTTGAATCCAGGTTGACTGGCTTTTTGAACCATGTAGGGTGTCACCTGGGGTACTGGCAAACCCTCCTGCTGAACCCCCATTCCACCTTCAACCCACCACAGAGACATGGAACACAAGACAGAATTCTAGAGAAATTACAGCATTTTCTAAAGTACTTTAGCTTTTTATCTAAACTCAAATGGATGAGCTAAAATAAATTAAATTATAATTGGACAATATGGGTTTTTGACTTGTAATTGTTGTAATTAATTTACCATCAATATAATGCAAGGAGTTAAAAATAATTGATTGAAAATGGTTGAAAACCCATTGAAAATGTAATACGTACAAGTGAAATACTTGTCTTACATATAAAGTACTTAACTGAATATGACATACTCTAATAAATCTCTCTCTTATTCATTATGGGCTGCATATGTTACAGTTCACAGACAAGCTTATCAGTGAAGCATAAGAGCTGGAGCAATTGCTCTTTAAATCCCTCTCAAGACCCCCTTTTGGCACCAGAATAAATTTTACAACAGCACACTCTGTTAAAGCCTCTGTTTCTCATGCGTGGATGCGTGTTCTCATGGGAGGGCTCAGTTCCAGGCCCAGCACAAAGGAATCACAGCATCAAAGGCCCTGGAGATGTCAGCTAGGCTAGTGCTGTAGGGAATCAGTACAGTGAAGGGCTCTGTTCTGGTGTCAGGCAGAGCTGGGTTCAAACCTCAGCTTAGCCACCTATAACTGGGGACTTTTAACTTCTCTAAACCTTAGTTTCTTCGTTAAAAAAAAATAGATAAGCAGATTACCTTCTCAAAGGGTTGTTGTAAGAATTTAGAGAGAGAATTATCAGTAAGGCATTAGCACAGCCTTGGCATATAAGAAGAACTATGATTTGTTTAAAATGTTTTTTTGTATATTGTAATCTATATAGATATATATTAGGGAAAAAATGTAAAATTTTCTTGCATTTTTTGAATGAATCCCAGCTTTCTTCCCTCCCCGAAGGTTACCTTTTCAAATGCTAGCACATAAGTGAGGCCAGTCACATGGACCTCAGAGGACTGGTGTTGGGATAGCGGTTATCACCCAACATCCATTGGTGTCCTCCAGGTGCCTGGAATCATGCTGAGACCCACACAGAGCAATGAACGAGGTTCTTGCCTTCAGAGAGCTTGCAGTCTAGCACAGGACAGATAACTAACAGTGTGCCAAGGCCACAGTGACATGTACGTATGTGTGGTAGTGTCTCCTGGGAAATCTGAGTTGCTTCAATTACTCAAAAGACCCACCTTACCCCTCCTCAGTGGTGTCCTGTGTCCAACATTCCAGTCCATGGGACAAAGCTGGAGTGATGGGACGAAGGGTAGAAAGAAATAAGGCAGGGCTTTGGAGAAACTGTGAAAGCAGGAAGGTATAGAAAGAGAACATACTAGAACACTTGGAGGCTGGTGAGACTGGACCCCAGGCAAACTAAAACCAACCTTTGGTGGGAAAAGAAAAGTTATCTGGAAGAGAAAGCTATTCCTGATTTCTAGACACTCCAAACACAGGGCTGATAGTAACCAAACTAGCCACAGGCCCCATCTGCTGGTGTGTTGGATGCAGCTCAAATGCGTCACCTGCTAAGTGCCCAAAATGGAGGCCACAGCAAGACATTCTCTACTACTAATGGCCCAAAATAAATCTACCTTCCCCAGATCAGGACTTCTGAAAGGAAAGCCCAGTTCTGTGTTCTGCTCTTCAAAAGGGAGGAAGGTAAGGAGGAAAAGAAAGAAGGGAGAGGAAGAGGGAGAGAGGGAGGGAAGAAGGAAAAAGGGAGGAGGGAGGATGAGATGGAGGGAGATCAGAGGGAGGGAGAATGGGAGAGAAGAGCAGGGAGGGAGGGAGGATACATAAGTCAGGGCTATTCCCAGATCCTCTGAGGACCACATGCTCAGGGAGCTATGGAGATGAGAGCTATTGGAGAATGACGGCCACTCTTTTTTATTGTTTTACTACAAGTCAGGGAGATTCTGTCTTGCTCTGAATAAACCTGCATTAAGATGAGAGAGACATCTAGACACATTTAATCCAGAAAAAAATCTCTCTTTCCCAAAGGAAATCACTCTCTACTAGGCAGAGATAGCAAAAGGAAGTTGTAAGGTGATATAAAAATCAAGGATTTTGGCATCAGACAGATCCATATCCCAAATCTGGCACTTGTTCTGAGAAAGTCAAAATGTCTCTGAGTCAGATTTTATTATTACAAATAGGGATAATCATCTGAACCTCATGTAATTGCTGTTAGGACTACAAGTTCACTCAGTATTCACTGAAACCCTTCCAGGTGCCAAGAACCGTGCTAGGAACCACACAAAGTAACAAATAACACCAGGCTCTTGACTTCAGAGAGCCCACATTCTAGCATGGGACTGATGCTAGAATAAAGAGCCACAGTCCTATTATGTGTAGTAGAGTCTATATAGCAGTCAGTAGCCATAGGTAAAATCAACTGTGCTGGAGAACTGAAGAGGTAGGGGAGAATCCACAGAGGAAAGGTGTTGAGCTTGTCTTGAAGGATGAGTTAGAGCCTTCTGGTAGACCAGATATCACTGGCATTTCAGGCTGAGGTGCCTGCAAGGGCAGAGGCATGTGCCAGAAGATGAAATGGCAAAAAAAATGGGAGGTGGCAGCAGAGCATGAGGGGTGGGCACAGGCCCAGCTAAGGAAGGTCTCACATGTTAAACTAAGGAGTCTGTGCTTTTAACCAATGTGATGCTTTATCTCTATCTTGCCTTATTCAAAAAGGTTTTAAAGGAGCCAAGTGTGAACTTCATCTGAAGGTCATTGAAGAGTTTAACGTAGAGAAGTAACATGATTAGTCATAAAGTTTGTTAAAGTGTCTGAAATTAGTAAGTGCTCAACACATCTTGGTTACTTTCTGTGCACTGAGATGGACATCATTTTATTTTCTGGATGGTTTTATCTTTCAAGTAAGACTCTAGTGCCTTCATGCCACATCATCATTTGTGGGGGTGAGGGTTAGAGAGCAGGGTCATGTCAGTGATCACCTTAAGGTTGAAAGAAGCCATTGCCAAAGGCAGAGGAGGGGTGAGGAAAGCAGAGCAAGCAAACTTCTGTACAACGAGCCCCTGAATGCTATGGCTCTAACAAGACAGAAGTTCATTTCTTGCCTGCATAACAGCCCAGGAAGGGTAGGCAGCACCTGCACCTGAGGACCCTCAGAGACCCAGACCCTTATCTTAATTTTTAAATTTGAAGTTGCTGCATTTCCACATCTGCATTTAGCATAGGTCAGGGAATAGGGGAAGTTCAGGGCCTTAGGTTGCTTTCGGTTGGAAGGACTTCCACACAAATCCTGTTGGCCTGAATTTAGTTGCATGAGCCCATCTGTGTTGTGTTCGGGGTGCCACCAGGCTAAGAAATGCGGGACTTGAGTTCAAGAACTTGCAGGGAATGGGAGTTCTTTAGAATTAATCAAGCCTAGAGCCCCTGGTCTTCTCACATAATGACATGTTAGCTAATAAAGGCAGTGATGTCGAGTCATAAGAAGGCAGCTCTGGATTGCAGTCATGGACCAGCGGCTTACCAAGCACAAGACCATGAACAAGTCACTCAGTTTAAAGCTCTGAAACTATTTCCTCATCTGTAAAAACAGGTTGTGATGATGATGAAAATATAAGTCTAATGAATGCTGCCTTCCCTTTCTTGTGAACAGAGATGATTGAGCTGAAGTTTCTGAGTGTGACTAGGGTTCGTAGAAGAGGTTTGGGGGCTCTGTAGAATCCTTTCATCAGACGAACTTCACTAAAGCTGCGATTTAGAATAGGTCAAATCACAAGCAGTTAGAAGTCACAGAAGAAAATAAGATGCTCCACCTTTCAAACAGCGTCACTGAGGACCAGCACAGAGGTGGACCTGGGCTCAGCTGAGGAAGCAGTGTGGCCAGGAGGGGAAAGAGCCAGCTTTGAGGTGGAAAGTTTGGATTTAGGTCTATTTCTGCCACCCAATGGTTGAGTGGCCTTAGGGGAGTCATTAAATCTCTCTGAACTTTAATTTATTGATTAGTAAATAACAACAATGATACTGCTATAAAGGATGAGGCTCTCGTGATGGAACTGTTGCCCTAATGACAGACCAGAGAGTGTTCCCTCCCTCTTTCTCCCTCTCTCCCTCTTTCCCTTTCTCCCTCTCTCTCTCTTTCCCTTTTTCCCTCTCTCCCTCCACCATGTGAGGACATAGCAAGAAGCAAGCAAGGAAGAGGGTTCTTACCATAAACTAAATATGCCAGGACCCTGATCTTGGATTCCAAGCCTCCAGAACTGTGAGAAACAAATGTTTGTTGTTTAAACTACCCAGTCCATGGTATTTTGTCTTAGCAGCCCAAGCAGACTAAGACACTTACCTTATTAGGATATTAAATGAGCAGCTAAAAAGGTAAGTCAGGTGCCTAAGTCGGAACTAGCACACAGCAAGTGCTTCATATATAGTAATGATAATTATCATCATCACAATTACTTCCACCATCATTTTCATCACATAGCTCCTGCCATCAAGGTGCTCACAGTCTGGTAGAAGAAAGAGTAAAACAATGTTCGGGGCAGAATAACAGAGGCGCTTCGGCAGCCCTGGGAGTTTCAGAAATAAGATCTTCCTCTAAGAATAAAGCTGGACTCACACCAATAGCCAAATAGTCTCTTCTGCTGTACCAGACACCCAACACGGCTGAGCCTGGAGCAGGGGTTCCCAGGCAGGGAGGCAAGGCGAGCGAGGCGGAGCTGCAAACTGCGGCCTCCCAACTAGCTAAGGACAGCTCTGGGCCCACACAGCAGGCGTGGAAACGCAGGCTGTCTCCCGAGTTGTGGTACACAGTGGCACCCTTCCTGGTGCACAAGCTGTTTCTGTCTCTGGTGCCAAAAACATTGCCGTGGCAATGTCATATGGATATGAGTTGGCCCCCCTCCCCCAACTATGTCTGGCAAAAAATTAACTGTGCTTTATTTCACTTCGGATCCATATGCCACCTCAATTCCGATCAGAGGTATTACAAATTACAGTCTGTCTCTACAGAACGTTCAAGGAGGCTCATTTCTCTTTCCGTGTCAACACATTAGTTTCAATTGTTTGAGAGACTGTGTGAGATTGCATTCTCTTAGTTCAAAGATAACCTCTTTTCTCTGCTCCCTGATGACAGGACCCTGGTTAAGATGTTCATCTCCCCTCCCTACCTCATGCCCCCACATGATTTAATCTGCCTGGGGCAGGCAGGTTGTTTCGCAATCAAAGTTTGCAATCTAGCAATTGGAAGAGAGATTAATTAAGGAAGAAAGGATTTTCTCTCTTTTTTGTGGGTTCAAACACTTTTTAATAATGGAAATCAAAATTAAATAAAAGAGCAGAAACTAGGTCCTGTGCCCCCCTTCCCCCACCTGATCCCACCCCCTCAGTCTCTGCAATCAGGCCCCAGAGCACGGGAGCCTGTGACAGCCTTTCCTCTGTAGCCCACTTCGGATGCCCTCTGAGAAATCAATGGAGTGCCCCTGCGGAGATGAGATGGACAGAAGAAAATTTAAACAGGATTTTTATAAATTTCATCAATACTAGCACAAAACAGAAGCAGGACAGCTTTATTGATTTAAACATTAAAATAACATGTGCTTTCTTTGCATTTTCCCAGAGGTGATAATGTTTCTTATTTTTAATCTAGATTGAAATCTCAGAGACTTTTCACAAGCCCCTTGTGGTGATTACCAAAGATTAGTAATAACATGTCTAATTAGTGTAGAAAGACATAAAAATCAATGGCAGTGTGAAATGTTACACTGACTGACAGAGCTCAGAGGAGCGTCTCCAGAGAGGGGGCAGCACCTGGTGGCCCCCTGCTCAGCTCCAGGCCTCCTGGGTGGGCTTATCCCTATCCTGAAGGAAGCTGAGGGCTTTACAGAGGCTTTCCAAGTTCCCAGATACCCTTCCTTTGAACTTCTGGTGTTTTTGATGAAGGAAATGATAAAAATAGACTGTGACTCATTGGCAGAGGAAGCAAGCCAGACCAGCAAGTGCCCTGAGTCTCAGTTCTGCCTTTTAATGCAATTCAACAATATTTACCAAGCACCCCCAAGAAACAAAGAGAGGAAAGGCAGCCCTTGGCTTCCCAGAGGCCCTGACTCACTGAACAAAAAGGGGTCCTGTGGATGGTGGAGCCCCTCTTGAACTCAGAACTCAAGAGGAAATTCGCAACTGTTTGTTCAGTTCCATCAGGATGGAAAGTGAGACTCCCCTTTCCATCTCACACAAAATAGTCAGAACCTCCCCCCTGCCCCCATCCAGCTCATCATCAGAGACCCTTTCCCCCTACTCTCCTGGCCTCCTTCCCTCCCCTCCCTGAGGCCCAGGGTAACTTCAGCCAGACAACGAAAAACAGCCATGCCCACTCTCCCGGGAGAATCTTCCTGCCACATCCAAGAAGGCATTTTTTCCAAGCCTCTGTTTCTGCTTTACCATATGAGGAGGAAGCAGGAGAGAATGGCCCTGAGGGTCAGAGTGAGAGCCAAAGGGAGGGAAAGACACTGAGGACATCCACATAGAAATACATGGATTACAGACTACACGTAGATACAGCTCACCATTCAAGTCATGTTAATAACTTAACAGTGTCCTAAGAGGTGTAATAAAGTGTCTGAAAAACACGGATGAAGGAGAGGTTAATTCTGCTGAGGAAGCAGAATACGGAGAAAAGGTAAGTCTGGAGGTGAGCCTAGAAAGATGCAGCGGTGAAAAAAGGAGGTCACACTCACTACAAGCATGTGTAGAAATACCAGGGTAGAAATGCCAAAGCGAAGTAGAGAGGAGAAAGAGGGGTCCGTGTGGGGAGAGCAGTGACTGCCTCCCCTCCCCTCATGCCTCACCCCACCTCTCCACTAGGACCACCACAGGCCAACTCAGCGGGCAGCGCCCAGTTTTTATTTGGTTGCATCTTGCTACTAACTACATTTGGCCCTCTGAACCGTTCTCTCCTTCTAGAAACATCATCCTTGATCTCTATAGCTCCACAGTCTTTCAGATTCCCCTACTTCTCTCAGTCTCCTTGTCTGGGTCTTTCTTTCTCTCTCCTATTGATAATCTCCATGGTTCATCCAGAGTGCCCAGCATCCACAACCTTCTCCTTTTGGATGGGGTCATTCAGACCCATGGCTTTATTTCCATTTTTATTCTGATGCCTCCAATTCCATTCACCAGCTATGCATCCCTTTTCATCTCCAGACTCACATGTCCAACGTTTCGACTGACATTTCATCTGGAATGTCCTATAGACAGGCACCACCCACTACAAGTGTCCAAAAACAAACTAATCTCTCCCTCAAATAAGCTTATCCTCTGCTAAGCCTTCTTGCAGGAAATGACAGAGCTGACAGCCCTGGCCAGATCCCGCCAGAGCTCTCTTTGTCACACTAGCACCATGTCACCCCAGCTCTCTGTGCAGTGTCTGCCACATGCCCTTCTCTTCAGCCCCACACAGCCTTGTACAGGACCTCTTTGCTGTTTGCTCAACCCCAAAGAGAGCCTCCTATGGATGTCACTATCTCTCCCATTGTCTCCTCCCAGGTTGCCCCCATTGTGCTGCAGAGTTAGTCCTAAAACACATAAAACACAAATGTGATTGTGTTATTCTTCCTTTCAATATATCTCAAGGCTCTCCACTGTCTTCAGGATGAGGTGAAAACTCCTCAGCTTAGCACACAGGTCCTCCAGGACCCATCATTGGCAATTGCAGGTCCCCAAACATTGTCATTCCAACCAGATGGAACCACTACCTGTATTGCCACTAATATATTAAGCCATTTCTTTAATTCATCACTTTGGAAAGCTGAGAATCCACCATGTTCCAGGCACCTGGAACATAGCAGACATTGCAGACAAGCTCCTTTCCCTCTTGGAACTAATAAACCAGTATAGAAATGCAATTGAACAAAATGGAAAAAAATAAAATAAACAGTGAGGTAAACTGCACTGGAGGTGCTGGGAAGCCAGCTGTGAAAACACATTAGAGGGCGCAAATCTAGACTTGGTGTCTTCTAAATTGCTCTTCCTCTGAAACAAATGTCCTCCCTGCCCTCCTACGCCAAACAGTACCTTTGTCCTCCAGGACTCAATTCAAGGGCTGTTCTCCCTGGTTCACTTGGTCAGTGGCCTGCCTTTTCCTCTTGTGCACTATTGTACTGTATCCTTAGAGCACCCTCATCTCTCTTGATTTGCTCCATGGCCTCTGCAGCTAGGTTTGCAATCAAGAATTGTATCTTCCTCTTTTAAAATTCCTAGAATCCAACACAGAGCCCAGCACAAAGCCGGCCCTTGATAAATATGTGTTGGAAAGTCAACAAATAAAGTGGCACCAGGTTCATTTTTTTCTCGTGTCTGCATGAGAAAGATGGCAGAGGATAATATTGAAATTGCTCTCCCTCCCAGGAAGGTAGGTGCCAGCACCTCAGAATTACTTGGGAAGTGTCCTATGGCGGCTCCATTCTGGAAAGTCTCCTCTTGGAGTGGGAAAGAGCGAGGACCTCCACATCTGGAGGGTTTTGAAGGTGAGAGTCTGTAGAGAAAAGGTAGAGAGAAGGTCCATGAACTGTGAAACCCTGGCCCCAAGCCCAAACCCGTTTCCAGGGTGAGATGGGTTTGAAAGGAGCCCCTGGATGTAAACTGAAAGGGCTCTTCCCAAGACCACGACCTCTGGGGACTGGGCCTAGAGCGCCTTCAAGCAAGCAAGGGACGCGGGAGGGGCTCGTTCTCAGAAATTCCTGGGGGTCTCTGTGGAGATTGGGATGCATCCAGTCAGAGTATCCAAGACAGAGTACCAATGGTGACATCGTGTGGCCATGAGAAGCAACAGCAGGCCCTGATCCGGTTCTGAAAGTGGACGTGGTGGTAAACAAGCTTCAAGAGAGAGAAGAAACTAACTTTTTGAAAATAAGTCATGTTGGCCATTAAACAATCACTTGGGAAGAGAAGACCTAAGTCTTCAGTTGCAACTGGAGTTTGGTGAACTAAGCACGCTCGTTAGCAAAGGGTAGGGAGGGCTGTGGGGCGGTGGGAGATGAACCTGGAAGGTGGCCAGGGCCAGCCGGCAAAGGCCAGTGGATGTCACTAGGTGAAACTTAACTTAAATTTTATCTTTGAATTTCAAACTTTGAAATAAATGCGGAGTTATATTCTAGAAAGCTCCATCAATAGCACAAAGAATTCTTATACACTCTTATCCTCCTTCCCCGAATATTAACATCTTACAATTATCTAAATTAGAGAATCAAAATTGGCAAAATACTATGAGTTATCTACAACATTATTCCAATGTCTGCAGTTGTTTCACTAATGTTTCTTTCCTGGTCCAGGATCCTTTCCAGGAACCCATATTACATTTAGTTGTTATGTCTCCTCCAGTCTCCTCCAACTCTCAGACAGTTCTCAGGCTTTGTCTTTCATGATCTTGACATTTTTCATTGAGTATTGGCCAGTTATTTCACAGGCTGTTTCCAAATTTAAATTTGTCTAAATTCAGTATCTTTGGGCAAGAAAACCATCACAGTGATGCTGTGCCCTTCTCAGTACATCAGATCAAGATACACCTGTATCACTGTGTCTCAACTTTAATGGCCTTAACTTCGGTCACTTGACAAAGTGGAACCTGCTGGTGTCCCCATTGTAAACCAGCTGTTTCTCCCATTGTAACTAGTAAGTATTTTGGAAGGAGATACTTTGAGGTTATGTAAACATCCTGTTTCTTATACTTTTGCCTAAGCATTTTACCATCCTTCAGTGAGTTTGACTTGAAAAAGTTATTACTCTGGTGTTTGCCTAGTCCCATCACTCCTTCCATAGTCAACAATTAGAATCCTACTGTAGGGAAGCACTTTCCCTTCTCGTCAGCATATTTATTTTACATTTACTCATGTATGTCAGTATGGACACCTAGGCATTGATCTTATTCTATGTATTATAATCAATTACTGTCACTATTTTGTTTCTCGGCTTGTCTCAGATTTGGTCACTAGGAGCTCCTTCAAGCTGGTTCCCACGTCCTTTTAACATGGCCCTGTCATGTTTTTAAAGCAATTTCTGACATGTTGGTACCAAGACTTTCCAGGCTTATCTTGCACTTTCCCTCCCCACACTTGGAACCAGACACTCACTAATGCTTTTCCATCTAGTAACGCAATCATCACAATGAGAGTGAAAGCGTTGGATATGTTCTTTGCTCAATATATTACTGGTTATTGGGTGAAAGAAGATCTGTGGCATTTATTCATTGGTTCAGCAAGGATTCACCAAGCAATTAGCATATGCTAGACCCTGCGCTGGTTGTGGAAGATAGAGAGATTAACCAAGCCTGAATCTCCCTGCCAGGAGCTCAGGAGCACAGGGGGAAACAAGAAGGTGAGTGTATTTGAGAACAACATGCTGCTGAGGCCAAGGCACCAGAGACAATGGATAGCCCATCCCAAAGGAAATTCGATGCATTTGCAGATCTTACCAAAGAGCTCCCTAAATTTTATGAGTTTAACGATTTCTGAACCTTCCACCCATGCCAAGCAAGGGTTAAGAGTAGTGATCAGGGAAGATTTCTGATGACAGTTTCTTTAGAGAAAGCTGGGGTCCATCACAACCCGAACCCTACCTCCCAGGAGAGGGGACACTGTCTCCTAACCCAAGCCTGGTGTCAAAGACTTCAAGGAAAGGAGGAGACTAAGTAAGACTTTTAGAACCTGTTGTTGATGCGGTGTGAATCCCTCCATCCCCAACCCCGCTATTTAGGGCGGGGACTGCAGGGTACCTCACCTTGAGCTTAGAGAGGGGGGCTACTGGTGCTTCAGTGTCCTCATCCAAAAGCAGAAGGAAAGGAAGAATTTAGAATTCAGATCTTTTTAAGAGCCTCAAGAAGATAATAAGGAGGAAAGGACTATGTGTCCATGCTCTGGGCCAAGCCTCTTACCTATGTCCTCTTATTTAATCTGTGCCTAAAAACAGAGAAATGTGGTTAGATGCCAGATAAAGCTGCATAAGAGAAAACGATTGGTCTCAGCAGATGCCTCCACACCAGAAATCTTCATTTGTTGCTCGGCCGATAGGGAAGGAAGAACAAAAGACTCAGAAATCCTGGATTCAATCAGCTTTCTCTTATTTATTTGCTTTTTTCTTCAGGAGCACTTTTCACCACCTGGCAATATTTCTCCTTTTAAGCCAGGATTGTGCTTTTAAAGCTTTATAAAATGTGTGGCTCAGGCTTTGTTTTCCTGGCAGGCAGACTATTCCCAGGGCCCACCGTCGCCCACAGCAGTTCTCTCTGGCTGATGTCACTGTGCTGGGAGGCAGTGCTGTCGCCTAGCCTTGAACGCATTTCCTGCAAACCGAGCCAGCAAAAGACTCCTGAGGAGCAGATGTTTCTGTTTAAGGCTGATAGGAACTGCAGGGACCATTTTTCTCTCCAACAGTTTTCAAGTGCAAGCGGCAGCTGTTTGCCAGGAACACAGACCCAGATTCTAATGAGGTTCGTGACTGAGCAGGGCCTGCGAGACAGAGGCCTGACCAATACCAGGACGAGGTTATTAATGAACCCTGGGAGACAGCTGGCAATTGGCCACTTTTACATCGTCTGGAGGAGAAATAACTTGTTTTCTGGGGTGCAGTTTCATATTTTAAAAAGCATAATCAATGGGAATTGTCAATTTAATCTAATTTCTGCTGAGGATTGTTGCTCAGCTTAAAGAAAGGGCTGCCAATTTTTCAATGTATTGTTTTTGTTCCAGATTGCATAACCCAAGGTGCACAGTGCAATCATACATCCTATTCCCAGAAAGCTCACCTATGATTCCTTGTGAAGTTGGGCAGGCAGGTTGGTGCTAAGCAGCATGTCTAGTACCCTAGCTAATGGCCTCTCTCTCGGCTTGACACCTGCTGCATCCTGTTATAACTAGGATGAAACCAGTTTTCAGTCCTCCACCTATGAGAACACTCCTTCTGATAAAGTGCCTCCCATAACATTCTACCTGCAGAATCAGCATGGGCTTCGCAGAAATCCTGGTCTATTCAAATAAGCAAATATGATTTTGCTAATTCAGATTCTAGTTCTGCACGTTTCTGCTACGAACATTTCAGTAGTAGGAGACAAATGTTTAAGAACGGGTTTCTGATATGGTTTTAGAGAGGAAAAATTAAAATTGAGAAAATACCTGTGCATTAATTTTAATTTTTCTGCAAATTGGAAAACAGCTCCAATTATTCTTTAAACAGAAAATTGTAGAAACAAACATTCCATTTTATAACGAACACCCCATCTTAGAATAAAACCCATCTGGAGGAAAAAAAAAAGACATCAATTTAGATTCATTGTAAAATAGAATGATTTAGTAGTGGACCCTCTCCTGTGTGCATATTGGATAAGAGGGAGGAAGTATACTAGAGATAATGAAAGGCATTGCATTTACAGAGCGATTAGTATGGATCAGGAGCTTTCATACATATTATCCCATTTCATCTGTACCACAATTCTAAGAGGCTGATGATATCATGCAAATTTTGCTGGTGTGGAACTGAAGCTCAGAGAAGTTAAGTAATTTACCTAAGATAATATAGCTAGTAAATAGTTAAGTTCAGAGTTTTTCTGTCAATTAAATATTTATTTCTAAAACTGCTTACATGACTGATGGCTGTTTATGAAAACACTGAAACTCACTGAGAAGTTACCCACGATACTCAAAGATAACTACCTTTATTTCTATGCATGCATGTGTGCACACACACTCATATACACCATTTAATGGAATTATATTGTACATGCTACTATATATCTGCTTTTTCATTTTGCATTTTCTAACCATGATTTTTTCTTCCGCACTATTTTTTATTGTCCTACAATACTCCATTGCATTGCTATACTAAATTATATTTAATCATTCTTCTATTGGATAATTAGGCTATTCCTATCTTCTTTCTACTATAAACACTGAGCGATAAATATCCCTACAGATAAATCTTCGCTCTATCCAGGATTGCCCATTAGAATAAATTCCTACAAATAGATTTTCTAGGTCAAAAAATAAGCACATTTTAAGGGTTTGTATATATTGTAAAATCACACTCTAAAAAGGTTATACGAGGTTAAGTCAGTGGATGGAATGACCTTTTCTCAAACTTGAATACTGCCATTGTCTTTTTCAAAAATGCTAATTTTGTAGTAAAAAGTGACATCTGTTTATATTTTTATTTCATTAATTAGTAGTGATACTGAGCTGTTTTCATGTTCCTTAGCCATTTGCATGTTTTTCTTTGTGAATTGCCATTTATATCTTTTGTCCATTTCTCTAATCAGGGCAATTACCTTTTATTTTATTAATTTGTAAACACTCTTGATATATGAAGATTATCACACTTTTTTGTAATATATGTTGCAAATAGATGTCCCAGCTCATGTTAAGCTATTTTCTAGTTTATGGCAGTAATTTGCCAAACTAAAATTTCATATTTTTAAGTTTATTCAAAGGTACCAATCAATCTATAAAATTCTGTCTTTGACTGGAACATAAAAATCAACATATATGTTATTCTAGTGTTAAGATATTTTTAAAATAAAATTTTTAATGTATCCTAAAATTTAATTTTTGAACTGTTAGTAATCCTTTGATTAAAAAAATCATTGACTTAACTTTATTGTACACTAAATTGTTTCATATACTTGGACCTGTTGTGTACTTTTATACTCTGTCCTTTGATTTACTTGGCTCTGAGCCAGGGTCACCTACTTGAATCATTGTAGATTTACAGTTGGCTTTCATATCCAGACATTAGAAGCTATTTTTCTGACCATAGACCCTGCATTTTTTTACAATAATGCATCTGGGGGCTCAGGAAGGGGATTGTCATCATGATGCGGGTGGGGAAAAAAGCTCTTAGAGAAATATATTACTACTTTCCAGTTGTCACCAGAGCTGGTCTTGTCAAAAAAAAAAAAAGTGAAATGAGCAGAAGACTGAATGAATTGCAGATACTGAAATGAGGCAATTCTCTGGAGAGTCAAAAGATTCATGCCATCTTAAAAACGTGAATGGAGATTAATGGAGTGCTACTATGTCTTGAGAACTATGCCAGGCTCTGGGGACATGGAGTTGAATAAGACTCAATACCTGATTTCAAGAAGGTCATAGAGTAGTGATGTGTATAGGAAATCTGATATATTGACCTCATCTCCTGGCCCTGTCTCTTCCCAAAACCTCTCTTCTGAGCTCAGGTCCTGTTCTACCTTGGCTTCTGATGAGGCAGATGGTACCTAAGCAATCGATCTCCCCTCTCTCTAGAGCACTTGCTACTAAACCAGTTCTCTCCTTTTCACCAAGTGCTAAAAGATTTTAGTTTTGTATCCTAATTGTTAACATGGATCAAACAGAGCACATAAGAACACAATTGCAGTACCAGAAAAATTTTTTAAAGTTTTAAATAAATAAATCAGGTATCCTAGGAGCCTTCCCCAGAGAAAGACAGTACCTCTTCTTTGAAAGCTGCAGCTCTGTTGATCTGTCCTGTGGTCAAAGTTCACCCCTGCCTATCCTCCCATGCCAAGATCCAGGATCCTGGAGTTAAGCACCTACAGATCACTCCATGTAGTTCAATCTCCCAGTTTCTTCCTCCATCCTTGTGCAGACTCTGTTAGTTGACTGAACCAATCTCCTTTATTTCTGGCATTTTTCCAAGTTACATTCTTTGATTTGCCTAGGAGTGATCATCTGAACCAATTCTGTTGTTGATTAGGAAGGATCTAGAAAACTTACTTTACAAGTCTGGCTCAGGTAGAATGCTCTTTACAGCTTCTTCTTTTTCCTCCTGCCTGGGACATAGATGTAGTGGCTGGGACTGCAGCAGCCACCTTGTGATAATTACACAACGAGAATGAGTGCAAAAGCCTACACACTAAGAATAATTGACAACAAGAATGAAAGCTTGGGTCCCTAATGTCATTGTTGAGTCACCATAGCATCCCAGGTCCACCTACCCAGACTTCTAATAGAGTGGAAAATATAAACCTTTATTTGTTTCAGCTATTGTTAACCCAATTTCTGTTACTTGTGTAGCCAAGTAACATCATTCCTGACATGATGTTCGTTCTGGGTTCTCATTTCAGTAATATGACTGGTTCCTCAGAATACCTGCCCACTCCTCAGTGCAGACTGGGGTCTTTTGTTTTAAATTGAGGTAAAATTTCTGTCACATAAAATTAACCATTAATTCAGTGTCAGTTAGTATGCTCACAATGTTGTACAACCATCATTTCTATCTAGTTCCAAGATGTTTCATCACCCAAAAAGAAACTACATACACATTAGCAGCCACTCCTCATCCCTCCCTCCCTCCCTCTGCCCCTGGCAACCACTGGTCTACATTCTGTCCCTATGGACCTACCTGTTCTAAATATTTAATACAAATGGAATCATATAATATATGCTCTTTTGTGACTGGCTTCTTTCATTTAGCATAATGTTGTTAAGGTTCATCCATGTTTTAGCACGTATCTGTACATCATTCATTTTTATGCCTAATTCATATTCCATGGCATGAACATACCACATTGTGTTATCCACACTCATCAGTTGATGGATGTTTGGGTTGTTTTCACCTTTTGGCTATTTTAAATAGTGTTTCTACTTATGTACAAGTTTTTATTTGAACATCTGTTTTAAACTATTTTGAATATATACATAGAAATGGAATTGCTGAGTCACAGTAATTCTATGTCAAACTTTTTAAGAAAAGGTGACCTAACTCCTGACCTTCTCTTCATTATAATCCTAGAGGATGCCCCTTGAGTGCCAAGCCAGGGGCTAGAGCTCTGGTCCCCAAGGACCAGTCTGCCGAGGGCTATATATAGCTGGAGATATTCCTCCCTTACCATACTCCCTCTAAAAGTGGCCCACACAGTGCTTCAGTTTTTAGCTCAAGGCTGACAATACACCACTCTCTTGACCAGTGGTCTCTGTTCCTCTGGAACCCATTGTCCTCTAGGCTAGACGGTCTACTCAAATCCAGGCATGAAATCAAGAGCACCTCAGTCATAAGAGGAAAATCAGAGATGATGAGTGAGTGTTCCCAACTCTCCTGAGTAAGTAAACTCTTGTGGAGGTTTTAGGAGTGAGAGTGAGGGTCAAACAGGGCAGGAATGGCAGACTGTGGAGCCAAGGGAGGTGAAAGACCAGGTGTAAAGAAAAACTAAAACAATAAACTAAGTAGGGCACTCAGCTCAAGGGCCAGGCACTCTCAACCGGAAGCAGAGGCAGGAAGAAAGAAAAAGGAAGAAAAGAGAACTACATGTCAGAAATTAGACAGATTCCCAAGATGTTAAGACTATTTAGGGTAACTGAGACTCCCAGAGAGAAGTGTGCTGCTAGAGACACTGTGGCACTCAGACGGCATGCCTTTGTCATGCTCAGAAATGTGAGTCTGGGCCTGAAACAATTTTATCCCCCACTCCCACTAAACTGTGTTAGAGACCCTAAGAAAGTCCAAATCCCAGTCAATCTCTTCAATAAAACATGCACATTAAAGTGGTTATATGTTTCTGCTGTGAGTAGATAGATTAGCGTTGCTTTGTTTTGTTTTGTTTCTTTCATGTTACAGATACAAGAGCTTTGGGCATAGATTTTTTGCTTTATGTAATCCATAAATACTAGGAAAGAGTGTCAAAATTTAGAAAAGTTTACACGCATTTCTATATTAACTCAAAGTGGTGAAAAATGAAAAACCCAAAGTTTCAATTCTCTTCTTTTTCAAGGAGAATAATCATTTTGTATCATAGTATTCTATTACTTTTTAAGTAGGAGAAACACACACAGTTTCCTTCCCCCATAAAAAAATAAAGCTCATTATTCATACAGAAGATTTGAGGCTGTCTTCTCCATTTCACAGAGTAACAGAATCACAGAATAAGGAGGACCCTGGGAAGCCACCTGGTCAATAAACTCATTTTGCAAATTAGGAAGCTGGCCCCTGCAAGGTTAGGTGATGTTCAAGGTCATATATGGGTTGGTGGTTGAGCAAGGATAAAGGCTTGGGTCTGTCCCCATCATGCTGTCTCCTTTTCTGCAGCTCAAGATGAGATTCACACAAAGGTAGAAACCGATTCCTGCACACCAGTAAACTTTCACCTTTGATCACAACACAGCTGCCAAAACTGTTTGACAACTCCTTACACAGAGTTCATGCTCCAAATCATTTTCTTCCTCCCAATGTAACTACCCATCTTATTCAGGGATGTCAAACCAGGGTGCCTGTGAGGATAAGAGACTGGCCACTCCAAGATTCTGAGCCTCAAGGCTGATAGGCTAAGGCTGTAATAAAAATGGTTCAAATGA
This sequence comes from Cynopterus sphinx, assembly GCA_030015415.1. NCBI lineage: Eukaryota > Metazoa > Chordata > Mammalia > Chiroptera > Pteropodidae > Cynopterus > Cynopterus sphinx. Next base: position 83,859,423 of record CM057379.1, on the reverse strand, counting down.
GAGCTGCTGTCTAAGGAATACTGACCTGTCGGGCATGGCAAGCAAACTGACTCCTCTAAATCCCCGCAAGACCTTAACAGTGGGTTTGATCATTGTCCCTATTTCTCATCTAATGAGACTGAGGCAAAGGCAGAAAGGATTGCTCAAGGCTACATAATTAAATAGCAGATGGGATCCCAGCCCAGGCCCTCTACCTCAGGGCTCATGTCCTCAGGCACCTGCCCTCTGGCAAAGACATAAGAAAGTGGGGTGGGGCTATTTACTGCTTTGTTGATGTCCTGCCACATACTCTCCACTACAACATAGCTATTCCACTGAAGCCAGACGTACACTTCACAACCTGGAGAGATTCTTTGACTTAAGACTTTTTAAAGAGGAGAGAAAGCTTGAACCCATATATGGAAGGGGAACTACATTTAATATCAAGTTAAAGGCAGAATCACATTTAAATCCAGTTGAAGATGTGTACACGAGTCCCCAGGATAATCTTCTCCTCTCCCCTTTCCGACCCTCAAGTGCCTGGTTTAGTGGTAAGAACCAAGAGTCAGACACCCCTAGACATGCAGAGGTGGATCCTGACATTCATTTCCAAAATTCATCTCTCAGTGGAGGAAACCTGACAACTCCCAGCTAACTGGGGATGGCAGAGTCATTTCTTTTCTCCCTGCCTCTTTTCATTGCATTGCATACTTCTGTGGCTCCTTCACAAGGTGTCCCATGCCCTTCTTGTTCCAAGTCAGTTTAGGCTCTGGGCTCCTCGCTTATACCAGAAATTTGTGATGATTTGCAGAATCACCTTATATCTTGGCTTATCTAAGGCCCAAAACATACTCTGCATACTGACACTTTATCCAAAGTATAGTTGATTAAACTGCTTCTGCTTAAGGCAGTCTGTGAACTGGCCCCCACTACTCCCTGTTCCTGCAGGAGTGGCTTTTCTCTGGGTGCAGAGACTGCGCTTGCTGCCTTGTTTCTTCGACTCTGCTCTGTCCCCTCCCACAAGAGGGTGTTTCCACCTGAAATCCAGACATGGTAGTGCTCAGCATCATTCCCCCCCATCATTCTTCACCCTATGAGCCCTGAAGAGGTAGATATTGAATTACATCATGCCCCTACTGTTGACTGCCATGGCACATGCAAACACACTCACATACGTGTGCAGAAAGACTAATCTCACAGCTCCTGTGGTTGAGAACCCATGCAAGTCAACTTCCACCTGATGCACGCTATTCCTCTGGATATGTCTGCAGAGACAAATATAGTTTTATATCCCGCTCATATTTTACAATAAAGAAAAAAAAACTATGATTGGGTGGAAGATCTCAAATTAATGGTTTGAGACATGGATTCTTCATATGCTGACAATAATTGGTTAGCTATTATTGGCCTGAGGTTCTGTAAACGCAGCGAATGCATTGCAAATGCAATTCCTGAGTATTATTGGTTCCATTACAGAGCATTTAAGTATTAAGGAGTTGCACACCTGCAGTCCCATTTCCCTCTGAAAGGACAGATGTTCACCATCCTTGCCCAGTGATCACACCTCTCACTCCCATATCACTCCTCTCTCTCTAGTGTCTTTCACTTTCAGCATATCAACATGTTCTCATCTTTCTTGCTTTAAAAAATAAATAATCCCTCCCTAATCTTAAGTAACTATTAAGTTCAATTAACACTGAACCATCTAGATTCAGCAGAGTGGGAACAGAAACCAGCTTCATATAATCTTCCACTGGCCCCTCCAAGCCCACTCTCTAGCGTAGCGCTTTCTAATTTTCTAGAATTTTCTGTGATAGTGGAAATGTTCTATGTCTACACCATCTGGCAGTGTAACCAATAGCCAAGTGTAACCTTTGAGCACTTAAAATGTGGCTAATAGGACTGAGGAACTGAGTCTTTATTTTATTTCATTTTCACTAATTTAAATTTACATAGCTCCCTGCAGCTTGTGGTTGGTCCTTGCTAATTCCAGACATCATTGCAGTCTACTGCCCTCACCTTACAAGTCAGTTTCAACAGCAGGAAGTCTCACCTTAATAATGAAAATATCTTGCCTAGTATAATAGTCACATAATCACAATCAGGTCAAGATCAATAATCACATTCCACACTTTTATCTACTTAGAACCCCTCCCCTCTGCCCTCCCAGACCAGCTTTGAGGAGCGGGGAGTGTGTGTTTGTGTAGCAGTAAAGGTATTTCTTATTTCCTCATTCCACCTCCCCCTCTCCTTACCAGCTTCACATCTCATCCTTCCAGGGTCAGAGCAGTGTAGACAGGATCTCTCGTACCCCCGCAGTGGTGCTTCAATTCCTAGCCTGGATATGGGGGACCCACAGTCACCAGCCTCTTCTAAGACAGATTCGTTGGGCTTTTGAAATCCCCAGTCGTGGCCTCTTATTGTACTGTCCAAGCCTAGGTGATGCCACACTTCTTCGAAGAACCATTTAACTCAGTACACACCCCTCAACCCCTGGCTGCCCCTCTTTCAGGCCTCTTGGGGGTCCTTTTAAGACATCCCCAGATGTGCTTCATTCTTCTGTGTATACAGCTGGTCCTCTGAAACACCGTCCTCACTGGGGATGCAGCTTGCTTCCAGAGCCTCCTAGCTTCTGCCCTTGTCTATTCTCAACTCAGCAAACACAGGGATCGTACAGGAAACCCTTCTACTCCACATCCTCTTCAGGGTGCAAACTGAAGCCTTCACAGTGGACCAAATACTGCTTCTCAGTATTCACCGTGCAGGACAGGGATCTCCTGGAAAGACTGTGACAATAGTGATTACTGGATCCGCCCCAGATTCAAATTTAATAGGATTATGGTATCAGGTGAAATCTGAAAATCAGGATTTTTAAAGCTCTCCAGGTTATTTAATAGGCAGCATTAAATCAGAGCCATTGGCCTAGATATCTCCACAGCCTGGACCCTGTCTCCTCTCTGTCCTTCTCTCCCACCACTCTCTCTCATGCCCATTCTGCTCTAGTCATAAGGGCCTCCTTGCTATTCTCAATTGCTCTGGGCTGGCTTTGGCCTTGGGGCCTTTGCACTCACTGTCTACTCTGCCTGGAATGTTCCTCCATTAAAACCTTCAGGTCTCTGCTGAAATGCTCCCCTTTTCAGTAATATCTTATTAAAAATAGAGCCCCCACTCATCTACTAACTCCTGTCCTTTCCATGCTTTCTTTTTCTTCATTGTAACTAACACATTTGGCATATAATATATTTTGCTTATTTATTTTATTGGTTTTCTATCTCCCTTTGTTAGAATTCAAGCTCCTCCAGGTTAGGAATTTTTGTCTGTTTTGCTCATAGCTATATCCTCTTTACCCAGAACAATGACACATGATAGGTACTCAATAAAGCTTTCATCAGAAGAATGACAGAGATGCTATCATATGCATGAAGGAACCCCCAGCCATCAGCAAAGTAAAAGAATAAATGGGCTCAGACTGGGCTTGGCCTGGGCTTGGCAAAGACTGTCTTGGGCATACGGAGGTGCTGGAGGGAAATAGTGGCCCTATTGTGAAACTCTGGATGGTACAGGGGGGTTCTTATCTCAGTCCATCTTCTTTCCTAACAAAGACTCCAGTCAATGTGTCCTGGGCAGCAGCCAGTTGCCTACAACCAATGAGTCTTATTAGGTCCTCATTGTGGACCATACCACGTGTCTTCTCCTGTCCCTGAGAAACATTTTCCAAGTGGCCCAAGATCACAGGAAAGAAATAGAGTTTGAAGGAGGCATCTGACTAGGTTCTTTTCACTCTAACGCTCAAGAACTTGCTCATGATTGTCTCATGTGCTGCTTCCTGTTTATTTCATGTCTCCCACTGCAAGAAATGATAACACCCTTAGTACTCACAACGCCTGTTTGCACCAAAACAATGTGGATCCTCTTGTCTCTGCCATACTCAGGTCTGAGTGCTAGTCCATCATTACCCATGACACTGCATTTACCTTCCATGTTGCCTCCCACAGATACTGCTTTCTGCAACTCTTCCAAAGGTTGTACTATGTTGCCCGAAGAACCACAAATACAAGTTTTACCCAGAGTACACACCATGAGCCATGATTCCTCTTCTGTTAAATTTACTGTTCTGAATTTTCTTATCTTTATTGACAAACAAGAATTGTGTATATTTAAGGTATACATAATGATGTTTTGTATACATTGTTTCATCTAGCTAATTAACACAGACGTCTCCTCACATAAGTACCATTTTCTTTCTTTTTTCTTTTTCTATAGTGAGAACACTTATAATCCACACTTTTAGGAAATTTAAATACATAATACAGTATTGTTAACTGCAGTCATCATGCCATAGGTTAGGTTTCCAGAATTTATTCATTTTTCATGACTGAAACTTCATACTCTTTGCCCATTTCTCCCAGCAACCACCACTCTACTCTTTGCTTCTGTAAGTTTGATTATTTTCAATTTTACATGTAAGTGAGATCATGCAGTATTTGTCTTTCTGTGTCTAGCTTATTTCACTTAGTCCAATGTCCAATGTCCAGGTTTATTCATATTGTTATAAATCACAAGATTTCCTTCATTTTTAAGGCTGAATATTACTCCATTGTGTGTGTGTGTGTGTGTGTGTGTGTGTGTGTGTGTGTGTGTGTCACATTTTCTTGATCTATTTGTCTGTAGACAGAGATTCAGGTCATTCTCATATCTTAGCTCCTGTGGATAACCGCAACAAACATGAGAGTACAGACACCTCTTTCACATCCAGACTTCATTTCATTTGGCTATATACACAGCAGTGGAATTGCTGGATCATACAAAAATTAACTCAAAATAGATTAAAAACTTAAATAGAAGACCTGTACAGTATAACTACTAAAAGAAAATGTAGGGAAAGGTATCTCGACATTGGTCTTAGCAACAATTTTTTGGATATGACCACAAAAGGGAAAATAAACAAGTGAATTGCATTAAACTAAAATGTTTCTGCAAAGCAAAGAAATCAGCAAAGGAAAAAGCCAACCTACAAAATAAGAAAAATCATTTGCAAACTATGTATTTGATAAGGAGTTAATACTCAAAATATATAAGGAACACATATAACTCAATAGCAAAAATATAAATACAGTTGACCCTTAAATAATGTGGGGATTAGGAGCACTGACCCCTCAAACAGTTGAAAATCCAAATTTTAACTACAGTATACTGTCATCCCTTAATATCCACAGGGCTTGATTCCAGCGTACACTGGGGGTACCAAAATCCCCAGATGCTCATTATATAAAATGGCATAGAACAATGTAAAAAGTCAGCCCTTTACATCCATGGATTTCTAGCCTTGCATTAAAAATAATTTTTCCAATCTGCAGTTGGTTGAACTCCTCAGATGTGAGACACAGAGGACCAAGTATATACTCACTAAAAAAAAAAAAAAATCCATGTATAAGTGGGCCCACACAGTTCAAACCCATGTCATTCAAGGGGAAACTGTAATTTGATTAAAAAGTTAACAAAGAACCTGAATAAATGCTTATGAAAAGAAGATATATAAATGACTAACAGTTGTGTAAAAAGATGCTCAAAATCACTTATCATCAGGGAAATGTAATCAAAACCACAAGGAGCTATCTCCTCACACCTGGTACAATGACTATCAACAACAACAACAAAAAGATGATAAGTGTTGGTGAGTATGTGTAGAAAAGGGAACACTCATGTAGTGTGGGTGGGAATGTAAATTGACACAACCATTATGGAAAACAGTATTTAATTTTTCCTCAGAAAAATTAAAAATATATTTCGAATTTATTAGTTTAAAAGCAGAACAGTACATTTTCCAAACATGTTTTGAACACTTTAGACTATAATCTCCAAATCTGATGACACTTGAGGTTGACCACCACCCTGCCTTCTACACAGCCCCACCATCAAAGAGAATGGATGAGGACCTGAGATGGATTGAGAACAATGGCCATATTCCTGCAAAGAATACACAGCAAGAACAAAGACAGACCCGGGAAAACATAACATTCCAACACTGACTGAAGTCAAAGACCTTTAGGCATTGCAGAACAATGGTCTTGGAAGCCATCAAAGGAAATGGGCACATCTACCCATAGAGGGCTGCTTGATATCTGGTACAAAGCCCTGGGTGTCATCAACAAGAGCATGTCTATTGTATCCCTGCTGTCACTCTTACCACCCATGGGTGCTGAAGACTAGAAGTAGCACCATAGTCAGAACAGAGATGGACAAATGTCAAGACATGGACTCACATGCGTGGCTCAAGACAAAGGGTCAGTGGTGGACCATTGATAGCCTAGAGCCTGAACTCAATTCGACCTGTATCAGATGCAAGTGGAGAGTCACCCCAAAACAGCAAGTCAACAACAATCCTCCTGACCTCGTGCAGTCTCATAAAAGAAACATACTGACTGGCAGGAGTAATCTGCTTGCCAGACTGCCCTCCCAGACCTGAAGCCCGGTCAATGACTTTACAGGTAAGATTCATGGAGCTCCTTGGGGCATCTGGACAAGCCTATATGTGAGGGAAGGACCAAATAGCACACCAATCAGGAGAAATGGGATCTAAAACCCATGTAGGATCTAGTCTGAGCATGAGCATTCCACCCAGATGGCCACACCTAGCCCCAACCACAGAAAGGGGACTTAGGAAATATCAGGTATGGGTTTCTACTGACTGTGATAATTGAGACAGATCTGAGCTAGGGGAATCCTGCTCAGATGGCATAGAAAGACCCAATCAGTCTCGAATACTGGAGAGAAACTTAGAAATTTTGAGAAAGTGGCTATAAAGCATGAAACCACCTGAGACACAAGGTTCAGGGCAGGAATCTAGCTCAATTGAGTCTAGAGTTGATATCGTTTCCTGCCCTGTAGGAGCCCATAGCAGTAAAATGAGTAGAACAGAAGGAGAGGAAGAGCAAGGTGGGAGAATAGGGAAAGACATTCATGAGTTCACTGCTGTTGGGCTGGGAGAAGAAATAGAGCAAAAGCCACTTGAATACTGGGTAATGTTCTTGGCTGTGCCTTCTGACGTGAGTGGGGTCCACTTGGTGGTTCTCATTCTAGTGGCCACTTACATGGGTTCTCTCAGAGAATTTAAGCTTTCACCTTTTGCTGATGCAGGTCATGCATTTTCCTGACAGCCTCTTATTTCTGCCCCTTTGCCTGTGGCCAGCAGATTCTCGACTCTCATCGCTTTTTTTCCCTTGGGTCTCTTTGCCCAAATATGTGGTCCTCTTAGCTAGGATTCTTTCAAGATAGCTCTAACCCAGCCATCTTCTTAGAGTCTCCTTAGTCTGTGGGGAACACATACTCTTGCCCAGAAGTTGGTGGACAGGCAGCTTGCCCAAACCACAGCATTTGTTCCTCACTGCACTACTACCTTCCTCGAACTTTGGGGACACTTACTAAGTTTCCCCACACCTTTTTGCTCCATTCCTGAAGCCACTGCATAAGCACTCAGCCAGAAAGTCGGAAAGCAGTCCTCCATCTGGCAAGAACCCTATGCCCCACATGGGATTATGCCAGGACACTCAAACGGCTTAAACTTAGGAAGGGAACTGAAGAGTACATCTCCAAACCATTGAGAAAAGCCAACACCAGAGCACTGTACTCCAAGACCAGTGATGGTCTCAGTGTCCCAGAAACTTGTCTTGAGCCATCTAACTCATAGATACTGCCAAAGTGGCTCTAGAACTTCTAGTCAAAGATGTTGCTCAAGATCTGAACTGACTCCCTCAGACTTTTAATAGTTGTTAACATTTATTGAGGACCTACTAACTGAATGTACCAAGGAATATACTTTGCAAGGATTCCTCCAGTCAGTGCTCACAATGTATATAGGTATTACTGCTGCAAATTCTTTTACAAATGAAGACATGGAGCCTCAGAAAGGGCACAGAAGTTTCATGCACTTGCTAAGAATTGGAGCTAAAGTCCATGTCTGCAAGTCTGCCCCCAGCGTCTGTGCCCTTAAACCTCTATAGTCAGCCTCCCTTCACCTCCAGGAGTCAAACAATTAATTGTACAATTAATGGTTTAATGCCCTTCTTTACTCCCTTTCCCTTGAGATCAAGAACCTCTTATTCACTGCCGAATTTTTAATATTTAATATTGTACTGTTTGTATAGCAAGTGTTCAGTAAATAGTTGTTCAATAAATGGCTATACTCTAAGACAAAGGGGAGAGAAGTTGGCTATGCCTTAGATCACAGAGCTAAAATGTTTGATTACAAAGATTCACAGCCCAGAGTCAAGTAGGCATAATACCAAAAACAAAGGGGAAATTCAGGAGACTAAAACTCTAAGACCCCTGTCTTTCCAGTGGCATCAATTCAGCTCATTAACTCTGGGACCTAAGGGTTGTGGCCTCAGGACCCACCATTATTTGTTTTGAAAACCTGTGAATCCTTGGAGTTGTAAGAGGGGTTCCTGGCCAGGCAGGTGGAACCTTAGCCTGGGCATTGAGTCATACGAAGCCCAGGGTCTTTTACATGTAAGAAGGGATGTGGCTCATGAGAAATGTGGTTTTTGCCCTCTTTAATCTTCTTGCTTCTTTCCCAGAAAGGTAATGTTCTTCCAGCATCTCAGAATATGTCTTTCATAAGATAAAATCTGTCTAAAATTTGCTACTTTTCTCAAGAAAATGTCATTGCTAAAGGCAACAGCATCAATCCAGGAGAATGAGAAACAATGGCTGTGACATCTCCATTCCTAAACAGAGCTGAAAACCAGAAATTCAAAGCCAAATCAATCCCATCTATGAACCTGAAGACATTGTTATATATTTTGCAAATTAGTGAGAAATTAGCAGGGTTTAGACTGTGCATGCACAGAGATTCGTTGTCCTTGCTAAGACCCAGAATCTTCACCTAATTTGAGACGTGCCTCTGTCTGTCGGGTCTGCCACATGCCTCCACTTTATTTCTAATGGGGCATTTGGTTCATCTTTCAGGTCGTAACAGGTTTCCTGGGTTGCTGCAGGAATGTAACCACAGCTTTGCTCCACAGCTTATGTCTTGATGATAGCAAATGCCTCCCTTTGCTTTCTTCTTTGCCACCTTAGCTTTTTCTAAGGAAAACCATGTTAAATCACCAGGCCTCATAACAAGGAAATATCAGCTGGCAAAAAGGAAGCACACAGTTCTTCTCTCAGATCTGCTATCACCTGGTCCTAGGATTATGAAGGTCAACCACATTGTCCTCAAAGTTAGAGACATGTATGCTTATGATAATTGCAGTGCCACTCAATAAAAGTTGTTATAACCATTTCCACAGTGTTGTGGGAACAATTAACTCTGCCTTGGGGAAAGCAGAGAAGTCTTCATGGAGGTGACATCTGAGCATTGTCTTGCTGTGGATAAGGGCAGCAAAGGGTGTCCCAGGAAGAGAAAACATCTGAGGAAAAAGTGCAGAGTCCTAACAGCATGAGGTTTATCAGAGAAAACACAAGTGGAAAAGGATAGACATAGATTTTTTTACAGGTGGCCATGTCATGTGTTTGAGCAACCTCATTGGTCACATAGGCGGTTACCAACTTTGCCTACATGTCAGACAAGTCATAAATCTGATTCTTTTTAGAACTACAGTGTTGTGGATTCATAGCATTTTCAGGACTGAGAGAGCCTTTTGAGAGAATCTCAACAACCCATGCATTTTACAAATTAGAAAACGTAAGAATAGAAAGGGTAAGTGACTTGCAAAGATATGATACAGAAATTCAGGATGGAGTCAATGACCTGGAGTTGGTGGTGAGAGCACATATAAGCTCCATAGATGACATCACAGATTCTGAATGTATTGTTGGGCCTGAAATTTATGCTCCCAAATATAAACCATGGTATGATTATGAGTGGTTTTTATTACATTTTTATTCTTTTCTCTATTTGCCAAAAAGTTCTATAATGAACATACATTACTTACACAATCACAAAAGTACATATTTGTAAGGAAAAAATAGTCCTTTCAGTACCTTAGTCACTGTGGTTGTGGCTCACAGCAGTCCTGCCCTAAAATGGATTTAACACAATGTGGAAGAGCAGTCGGAGCAAGTTCCCACTCAGTGGGAAGGAAGCCGGGAAGTCGAGTTTTTATGGGCAAATTTATCCCCACTTGGAACTTTGCTTCTTTACATTTGAAGAGACATTTATTGGCTTCTAGTTGACTTTTCTAAAATAAGACATCTAGCCTGCTCTTCAAATAAAATGTGTATATGAATCTCCAAGAGAATGTAAAACACTGGCTGTGACATCAGCGTATTTACTAGAGGGAATTTGGTAATAGCTCTCAAAATACTTTTGAAAAATCCCATCTGGGTATTTATGCTATGTAGTTCATCAGAGATGTGCATAGAGGTAGTTCATAGGTCACTCAGCATGGTGCATGGTGACCCATTTTTTGTTAAGGCAATAAAGAAGGAAGGGAAGGGGGAAGAAGATGAAAAGATTCAAAACTGCCTAAAGCAGCCAAAAGTCTAAGAATTCAAAGATTGGTTAAAGTATTGTATACAAATATCTTTTTATGGACTATTTATGTCTATGTACATGATGTGTTGAAAGCAGAATGCAAACACTGTGAATTTTGTTTTTGAGAATGTCTGTGTGTATATATGTTCATATGCTCAGACATTGGATGGGAGCAGCATACGTGGTGATTTCTGGGTATTGGAATTACATGTGATCTTCATTTCCTTTTACATATTTCTATATTCTCAAAGCTTCTGCAACAGACAAACTGTGCTTCTATCATCAGAATATTCACAAAATGTACTCTGAAAGAACATTGTTTAGACTGGTCAGAAAAATGTCAACAAAACAAAATCCACCTCGTTTGTGTGCCTACAATGGGCTGAGCATGGTGCTATGTGCCAGGGTCACAGGGAAGAGTCAGCTATGGTTCCTAAGTCCATGAACCCAAGTCTAGTGGAAGAGACAGATTTAGACAGATAAATACAATGAAACATGATTAAATATTGCACAGGATGAATCAGAGTGCTAAGAATGCAAAAGGGAAAGCGTTCACTCAGCCCCTCACTCAGGAGGTGAGCAAAAACATCATGAACCCATTGAGCTGGGTTCTGATGAGGGAGAGGAGTTTGTCAGAAGGCTAAAGGCAAGGTAGGGCACTCCCCAAAACCAGAGTGGACAAGGGGTAAAAACAAGATCAGGTTTGGGGAACTAGTTGGGATGCAGTGAGGAAAATCCCTGTATGGGGGCTCGCAACCCTGGACCCCATCCTGTGGGAATGAGGGGTCCACAACAGAGTCTGGAAAAGGTCACTTCGCTGGTAACATTTGGGCAGCCTCAAATAGATTCAAGCAAAGAACACGTATTCAGCCACATAGTTTTTTAACAGTCAGTTGTCTTTTAGTATTTTCTTTTGGATAGTGAGATTATGGATCATTCCCTTTATTTCTATTCTCTTATTCTCCCCTTTTTATATATGCTTCCCTGCTGCAAAATGTTTCATAATTTAAAATATTTGAGGAAAAGAGTTTTACACTCAACAAAATTTTTTACTTCAGATGTTACCTTTTCCTGTGGTTAAATAGTATAAACCAGGTTAGAAATATCTTTCCCCAGTAAAAATTTTCCACCAACCAAAATATTACAAAAGTCTTCCCCTGAGGAGCTACTGGTGCTCATGGATTTGCTTCCAGTTGCTCAACCGTGCGTCTCTGCATAGGTGTGGGCACCCTGGCTGTGTGTGTGTGGAGCCTGGTTTTTCCACTACCATAGTGTTTCCCTCATGTTGTCACCTGCTCTTCTGCTCTCTGAAGCACTATTTTAAATGCTCCTTAATCTCCCATGAGCAGATGCTCCAAGGCTTACTTAAATATTCCCCACCTTTGGACTTGTAGTTTGCTCCAAATGTGATAAAATAAGGTTTCCATGAACCTCTTTATATTTCGACGTATTTCCTTGGGATCAGTAACTAGAAATGAGAATCTGTGCTAGTGGTAAATGTATTCAATCCCAAAGGAGTTAGAGAATACAGACATTTTTAAGACTCATCACATTTATTGCCAAGTAACTTTTGTGCTTAGAGTGTTTCTGTTCGTACTTCCTGTGGATTACAGGTTTTAGTTATTACTCTTTTTTATGGCAACTGGCCTGTAGTTTAGTTCTGTATCTGTCAACCAGGGGCAAGTCCCCCATCTTTTCTGGCCTTCAGTCACCTCAACTAAGGGAAAGGATACAAGAGGTTTTGCCACTAAAATGTGTATTTGTATTCTCAATGACTAAGAAATTTGGAATTAAAGGAGTCTGTGCTATTATTTCGAGCTATTGCACTTGAAAAAAACATTTATTTCTAGACTCCTTTTTTTGGCTCCATTTTTTCAAGGTGAAACCAGGCACAAGACATATCTATACAGCATTTTTCCCACATACTCACACGCAAATTGCAATTTCTGCCAGATTTAAAATGCAACAGTTATAGAGTGGTGCCTATTATTTTAGTCAACATGATGCCCTTATCCTGATATCTGGTCACTATTATATATAATTTATGAATCCAACCCAGAAACAAGGCAAAGAGAAAATGAACATAGACTTGAAGTGTCTGCAGTAATAAAATCACTTTTCAGTTTCATGTCCTTCTGAGTTCATGCTCATTTTCATTTCTCGATTTCTTCCCAAATTTTTTACCCCAGTGACTGACATGCCAATTGCAGTTTCTTTCCCTTGCTTGCTCCCATGTTAACCAATAAATGCCATAGCCTTTCGCTGCGCTGTGCATTTATTTTCCAATTACTGTGGGTAAACAGGGATGAGCTAGCAATCGAATTGAAGCTTTTCAATCATTTGATTTAGTTCTGAGCAAAATTTCAGAGATTGAGACATACACATCAAGGCCATTGTCTACAGAAATTATGAGTATTAGGAGAAACTGCCTGGATAGCCTCTCTTTAGCAAAAAGCAGCTTTCACTGGGACATCTTTATCCTAAGTGACTTCACGTTCCAAAAAGACATGTTTCCAAGTCTGTTAGAGTGATGCCCTCATTTGTTTCAGTACTGAGCTAGGGCCCATCAGCCTCTTTCAATCTCCATTAGCAGGTTGAAATTTATTTAGAAAGCCGACAGGTACTATTTGGGGGATTAATGACCACTGATTTATGAATATTGAGCAGCATTTCAATAATCGGAGGCACAGTAATCACTGGTGGCTATTCTCGTCATTACAGTCTACAGCAATCACTCAAAGCCAGTTAAATGATTCTGATTTATGACCTTAACCTTCAGGGTCCACTCCATGTGCTCTCTTGGTGTGTAAATTCTAAAAATGCAATTCCCTCCACCTCCAGAGAGCCAATTTAAGTCAACATTATGCATGAACCGAGAATGCGGGAATTCTCAGATCTCTTATTTCACTCATTAAATTTGCACTGAACATCTTGCAATTAAAATTTCGTATAGATTTCTTCTTTGACTGACATTTGGCCTTGATCAAATGAGTTCAAATATGGTCTCTCAGAAGACTTCGAAGGAGAGAGGCATGTCTGGACATTGTTTCAAGAGAGATGATGATGGGCACTAATACTTTGATTAGCAGTTTGAACAGACTCATGGGTGAAGGGCTGCCTCTAACACAGTGAAAGACATTGGGGAGCAAGGCCAAGAATGAGAAGCAAACTAAATCTGCGTTGAGAACTCTGCTCATTTCATTCAGTAATAATGAAACAGATTCAGGAACTCTTAGAGCAAGAAGACTTGCTGATCTCATAGATCAAAGCCTCCATGTTTCAGACACAGAGGCTGCTATCAGACAGGAAAACGCTTCTCCAACATGGCAGAGAGGCAGGTGCTCACGAACCTCTTCTTCCTTGGGCCTCCTGCAGTGGGACCATGGGAAAGAATTCTGGCCCAAGGTATATTAAAGGAAGCCATGACTGCCACCTGAAGGATGGAGCATAAAAGTCTACACCCAGTCCTCACTTCTTTTCCCCATCCTGCTAAATGGACAGCTATGTAAGTAAGAAATGAACATGTTGAGCTAAGCCACTGCAGTGCACAGGTCACTTTAGCTCTTGAACTATTCTGACACGTTTGAGGGCACATGTGGCTCAGTAAGCCTCTCCATGAGTAATCCACCCAAGGGTACACAGTTAGTCATGAAGGAGTAAGGACTGGATCCCAGGCTTTAAGATTGAGAACCCAGTGCCTTTTTCTCCACTAAACAGGGTTGGGTTTTTATTTTGTTTTTGTTTCTTGAGAAATCAAAATTTAAAATGTATATATCTACGTAGATGTCAGTACTAAACCTGAGGTGGAATTTGCAAAAGTAATTCCCCTCCCTTATGCATTAATTAAAATATGCACCAGGGCCATTGTTTTGTTTGGTTGAGGGTGGTGCTCATTTTATGCGGGGTAGGGGACATTTTGACTGAAGGGGGATAAAAGGGGCTTGTTGCTGCAGGGTTTTTTACAGGAGTCTAAGGGAGAAAAAAAGGAGAGATGGAAGACTTGTCATGTAGCCCAGTTCTATAGAGAAGGAGAGGGACTGACATAGCACTGCAGCTGAAGCGGCAGGGTTGATGGAAGGCTACACAAGACTCCAGGTACCTCGGTGCTGCTTCAAGGCCCAGAACACAAAGTGTGGCAATGAGGAGACAGTGACGTGTAAATGTGAACAACAGGCTAGGGATAGGGAGCCTTGATGTGTAGTATTTGCTAATTTTCATAGTAGAAATACACCCATGGTGGCCAATTTGAAGCTACCTCCATGATGTCATTAACTTCAGAGCTGAGAAAAGATGTACACAATCCTCACAAGCCAGTAGGACCAGCTCTGCCACAACACTGGAGAGAGCCAGGAGAACTCAATATAGCTTCAGCATCCAGGAGGTTTGAGGGCACCCCAATGATGAATAGCTGACCTCAGTAGAGCAAACTCTCAATGAACACACCAGCAACAGAGGTGGGAGAGGTAACTTTTGCACAAGGGACTGTAGACAAGGAAGGTGAGATGGCAGAAATCACATGGGCATATCCTAGGCACAGGGACTTTGTTAGAGGGAGCAGATTAGAGGCTGTGGATGTGGTATTTCACAGGTCAAGGAAAGACTGTAACATAGTTTGGGCATTTGTGTTAGTATGTCTTCATCTTACTTATAGCTTGCTGAGACCTGGGCCATTTTGGATCCCAAGAAAGACAATGCTGTCATTGCAAAAAGAGTTTTTCCCAGCCTAGAAGTTATTAAAGCCTACCATATATTTGGAAGAGGGGGAGGGGAGAAGTAGGCACACAAAACACATTGCCTAATAGAAAGTGATCTGAAATTTGAATGAGAATATCTGATTCTGATCTCAGTCCTATAACTTCACATCTCTAATTTAGTTTCTTCAAATACAGAAGTAGGCTCCCGTATTTCACTGGTTTCATAGGAGTTCAATGAGACAGGATGTGTGAAACACCTCCCACCCAGGAGCCATCTCACCATCACTCAGGGAAGGTGAGTCGACTCAGATTCTGAGCCAGAACAGTTGTCTCTCATCCTGATGAATAACTTGGCCTGTGTTGGCTATGCTAACCTCAGAGCCAAGTTGGAGGCAAAACAGCATTCAACTTGCCCACTTTCTTCTTATTGGCCTAGGGGATGTGCAAACCAAACCCAAACTCAAAGCACAGAGAAGTCAGCCAATCAGCTTCACTGATTCAGTCCAACTGTTGTTTACTGTGTCGATTCCAAATACCAGGCAGAACTGCACCAAGGACATGGGCAGAACGTCAACAGACAAAGACCCATCAGCCTGACAAACATGTGAGAAATCCTCCTGCTCCCTGGGAAATATGCCCACCTGGCAGAGGAGATGGAAGTGCAGTCATCTTGTAGCAAAGCCAGCTGTCAGCAAGATGAAAAGGAAGCAATGCATTCCTCTAGAGTGTTCTTCTCCATGTCCACTACCTTTCCAGGGTGTCATCCTTCCTCTACTTTGCCATACAATGACAGACATAACAACTGAGTAGAAGAAGGTATTTCAATGCAAGAAAGAGCATACCACTCATCCCCCTTGCTTAACCTATCTCCTTCATTCACTTATCAGTGAATGAGCATTAGGTAAGTGCCTTGGTCCCAGGCAGAGTGCCAGGAACTGAGACATAGGATGTATGAGGCAAGGTTCCTGCCATCTAGTAACTTCGTTTGGGAGGGGTGGAGGGACAGGGAGACACATCTGTAAACAGATCACAGCAATAACCCATTTGATAGATAGGACCTGGTTGGAATCCAGCGGGGATCCAGCAGGGACAGTAGCCAACCCCACCTGATGGAGGAGGCTAAGGAAGAGCTCCCCGACATGAGTGTAACTTTAGCTGAGTGGGTGTTTGTGAAGCAGTGTGGAGGGAAGCAGTGTTTAGGGCTCAGGGAACAATGGAAGTACAGGCACCAAAATATGGAACAGTAAGCAGTTTGGGGAGCTGCTGATAATTCAGTGAGTCCAGAGTGTGGACAAAGGAGGATCCATGAGAAACAAGGTTGGAGAGGTAAGCTAAGAACAAATCAGGGCTGGCCTCACTTTGACCTCAGCTGGCAGATCATCCATGGTCCTCTGACCATCACAGCTGTTAGCTCTTTCTCCATAATGAAGCAAAGTCTGTCTACATGGCTTGGGACACAGGCCATAGTGAAGGACGATAGGACAGAGGGGAGTGTGAGTCTCCAGGCTCTGGGGTCATGCAAAGCTGTCTGGACCCTTGTAGAGAGAGAAGATGCAGACACAGTACACAGCTCCGGGAGCCAATTATCTGATCCGTGCCACTGTCTGGCAACATGATGTTAGAGACAAATGTGGGACCCGCTCCTGGGATGCACCTGGAGGATGCACTGGATATTGGCTTGCAAAGGGCAACACGAATTATATCACAGCCTATCAGCTCTCATCAGCACTCATGCATGACACTGTCGCTCTTGTGACTTATCTGCCATGTATTATCCCACTTGGCAAGACTCAGCAATGCCACGAAAATGTTGCCCTCACACTGCATAATTCCATCCATGCTCCTCGGAGCTGTGACGTGCCAGCCTCCATTGACACTAACAAGTAGGTGAAATGGGGAGAATAAGTATTATGTACCGGAGATCTCAACCTGCACTCATACAGCACCCTAGGCTCCTGACACATGTTTGTGCATGTCGCTTCAGTTGTTCTGACTGCTGGGCCAGCAGCTTGCACATGATCAACCCAAACTCCCCTCAGCCAGGGCAGGGGGCTCCCTAATCGGCCTCTCTGTTCATACCAGACTTGTCTCTTCCCACATCAGTTTAGTGCTTAGCATGGAGCATGCTGTCATTTCATAGGTCGGTGCTACTCTCACAGTAACCACTGTAGCAATAATAATTCGCTGCTAATGGGCACTGCCCAGGCAAGTCAACAGGGTTAGCATTCCAGTTCCCTTTTACAGAGGAGATGAGGCAGAGAGAGGCAGCTTTCTCGACTCACAGCTGCTCAGTGTGTGAGCTGACCTCTACCCAGCTTTGTCAACATTGTCTCCTAATAAATAGGCAATTGAGTGATAATTGCTGACCCTGAGACAGAAGCACTGCATAGCAGCACCCCTGACTCTGTCCAGGAGAGCTCTCTGGGCTGAGAGAATCTGAAGAAACACACAACCCCTGTGAGTAGCTTCATGCAGAATTGGGCCTAAGCTACCAGGCCTCTCAGGAGATTCTTAAACAACCTTTGTCAAAGTCCATTAATATTCCTTATCTGGAAATTCCTTATGAACTCAGAGGAGCAGAGAGAGTCATTAGTGTCATTAGTGCATGCATATGTGTGTACGTGTGTCCATGTTTGTGTAAGTGACAGAGAGGAGAGAGAGAGAGAGAGAGAGAGAGAGAGAGGAGACAGAGACAGAAAGAGACAAAAAGAGACAGAGAGCTAGATTGATGAAGAGACACAGCGTACTTCCATTAAGTAATATTTGGGACCAGTCTTTAAAAATTGCAACATGTCTCCTTCAGTTGGGGTGAATTTACTGAGTGCTGAGCTGAAAACATTAGAGCATATCATACACGACGGTGAGTATTCTCCCCAACATGGGGCCCCTGTCCAATTCTCATGGTACTTGTAATTCCTACTTTAGTTCTGACCACAACCTAGCTAGTATCGTGTCACACCACGTACACTGCATGTGCACCTCAGGCAGGCAGAACAACTCTAAGCATGTTCCCAAACGACAGGATTTCTAGCTTGTACGTCACTCTACCCACAGTGCCAAGCCAATTGTCAAACACAAACACATAGGAAAGGCTGAACAAAGATGTGTTGACTGAAAGCTCACATTTCAGATGGGAAACCCAGCACACAAACAAACAGGTTTGGATAGGACACAGCCACCATTGTGGAAGAAGTAGGGACAATGCACAAGAGAGCACTAGACAGATACTTGTGCATCCATATCCAAGGCAATATTATTCACAAGAGCCAAAAGTTCCATCAATGGATTCATAGACAAACCAAATGTGGTCTTTTTATACAACAGACTATTACTCAGCCAGAAAAAGGAAAGAAATTCTGACCCGTGCTACAACATGGATGAATCTTGAGGACATTATGCTAAATGCAAGAAACCAGATACAAAAGGAAAAATATTGTATAATTCTTCTTATATGAAACATCTGGAAGAGGCAGATTCATAGCAATAGAAAGTAAACTAGAAGTTACGAGGGGCTGGGAGAAGGGAAGAATGGAGAGCTATTACTTTAATAGAGTTTCTCTGTAGGGTAATGAAGAATTCTGCAACTAGACAATGGTGATGATTGTACCACATTATGAATGCAATTAATGCCACTGAACTGTACACTTAAAAATGGTTAAGATGGCAAAAAGTTATGTTGTATATATTTTGCTAGAATAAAAAAATTCCAAATAAGAAAATAGAAGAATCGGGGATGGATGGATGACCCTGGAAATTGCAGAATTTAGGTATTTTGAAGAAAAAAAAGTGGACCAGAGTGGAGAAGAGTGAATTCATTCCAGAGCATGAGAGGGCTTCTAGGAGGAGGTGATAGCTGAATGTGTGTTGCTAAAGGTCACAGCAAGAGCAGGAATAGCACGTGAAAGGTTTTGCCTCTTACAATTGCTGGTAATGAGGCATATATATATATATGACCTGTTGAACCCTAAGCAGCACCTTATTACTCCCAGCAGGGCTTTGTGGGTTCCAGGAGAAGAACCATCCACATGCCCCAAATAGTCCACTCTCCACTCTACTTCCGCACTCAGAATCTGCAATACTCAGCTCCCCTGCTCCTCCATGAAGCCTCCCATTTGCCCAGCCAGCACCAACTCTCTCTGCTCTGAATTCTGTTGCACTCCAGAGGTGTTCCACACATTGTAAGAACTTAATTGCACACTGTTTTGTATTACTTTCTAAGTAAGAGTCCCCAGAGCCATTCTGTGGTTTATTAATCCCCTGAAATGCCCTGTGAACAAGCATTTCCTTCTTCAGGAAATTTGGGGAAATGTGGCTAACAATCTCTCCCTCTTGAACAGCACAACACACACGAGCTTTGTAAAGACTACAGAAAGCATGGCAATGTTTAACTTTGCCCAGTGAGTTTTGCAAAATTATTTGTCCACACAACTCTCTTTTTTATTAACACTAGTTAACATCTTGCTGGACTCGTGTTCCTTGGGACCTAGGTAGGAAAATTCTGCCCTGAGAGATTTAAAAACAAAAAAGAACCTTGTCTTCTGAAGAAGAATGTAGGCTCACGGAGGGTAGCATCTGCATTTGCAATTCCTTTTCTCCCATCCCCTCCCAGTGCCAAGCACAGCACCTCACAGTGCATCCTGAAGGATTCTGTTGCCTTGACGACCAGCTCTGAGTTGCTATTTCAGGACTTTCTCTCCAGCTTTGGAGCCCCAGGAAAGCAGCAAATGCCATAAGGCATTAGTCTGAGTGAGCAGCACTTTCCGCAAAGTGGCGTTAATAATGTTCAGTGCATCTCATCAGCCGGGGCTCCCCAAGACAGGCAAGATGAGATGTTGCCAGTGACATATCGCCCCCCCCTCCCCCGCAGAGCCTGCTGCTTATAGTAACGCTCCATTCTCTTTTATTTTTTCTGCTAATTTGGAAGGTGGGAAGTGGTGCTGCATTGTTTACAGCCTCATTCTTGGAGGTAATATAAGCCCTCCGGTGAGTAACTCCAATCTCTGTCACACCATCTGTTTTGTCATCGTCACCAGCTCCACTGTGCTTGTGGAGCTCTTTATGGGATGTCAAGGCCCAAGGGTGTTCTTCGGGCCTATAATTATTAGGAGACTGCAATCTCCACTTAGTCCCAGAGAAGGAGGCACAGACAAAACTTCCTCCCTTTTCAGCTAAGTGCCAGTAGCAGCTTCCCCTACAGAACCCTCAGTTGTTTCCCATCCAGGTTGGAGTGGGGGTCAAGTAGGAGACTCTGCTTGGGATAGAGAGAAGCCTAAAGCTCTTCCAAATAGCACCAGTCTTCCCACAACATTCAAAGAGGCAGCAGGCAGTGATGACCAGCCCTCCTGCTCTAAACCCTTCCACCTTGGGCTGCTGAGACATAACACTCCCACCTCACTTCCATCTCACTCCCCCTCCATCCCTCTTCCTGTGCCCAACCCAAATGTCTTGTCTCAGTATCCACTCCTTACCCCATCTCTCTTCTCATTCATAAACTCTCTCTTACCCAAACCCTGAGTGCTGACAACTTGCAAATTCACACTTCTAACCCTGAGCCCTCTGCTGAGCTCCAAATCCAGATATCAATATCCCCAGCTACCCTTAGAGGCAACACGTTTCTAACTGAAGTCATTGGTTTCCCCCACACATCTGGCTCTGGGAATGCCTCACAATCTCTCCAACTACACAAACCAGAAACCCAACTCCTCCCTCTCCTTCGTACCCACACCCCACCAGGCACCACATCCAGCCAGTGCTATACCCTCTCTCCAGAATCTGACCTCTTCATTCTATCTTCATGACCATAGCCTTTGTTCTCAAGACTTGTCATCCTTGGGTCTGGATTCCTGTAGAAATCTCTTAACTGGTTTCTGCCTCATGTGTTCTCTATCATTGCCAAGGATCTCTTTCTAAAAGGCCAAGATGATCATCCTATTCCCAGCTTAACTCTACCAATTGCTCCAGGATGGGTTTTGGGGGAAAAAATTCCCAATTCTCTATGACCTGGACCTTGAATTTCTCTCTAGCTTCACATTGTCCTCTACCCCTCACTCCAACCCTCATACTTGTCCTCACTTGTCCTCCAGTGAAGCATTCGACTCTGTGTATTCACCCTCCTTCATACCTGGTGTAGCTTTTGCCTCAAAAGTCTCTTCTATCTATCACCTGGCTTTTACTCATTTTCTGACTTTTAATGAAAAGAGTAGCTCTTCCAAGAAGCTTTTCCTGACTGGCACCAAGGCTGTCTGCAATTCCTCTGAGCTGCCATCTGCTAAGGTATGTATCTCTCCAAAGAGACTGGGATCCCCAAGGAAAGAAATTGGTGCATGCCCAGCACCTCAGTGAGGGTTGTGGGTGAAGAGGCTCATATGAAAACCCTTGGCACAACACAGCACTTGCCAGGAAGACCCAGTAGCATGTAGAAGTTGCTAGTGTCCACCTCCCCGCCAATTCCAGTAACCAAGTGCTAGTTCACCTTTGTTTCATTTTTATATAATTATCATTTTTCCTGGTCATTCTTGTTGCAGGAAAGGAATGGGGAGAAGATACTACAGAGAGAATTGGGCATCCTTTTCCTTCGGGGACATCTGCTATACAATGGCATTGTCACTCCCAGTTTGAGTTTGTTTGCTCCAGTTCAGCAGATCTAGGAGCAGTAGACTTAAAGAGCAGTGAAAGGCAGAGAAGTATAAATTCTCCTTCCTGGAAGGTGCTCTAAATAGCAGCATCTCTCTATCTTTCAATTTCTCTCTCTCTCCTTGCACCTCCCCACCAAAAATGGGAACCTCAAATTTCCTTCCAGTCTATCACTGGCTCTGTTGGAGGCAGGAAGCCCATACGTATTGTGAGCCTCTCTCACCAAGCACCAGGCCAGGTGTTGACCACCCATGAGTCATTTATTTTCACAGAATCCCTAAGAAGCCAGGATGCTTAGTCTGTTGTACAGTTGAGCTGAATTTCAGGGAGGTCGTCTTACTTGTTCAAAGTCACAGGACTAATAGATGGTAGGGCAGGAGCCTGGGTATGTTTGCTTCTAGAGCCCACACTCTCCAGTTTACCTCCTAAGTTGATCCTCTTATCATGGAACCATCTCAAGATTCCCCAGCTGTGTTCAAAAGAGTTGCTTTAATGTTAATGCCAAATTACTACCACTCTTTACTACCACTAACTTACTTGAGATCCCACACCTAAGTATCTTTCCAAAATAATTCCGAGGGTCCTCAGAGGGTTAGAGTGTTTTAAGAAGATCACTACCAATTTCCAAATGCATCAGATGCTGCCATGCTCAACTGTTTAAACATAATGTCATAACTCTATGGAACCCTAGACAATCTTTCAAATCTAGAAGGGAGTTGGAGTAAATGGGAATGGCATTTGAATTCCAACTCTGGTGTTCTCAGATGCAAATCACTGCTCACTGGGCCTTAGTTTCCTCTGTAAAACAGGTGGGAGTGGACACTGTAAGAGCACCTACTTGCAAGGCCAGCATAAGAACTAAAAATCAAGTTGCAAAGGATTTCACTGTCCTTTGAACATGTTATGTACTAAGTAAATAAAAACTCTTATTTATTTATTATTATTATTACCTTCTTTGTTTCTATCAAATGGTAGAAAAACAGACAGTGAGGGGGTAGGCCTTTTTTTTAATATATACAGTAATCAGCCCAGACACGATAATGAGTTGGGGCCATTTCTCTAAACATCATTTGAGAATCAGATTATATCTTACCTCCTTCATCTTTAAATTGCTACAGTGGGCTGTCCTTTTACTTCAACAGAAAATAGGTAATCTTCACAGTAAACAGTGACAAGATTGATTACTCATGTCTGTCATAAGAAAAGAAATAGGAAAATAAAGTTTCCCATGCCATGGATCTTTAATAGCTGGGCTAGACAATTAATTGCTGGGCTAGACCTTTCAGGCCTGACCATCTAAGATTGTGTGTATGTGTGTGGGGGGGGGGGCTAGTGTCCAAGGCAGAGGACTACAGGCTCAAATAGGAAGCTCATGTTTCTATCCTCAATGCGTTAGCTACCTTAGACTTACCTTGCAGTGACTGCTTATTAAATGGGAGTGCAGGAAGAGTAAGCAGGCAGCCCTAAAACCTGAATCTGAGTTTGAGTCACACTCTCTTACCTGGCCTTCAGTGTCATGGGCTGAATTGTGTCCACCCCATAAGCTATATGTTGAAGCCCTAACACTTCCCCCCCATACCTCAGAATATGACTATTTGAAGATAGAGACTTTAAAGAATCATTTAAATTAAAATGAGGTCATTAAGATGGGCCCTAATCCAATGTGACTGGTATCCTTATAAGTAGAAGAAATTTGGACACAAAAGGAAGGCCAACTGAGGACACAGGGAGAAGACAGCCATCTGCAAGCCAGGAAGAGTGCCCTCAGGAGAAACCAACCATACCTTCATCTTTGACTTCCAGCCTCCAAAATTGTGAGAAAAGAAATCTTTGCTTTTTAAGCCCCTCAGTCTTTAGTGCTTTGTTGTGGCAACCAGAACAGACTGACACTCAGGAGTGGGTAGATTTTCAGTTACTTGAATCTGGTGGACAGGCCTTAAACCAGCCTCCAAGACAATTGGGAAGGGCAAAAGAGTGTAAAAATAGCCATGAGAAAGACAAAGGCATCTTTTCCAGGCCACCCCAACCAGACAACAATGGCAGCAACTGGAAGCTTCACAAAACTCCTACATTCCAATTGCATTAAACTTCTCCATTTCCTCTCTTGTCCAGAGAGGTGGTTTTAGTCAAGACAAATGAACAAAAAAATCAATAAATTTTATTATTCTCACAATATTCTTTTTACAAATATGTCAAGAACTATAAAATACTTATGAATATACTTAAGAAGAAAGGTATAAGATGCACATAAAGAAAACAATAAATGTTTATTAAAATACATAAAACAAATTCTAAAAAATTGGAAAAATATGATATGGTCAGTAATGCTAAAATTTAATATATAATTTTAATGCATCTCTGCATAGAATCCTGACGTGTGTGTGTGTGTGTGTGTGTGTGTGTGTGTGTGTGTGCACATGCGCACGTGCGCATGCGCATGCACGCATTTCAGTTTCTGGAATTGTATAAGTGTCTTAAAGAATTGTCAATCAATTTAGTTTTGATTTAGAAATGGATAAATCAGTGGAACATGACAGAGAACCCAGAATTAGATGCCTTTGTAAATGAAAAGTTAATATATGACAAGGATGGCAGTTTTATTCAAAAGAAAATTAATGATTACTTATAAAATGTGCTCACAAACTCATCAATCTGAAAAAAAAATTAGAAAGAGATATCGCACATCATCTCTCATGCAAAAAAAAACCTTTCAGGTGTATTAACAACATAAACATAAAAAAGTAAAAACAAAAACTTTGCTGCAAGAAAATCTAGGTCACCACATGTAAAATCAGAGAGTCAAAGGAAATCTGACTAGAAACTCAAAACTATAAAATAAAGGCCCACATACTTAACTATGTAAAATTTTAAACTTGTAAAAAAAAACTTAAACAAAGTCAAGGAACAAACAATAAATCTGAGAATAGTATTTTAGTACAGATGCTAGGCAAAAGTTAATACCTATGATATAGAATGAGCTCTTGAGAATTTAAAAGAAAAGATAAACAACACCATATGAAAATGGAGCCAATAATATATTCATAGACAATTCACAGAAGAGCAAATCTACATGGCTGATAAATGCATGAAAAGATCCTCATACTGCTTTGAGTCAGAGAAATGTACATTAAAGTCACAATGAGATGTCGCTTTATACTTGTCAAGGTGGAAAACACTGGAACCAGAGCTACAGCATCTATTACAAAATTGGAAAGAGTGTCCTCAGATGTGAAACACTTGCACCTTTGAAAAAGCAATCTGGTAATATTGATCACAAAATTAAAAATAAGCTATCCTGTAACAAAGAATTTCTACTCTGAAAAGCCTTGCCACAAAAATAAAACCCACAGTCGGTTAAGTGCAGCCTTCCTCATATGGCAAAAATCTGAACTCAGAATGACTGGTCATAAATGGAAGAATAGCTGAATAAACCCTGGTTCAGTCACACCACAGAATAGAGTGCAGCCATTTAAAAAGAAACGATCAGAGTCATACCAGATGTTTTAGATTGGGGTTTCCCAAACTCTTTTTCATTATCATCCTCCCCATGAATTTTAATACCACAGATATATTATACTTCTGTTTATGTTGTCTAACAGACTTGAGCTTTGGAGGGCCATAGACCATTGCAACATCTAAGATTTTGTTAATCACCTAAAAACCAGTATTTGTCCTTTTGGGGTCAACATTGCCCCCCTGTAAACAACATGCATGATTTAGAGGGATTTCTACAACATATTATAGAGTAATGGTATATTTTATACACCATTATCTATAAAATAAACAGTGACTGAAAAAACTTCTATATGTGTGTGCATAAGCATCTTCATAAAATTAGATAAGTAAAAACATGGAAGAATGCACCTATGTTAGTAACATGGGCATGTGAGAGGAGTACAGTGGTGGGGGTGGCAATGGGGTGGGGAGGAACCAATATGATCTGATGGGGAAAGAAAAGAGTGAGATACACTAGAAGGGGAAAGGGGGCAAGAGTGTAGAGGTTTTTGAAGCACATGAATGATTGAATTTACATATTGTGCAAAATTATGTATACATGTGAATATACAAATAAGAACTGTACAGATATAATTATTATTTTTAAAATTATAAGGACTCACTTAACAGCCTTGAACATTGCTAAAGAGAATGGGGCTAGCCTAAAGTCACCTACAGTGCAACTACATCCATGTCTTTCTGCCCCCCAAATAGAATCCCATGCCTTTGCACATCCTGTTTCCTCTGCCTCGGGCACTGTCATGGGTTGGATAGTGTCCCTGAAAAATTCATCTGTTGTGATCTTAACTCCCAGTACCTCAGAATTTTACTTTATTTGGAAATAAAGTCTTTACAGAGATAATCAAGTTGACATGAGGTTTTTAGAGTGGATACCAATTGAATATAACTGGCATCCTTAAAAGGGGGAAAAGTTAGGTGCAGAGAGACATGAATTGAGGGAAGCTGATATGGAGGTACACAGAGAAGACGATGCGAAGATGAGAGTTACACTTAACCACAAACCAAGGAACCACTGGCAGCTAAAAGAAGCTGGGAACAGCTTTTCCCCTAGAACCCTTAGAAGGATCATCACCTTGAGGACACACTTGATCTCTGACTTCTATCCTCCAGGACTATGAGGAGTTTGCAGTTCTTTCTTAAGAGAGTCTTAGGACAGTCCTTCCCTCTTATCTGGCTGGAGAATGTCTATGCATCCAAAAAGATCTATGTAAAGTATATTCTCTCCAAAGGCTTCCTTCCCCTAAGGTAACTTATTAAATATTAGTTACATGTAAATTATTTCTTTTCCGCTAGGTTTTGAGCCCCTTGAAGACACAGATCATGTATCTCTGTAACTACTTTTGCATCCTCTGTAGCCTACCACAGAGCTTGCCAAAGAAAGTGGTTCACAAATATTTGCTAAATGAACAAAATATATCCAAAATAAAGCTTTTCTCTCTGCCACCTCAAAGCAGGAAATAAGAGCGGGAGAATCCTTGGACAATAATTCTTATATCTTGGCAAGGCTCCTTAATTCTAATAAATTAACTTAATAATGAAAATGTCTTTAATGGGGGCAATACGGCAAAAAGTAATTAGCTCCCTAATTGAAATCTAGAAATTTAAAAATAATTAAGAAAGGGCCAAATTGTCCTTCAGAGTGAGAGTGTGGGAGCAACTAGCTGGAGGGAAAGGACTCCAGGAAGGCGTCATCTGAGCAAACCACATTGGAGGGTAGCTCAGACATGTCTACATGATGAGTGTTCCCCTTAATCAATGCGGAGATGCCATCAACCAGGGCTGGCAGGTGCCACTTTGCTCCAAAAGAAGTAACATTTTTTTTAATGAGCAAGAATTTCCATCACCATTTTGCACTCATGCTCAGCACTTGGAGGAAGGGGGAGGAGTCCCTCTTTTGAGTCAATGAACATTAGCAAATGCCTAACTACTCAAGACTCACAGTATCTTGAAATTCTGGCTTCCTTCCTTCAACTTGGAGGCCCAGGAGTTCAACACGACCACAAGAATTTCTCTGGCCTCTCTCTGACTAGGATCCACACAGAGAGCCAGCCTCCTCTGGGTTTACTGCGGCCCCTCCTCCTGCCTATAAGGAAGCCACTCTTAAGTGGGGATCAGTGATAACATACTGCAGGGCAGCAGATGGCATCTATATTTAGAGGCTCTTCAGAGGAAGAATTAATGTCATTAATGAGAAAATGAGAGTCAAGTGTTCCAAATGAATTCTTAAAAAAAAAGACCTTCAATTTATCCCCTGTTGCTGGGTTGTATCCCCCCTCTCAACAATCCTATATGGAAGTATTGACCCTCAGGACCTCAGAATGTAGCAGTACTTGGATATAGGGTCTTTAAAAAGATAATTAAGTTAAAATGAGGTCATTAGGGTGCACCTGAATCTAATAAGACAGGTATCTTTATTTTTAAAAGGAGATTAGGACACGGACACACAGAGGGATGACCATGTGAAGATGCAGGTAGAAGGCAGGCATGGACAAGCCAGGGAGAGAGGCCTCAGAAGAAAGCAATCCTGTATCTCAGACTTAGTGCCTCAAGAACTGTGAGAAGATAAATTTGTGTTGTTTAAGCCACCCAGGCTCTGGTACTTTGTTATGGCACCTCTTCCAAGCTCATAGGACACAGCACCATCTCCCTAGCTTGGCATATATTGTATTTGGTAAGCTGGCCCCACTTACTCTCTTGGACCCCTTCTCAGGCCCTCCATCCTCCAGGCATGTGGCCCTTCTCCCTGTTACTCCAAACACATCATGGATTTTTATGTCACTGGGCCATAACACATGACCTCCTGTGGGAATCACTCTCCTTGCAGTTACCCTTCTCTTAAAAAGTCCTGTTCACCTTTCAGACTCAATCCAAATGCCCCCTCCTCAGTGAGACCACCCCAACCCCTTGCCCTGACCACACTAGAACCAGCTGCTTTGTACTCTGCCTTCCTCTTACTTTCTCATCATGCCTCCAATCTTGCTGGAGCTCCTCGGAAGGTCAGACTGAGTCTTTCTCAACTTTGAACTCCCACACATAAACATCCCTAAGTCAGTGTCTGTGGAATGAAACAACTTATTAGTGAAGGCCAGATCATATGGCAGAGTCACAAATTGAAAAAGAAAGTGTGGACAGCCAGTCTTTGCTGTCCTCGTGGATGTGACAAACACAGACAACTAGCTCAACTGATGTACAGACAGAAGCCACATATAAGCAAAGAAAAAGATTGAGGCTCAGAGTTAGAAATGCTGTGTGCTAGTTCTACTTCTGGCACTAACTTGCCCTGTGACATTGACTATGTCACCTAACCTCAATCTTTCTGAAGTTGGGCCAGTTCATCTCTAGCTCTAAGAAAATCCTGAGATGTGATAGCCATGGACAAAATAAAGACCTTTTGCCTTTCTACCACCACACTTATTCGTGCATTATTTATTGTGCATTTATTGAGTACCTATAACTCGCCAAGAGAGTTAGAAGTTTCCAGGGGAAGCAGCATTGAGAAGGATCTTTCAGGAGTCTTAGAAATGAGAAAATAGCTTTTCCATGGAAATTGACTTTCCCAACTTCACAAAACCTTTCCTACTCTAAAAAATATTATGTTTTGACCTATCAGACAGACTTCTGTTAAGCATGTGGGATGGGAGAAGAGGGGAATAAGTTCCAACGGTGGAAACACGGTGGACAAGGATCAGAGGTGAAAGAGTAAAACGCCCATTCGGGACTGTGAGAGAAGTATTCTGGAAGAGTGATGAAGAGGACACACTTTGGTTGGGGACACACTCTGAAGGGGTTAAATACAACCTGCAGAGTCTTTATTGAAGTCAGCGGGAAATCCCTGACTATTTTTGAGCAGAGAAGCTAAGCAGATGTGTACGATGGGAAAAAAAACCTGTTAGAAGATGCTTGGAAGTGGAGTGGGAAGGGTGATTCTGGAGGCATGAACCAGTTCAGAGACAAAGGAAAATGGTTTGGGAGAGGGTTAGGAGCAAGCCCAGGACTAGGATGCAGAGAGGGCATTGTGGGTTCGCTCATGATTGCTCAGCTATCAGAGACCCTGGCTTCCTCCCATCCTTGTCTGCCTCTGAAATCACAGCAGGCTAGGCCCAGCAGGACTGCTGATCATTTCATTTTATCCCAAATCCCCAGTAGAAATAAAAGAGCTTTAAATGCAATCATCAGTTGGAATGAATCTTTTCTCATCAGCTTCAATCCAGTACTACTACCGCGCATGCATGCGCATGCGAAAACACACAGGCGCGCGTGCGCGCGCGCGCCCACAGAGCTTTTGTCTTTTAATGGGAAGCCAGAGTTGTGTAGCCTATTATTTAGTTTAGAGAAGATCTATGTGGTTTAAATTGGAGGCTTCAGACAAATTGCATTTGAAATTGAAAGAGAGTGAAGTAGCCAGATGTATCATCAATTTAGGAAATAACTAGAGTTTTCAGTTGCTACTCTGCCCTGTTTTATCCCACTGTTACTTAAAATAAAAGACCACAAGCTGAGTGACTAAATTTCTCAATCTGGGCCTTTGACAGGAAACTGAAGGGTTCAGCTGTAGAATTCTTTATTTTTCATTAAGACCCAGGACTTTTCTTTCCCAATGAATGAAGATAATGTGTATGAATAGCAAACTGAGCCTCATTTTCTTCCTTCCTCTCAGAGTCCATTTGGATAACAGGCTAGTTAATTGGATTTAGATAGAAGGGAAGTGTAGGCTAAGGGTTTCTGAGAACAGGGAGTAGACACAAGTCCCAGGGGATAGTCCTGTCCTGCCTAAAGAAGGAGAATAAAGCATCTATGAGTCTGTGAAAGCAATAGGTTAGGAGGTCCTTGAGTAAAGAACAGCCTCTTAATGTCTTGTATGCCTGCAAGGACATATTGGGAACTGTGAGAGAGTTTAAAAATGTGACTGTAACTGTTGTCTATAGTATTATGATGATGTTTATCAAGAAAGGACCTCCACCTAGAATGATGAGATGTTACCCAGAAGCAGAAGAAAACTATTTTTTTCTCTCAATGTCACCTTATAGATCTGCTTCTATATGACATGAATTTCTAATCTCCCAATATGTTAGATGTCAGAATTTGAGCTGTCAACTCAGATAATACCAGGCCAGTATCCTAGTTTAAATCTTTTGAGACTATGTGACCTTGGTCCAGGGAAGTAACTTTTCTGAGATTTGGTTCCTCACTTTTAAATTGGAGTAATAATGGCACTTACATTAAATCTTCACATAATTGGTTTTGGAATTAAATGAGATGATGCGTATAAAAATTTTTTTGGTAAAAAGTTGAATATAGGGCCCAGCATGGAGTAAGTGCTCAATAAATCATAGTTATTACAATCATCACTGTTTCCTTTTATTAAATTTGGAATAAGCAAAATCAGAATCTCACCCTAGTCTCTAAAAAAAACTAGTGCTAATCCTGCTCTCAGGTCTAAGTATTTAAAAATATTTCACATGAAAGTCAGACTGGCTGAATCGGGAGGAAGAACTGAGATATCTGGGAAGAGAAGATATCACAGATGGCCCATCAGGAACTTTACTAAGTGTCACATCCAGAGATACCTGCCAGCTCAACCAGGGATGAATCTTCGATGAGGACCAGATGCTACTAATTGGCGAGGAATCCTATGGCTGCCACCCAAAGTAGAGAACAAATTCTTTGTCACCACATGGTTGTTTTTCTTTCCAAATGGAAAGTATTAACTCTTTCAAATAGTTACACTGGCTTCAGTCTCCAAAAGCCCATGTCCACATTTATGAAATTCTTCAGAAGAACACTGGGGCACTTATTGCATCAATCTTGATTCTTTGCTCAATGAAAAGCAATGCTCAGCAAAAAGTAAAGCAAAAAGCAATGCTCAGTCCTATCTAGTTTTCAGAAGGATCATTGATGACACCTTCTGAATGAGACTTCATTAGTGTCAGTGTGGGACTTAGAAGCTCAGTACTTCTACTCCCCTTAAATGATACCTCTCCATGTCTCTCTCTCCCTTCTAAATTGTCACCTCTTTCAAAGACAAGAATTGATCTTTGTGCCCTCTACTGGGGGCTCCCAGAGCCTATCTAAGGGTCTGCCACAGAAGCAGAACAAGTAGATAAATATGACCAGGCCACAATTACATCTTCAGCATTTCCTGCCTCCTCGATTCGCATATCTTAAATTAACACCATTTGCCCTTGACTCATCAAATTATTTTCCATCTCTTGAATACATCATGCATGCCCATACATCTATGCCTTCCTAACCACTTGTCTTTCTGTTTTGATTCCTCTGCATGGAATATGCCAAACCCCATAAAAGGAGAATAGCATAGAACACAGGTCATCAAAACTACAGCCTGAGACTCCAATTCACTGCCTGTTTTTGTCAATAACAAATTATTGGAATACTCACCCCCTTAGAATTGTTGTTATTTCTCTTTGAAAGGAGATAATAAAATCCATTGGACACAAGTATTATTAAGACAAAATAAAATAATATGTAAAAAAGTGCCTAATGTAGTATCTGGCAAAATTATATGATCAACAAATATTTCCATTTCTCTTCCCTTTCCTCTTTCCTATGTGTATCAGTCAGCTCAGGCCGCATAACAAAGTACCACAAACTAGATGGTTTAAACAATAGGCATTTATTTCTCTCAGTCTGAAAGCTGAAAGTTCAAGATCAAGATATCAACATGGCCAGGTGAGGACACTTTCCCTGGTTCATAGACAGCCAACTTCTCACTGTGTCCTCATAGGTTGGAGTGTGAGAACTCTGTGTGTCCTCTTTTATAAGGGCACAGTTTCATTCATAAGGACTTCACCCTCTTGACCTAATCACCTCCCAAGGGTCATTACATCCTAATGTTATCAACTCAGGCATTAGGCATTCTAGATGGTATAGCAATGATATGGACAAAACCTGGGTCTCTGTAGGAGCAAAGAGATGCCATGGAGAATAGTGAGACCCACATCAGACTATCTTGGAAGCAGAAATGCATTTGTTCTGCTTGAACCACTGAGATTTCAGAGTTTATTTGTTACCACATCACATATTTATCATGGCAAAAACCTACCTACAAACTCAGCTAAATTTCATTTCTTAAAACTCTGTTCTTTGAACATTGGTACAGGCAAGTCATGGTGATTGGCATAAGGGTTATACCAAAAGCTGGCAATTGAATGAAAGGGAAAAGATAAGCAACTATCTATATTGACAGCAAAATGGAATACAAGTCACAATGGAGAGACAAAAGTACTATTAGTAGCCTTCTGGCAGTGGTGTGAACTAGATAGGCCAAAAAAATCCAATCACTGCAAAATAATGAAAATGCAAAATTAAAAAAAAAGCATCTTCTTATATATAACACCTAATACTCTTGAAAATAAGGAAATCCTTCAAAACCAAATAATAAAATGGGAGCAGAAATACAAGAGTGTAGTAGAAGGCTGAACCCAGCTGCTGTTGAGCCTGGGGTATCTTTCAATCTCCCTGGGATCCTGCACTTCCATTACCTGATCATGCAGGGAAAAGAAGACAGCCCAGGATCCATAACACTTTGGGAATGAGATCAGGTATTCTTGTACAATGCCAGGCTCCCTGGGGGCTACACCTTCAATGAAGCAAGAACTATAAAAGAACTCCCTTTTTAAAAGAGAAGATGAAGAGGTAAGCTTCCTTGCTTAGAAGGAAGGATGTGGGAGTGGGAGGTAGGGATTATTTTTTAATCTCCCTTGAGAATTCTCAGCCATAAGTATACACTCACAGGTGTTTGGAAACTGAATTTATACTACTTGATCTTTTTAAAGCTCAATTTGAGAATTTAGTTAAAAGTGTTCCTGAGTTGGTAGTCCCTTCAAGCAACTGAACAATGTTCCCAAGAAAACTGACACAAATGTACATTCTCTGAACATACTGCCCAAAATTTATCACAGATATGTATTTCAATAAATATGAGTTTACAAATAAAAATGACAAAACTTATGAGGAAAAATATGAGAATCAACAAAAACAACAAAAACGAGCAGAATCAGAGTCAGAACAAGTTTTGCTATATGTGGAGAATTTCTTATAGGGATGTCACATACTTGGTAGTTTCAGGGGACAATGAGGAGATCCAATCCAAGAAAGCAAGGGTTGAAAAGGAAGTGCTCATAAATTGGTCAGAGGTCTGGGGTGGTGTCCCTAGTGGTAGCTGGGGCATCCCCCATTGTAAAAGAAAACAAGAAATGGATTGGGGAGTCACAGTGGTGTCTGGAGACGTGGCCCCATAGCAAAAAAAGGCAGACTTCACCCTCAGGTTCCCAAGACACACAGAGCTGGTCAGGGAGGCAAACACCTGCCCTTGTTCCTTACATGGTGGGATGAAGGCAAGAAAGATCTTTGTGGTCTCTTTCAGAAGGGCTTTTCATAAGGGATCCATCCTCACAATCTAATTACCTCCCAGAGACCCCACCTCCACATACTATCCCGCTAAAACTTATAACTTCAAAGTACAAATTTTGAGGAGATGTAAATAGAGGCAAACACCTATTTACAGGATTATTAATCCTCATCAATATGTTTTATTTGATTTTGAATAGAACATAAACTCAAAACAGTGAAAGAATAAAGTTAGTGAACGATGTAAATGAATTAGTCAAATTCTTTCAACATGAAAAGGCAGAGAGAGAGACAAAGAGATATCCAAGCTCAGAAGTGGCTAAGATTCAGAGTAAATAGTCAGCTTTGCAAAATTACCCCTTTCAGTTTGAATCTTTTATACTTTAATCATCTCTAGCTACAGACACTGTTCTGAACATGAAGACAAGGGCTCAGAACGAGCACAAGGATAATGAAGGTGAAATACTATCATATCTAATACTATAATATCACTAATGCAACTGCAGTCAGAGATCAAGGACTTTTCAAATTAATTACTTCTTGTTCGAACACACACCATGAAATGGGCTTTCTAAATCAGAATGACACATCTCAACCCTTTCTTTATTAAAGGTAATTCTATTTTATTTCTTGGATTTTTGTAGCCTAGGAAAGTTTTATAAATATTTAAGAGAAAAATTAGGCAGGAAAATTCTGGATAATGTCTGAATAGCAACCAGCTGACTGAGATAGAGGTGCCCTGAGAACTCACTTTAGATTCTTCCTGCCTTTAGCACACAAATTCTGAAAATCTTTCACTTTGGGGTAAGATTAGTAGTACCTATAAGTACACTGCAAGTTTGTGTATCCTTCTTGCTTTGCATTTTTCATTTCACTGAAAGAGTAAGGAGGGAAAGTAACTGCTTGAATCATGCTCATTAAGTTCCATCTGAATTGAGTCTTTATGTTATAGTCAGCAGTGAAAATTAGGCAAAATATTGATTACTTGCCTAGTAATGGTCTTTCCAAGTTGGGCCTCTAATTGCTTAAATGACTGATCATCTTCACACTCCACTTTCACCCCTCATTTTGGTCTCCAAAGAAATTTAAGTGTGCACAAAGACCATGAGCCTCAGAAATATTTGGGCAACTTGTCACCCATCCACACAGAGCAGGCAAGGGGACACATTTATTATGAGGATGACAGCCGCCTTTGTGGCTAGCAGGGCATTTTACATAAGTACATTTGCTGACTCCCAGAGTAGGACCATCAGCTTCCCCACACCAAGACACTTCCACTCTCTGTGTGGCTGGACAGCTTCTTCAAAGGAAACACTTTCTGTGAAATGCCTCCAGTTGGTGTGTCACAGTTGACTAATTGCCACAATAATGGGTTCTAACCATTTACCTTCTGAAAGCATCACTCTCGATTTGATCACTTAATTCTCAAAATGCCTTAGACTGACAGGGAAGGATGCTATTTTACTTGCAAAGCTGATTGCAAATTATTTTCTGATTGCAGGTTTATTTTGTTTGTGACAAAATGTTTCCCACTAATTGCTAAAATAATCTTGTAGAAACTGGCAGTTGAACACCTAATTTATTAACCCACTGTAGTTTCTCCCTAATCCCTGTTTTCATCCTTTTATTTATTTTAAACACCTATTTACAGGATCATTAATCCTCATCAATATTGTCTGGAATCCTTGAACTAGCACGGTTGTTTCTGCAAAGAAAACCATATAGTCAATGAAACTCAACAATCTGTCTTGCTCTTCAAGCTTTCCATCTGGGGGCTGAGGGACAAATAGAAAAGCCCTCTAAGCTTGATCCATAATGGGTGATGAAAGGCAACAGAAGTGAATATTGTTAATCAACAGAGAAATACTCGTTTTTCATTGCCCCTGGCCAGCCAGAGAACTAACAGTTGCCAGATTTTTTTTTTTTTTTTTGAATAGCCACAATAGACAAAGCAGTAAGACTCTTTCAACAATATCCATATCTGGACACACACTTTAAAGGTATTTTGACCTAATATTAAGTAGGAAAAAGATATAAAGACTCATCAGACCAAAAAACACTAGTGACAGATGTGACCTGGTACAGCTCACTTAATATACAAATGAGGAAACTGAGGCACACAGTAGTTGAGTGATTTTCCCTGAGATTCTTTGCTAATTTGGAATGAGTTGGGATTGATGAAGGGAAGCCTACTGCAGGTCAGTTATTTGAGTTTACCTCCCATTCTTAAGACTTCCCTGGGTTATTTTGCATTTGAGGTGGGAAAATAGTGTTACACATAAATGTTCATTTCTCTAGGAGCTTGTGTACACACAATTACAGAAAATAATTGACTTTCCTAAACACTCACTGTGGAGATGACAGTTTTATTTCTTTAAATGCTGCTGAAGGTTAAAACAGCACATCGGAACCCAAATACCTATCTTGGAGATTGCCTTTTATGGCAGTATCTTGACAAATGTCAGTGCCTGCCAAGCACCAGAGAACCTTCTCAACACCACATGGAACCCAACTCAAAGCCCAGCAGAGAGAAAGAACTCAGGTTTTTCTATTGAATAAAAATATAAGCATATGACAAGTTCTCTGGGCTTTGTTAGGAAGCCATAATTTTCAAGAAAGGACTTTTATCTGACTCTAATTTTCCCAGCTCTGCTTGGCCAAAATTCATGTCAAGTTAACCTTAATTCATTTACCTTCTTGGATATGCTTCAAGCTCAGCTACATTAACTCTTCCTTCCTAGTGGACTCCCATGTTCATTGCAAACCCCTTTTCTGGATCTGGCAGGGAATTGTCTATAATTACCTTTAATGTACTCCTGGAGTAAAGATAAGCATGTTAAGAGCCAAAATATAAGGTTAACTACAAACTATGCAGTAATGCAATTACCTCTCAATTATCCCTCTCAGTGCTTAAGGAATGAATAGGAGGAATTAAGTCCAATTCTTCAATAGAGCCCCTGGTTATTGGAAGTGGGGGTAGATGTAGAGATGGGCAAAAGGAGAGAGAAAAATAAGCACTGCCGTGGGTAATGAATGCCAGGGAATTCTGGTGACACCTTACTAGAATTTGTATTATTAATGTATTAGATGTCTTTCAAATTCTTCTGCTTGGCCTACCCTGCAGAAAGTGGATTGAGTTAGAAAAGTATCTCATATCTATTTGATTAAAACTCTCTAATCTATAAGGGCCTAGTGCAAAAGTCTCTATATAAGGGACTTATTCCCCCAGAAGAATATATCAAGGGGTTAGCTAAGACTTCTAAGACAAGCAGCTCATCAGACATTGGCCAGTCATTAATTTGAGGCTGGGATGAACAGAGTACATATCTGTCCAGGTTAGGCTATACCACAAAACAGGTGCCTTGCAAACAGGGGAGACCTAAGAAAGGTGTTTGACCAAGGCAGCCTAATTTTAAAGCCCAGAGGAAGGACTCTAGTGCAAAGAGAGCTAGGGGTATGCATTTTAGAGTTCAGTTCATCCAGAGAATGCTGGCATTCCTCTTTGGCTGGAACTTAGTACAGGGGCTTGGAGATGACTTAAAGGAATAATGAAGTTGGGGAATTAAGGCCATTCACGTGCTAGCTATGTCAGCACCCACATCCCACTGATATCACATGTGAAGTCAGCTAATCATTTTATTAACAAGGACTTTATCATTGTTCAGCTGCATGCAGCAAGTGAACTAATGTTCAAGGCATATCTTTTATTTCTTAAATTTCCTCTTGTTATTTTTTATACAGTTAACAGAGATCATTTTTTATTCTAATATATATTCTGTGGTCACATTGGCTGCTATGTATTTAATAGCTTTGTAATAAACCATCTCAAAACTTAGTGCATCTCATGGTTCTGCAGGGGAACCAGGATCAAGTGAGTGGATCTTTTCAGGGCATCCCATGTGGATAGCAACAGAGAGTGCAGTCATCTGAAAGTTCACCTGGGTGCAATGTTTAAGGTAGTTCAATCATGCACCTGGAAGTTGGTGCTGCCTGCTACTTAGGAGCTTAGCTGGAGCTGTTGATCACAGTTACCCATACATGGCTCCTCCATTTACTTGGGCTAATCACAACCTGGTCACAGTGTTCTGAAAGAAACATTCCAAAAGATATAGGCAAAAGACACAAGGGTCCAGATGACCTAGCCTCAGAAATTCTAAAATATCACTTCACCACATCCTATTGGTCAATTGAGTCACCAAGGCTAGCTCAGATTCAAGAGGAGAAAAATTAAGCTCCAGCTCTTGATGCAAGAATCACCACATACTTATAGGAAGAGAAAGAATTAATAGTAGCCATCTTCAGAGACTGTCTACCATATTAGCAAAAATCTCAACTTGATGTCATCTGCAAACCTGATCTTAACCCCTTCTTCACTCAGAGCTATCATTGCAGGGGGAGGGGGGGGGGACAGTGAACAATGAAGGACCGAGAGAAGAGTCCAATGGCACATTGCCCGAGTCTTCCCTTCTAAGCAAAGGTTTCTCAAGTTAATTTTAACCCTGTATTATATAGAATTAGGTCCGTACATGAGTCACAGAAAAGCCCAAAATAACCATGGCTTTAACACAATAGCAATTGATTTTTCATGTAAAATCTGTCCAATGAGAAAAAGTTCTGGACAGGTTTTTATAAGTTCTGCACCACAAAGTCTTCAAGGACCCTGCATCCTTCAGGTTTACCACTCAGCCATCCCTCTGGGCATGGCCCTCACCCTCGAGATCTAAGATCTTGATAATAATTAAATAAATGAATGATGGGAACAGACATCCTGAAAAGAGAGTTATAAGTGCAGTTGAGCGTTCTCAGTTCTCATTGGGGGAAAGGCTGACAATGAATGGGAGCAGGATAATTACTCAAGATTAGCAAATGACAGACAGAAAGTGAATGCAAACTGGATCCAAACAAGAATCCTGAAAAATTATACCAATTTTCAGGGGTCAGGAATAGGAAATGAAACTTGTAGGTGAGGAGCTAGAGGAGTGCCAGACTGAGTAGAAGATGAGAAGTGGAGGTGAGAACAAAGAAAAGAGTCCGAGACATCTAAAGTGAACAATTCTAAGTGTCTAAAATGGCATCTCACTGTCACAGAACATGTGACAAGTAGATAATCAGCCTTGTCAAAGAGTCTGGGGTCAGAAAAGGTAGTGCATCCAGAGAGAAACTACTCAGTCAGGGTCTACTGGAGAAGGAGAGAAGAAGGGCTTACTCCAAGCAGGCCTTGACGAACTTTGAAGAGCTCAGACAGCCAGCAGCCACTTCAGATGGAAAGCTGCCCAGGCTCCATCAAGTGCTTTCCAAGTGTAGCCCTAAGAAGCTGTGGTTGCAGCTGTAACAAGTCCAGCCATGCCCTAGATAAGTCTTTTGTAAGGCTAGTTGCTCCATTTTGTTTCACATAATTTATTGCTCAGTACTTATCGATAATACAGTTGTCGCCCAGCAGACATTTTCCATTTTAATAGTTCGCATAAGATGCCACATTATTGATCCTATACCACTAAATAAAAAACTCATTTGTCAGGGGAACACAGAATGGCTTTTAATGGACACAGCCAAACACCTGCTACTAGTTAAGAAAGAAAAATAACCATCCTGCCACAAGGACATCTGGAAGCAGCATCAAAATGCTACATTTTAGGGACTAACAGGGCTCTTGGAAAACAAGGGGTACCTGCTCTGAATGTCCAAAGGCTATTTTCATTGATCATAGAAAAAGCTGCCATTGACCAGGTATCTACCATGTGCC
Source organism: Cynopterus sphinx (assembly GCA_030015415.1). NCBI lineage: Eukaryota > Metazoa > Chordata > Mammalia > Chiroptera > Pteropodidae > Cynopterus > Cynopterus sphinx. The sequence goes on along the minus strand of CM057379.1, from coordinate 83,820,011 downwards.
AAGCATTTTCATTTTCTGCATCTTCTGTGGTCTTCACAGCATCCTGCAAATGCACAAATTGGTACATTAACAGGATGCTCTGGGAAGTGAGGCACAGAATACACTATCAAATGAAGCAAGTCATCACAGGTGTCTCTGTTCCTTACTTAGCAGATGTCTGAGGGTAGATACTCCCAGGGTTGGCGATGCTGCTCATTGATTTCAGATCTTGACTGTCCTCTCAACTTTTCCCACAGGACCACAAGACAGCTACCAGGCAAGCAACCAATAATGTCTGCCACTTTCAGATGAAGGAATCTAAGGGACCATGAGTGATTTAAGTGACTCAGCCCCTATTTCATGACTACGAAGGAGGAAAGAAGCTAGAATTTTTATCTGCTCGGTTTCAAGAATGAGTTTTCTTGCCATGCATAGCACCATTGCTTTATCAAATATACCATGTTATGAGCTGAATTGTGTCCTCACCACCATCGACATTCATATGTTGAAGTACTAATCTGCATTACCTCAGATAAGGCTGCATTTAGAGATAAAGTCTTCAAACAGGCAATTAAGTTGAAATGAGGTCATTAGGGTGGGTCCTTAGCCAATAGGACTGTTGTCTTCATTAGTAAAGGAGAGTTGGATGCAGACACACACAGAAAGAAGAGCAGGTGAGGACATGGGGAGAAGGTGGCCATCTATAAGCCAAGGAGAGGCCTTAGAAGGAACTAACCCTGCCAACAATTTTATCTCAGACTTCCAGCCTCCAGAATTGTGAAAACATAAATTTCTGTTTATCTGCTATATCTCTTCTCTCTTCAGGAATTTTCTCCTCTCAATGAATGTGTGAGCTTTTTTTTTTCTCGGTCACTAATATTAGCAGTGTTATTAAGGTATAATTTACATACAATAAGGTGCACATATTTAAATTGTACCATTTTACCAGCTTTGACATTTGGACACACTTGCATAAACATCACCACATTCAACAAAATGAACATATCATCACCCCTAAAAGTTTCCTTGTGCCCCTTTGTAATCCTTACTTCCTACCTCCATCCCCACCCCAGACAACCAGTGACTAGCTTTTTGTTCCTATCAGAATTGGGCAATAAATATTCTTTTTTTTTGTCTGACTTCTTGCACTCAATGTATTATTTTGAGATTCATCTATATTCTTGTGTATAGCAATAGTTCATTCCTTTTTTTGTTGAATAGTATTCCATTGTATGAACATAGCACAGTTGGTTTATTGGTTCACCTGTTGATGAACACTTGGATTGTTTTTAGTTTTTACTTATTATAAATGAAATTACATGAACATTCATGTACAAGTTATTGCATGCAATATCCTTTCTTTTCTCCTCAATAAATATCTAGAAGTGGGCTGGCTGGATAATATTGTAGGTATATGTCTAACTTTTTAAGCAACTACCAAATTATTTTTCAAAGTGGCTTTATTATTTTACATTCTCCCATCCAAGCATGACAGTCAGTTCCTTTGATTCTTAATCAGCACTTAGTATGGCCAGTCTTAAATTAATTTTAGCCATTCTAATAGTTGTGCAGAGTATTTCATTGTGCTTTTAATTTGCATTTCTTTAATGATGAATGACATTGAGCATTTTTTATGTACTTATTTCCCATTCATGCATCTTCTTTGGTGATATGTCTATTCTGCACACAAGTCCATTATCAGATACATTTTCTCCAATCTGTGGCCTATTTTTTCATTCTCTTAACAGTGTTTTTGAAATACAACAAGTTTTTGATTTTGGTGAACTTCAATTTAGCAATTTTTTCTCTTAAGAAGTATACTTATAATTCTATATCTAAAATTCTTTACATAACCCAAGGTCAAAAATGACACAAGTAAGCCCTCCTTTCACCTTTTTTTGCTCCCTTACAAGCCTGTGAGCATCTTCCCAAAATCCAGGCAGGAGGATTTGTTAGTCTTTTGAGCTTAGATGGAAAACACAATGTCGGTGTCCCATCCCTTAGTCCTCAGTGGAGCTTTTTCTCACCAAAAGGACACAGGTTATATCAGGAGTAGGTAGCCAATACGGTTGAGTCAGAAAAGACTGTTTGAGGAAATATCTGTTTTTCTCCTTTAAGATTGTCTAGGGCCCAAGTGAGTGGGTTCTATCTTGCCCTGTACACATTCTTAAAAAGCTCTCATTCTGAGCAGTGTTGCTTCCCTTCCTATGATTTCTTATTTGGGGGAAAGTAGCATGAGTTTATGAAAACTAGAGTTATAAGAAAGATAAAACTCTATGTGTGTATAAACCACCTGGCATTTGTATATATTAATATTCATAATCAGAACAAAAATAGCAATAAGATAGAAATAGTATTACAGTAATAAGATTGTCTATGGAGCACTGCACAGCCCTAGGTAATTTATATACTTCAACTGTAATGAATTATTCTAATATTTTTATGCCTTAATTTTTTACTTTTAGGTCTTTGATGCAGTTGAAACTTATACTAGTGTAGACATAAAGTATTAATTCAGCTTTTTTCTTTTCTTCAGTTGGCTACCCAGTAGGCCCAACCTAATCTGTGGATCGATCTATTTTTTTTTCCCACTGATTTTAAAGCCTTTCTTTATTATTTACTAAATCATTTAATGTATTTGGATCTACTTTTGCAATTTCCATCCTGTTGCATTAATCTTCCTGACTACCCTTATGTTTTTATTTCCAAGGCTTTATAATGCTTTAATATCTGCCTACTCTCCCTAACACACTCTTCATTTTTAAAAGTTTTCAGTGTCATTATTATCATTTAAATTTTCGTTTAAATTTCAGTATCTTATCCAGAACCAAAATGTGAATTATTTAAAAAAGCTAGAGAAGCCCATATTTCATCCCATACCTACTACATAGGAATCTTCATCGGAGGAACCAGAATCTGTTTTTAACAAATGCCCCAGGCACCAATCAACAAGCATCTGAGAATCAAAGCTGAGGAAAGCTGATATTCAAAACAGCCAAGTGGTATTGCAACTAACCAGGTGATAGCCTGACAGGTACATGTGGAGTCTGATCACTGCAGGAACAATGGGTGTCTGGCAACTGGTGGCACTTGATTCATTTACGCTTGATAAATTAATAGACAATAGAATGAAAACAGAGAGAACTGACACCTCTAATGAAAAGGGCCATTGGAAGGATTTTCTGGAAAGCACCTGCCAATTCAGACACCACTACAAGAGATCCCTGCCAAACAGAGAGGAGTGGAAGAAGTGTCTTCACTGAAGGGGCCAGCAGAGTAAGAGAAGGAACACCAAGAGGTGGAGAGTGACACACAAATGACACCCAAGCCTAGAGATAATGCTCATACCAATGGTCTTGCATTTGCTCAGATGACTGAGGCAGATGACACGGCTTCAGGTTTGAGTGGAGGAAGCCATGGAAGAGTTAAAGGAGCTATGTAAAATGAATAGTCCCTGAAAAGCCTAATTAATAACAGTTAGGACTGGCCTCCAAAAGAAAGCACAGTGTAGAGGTGGTCAGTCCTCCTGGGACAAGATAGCTCCTGCTTTTTGAAAGAATGCATTTGTCCCAGCAGTGCAGAGTCAGGGTCTTCATGTAGCTGGTATTGGGAAGGCTACTCAGAATAAGGTGGAATCTCTCTCTCTCTCTCTCTCTCTCTCTCTCTCTCTCTCTCTCCTCTCTCTCTTCTCATGTTTCTGCCTCTGCCCATAAAGATAATAAAATTCCTGCCCAAATCCTTATCTGCACTAAAGAATGCAATATTTGAGGGAGCACACTTGTACCCCTCTCTGACCCTTTATTAGCTCCTCCACATTGAAAAGTCTGACCATTGAAAAGCAGATTTTCTGGGGGAAGATGTCAACATGGATATCTATGTGGGAAAGACCTAGAGCCAGTAGACACTTCAGGTAGTGTAGAAGGACCAGGGTGGACAAACTGAGGCATGTTATTTCTGAGAAGTTGGCCTTCAACTTATCCCTCTCACAGGAATGTGTTGGCATTGCTTTGTATCCATTTTTGCCCCCGCTGAGCAGGCAGGCACTTGGCCAGAGTCATCAAAATGTGTATATGTGGAAGGTATGCCAAAATAGTACAGAAACGTCTCTGAGCCTCTCTGGCAAAGAAAAGTTTCTTGTGCCTCATAAAATCTTTATTCCACGCAGATGGAATCAGTAGCAGCTGCAATTCCTCCTGGGGGCTAGGGAGATAGGAAGCTCAAGCCACCATCTGGGAGCTTCCTATCATGTCGCCTGCTTTAGGTAACTGTCTCCATAAGTTTTCATTATCTTTGCTGTTAAAGAAATAATATATCCTCTAATTGTGGCTGTTGGCATCTTTCCATCAGTCATGTCATCGCCCATGTGACAATGATACAGTGACAGAAGGCACCCATGTCTCAGCTTATTCCCTCTCACCTGCAGCTCATTAACCGACATAGATTGTAGGTCATGGATTCCTCCCAGCTGGAGGCAACCATTAAGTTGTACTAGCCAGGCCTTGGTTCATCAGGGCTGATGAGCTTGCAAGATTACATAGGGACTAGTCCATGGAATGTTTAATGGCCTAAAGGCTACTGCAATCTTGATCGTGGTTCTCAAAGTATAATCCCCAGAGCAGCAGCACTTTATCTCCTGGAAACCATAAAAAATGCAAATTCTCAAATCCCACCCAGAATAAGTGAATCAGAAACTCTGGGAATGAGACTTGTCAAACAGTGTTTTGACAAGCCATCCAAGTGATTCTGAAGCACATTTAAGTTTGAGAATCATTGGTCTGCATATCATGGTAGAAGCCTGTTCCTAAGTTCCCCTCATGGCTTTGAAAAAAATTTTTATCTCCAGGGGCTGAGTGTAATAAAGGCACAGGACAGTACAACCAGATAGGCTGGGCAGGTCCCTGCCAGCAAAGGTCATACCTTACACACAGCCTTTCTCACCACAGCCTAATGTGGGACTCAGAGGCTGACCGTAGTTGAGGAGTCATTGTTTAAATTGGAGAGTGAGGAGCAGAGTCCCTGGAGCTCCCACCAGTCTATTAGAATTTCTGTGAGGCCTTTCTGGAACTGACCTGCAGACATAGATCCTTCTATTCTAGCAGTAAGGTCAGATAAACAAAATTAGGGGTCACGATGAGCCACTAACACACATCCTTTGCTGGTATCTGGACTTCCCACTTCCTGACCAGCCAGCACACTGGGAGAATTGAGCAGTCTCTGGGGAGCAGAGAATTACCTGCCAGCCTTTGGTCTATACTTTTGCAGCTGGAGAAAATTAAATGAAAAGGGCCAGAGGCTGCTTAGAAAGAGGAAAGATATACAGCATTTCATAATTTATCCAGACATAGTAAGAGCTAGCCTCTACTGAATGCTCACTAGCCTCCAACATTCTCTCCTGGTGCTCCCACAACAGCTTAACAACCCCGTGGGCATCAGATATCATTTTCCTCATTGTACAGTTAAGGTAACTGAAGCATTGCAAGGTTAAAGAATTTGTCCAAAGTCACACAATTAAAAAATGTTGAAACCAAGACTTGAATTCAAGTGTGTCTGACAGCAAAGCCTGCAACCCTTATGGGTCCCATTCAAAAAAAAAAAAAAATAGAAGCTCAATATACGTATTTGAGTGAGTGTGTGTATATGTAGGGAGGGATTTATACATCGTCATTCTTCACAAATAACTTTTATGGTGGCCTCTTCATAATTTTGGGGTAAACACTCCCCAGGGAGTATAAAGAAGCAATAAGTAAGATTTTGCTACCCCTGATTAGAAATGCAAATGGAAATGGTTCAGACAAGGTAGAGCAGATGACCAGCCCATGGTGATGACCAAGCAGAGTCCAGGCCTATTTGGGTGAGACAGGCAAGCAGCCTTTACATACAGAGTATGCACAGCACAAGGATGGGCCCTGGCAGAGAAGGACACCCACCTCCTTTATTAAGTCATTTAAAGTGTAATTATATTCAGCATGTAACTAGAGATAAAAGTGCCGTCCCTCCATGTGATTCTTGACAGTGATAAGGATCCTCTCTGTAATCCAAAATAATCTCTCCACCTCCAGATCCTTAATTTAATCACATCTGCCAAGTCCCTTTTGCAATTAAAGGTAATATTCACAGGTTTGGAGCATTAGGATGTGAACCTATTTGAGAACCATTATTCTGTTTACCACAGATCTTAATCTGCCATGCCTTATTTCCTCATCTGTAACATGAGTTTAGTAATATGGCACCTTCTTTGCAGGATTGTTGTTAAGTTTGAAAACTTAATACTTCTCTGGTGCTTAGAATGGTGCCTGACATCTGGTAAAAACTCAGAGTTGTGGCTATTTCTATCTGCCCATCTGAACAAATTGGTAGGATATCCTCTTTCACCCTAGATTCCCTAGGATAGTGGTTTTCAAAGTTTATTGACCATTACCCTCAATAAAAAACACACTTTATTATCATGACACAATACATCCAAAGATTTATATATTTGTACAGTGAAAATAAATGTTTCACAAACAAAACTCTACTGTGTGTAATGGATTCCAATATATTCTTTTTCAGTCCATTTCATTTTTCATGCAATGATGTAAGTTGATAGAACCCTAGTTTAGACTTCAATCCAAAGGCCAGGGGATTAAGAAGGACAAATTAGCAGTTACAAAATAGTCACAGGGGTGTATACAACAACATAGGGAATACAGTCAAGAATATTGTAATACCTATCTATGGTGCCAGGTGGATATTAGACTTATTGGGAGGATCACCTCTTAAATTATGTAATTGTCTAACAACTATGCTGTACACTTGAAACAAATATAACATTGTATGTCAACTGTAATCAAAAAAATAAAAGACTTCAACCTTGGCATCCAAATGCAATATCTTTTCTTTTTTCCACCTACCAACAACTGGCGGAAGCTGTGCAAGGCTGCAGAGGCTTTGCTGTTTCTTCTATTGGTCTTTCTTTACTGAATAAGTTGGATAAAATGAAAGGAGAGAACTGGAAAATAAGGGCCATAACTGCCATTGCAGACTTCTGCTTTCATATGTCAGCATTCAAAAGCTTATGATCATCAGGTGGCTTTTAGGAAGCTGACAAGCTTTAATTTGTCAACCTTCTTGTATTAACGCTGGGGAGCACCGAATCACCCTGTCCTCATTCATGCTGCATGACTTTGGCAAGTTGCCGCTGGTTCGTCATGCTGACAAGGCTTCTATGACAGTTTCTCTTGTCCACGCAGAACCAGAACTGGAGAGGCTGTCATTGGATTTGACAAAATGACAAGACAGCGCTGTCAATCTCCCAGATGGGTGAGGGACCGCGGTGACTGACAAAATCTAAGGGTCACTACAAATCCAATCGTTACTCTGTTCTGCGGCTGACAGCTGATGAAGCATTCCTCCTGTGCTTCAGAGCCTACACATTTTTCACCTTAACTGGCCTGAGAAATATGTAAAGGTGACTGACATGCATATGTATCTCACTTGAGATATGACAGGCCCTGCGAGGCTTTTGAAGAATCTTCCTGCTGTCACCAATGACATGGCCAGTGTGGTCATCTCTCAACCTTGCCTCTGGCTCTCAGGTCACTTGACAAGATTTGTGAGCTTCCTTGACTCAGACACCTAGGATGCTAGATCTGAGGGGCCTTAGACATCTGACCCAATACCACAAAGGGAAAAATAACACCCAAGGACCCTCACAAGTTGAGACCTAAAGGTGAACAGATATACTAATTAATGATAATCATAAACATGAGTCCCATTTGTAATTACATTATGTCACCATACTTACATCATGTAATTTCAGTCAGTCATTCTCAACCCCGGCTGCACACTAGAATCCTTTAGGAGCATATAAGAAGTATCTATGCCTGGGTCCAACTCTTGGAGATTCTGATTCCATTGGTCTGGGGTGGAGTCTGGCATTCAGTATTTTTTAATAGCTCACATGGGGTTGAGTTGCATAGCCAGGGGTAAGAAGCCCCTGTAGCCTGACTGCCTGGATTTAAATCCAGGCTCCGCTATTTACTAGCTATTGGGCAAGTTACTTAATTTTTCTGGGCCTCGGTTTCCTCATCTATAAAAATGGGAGTGATGACAATAATACCTCAAAGGATTGTTTCAAAGTTTAAATGAAAAAGTACATGATCAATAGATGTTAGCTATTACTATCATTTAAGGTTTAAAAAAAAATCTGACCAAGTAAATTTAAAAATCTAATTGGCTTTATTAAGCAATTTATGAGTCAGGCAACCATCCATCTCCAACTAGAATGGTTCTCTTCAGGACTGTACAAAATGGAAGGATTTTATGGGAAGACAGGTGGGGCAAGGAAGCAATCAACTAAAGAAAAGAAGGGATTATTCTGGGGTTAGGACATCTTTTCTTTGGGGAAAGAGAATTGAAAGAAACTGGTCTGTGGGTTTCCTGATTCTCTCTTCTCAGCGAGCCTCCCCTAGCTCTTTCAGAGAGCCAATTTTATCCAGCTGGAGAACACACTGAGGAACAGGCCAACGCCACAGGCCTAGGAGTCTGATTGGTGTGCTCTGGGGAAATGAATGTGTCTCTCTGTTGAAAATTCTTGTTAAATTCTGTTTAAATGTGTTATATCACATCATGCAAACTGTAAAAAACACTATATGAAAAATAATATAACATGGATGACCTGTCCTCAACAAATCAATTGTAGAAAAAAACAAAAAGGAGGTGAGAGAAACTGTAGATTAAAATACAAATGTAATGGGTGGGCTTTAACTGGATCCTGATTCAAAAAAAAACTAAAACACATACATACATACACTTTTAAGAAATAATCTTGAAAATGTGGATGCTGACTGGATATTTGAGAAACTAATCCTTCCTTCAAGTATATTATAGACATGTAAGCAGATATAAGGAGTTATGTCATATATATGAATTATCATAGAACACAGGTAAAGGGGTTCAGAAGTAAAACAATGAAATGCTGTGAAGGTTTTGATGAAGGAGTTTAGTGTCAGAAGAAAAGGAAAACTCCCTTTGATAGAGCATCTTCTGAGCACAATCTGAGCCAGGCCCTGCCCTGAGGCCTCTTATAATTAGCAGTGGCTCTCAAACTGTGCTTGGAGGAATGCAGGGGGCTTCCTTGGAGCCCTGCTCAAGGCCACATTGGTAGCAGAGAGGCAAGCTGAATGGTGGGACTGCTTTAACCAGAATAGTTCCGCTCTTTTGAGTCTTTTGGAAAGATATGAGCCAGAGAGATTGTGTACTGTAAAGAACCTTGGAAGTCCCAGGTCTATGGGTTTCCTGATTATCTCCTCAGCGAATTACTCCTAGCTCTTTCTGAGGGTCAACTTTGCCATTCAGAACTTTGCAGGAAGTGGAAGAAAGCTTGCTTTCCATGAGCTGAATAGAAACCAGATGCTTAAAATTCAGCTGAAGTCCCTGACTTAAGTCACACAAAGCACATTAGAGCTGCATTACTTTGCCTTATTAAAAAGGACACTGAAGCAGACCAATTTTATTGCAATAAATATCATCATTAACAAATGGCAGTCATGTGTCTACATTTGATGATGATAAATTGTTTTAACTATTTATTGGGCCAATGAGACAATTCATAGCCAAAAGCTGTGACCAGACATGTGGATCTTTATATAAAAAGTAAGGTCCTGGAATCTTCTCTCCTGATGGAGAGAAGAGACCTACTAAGGAAATTAGAATTTTGGAAACCCGAATAGGTCCTTCCAGGTTTGACCTCTGTAGCAACAATATGGCATGTGGGAGGTGGTAAAAATTTCTACCCCTACCCTCACCACCACCACCACCACTTCAGAACCCAGAACTCCTACTTCAGAGACCCAGAATCAAAGCCACCAGCCAGAAGATCTGGTGTAAAACCTGCTCCTTCAGCTAGCCAGAGCTCCTTCACTTTCATGTACCCACCCCTAGTAACTACCCCCTCTCTCCTTTCCTATTCTTTAGAACATCACCTCCACAAGATATTCCTGACAACACTAATTCCCAAAATCAATACCTGTGGTCAAATGTGTCTGGACGGAAGCTGTATATAACGCGTCCCTTTTTGGCAATCCATAACAGGACTACTCTGTACAATGGACACTACTTTGTCTCCCCAGTCTCAGTTCTTCTGGAAAGCTCTGTTCCCGCTTCTTCCCTTCATGTAGCTACTCAGGGAGCAACCATTTTGTTCCATGTGACCAACTGCACCCTTGGCTGAAGCTGATTGGCTCAAGAGTAAGCACCTGACCTAAACTTGGCCAATCACAGTCCCTTTCCAAGACTCCACCGACTAGCCATATTTGACTAGTCCTACCAGGGGTAATTGATTCAAGGTAGATCAGTTTTATTCCCTAGGGATTTGAGAAGGAAACTGAAAAGTTAGTGTTTTTTAAGAGCATGAAACTGTAAGAAATAAAGGTCTGAAACCTGTAATCACATTTTCCATCATGAGGGGAAAGAGGGTAAGGAGGCTAGGACATGAGGGGAGGAGGGGGAAGAATGAAACAGATGCCCAGTAAGGAAGGAGCAACGATGGGAGACAGAAGCTGGGAGCTTTTGAGCCCAGGTCCAAGCATGTTCGGAAGCCCACTGTGCTGTCCACCTAAATAATGTGAGACACTCCGTGTCTTGGAGATAAGCTTCTCTTTCACAACGGTAGTTTCTCCACTTCAACTAAAAGAGCTCAGAACAGCTTACTATAGTAAAGAAACCCATTTGACTTTGATCAACCCAACATTCCCAAGCATATTTGACCACTGAACCTTTTTTCATATTCACTAGTTAGCTAGTTAATTGCATTATTTCTTCTATCACCGCCCCCCCCCTTAGAATTTCTATCCCCTTTCATGAAATATCTTGTTGGAAAAGCTGTCTTATTGAGAAAAAATCCCAAAACTCAACATGGCAAAACAACAACAAAAAAAATTAAGACATATCTATGAAAGTTTATTTCATGGATGAGAACTGGAAATAGCAGACTCTGTGGTCTGTAGATTTTTATAAACTAATTTGTATCAAAAGAACTATTGACTATTTCAATTATCTGGAAATATAATCAGTTTCTCTCACTTAAGATGATGGGGGCAAGAAAAAATTCTTTTAGTTGTGAAGAGCTGCCCTAGATAAATGCTTTCTACTCACCAGAAATGTGGATAAGGGCTGTTCAATTTACTCCCAGCCTGACATCTAGAAAGGGAAGTCTGGCAAAATTTAGGCAGCCTGTGAAGAGGATGAAAGAGAATATATAGACCCTATCAATCAGTTAACAAACACTGACCAGGAAATAATATTTTTGCTCAAGGATACATATATGTATGTATGCATGTATGTATGTATACACACACATATGTGTATATATACAGGAAATTTAAAATTGGGTCTGTAAAAAGATTGATTATATAATATGCACATGAAATTTTTGTCCTAGGTATGCGGAGATAAAGTTTACCTGAGAAATCAATTGATTACAGAAAACAGAAGAAATGTTTAGCATGCATCTATTTTGTGTTCTTAATATTTTTAATTAAGAAAATAAATTTGATAATCAAGTTTTGAATGACAAACTGAAAAATCAGAAATGGAGGCTCAGATAAAAAAGAAACTGGCAGAGATAAGATAGTACAAGGAAGCCAAAAACATAACAATTAAAATCCTATTGGAGGCACCAACAAGCAAAATTCAAAATGGATTAAAATATATTCATGGTAGAGATGATTAACAAGGTAAACTCAGTAAAACTGAGGTAGGTAAAAGGAAGCACCAAGAGATAAACATAGGATTACTGGAAACATGGCAGTGTGAGAGACATCCCCAGACCTCTCCCCTTGAAACAACAATAAGCCGAACAACTAAAACTCAACAAAAGAAAAACACCCAAAATGCATACCAGCACATCTGAGCGTGAGATCTGAGCATAAGAGCTACCACAGCTCAGAAACCTGGGTGTCAGGCAGTAGACTGGGAGAAATAAAGAAGCTGCCTCTCACAGTCACCAGAGCTACCTGTGGTAGGATGGGGAGAAGAGATGGAGCAGCTAGTTCCCTGAACAGCACTGCCTGGGAGAGCTGTGAGCTTCCATGGCTGGCCAGCAGCAGGGCCCAGTCATCAGAGCAGAGGCAGAGATCGGGACAGCAGAAAAACAACAGTTGATTTTTACTGGCCACTGTTACAAAACCAAGGCTTAGCTGCAGCCCCCTACCCCAACCCAAAGAGCCCCTTGCTCCATACCCTCCAAGGCTGACCACCACAGAGACCCAAGGGAATCTGAGTAAATGCTACCAAAACTGTTACTAACACTGACAAGGACTGAAAGTGAGGGCAGCAAGAATGATTAAATATTTATCAGAAAATAAAAAGGCCCTTTTAAGCCTTTATATAAAGCAGAGATCCAAGAGGCCTAGATGCCACCTACTGGAAACCAAAAGAAAAGCGCCTTCTTTGCAGCAGGCAATAGAGACCTTTATATAATAAATCTTTTGGAACAAAAAGCAGAATACATTTCTATTAATGCCCAGGCAGAAAATAGTCTATTAAACACCATGAACAACCAAGGTGACAAGGCATCTCAGAAAGAAAGAGATAAATCTCCAGAAAATGAGCTTACAGACATAGAAATATGCAATTTAAATGACAGAGAATTCAGAATTGTACTTCTGAAAAAACTCAGTGAATTCTAAAATGAGTTGTATCAACAATTTCAGGAATTGAAAAAACACCTAGATGAGTAGAGCAAGGAGATTGAAACCCTTAAAAAGAACAGAATAGATCTTCTGGAAATAAAACACATATACGCACACACTGCAAGAGTTAAAAAACAAAATAGCAAGTTTGGGAAATAGAATTGACCAAATGGAGGAATTGGATCAGTGATATCAAAGACAGAAATCTAGAAATAAATCAGAAGGAAGAAGGAAGAAACTGAAGAATGAAAAATAGTGACAGAGAAATTCAAGAACAAGTTGATATCATCAGGAGAGGAAATATAAGAATAATGGGCATTATCAAAGGTGAGGAAAAGGAATGGGGATTAGAAAGCATTTTCAAACAAATAGTGGACAAGAATTTCTCAAATCTAAGGAATAAACTGGAGCTTGTAATTCAAAAAGTCAATAGAACTCTCAATTCTCTCAACCCAAAAGGCCTTTATTAAGACACATTGTATTAAAATTATCAATGACAATGGCAGAATTCTCAGGGCAGCCAGGGACAAAAAGAATAGTAACTTATAAAGGAAAACCCATTAGATTATCCTCAGACTTCTCAGGGTAAACCTTACAAGCCAGAAAGGAATGGAATCAAATATTCAAACTATTAAGTGAAAGGAATTGCAAGCCTAGAATAATGTATCTAGCTAATCTCTCCTTTAGATATGAAGAAAAATAAAGATCTTTCCAGACATACAAAAAAAATGAGAGTATTATTCACTCATTTAGAGGCCTGCACTATAGGAAATACTGAAAGAGGTAAGCTATCTGAAACAAAATGACAAAAAAAAAAATACATTAGGAGTAAAGTGACCAGCAGGCAAACAGAAGCAGAGAAGTGCAACCCTTACTAAGAACAGGGTATTATAAGCTTAAATAATAAGAAGGGAATTGCTACAGCAAGACAGTAATAAAACGTTCAGCATATATAGGGACAAATAGAGACAACAAGGACTGAAAAACAGAGGATTCCATGATCCAAATTTGCAAAAGAGAATAGAGATAAGGCATGCATATTCGTAATTGTAACCACACTCCAAAGATTCAGAACTGAAGTATATAACATATAACAAGAAGAACCAGAAGGAAAAAACACAGAAACCAACCAAAATAAAGAAAACAGAAGCACAAGGACCAGGAAGCAATGAAAACATCAAGCTACCAAAAAGCAAAAGAAAACATGGTCATAAGAAGACCTCATATTTCAGTAATCACCCTAAATGTAAATGGACTGAACTCACCAATAAAAAGGCACAGAGTTGCAGAATGGAACAAAAAACAAAACCCAACTCTATGCTGCCTTCAAAAGACACATCTCAGCTCCAAATACAAATATAGACTCAAAGTGAAAGGGTGGAAAATGATATTTCATGCAAATGGTGCTCAGAGAAAAGCAAGAGTAGTGGTACTAATATCAGATGAAATAGACTTCAAAATAAAAAAGGTAAAGAAAGATACTGAGGGACTCTTAATAATGAAAAAGAGAATCATGCACCAAGAAGACATAACACTTATTAATATCTATGCTCCCAATAAGGGAGCCCCAAAATATGGAAAGCAGTTACTAACAGACATAAAGGAAGAAACAGACCAAAACACTGTCATAGTAGGGGACCTAAACACACCACTGTTGGATATGAACAGATCATTCAAACAGAAAATCAGTAAATAAATAACATCCTTAAATAATACATTAGACCAGCTGGACATAATTGACATTTACAGAGCCTTCTATCTCAAAACAGTGGCTTATACATTCTACTCTAGTACACATGGAACATTCTCAAGGATCAACCACATACTGGGGCACAGAGATAGCCTCAACAAATATAAGTGGGTGGAAATTATACCAACCATATTCTCTGATCATAATGCTTTGAAACTAGAGATCAATTGCAAAAATAAAGCAGGAAGAACCACAAATACATGGCGATTAAACAACATGCTATTGAAGAATAACTGAGTCAAGGAAGATATAAAATGAGAGATCAAGAGATACATAGAAACAAATGATAATGATATTACAACATATTAAAACTTCTGGGACATGGCAAAAGTGATCATAAGAGGAAAGTTTATATCATTACAAGCCTATCTCCAAAAATAAGAAGAGCTCAAATAAACAACCTAAACTTCATCTTAAAAACTAGAAAAGAAAGAACAAATAAAGTCAAAAGTCAGCAGAAGGAAAGAAGTTGTCAAAATTAGAGCATAAATAAATGAAATTGAAAACAAAACAAACAAACAAAAACAATAGAAAAATAAATGCAATGAAGAGTTGGTTCTTTGAGAAGGTTAATAAAATTGACAAATGCCTGGCTAGACTCACTAAAAAAAAAAAAAAAAAAGAGGAAAAAAGGACATAAATAAACAAAATCAGGTGTGAAAGAGGGGAAATTATGACTGGCATCGCAGAAATATGAAGGATCATACAAGAATACTATAAAAAGTATATAACACCAAATTTAATAAATCTAGAAGAGATGCACCAGTACTTAGAAAAATACAACCTTCCTAGATTGAATTGAGAACTGGAAAATCTAAATAGACCTATCAGCAGTATGGAAATTGAAACAATCATCAAAAACTTACCAAAAAGTACAAGTCCAGGACAGTTGGCTTCACCAGTAAATTCCACTAAACATTCAAAGAACATTTAATACTTATTCTTTTCAAACTCTTCCAAAAAATCAAAGAGGAGGCAATACCTCCCAATTCATTTTATGAGGCCAATATTACCTTGATACCAAAACCTGATAAAGATAACACAAAAAAAGAAAACTACAGACCAGTATCTCTCATGAACACAGATACAAAAGTCCTAAATAAGATGCTAGTGAACCAAATACAGCAACATGTTAAAAAGATAATACAACATAATCAAGTGCTTCATTCCAGAGGCACAGGGATGGTTCAACATACGCAAATTGATTAATGTGATACACCACATAAACAAATTAAAAAATAAGGATCACATGATCACATGCAGATCACATGCAGGAAAAGCTTCGACGAGAAATCCATTTATGATCAAAATAAATAACAAATCAGTATAGAAGGAGAGTACCTTAACATAATAAAGACCATATATGACAAATCCTCAACCAATGTTATATTTAATGATGAAAAACAAAAAAATCTTCCTTCTAAGATATGGAACAAGGTAAGGCTATCCACTATCACCACTGTTATTCAATATAACATTGGAGGATCTAGTGAGCTCAGACAAAAGAAAGATAGAAAGTCATCCAAACAGGAAACAAAAAAGTCAAACTCACTATTTACAGATAGCATGATTTTCTATATAGAAACCTTTAAAGACTCCACAAGAACACTACTAGAAACAATAAGCAAATACAATAAAGTCTCTGGATACAAACTCAACATTCAAAAATCCATAGCATTCCTATACTCTAATAATGAAGTGTCAGAAACAAGAAGTAGAAAAAATAATTCTTTTTGCAATTGCAATAAAAAGAATAAAATACCTAGGAATAAATTTATGAAACATGTGAAGGACCTATATAATAAAAACTATAAGACCCTATTAAAAGAAATCAAAGAAGATACAAAGAAATGGAAAGATATTCCATGTTCTTGGATTGGAAGAATCAACAGTTAAAATGACCACATTACTTAAAGCATTATACAGATTTATGCAATCCCTGTCAAAATCCCATTGCATTTTTTAAAGAAATAGAACAATAAATCATCAGATTTGCATGGAAACACAAAAGACTCCAAATAGCAAAAGTCATCCTCAGAAAAAAGATTGAGGCTCTAGGAATCATTCTTTTCAACTTCAATTTATACTACAAAGGGACAGTAATCAAAACAGTATGGTATTGGCAGCAAAACAGACACACTGACCAGTGGAATAGAATTGAGAGTCCAGAAGTAAACCCATATTTATATGGGCAAATAATTTTTGACAAAAAGCCAAAAACATACAGTAGAGAAAGGAAAGCCTCTTTCATAAATGGTGCTGGGAAAACCAGAAAGCCACCTGCTAAAGAATGAAACTAGACTATTGTCTATCATCACACACCAAAAATTAACTTAAAGTGGATTAAAAACCTGACTATAATACCTGAAACAATAAAAAGCATAGAAGAAAAGATAGGAACTAATCTCAAGGACCTTGTACTTAAAGAGGATTTTATGAATTTGACTTCAAAAGCAAGGGAAGTAAAGCTAATATAAATGAATGGGACCACATCAAACTAAAAAGCTTCTGATCAGCAAAAGAAACCATCAACAAGGTAAATAAACAACATCTGAATGGGAAATATGTATTTGCAAGCAATGCCTCCAATAAGGGCCTAATATCCAAAATACACAAAGAAATTATTCGACTCAAGAACAACAACAACAACAACAAATGATACAATCAAAAAATAGGCAGAGGACCTGAACAGACACTTCTCCCTAGAGGAAATACAAATGGCCAACAAATATTTGAAAAGAAGCTCAATATCACTAGCTATTAGAGAAATGCAAATCAAAACCACAATGAGATACCATCTCACACCTTGTTAGAATGGCTTTAATCAACAGGACAAGTAATAACAAATGCTGGAGAGGATGCGGAGAAAAAGGAACCCTCTTAACACTGCTGGTGGGGCTGCAAATTGGTACAGCCACTTTGGAAAACAGTATGGAGGATCCTCATAAAATGAAGAATTGATCTACCATATGACCCAGCAATCCCTCTACAGGGTATTTACCCCCAAAGACTTGAAAACCCACATCTGAAAAGATATTTGCACACTGATATTCATAGCAGCATTATTCACAATGGCCAGGACATGGAAGCAACCAAAGCGTTCTATGATAGATGATTAAATAAAGAAGATGTGGTACATATATATAATAGAATGTTACTCAGCCATAAGAAGAGATGAAATACTGCCATTTGCAATAAAACTTGGATGGCCCTCAAGATAATCATGCTAAGCAAAATAAGCCAGAGAGAAAAAGTTGAAAATCACATGATATCACTTATATGTAGGATAGAAACCTAAAAGCAACAGATGAACAGTACAAACAAACAGAGACTCATGGACATGAACTATAAACCAGTTGTTACCAGAGTAGGGGATGAGGGAAGAGGCAGTAGGTAGATGGTTAAAGGGGGTCAAATATAGACAGGAGAAGGGTGAAGTGGGTAAAGGGAATCAAATATATGGTAGTTGAAGGAAACTGAACTTTTGGTGATAAACACACATTAGGATATACAGATGTCAAATTATAATATATACCTGAAAATATTAATATTGTATTAACCAATGTTACCACAATACACTTAATTAAAAATTAAATTAAATTAAAAAGATATAAATATAATAAGAGAAGATAATAAACATGTAGGCTAGAAATCTGATATCTAATCTTTAGATTAGCAATATTCCTAAAGAAGAAACCAGAATAAGTGAGGAGGGGGAGCAAAAATCAATGATGTTGAGGGAGACAATTTTCCCATGCTTGAAAAAAACATCTGAGCATACAAATCAAAGGTACTCACTTTTAAGTAAAGTTATGAAAAGAGATAAATTAGACATATGTTAGTGACATTTTTTGATATCAAAGTTACAGGAAAAATGCCACTAACCTAAGCAAAAAATGAAATATAATGACAGATCACTTAACAAAGGAATCAAAATTCAACTGACTCAGATTCTACCAAGATAAATATAGGAGGGAAGGAAAAATAAGCAATGTGTGTAGAGTGTTAAGAGGGAATTCTGTGATTCAAGAATTCTTTGGCTAGCCTGGATGCTACTCATGTGTGAATGTAAAAAAAAAAAAATAGTGTGAGATAGGTAATGCCATAGAAACTTCTGTTTCTGATGCGCTCCTCTTGAAAACCTCAACTAAAGATATAATCCCTCAATTTAGCAAACAAAACAAAACAAAAGACTCAAGCCTTGAAAAGTTATGAAATGAAGCATCGCCACTATTAACCAGAGAGCATCTAAATAATTGACATAAATATAGCAACTAAATGAATGTCCAAACCTATAAGAGTTCCTGAAACACAGATTATATGTTGTAAAAAAGGTCAGTATGAATAAACAACACGTTCTACAATGCACCCCAGATGATATAGACATGGCCTAGGAAGTTGAGTGGGGAGAGCTAAAACACATCATGAATTCCTCATTTCAAAAATGGGAGTCAAAAGTTCTTGTATAATTCTTGAATTTATTTATTATAGGAAATGTACTAACAAAGATATTTTTGAAAAGTGTAAAGTTAACCCCTTAGTAGAACTAGATATTGGCTGCTACTATTGACTGTCATGAGACAATTAAAGCAAAGAAAACCTGGTCCATAAGGCAGGGTAACAAAATGTCAATGAGTAAATGCATGAAGTAATAACATAAAAGTGAAATCAAACATGTTAGTTAAGATAATAAGCAAAAATGAGTTCAATTTTCCAATAAAAAAGTAGAAATCTAGTTTACTTAGCATAATGCTGAAGGTCCCCACGTGTTTAAAAATGTGTGCATAAACAATCTTCCAATATATCTTTTCTTTCCAGATTATATCATAGTCCAGAATATGTATTTCTATATTATATTATTTTTATAATTATCTATTTATTATGATTCTTATTTATCAAAGATACAGATGTGTGTATAAAATATACATAAGTATGTTTTAAAGAAAAAGATTGTTTTACTCATTAAACTCCCAAGTAACCACTTTTCCAGAAGAAAAAATATATACATTGTCAATATTAAAAATTTCATAAATGTTTATATGTCAGAAATAAAGCAGGGGCAGCCTATATGCACTGTACATAAATAAAATGTATTTTAAATACCTTGTAATTTTCTAGTCAACCAGTCTTTATGGCTGCTGAGCTTTATGCTAATCTCCAGCCTTCCAGCTCCTTCTCCAAGTGCCCAACTGCTTGAAGGTAGGTGACTTCACATTCCAGGTTTTCAATATCATGTCTCTCTAGGTTACCTTAGGGCTCTCTAGGACCCATAGGGCTCTTCTTCCTGAGGTCTGGAAATTTGGAAGGTATATTCCAATTTAACGATTCTACCCCACTCATGACTGAGGTAAAACAACCCAGCAGCTTAGTGTGAGTAGAGAGATACAGCATGATTTCTTTTTCTCCAAATTTCTCTTCAGCTAATGGAACCCACCTGAATTGTCCTTTGTCATCTGTCAGCTGCCAGGCTTCCAGTGTGCAAATCTAGCATACACGCTCTGAAACTACTGCTATTCCACCTTCATGGATTTATTACAGAGTTTCCCCAAAAAGAAAAACTATTTCTGTTTACGTTGAACTTCCTAAGAAAATTAAAGATATATAAATTTTGGTCTGGAGTTTGAAAAAATGAAAGAATTAAGAGGACATATAATTGCTGTCCTTGAAATGCTGTGTCATCCATCAGTGGGACTCCTGGCATCAAAACGTGAGAAAATGCAGACAAAACACCAGGTGGTATGCAAACATACTCGTCAAATTCACAGATCCATAAAAAGCTATTCCTGCAGTTTATCTGCCCCAAGTGGATTGGATACTAGCAGAGACATGAAAAGTTTGTTGAGTTTATAATTTTCATTTATCAAATTGAAGAAGAGGAGAAACACTGGGAAAATAAAATAAAAAGAAGAAACTGGAATATCAGTGCTGGAAAGTTGCTGAGAGATTTCATCTAACACCTCCTTTGACAGATGAAGAGGCTGAAGTCTGAATAAGTAACTTCACTCACCCCAAGTCTTTTAAAAAAATGTGGATATGATTAATAACAGACACAAGGAAAAGGAAATGGGGAAATTGACCAAAGCCCAGTCTCAAGGACTGTCTCTCCCTAACTGTAGTGTGAACCACAGTGGTCATGGGGCGAAATAGACAGAGGTGCCAAGTTTTATTCCAGAACACATCACTTTATAACCTGCCAATGACATGGTCTCTTACCTTGTTTTGACTTTTATCCCAATTATTGTGGCTACATAACAACCCACCCAAAAATGTAAAGGCTTAAAACAATGATCGTTTATTTTG
Organism: Cynopterus sphinx; assembly: GCA_030015415.1. Classification (NCBI taxonomy): domain Eukaryota; kingdom Metazoa; phylum Chordata; class Mammalia; order Chiroptera; family Pteropodidae; genus Cynopterus; species Cynopterus sphinx. The sequence goes on along the minus strand of CM057379.1, from coordinate 83,799,311 downwards.
CTGGTAGACTTGCAATTTGGACAGGATTCAGTGGGGATAATTCATCTTCACTTTATGATATCTGGGGCACAGCTGGTAAACCCCAGCGACTGGAGGCTCTGACGTTGCATTCATTTGTCCGTTGTTGATGCTAGCTATTGACTCATTCCTCAGATGGAGCACATCTACGTGGTCTCTCTTGGTGGGCTGGGCTTCCTTGCTACATGGTGGCTGGGATACAAGAGTGAACATCCCAACAGAACCACAAGGAAACTATTGCTTTTTATGACCTAGCATCAAAAGTCACATGTGCCACTTCTTCCTTAGTAACAGGTGACCCAGGTTCCATTAGAGGGAGAATAGACCTCACTTCTCAGTGAAAGATGTTACGTTGTAAAGAGAACATGTGGAATGACAGATTTTATGATGCCATCTTTGAATTATATTCTGCCACAGCTTGAGACCTTCCTCTGAGGACTGGGTGGGGAGAGAAATCTGCACTTTTTTAAGCTAATTTGAGATTTTAGGGTCTGAGACTAGGGCAGAGGGAGGGTTGAAAGAGCATAATCAAATGTCATAATTCATATTTGGAAAACACAAAAACGTTTTCACAACACAAACCAGAAAGTAAAACTTAATAAAATCTTCTTGATTAGTAGGAATACACAGACAACACTTTGGCTCCCAGGAGGCCATATCAGAATGGAAGATCTAAGACTTTTATGTTTTAAAAAGGGAGAGAGCATGGATTTAAAAGTGTGAAATTTACTGACTGAAGACCATCTTGCAGTCTTCCAAGAAAGCTAGTATATTTATCCTGACTAGTTATATACCCTTCAGTAAAAATGGGTTTCTCATGTATTTTTATAAAATATTTAAGTAAACATGACAAAACATGCCAAGACCTTGAATTTTGGGGTGGGAGAGACAATGCTGAAAAAAGAAATTGGAATAATAACAAAAAATAGAACTCTCTCATTATTTTTCCCAGGGCCAGGTCTGCCTATAAAGGACACTAGTCCTAGTTGGGCCCTTGCCACTATTTCTTATGCTATTATCCAGTCCTTCTAGAATGTTCTGAGAATGTCCAGAGTCAGAAAAAAAGTTTGAGGGGCCTTTATGGATGATACACATGCCACTTTGCGTCCTCAGGGCCACAGTGGTTATTACTAACTCACTTGCACCCTTTCTGCTGATTCCAGACAATTTCAGGATCCTTCTCAGCAGTGTTCCTGGCAGCCACCATGTTGTATCTCTGATATAATGTAGTAATTCTCAAACTTTGGCTTCAGGACTCCTCTGCATTCTTAAAAATTATTAAGGACTTTGTGATGGTTAGAATAATGGTGAAGCCATTAGCCTGGAGGGCAGTACCACAAACCACAGAGGATTATTCCCAAGGTTCAGGAGAGTTGAAACAGGCTAGAGTTTGCTCCAGCTGGATTTCAAAATTGTTTAGGACCAGAATTTTTATTTTCCTTTCATTTTCTTCCTTTTGGAACCAGAATGTCTATGCCTGTCCCACCATCATATTTTGGAAGCAGATATCTTGTTTCCTAGTTTCATTGTCCACAGGTAAAAAGGGATTGAGCTCCAGGATGGCTAATACCCAGAGTCTCACCTGTACCTGATTCAGATGGTGAGATTTGAGACTTTTGGAGCTGATGCGATTTTAGACTTTGAATTGATGCTCTAATGGGTTAAGATTCTAGGAACCTTGGGTGAGGTGAATATATTTTGCATGTGAGACAAAAACAAATCTTTAGAGCCAGAGGGTACTATGGTAGGCAGAATAATGGCCCTTTAAAGAGGTCCACACTTTTACCCCAGGTCCTGTGAATATGTTACTTTACATGGTAAATGAAATTTTCCAGTGTTATTAAGGGTACAGATCTTGAAATGAGGTGATTACTCCAGATTATCTGGGTGGGCCCAATCTAATCACATGAATCCTTAAAAGTAGAGAACCCTTTCCAGTTGGGGTCAGAGAAAGATACATGGCTATGGAAGAATGGTCAGAGACAGGCAACATTTCTAGCTTTGGGGGAAGGCAGCCATGAACGAAGGAATGTGGGTGGCCTCTAGAAAATAAAAAGGCAAGGAAACAGCTTCCCAGACTTGGGACTAATATAGATTTCTAACCTATAGAACTATAAAATAACAAATTTGTGTAGTTTTTAAGACACTAAATTTGTAGTTGTCTGTTAAAACAGCAATAGAAAAAAATATAACACAGACTAGAGGTCTTCTGTATCTATTGATATTTACCATAGTAGAAATTATACTCAGAATATTTTAAAATTTTATTTAAAATAAAAATAATAAACCAGCTATGTATCAACACTAATGACATAGTCATGAAAAATACACTTATTTTCTTAAAAAAATATAGTGAGAAGAATGGCGTTTTTTAGATTTTTATAAATCTCTGTATTATCTGGCTTAATAAAAGAAAGCTGGATTCTCATACCTGCTTCTGTATTCAGTCTAGAGATATGTTATTTTGGCTGAAGCATGCTTTAGCTTCACACGAACATGAGGTTGGAAAAGGGAGGGCATTTCAATAGCTTTTGCAGATAATTGTGGATATTCTTTTTGGATACGACACCAAAATGCAGCAAGAGGTTGTTTTTAAAAGGTCACATTCACCGTGGTATCTGAAACATGAGAATGAACTTGTAATACTCTCTTACTTTAAAAACCATTGATGTATCTTGCACTTTGAGTGGATCTTTTTTTGGAACAGGAGTTTGTTAATATCATGCTTCACTCATTTAGAACAGGGGTCCCCGACCCTTGGGCTCCAGACTGGTGCCAGTCCATAGCCTGTTAGCAACTGGGCAGCATAGCAGGAGGTGAGCAGGGGGTGAGCAAGCAAAGCTTCATCTATGTTTGCAGGCATTCCCCAATACTAGATCACTGCCTCAGCTCCACCTCAGACTATTAGATTCTCATAGGAGTACCGGTCTCTAGTGCCAGAAAGATTTAGAAGCAATAATTGATTGATTGATTGATTGATGGATGGATGGATGGATGTTTAAGCCTATAGTACCTGGTATTTCTAGGTGGTCTCCCATCCAAGTACTAACCAGGCCCGACCCTGGTTATCAGACGAGATCAGGCATGTTTAGGGTTGAATGGCTATAGACAGGGACCACTAATTCAGATGTTAGCACACTAAGTTATGCAGGTCTTTCTAAATGTTGACACACTTTATAAAATTACACGATATCAAAAAAATCATATTAGTTAATGTCACCTCCAATTTCATCAGAAAAGTCCAACCCACAATATTGGGAAATTATCAAGTGACAATGTCAGATAAAGTTTCTCAAAATTTTAATAGTCACTTAAGAGCTTGAATTTTATTATTTATAACAAATTGTGTGAGTTGTTTTGCTTGAAGTGACAGCCTCACTTTGTTTATTTTTGCGAAAATGTGTGCCATAGCTTCTCTGTCAACTGTTCTTTCAAGCAAAAATGGTATTCTGTGAAAAAAAAAAAAGAAAAAGAGGTAGTTAATTCAGTTTACAACTCGAACAATCATACAGGTATTTTTTCACAAGGCATCCACTGTACTTTAGTGTATGTACTGTCCATCTGGTCATTAGGAATAGTAGAAAAAGGTGTGGTCAAGGGTTGAGAGTTAAGAAAAGTATTAATTTTTACTGCTTAATCAAGGACATTCTTAAATGGCACTAGCTTTTTTTTTTTTCTATTGATAAATTGCAAGTGCATGGGTAAAAAATGAGATGAGACAAGTGGTTTGATCCCACCACCAAGCCACCATTGTTTTTGCAACATCAATGCAAATGGCAGCTCAGCAACAATGGCAAATAAATAATAACAATGTGAAAATAGTTTTGTCCTCATGGACATCCTGAAAGCGTCTTGGGTACCCTCAGGGTTATATGGACAACCCTTTGAGAACCTCAGATCTAGTACACCATTTTGCATTTTTAAGATGAAGCAACTGAGGCCCAGAGAGGGAATGACTAACTCCAGGCTTCAGCATTTTCTGATCACATGTCACAAGTTGGCTTTTTCAGGAAGCAGATTCTGAGATGTAGTTTAGTATATAGGATATTTGTTAAGGAGTTCCCCTTCCATACCTGGGGCAAGGAAGGAAGCAAAGGCATCTGAGGAGGAGTTTAGCTGCTATCAGGCTCATTGACATCCTCGGTGGACCATCTGAAGCTGGAATGACTTTTCAGAATTGTCCTGAGTAGGATGGAGATGGTTTGGCCCTTATAGTTCCATACTGATCAGTCACTGGGTGGGGGTCTCCCAGAGGGTGTGACTTTGGCCTCAGAGGCTCTCCTCATCAAGGCAGTCCCCAAAGGGACTGCTGGCTCCCCCCAGAAGCTAGGCAACAAGCTCTTCACTGAAAGGGGTCACCACAGTGTGACAACTAGGCAGTGAATTTCCCTCTCTGAGCCATGCTTTCCTCATCAAACATTGTTTCCCAGGGTATTTTAAGGTTAAATAAGCTGTCACAAGAAAGTCTAACATGGGGTTCATTATCTGTAGATTCTGGCTTCCTTATGTCCTTCGTGGTTACACAGTGGGATTGTGACCAACAGGTCTTCAGACTAGGTCTCCTGCCTGTCAGCCACTTTATTTTTTCTTTGCCCTGTGCACAATGCCCTGATTAATGAGACAAAAAAGTCTCTGTGCTCCAGACAGACTTACTGTTAAGGGCTTCTCACTGAATGTTTCTTTGCACTGAAAATATTCTGCCCTCAAAATCGTCTTGTGAACAGATCCACAGACACAGAGGCTTAAGGATTTCACTTGACTCCACTTCAAAGCCATTTCCTGCTTCCAAAGTGTCCCTGGGTTCCCTAGGACCTGCATAAATATTCGATTTCCTTTCACAAAAGCCTCTGAGAATGACTTATTACTCAACACAATAGGTGACTTAATCTTAGGTCATGGTTAAGTGACTGTACCACTTGGCAACACAAGACAGAGCGCATAATCTCCCAGGAGGCTTGAATCAGATAAGAGGCTGATGGTGGCTGTGTTCAGCTCCACACTCTCAGGCCTCTGGTGTCAAGTGAACATGGCTGTTTCCAGTCCTCACTCCCTAGTTCACACCCTCAAGTCATCTTGCACAGCCACCAGATCAACTTCCTAAGATAATCCCAGAGGTCATTACACCACTGAAACTGTCTGCATCTCCTTATAGTCCACTGCATTGTGTTAAAACTCCTGCACCTTCTCAAGGCCCTCCATTGCTAACCTCTAACACATACATTCTGTTCCAAAAGCTGGCTCTGGACTCTTTGTTCAAATTATATGCACCATACTAGTTGAGACTTAATTACACACCATCGTAGATGTTCACTTTTGTCTCGTGTTATGATCAACTCAGCAATTTACTGAGGTGCTGGTGTCACACTGTTCCAAGCTTTGGTCTGAGCGGGTGACACAAAGATAAGACGAGCAACCCCTCTGTCCTAAAGGAGCTGCCATTGGAGCCTCACACATAGCAGCCATGCTCCACAACAGGATGTCACTCTTTTCAGAAGAGATCTCCTAACTGCTGGCCTAAGGAGGCAGCTCTGGGCAGTGAGTGACCCCAGCTTTAGAGCCCAGACAATCTACGCCTTCCTCAAACTACTCACTGTCCAGCTGGCCTTCAACAGGTCTAAACTCCTTCCAGTTTTAGCACTGAAAGGTAGGTATCTCCTTTACCTATAGATAAATTCACAACTGAATACAGAGGTAAATAATAAATATACCATGTGCCAGGCACTATGCTGAGTACATTAAATGGATTAACAGATAACCCTCTTAACTCTCTAAAGTAGGTACTCCTATTAACCTCATTTATAGATGAGGAAACTGAGCCTTGGAAAACTAATGACGAACTCAAGATCATACAACTACTAAACAGAAGTGCCAAGAGTCGAACTTAGGTGAGTCTTGAGAAACCCAGCTCTCAAGAATATTTTTGTACTTAGAATAGCAGGTAATGTTTGTGAACATAATGTGTTTGAGCACTGTGCCAAGTGTATTACTTGGATTATCTCAATCTCCTAAAACCCTATGAGAGAGGGTTACTATACCCATTTTACAGATAAGAAATTGAATCTTGGAGTTGACCTTGTACAAGGTCTCCCAGCTGAGTGGATGTGAACCCTAGGTCCCATAAGGCCAGAGACACACTTAATTCATATGCTACAACACTGTCACCCCAGCTACCCAGAAATCAGATACTGGCATAGCTGCCTCCTCTAGTAGAAAATGACCTGTGACTCAGGGTAAGTTCATGACTGGTGGCAGGATATGAACTGGCTCCCACATATACCTTCTGCATTCATGGAAAATGACCGCTTTGCTCTAATTAGAGTCTATGTCTGTGGCTGGTGGACCATCTGGCCACAGAGCTCCAGACAGAGCCAAAGGATGGTGTCCACAAAGACCTGTACTATGAACTAAATATGTGTGCCCCCGCGAAGGGATATGTTGAAATCTCAATGCCCCATATATAGGTATTAGGAGGTGGGGCCTTTGGGAAGGGCTTAGGTCGTGAGAGTAGAGCCTTTATCAATGGGATCAGAGCTATTATGAAAGAGACCCTACAGAGCTCCCTGTCTCTTCTGCCATGTGAGGATGCAATAAGAAATCTGAGACCTGGAAGATAGCCCTTGCCCATCCAGGCTGGCACCCTGACCTTGGACTTCCAGCTCCAGAGCTATAAGAAACAGATTTCTGTTGTTTAGCAACCACCCAGACTGTGGTGTTTTAATGTAAACACCAGACTAAGACATCCTGGCTGAGAATTTGCAAGCTCCCTCCACCTTCCAAACCCCATACCTCTCAGGACCTTAGGTTCAGAAAGACCTCGAGGCACAACCCTAGGGCATTAGACTTTTGTCGTGCAAGTATAGGCTTGAAGTTCCTCCTCAAAAGGAAGTTCTGTTTTAAGAGTCCTTAGGCAAACCCCTTCCCTCTTCGGGCCCCTGTTTCTCTGTTCGTGAAATGAGAGTTAAATGAGCATGTACCTGAAGGGCTTGTCCTTTCTAGAAGCTTGGCAAATGGTAGTTATAATTATTCACAATTGTTATGGGCTCTGTGCTTGTGCTGGGCTATCTGGACAATTCCTTTAGTTTCCTCTGGAACACATGGATCAACACTGGGGAGGACCCCAGTGGATCCAGTCCCTTCCATCAAGACTGAGCTCCTCCACACTGCCCTCTCCTTCATCATCTGTACCTTAAGATTGAATTTCTATTTAGAAAGAGCAAACTTCCCCTCCCATTCATTTCTGGGGCAGGATTTTGGGTTCTCATCTGGGTGTAATTAATGTGTTAAGTCCAGGTAGGGATGATTGTTCTGCTACTGTTTTCCTACATACCTCATTTATCCTAATGGAGAACTAATATGGTATTTATCTCAATTAGCTTTCCACAGCCCCTCTCAAGCAGAGGCAATGGGTTGGGCAAAAGCAGGTGGCAGGATCCATGCTGAGGGATGGACCCCACAGATGTCCTAGGAGGCTGATGGGGCAAGAAGGAGGCCCAGGTCAGGCATGAAGTCCTGATGAGAGCTGCTTAAGAACTTCACTTAGAAGACCCCAGGGCTTCATTACATTAACCATATTACCTCAAGGTCCTTCCTTCCTTAGGAGAAATGCATTTCTCAGCAAATTATTCTACAACCAGTATTTCACAAAATTGTATTTTAATACCAGAAACCTTGCAAGCAGAGCAGAGAACAGTGATGCACACTTGCGGTCCATGTAGCTTCAGTGCGAGTTTCTGGTTTTGTACTGCGGAAATGGGAAAGGAGTGGATTGCTTTGAGAGGAGGAGGAATAAAGGGTATTTTTCTCCTCTTGAAATGCACACACATATTATTGCTTCCCTCCCCCCATAATCATTCCAAGCAAAGCCTCATTACTAAAAAAAAGAAAAATAAAAAGGGAGCATTCTAACAATAGTCCATAATTACTTCACAAATGGTTCTGTGGAGTAATTATTCCATTAGTCCAAGTGATTTCTACTTCAAAGATTTCTCTCTCTCTCTCCTTGGTGCCATCCATCTGGGTTAGGGAATCAGAGGGAGCTCCTGGGGACATGAGTGATAGGGACCCAGGCTGTATGCACAGAATTTAGAGGTGCCCTTCTCAGTGTATTTATTGTCAAACCAACCATTCCTGCAAATGACACCTCCCAGCAGGGAGGCAGGACACTAAAGCAGTTTCCTAGGAAAAGAGATTAAAACTGACGTTAGGAAAAAGAGTATTTTGGCAGTTATCTCTAAGGATTTCTGGTCACACTAGATAGAGAAGGAGAACTTTGAGCCTTCTATAGCTTTACTCATCAGTTTAGAATGACAGGCTGTGGCCATTTGAAGGTTGCTCCACCCATAGGTAATGTATACAAGTGAAAAAAAAAAATCTGTAGTTTTCTGCCTTTAAAAATATAGGAAGAAGGGGGAGGAAAAAAAATTCGTAGACAGAGGCTCTGTTCATCACTCTGGCAACCAAATCAAAGTTGTGAAAGTAATAAGGAGCAACAGCAAGGAAAAATTGCCTAGGATCTAGATGGGCAAGCCATACAATGAGGGAGAAGTCCAGGAAATCACCTTGCAATGGCAGAAGGTATGATGGGGTGAGGACTCGGGACTGCCTGTCTTGAGTGCCTGAGTGAGACGGAGCCTGAGGCAGCGCAACAGCAGAAGCCTCTTAAAGGGGCCGTGTCCATGAGCAAATTTTCACAGTGACGGACCTGCTTGCTCTGAGCACCAGTGCTGATCTGGCTGTGCACAGGGGGCACCAGGGACTTACAGGGAGACATTGTCAGAGTGAAGGCTGAGAGGAGACTCGCTCTGTACAGAAATGCTGGCAGAATCCATTGTTCCTTGTTGAGCCCTCCCCACTACCAGTATACAAACACAGCACCTCCATAGCCATGACATCATCAAACTGGATAATAGAGGTTGCTCCGCCCAGATGATTCTCTGAAACCCTGCCTAACCCAACTCTTGGCCCCACCCAAGCCACATTCAAGCATATCCTCACCCAGTCAAGTGTTCCTTGCTGAGCAGTGCCAAGACTCACACTGTAAGCAGCTGGCCTCAGTTTCTGGTATGACCTTTAGAGGCAACTATAAGCACAGCATCTGTGGATTGCTTCTTGAATCTTAACAGTCAGCCCCACAGGGGTACAGGCTGGGGCTAAGTTTGACCTGCAGCTGAATCCCTCTCAGGACTGTACCACTGGACACCTACTTCACAAATCCACACTAATAAGACCGGGAGACTTAAAAGCTTTGCTTGGGACCTAGAAACAGGCATGGAAAGGCAGCCAAAATGGGAAGACAAAGAAGCAGAAACCATATGAGAGAACAAAACAGAGATCCAGATATAATGGAGACAAGTAATCTAACAGATGCAGAGTTTAAAACACTAGCTATAAAGATACTCAATGATCTTTTGAGAAGTATGGAGAACTCCAACAAAGAGATAAAAAAACATAAAAATGAAAATGGAAATTATAAAAGGGAACAAGAACACATTATCTAAGATGAGAAGTATATTAAATGGAAACATAACAAAGGAATAAACAAAGTGAATAAAGAAAAGGATCAAACACCCTATCTAAAGGATGGAAAAGCCAAGGACACTCAATCAGAATGACAAGAAAAAGATGCCAAGACTATAAAAATAATTTAAGGAGCATGTGGAACATTATAAGGGTCCAAATATTCATCTGATCAGTGTACCTGAAGAAAATCAAGATATTGAACAGCTGTTTGAAGAAATAATGATGGAAAACCCCAGGAAGCTCAGAGAATTTCAAAAATCAGGGATCCAAAGAGGCCTATACCAAGACACATCATAATTAAAATGCCAAAGGTTAAATACAAAGAAAAATATTAAAAGTAGTGAGAAAAACAGATCGTTATTTATAAGGGAACACCCATTAAACTGGCAGCTGATTTCTCAAAAGAAACTATACAGAACAGAGGGTTTGGCAAAAAATATTTGACAGGATGAAGACTCAGGATCTACAACCAAGAATAATTTATCCAACATAGCTATCATTTAGAGTTGAAATACAGAAAAAACACTTTACAGACAAAAATAAGCTAAAGGAATTTATCACCGCCAAGCCAGTATTACAGGAAATGTTGGAGGGACTCTGTAAGAAGAAAAAACATGTATCAAAAACAGAAATAAAGAATGTTAACAACTATATTCCTATCAATAAGTCCTTAAATGGCAAAGAATTAAGTGCTCCAACCAAAAGATAGAGTGTCTGACAGGATAAGAAAACAAGACCCCTACATACGAAAAGGAAGGGGATGGAAAAAAATATTGCTTTGATGGACCTAGAAGGTATTTAAGTAAGACAGAGAAAGAGAAACACTATATGATTTCACTTATATGTGGAATCTAAGGAATAAAAAGAACAAACTAATCAAAAACAGACTCATAAATGTAGTGGACAATTTGGTATCAGACAGAGGAAAGGAAGCTTTGCGGGGCTGGGAGAATGGGTTGAAGGGCTAAAGAAGAACTAATTAGTAGTTGATGGGTGGTTACTGGGATGGGGAGCACAGCATAGAAAATGCAGTTAGCATTAATACATTGGCTAGGTGGAGGGTCAGGCGAGGGAGGGTACAATTGGACAGATCATTTTATGAACTATATAGATGTCTAACGTATATATATATAGAAAGGAGATTGGACAATGGGTGGGAAAGCTACAAACATTATTCTCATGACTTTCACATATTATTTCATTTAAATATTCACAATAGCCCTGTAAGATGGGAACTGTTATAGTTACACTGAGCTGCGAGCTGCTTCAGGGAAGTCTTTAGAAGTCAGCAATATGGCAGGAGACATCAAAAGCAAAATTTAGAACTACTAAGCTGCTCCTTTTGACAGCCACTTCCCCAGCCAGGACCAGAACAGGAACTGCGGGCAGAACTATCTGGACTTCCACAGCTGTGAGAAGACAAAGACTGCTAAAGGGGGTGATATCTCCATTGCAAATAATACCAGCATATGTACAAGTCCCTCTGTCCCATGTCCTGGTGTCAGCCTGGGACAACCATTGGACAGAAGGCACATTTTCTGGGAAGATCTGAACTGGCTCCACCCTGCCTCTCCTCTTTTCTCTATTCTTCTCCCAGTCGGACAGGGACCAGGGTTTCAACCCATCCCTGAACTCAACTTAATAATAAGTATTTGTTGAAAAAGTGTAAAAAAATTTTTATAAGGTGGATACTGTTTACACCCATTTTGTATAGCAAGCTCAGAAAGTAATTCCCTTGCCTGGCACAGAGTAAATGGGTCTGACCCAAAGGCAGGGGTTCAACTACAATACCCACTGCCCATCATGGCAGCTCTCTGGCAGAGGCCTAGCAGCCTAGGGCAGGGTAGAGAGCAGTACAGGTGCTTCTTTGAATGCAGATTTCCAGGTCACTTGCTCGATCTATGACCTAGAATCTCTTCAGATTGAGCCAAGAAATTTGAATTTTAACAATCTACTGGCAATTGTTTTCTAAATTATTAACACCCTCATGGAGAGAGAGAGAGAGAGAGAGAGAGAGAGAGAGAGAGAGAGAGAGAGACTTCAAGCCCTCTTATGGACAGAGGGTAAAGACCAACAATCTCAACTTTATTACCACCTCTCACCCCGCCCCACACCCCTTAGAATCTGCTGGGCCCTAAAAAGCCAGATGGTGGCCATTTTCTGAATTCACATTGTCTGTCATACCCCCCGTGCCTTTGCATCCTTTTTCTCTCTGCCAGAGTATTCTTCCTACTCTCATACCCCAACTCATTCACCTTGACACACATGCACATCCTGCACTAAGCAAGCCATATGCATAGGTCTTGAACACAGGATTGTCTAGAATTATGCCTGGCTCACTACAGTATTTCCAACCTGTCCTGGTGCCTCTGAGTCCAGGAACTGTGTCACCTGTATTGCCCTGCGGCTTAGGACAGTAGTCTATTTTACAGATGGTATCAGCTATTTAGTGCTGTGTAACAAATTGCCCAAAGTTTATTAGCTTAAAACAACATTTATCACCTCAGTTTCTGTGAGTCAAGAATTTAGGATGATTTCTATGCTTCAGGGTCTCTCAGAAGACCCCAAGCTGTCAGCTGGGGAAAAATTTTCTTCAAAGCTCACTCCATGATTGTTGGCAGGATTCAGTTCCTTAAAGACTGTTAAGTGGAGGACTTCAATTTCCCTTTCATTTTCCCCCTGGCTGTTAGCCCAGAGGCAACCTGCAGTTCCTTGCCACATGGGCCTCCCCATGGTACGGCTCACAGTACGGCAGCTGACTTCATCAAAATAAGCAAGAAGGACAAGATAGAGTGGAAGTGAGATAAAATTTACAGCCTTTTTGTAATTATATTAGTCTGAGAGGGCTGCTATAACAAATACCACATACTGGAGGGCTTAAACAACAGACATGTATGATATCACAGCCCTGGAGAATGGAAGGTCAAGATCAAGGTGTCAGCAAGATTGGTATCTTCTGAGGGCTGTGAAAGAATCTGTTTCCTGCCTTTCCTCTAGCTTCTGATGGTGCGCTGACAATTTTTTGCACTCCTCAACTCGTTGATGCATCACCCCTATCTCTGCCTTCACCTTGGCATTCTCTGTGGTTTGTCTCTGTCTATATTTTCCCTTTTTATAAGGACACTAGTCATATTGGATTAGATACCACTCTAATAACCTCAGCTTAACTTGCTATGTGTACAAAGATCCTATTTCCAAGTACAGTCCCATTCTGCAGTACTGAGGGTTAATATTTCAATATTACTTTTGGAGGGAGTATGCAATTTAACCCACAACAGTAACTTAATCTTATAAGTGACATCCCATCATTTTGTATATTTATTAGAAGTGAGTCAGCAGGTTCAGCCCATACCCTAAGGGCAGAGATTGCACATGGGCATGGACATCAGGAAGTAGCAAGCATTGGAGCCATTTTAAAAGCTGTCTCCCCCCACCCACGTATTTATAAACATTGCTTGAATGAGCAGTGTATCATCTATTGAACTTCTATTGTAACTGTACATTTCTTCCCCCACACCAGGCTATAGGCTACCTGGAAGCAGGTACCATGTCAGATCCATCACTAGAACATTAGACCTGCCACATGATATGATAGTTACCCAGTCAATATTTATTGAATAAATGAATAAATAAGTGGATAAATGAGAATCAGATAATATTTCTCTCTCAAAGGGAAAAAATTACTTTTAAACTCTGTATCAGGAAAGCATCTCAATAGACCATTGCCATTATGTTTGGGATTAAATGCATTCTGCTTCAGGAAGCCCAATCTTAACTATATCGATCAGAAAACTAAACACTTATGTATTTAAGTGGAGAAAGGCAGCTTCGTCTGCATACAAAGAATTCATGGGGCAAATCAGATGTCTGATGAGTAATTTTCCTTGTCATTTAATAAGACCCACAAGGTATATCTGTTTCAATCACTTTGATCAGAATTTAAAAACAACCTCACATATGCTTTCTGATGTAGCATCTACCTGACAGATGCACAGGGAGTGATTATATTGTCTTGTTCCATCCTCAGGAGATATAAGTGGAGGACAACATGACTAGCTGCCTTAAATGGGCTTCTAAAAGAGGTGGGGGAAAGGAAAAAATCAAAGCAAACAGACTCCATAGAAAGGCTATAGGAGGCATGTGCAGGGCCTACATGGATCTCTTCACTAGCAGGAGAAACAAGGACCAAAGACAAAGCTTTGGGACTTTGTCCAATAGCAGGCCAGGTTCTTAGAGTAGGAATTGGGTGATTAGTCTGCTCTTGACACTCATGGGAATCCCAACAGATTAATGCTAAAGAGACAATTTGTCAAAATAAAATAATTGTCGACAGAGCACACATGGAAAAGAGTATCTGCACTATTCTGGAAAGGCATGGACTGGGACTCAGGAGGCATGTGTTTGCATCCTGTGTCTGTCCCTTGCTAGTTGATCTATATGATCTAGAAAGATCTTCTTGAGCCTCAGTCTCTCCAACTGTAAAATGGGGTGGATAATAGTCTTCAGAGTAAAGTGTCATGGACATTTAGGTATTATAATGTCTGTGAAAGAGCCCAGCACAGCATCCAGCTAAACGGTGGTTCGCAGAACATATTTAGTCAATCAGCTTCCTCTTGCATTAGTCAAATGTAGCCTCAGCTTGGGAAGTAGTTTCACAATGATTTCTAAAAAAGAATTTTTAGCTGAATGATTAGAGAGAAATCAGTGTGTCTGTTCTGCACAGCTGTGTCATTAATTCTTGCTTTTGTGATTTCTTGAGCTATGTCCTTTTGTCATGTGTATGTGTATGTCTGTGTCTGTGTGAATGTAAGTATATGTATGTACACGTGTTTGAGAGCAGCCACACCTGCACATATGCATATGTATACTCAATTCCTGGGCCTCCAGCAGTTATTTCTGCTATCAAAGACTTTAATAAAGTACTAACAGCAGGGCAATTGATAGCCAGTCTCTAGGGGTTCTATTTAGTCCACTATGTGAAAAATTTCCTCTACTCATGGGGGATATAGTGAAATGTTTAAGAGCACAGACTGTTTCCAAAGGGACTGAGTTCATATTTCTGCTCTGCCACTCTTGGTGTGACCTATCTTCTGTGCCTTAGCTTCCATATCTGCAAACTAGAGATTGTCACGAGCCCACCTTGTAGGGTTGTTGCAAAGATTAAACAAATTAGGTTTTATTGTAAAGTTGCAGCCCACAGGGGGATCTCCTTGTCCTAATGGCACTGGGTTCTGCTTTGCTTGGCTGACTCTGGAGGTAGAGCACTCCTTTCAACATGCAGTCAGGGAGGGCAATTTAATCTAGTACCCAATGCACAATTAATGCATATTTGACAGATGAAAATGAATTAATGAGTAAATGCAAAGAATTTACCTGCTATAATGGAGTCTTTTGAGAAAGGGAACAAAAGACACTCTGTGTGTTAAATCTTTTAATAGAGATGCTGTCTAAGTATTTGGTAAGGAGGAAACTAATGACAATTGATCCCTTCTATCTTTTGGCTGGGTCTTTTAATGTTCTTATGCTAAGCAGGGCTGGACAGTTTATGGAGAGAGTACAAGAGCTGTCCTGGGAAGCCCACTGGAAGCCTGACCACAAACTGGCTTTCTCATCATAACCAAGATATATCTATACCCACCAGGATGCCTACACGGCCCAAAGCCTGGGGCAACCATTTCCTTCTGGCCACACCCAATGCAAAACTCTCTGAAAATGTCTCTTTCCTCATCTTGTCAAAATCGACCTTCTGTGTGACTGGAAGTTGTCAGTGTGATCTATAACCCCAGGCAGGCCTGGAATATGAGCTAAATTGCCTGAGTCACTAGCGATGATAGAGTCATTCTGTAGGAAATTGGAAATCAATTCTTGTCATCACTGTACAGAACTCTTTTATCAAGAGTTCCAGCATAGCATGTAGTGCAACCAAGAAAGACTTGAAGGCTAATACAGCAACAATAAGAGAAAGAGCCATGTGTGTGCGTATGTGTATGTGTGTGTGTGCATGCATGCATGTGTGTCCAAAAACATATCAACAGTCAAAGACAGTGCAAACACTCCTCAAGCTGGCAAAAGACCTGGGCTTCAGCGGATGGAGATGTTGCATCTTTGGAAGGCTGAAGACTAAATGAGATGCTTTTCCTGGGGCCTGTTGCAGGTCTTCCTTGGAAGAACACCTCTGTCTGCTCTGGACTAGAGTGAAACAGAGAACAGTACATTCATGTGCCACTTAACGACAGGGATATGTTCTGAGATTTGTGCTGTTAGGCAATTTGTCATTGTATGGACATCATAGACTAAGTTTATGCAAACCTAAATGGTACAGCCTATTACACACCAAGGCTATGTGGTATAGCCTATTGTTCCTAGCCTACAAACCTGTACCGCATGTTACTATACTGAATACTGTAGGCAATTGTAACACATTGGTAAGTGTTTGTGTATCTGAACATATCTAAACATAGAAAAGGTGCAGTAAAAATATGGTATAAAAGATTTATAAAACGGTACACCTGTATAGGGCACTTACCATGAATGGAGTTGGTAAGACTAGAAGTTTCTCTGAGGAGATTACTGTACACTACTGTAGACTTTATAAACTCTGTACACTTAGGCTACCCTAAATTTATAAAACAACATGAGATTAAATCAAGAACAAGAGAAGGTGATGCAATCAAGAGACCTGGTAAACACAAAATGTATGAGGCTGCTGCCGGCATAACACTGCATACTGTTTTACAGCAAACATTTTTCAGAAGCAGATAGAGTACACTCTAAAATATTAATAAAAAATATAGTATTACAAATACTTAAACCAGTTACATAGTCATTTAATATCATTATCAAGTAACATACTGTATGCAATTGTACATGCTATACTTTCATAGGACTAGCAGTGCAGTAGGTTTGTTTGCACCAGTATTACCAAAAGCATGGGAATAATGCTTTGCACTATAAAGTTTTGCTGGCTATGACATCACCAGGCAAGAGGAATTTTTCAGCTCCATTATAATCTATGAGACCACCATTATATATGAGGTCTAACATTGACCAAAACATCATTATGTGGTGCATGACTGCAATAACAATGCTCCCCATTTACGGAGCACTGGGACCTCCTCAAGGAATTCTCAGGTGTGTTATCCCAACAGATAGCATGAAGGGTTTGGGTTTGCTTTTGACTTTCAATGGGCTTGGCTTCCATTGCTTGATTGTTTTGTATTTAGACAGGCAACAAGGCCACAAAAGTTACCCAGAACATCTGAGTTTAGGTTCTAACTCTTACTTACTTACACTCCCATATGTAAATATGTGCTGAATTTCTCTGAATCTCATTTTTCCATAAAATATAGAAAGTGGCAGACATAGAGCTGTGGTGAAGAAAGTAAATAAGTTTGTATATGGAGCAATGCTACAAAAATTCACAATGTTATATAATGATTAGTTACCAATATTGGTGTAGTCACTTAACCATTAGGCCAATGGGCAAACTGAGTCCCAAAATAAAATGATTGCCTAAAACTAGTTCATGTGACTAATAAGAGAGATAACCAACATTTATTTGTAAGTTGTAGAACACTCATCCATAATGAATTTTGAAATAAGGCTCTAAAAGTTATTCTCCTTCTTCTAAGGAAAATATTTGGAGAGCATTAAAGAAAGCGCTCACAGATTGGGGCCTTTGGCCATCTTCTCCACTGGCACTCAAGTTTTGGAACTTATAAGTTTTTACCCAGGACGTGAATCATTGCTTTGCCCGGTGTACACTCTGCCTGTCGCTTAGTAGCCATCCCCATGATCAGATCAACTGTCTGGGTGTCACATAACTCTTATTTTACTTAATAATGGCCCAAAGCTGAAGAATAGTGGTGCTGAAAATTCACATATACCAAAGAGAAGCTGAAAAGTATTTACATTAAGTGAGAAGGTGAAAGTTCTTGACTTAATAAGAAAAAAAAAAAAAAACCATATACTGAGGTTGCTAAGATCTATAAGAATAAATCTTCCATCAGTGAAATTGTAAAGAAGAAAAAAGAAATTCATGCAAGTTTTGTTGTCACATCTCAGACTGCAAAAGTTACAGCCACAGTGCATGAGTAATTAGTTAAAATGGAAAGGTATTAAGTTTGTGGGATGGTTACACAGATACAAGAATAGGTTTAGACTGAGAAAAATAGAAATAATACTACAAAAGTTGCATGTGCCAATGAAGAAGCTGCTGCCACTTTTCCAGCAAAGTTGAAGTTGGTTAAGGAGAAAGGTATATATACATAGAAAAAAACAATATATATAGAATATGGTAATATCCGCAGTTTTAAGCATTCACAGGGAGTCCTTGAATGTATTCCCCACAGATAAAGGAGGAACTATTGTATGGATAAATTAATTATACCTTTGTCTTAGTCCTTTTTTTTTTTTTAACTTTTCAACCATTCAGGGGCTTTTGTATTGCCATGATATTCATATTTGGAGGCCAGGGGGTCATATAAATGAGTCTCCCTCACTTAAAGGGAGAATAAAATTGTCAATTGTTTCCTCTTCCTTAAAACTAAGAGCAGAGACAGGTCTTTATAAAGGCTTTAAATACATCCCAAGAGGAGTGTCAAGATGAAGGCCATGTTCCTAGGGCTGTAGATGGACAAGTTTTTCATTTATGAAGCAGAAAGGGAAATCTGGGGGGCAAAATATCACAGACATTAGAGAATCCTTTCCCTGACTTCTCTGAATGAAATCTTTTTAACACACGACTGAAGCTTTGCTTCTGTAATAAGCGTTGAGCTTCCATAATGAGCACTGAATTTCAAACACAAATCCACTGGGGACAGAGGGTACATGAACCTGAAATCCCTTTAAAGTATAGATGACTGGCATCAGGGTCTTTCTGGAAAGGAGTAGAGGAAGGGAGAAAATGCAGCTGCATAAAGAGAAAGCTAACTGCCCAACAACATAATTTGAAATGTTCACAATTTTTCCGGGAGCTGGTCTTCAATGTTGAGCCAGCCATAATACCTAAATAATACATTATTCTGTCTTTCCAAGCCCTAGATTCATCCCTTCCATCTCACTGACAGATTGCCAGCCAATTAGGAGCCAAAGTAGCCAAGGACTCTGAAACACAGGGCAAAATGGAACCTCTCACCTCCCACCTCAGGGCCTAGACATCACAATAAGGATTGCCATGGATGTGCTGTTGCCTGCAGACCCCACATTCAAGATTGCCCACAGCTGGCTACATGATGAGGTCCACTGGAGCCACTGACTCCATCAGACATGTGGGGCTGGAGCAGAGCACTCTTGTCAAGCATTCCTGGACTCACTGATAAACCCTGGCCCACAGCTTCCAAGCACTGACCCATCAGACAAGTCTCTCCTTTTTGATGGGAAGAAGTGAAAACACAGGAAAAGCAGATTCTCTCTCTCATGACGAGGAATACACCCACATACAATTTAAATATGACCTCTTTTGATCTTCTCATCAGCCCTGTGAAACAGTCTGAGCAAATATTACTATCTCAATTAATGGGTGATTAAACTGAGGCTCAGCCAATTTAAATAACTTGACACAACTCAACCAAACTAATAAATGCAGTCCTGGGCTCTCCGCACGTCCACTCTCAGCCTCTCTGCGAAATTACCCTAAATAACTCCCATATGCTTCACACAGAGGATCATGAGGCCACCTTGCCCCTCAATAGCAGCAAGGAGGTTTTAAATTTTTATTTTCTTAAAGTGTGGAGATGTTTTCAATAGTTCCTGCCTCTGTAAGCAACCTCTGGATGAAAAAGAATCTGTTTAGCGAGCCTGCCCTGCAGATGGCCGAAGCAAAATGCCTAACAGCTTGGGTCCTGCATTTGATTGCGGCGAATGAGGAAAACAAAGGAATCCTTACACCGTGAAGAGGCCTGCCTGGCTTCAGAACATTCTTTTGTGCCAATGTTCAAGATGCATGTGAGGCTGACTTTCAATAATTTTTAGTGTTTTATTCTCTAGGATCTTTGAAGTTTTTCTTATGGAGAAAACATTTTCTTAAGTTATTGGCTTTTAAAAAAGGCAAAATGTGGGAGCCTTATGATCTTAACTCTCACAGCTCATAAATACTTGTGCAGAAGCAGTAGCCGGGCCCCATAAGGCCTATTCCCTGTTCTTGAGGAGGAAAAAAGCTCTTCACCAGTGACCCAGCTCCCACTGCCCCTTTGTCAAGAGGAGAAGGAAACACTGCCTTCTGGGGCCTCTGGGACTCTCCCAGAGATGCACAGGAAAGAGGCTTAGGATGAAGCCACTTTCTCATGGGCAATAAGATCTGGATTCATTTAGGAATTAAGGCAGCACACAGAATTTCCTTTTAACACATTTTGCCAACCCCTCCTTTCTTTGAAATACTGTCTTGCACCCAGTTGCACAAATAATCTTTTCAAAGACCATTTTAAACCCAGCATTTGCTCTTTAGGAGCCTTCCCAGGCTCTCTATGGCCCATTGTGTTAACTCAAAATGCTCTGACCCCAGACCTGCCCACCCATTGTTTGCCTCAATTTACAACCCACCCACAGTGGCAGCTCTGTGAGGGTCCCACCTCATCTAGCCTCTACCCTTTTGCCTGAATGGCCTCTTTACCTGTCAAGCTCTCCTTATATGAAGACTTTCAAGGGCTTCTTCCACTATAGTGTTAATGAAAAGGATGCCATTGGTTTGGCAATCAGGCAGACCTGAGTTCAAATCCTCCCTCTGCCACTTAAGGATGGGTCACAGCTTTTGGACAAAGTGAGTAAGAGGAATAAAACCAATAGGATGACACACATGTAGTAGCTTCATGCCTGGTACCAAGAAGATGTTTTTCAAAGTCTGGGTGAAGACATCCAAGTGCTTCCACCCATCCACATAAAAAGAGGCAAAGTGTTAAGTTGTGTGTACTCTTATTGGCTCTTCCTTTTAGTAAAAATGTTTAAATGAATTTAATATATGTATTTTTTTAAGATTTAAAAGCAACTCTTTCCCGCAAGCAACCTATCCTGACTCACTTGACATCTCTCTGACACCCCCTTCCTTTCTTCTTAATGAGACTGCCAAATTGGGGCTGGCTGTGCCTACTAGCTAGTCCTTCTCTGGGCAAGTGTTCACTCCTTTGCTTTGCATCCCTTGTAGGTGCTAATAATCTCTGCAGGTTGCACAGAACTGAGGCCATGCTGATCAGAGGAGAGAGAAAGGAATATAAGGGTGTGGGAGGGTATTGAGCAAGCCCTGGGCTCAGGAACTCCATCAAAGACACTTATCCCAGTAGTGGAGCAGCCCAGGAGCTAGGACCCAAAAGATCATAATGAAGTCTGGCTTGTCCCCAGCGGGGCACATCATCTGGCAGGCTAGTAGGACCCACAGAACAACCCTTGCTTTAGAAAAATAAATGAATGAATGAACAAAGAAATGGATTGCAAGTTCTGGATCCTCCAAATCAGAGTAGCCACTTCCTGTATCTGAACACCACCGAGATATGTTCAATCTACCCACATTGAAATGGAAGGTCAAGTTTCTTCAGTGGCCTTCTCCCTGATAATGTGTGGCTATAGGTAATGTATAGTCTCACATAGGACTGTAGTGTCTTGGGAGGGCTGCAGGGTGAAAGGGAAAGCCACTGAAGGCACCCTGAGGAGAATCTAGGAAGCCAGGAGGTTAAGACATACATCTCTGCCCCACCAGAATCCAGCAGTCCATGTGACCAAATTCAACAGGGTGAGGCAGGTGTCAGCATCCAGAGGATGCATAATACATTTAGGAGGTTAAATGGAGCTGATGTTCCAAAAAAAATCTAATATTGTCATAGCTCATAGAACAACCTAACTCTAGGCCACGCCATTCCTAAAGAAGGTGACTTCAATTTACTGTGTAGACTAGTTTAACAGATGGTAGTAGCAGTTGGGTTTGGGTTTTGTTTTGTTTTGTTTTGTTTTGTTTTGTTTTGTTTTTTAAGCTTTCTTCTGTTAACAGAATATATCCTACTTACAAAGAAACACCCAGATAAGACAGATCCCATCCCCACCTTCAGGGGCAGTTATGAAAGTAGAGTCTGTATAATTAGATTACTCAATTCCTCTCACTGTAGTGATTGGTTGGTAAAGGGTCATTTGACCTGAGCTGAACCAATGGCAGTCACCCCTGGAACCTTGACTAAAGCTGCAGCATGAGGGATGCTTTTTTTTTCACTGGAATTCCCAGCTTTAAGGACAATACAGATCTATAGCTGTTGGAGGCCATCCTTACCAGCACATGGGAGAGCCTGCCTAGAAATGACACCTAGTCAGAGGAAAAGAACCAAGAAATGAAAAAGAAAGATATCTCTGATGATTAATGGGTGAAACCCTGGGTCTAACCATACCTGAAGAACATATTTGCTTCCTTTGAAATTCCCTGGAACATGATCCAGTAACTGTCATTTCTTCCTTAATTTGGCTTTATGTTACTTATAACTAAAGTCATCTTGACTTACACACCTGGTTCATTGGCTCCGAGCCCGGCTAAGCTTCATTCTTCAGGTGTCTTGTCTTCATTCCTGGATGCTAAGCAGGATTGAGAAAGACAGGGTGGGCATATGGAAGACGGCACTACATAGAAGCACTAGCCCCACAAAAGCGAGGCTGGGTCGCTCATTGCACCTCTCAGTTTACACCACCCTGGCCCAATGAAAAAGACTCAAAATTTGGCATCAGGCAGACTGTACTGAAGTTTCCATCGATCCTTTTATAAGCTATATGACCTGGGTTTGTTAATTAATCACTCTAGGTCATCGTTTGCTCATCTGAAAAAAAAATGGTAACAATAACATCTACCTCATAGGCTTTTTGTGAAATTTTAATGAGATCAGGAATATAAAGGACTTGATATCCTGGCTCACAGCAAGATTTTGATAAATGGCAGCAATTTTATGTCACTGTGGTATATGTGTCTTCACATGTTTAGCACTGGGAAGAAGAACAGCACAGATTACTGAAATATGTACATAAATTTTTCAAAATAGCATTACTACCAATGGTTTCAATCTCCTGTCTTGTTTTGTTGTTGTTGTTGTTGTTGTTGTTGTTGTTGTTTTGTTTTTTTGTTTTATTTATAACTAGAGCTGCTAAAATCTAACCAAATTTCCCAGTTAAAGAGGAGAAAATTTACAGTGCTATAACCTCTTGGTGGTGATAACTGGACCCAGGGGTGGCATGCAGAGCTGTCCCCTCTTTTGGGGTAGAGGGATGAACTCGAGGGACTGAAGAAAGTCCTTGTGTGCTGCAAGTGACACTTGTGAAGTCTACATCTCAGCTCCTTTCCTCCCTCAGCTCAGCTCAGAGGCAGCATAAAGTTGAGGCACCCACAGTAGGCTAGGAACCTGGAAACCAAGTTCTAGCATTGGGTATCATGTGGCATCTTGCACAGTCACCTGTGTTTGGCTGGCCCTCAGGAGTACAAATCAAATGGTTTCCAAGGTCCCTCCCAGTAGGAACCTTTGTGTTTATAGAGACCAGCCTTAATTATGTATCCCTCTATTTGTTTCAAAATAATGTTCCACCATAAACATCCCATAAGATCTCCTTCAATGGACTCTCCCTCTTCCCAACTCCCATCCCATTTGTTAGGGGTATATTTGAACCAAACTATAACATTGTTGTGGCATCTAGCAGCCTGCATCCAGGGATATTCAGGGATAGGAGGGATTACTAGGTGGCATAGTTCCCAGAGTGCTGACCCCACACCCACAGCATCAGCATAATCTGGGAACCCATTAGAGATGCAAATTCTCAGATCCCAATCCAGATCTACCCAAAGTGGGGCCCAGCAATCTATTTTAACAAGCCCTTGAGGGAATTCTAATACACACTACAGAGCAGTCTAAAGTTGTTCCATCCGATGTGATAGCCACTATGTATGCTATTTAAATTTAAATTAGGGAAAATTAAATAAAATTTGAAAGTCAGTTTCTCAGTCACACTAACCACAGGTAGCTAGTGGCTACCATATTGGACAGTGAAGAAATAGAATATTTCCATCGTTGTAGAAGGTTCTATTGGATAGTGCTGCTCAAGACAATCCTGGATTCTTAGAGTGTGGTCCATAGACCAGTAGCACTGGTTTTTCTGGGGACTTGTTAGAGATGCAGACTCTCCTGCCTACCCCAGTTCTGCTGGATCAGAGCCTGCAGCTTCACAAGATCCCTGGGTAATTATAATGCACCTTAAAGTCTGAAAAGCATGAGGTTAAACTATCCAGTACAGAAAAACTGGGCAACTGCCCTAACACTGCCAACACAGAGGAGAAAAGCACAAAACCCACCATTAGGACACAATATCACAGCCTCCTTGAACCCAACATTGCATGAC
This sequence comes from Cynopterus sphinx, assembly GCA_030015415.1. Classification (NCBI taxonomy): domain Eukaryota; kingdom Metazoa; phylum Chordata; class Mammalia; order Chiroptera; family Pteropodidae; genus Cynopterus; species Cynopterus sphinx. The sequence goes on along the minus strand of CM057379.1, from coordinate 83,775,428 downwards.
TGCACATCTCAACAATATGATGGCTCCCAAACAGCTCAGTACTACAATCAATATGAGTAATGGGCATCACATCCTCCATAAATGACCACATTGCTATTACAACAAACAAGATCATGGCTACATACAGCACACCACCTCAGTTGTCAGAAATTACATCACTGTTCTCTGTACTGTAGTAGTCTTTTTCCAGCTCCCTGCCAACTGGGTTCCAAACTGGCCTTGGGAAAGGAGGAATCTATACTTTGAGGGGCAGAGACCCTTCAGGACTTATTGCAAAAAAGTTCTCAATGGCTGTGGGGTTGGCCAAGTCTGCTGGTGGTGTCTGATTCCTGCCAAGGCTGAAATCTTCATTCAGCTTCAGCATCCTGTGTTGCTATGGAAAATCTCCTTGTCAACAACCCCTGAGCCCAGGCTGAGACTTTGCTGCTCATCTCAGCTTGTTCTCCAGACTCACCAAGAGGCTGTGGCCCTCCCACCGAGAAGGGCTGCTCACCCCCAAATCTGGCTCTGATGAGAACATCCACTGACAAGAGCATCTCGAGGCGGCCACACCATGAGATTATTAATTGCTCTAATGGAGTTTCCTGAAAGGGGTGTTCACGGCTAAGGCATCGATGTCTTCATAGCAACATTGTGGTTTGTTGGGTTTTCCCTGCTCACATAGCCCCTTGGCTACACCCTCAAACAGGGTCCATTGGGATGATAATAACATCAACTAACCCCAGTGTTAGAGTTGTGATTCCTCAGTGAGCCAGTTGCTGGCAGATTTGCGGGGCTAGATGAGCCGCTTTCAGAGAATCCCAGGACTGGCTGATGCTTCTGAGGCCATTAGTCTCAGACCAGTAATTGTAAGGTGCCCTGGACCAAAAACCCCCAAATGGAAGCTCCACTCTCATTAGCTAGACCTCAGACAGAACTCAAAGCCAGTATTCCTGCTTTGCTGATATATGAACAAAACCAAAGGCTTGCTCGGCCTTGAGAGACCCTGAACCAAATCCATGTCTTTTTTCAGCTTCAGTCTGGCCTGACAGCCGACATCAGGAAAGGCTCTCTGAAAGGTGCTCTAGGCTGAGAGTCAAGAGAGTGAGGTCCAAATTCCAGCGCAACTGTTTGTTAAACCTCAGTTTTCTCACCTAAAAAGGATGGGGAATATAATAAAGTGTCCCATTACTATGATTATATAACAAATCACCCTAAAACTTAGTAGTGTGAAACACCCATTGGTTATACTTATGGATCTGTGGGGTCAGGAGTTAGGACAGAGCAATAGCAAGACACCTATCACTGGCATATGGTGTCCAATGCCTCAGCTGGAAGATTCCAGCAGCAGGAGCTAGAATAGCTGGGGCTGCTCTAGTAGCTTGCTCTGCCTCTTTGTCTCTCTGTGGTCTTTCCTTGTGATCGCCTCTGCTGGAGGCTCCAGGGTAACTGGATTATTTAAATGTTGGCTCCAGCTTCCCAAGATAAATAGCGGGGTGGGGATGGAGAGAGATCACACCAGGGCAAGATGTTCTGTCTTGGTTGACTCAGCCTCAGAAATCACATGGCATCACCTTTGCTGTTCCTTCGACGGGGCAATTACAAAGTCTGTTCAGCTTCAGTGGGAGGAAACATTGGACCCACTCTCAGTGAAGTACTGTCAACATCACATCACAAGAACGTGGGAATGAACTGCAAATTAGTGTAATCATCTTTGGAAAAAATGATCTACACCAATATCTTCCTTAAAGAGATGATGCGAAGATGAAATGCCACAATGGTTGTAAAATTGCTTGGGAAAAGTGCTGCACATGTGTTCATACATTCCACAACACTGGCTAAGCACCTGCTTTGTCCTAGACACCATGGGATGCCCTAAAATAACCCCGTCCAGCTGGAAGACAGTTCTTGTAAGAGGAATGTGAGAGAGATGTGGGCTAGAGGAGCTATGGGAAATAGAAGGAAGCAAGGGATGGACAGAGAGGTAGAAAGACAAGGATAACATGAGTGAAAGCCCTTGGCGAATAATCAAGGACTAGTATTTTGGTGGTAGTGGTAATGATGGCAGAAATCTTGGAGAGATGAGAAGACACTTGAAAACACTCTTCTTTTCTCTTTTCTTCTTTTTCCTTTTCTTTTCTTGTCTCCTGAAGAACTTTATTCTTTCCCCAAACCCAAGTTTCCCTCAGTCAATCACTTATTTGACAACCCTTTATGAAGTGTCTGTCACATGCATGGCATTATGGAAAAATGAAAAATGAACAAGACTTGGTCTGTGCCCTCAAGGGGACTTGAAATGCACACTTTAAGTAACTAACACAAAATGAGCACAGAAGGAGGAAAGCAGGAAAGCCCTCCCCAACACCTTGCTGCCTTGTTGCCGCCTGCCAGTTTCCAGTTGAATCTGGCTCTGGAAAACCCACACCCACTGCCTGGGGCTGCTGAGAAAGCCCTAAAAAACTCTTAAGTGCCCTTGAGGAGCCTGAAAAGCAAAACCTTTAGCCTCCACAGGGGAGGACACTAGCCCCAGCAACTTGGACGTAATTTCTTTTGGGCTCCTCTCCTTGGCCCCACTTCCAGGTCTGACCTTCACCATGAAGGTCTCTGCATCTGTCCCTCGTCACAACCACAACCACCGTTGGGGGTTAACATTTTCTAATGTCTCCTGCAGAGTCTGAAGTACAGCTGTTATTGTCACTGGGAAATCACATTTTCAAGTTGCCTGGCTGCCTCTTGGAAACGACCACAGTGCCATCCTCTGGTGCAAGTCCACATTCCACTTGCAACAAGCTTCCCCCTGATTCCTGGATCTCCTTCCAAAGGAAATTCCGCTGCATGTGGTAAATCACTACCGTCATGCAGCAAAAGTCTTGGAAGGAGAATTCTGGAAATCAAAAGTAAGTCTGAATCCTCAAGGGAAAAAGAGTACTCAGGCAAGAGAATTAAACTCTGTAGTCCCCATTTAGGTCAGCGGAAACTTACCCTGCTGCATGAGTAGCGTTGACTGAACCTTCTCTCCTAAGACAGGCATTCACTGGTAGGAGGAACAAAAGATGATGTGGCCAGGTATCTGGATTGGAACTCAATAGATGCAATGAAGTTTCCTCTCTGGGAAAAAAAAAATTAAGAAATCTACAGATACTTCCCCTAATATGTAATACATATTTATGTTTGGTATTTTTCCAATAAGTAAATATTATTGTATTAAAATATGAGAAATATGAGTATCTAGAGTCATTTATTCCTTTTTTAGATTCATTCATTTGTTCATTCGATACATATTTTGTAAAGCCAGGCACTGATCTAGGGGCTAAGAATACAAAATACACAAAACTCTTGCCTTCATGGGGTTTGCTTTCTAGTAGAGAACACAGACAATACATAAAATATGTAAGTAAAATACATAGTACATTAGAAACTTCTAAAGAAAACAACTGCAGCAATAAAAGGTGATAAGGAGTGATGGGAGTGAAGTCACTGCACCCAGGGATTCAGGGAAGGCCTGAAAGTGACACATAAGGAAAAACCTAAAAATGGAGAGGAAATAAACCACTGGCTCTGAAGGAAGGGAATTCCAGACAGAGGGTACAGTAAATGCTAAAACCTTGAGAAGAGAGTGTGCCTGCTATGCTTAACAACATGGAGGAACCAATATGGCAAGAAGAAAGCCAGTGAAAAGAAGAGCAGATGGAGAACAGAAAGATAAGAACTTGAAGGCCATTGTACAGACTTTGGCTTTTCCTCTGATTAAAAGGGACCCTGTCAGGACTTGAAGATCTGGTCTGACTTATATGTGAACCTCTGAGCACACTCTGGCTGCTTATTGAGAGTAGAAGGAAGGGAGACAATGATAGAAATGGATGGCATAGTTAGGAGACTATTTATGGAAATAATCTGAGCAAAAGGAAAATGGGTAGGACCAGGATAGTAATAGTGGTGACCATGAGAAGCAACCAGATTGGGATATAGAGTGATAGCCAAGCTAAGTATCGATATTGCTGAGAGATTATATACGGTGTGAAAAGAAAGTAACTAAGGAGGATTTCGAGATTTTTAGACTGAGTAGCTGTAAGGCTCAAGCTACAAACCAATCAAATTCTCCCTCCCAAGAATTTGAAATGAGAGATTTTTGATAGTCTGTGGCAGGAGCTGGAATGGAAAGGTGATCAAAGTAGGGAGAGAACACGATGGACACCATGCTGAGTCACATGTAAGAAAAGTAAACAGCAGAGAGATGAAAGAGAGAAATGGGACAGACACACAAAGATGAGCAGAAACAAGAGGGAGCACCTCAGACTTGATAGATGGAGAAAGACACCTGAGTTTCTGGCTTTCCAGATCTGCTCCAGTGTAGGGCCACCAGGTCACACAACTCTAGTGATCACCATGCACACCATAGTCTATGTAAATAGTGCCTCTTGAGTTGTGCAGTGCACAGCCCATGCAACCAAACAAAGTAATCCTGTCCCCAGCTATATTTCATTCCTGTGACCAGATGCCCAAGGCATTGCTTATTGTATCTTCGTTGTAATCTTTTCCCTTGAGCTAGCACAAGGAGTTTTCATTCTTTTCCAACAAAAGAGTTCTGACCAAAAACAGCCTCAGGAGGCAAAGACTTGATTGACTGACTGGCTCCAAGAGCATCAGTATCTCTGTGTTGTACATCTCTAGGGAGCATCTAGGGACATAGAACCTAACTATTTGAGGACCTGAAAAGCAAGTGCACATTATGTGTATCGTTGTGGGGATTGGCCATCCTCTTCTTTAATAGAAACCATGATCAGGTGATCAGGTTCCCTTCTGCATGTTTGTTGTGTTTGGGCACTATAAGTCTATAAGGATGAGACTGTGAAAGACAGTGTCCTAAAGCTCTCACCTGACAACAGGGAACCTGGTCTAGTACAGGCTGGATTTTCTCCAGGTCAGGGATTCTGAGTCAGTGCAAGTGGCTGGTGGACCCCATACCTGAGATTACCTGAATCCTGTGTGAACCACTCATTCCTTTTAAGCAAACTCATCTGTATACATATCACCATCTTTTCTCTGGTTCTTGCCACATCTTTGCCTGGGAGAGAAGCAGTGTGATGCAGAAGAAAAGCTTTTGTCAGACTGTAATCTACAACTGACACCTAACCAGACAGAGGCCGCTGATCAAGGATATTTGAAAAGCTTTTCCTTTTCTCATCTTCTTTCCTCTCCAGCTGCCTAGAGCTTGAGATTCCCCCATGTTTAAATCTCCAATTTATCTATGTTGCAGCTCATGAAAAGGAATTTTTTAACAGAATCTTAATATTCATTCACATTTCACATACCGTCTACATTTTGGATAAAGTACATTTCCCCAAAGATATCCCCCATTTATTATAAGCACATTGGAAAACTCACTGTTTGCATGCTCACTGGTTTTCTGAATATCAGAGCATCCTCCTCCTCTTCAGGCTGCCGTTGATACATTCAATAATTCAATGCTGTTTTTAATAAATGGAAAGATCAGAGCGCAATTTAAATGCTGAGGCATTAGGCATTTGTTTGATGGAGATCACATTTTCCACAACAAGATACTTTTCTGTTTCTTAGGGTTATTATTAAAAACATAAATTGAGCTGTGGAATCAAACTGCAGCATATACACTGTGTGGATTCTAAAAACGAAAGAAACAATGGATACGCTCAAAGACAGCATGAGTGTGGCCTGGCATTCTGGTACATGACATCTCAAACAGCGGTCCTGAGTGATCCCAGACCAGCCACAGCAACATCGCCGGGGAACTGGTGGGAAACAAAGATTCCCCAGCCCCACTCCACACCTACCAGCTCAGAAACCCTGGGATCTGTGTTTGCACAGCCCGCTAAGTGATCCTGACGAACGCTCAAGTTTGAGAACCAAAGAGTTCTAGACATTGGAACTCTTTAAAAAGTGGCAGTAGTTATTGCTTAATAAAGACATGTCATAGTGTGTGTGTGTGTGTGTGTGTGTGTGTGTGTGTGTGTGTGTGTGTGTGTGTCACAGTCTCTGAAGAGAGGTGGACGTCCCCAAGCAGAGATGTCTGACAGCAGGAAAATTCTAACCATATTGTGCTTTGGGAGGGTAGTTCATTTAAAGACATCAGTGATCCTACACTGTCCCAGAAGAGGAGATTTGGATTGAAAAATCAGTGCTCCCTGTCTACAAAGGCACCTAGTTTTTTGGGAGAGAAGCAGAGAACCCTAAGGATAATTAGATGTCCTAGTGTTAACTCAGAGATGTGGGATGAGCCATGGAGCAAGCATAGAAGGAAGTTTTGGTCTGACTGTAGCAATAGAAGAAGTACTCAGCCTTGAAAGAGCAGGAGAAGTTATTGAAAGAGCAATGAGAATTACCTACTGGGCAAGGAGAACCGCTTGTGAAAAAAGGGCCTGACTGGCCCAGGGAGCACTAAGTATGTGGTAGGTTTGGTGGTTTAAAATTATGCACTAGGACCAGCAAAGGGTTCCATTTTTGTGGAAAGGTGTACCAAGGGGTTCAGAACCATGTTCCAGCTATATCCCTGCGTTTTGCCCAGGAAGAAATTTAAAGAGTCCCCTTCTTATCAGACTCTTGACATTTCTTTTATAATATTCCTGCTGGTCATATGCCATCTCCAGGCCAGCCTGCAGCTCTTCTGAATTCGGAAGGCCAGATGTGTGCTGAGTAGGGCCCCCTCATGGAGGGAGATAGGAGCACTGTCATTAGGGAAAGAATGAAAATCGGAGACCATAGGGTCAACATCCTATATTGGTCAGAAGTCTTCCTAGCAACCCCAACAGATGGACACCCAGCTCCACCATCTACAGGCTGATCAGCTTTGCTTAAGTTATGTAACCTTTCTCTGCCTAAGTTTCTTCATCTGTGAAATGGGCATAATAAGAACCTCTAATTTACGGGATAATTATGAGGATTAAGTTAATATATATAAAGTATATAGGATAGTGCCTGCAAACAGAAAACATACATGTGTTAGCTCTTATCATTATCACCATCATCAATATTCATTATTCCTGTCATCGTCATCACCACTACCATCAGCAACAGCAACTTCATTATCCTCATCACTACCATTATCACCACCATCATCATCACCATGCAGCCTGCTCAATCTCAGAGCCTGATGAGTGGAGGTGGAAACACCAGGCTAATAATATGACAATAGCTGATCATAGTGGACTGATAAATATAACAAAATATATTTCCTTTACTTCAATTCAATTTCATTTCTCATTCGAAGCTTGAATACCCTCTGAAGAATTTCTGCAAAGCAGTTGCTAGTACATGTTTTAATTCATCCCATGGTAGAAAGCTGACTATGTTCCTAGGAAGTTTTCTAATTGCCAGATCCAGGAAGGAATTTGACTCTAAGGCTTTAATTTCTACAAATTCAAGAACAACAAAGCTATCCTACTGTGGAATTGCTTTTGTTGGTTAGGATAAAATTAGGGAAAAAATGGACATTATTTATGCCACCTCCATTCCTTTTGATGTTCATGGCAAATTTTTTGAGAAGTGTAGTCTAATTCTCCTCCCCTTGGATCTAGCCTTAGAGACTTGCTTGATCTGTAAAGTATAACAGAAGCAGCTTCTACCCAGGTCTCTTGAAATACTCTTGGAACCAATCATCACCTTGTGAAAAAGCCCAAGAAGCCCCATGGAGATGCCCATGTGGAGAGAAATAGAGCTCTAGCTGGCAGCCAGCACCAGCCTACCAGCAATGTGAATGAAACATCTTAGAAGTCAATCCTCCAGCTGCTGCACCCAGTTGATGCCACGTGAAGCAGGCTTAGCCATCTCTATTGAATCCTGTTCAAATTTCAAATTCATGAGCAAAATAAATAATTATCATTGTTGTGAGTTTCTATATTTAGAGGTGATCTGTTAAACTTCAAAAAACAACTGAAACATCCTGAAATAACTGAAACATCTTATTGCTTATCTGAGATGCACTCTTAAACTCCTTCAAAGCAAGCATACAAGGGAGCCACTAACAGCTGATCTGAGCTGGTGATGAAAATTAAATATAAAAAACAAAGTCCCCACCACACATCAGGAGCTATGCTGGAGATTATGCAAGACAAAGATGAACCAGCTACTGTCTCACAGAGTTTATACTCTAATGGAGGCAATCAGAACCCTACCAAATGAGGCAATGTGTTATATAAGAAGAGGAGCATTACACAGCCCTAAGAAAACTCAGAGAAAGAAGAAATGTATTCCATGCAGTGAGGGATGACAGTGAACTTACTCCAGAGGGATGAAAAGTCTTTCCCTGGAGAAGAGGAGGAGGGTGATAGGGTAGAGGGAATGGGGATTCACAAAAGCACCTGGTGCTTTTGAGGATCTGTTAGGAGGTTGAAGTGATGGGGAGCAGAGAGAAAAGCAAAGAATAGAGAGATGAGACTGAGAAACTAGGTTTGAGTCAGATCAAGAAGGACTTTGTAAACTAAGAGTTTGGATTTTACTTTGACACAGTAGAAAGGAAATGAGGGGTTTTAAGTAAGCACACAGTAGGAGCAGATTGACGTTTCTGAAACAACAGTCTGGCTGTAGCAATAGGATCAAATTGAAGAAAGGCAAGCTAACAATCTTTTCAGTAGCCTGGTCAGGCGACGAGGGGTCCTGAATTAGAGCAGTGGAAATGCAGAAGGCATTTCTTCAGAAAGTTTACAGGACCCAGTTGGAGATCAGTTGGGTGGGGTAGAGAAATCAGTCAAGGATGATTCCAGATTCCTGGCTGGGGCATGCCATTCCACCAACTACTAATGACAAGTAGGAGCAGGTATGAGGACGGAGCAAATAAAAGTCCCCTTTGGTCCTTGGGACATCTCAAACACTAATTCCATTTCACATTTTAAAAGACAGTCATAACATCCCAAGCCTCTTGCGTGGGTATTTGCTTGAGCTTCTTTGTTCCTATGATCCTCTGTTTCTTCACTTTCAATGGGATTAGATTACACATCTGAATAATGGGGAAAGTCTGTTCTGTTAAACCCCATACCAAAAAAAAAAAAAAAAGGACACCGTTAAGGCTTTTAATATCTTTTTGAATGTCTTTTTCAAGGATTACAACTTCGGCATATGGTATCAAAAATATTTTAAAATTTATAAAAGTTTAAAGAACTATATAAAAAGCACCCATAACCCCATTTCCCAGAGAGATTACTAATATTTTGGGATATTCCCTTTTAATGTTTCCTCTGTTTATATGTATTTGTGTTATCTAACTTAAATTATTATGTGAGCCTTTTTCTAAGTCTCTCACATTAACCTAGAAAACAAGCTTTTTAAATGGCTGAATAGAATCCAACACGGATGTACCTAAATTAAGTTAACTTTTATAATTAGACATTTCAGCTGTTTTCATGCATGTGTGTATCTGTTTTGTGTTTTGGTTTGTTTTGTTTTCTATTATAAAAACCTATGCCAAGCATGTTTGTGTCTAAACCTTAGGTATTCTTTTCTAATTACTTTCTCAGGACAAATTACTGAAATGATCCAAGGATTAAGAGATTTGAACATGTTGAATGTTTTGTGGTACTTATGACAAAGTTCCTCTCAAAATATAAAAGAATAGTTTTGTTGAGTTCTTTTGCTTTTTACTCTTTCCCAGTCAATTGTGGAGAAAAACACATGGCCACACTTTTTGCAGCTTGAAGTTTCTGGAAGACATTTACTGACTCTTTCTTGATGGAAATTTGAACCACTTTCCTCCCGCACTCCCAGAGATGGCCCAGCCCTGTGATTTACAACTTGCTGGGCTGCCACAAACACTGTCATCGAAGGCTGTCAGCAGACCAAATGGAATAAAACTTCCAGGGTTATTTGGCCTCTGAGCAAACGCAGGGGAACAGTGGCTGGTCTCTTCTGCTTCCAAAGGAACATGCTGCTTTAATATCACCCAAGAATGCTTTTCTGGAGTCCTGCTCCCCAGAATTTTCCTGTCAGGACCAGGGCCTCTTTCCTGAAGTATAACGGCTGGCCACCTCCCCTGCCAGCCCCCAAGCACTGTGCAAGGACTGTACGGCATACTAATGGACTGGTGTCCAAGGAGCATGAACAGCGTGACTTGGCCTTGACTGTGGACTCCTGTCCAAGGGCTGAACAAGTTTCAGCTGGTTGTGTGCAAACCAGCCCCCACCAGTTCCTTCTGCAAGATGCATGGAGAGTCTTCCTTGAAACCAGACTCGCTGCTTAGTAGGGGCCAGGGAAGGAAGATGCAAGATGATTTTAAGTCCAGCCATGTACAGATCACTGCAGAACTGTCAAGTCCAGACCTAAAGAGGCAGGCTTTGTTCCAAGCATGCTCAGACTCTGAACCATGGGTTCAGCCAGCAAGGGAAGGAGCTAGATGGGGAGGGGTAACACATTCTCTGGACAGGAGCACCCACCACTTTTTAGGGCTGGCTGGTTGACAATGGCACAACTAAGTGAAAGCAGGCAATGCGTTAGGGGGTACCACATGGCTGTATTCAGGATGAGAGGCCAAAGACAAGAAGAAGTTCCTTCATCTTAAACTTCAGTCTAAGCCAGACAGACGTTTCATTTTAGGAAGATGCCTTTGTGCATTGAGAAGACTCACAGAAGGCAAGGCCTTGAGGCTGTAGGATAATGGGAAGATGCTACAATTGTCAAGGAGATGTTGAAGGCCAAAGCAGAGATGGGCAAGGAGATGGAGGGGAGGAGAGCTCAGGAAATATCAAGGAGACAGAAGTGATGAAACCTGATGACTGCAGGATAATTCAGGTGGAGATAGTTAATAAACTCTAATTTCCTCAACTAACAATGACAGACACAGTACCTGCTGTAAAGAGATTTGGTGGATCAAGTTGAACAACACATGCGAAGTGCTTAGAACAATGTCTGGCTTAGTCAAACTCATTAAAGATTAAGTCCTAAATAAGTACGAATTATAACAATATCATTATTTTCTAAGCCTGCAGGTTATAGCCAAACATATAGAGCCAAGAATCAACATGTAGATCATAGGTGAAGCCACAGGAATGGGATGGACTGCCAAGGCAAACCCGTACAGTAAGGACATAGAGGAACAGGATGTAAATATGAGGGCACTGATGCTAAGCAGTAGCTCAGGAGGGATTTGTGGGAAAAAAGAGCAGAAAAATCAGCCCAAGTTGAACCAGGAGAGACTGTGTCACAAAAGCTTAGGAGGAAATACATTTTGAGCAGAAGATGCCCAGTGTGGCTGATGGTTCAAATAAGACCCGATGGATGCCACCCACTAGTGATGTAAACTTGAATGAGCTCCTTAACCACTCTGTGCCTGCTTTGCATATAAAATGGATATAAAATGGATCCAGGGAGTTTTCGGATGAAGAAACCCAGCAAAATTGTGTTTGTTCATCCTTTCTCAAGTGGGTTCCTGGGCCCTAGTCTGTGCCATTAAGACATCAATGCTATGGGGTTTGAGTGCTGCTGAACTCATTCCCAAGCTCTGCAAATGGGCTGGAGCTTTCCTTTTTGTGTAAATGTCTAGTTTGCGGTTTTTCCCCAAAGCTCCAGGAAGCTTTGCTTAGCTTCTTCAGCTCTGACCTAAGGGACCACTGCCCTGTGAAGTAATAAAAGCTGGGAAAACATGGGTCCTCAAGAGCAGTCATTTACTAACAGAGGCTGGAGACACATAATCCTCCACCCACTGAGCTAACGTGCAGCTTAGACTTCCGGACGCTGTACACTTTGGCAAACGAGGACAGGCTCTCCTTCCCAATGTTCCACGACACTGTTTTTGTTGCTAGAAAGCCTAACAAATCCCGACAGAGCTGTCTCAGTTTTTTCTGACTACCACATGGAGAAAAACAGAAAGGGGTCATTCATCAAGGTCTAAAACAACCCAGGAGGAAGTCCCACAGGTGATTCCCTTGCCACACTCATAGTATCAGGTGTTACTTCTATCTCCTTACTAATAATGGAGGTGCATGCCCCACAAATACCCCTCAGGCCTCAAAAAGGAGTGGACCTAGGCAAGTTCACCATTTCTGTATTCAATCCTAAATGCCTCTCCTCGACTCTCACACTATATCCCACCATGTCTAATGACACTCCCTTTTCTCTGTCTCCTCATTCTCTAACTGTGACACTTGGGTTATGCTCACCGAACCTTTGGCTCCTCTCATTGAGGTCACTGCTCTTGGGGACATAGGGACAGGCAGAGTTGATCCCATTAAGACACCTTGTCCTTGCAGAGCATGGAAAACCCCTGCTTGGGTATTACTGTCTCTGCCCCTCCTACCCCTGCCTTCCCTTTGCAGGGGACTCCTCTGGCCTCTCCCCTGAGCATCCCAATCAGATTCCCATCTGACATTCTCTCCAGCTTTCCTTGGGACTCCACTCCTACCATATAGTGATCCACCATCACAGCCAGGAACCCTGTTTCTAACACTGAATTTACAGTGGGTCTGCCCATCATATCCTCCCACCTCAGCATCCTGTGTGGCACTCAAGTGTCCAAGGTACCAGGTTGTGTGCATGGAGTCTTTCTGGGGCTGCCTCAGACCAATCCTCAGCCGGGATTTGACAGTTGGTAATCTCCCTTATCTCCTATTTGGCTTTATTTTTAAAACCAGTATCTCATCTGTCCTTGCCCCTATGGGAGGAACTATAAAAATCATCTGGGAAATGAACTGCAAAGGACTTGGTATAAGACACCATACCATGCCCTCCATTCTTCAAATGAATGTTTTCAAAATGCATTGACATCCACGTGATCATTAAACCTTCAAAATATCCTGTGAGGTGGGCATCATCTCTGCTTTTTAGATGAGGAGACTGAAAGCCATAGAGCCAAAGGCATACAGATGTATATGGCAAATGTGACATCAAGAGCTACGTTTTCAGATTCAAAGCCCAGTGTTTCTGTTCCACAACACACTCTCCTTCCATAGGTAGCAGGGACTGAGCCCAGGTAGTCTCCAAGAATGAAGCCCCAACTCAGTGTTATTGACCACAAAGCACAGACCTCAGGACTGTTTAGTGACTGCAGAGCCTGAGAGGGCACAAAGTGAGCAAACATTGTCAGAACAAGGAGGCTAAGAGAGGCTAAGAGAGAAAGGGAGTCAGGTGATCAACTTCATAACAGGGTAGAGTCCCATCAGAACTGTCTCCCATACTGTCCCTGCTGTGCTCTCTGTATACTCACCGGTGGCCTCACTCCACAATGGCCACCCCTCTTTGTTCCCCCCATAGAACTCTGACTGACTACACTTCTGGACATTTCTCTCCATCCTGACCTCTCCCCCCTGGGTAGTGAATCACATTGAGACTCTACTGCATGAAAATTGCTCAAAGGCCCTCTTCCTCCTGTTTGCATTGAGGACACTGTCTTAGGACACTGTCTTAGCCTGGACCCTCCCAAAGCAGAGCCTGAAATATGGTGTTGAGTACAGGAAGTTTATTTGGTAGGTAATTCAGGCAGCAAGAAAAAGGCAGTGGGAAGAGCAACATCAAAAGGGAGGAAGAGTAGATAAAAGATGAGTATAAAGGTCACTGCTGTACATAGTACAGCAGCTACCGTGTGTTCTGTGTCTCTTAGATCGGTACCAGTCCATGGCCTGTTATGAACCCTGCTGCACAGCACGAAGGGAGTGATAGGCAAGCAAGCAAAGCTTCATCTGTATTTGTAGCCACTCTCCAGTGCTAGCATCACCACTTCAGCTTCACCTCAGATCATCGGGCATTAGATTAGTATAGGAGCACCAATCCCTAGCACCAAAAAGGTTGGGGATCCCTGTCTTAGAGAGCTCAAAGATGAAACATAGCCAGTGCCACCTTTTCCGACACAGCCAACACAGTCTGAACTATATAGACAGACTCTATCCCACTTGAATGCTGAGAAACATTCAGAATGCTCTCAGAATTATCCTTCAGAAGGACAAGGGGTTGCGGTGTTTCTCCACAAGTCCCCACCCCTATCGTCCTTATAACATAACTTAATCAAGAGAATGACATCCCATTATCTTTGTCACATGTTATCAATTAGAAGCAAGCCACAGATTTCACCTGCACTCAAGAGAGGGGATGATACAAGGGCGTGACTCACTGGAGTAACCCTACAGTGTCTCTGCCACACAGTGTCAGTGGTTCTCAACCAGGCTGCACATTAGAATCACTCGAGAAGCATTTTCCAAAAACCAGTGCCTGGGTCAGCCTCTGGAGATTCCAGTTTAATTGTCCTGGCAGGGGCCTGGGCAACAGCATTTGTAAAGATCTCCAGGGGATCCTAGTGTACAACTGGAGTTGACAACTGCTGGTCCAGAATGTGGGAGAGGAAATTGTAATCCCAAAAGGAAGCAGTCTCAGCCCAATCTGAGTTTCCGCTATGACCTTCTCAAAAGCAATCTCTATTTTTTCATCTCCAGCAAAAGTAGCCACCCCAGCTTCTCATTGCACAGCCTCTGCCATTGTATATGGAGTTGGCTAAGCTCCTGCTCCTCACCTTTGTCTCCCCCAGTCTTTTTCTCCTGTGCACAGCATTTTATAGTTGCATACTACTCTCGATCCATACTCATTTCTTCTACCATTATACTCACTTCTGTCATTTTCTTTCCCTTTCACCTCTATCAGGGTTTTATCAGAGAATCAGAACCACCAGGAAATGTACATCATAAGAAACTTATAATAGGAATATGACCTTATGCATCTATGGGAGCTGGTTACAGGGTTTTTTGAGGCCATTGTTTCTGTTTCTGGTGCACAGGACAGGTAGTCAGGAATGAAAGATGGATATGAAATAAGGAAGAGCAAAGACAACCTGCGACCTGTGAGGACTGACTGGAACTCTCACTGGTCTATCATTGCCCTGTGTCTCTACCTTCAATGATGGGCTGATCTCCTGTGGAAGTTAGTGTCCTTTCTCCTAGAACAAAACAAACACAGGGCCCAGGAATCAGAGAAGTTAAAGCAAATTAGGTGAGCCAGAGGCCTGCAAATGGACCCGGGATCTGCTCTGACCTGGCAAGTGAATAAAGACTGTGCCTGCTATTACACGTTCACCTTCCAAATATCATGTATGATGTCCCTTGTGAGCCAAGCTAACCCAGAACTAAGCAGGAAAGGGGATTCGGGAAACACAGTTCCAACTTAGTTAAGCTGACATGGCACAGACCCATATACTTCCTCACTTTCTTTCTTTTTTACTTCACTCCTTTTCTCGTTGTCTTTTTTCCTACAGATATCTACAGGCATTTTCATTTATGATCATTTACTCCTATGTAAATATAAATATTTAATTAGAATGTACAGGTGTTCAATTTTGTGCTAGTACCATTGAGTGGTGGTGGTGCTGGGGAAAAGCTATCTGGTAAAAGTCCCAGGAGAAAACCCAGAGCAGAAGTCAAGTCTTCACCTCACCCAGGCCAAAGATGTTACAGGGGCCCGCATTGACCTAGCCCTGTTGGCTGACTCCCTGGGCCTTCCAGGATCAGGGCCACGATCCTCTCTACCACTCACTATATCTAGGCCTATCAGAAAAAAGTTTTTCCTGGGTCCTTCACATTGTCCCTGGCCTGGGCTTAATGACATCTGCCACCGCTGTATTTCTTTATAGAGATACCTTTTACTAAAGAAGTCCAGGCTGGCACCTGCTGCTCTCACCAACAATCCTCTCCAAGAAAACTGTAAATGATATGCACAATGAGCATCTGAAAAGATATGAACCCTTAAGTTAAATGAGGAGAGTGAGGCCCTGGAGAGTCAGATCATTTGTCCACAATTACTTGGCCAGGAAGCAATAGATTCATGTTTCCAATTCAATGTCCAGACTCCTGGCCTGGGATCTTCCTCTACCAAACTACTCTGTGGAATAATGACTCAGAGAGTAAAGGGGTTTGACCCCCAAGGGGTGAGCTAAGTCAAGCAGTCTCCTTCAAATCTAGGGTAGACATTTCTTTGAAATGAGGGTAACACCTCAGGGAATAAGAGTCTGTCTGCTCAGAAGGGATCATGTGGAATTTGAGGCCCTCTTGTAGAATCAGCTGGCCTCTTAGCTCGGGCAGTTAACATGTGTTCCACTCTCTCTTAGAGGTCTCTGAGATGAAACGCAGCCAGCCGCCACACTTCCCAGCACAGCTGAAAACTGTCTGCAGGGGCCTATCTGGAGCAAATCAGTCTCAGTGCAGTGAAAAATAGCAGATGTCAGAGTTCGCCTGCAGCCTCTGGAAACCCGAGCCCTGCTGCCCTCAGCTCTACCCTCGCAAATCATCTTCCAAGCAAATCACTCGCTCATGCAAGACAGTTTCTTGGCTCCTCTGGCTTCCCTTCTGCCCTGGAGGCCCAGCTGTAGCTGCCAAACAGGTTCACAAGCTGGAAAGGAACCCTAGAATCTCCTGAGGGGGGCTATCATCCAGGTTTCCTGGCTCCAACTCAAAGACTCATAGACCCAGAACATTCAAGCTCGAATAGACTATAAGAGGGCCTCTGGCCCAACTCCACCATCTTACAGATGAGGAGACTGAAGCCTTAATTTAGCAGATCAGTTCTTGGCTTTGACAGTGACCCTCACCTAAGCCAGCCCTGGAAAAACTCAGACCTCAGTGAGGTGTGCATCTACCCTAAATGCCTTCTGTAACAGCCAGCCATGACAGCATAGAAAGGATGGATGGATGGATGGATGGATGGATGGATGGATGGATGGATGGATGGAAAGGGAAAGAAAGAAGGCAAGAGCAAGACAGAGGTAAACAGAAAAAAAAGGAAGGAAAGGAGGGAATATAGGAATAGAGAAAGGAAGGGAGGGAGGAACAAATCAGGGCACTCACTTTTTTGTCTTTGACCCCCTAGTAGTCAAAGCAACTCCTAAGTGACCTCCACTGAGACTCTTGTTCTCTTATCTCCTATGCCAAGGATAATACAGAGGCCTACATGGACCTGTCCTCATTTGTTGCCTCCATGAGCCACCGGTGTCATGACCCAGGACCCCTCACTACTGTTCACTATACCTAGAAATTGCTTTGGCAAAGGACAATGCCAAAAGAGATTTCCTCATGTGTTCGCCTTGTCTTTGGAACTTGCAGAAGCATACTCTTCAAATATATCTATTCTTCCTCACTTATTTCCCCAGACAAATGATGTGAACTTGACCATATTCACCAAGGCCAGGCCTCTCTGAGGTTCTCCCCTCCCAGTCACTGCCACCACCCCAGTGCATGGCTTATCGGAAGGCGCTCACTGCAAGTGCAGGTCAGAGTGGCAGCCCAGCATTGGGGCTAGATCCATGGGATCCCACCAGGACTCTCTTATTTACCAGCAGGACAATTTTCAGGGAATCATTTGATCCCTCACCTGTAAACAGGGGTTACAATGTCCAGTATCTTTGGGAAGATGAAATAAGAGTAAGCATTTAGTACAGAGCTGGGAAGATACAAAAGGGCTCAACAAATGGAAGACACTTTTAGGAAAGCATCCAGCACGAAGGCCCAGCAGAGCAGATTCATGACAGCTGTATTATGGGCTGTACTGCCGAAGTGTGTAGCCTCCGTGACCACCTCCACATTTGGGATGTAGCAAACCCTTTCTGATGAATTGGCTGTTGGCTGATTCACTATTTTCTCCAGCATGCACCAGTGAAGGAAAGAACTGGTTTTGATTTCTTTTTTAGCAAAATGGCCAAATTTGCAAAGCCCATGGGCTATAGATTTCTCTGAAAGAACACAGTTTTGGTTTCATGGTCAAATCCTTGCAGATCAGAACATACCCACCCTCCGTTTCCTGAGATCATTTAACACAACTCCAATATCAGAGTGGAGTAATAGCAGATGAGTGTGATGTGGATCACTGTGCCCACTTTGCTGGTGTCTGCAGGGTGGAGGGAGGATCACTCCATCAAAATTGTACCTGGGCGTAAGGCCTAGTTTGCGTCCATCAAGTTTTAAGTATTCCATCTTTAATCTAGAGCCTTAAAGGAGGTGAGAGGAAAGACTTAATTAAGAAGAACCAAAATAATAATAATAATAATAATAAGTGGGAATGATAGGTAAATTCCTTTCAACAAACATCGGTTAAGCACCTACTGTGTGATAGGCCCTATGGCATTCCAAAGGAGTTCACAGTCTAGTAATATAGTCACACACACACACACACACACACACACACACACACACACACACACACATATCATTTTTCTCTCTCTCTTATCAGTTTTGAGAAAGGGGACTAGGGAAGGAAAAGAAGGAAGGACATTCACCATAGCCTGGGATTCAGTTCCCTAAATAAGTCACTGGACTGATATGGAACCTCCAGGTAACCCGCAGGACACACAGGTGCAGTTAAGTACCAAGCACTTTTCTATAAGGAACAGTCAAGTCTTCTAGCAAAAGTCTCTGTCCAGATTCTGGTCCCCACATCCTCTTTGTAGCATCTTTCCCTGAGGCTCCATGGACAAGCAGAACCAGCACTTTCTTCTGGCAATCATATCTCCAGAAGCTGGGTGGGCTACCCAGAATCCCTCATTCTCTTTGGCCCAATGTCTAATGTGTAATGTCCATGTGACCTGCTGAGGCTGTCCCTCAAGGACACATTTATTCCTGCCTCTGCATTTTCATTTGTACTTTGCTTCATGCAGCTGAGGGGGGAACTTATCTCTAGGTGGGAAGCCCAACATTTCTTTTCAGCTTTTGTACTTGGCTTTGGGACCTTGCATTATCTGTTCTAAGCTCCACTCCCCTGGGTTCCAGAAACCTGGGAACCTTAGATTCTACTTCTCAAAGCTATACTCTTTTTCTCTAACCATCTGTCTTAAAGGGTAACTCTCAGAAAGATACCACCCAGACCTCAGTAAGGACAGACCTGATGGCATCTGCCTAACGATCCCTCTGGTTATGCTAGCCATTTGCAACTGGGCTGTTTGGGCCCATGGTCAGTCCTGGGCTCATCTTTGCTGTCACATGTCTCTCATTCGTTCACCTCTGAGGTCTTCGGCAGGTTGACCCTCAAAAGAAATTTAATCTTGACAGCCTTTCCTGGCTCACATGCTGCAGAAATAGTTTTACCACTCCCTCTGTTGCCCCAGGTGTATGAAGACTCTCTTTCCTCCTTCCCCCCTGTCCTTCAATAAGAGCTGAACTCAGATATGTCACTGGGGATAGAACCATAGACAAGAACAGCCCAGATAATCCCAACCCTTTTCAGCTTGCTATCTACCTACTTAGGTGTACAGCTGGTCAGTTTCAAGCAGGTCCAGGCTGCAGGTGGAATGCAAGGGGCAGAAGGGGTGGCAGCATTACCATGATGAGGAGTGGAAGGAAGCAGGGTGTTAACTTATCTAACTGTCATTTATTGAGTGCTTTCTCTGCACCAAGGGCCAGACAAGATGCTGGGATTCACAGTAAACATGATAGAGGGTCTCTCTGTCATTGGAAATGTTTTATTTAAATGGAGAAAAACAAACTTAAATAAATATAATTTCAAACCACAGCAAGGGCTATGAAGAATAAACAGAAAAGCAGACTAGAAAGTGATGGGGGCGGAGGGTGAGAGAGTTGTGCTACAACGATGAAGTAATGTAACCTGAAGCCTGAGTGGTGGGAAGGCAGCTACTGGGCAAAGATCTGAGGACAGAGATTTCCTGCGGAGGGAACAGCATGTGCAAAGGCCCTGGAGTGGGCTGAAGAGCAAAGAGACAACAGAAATAAGTCCAGAGAACTGTAGCTAAAGAAAAGTGAAATGAGAAAAGTTGAGAAGGGGCTGGGCAAGAAGATGAGGAGTTTGGAGTTGGGGGAGGGTGGAAGGCTCATGTTAGCTCCTGAAGAGGGACTGTAATTTTGTTGCCAATGTTTTCACTTTGGGGTTGCTTCAGCTTCTAAGATGGGTTGCTCACAACAGGCATGATCCCTGGAGTGAAATGGTGTCTTGTGGACCTAAGTCTGTCCTGCAGCTGGAGGTCTGCTCAGCCACCTGGGGGACAGCTAGACCAGATGGGAGTGCTGACTCCTGAAGTGTTCCCTCCTAGGAGTCAGATGACTCACAGTACTGCCTCCCCCCACCAAAAAAAAAAAAAGAAAAGAAAGAAAGAAACAGCCTACCAGAGTCAAGATATCTCATCACAGGCTCCAGGAGTAGAGTCTGTTCCACATATCTCCGTCAAAGATGGAAGGAGAAAGGCACACAGAGGCCCTACCCAAACACCTGCACCCACAGCCAGGCAGGCATAATTAACGCATCTCACTCTGGAGGAACATTCCTCATTACCATCCTCAGAAGAATTCTCATCTTATTTTGTTTTATTAATTGTTTTTGTTTCCAATTACATGTGTAATATACATCCATCTATAACATTCAGAAGATTCAGAGAGCGTGACAAAGAAAACAGCAATTAGGCACAAACCTAATATCAACAGAAGCCACTAACCTTCAGCACAGCACACTCAGAGTGTGGTCCCTGGACCAGCAGCATCAGCAGGGCCTGGAGGCCTGTTATAAATGCAGATTCTTGGGCCCAACCTCTGTCCTAGTAATGCAGGAACCCTGGGGTGACACTCAGCCCTCCAGGTGATTCTGAGGCACACTCAGGTTTGAGAACCACTGCTTTAGAATATTTCCAGGCTTTCATCAATGCTTTTACAAAGTCAAGTTCATTCTATGAAAACAACTGCACATTTTGATTATTTTCCACATTATATCAAAGGATTCTCTCAGGTTATGGTAAACTACTCAAAAACTTTTCATTAGTATCTTTCCTGATGTCTGCTTAACAATGCATCCCATGGTTCTGCTGTCACTGACTTAATCAGAATTCTTTTCTAAACACCTTCCAAGAAGTTTTATAAGTTCTTTCTATCCAATTGTATCCTCAAAGTTAGGACCTTATAGAGCAAAAGTGAGAAGGCACAGCTGCAGCCCCTGCTGAGACACACCTGGATTTTGTTAAAGAGGAATCCTGACCTCTACTGACGTGGGTCCATGAGGTTCAGAAGAGCAGGTGCTGACTAGGTGCTAGTAATGGGCTCTAGGCCTGGCTCTGCTGCCTTGGACAAGCCCTGTGCCCTCCCTGGTCTGACCACCAAAAGACTTGACCTCCACTTTGCTGGGGTCTCCTGAAGGTCTCTTTCGATGGGTTTTGGTCATTTCTAGTCGGCTGTCTCCCTAGGTGGTCATGGCTCTCAGCATCCTGGGAAGCCCAGCAACAAGGCCATCTGGTTCTTCTCCCACCCAGTCTCCCCCTGCCTTCCTTCACTTGCTGTAGCCACCTCTGTCAATGAAAAGAGGGGTCTGCAACCTGACTGTCAGGTACCTAAGGGTTGTCTCAAGGTCTGTCCAAACCTTACCCAACATTGGCCAGAGAAGGGCTATGACCATCGGCCAGGGCCTTGTCCTCAGGGTCAGCCAGAATTGAGTAGTTTTGCCTCCCCAAGCAACAAATAGTTATGGAGCAGTAGGTTTTGCCTCGGAGCATTTGCAATTCAAAACTCCATCTAGACTGTACACTGTCACCTGGCCTGGCGAGCAATTGTCCAGTGAACTGGGAAAAAAGGCTGCAGAGACCCTCCTATGCCTCTCCTAAAGTGACAGTTTAGAAGAAATCTGGCTAATTCTTTCCTCTCCTCATTCCTCTCATCCCAAATATAACTACCACCCTCCAGCCAAGATCCCTTCCCCTACTTTCAACCTGTCCATCCAAGTTTTACCTTTCTCCCAGCCAGACCCCTCCAAAAGCTACTGTCCATTATCAAGAAACTTTATTTCCATAAACATGTCATGGAATTCTTCCCCCATCTGTTCAATGTCACTGAACCCCTAACATTCTACATGTCCCAACAACCTCCCAAGCAGAGACTACCCAACCTCTCATCCTCCAGCTACAAATATTTGTGGACTAGAAGGAAGAAGTCAGCCTATCACTGGCTTACCGTTTCTGCATCAGGGCCAATGTTCCTATGCCTCAACTTGACCACTTGTACCAACCAGCAACAGCACAACCCCCAATGGCCTACAGACTTCCTGGGTGCTCTGTCCTGTTCTCCTCCTGCATAAGGCCCATGTCAACATGGAGACCATTTCCAGTTCAGTCACTGTCTTTTCCCTCCACTTCTCCACCTACAGCCAAGGACGCATTTGGGGCTTGTACTTGGCCATCTCTGAAATATTGAACTCTAAAACTGCTCTCTTAGTCTGTCTTCTGTTCCTCAACTCTGGCTGAACCTTCTCCTGGAATCCAGCATATCCACACCTACCCCCGCTCTCTCCAGCCTGGCCCTTCCCATGTCATTCACTTCAGCTCCTCTTGAACCAGTGCCTGCAATCTCCCCATCCCTGCTCTCCCTAAAACAGAGCCTAATCCACTATTATCCATTCATCACACACTCTAGGACTGCAGAATGCGGCAAGGAAAAAATAGGCAAAAGCAGGTCAATCAGCTCTGTTATATTCTAATGATGTCCGAACACAGCTGAAACGTCAACACAATCACTCCACAAGCCTTTCTGGCAGCATCATGGATTCCCTCGGACCTGCCCCTACCTAATACCTCGTCTAAAATTTCTTCCAGAAGGGCCTGGCTCTGGAGGCCATCCCTCCCTGTTCCTCCCTTTCAACTCTGCACACATCTATTTTCTCATCTGTTATCACCTTTTCTTCTATCCTCACGGGACAAGTAACCCTCCTGTCCCATGGTAACTTTCTCACCCAACCAGGAACCTGCTGTGGTAGGTTGCATTTTCCAAAAATGGCCACAACAATATTTCTGCTCTCCTACACTCTTCCAGACCCTCACCAAGACTTGATGTGGGTTCTAAATAGCCCCCTCATACCTGTGCAGGCCCAAGTAACTGGTGACCATCTTTATTAAAGAATAACTATGTGACTTCAGAAAAACTATGTGACTCCAGAGGCTACATTTTAAAAGGTGATACAGCTCTTGCTCAACCCCCTGAGGGTTTACACTTTGGAGCCTTCAAGCTGTAGAGACCACATGGAGACAAACAGAGCTGCCCAAGAAGCATGCCCAGCCCAGGGGGCAGACATGTGACCAAGAAAACCTTCAAAATGTCCTCGGCTCAGCCACTTACTGCTGCAACTCAGTGAGAATGCCTGAGTGAAGACCACTGAGCTAAATTCAGTCAACCCCCAAAATCATGAGAGGAAACAGTAAAACAATCATGTTTTGAGCAACCACTTTTTGAGTGATTTGTTACTCAGCTGGACACTCACCTCCTGCCCTCTCCACAGGCCCCACTCCACTGTCATCTGGCCTGGCCCTTGCAACCACAGTCTCACTTTCCCCCACTCTGCCTCTAGGCCAACAAATTGACCTCTCCCCAGCTTTCAAATGTTCTATCCCCTGATCCCTCCTGCAGTCTAGCTAGGGCCCCACCTCTCTTATCACCTGCATCTCCAAGCACCTCGTAATGCACATCATGTCCTTCACTGCTTACTCATTCAGGGCTCCAGTCACCTGGCCCTGTTGTGTAAGGTAGGTAGGACCACAAGCTAGGAGTCATGGAAGAGGGGGCCTTAAGATGCTGCTGCAATGGTCCAGGTGATAAAGGCAAGGATGGTGGGAACAGAGAGGCAGGGTAAGAAATTTTCTAGCAGAAATCATCATAATTGAATGGAGATGGGGAGCATGAGGGGAGCCCAGCATGACTGCCAGGTTTGCTTTCTCCCATATTAGTGCCATGTTTCAAGAGTATACAGAAGGATGATCAGGATAATTTGACCTCGCTGCAAGGCATTTGCTTTTTCTCTGACCTCCACCCACTGGGCCTGCTCCTTGCTTCCTCAAACCCTGATTCCAGGCATTGCTGCACCCACTCCCAGCCACCTTTTTAGGGGTGGCCAGGCTGACAGCACATTTTCTATGAAAGTCTGGCCGCCAATGGTTTTACATGCTCCTGCTCTCCTTCCAGAGCTTCACAGAGGCCATAAATGCTCCAAGTTCCCCAATTTTCAGAGGTGGGAACAGTTTTAAGAAGGGGAAGGGGGTATGTGACTTATGGAGCAGAGGTGTCTGACCCAAGCAGCTATACTGTAAGATAAAAGCACAGTTTGACGTTCTCTTTCATTTGAAGAACCCCAGGTTCTTCCACTTAGATCTCACCACACACAAGGCGGGCTTCAGGGTCTCTGGGCTGGGCAGAGAAAGGCGTTAGATGTGGTTCTCACACTGTAAGGTGCATCGGAATCACCTGGAGGGCTGTTCTACACAGATCACTGGGCACCTCCTCTTCCCAGGAGTTCCTAACTCAGTAGCTATGGGGTGGAGCCCAAGAACCTGCATTTCTAACAAATTCCAGCTGCTGCTCCTCCCAGGACTTTGAGAATGAGGGAGAGAAATTTCAGGAAGAATGAATTCTGCCTGGCTAAGTGTTCTCTCACCAGGGCCAATAATTTTCAATGATCTGTTGAATGGACAGGTCTAAATCAGAAAATAAAGGCCCTGAGCCCAAGACAAACCTCTCTTTTGGGTTGTAGAAAGCACCCCTGAGACAGAGAGCCAGTTCCTCCACCCATTTTCACTCCTCGGCTCCAGGCACTGTAGCTCAGTTCAAACAAAATAAGTGCCCCCACCCCACCCCTTTCTCCTTCCTCTCCTCTGAGCTGGGAGCTGCCTCATTGACATGCAGCCCACACAGCTGCAGGGCCCACTTCTGGATCACTGAAAAATGGGTCCGATTTGAAAATGTCAAGATCTCGTTAGCAATTCCAATGGCCACAGCGGTAATTACGCCTTTTCATGTTCTAGCGTGTTATACCGCATCAAAACTGACACAAACGCCTGGTTTTATAATATCATGGTCTGGATATAAATGTCCAAAATGATATGAAAATGTACTAGGAAGAGATTAATAACTGTTCTTCCAGGAAGAAAGATAGCCCTTTTCAAACAGTATATTATATATTTTTTCCTCTTAAAAAAGCCTCTCTGATAGCATCTCTCCTTGAGGGGAACTGAATTATATTATCACTCACAGGCAGTAATCAGTTCTGTCAGCTGCAGAGCTGAGCTGTTAAAGGCAGGAGTGGAGCGGGAGGTATTAGAGAGAGGCAGTTCCAATAGGTGGACCCTGGAAGGGACACCCCTTCATTCTACCCCACCACCAGCCCAGAGTTTTTCTTCCCAGGGTATATAGAACCTTGGTATCCTGACTTATGAGCATCTTATTACAAAGCAGAAAGATTGGATGGGGCAAAGTGGCATCTGTTTACCTGGAAAGACCCAGTCTGGCCACCTAGAAGAGTGTCCCAGCAAGGAAATAGGACATGCTGGCCCAAGGATGGGCCTACATAGCAACCATTTTTTGAGCCCCCTGCATTGAAGATCTCACAGTCTAGCTGGGTAAGACAAAAGGGGACCTGCCACATGCCAACAATGGGCTGTGCACTTCTTACACATTGCCTCATTTGATTATCTCAACAGCCCTAGGAGGTTGGCATAATTACCTTCATTTTATTGATAAGAAAACTGAGGCACAGTGATGTAGTCACTTTCTCAAGGCCACACAGGTAAGAGTTTCGGTGTCTGGAATCTCAGCAGATCTTTTTAACTTCGAAGGCCTCTCTTCTGGAACTTTGTATTGCTTTTTTGTAAGGCAACAAATGCTAAAGGCCACTTAGGGCCCCAGACACAGAGCAGATATCTGAGTCATAAGCAGCAAACTTCAAGGAGACATCACACCCAGTGCTGGGCTGGACAAAACATTAAGATTCAAATGAAATGGGGGTGGATGGGAGGTGGGTGTGAATGTAAAAGGTCCACAGGAGAAACACCTTGTGGTGTTCTGTATTTTGATTGAGTTAGTGGATTCTCAGACTTACAGGTTTCAAAATTGCAAAGTAAATACACATACACGCACACACATACACACACACATGAGTATAGTAACACTGGGAATAACTGAATAAGGTCAATGTCAGTTTTCTGGTTATGGGACTGTACTAAGTTTTATAAGACGTTACCATTGGGGAAACATGGAAAAGGTTATACAAGACATCCATATTATTTCTTACACTTGTATATACATTTTCAATGATCTCAAAATAAAATGAATAATTATTTTTCAATTAAATGGGGAAAGTGTTCCAAGCAAGGGGCACCCTGTGACCTAAAGTGCATAGGCTTGGAGTTGATCATGGAGCTAGTCCAGGTTGGTAACTATTGCCTGATGGAAACAGAAACTTCACATGGTAATAAATGATGGGACTGGCCATCCTCAAAGGTAGGAGTCATGCTTTCTTTTTGTCAACCCTCCAATTCTGGTACAAAGACTGAAAGTTTTGTTTGTTTGTGACTCACCTCCTGGTATATATTGGTGCCAAGGTAGTCATTGATTTAGAAGGTGGTATGGAAAGGTAAGGTTTTAGCCACACAAACCTAGATTCACTTCTTGCCTCTGTCTCTAATCACATTGGCCATCTGGTAAAATGTTTAACCACTTTAAGACTTTTTTTTAATCTGTAAAATAGAACTAGTATTGCCTACCCCCATTGACTTAGGAGATTCGAGGAGAAAGTATCTGTAAAGTAAGATGCCTGGCACATGGTGGGCATCTGGTAAATGACAGCCATTAGTAGTAATATCTGGTGATTCACTTGGATGGGGGTAGGAACATTGAAGTGTGTTTCTTATGCCTTAGAGGAAAGTGGTGCCTGGCTATTCGAGTAGAGGCCATCTGAGGTGTGTGATACAGCCCTTAGTGGGAATTCAAGCCCACCAGGAACTGTCCAGATGGAACATCAAGGTCTCATTTTACTTGAAGGTCACTCAACCTCTTGAGAGAGTAAATGTGGTCTGAGACCTGAAGTCAAGGCCATCAAATGGAAGAGGAGAAATGAAGGGGGAACCAATCCCTGCCAGAGGCAATAAGGAGCTCTGCCTGGGGTAGTGATTCCAGGTCCAGAAGGAAGATTCTGAGCATGATTATGACTAATATCAAATGTCAGCCCAGCCCCCAGAGAATTTATTCTCAAGGTCCCAGGTCTCATAACACCTTTTGTTTTTTAACTTTCTATTCATCCACCAGGCACCACAGGAAAGGAACTTTGATGTTCCCTCACTCGTCCAGCCCTGGTTCTGTACAAACACATGCATGCTCACATGCACACATATACTCGTAACATATCCATACACTTTCACACACATACACACAATCACTCACACACATATGTATGTACACATACATACATGTGTGTGGATGCACATGTACATACACAAACACATGGTATGTGCACATACAAGCATGTGCATATAGCCACGTGGACACACATGTATGTATATACATATTTGCACATACATACACAAATGCACACACACACTATCTTGCTCCCAGAGTCCTTGCTCATACCCCATTTCCAGTCTCAATTTGTTCCATAGACTAGACACTCAGCACCACATTTCCAGCCATGACCTTAGTCCTCCTCACTTATATACTGATTTCTCACCCTTTCCTCTATATAACTCTGATCCATAATCAATAAACACTATTCAAGTCATATTGGTTCCAGAACCTGCTATCTTAGCACCTGAACTGCATGGGTGTCCCCACAGGCCCCGTTGCCAAAGACTATATAAAGAGGAGTAGATTGACAAAGTTTGGTCAGTATCTTGGAACCCAGGTGACAGAAATGCTACACAGCTTGGAATCCCAGTTGTAAAATGTTGTGGGGGAGTAGAGTGGGGAGAATGCCCAAGATAAAATACTTAAGCAGGGACCTTGATTCTTTTCAAAGGCCCAAGGGAGCCAAGATGATCCAGGCAGACCTGGGTGACACCCTATGCCCTGTCTTCATGCTCTGTGACCTTAAAGCAAGGCCTCCCCCACCCCAAATTTTTGATGAGCTGAGGGACACTGGGCAGTGTTGACGAGCAATGAGGCACTTGGCCGTATTTTCATCGCACACCTAGGACATGAGTTAGAGAGGTGGGAAACAGCGCTGAACTGAGCATCGTTTCTAAAGCAAACCAGCCATCCTCCAAAGATGGGAATCAGAAAATTAATGAAGCCAATTACTGCCAGCTGCTTAAAGGAACTTGAAGACTTTTGATGTCAATACATTTATGATGACAGAGTAATTAGAGGCAATTAAGAAAAAATGAAGCTAAGAACAGTGCAGTCGGTTCATGCTGGCTGAGCCTCAGGGGTCTCAGACCCTCTCAGTAGTCCCCAGAAACACTCTCAGAGGAGCAGCCTGCAGCCACGGCCCGCGCTGGCCTCTAGGAGTACAGGATCAACTGAGCAAGGACAGAGCTGTGGGCAAGGTACACTCAGGCTGTCTCCACCAGCCTAACAAGCTTTATAAGATGCAATGAAGGAAAGGATCTCAATCCCAAATTAAGACCGTCTTATCTAGGTAAGAACCAGTGACTGTTCCAAAGAATTTTTCTTTCAATCGGGGGTCATACAAGGTTAGCTAAGAGAGAAATCTTTCAATTAGATTTTGTTCCACAGAGACTGACAGAAGAGCTGCATCTATATTGGACAGATGCATCCCAAGGCATAAATGGGTACAGTGTGTTGCTATTAGTTATGATCCCGTGACAAGCAGCTTTTCTAATTGGTAGTTGATTTGTCCAGAACCATCAACACTCCTTCACTCCAGCTTCCATTTCCAATCAGAGGCACAGATTTGCAAGTAGTCCAGCTGGGACTGGACAGAGTTGGTGATCTGGAAGTAACTGCTCTTACTCCAAAATTCGAGATGTGGAAAAGCAGATGGATTTACAGCTCAGAGAGGCTCATGACTCTCAGTTCATCTGCCACACTCTACCCTGATCTTCCCAGGTTTGTTCAAGAAAGGTATACCCTTGGTCTTACTCATAGGCAGACATAGGAAATATCGATGTAAGAAGATGGGGGAGACAAGGTTAAAGTACTCCCAGATGCCCCACCAACCAGCAGCTTTTTGATCCCTGAAACTTTCCCCACTAAGATAAACCCAGCCTAAAATGCAAACTCCTCCAGTCATGGAACATGAACACCAAATTTCTAAATCAAAAGTAAATTGCAGCTATTACCCATTCAGCTAGCATGCGGTAAACCCAGTTGCAGGTCCTTCTATTGCCCTCATCTCCCCACCCCTTCTCCCCATGGTCAGCCCAGGTGGGCCAGGAGCAGAAAAGAGTTCTACAGGGCTGAACGTGGGGCAGATTTCTAACACAATTGAGAAAAACACACAAAGAATAAATTCCGAAACTAATTTTTGAAAGACCCACCCCACCAGTTGGAAGTAATATACACCTCTCAACCACTTAGTTATGAACCACCTTTGTGCTCAGAGATCTTTAAGGCAAAAGAAGAGTGAAAAATAAACATAAGTTAATACATGTAGAAGTTAGATTCTTCTCCAACAAACTGAGGAAATCAAGGCACATGTGCTAATCCTACTGCTAACCAACTGTTTCCACGACTGATCTCTCTTGCCTCTCTAGGCCAGTTCCCTCATCTGTAAAGTAACAGAGCAGTACCATATGATTCTGAAGTTCCATCTACCTCCATGAGTCTAAGGTTCTGCACCCATCTCTGATTCTTAAGTACTTTTGCTTAAGTATAATCACAGGGTGTAGGGGGTGGGAGAGAGAAAAAAAAACTAGAAAGAACCTTTTATTCTGGAAAATGAACTACATCCCTATGTGGACATTAAATCAAGCAGCATCCTGAAAGCACATGTTCAGGGCTGCAAGAGACATACAAGTCCAATTAAAATATTTAAGCTAGTTTTTTTTCTTCAGAGAATCACATAGTCTAACTACATACACATGTCTGGCATTTTCTGAGGTTTTTGAATGAGTTGTTTGGCATTTGAATTTTATTGGATCAATACCATGTGTGGGTCATGTAACAAAAAATTTTCTGAAAAAAAAGTCTGATGTGCTTTTCTTTCCTTCTGGTTTCTATGCCATCTTTTTATTCTTTAGCCATTTTAAGAATACAGGACTTATTCTGTAGTTTCCTTCCCCCTGTTGCTCAATTTCAAGTGCCCTTGTTTTCATGATCAGAGTTAGGGATCTTTATTGGATATCAAAGTTGATACCATGGCAGGCAACCAGGAATGCAACTAAGTGAGGATCTTCTGGGCTGTCCAGAAGAAATCATGAAGAGGACCACTTATGAAGTTGAGACTTTCTTTATGTTGATGATGAAGAGTGCCCTTCTATTTCTGAGGAGTGTCCTAATTAAGGGGACCAAACTCATGTATAAGAGAGTTAAAGATTCCTGAACCTTATGCCAATAAACTAGTTCATTAGTAGAAGTATATCTGTTAAGGAACAGTTTGAGCTGCTATAACAAAAGAAACCCAAAACACAATGACTTCACCGAGTTAGAATCATATTTATTTTCCATTTAACAACTGTTAAGAAGTCGTTCCAGGGCTAGAAGGGCAGCTCTGCCATCCTCAACATGCAGCTTCCCTCTTTGGGTCCAAAGTGGCTTCTTCAACTCTTGCTATTACATCTACCTGTTAGCCAGTGGGGAAAGCAAAGGTGAAAAGCAAATACATAAACATTTCTTTAAGATTTTATCATGAAGGCTGTTAACTATCAACTAAGATCTGTTGTCCCTTCTTTGGGGGCACTACATTTTCCAGTCTGCTTGCAGTTGGTTATGGCCATGGGATAAAATTCTCTCCAATGAAATTAATGGAAGCAGAAGTGGAGGATTAGGAAGAGAATCTTGTGGGCCATGAATGAAAATATCACATCTTAATCCTGCCCCAATGGCTGGAGTTCACTCTCATAGTCCCATCTACCTGCAAGAGAGGCTGGGAAATGTAGTCTACTTGTGGGCCATGTCTCAGGCTCCCTCTTGGTTGCTCAACCTCAAGTGCCCTTGTTATGATCATGAGTCATAACTGGGTTAGGTCGTTTGTAGATGTTAATTTAGTTAATTCTATGTGGCAAGAATAATAATTTTTATTTTGTAAATGAGATTCAGAAAGCTTAAGAAATTTGCCCAATGTCACACAGCTAAGCAGGACCATGACAGAGACAGAGGTCCCTCTCCACATTCCTCCACAACAGGACATCTCCAGAGTCTCCCTAAACAAAGCACCATAAAAAGGGCTACTTTGCCACTGTACGTTGACTCACACACCATAATTGTCCAATGGGGATTGGAGCCAATGTTGATAACATAAGATACTTCCTTAGAAGATATTTGCTCTTCAGATAAAGGCAGAAAAGTGACCTTAGAAGGGGTCCAGGGCTTTCTGAGTCATTACCTGCAGGGAGCACAGGTCCAGAATACTTCAAAAGATCATGAACCTAGGCTCATCACAGCAAAGGCCTGGAAGGGAAGAGGTCAGAGATGAGAAGTGTTTACAACAGCAGGATAATGGGGGTGGGGGGTCGTATGATCTCTCTCACCACAAA
Organism: Cynopterus sphinx; assembly: GCA_030015415.1. Classification (NCBI taxonomy): domain Eukaryota; kingdom Metazoa; phylum Chordata; class Mammalia; order Chiroptera; family Pteropodidae; genus Cynopterus; species Cynopterus sphinx. The sequence goes on along the minus strand of CM057379.1, from coordinate 83,744,128 downwards.
TATACAAAACCCCTTTCTGGTCTTAACCATCCCAGTCCACACATATGCAGACATGCCCCATCTCCTGCCGGGCTATCATGCTGAAATTCTAAGGCAATCATGCTGAGTTCTGGCTGCATAGATGGCTTGTCTGTTTCCCTAAATGTGAGAGGCACATGCTCTATTTTGGCATCACTATTAGTTTGTGAGCCATGATGGTCTTTCTTGCAGCCAAGGATTAGAAACTTGAAATGGGATCATTTATTCAGTCATTTTGTTAGGAGATGGAATAGCATAAACTCCAGAGTTCAAAACTCAGCTCTGCAGTTTACCAGATGTGTGGCCTTGGACAAACCAATTAACCCCATTTGGCCTTAGTTTTCTCATCTGTAAAATGAGATAATAGTCTCTATGTGTGCCAGGAGACCCCTGGAAAATCCTACATCTCAGGCTTGGTGGCTTTTGGGGATGCGACACTTGTTTATTTCTGAGAAGGCAGAAACTTAAGAACATCCACAATGTTCACCATCATGGTACCCAAAGCCTGGATGTTTTTCTCCAAAACGTTGTTTATTCTTGTTACTCTGAGGGAGAGAAATGAAAGCATAAAATCTTTGCATAATTCCTTTATCTTGCTCTTAAGCTTGAAAAAATTATGCATAGTTGCCATGTTGATATATTCTTATTGGAGAACAGATGAAGTCTTCCTCCTAACATTCCAAATGAGCAAGAAGAAGCTGTGATTGGATGTCATCACTGCCAGTCATCTCAGATCTAAAGGCTCAGCCCTGGGAAGGTTACGTCATGTTCATATGGCTTGCCCATAGACAAAACTCTTTCTCTTCACCCCCTTCCACTGTTTAGACTTTTCTTGCAGCGTGGGGGAGAGTAAAATTTATCCAATAAAGGGCTGATAAACCAAGGAGAATATTATTTCATTTCATAATATTATCAAGTAGAAAGTAAAAAGAATTTTGTTTTAAATCCCTTTGGGGTCATGACTACACATAAATTCAGAACCTTTTGCTCACTGTGTTAGAAAAAGAACCAAGGCACTAATTAGGGCCTGTAAAGCAACGGGGCTCCCCCTGGTCTCTGCCCAGAATGTCCCAAAGCTACCCACGTGCACTTATCAGGACTAGATGATGAATGGCCCAAGTAAAATGCTTGGAAGTTCCCTCAACAGTCAAAGCCTTAATGAAAGATAGTAAGCGTGCCATTCAATAAGCACATGTTCAATGCTGACTGAGTACCCAGGGCTTCTATTCTCAGGAGATCACAGTCCAGATACCCCAAAGTTAGAGAATGTTCTCCAGGACTGTGCCCCTGAGAAGAAATGGGAACCAGTTAGGCAGAAAGATGCCAGGAGAGAGCACTCCAGGCAGACTCAGAAGCAGCTGAGCACTTGAGGGGAGGCAGGTGTTTCCAGGGAGCTGGAGCAGAGTGTTAGTGAAAAAGAAGTTGGAATGGACCTGGGATGAGGTCCTCAAGCAATAAATGAAAAAGGAGAGATTATTGAGAAAATAAATGGATAGGAGTATTGGTAAAAGGAAAAATGGGACTGGAAAGATGGAAGGAAGATAAAAGAATAGCAGAACTGGAGATATTTTCTTCCAAGCATAATTGGAAGAAGCCAAGGAACTTCCCTCCAAGCTGAGGTGGGATAAGGGCAAAGGGAGCATGACAGTAAGTCCTACTCTATTCCACTTAGTTCAAAACATATCAGCAACACCAATAAAGACATCACTTCCAGAAAATAAAGGAAGCCTGGGGGTTAACATTGCCAGATTTGGTGCAGTGGCTCAACCATGTCATCAAAGATACAGGCTTCTTCCACCTTACTACTTTGTCATCCCCAGGATGTTGTTGGTTTCTATCCTTGAGCTTCTCTCTTTATGGTCACAAAAGAGCTGCTGAAGTACCACACAACCACATTTAAAACAGAGAGTTGAGAAATGGTAGAAAAAGAGCCTTGTTTCTATAGCTTCTTTTATTAGAGAAAAAACAACTTTCCTAGAAGTTTCTAGCAACTTGGCTCATGCCTTATTGGCCAGATAAGTCTCATGCCCACCTCTAGATCAATCACTGACAAAGAGAAAGTAGATTATCACAACCAATCTGGGAACTTGAGGTTCATTCTCTGGGTAGGGGGCAGGTTTACTTTCCCTGAGCACATTGCTGCATGCCCCAAAGTGGAATAAAACTGAGACTTGTTAGCCAAGAAAGAGGGTAGAAATGGCTGTTGAGGAGACCATATCTTGGCATAAACTGTTCCTGCCTGGAACTAATGCTTCAATTTCCTGGACAATGAGGGAACTAAAACAGCTATTCCCAGGGAATCAGGAAGTGTCCCCTTAGAGACAGAGGGCCACAGCCTGAATGAGATTTGCCCAGGGTTATTAATCTAGAGCCTGGCAGAGAACGCCCAACCAGCTCAATCTCCCAGAACCATGTTTGGGTTTTGCTTTGTGTAGTTTTTTGTTTTTGTTTTTTTGTTGTTGTTGTTTTGTTTTTGTTTTTGTTTTGAGTAAGAATCTAATTTTTACTTGTGGTAAAATATATATAACATAAAATTTACCATCTTAAAATATTTCACACATACAGTTCAGTAGTGTTAATTAAGTACATTTACAGTGTTGGGCAATCAATCTTTATAACTCTTTTCATCTTGAAATTAAAACCCCATACCCATTAAATAATAACTCCACATTTTCTGCCCTGAGCCCCCGGCAACCACCATTTTACTTTCTGTTTTTCTGAGTTTGACCATGCTAAGCCCTTCATATAAGTGGAATCATACATACAGTATTTATTTTTTTGTGATTGGCTTATTTCACTTAGCATAATGTCTTCAAGGTACATCCATTATTGTAGCATGTGTCAGAATTCCCTTCTTTCTTAAGGCTGAATAATGGTCTACTCTGTGTGTGTGTGTGTGTGTGTATGTTACATTTTTTAAATTTATCCATCAATAAACACTTGGGTTGTTTCCACCTTTTAGCTATTGAAAATAATGCTGCTATGAACTTGGCAATACAAATATCTCTTTGAGACCCTGCTTCCAATTCTTTTGGATAAATACCCAGAAGTAGGAGTGCTAGATCACATGGTAATTCCATTTTTAATTTTTTGAGGAACTGTCATACTGTTTTCCATAGGGCCTGCACCATTTGACATTCCCACCAAAGTGTACAAGGGTTCCACTTTCTCCCACACTTGTCAACACTATTTTTTTTTTAATAATAATTATCCTAAGTGCTTGAGGCAAGTTCTAACAGTGGTTTTGATTTGCATTTCCCTAATGATCAGTGATGTTGAGCATCTTTCATATGTATGTTGGCCAGTTAGAGAAATGTCTTTAGAGAAATGTCTATTCAAGTTCTTTGCCCATTTTGTTGTTGTTGCAGGAATTTTCACACTTGTTTTTTACTTTGGAATGTAAACTTAGAGGTGGCCTGTTCTCTTCTAACTGCCCTTGCAATGGCTGTTACATTGAATCTGTCTTTTGCATAAAGGGTCAATTTCAGCCACTGTCGCAGGACAGCAGCTCCAGGATTGCTCCATGCCTGCTCCCTGGGCTGGCATGATGCAGGCCTCAAGACATGTTGTCTGTGGCAGTGCAAAGCCTGGGAGTATAAGGCCAGGGAGCCATGTCTACTGGTCTTGAGGCCTCTGACCCAGGGTAAACAATGGTCTTTCCACCCTGTGCATAATGTCACTCTTCCAGGTCTTCTCTCCTCTGCAGGACCATCCTGCAGCTGGAAGCCAAGTGCCGTGCAGTGTACAGATTATGTCCAGACCATATATAAAAATAGAATTCTGACCCACTATCTGCAGCAACCAGTCCAGGAAGCCAAAGAAGGGCTCCTGTAACAATCAGCTCAAACAGCCAAGATTCCATCAACACCTGACAGCTTCCCAAATTCTTGTTCCCACTTCTAACTTAGGACCAATTAAGGAAAGCCAAATATGCTCTCCTGACCAGATATATATAGTATGCACCACTTCTAGTTAGTCTGCCTACAGCTTCCCCATGTCAACAGCCTCCTTTTTCTACTATGAATGTTCTAACTTTGAGTCTCTGCCAAATGCAAGTGAGGGTGGCTGACTCTCTTGCTATAGCAATCTCTAAATAGCCTGTTTGTTCTTTTCAGGTGGTCTTCATTTATTTTTATAACATACATGACCTTGGGGATGTTGCTTAACTTCTCTGGGCCTTAGTTGTCTCAACTATAAAATTGAAAGATTAAGAAGATTGTGTATATATATATATATATATAGAGAGAGAGAGAGAGATATATACTCAGAATTCCTATGAGGAAGTAATAAATTCAAATTTGTGAAACACCTAGAGTGAACCATGGCCCAGAGAATGCTCACTTTTATTATTATTTTTTATCATCATCATCATCATCATCATCATCATCATCATCAGTATCATCTCTTAACTAGTCCTCTGGGAGATCTAGGTTGAGGATTTTTGGCCCTAATTCACAATGAAGAAACTGAAACCCAGAAAGGAAAGGAGTTTGCCCATAGTGAGTTGGTAGTGATGCACAGGTGAAAATCAGGTCTTTAGGTACTAAACTGGGGGAATTCTTACTACATCAGATCACCTCCTCATTCCAAAAGGAAACCTCCTGTTTGAAATAACGCATCTACAGTGACATCTCCAACAGTGGTCGTATTAATCAGCTTGAGCTGCCATGATGAAATACTACAGTCTGGGGTCATCAACAACACTTTTATTTTCTCATAGTTTTGGAGGCTGTAAGTCCCAAGCCAAGGTTTTAGCAAGTTGGTTTCTTCTGGGGCTTCTCTACTTGGCTTGCAGATGGCCCTCTTCTCCCTGAATCTTTACATAGTCTTCCCTCTGCATGTCTCTGTCCAAGTTTTCTCTTCTTAAAAGGATATTAGTGGAAAATGATGTAGACGATAGAATCTCTGTTCATCCCTCTGGTGACAAAATCAAAGTTCTGACAGAAACAGGGAGCAGCAGCAAAGAAAAATCACCTGGGATATAGATGAACAAGCCATACAACTAGGAAGAAATCTAAGAAATCATCATGCAAAGGCAGAAGGTAGGGCAAGGATGTGAGGCTGCCAGGTCCCAAGTGGCTGAATGGGACAGAGGCAGCAACAGAGGAAACTAGAAGCTGCAGATGCCTCTTAAAGGGGCTGCATCCAGGAGCAGACTTTTGCACTGATGAATTAACTTGTTCTGAGCACCCATGCCTGGTTGGCTGTTCCAGGAGGCACCAGAAACTTACAAGGGGACACTGAGTTGTTGGAGTGAGGGCCAGAAGTGAGGGTCTCCCCAAGACAGAAGTGCCAGTGGTATCCATTGTTTCTTTGTTGAGTCCTCCCCGCTCCAATTGCACAGAGGCAGGGCCACCATAGTTGAGAAGTCATCAAACTAGATAACAGAGGTCTCTCCACCCAGAGGAGTCCTTGAAACTCCACCTCCTCCAACTCACAGCCCCACCTAAGCCACATCCAGATGTATCTTCAGTTAGTCAGTGGCTCCTTCCTGAGCTGTGCCTGGACTCACATTGGTGGCAGCTGGCCTCAGTTTCTTGTGTGGCCTTTTGAGGTAACTATAAGCACAGCATCTGTGGATTGCTTCCTAAATCTTAACAGGTGGCCCCACAGAGGTAGACGCTTGAGCTAAGTTTGGCCTGCAGCTGAAACCCTCTCTGGACTGTACCACTGGAACCTATACAAAGCTGCACTAATAAGAATGGGAGACCTCAGAGCTTTCCTTAGTACATAGAAACAGACATGGAAAGGTAGGCAAAATTAAAAGACAAAGAAGCAGAAACTATATGCGAGAAAAGAACAGAGATTCAGAAACAATGAAGTCAAGCAATCTAACAGATGTAGAGTTTAAAACACTGATTGTAAAGAGGCTCAATGAACTTTTGGAAGTGTAGATAAATTCAGTGAGAACTTCAACAAAGAGATAAAAAACATAAAAATCGAAATGAAAATTATAAAAGGGAACAAGTCTGAAATAAAGAACACATTATCTGAGATGAGAAGTATATTAAATTTTAAAAAGTGAATAAAGAAAAGGATCAAATGACCTACCTAGAGGATGGGAAAGCCAAGGACACTCATTCACAATGGCAAGAAAAAAGAAGCCAAGACTATAATAATAATTTAAGGAGCCTGTGGGACACTATTAGGTAAAAATATCCATGTCGCAGGGGTACCTGAAGGAAAATAAGATGTTGAAGAGCTATTTGAAGAAATAATGGTGGAAAACTTCCCTAACTTGATGAAAGAAATGTACCTAAAATCCCAGGAAGCTCAGAGAGTCCCAAAAACCAGGAACCCAAAGAGGCTCACACCAATACACATAATTAAAATGCCAAAGTTTAAATACAAAGAGAGAAACTTAAAAGCAGCAAGAGAAAAGCAGTTAGTTACCTACAAGGGAGCACCCATAAGACTGGCAGCTAATTTCTTAAAAGAAATCATGCAAGAAGGACTTGGCACAAAATATTTGACATCATGAAAACCTAGGATCAACAACCAAGAATATTTTATCTAGCAAAGCTATCATTTAGAATCAAAGGACAGATCAAGAGCTTCCCAGACAAAAATAATCTAAAGAAATGTATCACCACCAAGCCAGTATTACAGGAAGTGTTGGAGGGACTTCTTTAAGAAGAAAATACATGTTACAAAAACAGGAATAAATAATAATTAATAACTACATTTCTATCAACAATTACTTCAAATGGAAAAAAGTTAAGTGCTCCAACCAAAAGATCCCTATATGTGCTGTATAGAAGAGACTCACTTCAGATTAAAAGACACACACAGACTAAAAGGAAGGGAATGGAAAAAGATATTGCCTTCATGGACCTAGAGGGCATTGCGCTGAATGAAATGGGTGGGATAGAGAAAGACAAATATCACATGATTTCACGTACATGTGGAATCTAAAGAACAAAATCAACAACAAAAGTGGAAATAAACTCAGATACAGAGACTATTTAGAGTGATACTAGATGGGGAGGGAGTTGGGAGGATTAAGAAGTACAAATGGATGGCTGCAGAATAGACATGTTAATGTAGACTGTAGCATGGGGAAGATGGTTAATAATGTTGTAATTAATATGTAAGGGGGAAGAGGGATGAGATGACCACTTTGCAAGTTATATGGATCTCTGATCACTATGCTATACAACTGAAACTGATATATTATTGTATGCCAACTATAATTGAAAAAAACCTCATTGAATTGTATAATGTAAATACAAGCAACTAATTGTCTATGTCAATAAAGATGGGGGGGAAGTAGATGCTGAAAGAAAAAAATAAGGACACTAATCATATTAGATTAGGGTCTACCCGAAGGATCTCACTTTAACATAATCACCTGTTTAAAGACTTTATCACTAAATATTGTTACATTCTGAGGTGCTGGAGTTAGGATTTCAATATATGAGTTTGGTGGGAACACATTTCAGCCCATAAAAATAGTTAAGAAAGCAGACTCTTGGCCCAGCTGCCTGGTGTCAGCCCTGGCTCCACAACTTACCAGCTGCGGGACCACAGGCAAGTTACTTAACTAGTCTGTGCCCCAATTCCCTCATGTGTAAAACAGGCTTAATATTAGTGACTAACTCGTAGGGTTAAATGTAAAGTTAAATGAGTTAGTAAAATCATTAGAATAGCCTCTGGCATATAGGAAGTGCTATATAAATGTTAGTTATTGCTATTATTATTATGACTATATCACATCTGGGTTTATTTTTATGGGATCACATTTTTCCAAAAATTTTTTAGAAATAATGATAATGAAACAATAATGCAATGCTACCACATATCAGTCTTAATAAGTATCAGGCTGAGGGACAAGCATTTTTTATGCTTTATCACCTTGAAGCTCGAGAGATGCTATGGTCTCAAATGGCCTCAATTTTTAAAAGGCCAAGAAGATTTTCAAGTCGGTCCCAGATAGACAGGTAAGAAAATTCTAGATAAAATCAAAACCTGCTACTTGGTCATAGTTAACATTGGTACAAATTGCCACCTTAGGATTGGTATTAATTATTTGGAAGGGGACTGCATGGTGTAGAGGACAGAGCACAGCCTGGGGACAGACATCAAAAGGCTTGTGGTCCCTGGTCCTCATCTAGCCAGTCCTCAGCTGCCCACAGCAGGGCCATGGAAAGGACACATTCTGAAGACACAGTCCTCTCTTGCTCTAGAGGTAAAATTGATCTCTTGGCACAGCCACCCCTCAAGATGTACTGTTGTGTTCACTTGCTGACAGTAATGCCTGAAACACCACCATTCACATTCCATGCATGATGGCTTATTATACCAACGCCAGCCATTCATACCCTAGTGTGTTCCTAAAACAAATTTTTTTTAATCATTATCCCCCAAAGAGTTATCCTATAGTATGCCCTCAATATAACATTTTTCTCACACTACTTTTCATATGACATGCTCTCTTCTGAGCTGAGCATACAGTAGGCACACAGAAGCAATCTGTGGTGCAATAGAGAAAAAAAGACCAGGCTGGAAAAATAGCAGGACATAAACAAAAGGCCTTTGCTATTATCTCCCCCAGCCAGATAAGCCTTACAAGTCTTATAGCTTCAGAAAGAGAAATTTTTAACCCAATTATGTCAAACCCCACCGGATACATTTGATCTGGGGAAAATATCATCTCTGGCAATCATAAAGAATATTAAGGTATTAGCAGCCATCATTCTAGAATTGCATTGGAAGGGGAGCTGAAAATAATTGCACATCAGTTGCTCAAAAATCAGCAGTAAAAGAAATTTACATTAGTGTATAAATTACCATCTCAGCAATATAAATTAGGATTTTATACCTCCTAATGACAACACTACAGGCCCTGGCTGTGCTAAGCAGAGATTTCTTGGAGGAAGAAGTGGTTGTGCTTTGAATCCAGGAGGCACCTGTGTCTCAGAGCTGAGCTGGGGAGCAGAAGTGATTTGAATCTGACTGTCACCCGCCTGGAAGCCAGTCCTACTGGAATATTCTCCAGTCATCAGAGCACCAGGGTGGCACACAAACTCAGGGCAGGCTCTGCAGAAAACAAAAGTAATTTGCCTCCCTCACCCACAACAGCACGCACAGCCCCCCACCCCTCTCCACAACCCTTCCTTGGAAACAGAAGGCTCTAGATTTACTTGGAAAGCTATTATGTTATCAACACTTTCATTAAGAACATTTGGTGACTTGAGTTGCAGTTCTTCAGCTTTGTGGCAGCGTAGCCAGAGACTAAGTTTAGAATCAGGGACAATCTTTGCTGGAAGGCCAGGAAAAAACACCTAGAAACTCCTCAAAGTTTGGAGGACAAGGCCCAGGACAGGGAGAGTGAGTGGATGGGGAATGGTGGGAAGGATGGGGAGCTCTTCCTGTGGCAAATGACAGAAGCCAAAGGCAATATCATTTTATAGAGCAGGTGGCTGGAGAATAAAAGGCTGCCTCTGGCTTCAGAGATCAAGGGTCCATAAACTCAAATTCTATCTATCCATCCATCTATCCATCTATCCATCTATCCATCATCTATCTATACCCATCCATCTATTCATCTGTCCTTCAGGTCTGTATGACTCGTGTGTTGGCTTTTTTTCTCTCTTACTGTATAGGCTGACTTTCCATTCAATGAAGGAAGATGATTGGCAAACAAAAGAAAAACAAAACAAACCACAGATAAACAGAGCTGTCTGGTTCTACTCAGTCTGAGAGAAGAACTCTGATGGTTCTCCTTGGTTACATGCCTACTCCCTGGATCGATCGCTGTTGAGAGGAGGTAGAATATTACAATTAGCTGGGCTTGGGACACATGCTCACCACTATTATCTGAGTAGATGATGGTGGTGGTGGTGGTATCAGTGAATTTACAATCCTACCAAACCCGCAGAGAAAAGGAGAAGAGCAATTCTCCCAGAGGAAATTGGTGTGTTGAGCCCTCTAGCAAGTTGTTTGTTCCAAAGAGCCCGAAGAAATCAGTGATGAAGCCAGAACCAGGAACTCCGTACTGCCCTCCCCTCCCCACACACCTCATGCAGGCAGCATGCCCAGTGAGGGACGTGGATGTTTAGGGCAAGACTGAGCTAGGAAAGAGGCAGTCTCCACATGTTGTCTCTTGACCTCTTAGAGACAACAGCCCTTGTACTAGTCTGTAGGAGAGAGAAAATGGAGCACAGTGGGCCAGAAAATACAGCCTAGGCTCTGGCAGGCCTATGCATCTATGTGTTTAAACAGCTCTCCAAGCAATCTCAGTAAACAGCCCACATTGAGGGCTCTGGGCTAAGGCACTGGGATCTCCAACAGCCCTGTTCAAATTGCAAAACAGGTCAGGGCTACGTCACTCAAGTAGGGGTTGTGCTATGTGGTTTCCTGTGGGATCAGTAGCAGTAACAAGTTCAAGTGAAGCCCTAGAATCACCGACTCTTTCAGCTTCTCCCAGGAAGAGGATGATTGGTGGGGAACCCACTTCAGAAGTTCTGAGATGAAGATTGCCTTGGCCAAGGTCACACCAAGGTCGTGGCTGAGAAGGAACTAGAATCCACATCTTTAGACTCTCATGCCTTTCTAGCATCATCTACAAAAGGGAGATGGCTGCAAAGTAGTATCCTCTGACCCACTACCCCACCTTCATTTCCCTTCCCATCTAAACTTCACCCTCCCTTCCCCTTCCCTGTGGGATCCATGGGAATCTGGGGGTGAAGAGCTCCCTGAATTGAGAAACCAGGGACAGTAAAAAATAGCTTGAGCCATAACTGCTTGTTTCTGCCACATTGGGGTCTTACATCTCCAGTTGGGTCAGAACCCTTTGAGGAACCCAAGACAATGGTGACATTGTGGAGAAATGTGCCCCCAAGAGGCAAGAAGAGGGATTGGTGCCTGCTTTGCTGTGTACAAACTGACAGCATCCTAATTACTAAGGATTATGGAGCCTCAGTCTTCTCCTCTGCAAAACAGGTATCCTGGTACCTCCTTCCCAGGGCAGAGGTGAGGAGTGAGGAAAAGACCTGAGCAAGGATCTAAGCCCTGAGCCCAGGGGAGGGAGGTCTCTTGCTTTCTGCCTCTCCTGAAGGTCAAAGCCAACTCTTGCCCTTTCTGCATCCCCCAGCAGGCCCTGATTGACTAGTTGATTAATTAATGTGGAGACTGGGTCACCACAAGGATGTTTTCTGGTGATAAAAAAAAAAAAAATCCCTGGAGAATGAAATGTTATGTGTCACTTGTCAACAAAGCCCTGCACTTTTCAGTAAAATAAGCATCTTATTCTGGAAAAACTTAATTAAAACTGCTGTTGGCACTCAAGTGATTTACACCATCATTCCCAGCCTGTGCCTGATGACTCCCTGGGGAGACACCAATTATATCCTGGGGATGTTGTGAAATTCTCAAAATAATCCTCTAAACAACATAAATCTTTAATTCATTTTAACTTTTTAAAAATATCAGATCATGCAGCAGGTTTCCAGAAAACTCCAAAGTTTGGAACCACGTGAAGCCTGAAAGAAATGGGAGGCTCCAAGAAATTGGAGGCCCAGGAGGCACAGAGCCAAACTTTGTGTTCAGAAAACACTGGTTGAAGGCCTGCTGTGTCCCTGGGAAAATCTCACCAATTCATTTCCCCTTGAACTTGAAAGAAAATGGGCTTTGTAAACAGAGGTGGTAGGACTCTTGGTTTCTCTGAACCAGCAACAAAGCCTGGATTATCAGCTTCTTGCATGAACCTGAAACTGACCAATGCCCCCAAGGAAAAAGTGGCTGCAGATCATTGGCTGACCTCTCTGCCACATCCACCCTCCAGAGTTTCAGCCCCTCCAGTCCTGGTTGCTTCCACAGTTCTCTTGCCTTTAAACAGATAGTTTTTGTATTTTTTCTAACTTTTCTCATTCTTAGAAAGATGGTTGACCTGCCACATATTATCCCATCCTCCCCAGAAGTGCATATTCAAAAGTATATATTCGCAACCATGAAGTACAGCCTTGGGTTTATGCGAAATAAATCTGTCATGCCTTCACTTGATATTTATTATGTGACAGTTGGTGTCCCTGGGGCCAACACTTTATAAGAAAGAGAATGCCTCCCCATCAGAGTGAACACTGAGCCTGAGTCACTACAAAAAACTGAGTCTCCACCCCTCCTGACTGCTATAAAGCCAATTGTCCTACCTTTGTGCAGCTCTTTGGGTAGCATTTTACCCTTTGTGACTCCATTTCTTTTCTAATTTACTTTCAAGGCTCTTTGTAACCTGGTTTCATTTCCATAAGTAAAATGTACAGGAATGGTTCATACCTGGCATATATATCATCTTATCCATTTCTGTGCCAATGACAGGCATCACTAATCAATCATGGGAATTTTCCCTCTGAACTAAGATGTGGCCTCAGAATCACGTGTCACACGTGCTTCAGTCAGCCACTACCAATCAATCACAGAAAGCAAGCAAGATGAAACTCATCTGCCTGCCCTGGGTGAAAGCAATAGTCCTCATCCCTCTCCACACCTTAAGGTTCTTCCCTGAACCTGGCTGGATCTTCCTGGTGCCTAGTCATTGGGTTTCAGTCCCTGGTGGTGGAGACCTTCCACATGCTTTATTTCACAGCTGCAGAGAGCCCCTAGATTGTGGATCTTCAACTTGTTTCACTCATTCATTTCTAGTCTTAGTCCAGGTTTATCTTCCCCTGATGACAGTCACCTTCTGTCCTCCTGGCCAAGCTCAGCTTTTAATCCTTTATCCAGAGCCCCTCTATCCTCTTCCAACAGTCTGGGCATCTCTTAACTCACTGTATTGACTTGAAAGCTACGTTATAACCCAGTGCTTCAGAATGGCCACATTTGAACCACAGACCAGGAGACCCAGCTTTGCCTCTAGCTGCAGGACCTCAAATGAGCACTCTCCCTTTCCAGGCCTGCTTGTCACCCTGTAGAAATTGAAAAGTTTAAACTACATTCAGGATGGAAAGTACCTGGCAGGCATGCTGCCCCTTCCTATTCCCGAGTCCCTGGAAGACACCACTAATCAATTGTGAGACTCTTTCTAACTAAATTCAGACCCACAAACCCAAGAAGCCACTCCAAACAACTGGAATAGGCCCACAGGATAAAATTTGTTTGGCATTCCTCCACCACTATAATCCTAATTGTTTGTCCCACAGCAGCTCTTTGAAACAAACTTTCTCTAGCCTCTTTCAACACTCAGCTCTAGCCATTCCCATGTGTAGAAAGCAGGATAATGGCCCCACAAAGATGTCCACATCTTAATCCCCAGAGCTTGTGACTTTGTTATCTTAAAAGGCAAAAGGAATTTTGCAGGTGTGATCAAGTTAAGGATCTTGTGATGGGAGATTATCCTGGATAATCTGGGTGAGTCCAATGTAATCACAGGGTCTTAATAGGAGGGAGGCAAGAAGTTCAGAGTCAGAGAGAGAGAAGATGTAAAGACAGAGCAGAAATCAGAAAGGATGGAAATGCTTCATGACTGTGAAGATGGAAGAAGGAACCATGGGACAAGAAATGCAGGTGGCCTCTAGAAGCTAGAAAAGGGAAAGATATTTCTGGGATTCTTCTCTGGAGCCTGCAGAAGCAATGCAGCCCTTCCAACACCTTGATTTTAGACTTTTGACCTCCAGAACTGTAAGAAAACAAATCTGTGTTGTTTTAAGCCACTAAACTTGTGGCACTTTGTTACAGCAGCACGGGAACCCAATCTGGCATTTCACCATCAGGTACCACCTGTAGATCTCTGTACTATGACATTCTGCCTCCGCACCAACAGGCACCCAAGGCATCTGTCTGGACAGCACATGTTCTGGATACCACATGTTCTCTCTCCTTTTCCACAGGTATCCAGGTCTGTGGTTGGCCAGGACCACCAGTAGATTATAGGCTCCCCGCCCCGCTTTCCGGGAAAGAGCTGTGCCTTATATCTTCATGTCTTCATGGTGCATGGCAGCATAAAGAAACCCAGAGAGATGGGTGTTGGACATATCTGGGGTTGAGTCCTGGCTCTTCCCCTTACCAACTGTATCATTTTGGTGATTCTACTCCTTCATCTGAAAAAAAAAAAAATGAATGGGCAAAGGAACAGTATCTGAAGGGATGCTCTGAGAGTTTAATGAAATTACACTCAGTGGTAGTCCCAAAGACCCATGACACAAGGAAATCTATCATTTTCTTGACCCACTGATTAGATCATATGCACCATGGGTTCAGCCCAGCACAGCCTCACAACTGCACTGCTCCATCTGTTGTTCTCTTTTGCTTCTTAATTCTCGTGACAACCGTGTAGACACTGGTAACCCCACTTGACAGGTGTAAAAACTGAGGAAATGATTCATGACCTTGTGTACAGTCACGAGATTGTATAAGGAAATGATTACAACCCCCAGGCACCACAGCCAGATTGTCTGAGTTTAAATCCCAGCTTCACTACTTATTAGTATGTAACTTAAGCAGATTACTTCAATGTTCTTTGCCTCGGTTTCCCTTTCTGTAAAACAGAACAAAAAATACTGTTTACATCATAGTGTTATGAGAATTCAGTGACCAGTGACAGATAGGAGGCTCCCTTCTTTTCCCACTCCTATATATATATGTTCCCAAGACATTTTCTCAAAGTCAACTGGCTCTTATAGATTTCTTTTGGCCCTAAGTCCTGGGCTTCTGTGCATATCCTAATTTGTTAATACACAGCCAACTGACAGTGACGAGCTCAGAGTTAGCTGAGACCCACTGACTCATCAAAGTCCACTCTGGACGTTGGTTTCAAGGAAGACGACAGGCTTGCACCTCTTCTCTCTCCCCACCTACCTTGGGCCCCAATTGTTCTCATCTGCTAGGCCACATCCCCTTCATTGCTCAAAATGTCATCTTGAAGTCAGACTGCCATCTCCAGAGAGCTAACAGAGGTCTCCTGAGTGTGTGTAGCAGAATGCCTTTGCCAAAGATTCATATACCAGCCACAGCCCCTGAGTCAATCTCAATAAAGACCTCCTGCCACAGCTCTCAGCACTGACCTCAGGGAGCTCCAGCTACCATTGCTCCTTGTCTAGCTCCCCTAGAGCCTAGAATCACTGAAGACCAGAACAAGCTTCTTCCACATTTGCCTCCTATGATCCAGGGCATGATGGATAGGTATGGAGGCCTAGGGACACATGGAGCAGTAGTCACTCACTGCAGGACCCAAAGACTCCAAGTGTGAGATCATGCAGCAGAGACCTGATAAGAGCTGATGAGGTCTTACTTCTGCACTCTCCTCTGAGAGAACAAAGACCTTTCTGCTTCTCCTTCATGTCACCAGAGGTACAAGACCTGCAGTACACCAGGAGCTTAATAAATGCTAAAGGAGTGGATGGATGGATGGATGGATGGATGGATGGATGGATGGATGGATGGATGGATAGATGGGCGAGCGAGCAAATAAATTAAAAAATGAATGTAACATCTGCTTCCAGACAATTACAAAATTTCATTACCAGATAAAATAAGTTTGAGGCTTCAAGGACTGGGGGATGAAGTGGGAGGTGGGTGGAAAACCACATCCTGAGACCCATGCTATCCCTGAGAATGATAAGAGCCCTGAATGTGACCCTGCTCATCTGTTAACTCCACGAGAAACATTGTGTCTACCACCCAGATCCTTAGAGAAACTGGCCTGAGTCCCCAGAAGCAGGAGACTCAAATCCATGACTTACTCAGAACCCTAGGCTGGCCCAGACTAGCACTTCCCCATCCACCAAAACTTGAAGAGCCAAGAACACTGTCCCCTGCTTGAAGACACATTTTAGGGCATGTCAGCAGCCCTGCTTTATTCATGGCTCAGCCAGCTCTGTGGGATTAAGGATATGAATTCAGAAAAACTCATGTTAAGTGTCCTTTTAAGAGACTTCAGTCACCCTGGAAAGAAAAGATGGGAAACAGGATCTACAAAGATGAAGAATTAAGGCTCTTGACTCAAATGACCTTGCCCAGCTTCACCTCTCACTAGCTGTATGACCTTCAGAAAGTCACTAAACTGTACCGTAGTGTCCTTGACTACAAAATGAATGTAATTCTCATTTCATGTTGCAATTTCAGGAATTATACGGCACAGTGTCTGGAAAGCCCTGGACATAGTGGGAAGTACTTGCATATAGTGGGTCTCCAACGGTGGCTACAGTGACAGTGGTGGTGATGTGAAGATGGTGAAAGTGTGGTTCCTGGTGGGGACAGTCAAGCATGAACTTGAAAAACCATGATAAAAGGAAGAATATGATATGTGACTATGGCATAATAAAAATATATTTGATCTTTTTTCTCAGTTCTTGGCACAAACCGAATTTCTTGGGTGATAAGAGTATCTTCCATTATTTATAACAAGTTCCTTTTGGCTCATGGTAGAGGGGTCCCTACACAGCTTCAGGATGGAAAATGGGCTCCAGAAAAACCAATTTGATTAGAGAGCTGGAACTTTCAGTCCCACTCCCAACCTCTGGGGAGGGGAGAAAGACTGGAGATTTAATCATGCAGCCAATGATTTAGTCAGTTACGCCTATATAATGTAAACTCAGTTAAAAACTCTGAAACAATGAGCCTGGGTGAGCATCCAGGTTGGTGAACATACCCATGTACCTGGCCCTATTTATCTCTTCCATTTGGCTGTTTCTGAGCTATATCCCCTCTAGCAAAGCTATAATTATAAGTATAGCCTTCCTGAGCCCTGGGAGTTGTTCTAGTAAATTACCAAAACTGAGGGGAGGTTGTGGGAACCCACAAATTTTTAGTTGGCTAAACAGAAGTATGGGTGGCTTGGGGAGACCTTAGACTCACAGCTGGCATCTGAAATGGTAGACAGTCTTGTGGGTTGATTTAACTTGTGAGGTCTGTGTTACTCCAGGTAGTTAGTGTCAGAACTGAATTGAATTGTAAGACACTCAGGTGGTTTCAGAGAATTAGTTTCAGAGCAAAGTGACATGAACAGGGAGAAGATGAACTTAGGAAGCGAGTCTAGAGAAGGAGAGGAAAGAGGAGAGCTCTTTGGCGAGGGTATTCAAAGCCTCCTGCCTTTTTCCCTTCCCCTGCCTCTTCTCTCCAGCCTCCTCCATCTCACTTTTATTAAGTCCTAGGAAACAGAAAGAAAAAATGGGATATGAAGAAGAGACATGGCCCAGGCCAGGAATGAGAGAAGAGGGAGACCCTCAGGCCCTACTCGCCCATCCCAAACTGAGGACAAGTCCCTCTGCCTCATTTTTCTGCACCTTCCACATCCACCCTTTGTTCAATCTTCAGACTAGTGATTCCCTGGAAAGAGGGTATGGGCCCCAGACAGAAAAATGTCCCAGGAGTGGCAGCCATCCTCTCAGCAATGTGACAATGCTCAGGAAGATCTATTTCAAGAGAGATCTGTTCCAAGACAAACTCCCCCCTGATAACACTCCCTTTAAAGTGTTAATAGCAGAATCCATAAGAAAAAAGTTTCCTCTGAACAGAGCATATTCCTCAGGGGCCACTTTACTTCTTGCTGTGGAGTTACAACCCTCCAAGGAAGGCTGTCTTCCCATCAATCGCTTATTTTCAGTGAGCAGAGGGCCTGTTTGACAGAACAGGACAAGCATCTTTCAGCCAGGCAGGTAACAGGAGAAAGGAGTCAGGGAGCATGGGGGGAGCCAGTAGCCAAAATGACGCAGTGAAAAATGTCTTGGAGATCTGGATTTAAAACCCCAATCTATTCTCTCCCAGTTAAATGACCTTAAGCAAATCAGCTTTCCTCTCTACCTTGGTTTTCCCAAGTTTCGAACTGGGAGGTAACACTATCTATGCCTAGAGTTGTTGGAGGATAAAATAAAAAGATGTATATTAAGATTCCTGGCCCAGAGGAGGAACACAGTCACATGTGTTGACCCCATATATCATCCAGCTCAGTGCTGTTCCAACCAAGCCCCACATCTGAAATGTCAGGAAATCCTCCAATAATACAGTTGCCTGGGCCCCAGAATAGCAGGAAAGCTCTAAACCAGACCATGAGCTGGTCCTGGAATCATGACACTGCCAAAAGACGACCAGAAGTAGTGAGCCAGAGGCATGGGGGCAGGAGCAGGAAGGGAGGCCTCTCCATACTGTGATTTATCCTTTAGTATTCTAGAACAATCACATCTTCCTTTCACATTTTCCTTAGCCAAGCTCCCTAACATATCTGTCTCCATTCTCAAAATGCTTTCACCATGCTCTCTGACTTGTGCAAACTTCTAGGCAGGCTCCCAAAAGAGCACACAGCAGCATCACCAGGTCCTTTTTTATATCCTCTACACAAATTAACTCACTGAATTTTCTCCAGCAAACCATGAATTAGAGGCTAATCTTAATTCCATTTTACAGATGAGAAGATAGAGGCACAGAGAAGCTAAGCAACTCACCAACTTTGCACAGGTCGGAAGCAGCAAGACCAGGATTAGAACAGGTAGTCTGGCTTAAAAAATCAGTCAGCTTTTAAAGCAACAGACCCAAGGCTGTTCCTTGCTGAGCTGAACTCAGGCCCACAAACACACATAAACAGTGTTTGTAGAGGTTACTTTTCTATCACGACAATTTCCAGGGGAATAGGCAGTGAAGCAGTGGCCTCTGATCTTATCTCCATCATTAGGTGACCATGTGACCTTGATGCCAGAGTTACCACGTGCATTTGTGAAGGTTGTTTGCTGCACAAAGTTATCCATCCCAGTGGACAAGCAGGGGCCGAGATTCAGCCTGTACTCTGCTCTCCAACCCTTACCCCCTGGAATGGAACTATGTCTGCTTGGAGAAAGAGCCTTTTTCTAATTCTCACAGATGACTGAACTGATCCTACTTTAATCATTTCCTTTCTCAGTCTCAGTTTTCTACACCTGCAACTTGACAGAACTCTATCGGGATGACCTCTAGGCCCCTAATAGCTAGGAAATTCTCTGCCTCAACAATGAATCACTTTGTGAGCTCACCAAGGGGCCATTCTAAGTCTTCTTTGCCATAGGCTGCTTTTAAAAGCACTCAAGGCGGCTTTCTTAGACTAAATCCCCAATGATCTGCTCCCTCTCCCTCCTGAGAGCTCTAACTGAAGCTGTGGATTTTGATCACACAACTTCCTCCTGGCCATTTCTTTCTGGCTTTTATTATTTTGCTCATTGCCGCAGACGTGCACTAGAGAAAACCACACAAAAGCTCCCACTGGCACAGAAAACAGAAACATCTGCCAATGTCCATGGGCAGCTGGCTGTGGGTGTCCAGCAGCAGAGACGTTTGCACAGAATCAGCTCCCACTTATATCTGCACACAGCTCTGTAAGCAATAAACCTTCCAGACAGGATGGCAGCATGCAGTAGGAGAGCATTGGCT
Source organism: Cynopterus sphinx (assembly GCA_030015415.1). Classification (NCBI taxonomy): domain Eukaryota; kingdom Metazoa; phylum Chordata; class Mammalia; order Chiroptera; family Pteropodidae; genus Cynopterus; species Cynopterus sphinx. The sequence goes on along the minus strand of CM057379.1, from coordinate 83,724,784 downwards.
GAGCTTCAAAGGCCACTGTGGAAAGTGCAGGAAGAAATGACGAGGAGTGGGAACGCCCCAGGAAGCATTATTGCCCTCCCTCCTCTGATCACTGCCAAGCAGCTCCAGTTTCTAGCTAGCACAGCACAGCTTATTTTAGCCATTTCTTCTTTCCTTCTGTTCTTCCATAAACATTTACCCAGCACCTCCCCCATGCCAGCCACTGTGGCAGTCTACACAAACCGTCAGGAATCCAGGACCCATCCTAGAGGGGCCAACATAGTAGTGGGAGATAGAGATATAAAATCAAATAGCTGCCATACAGTGGAAAGGTAATGTCATTTTAGCAAACACCAAACGGTACACAGTCCCCGAGAGGATGGGTGATAGATCAGAAAGAACATGAGTTATGGTATCCTGAAAAAATGGTTTCAGACACCCATTCCACCATTACCATTTCTCATTTCTAAAACAAAGATGTTAATAGCATCTCACACTTCCTGGGCTGTCCTGGCTCACTCCAATTTCCTACTATTTCTATCACCGGTTGAGAACTATCAGACCTAACTATCCTCAACCTATAACCACTTCACTGAATTTATCTGCAGAATCCAGAAATAATTCACCAGCCACTGAGAAGACCGCTTGGTGCCTCCCATTGTGCTGCAAGAACAAAGCAGCACCACAGAGCCTTTCCAAAGTTAGTAGCCAGCTGATTCCACCATTTTTCTTTGTCATTCTCGATCCCTGCCTAAATGTAAACCTCTCCCATTACCCCCTCCCATGCAGGGCCCCTCTTCTAATGTCCCACCCTCCACCATCTGGAGTCCTTATGACGAGGAAAACATGCTCCCCAGCCCGTAGTATCGAATGGCCCCTAGAGACCGTATAAGATAAGGACAGATTATTGTACTTGGAATTTAACAGGAAGGCCTTTAAAGAGCTCAGTAGAGCAGTTTTGGTGGAACAAAGTCAAAAAAGCCAGATTGTGGTGGGTTGATTTGTGAGTGGGAGCTGTGATATAGTGAGGAAGCGTAAAATGCTTTCCAGAAGGTTTAAGGGAAAAGAAAACAGTGCAATAGCTGGAGGGGATCAAAGGGCCCAGTAGAGGACACAAATGGAGAGCCACCTGAGAGAGAACTCTGTGCCTTGAAGGAAGTTCTCTTTAACCCCATGCCCCAGTCCATCAGTGCATAGACTGGCATATGTTACACATCACAGCCTGAAGAGACCTTATACACCTAGTCTAGCACACTCACTCTACAGGTGAGGAACTCAGGACCAGAGAGGCTGTGTATCTTGCCAAAGTCACACAGCAAGCAAGTAAAAAAAAAAAAACAAGTATTAATTCTCATCTTTTTATCCTATGAACTTGCTGCTGTTCTGTGCAAATCATTTCCTTAAAGTAAAATAAATCATGTGTGTTTAAAAATGTCACAAATATGGGCAAGTGTGCCAAGAGTCTGTTTGCACAAGGAATGGGAGAGAATTCATCCTGGAAGAGTAATGATCTCAGGACAATGAGCTTGAGTCCTCACAAGCAAGGCATAACTCAGAGTGTGGCGCAGTGTGGCACAACAGTAGTGTCACACAGAACCACCCTCAGTTGACCCCCTCAAACTCACATCCAAGTCCTCTGAAAACAAAGAAGTTCTCAATAGAGCTCAAATGAGTTTTTTCCATAAAATTCTGCTATGACTTTGGAGCATAATTCACACCTTTGGGAGGACCCACCAGCTGAGGGTCATGCAGAAATTAGGGGGCCTCCTCCACCACTTAGCCACATAGCATGTCTCTTGACCATGAGAGCAGAGTTAGAGAAGGGAGGGCCTGGAGGAGGCCAGAAATTGATGGCAAAGCCCCAGAACCTGGGGGAGCCTCAGGTGCCCGGCAGGCCCATTGGGGATTCACCCTGAGTATAGCAGCAGTGACCAATGAGGGATGGTGGGTCAGCGGCAGAACCAGGTACAATCACGAGCCATGTGAGACATCCCAGAGGGGCCCAGAAACACATGGGGAGGAATGCTTTGCAGGAAACTAGAGGTCTTACAATAATAGGCCATGCATCAGCAAGAGGGCCATGAGGCCTGTCAAAACTCAGGTTACAGGTAAAAAAAAAAAAAATAGAAAAAAAATACCCACGTGTATGGACATGTCCATTTCTACTCTGTCCATGCCTTTGTTCACAAGGTGCTCTGGAAAACCCTCTCCTCTCCTTCTACTTATCTACATCATCTGACTGCCAAGGCCAAGTCAGGCCCTTCCCAGGACCTTCTGTCTCACTGCCCTTTCCTTCCTCTAAGGGTCTGCACTGGCAGCATCTCTATCAGCATCACAGGGGAGCCTTTACTTGGTCTATTGCTTTGGTAGTGTCTTCCATATCCCTGCTACCTGATAGGCCTGAGGAAGGCTAGGATATTCCCCTCTGCTTCTGGCACAGGGCCTGGCATTGAGGACCAACACCCCCACCCACTGTGAGCCTGTGCAGACCTAACCCTGTCCAAACCTCCTGTTCCATTGCATCAAGCAAAAAAGAACAATTAAAACTAGGTCAATCAGGAAGAAACCATGAATCCCCATGGAAGCCTTCTGCCCTCCTTAGGTTGCACAAGGGTAGTATCCCATAGCAACGAAGTATGATGTCAGACTTTGGTCCATACTCTGCTGGGACAAGAGTGTGGCTTCCTCTTGTGTTCTCTTCCCAAACTGGCTGTTATAGGCTGAATTGTGTCCCCCTCCCCCAACAAAAAAATACATATGTTGGAGCCCTAAGCCCCAGTACCTCAGAATATGACTGTATTTGGAGATTAGGTTTCTAAAGAAGAAATTAAATTAAAATGATATCCTTAGAGTAGACCCTAATCCAATATGACTGTGTCTTTATAAGAAGAGATCAGGACACAGACACACACAGAGAGAAGACCATGTAAAGACACAGGGAGAAGGCAGCCATCTGTAAGCCCAGGAAAAGGCCTCAGGAGAACCCAACCCTGCCACATCTTGATCTCAGACTTCTAGCCTCTGGAACGGTAAGACACAATTCTTTCTATTTAAGCCACCCAGTCTGTGGTATTACAGCACCCCTAGCAAATTAATATGTTGGCTAGGTTGCCTTTGAGTGGCTTTTCTATTCTAGGTCATAAGTGATGAACGACCAGTCACAAAGGCCCTCTATTTCCTCTCCTGATCTAGGCCCCAGAATAAGAGCAGTCATTCTCCTGTTGGCATTTTCATTCTTGAAGCTATACAACATGTTCAGTGTCTCTGAATACCTGGTCTGAGAGGAGTGCTGGGACAGGGGACGTGAATATGAAAGTCCCTCTAAGGTCTCTTCACTTTCATCCCACCCTTCCCCCCCCCACCCACAGTCACGCAGCCAACTAGCCACCCCCTTCTATAGGTCTCACCTGAACCAGGTAAGTGAAGATTCCAAGCCTTCCTTCTTCCCTTCCACATCTCCTAACTTCTGTTACATTTTAATTCTCTCAGGGTGTTTAAGTGGGAAGGATCAAGGGCAATTCAGCAGAATATCTCCCAGCAGTTCTTAGTGTTGATGAAGCTATGGATCATCCACAGTGTTGAATTTCCATTCATCATCATTTTAATATCTTAGCAAGTGAAGGGCACCCTCATAAAGAAGTATCACAGCTTTTAAACAGAGAGAAATCATTCCCCCTTGGTGGAGCAATGAAACTCCACTCTCGTCATCCGCAGACCAAGAGGAAACTTTCAGCAGAGACTCAGAGCTCAGTCCAAGTTGGGTAGGTTCTTTCATATCCTGCTGAGAAAACTACTTCACAGCCACTAACATGCCATTATTTGGACAAACTCATCTGGGTTTGTCTGGATTTGTATGGAAAGGATAATGGGATGGACCACCCAGGTCCTTCTTCCAGGGAGCCCTTGCTGCCCAGCTGAGGCATTATAGTCAGCTGGCAGCCTCAAGCTATCCACTCCTTCAAGGTCAGTCAAGAAATGCCTCTCCCAAAGTCACACACTTCCCAGCCAACCCAGGCCTGGTGACTGAGTGAGGCAGAGATATAGTCCTGGACATACTAACCCAACAGGGACAGCTCTGAGGGCAATGCTTTCTCCAGAGTTCCCCACTGGATGCATCATCATTCAACTTCTTCCTGTGCCTAAAGCCGCTGCTTCCCCCTTTCTTCCACAGGTGTGATCCCTAATAAACATTTTGTACCCCAAATTCCATCTCTGCATCTGCTCCTGTAGCATGAAGCAAGTTGAGGATGCCACAAAAGAGGCAGAAGCTACAGCTGGAGCCACAGCTGGATCCACAACTGGCCCTGCCCAACACAGGCCTAGGTACAGGGGAATGTGCAGGGGTGGTGAGCCTCATCTGCCTCGGAGGGGTTATCAGCCTGCCAAAACTTGCATGATACCAAGAAATGCACAAAACAAATGGGCTGTACCAGGGGACTGGAGAGAAAGTCTGGACCTCAGGTGCTGTGGGCTATTCCCCATGGGATGTTAGGAGCAAGAAGGAAAGGCACTTTGAAATTGTGAGAAGAGGATCTGACTGGGAAAGGAAGAAAGTAAATTTAGTTCTGACTATATAAATTCCAGTAGGGTCTAGAGTGGAGGGGAAAAGGAGAAGTGAAAGTCTAAGAAATGGGGGATGAATGGGTCTGGAACTCTGAGCTGCAACCTGTTTTTAAGATATGGATCTGGGAGCCATTAACATTTAGATGATGCAATTGAGAGCATCTGAACAGGAGCCTGCCCAAGGAATGTGCAGTGTAAGAGAAGGGGCGGCCCTGGTATGGGCACCAATAATTAATTGGTTCCAAGCATTAAATGCTTGGGACAGAAATCCTCGTGAGTGGAGTTCCCCCAAGAGTTCCCCAAAGAAAAGGGTCTTGAGCTGAGCCTGGGGGCCAGGTAATGAAAAAGGTATAGTCAAAAGGTGAGATGGATAACGAAGAAGTTGTAGTCAAGAAGTGAGCATAGGAGTTCTAGAAAGGGATGGTGGTGATGGTAGCACATTATGAACTGTACAATTTAAAATGGTTATGATGGTAACTTTTATTATTTGTTTATTTGTACCACAATAAAAAAAATTGTGAAATAAAACCTGACAATACATAGCATGATACGATGAAACAAACATTGGCCACATGAGCTTTGAAAACTTAGATAGGGATCGTAGGAGGCTAGGAAAGACATTAAATATCATAGTATTTTTTTAAATTATGAATGGCCAAAATTTTTAAGTTGCAATTACAACCTAGTTCTTCACGGTCTCAAAGATGAGTTAAGAAATATAGAGCAACTCACTTCAAAATGGAGATTCAAGAATTATGGGAACCAATTGCCATCCTTTAGTGGATTCAACTTCCCCAAATCAGAGAAATGAATGGGAATCCTAGAGTTCCAAGAAAATTATTTCAAAGCCCCCTAATTTCTAGCCTATCACATACTCTACAGGAAACATGGATTGGCCTCTCTTCCTTTTGTGAGCTGCCCTGGCTTTCATGGGAGACCTCGTTAAAAATCTTAAGAATTATTTTTCCTATAAAGACAATGTTGCAGGAAATGTTTCCTTCCTTCCAAACAAAAATGCTAGTCAATAGTTATTGTTTAAGTGATCCTTTGAAGGTATTCCAGTTAAAGAACAGGCACTGGACCATATTAAACAATGAGTTTTTAATGCATAAAAAATTTTTAAGGTGAGAATGAAAGACACAAGAGAGAAAAAAAGTATTTCATGTTGCTGTGTCCTTACACCTCATATCACCAAGCCTCACTCTTCATCCATAAAATAAAGCTTTAGGTGCTTCCTTTGCAAATTGTTGTAAGTATCAAAAAGATGCAAGGAAAACACTAAACATAGTGCCTGTTACTTGATAGGTTCTAAACAAGTCATAACTATTTTTATGATGGAAGAAATCTTGCATTTAAATATGCAGCAGCAGATATAGTGCCTTCATTTTAAAATCGTTTTCTGGGAACAGAACTATTACTCACCATATCAACAGAAACCTTTTGGGCCAGCAATCTGTCAAATGCACTTTAGAAGTTGGAGGGACCGTGATTTGATCCGCGAGATGTGCAGACAGACATACTGGGCAATGACAAAATAAAAGGACTACTCCCAAACACTGCCCATCACCTGAAGCCCACAGAGGAAGGCCACCATGTAGAAGGCAAGATTAATTTTAGCAATGTGGAAGGACATGGAGTGCCAGATGCCTTATTTTTATATTTCATTTTGTCCTCAAGATAACCTTGCTGAGTAATTGCTATCATTTTCATTTTTACAAATGGGGAAATTGAAGCTCAGAGACATTAAGAACCTTGTCCAAGGTCACATAGTAGTAAATAGTGGGACCCAAATTTGGACTCACCTGTCTGAAGCTGGGGTTCTGAGCATTTCACTCCATTGCAAAGCTTTCCACCTTCTTTCCTCTCATCCTGCATGGCTCTGTTGCTCTGCATCCTTTCCTCTACTTGCTTGCTTTCCTTTCCAGAAACTCATTTGCACCACAACGCTCCTCCATGAAACAATCAGGTGACAATTCAGGTTAAGCCCCAGGCCCCTTAGCAGGGTCTCAGGCCTTTCTAGCCCCAAATGACTTCTCCCACTGTATCCCATCTTCTATTCCAGTTAAACAGGTCCAGCCAGGCCCAAGTTTGTCCCCAGCATACCTCCTACCCCTACCCCACTCCAGGGATCTCACTGTGCCCTCCAGATCCTGGCCTCTCCAGCCCATCTCACCTGCTCTAGGTATCTCTTTGCAAAGGGTGGAGGAGACAAATCCAGCTCACTCACTGTGTTATTTTGCCTATTGCTGCTGTAACAAATCACCACAAACTTGATGCTTTAAAATGACACAAATTTATTCTCTGACAATTCCAAAGGCCAGAGTCTAAAATAGGTCAGCAGAGCTGTGTTTCTTCTGGAGGCTCCAGGGGAGAAGCCGTTTCCTTTTCCATCTTCCAGAGGCACCCACACTCCTTAGCTCATGGCTCTCTATTATATTCCAAGTCAGTAACCACATCATTCCAAACTCTGCTCTGTCATCATATCTCCTTCTGTTCCTCTACTTCCCATTGTCACATCACCTCTGACTCTGACCCTCCTGCCCCTCCCTTATAAGTAACCTTGTGGTTGAATTGGCCTGACTGAATAATTCAAGATAATCTCCTCCTCTCAAAATCCTTGACTTAATCACACCTATAAAGTCCCTTTTACTCTATAAAGTAACATTTACAGGCTCTGGAAATTAGGATATGTATATCTTGCACCTAATACACCCATCTTTTTAAACTGTCCTAATGCAACAGATGTGAATTGTATAGTCCCAGCTCAAATATGTCTATTTTCTTATAGAAACGCAATTTCCTTTTTGAGTCATTCCTATTTAGCAACCGAAAACTTTATCTCATTGCTTCTAAATATTGTGGTCACTTCTGACTTAAGCCAAGTCCTTGGGGCATAACACTTCAAAGACAAAGATCATTATCCTTGACACTGTTCACTTTCTTTCCTCTCTGAGCTTCCAAGCAAGAGGTGCACATAGATGAGGAATGAATGACGGGTGAGTGTCAGGGCTTTCAGAACACTGATTCCCTGTGTACTTCAAAGCCAAGAGAAGGGCAAATGCCAGCCCAACCTCCCTGCCACACAGCCTTCCGGGTCACACATGTATGTTGGGGATCATTTCCATACCCCTTGTGGCAATGTTTCTCATACTCAGTGCTCATATATCACCAGGACTCATTAAAATGCAAATTCTGAAAAAGTGGGGGAGAGGCCAAGGGAGTCTAAGGCCCTGCATTTTTGACAAGCCCTTAGTGGTACCAATGCTACAGGTTCCATAGGCCCCACAGGGAACCTCAGGGTGCTGCCCTGGATGGACTGCCAGCACAGGAATCCTTACATGACTCAAGCACTTGCCTTCTGACTCTTGCCACACACATTACTGCTGGGAAGAGGATGACTGGGTGGAAGTGAGGGGCAGATGGCCACCCTCAACCTCACAAACAACCACAGCTTATTTCCTCCCTTGTTCAGGAATCAGAGAGACAGGGCCTTGTGTGCTCACAAAACAAAATACAAATTATACTGTCAAATTCATGCCCCATCTCCCAACCCTGAACCACTTATTATCCACCTCCTTCTCCCATTGTAGTAGAGGGAGTGCTCCATTTAAACACACATGCATGCACAGGCACATACACATGCACACTCATATACACATACATACCACTTGTCACTCACTGCATGTTTCCTCGGCTTTGGTCTTGGACCTCAGTCAACTCACCTGTCCCCTGCCTGAGCTCGTGTCCTCTTTTCCTTATTCTGAGGCCACATAGCCCACTGTGAGTGAATCAGGGCCCTCAGGCCTGATCAGATAATTCCATATGTGGGCTCAAACGACAGCAGGCAACACAACTAGCCCATAGGGTAACCTTTTGTGCAAATTAGAAACAGGCACTCCCTCCAGGTAGATGTGACCCCTCATGAGGACACAAAGCATTCCAGCTTTCTCACTCCTGGCTGGGCATTATATTGGGAAAAGAGGGATGACAGAGGTGCCTGGGCACAAAGGACTTCATCAGTCCTTCTTCCAGTGCCCCTGTTCTCTAGAGTTTCTAGCTAGATACCAAAAAAATACCATCTCCAGGAAGAAACAGTAAGGTTTCATAGTTGTGGTTAAAAATCCTGAAGCACTAGATAGTCAAGGCAGCAAAACTCAGAAATAAAAAAAAAAAAAAATTAAACTTTGGGTTAGAAATGTATTCATCAGCACCAGAAAAAAAATTTCTCCCTTAAAGGCCCAATCAGCAATGAAACAAGTGCAAGAGAGCAAGCCCACAGCTGCAGTGAACATTGCAAAAATCCCAGATAGGGGCAGGCCGGTGTGAAGGGAAAGACTCACTTAGTGCCAGAGAATGAGAAAAATGCTTCTGCTTTGAGAATTCACCTTCTCCCAGGAACATCCTGACAACAGAAACTCCAGGAAGTGAGGTTCTCAATATGGGCACACCCAACAGCTTTCCCATCAATATTGGCAGTGAAAACCACACTCTGTGATTACTGAAAGGAGCGGGGTTGGCCCTGTGTTGAAAAAGGAGTGTGTATTGAAAAAGGAGAGTGAATCTCTTAAATCGCTTCTATAGAAGAGCAAGTTGTCCCCAAGGTTCTGGCACGGAGAGTATATAAATCAGGGCAGGAGAGGATATGCTGTCATAACAAACAGCATCCAAGTCTCAGTGACATAACAACAAATGTTTGTTCTCTTTCCTGCTATGTGTTCACTGTGAGTCAGCTAGGAGCTTGGCCCTGTGTCATACTCATTCTAGGACCCAGGCTGATGGGGCAGCCAGCATCTCAATCATTGCTGGTCACTGTGATAAGAGAAGCAGGCAATACAAGCTCTGGCTCTTGAAGCTTCTACCTAAAACCAATATGACTTTCAATCACACTTCCAAATCACACTGTCCAAAACCCGTTGTGTATCCAGGCCTCATTTCAAATGGGAGGGGAAACCAGGCCTATTCAGCTCCCAGAGGAGAGAGCCAGGAAGGAGTTTGTGAGCAGCTCTAGTGACCACCCAGGGAGGAAAAAAAAAGAAGAAGAGAGAACAGAGGCAGGTGAGAGAGGAGAGGAGAGAGAGGAGGGAAGGAGGGGAAGTGTAGGAAGAAAGAAAGAGTCGGGAATCATAGAGAGGAAATGGGAAGAACAGCCAGTTGCCCGAGGCTGGAATGTCCTCTGAAGAAAACTCCTGGATAATTGAGAACAGGCTTGGTTACTTGGATCTGGGGGAAATCAGAGCATTCTTAGCTTTGTTCTGGCTCTTTTTGAAGGTGCTAAGGCTCAGGGTCCCAAGAAAGCTTTCTGTCTTTTCCCCCCTCAGAGAAGGGAGGGTCAGCCACTGCCACCACAGCTGCCGCCCAGATCATTCTGCCTGATTCACCTTGCCTGTCTCCTCATTTACTCCCCGCAGCCCCTTCAGCCCACTGAATGTCTTTCTGGAAAATCTCATTTTGCACCCTGGCAGCATGCTCAATTCTTCCTGTCAGATCTTGGAGGCAGTCCTATAAATAAAGCTCATGTTCTTTATTGCTGGAGTCAGCAGAAGGCTTGCACGCTGGATGTCCTCATCACACCACAGTCATATTTTCATAAAACCTGTTCTTAGAGCTTTGTATGAAGAGAGATATAGGGGGAGGGGGTAAAGCAACAGGCCTCTCTTTACAGCCACGACCTCTCTCCCTGGAAGTTCTCAGGCTAGCACAAAAGTCTGGAAATTTTTAAAAGTGCAAGCCACTTTGCCCACTTTCAGACAGAGGGTGTGATGGCTAATGATTCACCAGGACTTGTCTGATAGAGCTTGTCTGTCTTCTGCTGAGCCATGCCCTGTAGCAGTGCTCTGGTTTAAGCCAGGCCACCTGGGTCTAGGCCATTGACCCAGCCAAACTCATTCTCAATGCCCCACCTTCTCTGGCCTGAGACCATCTTCCTGCCTGCCTCCAAGGAGGCAAGCAAAGTGCCAGTGAATTCTTCATATATTCAAAGTCAGTGTCTCAGAAAAACAAGTTTCCCAGACTCTACGGTACCAATAGAGCAGGAACTGGACAGTGCAGAGTAAGCAGAGCAGGAAGAGGGGTATATGTACAGTAGTAGATTCTAGTACAGGAGGTAGATGAGTGAGCTGAAAGCAGATTAATCTCAAGGTGAGATGTCTCTGCAGACACTGCTAGTCTTCGCCAGTTCATCCAATTCCCCTCCCCTCCTGGTAATCACCTTTCTCAGTTCCCTTGAAATTAAGTGGAGCCAGGGTCTAGGAGCTGGTTTAGCTAATGAGTTTAGGAAGGAGTGATAGGTGTTACTTTCAGAGTAAAACATAGAAAAGCCAGCACATGACCCTACAGTTGTCTCCTCCTCCCCACTCCCATCACTGGATCATAAAGGAGCTTCATGCTGAGATGAAACCATGAGATCAAAGGAGTCTGGATCACTGAACCACTGCATATGGAAGAGTCGGTCACACAAATCCTCAGTGAATTTAGAACAAGAAATAAATCTTTGGAGGTTAAGTCACTGAAATATTGTGATTGTTTGTTACGATGGAATGTAAACTACGTAACCTGTCTCACCTGGTAGTGCTTTCTAATTCTGACCTAAACTCTCTTATAAAGTGAGCAGCTGGGAGTCGAGCCACCTGCTCTCTGATAGTGAGCTGAACCCAGCACCGAATCACATCTTTAGAATCAGAGACAAAGGCTGCTCCTAAAGAAAAGATTTGGCCAAAAAGACGTTACCGTTTTCTTGTGAATCTGAGTGTACAACTTAACTGACATCCTTTCCGGATGTAGGTTGGATCTACTGTGATCTGCGATTAGATTTTGATTGTTCAGCAGATATATAACTAAGTAGGGACAGACCAAAACAGTGTAACCTGATCATCTTTTCTGTACTCTTTCCCCATTGAGTGGCACCTCTTTACCACTCCCACAAATGAAAAGTTTCAAACTTCAGGTCATGATCCTCTTGTGGGTCAAGAAATCAATTTAGTGATCTCATACAGCATTTGGGGGGGAAAGGAATAGAATTGATCGAGATAAGTATTCATGAATTTTTTGTTAAGTTTAAGTGCATTTATATTTATACATGAGCATGTACATATAAATGCAAAATTTATTTCTTACACTTTGGATCATGATCAAAATGGTTTCAGGAAACAACTCACATGTCCATTAACAGAAGAGTGGACAAACAAAATGTGGTATAGTCATTCAATGAAATACTACCCAACAACAAAAAGGAATGACCCACCAATGCACTTCATAATGAATCTCAAGAACAGCACATTGAGCAAGTGAATCCTGACACAAAAGAGCATATAATGTGCAATACCATTCATATAAAACTCTAGAACAGGAAAACTAACCTAGGGTGCCAGGAAGCAAATCAGTGATTGCTTGGGGTGAGGGTTCAGTACTGACTATGTTATGAGTTGAAATATATTCCCTAAAAAGTCATATGTTAAAGTCTTTACCACCAGTACCTCGGAATGTGACCGTATTTGGACACAGAGTTTTTACAGAGGCAACCAAGTTAAAATGAGATCCAATATGACTGGACACAAAGACATGAATAGAGAGAAGATAATGTGAAGAGATATAGAGAGAAGATGGTCATCTGCAAGCCAAGAAGAGAGGCCTAGAACAGACCTTTTCCTCACAGCCCTCGGAAGGAATCAACTCTACAAAACCTTGATCTTGGACTTCCAGCCTCCAGAGCTGTGAGGCAATACATTTTTGTTGTTTAAGCCACTCAGTTATGGTACTCATTACAGCAGCTCTAGCAGACTAATATAGTCTACAAAGAGACATGAGGGAACTTTAAGGGCGATAAAAAGTTTCTGTATCTTGCTTGGGGTAGCAGTTACATGAGTATTAGATTTGTCAAATCTAATCAAATTGTATACTTAAAACAGGTACATTTTATTATTATGCATATAGTTCTCAATGAATCTGATTTTTATTTTATTTTTTTAATAAAGAACTCAGAACCCCTGAGTCAGGTCACATGGAGAAGCAGAGAAAAAGCTCCTCTCTCTTGAGCACTAGCTGTGTGCCTCAAATACATCATCACCTGCAATCCCTCACAGCAACTCTTTGATTGAGGTTTGTATGTGTGTGTGTGACGGAGGTGGGGGGAGGATATATTTAGAGAAGAAGAAACTAAGGCTCAGAAAGGTCACTTGTCCCAGGTCACACACGCTAAGTATAGCAGAGCTGGTTTTTAAACTCACTTTGTCTGACACTCAGGCATTAGCAGATTTGCTGCAATTTTATTTCTTACCCAATATCATGGATAGTCTAAGGATCCTATAAATAAAGATAGCTCCTAGGCATTCAGCTCTTCAGATAACAGACTTTTGATATCCTTTCCTTCACAGTGGTAAAGAAGTTTATCATACTAGAAATAAAATTCTTGGAAGAAAGCCATCACCTGCCTCCTGGCTACAGTTATGATTTAAAGGAAAAGTTCTCCATCCTCTCTTGAACTCCCCCTACACATGAGAATAAGTGGTGGCCCAGCAGGAAAATAAACCAGAGAGACAATATGTGAAGCATAGAGAAATAACAAAAAGAAGATGAAGGGGAAAAAAAGATGTTGCAAGAAAAAGTCCGCAGGAAATTGGTCAGCATCTTAGGGAAGGATTATCATATGGTGTTTGGTCTAGGTCAGGGATCTACTGAAAGGACATGTTTCCTTGAGCAGATTGATAACTTCCTTCAGTTCCAACCAGTATTGTCTAATAGGTTTCAATTCTGTCATGAATGAGAAGATATTTGCTAACTCAAGGAGGGTTTGGATATAAGCTTTGTGAGTGGAGTACAGAATATCTGGACAGAGTCCATGGTACTGGCTGCCAAGGGCTGGCAGGTCGCACATAGGGAGAAGACCCCAGGGTCTGCGCCCAACTGGAAAGGGTATAGATCTTGGTGGCTTGGAATTGGAAGGAAATTATCGCTGTTTGTCTTCCTTTGGGTCTCCCAGAAGCAGAGTCTGAAACAAGAACTGGAATGCAAGTAGCTTATTTGGGAGGTGATCTTAGGAAACTCTGGTAGGAGAGTGAGGAAGCAAGACAGGGAAAGGAAGGCAAAGGATAAGGAAGAGTCATCAAGCAGGTTAACAGGGAGGATGACGGTGCAGAATCCCATAAGTCCTCTTAGAGATGATGGTCTAAAACACATGCCTCAAAATTTCCCCATCTGAAAGGTGAGGAAGTTGAGCCATATTTTCCTCTGACTCCCTCCACCATTGGTGAGGGCTGCTGGAGGGTGAGGGTAATCCTCCAGCACTTAGGACATAATGGGCCTACCTAGACCAGAGAAAGCCTCCAGGCCAAGAGGCAATGCTGGCTTCAGAAGTCCCGCAGGTGTATGAGAAAGGTAAATACCCAGGACACATTGTGGAGAACTGCATCATTCTGCTCAGGCTGCCCTAACAAAGCTCTACAGATTATCTTAAACAACGGAAACATTTTCTCAGTTCTGGAGACTGGAAGTCTCCAGATCAAAGGGGTTGACAGGGTTAGTTTCTCTTGAGGCCTTTCTATTTTCCTTGTACATGTAGACAGCTCTCTTCTCTCTGTAGCTTCACATGGTCTTTCCTCTGTCGTCTGTGTCCTATTCTCTCCTTATAAGGATGCCAGTCATATTGGGCTAGGACCCACCCTAAGAACCTCATTTTACTTGATTATCTCTTTAAAGACCCTATCTCCAAATAGTCACATTCTGAGATCCTAGGGTTAAGAATTTAATACATGGATTTTAAGGAACACAATGCAGCTTATGACAGATGCCACCAACTTCTGCTACAGTACTCAACAAGAGGTGTCCAGGCCATAATTTAGAAAGTCAGAGTGAATATACATATATGAAATCATTATGCTGTATATCTAAAACTAATACCATGTTATACATCAATTACATCTCAATATAAAAATTATTTTAAATAAAAAATATGAAAGTCAGGGCGAGCATTGTGTTTGAAAGTAAGCAGCCATCACAGAAAATGTGCCGTAAGTCACAATCTAGAGGGCAATTGGAACTCGTGTCACTTAGGATCGAGTTCTGTGTAGAATGGAATAGTGTTGGAGGCTGCTATGTGCTGTCAAGGTGATCAGTGTCTGTCCATCTTCTTGGGCTTCCAAACTGCAGGAAGCAGTCCCAGGCCCTGTTGCTCCCCAGCATAGGCTTATCAGCTAGTAATCAGATAGCTCACTTATACTAATGATCCAAGAGTATAGTAGAGTCTACAGAGCACAGGTCCTAAGGGTAAGGCAGCCTTGGCTCCCTTCGGAAGTAAAATTGATTCAACCCTTTTGCAAAACTGTTGGATAGTATCTAGTACAGCTAAAAACACTCCTACCCCATGACCCAGCACTTTCACTCCTAGGTATATATCCAACAGAAATGATCACATAAATCCACAAAAATTCATATACCAACCATGTTCACCATAAGTAAAAATGTGAAACAGCCAATGTCCATCCACAAGAGAATGGATACAGAAAGTGTGGTATATTCATACACCAGAATATTGCTACCCACAGCAACATGCATGAATAGCACAAAATAGTTCATTGTGTGTGTGTTGAGATCCCTCAAAAGTATGAGATTTTCAAGTCCTGGGATCAGGCACTATTCATCCCTATATCTCAGCGCCCTATACAGAATAGGTGCCCATCAAATGATTTTTTTTAATCAACAAGTGTGTGTGTGTGTGTGCACGCGCCTACATCCAAAGCTGCCCAATAATCAAGCAAGATGACTGCCACCTCCCACCACAGCCCAGGTCCTGGGAAAAGGCCACAGCTGGTTATGCATCCTGTAAGCCAGCATGAGTCTGTAATCAGCTCACCCCATTCCATCCAGTCTCTGGCAGCTGGAGAACCCTCATTAACCCCACACACTGCACCCGCTAAAGGGCCCCAGGGGTGCACTTCATCAGGTGGCAGCAAGAAGGCTCCCTTGTTCTTTCACTTCTCCATTAGGTTCACAACTCTCTAAGCTCTAATTCACCCAGCAATCACTAGAGGTTGAACTGGCTTGTAACAGATTTGTTCACGGATCAAAGTCAACTGATAGAGCATCTGGAGGCTGACCCTGAGCGCAGCGTGTGGCTCTAAGTGTCTGCACTCAGCCTGCATCCAGGCAGATGGATAAGCAGGGAGTGAGAGCCCTTAAGGAAGCCCAATGATCCTGTTCATCTCAAGACTGCAGAGGCATTGTGTTTGGATGTCTGGTAAAGCCCTTCTCACACCATGCCCCAGATTATAATGTGACAGGAGCAAGATTTATTAACAGTTGAGGCTTTCTCCACCTCCCCCACCTCTCTGCCGCTCTTGCATCTTGCTAAAAATATCTCTTTGTCAACTGGTTCTAGGATACTTGTAATGCTAAGCGAAAGATGCTAAATTAATTTACATAATGAAAAGCTGTGAGAAGGAAAGTGGATGAGCAAGGACAAAAACACCACAACTGAGAAAGGGAACTTGAATCTGGCTACTACTGTGGAAAATTGAAACAGGGGCAGGAGAGAAGGTTGGAAAAGTGTGACTAAAGATTAAAAATGGGGACCTTACATGTTCTTTAAGACACCAAGATTGGAATTTATTTTCATTAGTAAGGGACTAGACTCTGCATAGAGCCTTATCACATGAATCCCTGCTTCCTCTTCCACCAGATGGTCATTGGTGTCATTTGACTGATTCTCACACTATGCAGTGAGTTCCCACCCAACTGGGAATCAAGTCACACCTGCTTATCCCTGAGGCTGGGCCAGATCAGGCCGATGACTGAATTCAGGGACAGTGCTCAATGTCTGCCTGACAACTAGTACCTGTCTACCTGCCAATGGGACTCAGCAGAAGGACAAAAAAGCTCACCTTCTATCCTGACAGAAACCTACAGCCTCCTTAGGATTGTCAAATAAAAAATCAGCCTTAGTAAGAGAGACTTATTCCAAAGGATGGAGGTGAGGGAGGACTATTGCAATAGGAGGAGAGGAAACTGTTGCAAAAAGGGAACTTTCAGAATGCTCTGACCATAAGGTCTTCCAGCATCTCAAGAACAGGACAAAAAGAGTTTTTCTCCTATAAAAGGGGTAAGCATCCTAAAAATAACTAGTATGTGGAGGTGAGATGAAAAGTAGGGCGATCAAAAATTAGATCAGAAAATGTTTAACCCATGCTCTCAGGAAGGGCTGCTTGCTGCCAAAGATCTGGGGCTTGAGAGGAGAGAAGCTTAACCAAAGTTTGGTTAATAAGTATTTATTCCAACTTATCAATGAAGACAGTCTTTCAGCTAATCATTTATCGGGCAAAGAATGGGAATTTAGAGGGTCTGTTTCTGGACTTGTCATCAGTCAGGAAGCACAGGCCACAACAAAGGCTGCTCACCTGGCAGGAATGGCTGCACTCAGGACAAATCCCCAGTCCAATGAAGGATGCCCCACACGTGCTGAAGAAGATAAATGAGCCCTATGTAGGAGAAGCACTCAGGCCACGAGTCACTGCCCAACATCCACCTCAGGCCATTTTCCAGCCTCCCATCCTGCTAGCTGGATGGTGACCCACTCTCTCCACTTCACTTTCTGTCTTCTGGGTTTCCTCCCCCATTTTATGACTTCTCACAGAAGCCTTAACAGCTTCTCCAATCCAAAGATGAGCCACTGAGCCACTTGTTTCAAAAATTTTTTATGAAGAAAGACCTATCTTGTCAAAGTTTTGCCAAAGCTCAATCACATGGCAGTGGATTCCTGATAACTTGCACAGGGCCCAGCCTGGCTAGGCTTATAGTCTGCCCTTGACTGGTCTTTTTGCATAAATTACACAGTCAAGCGACCATTGATCTCATGATGTGAATGACTCAAATTTTCATACTTTTAAAGATGATGAAATATTGGTATTTTGATAACAATTACCAGTATTTCACCTCACACCCATTAGCTCCTATCAAAAAAAAAAAAAAAGATAAAGAAAAAAAGAAAAGAAGAAGAAACTATTAAGGAGGATGTGGAGAAAATGAAACACTTGTGCACCGTTGGTGGAATGTAAAATGGTACAACCACTATGGAAAACAATATGGTGGTTTCCAAAAACTTGAAAATAGGATTACCATGTGATCTAGCACTCCTGCTTCTGGGCATACACCCAAAGGAACTGAAAGCAGAAACTCGAAGAGATATCTGCACACCCTATTCATAGCAGCATTATGTACAGTAGTCAAGAGGTAGAAGCAACCCAACCATTCATCAACCAATGAGTGGATAAACAAAATGTGATGTATATGTACAATGGACTATTTTTCCACTTACAAAAGAAAGGAAATCCTGACACATGCTACAACATAAATGAACCATGTAGACATTATGCTAAGTGAAATAAGGCAGCCACAAAAGGACAAATACTGTATGATTCCACCTGTATGAGGAATCTAAAGTAGTCAAACTCGTAGAATGATAAAGTAGTATAGGAGTTACCAAGGACTAGAAGAGAGAAATGGGGTGGTAGTGTTCAATGGGCACAGAGTTTTAGTTTTGCAAAATGAAAATGTTCTGGAGATTCATTGTACAACAACATGAATCTATATAACGTGAGTGAACTATAAACTTAAAAGTTATTAAGGTGGCAAAATTTATGTTACCTCAATTTAAAACTTTTTTTTAATTTCTAAATACCAGTACTTTATCCCTGAAGAACAGCATGGTGCACCAGAAGGCTAGAGCCCTGAAAAATAGTTGAATGGTCATTCTTCAAGAGAGTGACCATGCTACCTCAGAAGAGAAAGGTTGCTGCTCTCAGAGAAGCAACACGTCATCTGGGTCCTGGGGTGTAGACCATCTCCACCCACATCTCCCAGCATTCAAGTACTTTGGCCCGCATGCTAAGACTCTGCCAACCTCTACGACATCCTTATGCAAATTAGAAAAGGGCACCCCTTGGTAGACCCAGCATTATCCACACATAGCTTGGTGAGAGAAGGAAACTTCATGCAAAAAAAGAAGCACCCCTTCCTCTGGGCAGAAGCAGACCTGCTCACAGTGCACAACAGAAATTCAGCAACCCCAGCCACCCTCCTACCAGTTGCCTGTGTTCAGTGTACACACCACCTAACCACATGTGGCAGGCCTGCCCATGCCTTCCTCCAACCAACACTTCTAGAGTCTGACCAATCCACCCAACAAGTAATTTCCTGTTTGGCCTTCCTTGGGTCTCTGCTGCCACTTACTTGATTTCTGGCATTTCCTCCTGCTAAATCATTGGTTCAAATCATCTAGCACCCCCTAGGAAGGCCACACCTTCAGCCCCATCAATGCCACAATTATCATTGGAAATTCTTCCACAGCTTGTAGTGTATGGAAGAAAAGAAATAATCAAGGTATTTACAGTCATACCTAATGAACAGAAGTTTAAGTATATCTGCTTTCCCATCCAGGCCTCCTTTGTCTTCAGGGCTTTTCCTCCTTGGGAAATACCTAACGAAGGGATGAAGTGGTTTTCCTCCTCCCAGCAGCCCTCTATCCATATAGGTTTGTCACCAGGTTTGTTGGAAAATACCTCATTCCCCAGGCCTCACTCATTACTTCTTATGTTGTATAAAGCATTTGGAGCAACAAAAATTGAGACTCATTTCCCAGTACAAAATGGAAGAAAGTAATTTTGGCTGGAGTTATTGAACCAATATAAAGTGACTATTCTGGCTGACCCCACAGGGGTCAGTATGTTCTTTCAATTTCTAACCTCAGTGGAAACATCATTTTCATGGAGGAAAATAAACTCTTTTCTATTTTTTTAAGAAAAAGAGTAGAGAAAGAAAATAAACAATTGCTAACATGCAAACTTTTAATGACTTTGTGGCTCCCCACAAATTTCTTACAGAATTTTGCTTTCCCTCTCTGACTTTTACAGATTAAACTAAAAATAGTCTAGTAGGAAATATTGCAGCCTTGTCACATCTTATGAAATGGAAGCCACCTCCAAGCTCCTGCGTTCTTGTCCCTGCTCTCTCAGGAAAAGGATCAATGTCACCGCCAAGGCTGGCATGTTATCGGTGTTGGCAGGTACCACCGTGAACACGTCAAAGAGGTGGCTGTCCCACTGACAGCATCAGCTGTTGTTTTTCATGTTCCCAGTAGGATGTCACATACAACAGAAGGGGACGACGGGGAAGAGCCCCAACAAACAAGGAGTGTTGGGTGGAGATTTACCTCGAGCAGTCCTTTTGCCTTCCCCTCCTATATATACAACAGAGACACCCACATCCCCTTCACTGGCTCCCTCAACATATGAAAATGAACATCTAGATCTACCTCTGACTCACTGCACTCATTCACTCATTCACTATTTCTTATTATTATCGGCTGAATTGTGCCTCTCCCAAATTCATATGTTGAAGTCCTAACGGCCAGTACCTTAGAATGACTATATCTGGAGATAGTGTCTTTACGGAGGTGTTTAAGTTAAAATGAGGCCCTTAGGGTGGGCCTTAAGCCAATTTGACTGGTGTCCTTATAAGACAAAATTTGGACATACAAAGGTGACACCAGGAATGAGCACACAGAGGGAAAACCATATGAGGACACGTGAGGCCAGAACAAAAAGGTGGCCTTGGGAAAGGTCTGCAAGCCAAGGAGAGAGGCCTCAGGAGACATCAACCTACCTACACCTTGATCTCAGATTTCCAAGCTCCAGAACTCTGATAAAATTAATTTCCATTGTTTAAGCCAACTAGTCTGTGGTATTTTATTGTGGCAGTTCTAGCAACCTAATGCACCTACTGTGTGCTGAGCTCTGTGCTGTATGCTATGATTCAGAAGCTATGATTCAGCTTTCTGGTTCAAGGAATGCCTTAGGAAGGACCCTAAGGGGCCTCCTGAGCTGCCTATGCCTACCAACCCTACCCCTGCTGGTTCCTGCCACACTGGACATCTGCAATTGCCCACCTCAGCAGGCTGGCTCTCCCTTATGGCTCATGTCCCCACTCTTTCTGATACACCCCTCCCACCCTTCACCAGCTGAGCCCTACCCATATCTTAAGATTCTGCTCAGGTATAACCCATCCCTGATCTCCCCAGCACCCAGGTTGAACTATGGCCTCTCCACTCTGTTCCTATGATCATTTCTCTAACATTACATTCACAATATTGTATTATAATAACCTCTTTATGAGTTTGTCTTTTCCACAAAACTGTAATTTCCTCAAGAGTAGGTATTGTGTTTCATTTATAATATATTCTCAGAATTAAACAGTAAGCAGGTAATAAATACTCAGTGGGAATCAGTGGATGGATGATGAATAGATAGGTGAGTGGGTGGGTGGGTAGGTGGATGGATGGATGGATGGATGGATGGATGGATGGATGGATGAAAGGAACAAGAAGGCAGGGATAAGGAGAGGGAGGCAGAAAGGAAGGGAAAAAAGGAGGGAGGAAAGGTTGGAGATAGGAGAAGGGAGCAAGTAAGAAAAGAAGAAAAGGAGGAAAGGAGTGAAGGAGGGGAGGGGAACCAGAGAGGGGAGGAGAACCAGAGAGGAGAGGGAAACCAGAGAGGGGAGAGGGAGGGAGAGGATCCGAGTCCCAGGAAAGGATCCCAAGGCACCTCTGTCCTCTCCAGCACTCTCTCCAAGCTGGACTCTGAGTCAACAGGACCATCAGCTCATACATCATCATCATCATAAAAGCCACCCTAGATACCACTGTAAAGATGCTGCTCAGGAAAGGATACAGTGGGCGGGGGCGGGGGGAAGACACCTATTTCTGGGCACTTCGCAGTAACGCCTGGTACTACTGCAGGATTTTCCTCAAGGATAGGAAAGGACCCTGGACCTTGTTTTCATTCTGCCTTTATGTAACCCTCACAAGAACCTTCTGAGGGCAGCATACACATTATCCTAATATTTTACAGAAAAAGAAAACATAGCACTGGGGTGATAGCCAGGACAGGCTCTCCCCAAGGGGCCTCCCCAAGGGGACAAGTACCCAGAGAAGGGCCCTGTCATGCCAGAGCTTTCATGCTGCTGCTCTGAGGAGGCACAGTGTAGAGAAAGAGCTTGCCCTTGACCATTAGAGATGGCTCCCCACACAAATTACCTAACTTTCCAAAGATTAGGCCCCTTTTCTGTAAAACCAGAACCCAACCCCACATGGCTGGTGTCAGGATTTAGACAGATTAGGTATATATATATGATGGTGCTCAGGAATTATTTCCAGGAAAAGGCATATGAGGTAGGTTTGAAGAAGCTGAGATTTCATTCAGCACAGGGAAGAGGAGATAGACTTTTTCTTAGGATGGAAACTTTCCCTTTACAAGCATTCTGCCTCAAAACCCAGAGTGTGTTAGAAACGGGGCCAGATTTAAACCAGAGGCCAGGCCTCAAGAGTAGCATCAATGAATGAGCCAGGCACCCTGATGGGGTAAATAAATCAAGGAGCCCTCAGTAAGCCAGTGCTACCTTTCTATAAACCATGACTCTGAGGGGCATTGCACTGCCCTGTGAGGACAGACTTCTTTATAAAAGTTAACTTAGAAATAACCATGAACTCTTGCTGAAAGAGACACCTTCTTACCCATCTTACAGGTAAAAAATAAATAAATAAAAGTGAATGCTGGGAAGGGAAAGACTAGGCCAAGATCATACAACCAGTGAAGGACCCTGACTTCTACCCATCAGGACATTGTCTCTACCTGATCCCACTCCAGATACTCTCCTTGCATCAATTCCAGTTCCTTCTCAGCAACACAAGATGTTAAAATATTTTTCAACACAGGAGCCTATAATTCAAGAGGTAAATGAATTTTAGTATCCATCATTTGTTCCCTAAAGGCTTTCTATATGGCAGACACAATATTAATTTGCTCTAATCTTTACCACAAACCTCTAAGAAGGTATTATGCTGTTCATTTTATGGTTGTGGAAACTGAGGCTCAAAGAAGCTTAAGGGGCTTGACCAAGCATTTAATTTGGAATGTTTTTGTTTCAGGTAGCAGAAAACTCAACTAACATGGCTTTAAGCTAAAGGATATATGTTTTTTACGCAGCAGGAAGTCTGGACTTAGGTGGCCCCATGGATGTTTCTGCAACTTAACAATGTCTTCAAGGACCCTGCCATTTTTGTCCTTCTACTCTGTTTTCTCAGCTTGTTCGGTTTCATACTCCCTACTGTCATTAATGGCTGCAATATGGCTGTCAAAACTCACACATCCTCATGCAGCATGCAAAGAAGGAAGGGAAAGAAAAGGGACAAAAACCTTTCTCCATGCTTGTATTATTCTTACTATTGTAAAAAGTCTTTCTAGAAGCTGCCAGATTTCCTTTTGCATCTCATTGGCCAGTCTGGGTTACAAACCCACCCATAGGCCAATCACTGAAGACCAATCACTAGCAAAGGGAAAAAGGGCTGCCATGAGCGATTTAGGCCAGTTATAGTTTACTCACTACAGCTAGGCATCTTGTTGCCTAGACAGAATTGGGATTCGGTTAGGAAAAGGCAGTGGCTATTGGATGGATATCCAACAAGGTCTATCACACCAAACTAGTAAGTGCTGGCACCAGGCTTTGAGCCCATGTAAAACTGATGCTTAATCCAGACATCCCACTAGGCTATCCTACCAACATCATCTCTTCTGATCCTCTCTCCTCAGGTCCATGTTTACTAAGAGACGGTTTATGAAAAGGATATTCTCATAGTACTTTACAGGTACTAATTTCTTATAAAACCTGATGTTTCAAAAATAAGCAGTTTTCAAAGTGGAGAACATTGCTTGAGAAGTGGCACCATATGCTACCAAGGGATTAGATGTCACTCCTCACTTTACAGATTTGAAAATACACTCTATAAGAAGTAAAATAAGTCTGGCAGGTCTGCAGTTTTATTCTTACAGTAGAAGAAATTCCTATTGCTGGCAGACTGGGTTAGTTTGGGTGCTGCTGCTTGTAAGGAATAGAAAATCTGGCTCAAACGGTTTTAATCAATAAGAAGAATTGATCGACTCCATAGCTAAAATTTCTAAAGACAGGATAAACTTCAGATATAGCTAATCAGAGTTTTGGGTCTTTCTCTGTTTTTCTGAGTGTAAGCGTTGTCTTCAGGCTGGCTTACCTCATGGCTGCAAAATGGCTATAATAGTTCCCGACCTCAAATCTGTACACTACTCCATGCAAAGCAACAGAGATTCTTTGTCTCAGCCTTCCCAGATGGAGTCCTAAGATTCATTCTGATTTGTCCAGTTTAGGTCCTATGCCAGGATATCCAGAGTCAATCAGAGTGGTCAGAAAGATGGACTGGCTTAGCTCATGTCATGGGCTACTCCTCTGGATTTAGGAGTGAACCAGTTTCCTCAAAATCACATCCCCAAACAGAAATTGGAACATACTGGCTGTCCATTACAGCCAGGACCAGGAGAATGATGCCAGAGAGGAGAGCCTGGAGCTGAGGAAGCGCTCTTCATCCGGAAAGTGCTGCAGGTTGAACATGATGGTTAAGGAGGAGGAGGAAGAGAAGAAAAATAAGGAAGGAGAGGAAGAGTAAAGAGGGAGGAGAAAGAAGAGGAGCAAACTCTGTGGAAAGCAGTATGAAGATTCCTCAAAAAAATAAAAATAGAACTACTATATGATGCAGCAATTCCACTTCTGGGTATTTATCCACAAGAATTAAAAGCAGGATCTTGAAAAGTTAGCTGCTCTCCCATGTTTATTGCAGCATTATTCACAATCATCAAGATATAGAAACAACCTAAATATCCATTGACAGATGAAAAGATTTTTTAAATGCTATATATATGTATACGCACACACACATACGCAATGGAATACTATTCAATCTTTAAAAAAGAAGGAAATCTTGCAATATGCAACAGCATGGATGGAGCTGGATGGCATTATGCTGAACAAGCCAATCACTGGACAAATATTGCATGATTCCACTTATATGATGTATCTGAGATAATCAAACTCTTCAAAACAAAAATAAAATGGTGGTCGCTGGGTTCAGGGGGCAGGGGAAATGGGGAGTTACTAATCAATGGGTATAAAATTCCAGGTATGAAAGATGAATAAGTTATAGAGATCTACTGTACAACATTGTGACTATAGATAATGATACTGGATTGGATACTTAAAAACCTGATACAGCTGGGAGATCTCAGGTTAAGTGTTCTTACCACAATAAAACACAATTTAAAAAACGAAGAGAACCATTAGTCCAGAGGTAGTAATCCTGGCAGTGACCATAGCAACCTCACAGGCAGAGTAACCAGCAAAGCCAAGGCAGGGCAGCCAGGAGGGTCAGACAAACTGGTGCAGGGGAGAGTGTGTAGTGGTGTGAAATTGGACCCTGGGGGAGGAGAGGGAAATGGAATGAGAAGTGTGGATGGGGCCCTGTATCCAGGCAGAATTTCAGAATTTGCACTTTTTTTAAAGGGGGAAAGTTGACAAGAGAGAAAACTGTATGATGTGAATCCTAGAAAGCTGGCTCTCTATGGTCTAAAAGGACCAACAAAGGCACAGGAAAGGGGGCTCAGAGCAAATACATGAAAAATGTGGAGGCCAATTGGCCAGACCCACGTGTATAATTTTTACACTCATGAAATACAGCTTAGTCAAAGGCATTCATGCCCAAAGCTGGCCCAGGGCCTCTGGTACTTTTTAAATATACTGGACTCCCAGAAATCCCTCCATGGTCTGAGGTGGCAGCCTCACCACAAATGGTCATTTCAGAATCTACCTGCTGTTCAGACAGGACAAGCTAAAGGCTTCAGCTAGGGTCTAGTCATAGGAGGCCCTGGGAACCAGCAGATACCATCCTCCAAGCACCTGTTTCCACATGTGAGCCTGAGGGCAGGACCCCCAAGTGCCATAAGGGTCGTTGGCATGAGTGCTGGGCATACTCTTCCCAGGAGTGAACAGAGGCTCTGGGTGGCCCCAGCACAGGGTCCTGTTCATGAGAAGAGGCTCCTGCATAGGCCGAGTATCACCTCTGTGCCAGCATTCCATTTAAGCTCACAATTTTCCTGTATTATAGATGAGAAAACTGGGACTCCAGAAAGTGAAGGGACATGCTCATAGTCACACAGCTGAGAGCCAGGACTTAAACCGACTTTCTGACACCAGGCCCAATGGACTCTCCACCCTGCCTCAACCACTCACCCACAGCCTGAGAGGAATGATAGGTATTATTACCACTGTTTTGCCTTTATTGTGAAAGTTAGTCCTGAGTCTGAGTCAAAAGCTCCCAGATAGTATGTCTTAATCTTCTAACTATGGGTGCCAAAGGACCGTCCTAATAGACTGGTACATGAAAACAGAGATTGGTGCGATTCATAGATTTTCTATCTTGAAAAGACATCTTGACTCCTATACTTCCTGGTTGTGTCATTAGGCAAGTTACTGACCCTCTCTGTGCCTCAGTGCCCTCAACTGCAAGGTGGGAAAGTAGACACATCTCAGGGGGGGTGCTGTGAGGACTAAATTAGTTAAGACCTATAAACTTCTGGCCACATAGAATGCACCTGATAATGAATAGCTATCATCATCCTCATTATTCTGGTTTGCAAGATGTCCTTCATCCTCCTCTCTGTGTCTGTATCCTCTTCTCCAACACATGCGTATTACACAGACTAGACAGATGGTGAAAAGAGAAAAATCTTCAGGCCTGTGGATGTTTATTAATGTGAATTCCCATTAAAACTATTTTCAGACAGGGTGTCCTGGGGCTTGGACCATGCTCATTTGTGCTCTTGTTCTTTGCAGCAAAGTTGAAACAGGGACGATGTGGCTATTTGAGTGAATGTGAATCATTATCCCTCTGAGCAATCACAACAACAAAATGTTATTTTTGGAAACTTGTGCTGGCGTATCTGCCAACAGGAAGGCTTGGGGACTGTAGGAGTGGGAGGTCCTATCAGGAAAAAAGAAATCATGCTAGCTGTTTCAGGCAGAGTATGTTTACTGCAGAGAATAAGTCTCCAATGTGTTGAAAAATCTGAAAGCAGAATAAGGAAGAGGAGGAACCCTGAGGGTGCTATCTTCAGGAAGTAACCACCCCACACTAGCAATGGGGGACAGAAAGAAAGGGGTGGTGTTGGCAGAGCCAGAACACACTCTGTGCTATGCTGTGAAAGGTTGTTCAGCAGGCTGAAATGCCAAGGGCAGGGGATGGGGATCGGGACCTGCGCTGGGGCCTTGAAAGAAAAGGGACCACCATCCTGTGCTGAGGCCATTGAGGCCTAAGCTGGTAGCATTGATGGAACACAGCCACTCCAACAGATGCTTTCAGAAGCAGATGGAGGAGTGGCAGCTCCTCCCTTCCTTTCATCTTCTGATTTCCTACCCTTTCTCCTCTAGGCCTAGAAACAGGTTTGTAGACTCCTCACCCCTCATGATAGAACAGGGCACAAACCATGAAGGGCTGAGAGACACTGGTGAGAAAGTGGAACAGGAACTGACTATTGGCCATGTGCACCAAGGGCTGCTCTGTGAGAGACAGAGTATTAAATGGAGAACCAGACCCTGCCTTCAGGATCATACAGCCCAGTTTGAAAGAGGAGGCCTACCCACATAGAAGAAACATGATAAGCCACATGCCCATGGGATGTCACAGAAAAGAGGCTATTGGACAGTGGCTTCTTGGAAAACTTCCAAGAAAATGTGGGATTTAAGCCAGAATAAGGAAAATTGAAAAATATGGGTTTTCGAGAAATGGGGGACAAGATATGCAAAGATTCCAAAATTCTGCCTTAGAACTTTGGAATATGAATTGTGGTTGATTGGATTCGGCTCCCAGTCTCAGGCTCTGTCCCTGTAGAGATAATTGTTCCTGCCCCGCTGATAGCAACCGGCCATGGGATTGGCTTTGACAGTGGAACCTGCCAGTTCCCAGTGGAGGCTTGAAGAGGTGCTTTTACAAAGCCCTTGTCAGCTAAGGCCTTGTGAGAACATATGGAAGGAAGTGGGTGAGCCTAGGTATGCTGGCAGGCTACCCCCACGGTCTTCTTAAATCAGCATGGCATAGTCACTATGGCTGAAGAGTGGAAACAACACAAATGTTTATCAATTGATGAATGGATACATAAAATGTGCTACATCCACACAATGGAATATTATTCAGCCGTAAAAAAGAATGAAGCTCTATTACATACCACAAGGACAAACCTTGAAAGTGAAAGCTAAATGCCACATACTGCAAGATTCTATTTATATGAAATGTCCAGAACAGGCAAATCCATAGAGATAGAAAGTAGATTAATGATTGCCTAGGACTGGAGGGAGAGGGATCCAACAGGAGACAGCTAATGGCTGTGGGACTTCTTTAAATGGGTAATAAAAAATTCTAAAATGAACTATGGTGAGGTACGCACAAATCTATGAGTATATTAAATACCATTGGATTATACAGTTTTAAAAGGTAAAGTTAATTCTAAATAGTATAGAATTGTATCTTAATAAAGCTGTTTAAAAAAATAAACATGGCCATATGAGGTCAGCCCTCCATTATTTCTGAGAAATCCTTGTTTCCTGTTGGGAGTCAATAGGAGCACCAAAAATATGGGCCAGATCTAGCAGCAGAGCCAGCTGTACAGGGAGCTACAACAAGAAGTTCGTTCCTCTCCATCAATCACCTATCCTATACAGGCACCAAGATGCCAGCCACAGTGCCAACCTCGGCTCCAACTCACACACATACAGTTGAACCAGGAGGGACCTCATGGGTCATCCAAGTCTAATTGGCTCTTGTTACAGGTCCAGAGAGGAGAAATGACCGGCCCAAAGGCACACAGCCAGTTAATGGAAAGCCAAAACACTACCCAGTGAGCACGAGCCACGGAAATTTATTTGATCAGATCAGAGTATTAAATTTATGCCTACCGTGGGAAAAATTCACTTCTCCATTCAACTAGAGCTTGCAAAGCCATGACCTTGGAAGTCAGTCAACATCATGTTCATGTGACATAAGGAAAGGACCAGGAAGAAGACACTGTCAGTCAAGGTCTCTGACTTGAGTCGTCTACAACCTCCAAGAGGAACAGACAAGCTAGTGTGCAGGGGAGGGTGCCACTGAGCTGGCATCTGCCCATATCTATCTAGTGAAACAGTGCTAAGAGCTTCCCTACATAGAAACACAGCATCTTACAATTACAGAGTAATTTAAAAGCACTTTGTCAGCTCACCACCCGTAACAGAGTGGAGACTCCCAACTTTTTCCTATATGGTGGTGGGGAAGGGAGAATAAAGATGATGCGTAACTTGGCAAGTGATATACCTACTTCGTGCAGTTCTGCCCTCAAGGAGCTTGTAAGGGTAAGGGTTTCCACAATTATCCAGAATATAAGGTAAATGTTTGATCAATTGACACTTGTTACTAGGGCAGGAGGGGACCTGAAGCTGGGACATGGGACACTGAAGCAAGACAGAAACTGAGGTAACAAGAAGGAGGAATACAGGCAGGGGAGCCATGCTCCCTAGCCCACAATGGGTGCTCAAGAAAGGCTGACTTTCCTCTAGATGTGTGCTGTCCCAAAGTGAGTGAGTGGAAGCTGTGATACCATGATTTATAATAGAAAATATATGTCTGTTCCTCCACCCCTTTTCTGGCTCAGAGCTCTTGAAACCCTTGGAATTTCCTGTGATGAGAGCATAAATGTGTCTTTTGTTATGTTAATGAGGTAGCTTTGGAAAGCACCTAAGGATGGGGGTTGTTGGCCAGTGGAGCCTGCCCTATGATTGATTAGAGGGTTAGGACAGTAAGTCAACATCTAGGGAGAGGAATGGGGCTGGAGGTTGAGTTCAATCACCAGTGGTCAGCGATTTAATCAATCACGCCTGTGTAATGAAGCCTCTATAAAAACCCAAAAGGACGGCTCAGGGGAGCCTCCAGGTTGGTGAACACATGGAGGTTTGGGGAGAGTGGTGTTCCCAGAAGAGAAGCTCTGCACCCCTCCCCCATCCCTTGCCTTATGTAACTATAAGCTGGTAATCTAGTAAATAAAATGTTTCTCCGAGTTCCGCCAGCCATTCTAGCAAATTAATCAAACCCAAGGAAGGGGTCGTTGGAACTTCTGGTCTATAACTACTGACAACCTGAATTTACTATTGGTGCCTGAAGGGGTTGGGGGCTATCTTGTGGCACTGGGCCCTTATCCTGTGGGATTTAACACTATCTCCAGATAGAAAGTGTCAGAATTGAGTTGAATTATAGGGCATCCAGCTGGTGTCCAAATATTGCTTGGTTAGAGGGAAGAAAACCATTTCTTAGTCAAACCTTGGGTACAGAATCTCAGAAGCATAAATTCTCTTCCCCCCATCACTGCCCCAAATAAGGTGCCCATGTGGGCAGTGAACATACATTGCAATATATATATATGACTTACTGTTGAAGTGTACACTTGAAATTTCTTGGATTTCATTAACCAATGTCAGAGAGAGAGAGAAAGAGAGGTGAGAGAGAGAGAGAGAGAGAGAGAGGAGAAGGAAGGAAGAAAGGAAGGAAGGAAGGAAGGAAGGAAGGAAGGAAGGAAGGAAGGAGGGAAGGAAGGATGGAAGGAAGGAAAGAACAAAAGAAAGAATGAAAGAAAGAGTGAACGAACAAAAGATAGGACTGCTTGCCATCTATACACAAAAAGTAATTTCAAAGCTATAGCAAAAGATTAAAAATGTTTTCACATTTCACTAGGTGAAACTTGCTTCACTAGAGTTTACAAAGAAATATTCACACAGAGATTGAAACTACCTATGCATTTTTGTTTTTCATTAGGTGTGTGTTTTTATCCAGTTCCACAATAAGGGGAAACTCTAAGATGGAATAATATTAAACTAACATGACCAATTTTATGAGGTACTTGGAATAAGAACTATGTTAAGAATTCCTTCAACTTCTTGTGATATACTACTACAATCACCTTTCATAAGATAAACACCCAGTGAAATATTGAATATAAATTAAGTGCAAATAAAAAATAATAAAGTGCTCAGTAAATGAAAGATGATGATGATGATGATGATGGAAATGATGACCAAAATTTAATGAAAACCAAAGGACCCAGGGGTGTCAATGAATAACAGTGCCTTTCATGCAGGTGTGTAAGAAGCAGATCTTAAAATTTCTCCCCTGGAACTCGCCCAACTGAGGCCTTAAAGGAATCATTCCAAAGGTGTCTGGGTTCAGGACTAAAGAGCCACATTTGAGAACAAACTGAATCTTGAGAGGTGGAACCAGAGGAGAACACACACTAGGTTTGGCTAAGTCTCAGGGTGATGAATCACCAAGCTGGAATTGCTCGGGGACACCCCCGCCCCACTTCCTTTGTCTTCTGGGGCTAGGCCTCCACTGGCCACCACTTCTGGCCCAATACCTCTCCTGAGAAGGCCCCAACTTGGCCTCTGCAGGTGAAGGAAAGGAACTGACCCGCTGGGAGATTACTTGAGGTCAGTCGCAGGGACTAGTGGAAAGTTCTTGAAACCAAGAGCCTAGAGGCCAAACTTTCATCCTGCTTCTGCTAAGTATCCTTACACAGGCACTGGAGTCTTCCCAACTACCAGCTGCACACACCGGATGATGTTTCCTACTTGCTTTGACCACTAAGACATTAGAGACAATTTGCAGGGCCTGTCTCACCCCATCCCACGCCTAGGTGCCCTCTTTGCCCTTTAGTAAAACTGACTTTATAGTCTGTATCCCTGCATATTGTAATTTTCATTCTGGCCTCATCTTTCTCTTCCACTTTTATTATTATTCCCTTTATCCTGATTCATTCTTCTCTTTTTTTAATGTGTTGTTTTAGTTTTCTAAGCTGCCTCAGATATTTTTGGAATGAGATGGGGAATACATAAATCAGTAAATAAATAATACCTAATAATAGCCAGCATTCACTGAGCCTTCACTAAGGAATGACATAAAACTAAGCTCTTCTCATGTAATAACTCATTTAATCTTCTCAGGGCCTATAATAACAAACATAACAGAAGACCTCTGATCAGATCAATTTTATAGCTCAAGAAACTATAGAGTAGCGAGGCTACAGAATTTAACCAAGATCAAACAGTGAGTGACGGGCCCTGAGTTTCACCATGGACAGGCAGCTTCACATCTGGCTCTCTACCACCAAGCTGCACTGTCAACGGCCGTAGGCACTCAGAAGTAACAGCAGCTCCTGTGTTCCTGCCTCTTGCCTGCACTGTTTATTGAGAGAACTTCTGAGAAACAATTTCCCAAGTTCTCAGAGCAGGTAGTTGGAAGAAGTAATGAAAGTTTGCAGTTCACAAACATCACATTAACCATAGATGGAAGTATATTTGTGAGATTCAGACACCGCAAAATAAATCACCCCGAGTAAGCATATTAACAGGTACTATCACAAGCACATTGCAAATTAGTTCTGAGAAAACAAATGTAGCTGCATCCTGTTCTCCACACTATCATGTTTGCATTATCCAAGCTGTGCAGTATGGCCCTGCTGCTGGCAAGCCAAGCTCCCCTGGTCTCGCCGATATAAAACATCTCCAGTTACCATGTCTGCACTTATGGCTCCCTGCCCTCCTCACACCACACCACCCAGGTGCTGGACAGCGACGGGGAGACTGGGAAAGAGCTGGGACCCAGGCCTGCTGCACTTCCTAACTGGGATCAAGGCAATCACGGTCCTCTCCTCCCAGACACTCAACTGCTCCTAAGCCCCTAAGAAAATGTCAAGTGCCTTCCAAGTGTCTGATTTCAAGGGCCATTCTCTACCTTTTCCACAGAGCCAGCTTCCCTTGCATCCAAACTGCAGTCCGCTAGAGACCTGATGCCTGTAATAGAATCTGCCTGGAGACAGTCCAAGGGACTCAGACTAAGTTTTGGGGTACCCTGGGTTCCCCACACCTTCTCAGGAAGCCCAGCCCCTCGATGTCACACACACATGTGCCTGTGCATACGCACACACACACAGGGCATACACACAACGTACATGCACGAGTGTGCATGTACCACACACCATGTCACCATGCACACACCATCCCCTCTGACTCCCTCATAAATAACTGAACCATCAGTCCACAAAGACTCCGCAAAGTGCAATATTCAAGAACTGATCTTCCCAACTTCACAGGAAGAGCTCAGGGCATGTGGAAATCAGATTGAGCCCTGGAGGACATGTGGGGAAAACACACGTAGGTCATGTCTACCAGACGGTACCAGACACCACTCTCACTAGTACGTGGAATTCGTAGCTGGAAACAGATCAGAAAATAAACAATACTGGCAGAGGAGCCGTCCCAATGGCTCAATCCCTTCCAGCTGGTGTGCAGATGTGAGCGGCCCACAAGCCAGCGGATAGGTGGGGTTCCTCGACTCCAGAGCCACTGTGACACTGGATCAGACAAGCCCAGGCTGTGAGGCTGAGCCAGAGGGCCTCTGCTCTTTTCAAGGTTAACCGGCTCCTTTCACATTTGAGGAAACTGGGTCTCAGAGGCCTATCATCCACTGTCTGCCAGCTTGGCAGGCCAGACTGGAGCCTCCCCAGCACCCAGGATCCCATACCTCCAAGGACTTCTGGAAGCTTCTTTCAGTCTGGGGGATCCAAGAATCCCACCTCACCCTCCCTCTTCTTCCAGCATTTTCAAGCACAGATCCTGACAGCACACAGGAGCAGAGCGAAGGCACCCTCACAGAGAGAAGAGCCCTGGCCTGAGCAACCTGCTCTCACCTCAGGGCCTCAGTTTCCCACCTATAAACTGAGAGGACTGGATAAGCTCCCTTCCAGCCCTTCTGCTCCTTCACCCTGTGCCGCCCCCAGGAATCCAGTGGAACTTCAATGCTCATGAGGTTGCCCTCTGTTGCCTTTATATCCCGCCTTTCCCAGACTTGCTTCTCTGTCCTGCTCCTGCTCCAGGAGAAAAGCCCACAGTTTTCCAACTAACCCAGTTGCTTGGGTCATGGAGAAAAAGATTATTAGAAAAAATAGCTCATGGGGACATGTAAGAAACCAGAGCCTGTACAGGACAGTACTGAACCCACCAGAGTGGCAGGAAATGGCCACGCCCAAGCCTAAAACCAGATGATCTGATCCCCAGCTCAGTGCCCTGCCCAGGCTACTTCTACTGTCCCTAGGGCAAATCCTCCATTCAGCTTGTCCTGTCCCCTGTCTCAGCCTCCTGGGACCGTCTCCCTGACATGCACACACATTCCTGAATGCTCACTAAATAAAGAGAACATGCCTTGTGGGGAAGACGTCCCTTGTGTGCCAACTCTTTGCCAAGCCTTGGCCAACCCTTGTCTCCATTTCTATCCTGGCACTGACCCATCCTGCCTGGCTTTAAGCCACCTGCAAGAGTATGTCCACTGTGCCTCAGCTCTTGCCACCACACTCCTCGCACCTCCCGATGTGGCTGCCTTTTGTCATATGGCATAAGACCCAGATCCCCCTCCAGACCCATGCCTGTGCCACCTGGAAAGGGAACAATGCCCAGCAGGGCAATATTCTGGCAAATAGGAGCTGGAAGCAGTAGGCACATTCTTCTCCTTCCTTTCTCAAGGTGTGTCCTGAAAAAGCAAAAATGTACAGCTTCTGGGACAATGTCCCCCCCACCCACCCTGTCCACCCCAGTCCAAGAACAAGCATTATCCATGCTG
This sequence comes from Cynopterus sphinx, assembly GCA_030015415.1. NCBI lineage: Eukaryota > Metazoa > Chordata > Mammalia > Chiroptera > Pteropodidae > Cynopterus > Cynopterus sphinx. The sequence continues at coordinate 83,690,655 of CM057379.1, read as the reverse complement.
CCCCATAAGTGGCCAGCTCAGCAGCTTCCTTATCCTGGCTCTACCCACCTCCTTCCCTCACTCCCTCTTCCTTCACTTGCTCCCTAGGATCCTGAATCCTGCAAGGAGCACTCAGGTTCTGCTTCCAGAAGCCCTAAGACTCCATTTACTCCTGCTTCATCTCTGCACTCACAGGACATTGGGGGAGCCCCTACTGTGTGCCAGGTACTGTGCTTGGCACCACAGATGCCAAGATCAATAGCACTTGGTTTCTCCTCCCTAGGGGCCTACAGATTGAGAGGAGAAGAGACACACAAAGAAATACCTACAAGAAAACAGTATGGAGGTTCCTCCAAAAATTAAGAATAAAGCTACCCTATGACCCAGCAAAACCCTCTCCTGGGTATCTACCTGAAAAATTTGGAAACATTTATTCATAAAGATATATGCACCCCTATGTTCATTGCAGCATTATTCACAATAGCCAAGACATGGAAACAACTCAAGTGTCCTTCAACCCATGATTGGATAAAAAAGATACATATATACAGTGGTGTTCTATTAAGTCATATGAAAAGATGGAATATTGTCATTTACAACAACATGTATGGATCTTGAGAGTGTCATGCCACGTAAATAAATCAGATGGAAAAGGACAAGGATCATATGATTTCACTTATATGTGGGATATAAGACAGCAACAAAAGAATGCACAAAACAAACAAACAAAAACGTATTGGCACAGACAACAATATGGTGGTTACCAGAGGGTTGGGGGTGGGAGGAGGATGAAGAGCGTAAATGGGGTCAAATACACAGTGACAGAAGGAAACTAGACTTTGGGTGATGAGCACACATTGCAAAACACAGATGGTGTATTATGACATTGTACACTTGACACTTATAATCTTATTAACCAATGTCACCCCAATATGTTTAATTAAAAAAAGGAAATACCTACAAGAGAAGCTGGTTATGCCAAGTATCTCTCTCACTGCCAGAAGTTCTACCTGAATAACAAAATAGGCTGGAGATGTTCAGCAGGGACGCTCCCCCAGACCCTGCATGCGGCATGGGCACCCTTGCCCTGCCCAGCTCCACATGGGGGCTGCGATTTAAGGGCTACAAAGGCCCATGACATCACCTAAGGACAAAGACATTACTTAGAAGAGAGGCCTTAAGGATAAGGAATAATGAAGGGAGTGGGAGCCGGGACCCTGTGTCCCAGTTTTTCCATCTCTAAAATGGCAGATGACAATAATTGTACCTCCCTACCTCAAGTTAAAATAAGAAAATATATGATAATGGTCAGCCCTGGACTTAGTACACAACAAGTGCTTGATAAATATTAACAGTCATTATATGCCTGCATGTCCTGCATGCACACATACACACACACACGAATCAGATGGTGCCACCCCTGTGAGAATAAAACCCCTACTCTTTCACAGGCCCTATGTGACTCTGCAACTTCATCAGGTGCTACTTCCCCTTTCACTGTGCTTCCGCCATACTAGCCTTCTGGCTTCACCCATGCCAGGCTCGCTCCCACCCCATGCCCCTTGCCCTTGCTGTTCTGTCTGCACTTCCCCCAGATTGTCACATACTCAATTCTTCATGCATCAGGTCATACCTCAGAGACTGCGTGGCCTGTCCACACAGTCTAGTGTAGCTCTTGCCTCTCCTCCCCGTCCTCTGTAACATAATCTGCATTTTACATTCTCTGTGGCACCACCACCATCTGAAATATGCTGGTTCATTTACTGTCTACAAGTTTAATGTCTGTCTCCCCACTCGGCTACAAACTCTGATTGCTGGTCCTGTATCTGTCTGTTTAGTGTCAGAAGCCCTACACCTAGAATGGTACATAGTAGGTCCTCAAACACCGTGGGCTGAATGCACTGACACAGTGCTGTTAGCTATTCTGTCTGACATAGCACAATAGACAGATAGTGAATCTTTCTAGAACAGAGCAGAACAGATACTGTCTTTCATACTGTCTGCCAAGCAGCCTGCCTCCTGTCAGGGGAGGAAGGGGACATGAGGGAAACAGGGAGGGTGGGGATCTCCAAATCCACCCATCCCCCACCCACCGGCTTCTACAGCCCTGGAATCAAGAGCCTGGGAGCTGAGCTCTTCATGATGAGAGCAGGCAGGAGAAAAAGGCTCTGGAGGGAGCCATCGCAGCACCATCAAGAAAGACATAGACCAAAAAACCAGTGACCCTTCCTTCTGCCCCAAAGCAACCCACAGAGTCAGTCGTTTATTTTTTTGTCCGTAGATGTATCAGAAAGAACTTTGCCTTCCAGAGCTCAAGTTCCCCAGCAGAGACCAGATGTGTGTCACTCTGGCCGTCTGGGGCTCTGGGGTCCTGAACGATCATCGTTCCTCTAATGACCATGAACTGAGCTTTGACAAGTGCCAGCACTGTGACCCAGTCTGCCCACCAATGGCATTTACTCCACCCCAAATCTGGGCACGAGCTCCCAGGTACAGGGTGTAATGCCAGCCACCCAGAATGTTGACCACAACAGGACCAGACAGACCTGAAGCAAAGAGACTGACAGCTGCTGCCCTGCTCAGGGCCCCCGGGCTGGAAAATGCCAGGCTTTCCCCTACCCAGCTAAGTGGAGAGGGAAGCCCTCATTCCCACTCTACCACCAAAGCACCAAAGACCATGCTTTCCGGGGCTTTCCCAGGTGCAGACAGACCCGCAAACATTTTCCATGAATCAAGAGAGACACCTGGTGGCTGTCATGAGCACTCCTGCAACTTGTTCATGCTGCCCGTCACCCATCCAGCCTGGCCTTCTGGGCCCTCAGTCTGTTCTAGCTACCTTAGCCAGTGCACCCAGCCTAGGGGCCCAGCCCTCCTCCCTGAAGCCAGCTTCTTCCCAGAGGATTTCAGGAGTCCTGCCTGACAAGGAACTGAGCCCCAGAACCTGCCCCAAAGGAGCGCTGGTGTCCTCATGCTGAAATGGTGACCCTGCCCTGGAGGGACTCTTAATAGTAGAATAAGATAAATAAATCTCTTATTAGTAGCATTCGCCACAGCAAGGACCCTCAGAAGCCCTGCCCTGAGCCCAGGAGGCCCTGCACCCTCTCTGCCCAGCCTTCTACTACCTCTCCTTCTAACTACAGCTGGAGGGCCACCTCCAGGAGCCTCCCCAGGTCCCCTCCCCAGAAACGCATCTCCCTATAGGGATCACACACTTCCAACCCAATCATGGGACTCCAGGTGGGATGAGGTACTTGGTTCTTCATCCCTGAATGGACTGGAACATTAACTTTCTCCCAACATAGGTTGAAACTGTGAATCAATGTGTGTGTGTGTGTGTGTGTGTGTGTGTGTGTGTGTGTGTGTGTGTGTGTTTCGGTGAATGAACATTTTTAAAGCATTGATGTATGTGGTAGGTTCTGTAGAGGTATTTCCTTTTTAAAATAAAGGGATTTTTTTTAATTGTGGCAAAATACACATAACATAAATTTACCATCTTAAACATTTTTAAGTGTACTTTAATTGACATTAAGTGTATTCACGTTGCTTTGCAACCATCATCACCATCCATCTCCAGAACCTTTTCATCATCCCAAACAGAAATTTCGTGCCCATTGGACACTAACTCCCCCTCCCCCAGCCCCTGGCACCCACCTCTCTACTTTCTGCCTCTGTGAATTCGACTGTCGAAACTATGAATTAGGAATTTTCTGCATTTTATGTTCATCTCCCCTGCCTCCTGTGAGGGGGAGTGGAGGTGCAATCGGGTTTCTCTGATCCCTTCACACACACTCCATTCTCAGCACCGGGCAATACCTGGCCCACAATGAAGGGGACGCAGCTGGAAGCTTGTTTATTCCTGCATTTCACAAACATTCTCTGAGCCTCTGCAAAGTCCAGGCACCCTGTTCCAGAGACCCACCGAGAGAGAAAATAGTCATATCTTCTTGCATCTGACAATTTTACAATTGAGATGCTGCTCTTTGAACACATTCAAGGAGCTACAAGTGTGTATCTAGTTGGGGAAATCAGAGAGGCTGCAACTGAGACCACCAGAAAGACCAAGAGTGTTAGATGAAGGTGGGAGGAAAGAGGAAATGAGGTATTGCTACTGCTGCTGCCTTAGCAATGTAGTAGCTTAAAAGAACATGAACCTCATCTCTCAGAGTTCTGGAGGCCAGAAGTCCTAAAATCAAGGTATTTCCAGGGCCAATTCCTTCTGGAACCCATTTCCTTGGTTTTGCCAGCTTCTAGAGTCTTCTAGAGGCCACCTCTGTTCCTTGGCTAATGGCCCCTTTCTCCATCTTCAAAGCCAGTAGTGTAGCATCTCTCTCTCTCCCTCTTTCTCTCATTCTCTCTCTGTGTGCTTCCATTGTCAATCACATCTCTTTGTCTCCAATTATCCTGCTGCCTTCTTTCCTTTATAAGGACCCTGTGACTACATTGGGTCCACCTGGATAATCTAAGAGAGCATCTCCATCTGAACATCTCTATTCTAATTACATCTGCAAAGTCCCTTCTGCCATACAAGCCACCATATCCATCAGTTCTGGGGATTAGGAAAAGGACACGTTTGCTGGCCATCATTATTGCCTACTGCAGGAGGCCAGAGCTCTATCCCTCCTTTTTCAGAAGGGAAAGAAACTTCTACGTATGGAGTGCCTTCTGTGGCCCTAAGGAATGAGATAGCCACTGTGGGTCTCCTGTTTGTTGTTTATACTGGTATTTACTGAGTACATGACTTAGCTGCTAGGTCAAATTTAGTCCTCCTAGTAGCCCTAGCAGGTAAGCAGTGCAATAATCACCACCCACACTTTTCAGGTGGGTGTGCACAGGGGCCCCACAGAACATATGTAGGGTACACTAAGCACTAAGCCTGGCAAATAGCAAGACCTCAGCAGATGGCGGTGATGATGGCAATGCTGGCAGCAGTGCTGGTCACCGGTCGTAGGTGCCCCCTCCACCCTTTGATACATTAGCCCCACAGACAGCAGAGAGACATGACTGTGTTAACCACTATTCCCACCCCAGCCACTCAAACTTTATCCCCCATGGCCCAGCTCACTTCTAGCCTCTAGCCTCCAAGCTAGTGTTCCTCAAGGGTGTTCCAGTTCCAGCTGCACCAGGTTCCACTGGAACCTTATTGGAAATGCAGTTAATTCCTGGCACCCAACCCCAGACCTGCTGAATCAGAAACTCTGGCAGTGGGACCAGTGTTTCTGGTTTTAACAGCTCTCCAAGTGATTCTGATGCAGCTCAAGTGATAAGCTGCTGCTTCTTTAGGAGCTCAGCTGGGCTTCTTCAGGACTGCCCTCTTGTTTCTATGCTTGACCACACTCAGGATTCTCCCCCTACATGGCCTCCAGGAAACCCTTCACCACACCACCTTCTGGGAACTTTGTATAGGCCTTGTAGGGGCCAGGCAAAGAACCCCTCCCCTAGGTTCTCCCTGGCCCGGGAGCAGGACCTAGGCCCTAGCGTAGGACTTTCCTCATCTCTGTGTGTGTCCGTATGCCTGTGCACATGTTCTTATGCAAGTGCGTGTGTGTTTGTGTGTGTACAAGTCTCTCTACCTCCCCCACTCCCACTCCAAACCCCCTAAACTCCTCCAGGACAAGGACTGACCCTAGCAATAGATCCAAGAAACAGAAAGCAGATGTTAGTCATCCAGATGTTAATACTGGTGACTCAATCTGTGCTTTGGCTGTCACTGAATTACTAACAGTGGGACTCTAGGCACACTCTAGGGGTGGAGAGGGGCAGTGACCTTATGACATCTTCCTCTGTGGCTTTGGAAGACACACCACAGTTGATGGGTGGAGAGACGGGCTGACATCATCTGTCCTCAGCACTTAGTCTTTGAGCACCTTCCAATGCAGGAGTTGTGATGGTTTGCCCTGTGAGACCTTCCCAGACAGTGAGTGAGTTTGGTTTCTTCAGAGGTTTCAAACTACCCTCCAAACAGCCTGAGAGCAGCCACAGGGGGAGTGGAGAGCAGGGGCACAGAGACGGTGGGCTCCAGGGCCCCACCCACCCAGGCCATGCTTCCTCCAGAGCATCTCTGTGTTCCGGGGGCCTGATTAAGAAATACCAGGAGTGACCCATTGGGGTACTTGTTTGTCTCCATTTGCCTCCCTGGCCATACTCTGTGAGAAAATCTCCTTTCCTGCCCTCTAAGACTTCTCAGAGGATCCCATCAAGTTCCAGGCTCTTCCAATTAGTATAGATCCAGTGCAGTCCAGTCCAGACATGTACCGAAGTTCACACTCATCTTTTCTTCCTCAGATGCAGAAAAGGATTCTTCTCGAGGGTCTTGAAGTGGGGGGAGCGGGTGAGTTTCTGAATCCATCTAGCACCCTGGCCTTTCTTCTGGGTTTGGGGTAGGGAGGAGAGAGACAGTGAGAAGAAAAAGGAGGGGTTGTCTTGGTAACAGGCAGCCGGCAGTTTGCGGGTCTGGCTCTGACTTGGTCTTGGTGGGCTGTGGAGGCCCCTGCCAAGATGGTGTGGTTATCAGTCAGGGCGAGGAACGACCATAGCCCAGATCTCAGAGACTTCACTCGGCCGAGGTAGACCTCCCCTCACTCACAGGTTGGTGGGCCTGGGCCGTCCCCCTCTGACTGGGAGCCATACTGTCTGGGTATTACTCCAGCAGATGAGAAGAGACAGAGCAAGCGCCCCAGGCCTTCACTGCTCTCTCCCAGGAGTGACAATCACTTGGCCAGAATTGATCAATGTCTCCAACTAAACTTGAAGGGAATATGAGAACTGGAGTGGGTACTGTGTTTGCTCAGTGTGTATGGCTTTCCTAGGATGTTGTAAAACTTTACACAGCCTCCTCCATTTTTGTGGACCCCCTCAGAGAGGAGCAGCCAATGCTCCATGCTTCATTTTTCTTCCTGGGTGCAGTGGCCATTTGCCTGGTTGCCCAGGGTCCAAACATGTCCTCTACCTTCAGCACTTCTTCCAGGGAGCTACAAAAGCCCAAAAGGAGTGGGGGTGTCAAGAGTGGAGGAGAGAAGAGCCAGACTACAGAATTCTCCAGACCAGAAACAGACCACAGGTATGTCAGGCTCTCCCAACAAACCCGCCAGTCTGGTAAAAGGGCCAGAGCACACATGTTGCTAACTCAACAGCTTAGGGACAAGGAATGAGGACCCAACCTCACCCCTGACTCCTAACTCTGCCAGATCTTCCTGACTCCCTCCGGGGATTCTTTCTCCACTCTCCTAGTCACTTTAGGGGCAGGAAAAGGAAATGCCACAGGGAGATGCTGGAAAAAGCCCTTTCTTTACTCAAATTCTACCCTTTACCCTCTCTCATGGGATACCATAGACCCAGGGAAGGGTGGCGAGCAAATAGTATGGCTCCAAGAGTGTGGGTGGCCCCATAATTTATAATGTGGGCTACACAACAGCTTTTTTCCCCAAAGAAATAAAAACAAAAAAATTCTCTCCCTACTCAGTCATACGATACTCACCCTCCACAGAAGATCTCATCAGAATGAAATATTTTGGAGTTAAATAGTGGCGATGGTTACACAATCTCATGCATATACTAAAATCCACTGAGTTGTGAACTTTAAAGGAGTGAATTTTATGGTAAGTGAATTCTATCTCAAGATTTTAGAAGTGTGGGACGGGGGATGGAGGGGGAAAGAGCTCACCAGAAGAAAGGATCAAAGCCTGAAAAGCCCACAAAATCACCTGGCTGGCTGTTGTCCAGGCCCCTGTCACTTGGGCAGAGCCAGTGTCAGCCTTCTGAGCCTCGGGACTTCTCAAGGTCATTAATAGGGGACCACTGCCACCTGGTGCTCAGAGGGGTAAACAGCAAGAAAGTGAGGAGATTGGGAGAGAAGCCTCCTGGGAAGACCACAGGAGAGGGGCCCACATTGCCCATAAATGCTCATACCTTGCATCCTACCACAATTACACACTCCGGCAGGGTGCAGTAGCTCACAGATAGCAAGTGCCCTTTTCTTAGATAGGTATGTAAATAAAATCTGGTAAGATTAGGACCCACCCACATCAGGGGCAGCCTTAGGTCCAAAAGGCTCTAGGACAGGCTGTGTGACTGTGAGTGACTCACTGCCCCTCAACAGCCCACTGCAGCTGTCTCAACTAAAAAATGAAGGGGATAGACCCAACGGGAGTTACAAGCTTACTGCCTACCTGGCCAGGTGGGCTCACCCAAGTGAGGGGGCAGGCCAGGTAAAGGCTGGCACCCTAATGCTCCTGCCCTGTCTGGGGTACCAACCAACCAATTCTAGCCGTATCCCAGGCCCAGGGGCCCAAAACAGCTATTTGTTCATGAGGCGATCCAGAAATTCAGCAATATATAAAAACTCTGAGGTTTTATTTACAACTAATTCAATATTTTTCAAGAACTACCAGCATAAGAGCCATCAGTTATGAATTACTCCTGCCAGAACTGCATAACCTGTTTGGAATGTTTGGAAACATCAGACAAACCCAGACTGAGAGACATCCTTCCAAACAACTGGCTTATGCTTCTCAAAAAAATCTAGAGGAAGAAAGACAAAGAGACTGAGTAACTGTTCCAGATTAAAGCAAAGAGACAGGACAACCAAATGTAGCACACGGTCTTAAATTAAATACTAGATCAGGTGGGGGTGCAGGAGAAAATACCAGAAAGAACAGAATCTGGTACAACAGGCAAAATTTAAATATGTCTGTATATTAGATAATAATACTATATTAAATTTGAATTGGATAAGTACACTTTGATAGAGAATGTCTTTATTTCTATGATATACATACTAAAATATTTAGGGGTGAAGGACACAATGTCTATGACTAACTCAGTTGGTTAAGGAAAAACTATGTACCTATTGAAAGCAAAATGTAGCAAAATGTTTATAGTTGGTCTTTATACTAATATTGCAACTCTTAGTCTTTATACTATTGTTGTATCCTGTCATTATACTATCATTGCAACAATAAGTTTGAAATTATTTCAAAAAGCTTTTTAAGACAGCAAGTTCTAGCCTAGGACCCCCAGTGTCCACGTTCAGGGTTAGGCGCCCTCCCAGGGCCTAGCAGGTCTGACCCAGTATGAAATGGCCGAGCTGGCACAGCCGGGTTACGGAAGAAGCCCCAGCCTCTCACCCAGCTCACCTCTTTCTCTGTTTATCACTGTCCCTCCTCCTCTCTTACTGAGACGGTGACCTCCTCCTGTTTTTTCCTGATTCTCAGGCGTCGTGGACTATTGTACTGAATAGGGTCCTCAAGCAGTGTCAGGGACAGTCCCCGACCAGTCGTAGGTGTAGTGCCGGTCACATCTCAGTCCCAGCAGTACCTCCAAGTTCCCAACTGAGTGGCTCAGCTTTCCTGAGCCCCGGTTTCCTTCCTGGTAAGATGAAACAGCAGCTATAGCAAGCTGTCATCCAGGGATGAGGGCCAGGGGTGGGGCCTGGGCAGAGAGACCCTTGGAGGAGCCTATGGCCTCCTGGAGCCAACCACTGGGGGCAGAAAGAGTAAGGGGGTAGGGAGAAGAATGAGAGGACACACCCCTTTGGCTATCACATCAAAGCTCAGCAACACTTGTGCTTTAACTACTTGGCATCTTGTAAAGTGGGAGATGAGGGAACAAAAGCTAATCATCCTGAAAGGAGCAGCACCTGTGGAAAGCAGGAATCATGGGAAAGGGGTGCCTTGATCACCTCCACAGGGTGAGCTGGGTCAGAAGATAATGCTGATTAAGCATTCACCTTACATTCCCTCCCCAGGCCATCTCCTCACTATCTGCTGTGCTAAAGTCACCCTGAATCTCATTTGATTCCACGTCTCAACAAATCAGCAGCTCAACGCCACAGGTTTTCTTTGGTCACATTGAATTGTCACAAAGGCATCTGAACGTGACCAGTTCCTCACAGGCCTGTTCTCCCCTCGTGGCCTGTACCCAGTCACTGTTTCCCACTTCCTGCTGGTGCTGAGGCCACTGGTGCGGGGTCCCTGCTACAAGTGCTGAGCTAGGAACCAGGTCGCCCAAGAACCTCCCTCCCTCATGCCACCCCTTATCTGCTCAGTCCCTCAAATCCTTCTTCAGTCCAACTCTCCTCTGCCTCCCAGAGGCACAGTCCACATGCAAATCTTTCACAGTGATTTTAACATCACTCTCCTTCTCACCGGTCTCCCTCCGCACAGCTGCCTTCCAACTGCTGACAGCACAGTCCATCTAAAAGCACGTGTCTGACCCTGTCATTATTTGCTTTAGAAACTTCAACATTGCCCACAGCACTGGCTCCCCCTACCCAACCCCGAGAGCTCAAGATGATTCCTTCATTCAAGGAAAGAATATACTAGGAAGTCTATTTATATTTATTTTATTTCTATTTATTGCTTGGGGGGGATTATGTTGAGAAGTTCATGTATATTACATAGAAATAACAAAGGTACATATATTTGAGGGACTGCTCAAAGTTTTTTTGTTTGTTTTATTTTTTTTTTTTTAACTGAAGGGATGCACAATCAGAAATTCCTATTGATTATGCCACAGGGTGAAGGCCAGAGTCCTCAGGCAGAGGGAAGGTCCTCCCCACTGGATCCAATCCCATTCTCCACCACTTTTGCCTCATTTCTACACCCCCATCCTTGCTTCTGATGCTCCTTCTTTCCTAAAACAATGCTGATTCTGCCTAAAATTATGTCCAGCCTTGGAGGTTAGCAAAACTAGCATCTCAGTGGATTACAGAGCTATAACACTTCCACCCACTGGCAAAACATCCTTACACCTATGACCTTGTTTATGCTCACAGTCCCACAGCCATACTGTTTGGGAGTTATTGTCTCCATTTTTCACATGAAGAAACTAAGAATGTGGAAAGAAACACAGGCAGTAAGCTCTTTGATACTGGTCTGGGCAATGATATTTTTGGATTTGACACCAAAAGCAAAGGCAACAAAAGCAAAAATAAACAAGTGGGACTATATCAAACTAAAAAGTTTCTGCGCAGCAAAACCATCCACTAAATGAAAAGGCAGCCTACCAAATAAGAGAAAACATTTGCAAGTCATTTATCTGACAAAGGGTTAATACACAAAACATATAAAGAACGCATACAACTCAATAGTAACAACAACAAAAAAAAAGACAATCTAATTGTTTAAATGGGCAGACATTTATATGAACAGACATTTTTCTAAAGACATACAGATGGCCAACAGGCACATGGACAGTTGCTCAACATCACTAATAATCAGGGAAATGAAAATTAAAACTACAATGAGCTACCACCTCACACCTACTAGAATGGCTATCACTAAGATAAGAGATAACAAGTGTTGGAAAGGATGTGAGAAAAAAAGGGAACCCTTGTTCAGTGTTGGTGGGAATATAAATTGGTACAGCCACTGTGAAACACAGTATGGAGGTTTCTCATAAAATAAAATTAGAACTACCATGTCATTCAACAATTCCAGTTCTGGGTATTCATCTGAAGGAAATTAACTCACTAACTTGAAAATATTTGTAACCTTCATGTTTAGTGCTGCATTATTTATAATAGCAAAGACATGGATGCAATCCTAGTGTCCATCAATAGATGAATGATTAAAGAAAATGTGGTATACACATATAATAGAATATCATTCAGCCATAATAATGAATGGACCTTGAGGGTATTTTGCTAATTGGAATAAGACAAAGAAATACCATATGGTCTTACTTATACATAGAACTTAAAAAAAAAAAATAGTATAAGAAATTGTCCAAGGTCATACCCACTGTGGCAGCAGAGCCAGGATGAGAACTTGCATTTCCCGGCAGGTAATGCCAGGTTTTCCCATGAACTCCAGTGTCTCTAAGGAACCTCCTGAAAGCCTCTAAGGAGAGAAGAGTAGGTGTGTCCAACGTGCTGATAAACTTTGGGGAAGAGAGCTGGCTTCACCTTCACAGGGTTTTTCCATTCTTGCCACTGGGAGCCTCCTTCACAGGCACTGCCCCTGAAGGCAAGGAAAAAAACAATAACCATGCCCAGAGCCACTGCCCAGAAGAGACCACAACAGCCCTGCCCAGTCCAGCCAGAGACTAGACCAGGAGGACAGCTCATCCGAAGACATGCAGGACCAGTCCACCCAGTCCTGCCAGGCCAGAACCACCCAGGGACTCCACACAAGCCCAGAGCTCAGCCTGGTCTGTCAAGCAGCCCATCTCAGCAGCTAAAGAAGTTTAATGTGGAGCCTTCCAGAGCCCAGCCCTATGCTTAGCGCAGCCCAAAAAAGAGTCAGCCAGAAGTCAGAGCCCAAGACCAGGCCAGTATAAAATCTGAGCTTGGTGCTCAATCTTAGCTACTGCCCAAGAGACAGCACATTCACCCCATCCTGGGCCACCACCTCCTCCCAGTACCTAAAGCAGCTCAAAACCTCACCAAGGCCACTCAGCTTACAGTCCAGGCCACCTCCCAGGCCACATCAGAGCCACCATCACCCCCAATCAGAACATCCTAACAAAATAGCCTAGCTGAAGTCAGCTCCCCTCTGCACAGCCTGTCCTAGCTGACACATCATCTTCTTCAGGAGATGAGCAGGAATCCTGGGCCTTTGGAGAGGTGGCTGCAACTGAGAAAATGCCCCTCTCCCCCCACCTCAAGGCTTTCAGCACAGCTCCCAGCAGGTTGTGCTGCATTGAAGCCACACTACTACTAAAGCACAGAGTCATGCCCCTGCTCCCCAAGTTTGCACAGATTCCCTGGAAGGAGCTAAGAATGTCAAAGGCATCTGAAAAGAAATCTTAGACTCTGGACTTCAAGGTTTCTGAGCAAAGGACTAGGTGTCTGTTAGCTTCTCTGGGTGGGGAGAAGCTGGGAGGTGAGGAGTCCTGCACATCAGAAACACAACAAGGATCCAGGTTCAGGGACCCCGGAATCATCCCTGCTCTAACTAAAGCTGTGAGATCCTGAAGCCCAGAACAACCCAAGGTATTTAAACACCCAATGGAGTGGCTCTAAAGGATACCACAATGGACTATATCATTGAGTTCTTCCTCCAGAGGCTGGGGAGAGGATTTAACAGCATTGGCTCTAGAGTCAACTTACCTGAATTTGACTCCTGTTCTTCTACTACTTCTGTTGTCTTGGGCCAGTGTTCCAACCACTCTTCCCCCCTCTTCCCTCATCTGTAAACTGAGAGTAGATAGTACCTCCCTCCAAGGGTACAAGTTAAGGTTTAACCACTAGTGTTCTCCATGCAGGACAAACCTGCACTGAGGGAGGGTCCCCAGAAGCTCTGCCAGGCCAAGAGTTGACCATTCTAGTAGTGGACCATGGGAAAGTCCAGTTGCTGAGATGGCTGGTGCCACACAACCCCAGTGAGAATGGAGCTCTAAGATACAAAGGCCTTGGTTAAATATGACCTCTATATCCAAAATATTTACAGAAATTATATCTAGTTCAAAATTAGGTGTTATCACTGGTACATAAGTAAGTATTATTATCATGAGTGCACAGCTGAGCAAATCAAGGCTCAGAGAAGATAGGGACCACAGGAAAAGGTGGAGTCAAGATTTGAGCACATATCCATCCATCTCCATGTTGACTGTGAAAGCCCAGACTTGGGCCAGAAATGTCTTCTAGGAAAGAGGAGGTTTTTATCTCACTGTAAGATGGGAGATACTGTGGAGGAAGGGCAGAAAAGGCAGGTAATTACCTATGAAAATGGGGTCTACCAAGGAAGTGCCTGGGTCCCCATAAAGTATACTGAAGTCCCTGCACCCGAAAGGGTGTCTCCTGGCTCATCTGAGAGGACATCTGAGGCCTCCTCTTCACATGTCATTTCTTCCCAAACCAACTCTGCCAGAGAGCCCTTGACTTCTGGGCTTCTGATTGCCTCTAAGATCCAGGAGGAAGGAGGGAAATAAGTGGTCTCTCCCAGCTCTGAAGGAGAGGTCAGGAGCAGGGTCTTAGAGGCGAGAACACAGGACAAAACTTTAAGGAGCCACAGGGGTGTGGCAGTGTGTTGAGGGCAGAGGTTAGAGACTGACAGCAATTTCCAGGTTTGGCCCTGGTGTAGAGGCTGACATGGCACTGGGCAGCTAGGAACACCAGATTCAATATATATATATTGAATGTATATATATGTATATATATTCAATATGATAAGAAGAGAGAAAAGCAGTTAATGTAGGCAATGTACTTAGACTAGTGCCTGGCATCTAGTAAAAGTGTTGTATGTGATGATATAGAAGGATCTTAAAATTATTATGCTAAGCAAAATAAGTCATACAGAAAAAGTCAAGAACCATATGATTCTACTCATATATGGTATATAAAACTGAAAGCAACAAATGAACAAGAACTCATAGACCCAGTTTTGTGGTTACCAGGGGGCAAGGGTGGGGGAGGTAGAAAAGGGTAAATGGGGTCATATATACAGCAACAAAAGTTAGATTAGACTTTGTGTGTAAAACACAGAATGCAAGACGCAGATGATGTATAATAGAATTGTGCACATGAAACCTATATAAATTTATTAGCCAATGTCACCCCAATAAATTTAATTTTAAAAAATAAAGAGTATAAAGATAAAAAAGTGCTCTATGATGTTTGAAGGTGTCGATGTACATGATTAAGATGGTGTGTAGTCAGGATTCTCTAGAAAAACAGAACCAATAGGATGTGTATACATAGAGAAAGATTTATTTTATGAAGTTGCCCCACATGATTATGGAGGCTGGCAAGTCCAAAATCTGCAGTGTGGGCCAGCAGCCTGGACACCCAGGAAGAGCCAATGCTGCTATTCAAGTTCGAAGGCATCTGCTGTAGAATTCCCTCTTGCTCAGGGAGGAATCAGTCTTTTTGTCCTATTCAGGCCTTCACCCGATTCTATGAGGCCCACCCACATTAGGAAAACCAATCTGCTTTCTTCAAAATCCACCAATTTAAATGTGATCCTCATCCAAAAACACCCTCACAGAAACATCTAGAATGTTTGACCATATATCTGACTACTGTGGCCCAGCCAAGATGACACATAAGATTAACCAACACAGATGGAGATTATAAAAATGGATGCAAAAGCAGAATAATCCCCCCTCCCAAAGATGTCCCCTGAATATGTGAATTTGTTACTGTATATGGCAAAAGAGATTTTGCAGATGTGATTAAGAGTATGGACCTGGAGGTTGGAGATTATTCTAAATTATCTGAATAGGCCCAATGAAATCACATGAGTTCTTAAATGTGAGGAGCTTTCTTGGTTGAGTCAGAGAGATTCTAAGTGGGAAGGATTAGATCTGCCATTGTTGGTTCTGAAGATGAAAGAAAGGGTTATGAGCTAAGGCAGCCTCTAGAAGATGGAAACAGCCCTAGGCCTCAAGTACCTGAATTCTGCCACTAATTCAAATAAGCAAAGAAATGATTCTTCACTAGAGCCTCCAGAAAGGAACACAGCTTGCTGATACTTTGATTTTAGTCTGAAGAAGAGACCCATCTCAAACTCTCAACCTAAAGAACTATGAGGTAGTAAATTTGTATTGATTAAACCACTAAATTTGTTGCTCTGTGTTGTGGCAGCAATCTAGAACTAATACAGTGGAGATGATAGGGACATAAATGAAGTGGAAAGGATAGAGATAGATGATAAAGACCAGCAATGTTAGAGATATACACGTCCCTTGAGACTTATCCTTCAAATGTCCTCAGACCTGGTTCCTTGGGACTTGCTCAGAGTTCTTAGAAAGCTTTGGTCATAAAGATGCCAGAACATCCTTGATTAGTCCGTAGACAGGGAAAAGAACAATTACAACTTCAGAAATCCCCATGGGGGAAAGAATAGAAAGACAAATAACATCTGACAGGCTCCTGTTATATGCCAGGCATTATGCTGGGTTCTTTACCCATGCTCTCTTGTTTTAGATATATCAACCCTCTGGAATAGGCATTCCTATCTGCATTTCACAAATGAAGAAAACTAAGTTCAGAAAGATAAAGCCACTTGCCTCAGTGAACACAGCAGGGCTTGAGTCCAAGGTTCAAGGGGACTTTCCATGGCCTAAGGTCTACGGGAGTGACCAGGGAACTACAGAGAAGGGTAATACTGCTTCCTATACTGACAAAAGCAATGGAAGCAGCAGGACCCCAGGCTGACGAAGCAGAAACATGAGGATTAAAAAAACTGTGGGTCACCATATCACAGGTGAGTGTTATGGGCTGAATTGAGTCCTCTTCCCCCTACCCTCCCCCACCCAAAGAAAAATAATTCACATCTCTAACCTAGGTAACTTCAGAATGAGACTATATTCAGAGATAAGTTCTTTAAAGAGATAAAATAAGATCTTTAGAGTGGGTTTCATCTGATATGGCTGGTGTCTTTATGAGAAGAGGAAATTTGAACACAACACACAGTGAGAAAAGACCGTGTGAGGACTCAGCAATAAGGTGCTATCTGCAAGCCAAGGAGATTGGCCTCAGAGACACCAATCTTGCTAACACCTTGTCCTCATACTTCCAGAGCTGTGAGAAAATAGATTTCTGTTGTTTTAGTGACCCAGTCTGTGGTATTTTGTTACACAGCCCTAACTGACTAATACAGTGTATATGGCTTAGATCAAAGCCCACCAAGATTATTGCCCACATCCATGGAGCATCCTTTAGACTGGTGTGGCCTAGGAAACAAGGTGGCTTGTCTGAAATACCTATGTCTCTTAGAGTGCCCGTCTGTACTGCCATTCCTCGATAAGAAAACATAAAACTGGCATTTGCTGCAATAGCTATGACACCATTCATCCAACCACTAAACAAATACATCTCTCATGTGTTGGGACTGTCACGGAGGCCAAGAGTGAGGAAAAAATGTGAAGACTAGTAGTGTTGTGGTGTGGTTGATATATTTTCATTTGCAATAACTTTTGTATTTCTAGATCCCCTCCCCTCACCCAGTGTAAAGGATAGAAAGCTAAAATCTACAATTCCAAGACCCCCTTACTGCAAAAGTTCTGTATGCAATTTAGGTTCAGTCATTGAAACATAGAAGCTTGAGATTTGGAATACAAAGGGAGGCAAAAGGAGGCTTCAATAACCTAATACGCAGGCTCCAAGAGACAGGGGTTTGTGCAATGTCTGGACTCCAAGCATCATACTCCCCAAGCTTCCTGACCTTGGGTACCACAGCAGTTGCTTGACCTCTAAGAGATCACAGCTACAGTTGGAGCCCCTTAAATCTCATTTCTTCAGCCCTCCTGACAATTTTATAAGCACTTTATAACCTATATTAAATTCCTTTCTGCTTGAAATGCTGAGAGTATGGGGACACCAGTCCACCATACTGAGACTCTATCCAAGAGAAACATGTCTGTGATGCTCCTCAGCCTGGATGAAATACTTAGGACAATGTTCAGACTAAAACTAAATGTGACTTTAGATTTGACACCACTTTCCGAGTAAACAGAATCCTCTAGAGCTCCTTTGAAAACACCAGGCAAGGATAGGAGGTAAATAGGAAATAACTTTTAATTGTCCTTTCTGGGAGGACATAAAACACTTCAAAAGGTTAGGCCTTTTCCTAAGGGAGAAAAACTCCAATTCTTGTCTGAAATACATTTATTTGGTGCTTTCTAGTCATGCCATAAATATTTATCGAGTATCTACTATGCACTAAGCATTGTACTAGAACAATTACAAAAGTTAAAAGATGTTAGAAATGAAATACTCTATTACTCATTTGAGATGTTTTCCTTCAGATTTTTCTTGACATATGGCATGAATATGTACATAATGCTTCTCCAAATGCTACTCAGTTCTTCAGCACCATAAATTAAATCATCTTTTTCTCATTATCTGTGCTTTGCTTTAGCATATAGTATATTCTATTAAAGAATTGCCTCTAATTTGAGTTTTAACCATTGGGTCTGATACATTTAATAACTTCCAATGCTCTTCTTTTCTTAAAATATTATTTTATAGTCTAGCCTTGTTGTTTATTGTACTAGTTAGCTTTTGCTTGATGGCACTGCAATAACAAGCAGACTCCACATCTCAGTGGCTTACAACTGCAAATGTCAGTATGGCGGCTACTGTGGCACTGTTCCGTGAGCTTCCTCATCCAGGTTCCTGACCGAAGAAACAGTCCCCATCGGATACATGCTATGCTCACAGCAGAAGGAAAGCAGCGAGAGGGCAGTTAGGAACTCACAATGCCTCCTGAAGCTTCTGCTAAGTTGTTGCAGAAGGCTCATCTGCTCACGTGCCATTGGCCAAAGCAAGCCACATGACCAGGGCCAATGTAAATTCCTCCCACAAGAAGGCAGGTATGTCACATGGCAATGGACAAGATGTATAGGGTTCTCAGTCAGAAAGGGGAGATGCTTCACAAGAAACAAAAATATAATCTACCACATTTCTCCCTTTGACAAAATCCACTAAAGATGCTTTTGGGATTTTTAATTTAGAGAATATTAAATGTATACACTAACTTGAAAATAATACACTTAATACAGCCTTTAATCTCTCAACCAGAAATATGACATTTCCCTCCATTCATTCACAACTCATGGTCATTTCATAAATATTCTGTTTTTCCACATCCCATGTATGTGTGTACAAGTGTGTGTGTGTGTATGTGCATGTGTGTGTGTGTGTGTGTGTGGCACCACATAAATGCTGTCATTTTTTCTATGCATATTAATGAGCCAAATACAAAGATATTGTATGATAGAACTTCAAAAACTAAATTTGAATAATTATCACTTCTTTGATGGCATTATTACTTTCTAAACTTTGAAGCAATAGAACAAATCAAGAATAAGAGTTCATCAGTTTAAAAGACATAAAAGGTCTGAAAGAAGCACAATTAAAATTAAAAGGGAACAACTGGAGTCAATAACTGCTACAAATATGGCCAACAAAGTGTTAATATCCAAGTCTTAGAAATGACTAATATATGTTTGGTGTTGGTAAATGCAGTGGGGAGAGGCATGTTCCTCAAAAGAAGAAACTCAAATCAAAAAGAGAAAACCTATTTTTAAATGGTTCAATCTCATTGACAGCCAAAGATATGCAAATTAAAACTACAATAACATGTTGTAAATGAGCTCTGAACTGT
Source organism: Cynopterus sphinx (assembly GCA_030015415.1). Classification (NCBI taxonomy): domain Eukaryota; kingdom Metazoa; phylum Chordata; class Mammalia; order Chiroptera; family Pteropodidae; genus Cynopterus; species Cynopterus sphinx. The sequence continues at coordinate 83,671,627 of CM057379.1, read as the reverse complement.
TTTCATTGCAATATTTGATGCTAGTGAGGTTGTAGTGAAAAAAGGGGGGGGGCGGCTCACATGCATTGCTAGAATAATATAAATGAGAACAGCTTGAAACAATCCCTTGGCAAAACATTTGGACAATGCACATTGAGAACCTCAAAAATGCTCATCCCTTTGACCAACAATCCCACTTCTAGTACTTTGACCTCAAGAAATTATTCAAAAGATGAGAAAAGGTTACTTTTAAATATTCACTGCAGTCCTATTTGTAAAATTTGAAAAAGCAATATAATATTGTGGATAAAGGATATGGTTTCAAAAAAAACATTGACTCAAATTCTGGTCATGCCTCCTATGTCATCTGATGACCTCTCAACTGCCTCTCAGCCTCCACGACTTCTCTGTAATCCTTTGCAATAAAGCAGGACACTCACCTGGCAGGCTACTGGAAGGACTGAATGAAACATTATGTACACAACTGTTTTGTAACTGATTATCAAAGAAATTTTCATTATCTTCATCATCAAAGTAAAGACCTGGAAACAGCCCATAGAGACAATAGGAAACACGTATGTAAGTTGTGCTATGTCTGCCCCATGGAGAATCATGCAGCCATTTGGGACTGGAATGATGAAGAAAACCTGAAAGGACACTTCTGCTTTGTTCAAGCAGAAAACAAAATGATGTTATAACCATGTAAAATCTATGCACATGAGAAAAGGAAGAAACATGGAGAAAAAAATGAGGACAGCTTCCACGTTATGGTAGTAAATTGCAGGCAACCTTTCTTTTATTTCCCTTATTATTGCTATGATTTATTTGTGCACTAAATCAAAGTCAAGGTTGAGGAGAGTTGCTATTGAATGGTATAATGCCTCCTCCTGTCTTCTGAGATACTATGGGCTTCATTACCCTTCCCATAGATTGTGGAAACTTTTCTCTCGTTACCCCAGCCTCAGTCCCCTGGGTGAACATCTACTAGATCATAGTGTATTCCATTTCATTCAACCTAAGAAGTTTTACTGAACAACTACTGTATACCAAGTTATTGGGGTCAAATGCAGGCCTTCAGGAGCAGAGAAGGGCCAATAGGGTAAAGTGGGGAGCTGGGGCATTCACAGAAAGCAAGCAGAATGGCCAGTGTGAGGTCATATGGGTGAACACTTTTCCATGAGTATCAGAGCCCTGCACGAAGTTTGGCTCATAGTGGGCACTCAATAAATATTTGTTAAATTGAATGTAACTAAACTACCCTCTCCTACTCCAGCTCAGGGTCAAAGATAAGCTGGGCCTTCTTGAGGAGGCCCTGGCCTTTCTCCTGGTGGTCTCCTTCCCCACAGCCTAGCCAAAACCAAGTCTCCTGTCCCTGAAAAGTGTGCTAGAAAATAGCATTGCCTGTCCCCTAAAGACCTCCAGGTCTTTGATATTTGATAGAAAAAAACTCCAGACCTGAGAAAACCTGACAAGGAAATTTTTCTGATTTGTGAAGTCATTTGTTAAAAAGAAAAAAAAAAAGAAAAATTAAAAACCTGCAAAGAAACAAAAAATGGTCACAGTTGGGTTTAGACTTAATGAACCATTTTTATTGAAAAGAACAAAACTACACAGGAGGACTTTAAAATTCCAAGGAAAACAGCAATGATATCTGCCTTGCCTTCTTTGTCATTCATCTTCTGTGGAAGCTGAAGATCACTGTTCCAAGATGCACTGTTCCCCTCCCATATGTGCCAAGGGCCCATTATGATCAATAATTGCTTGTTTTTATTAATGTTTTCAAAGACCTCTTGACAAGCCTTCTAGCAATTCGATTGGCCAATCAATGGACCACCGTCGTGGGCAGCAGCCACCTCACTACCATGCTGCATGGAAACGTTTGCCTGAGGATGGTAACTTTTTCTAAAAAATAAATTTCTCTTGCAATGAGATTTGCAATAAGTTTTCCTTTCCTGACCTTCTTATTCATTTTTTACTTAAATAGCATTTTATAGCTAAAGAATTTCAAACACTCTGAAAGCCAGGTCACATCACAAGGCAAAGAAAACAAGTAGCCCACTGGAAAGATGGACCTCCAGAGTCCTTCTCCAACCTTGTGGCAGCCAAGACTCAACTCCCTAATTTCTGGTGCTTTTATGCCAGAGCCATGTCCCCACCTTGACTATTCAAAAATGCACCCGTGTGCTCACTTCCAGGGGTGGGCCTCTGGGAGTCGGGAATGTGTGAGTCTCTGTTTTCTGTCATGCATATTTTACTTATAATGTTTACTGACTTTATTCCTTCAGGTATGCATTTTCCAAAGCATTAGACCTTCAAGGGCATTTTGATGGTGCGCAGAGCAAAGGGAGAAAATGTGTGAAATCAGGAAGACTGCTCAAAAGATTTGGCATAGAGGGTGGTAACAAACCTGGTGTCCTTGTTCCTACCTTGGGCACAACAGACACCTGAGAACCAAAGGGAACATGGAGTTAAAGCTCATCCACCATTTCTATGTTTGAGAAGAACCAAGGATTGGAAGAGTAACGTAAGATTCCGTGGAACTGAACCTGAGAAACTTCTTTGCTCTCTCCTGGGATCTGAAATGATTTGACAGGGTGGAAATTCTTTTCTCCAAAAGAACTACGCTGGGGGTCCAAGAAATGCCCAGAAAAGGGACAGATTCAGAACAGATTCTGTCAGTGAGTTAAGCTATAGGGCCTATTCCAACTATCTACTGCTGCATAACAAACCACCCTAAACTTCATGGCTTAAAACATCTTTTTTCTCTTTTGAATCTGCAGCTTGGACAGGGCTTGACCAAGGAAGCTCACCTCTGCTTTACTCGATGTCTGCTTGGGAGCTCAAATGCTGGGGCAGGAACGCTCTGAGGCTCACTCACATATGCTTGGTGGTTGATGCTGGCCATCAGCTGGGACCACAGCTGGGCCTGCACACAGCCTCTCCAATGACTGCCTGGCCTTCTCACAGCATGGCAGATGGGTCATAAGATAGGAATCCCAAGAGAGAGCCAAGTGGAAGCTGCATAACATTTGCTAATAGACTTCACCTCTTGAAGGAGAGGTGGCAAGGTTCTGGAAGTACCTGAGGGGCTAAAAATCTTGTCAAAGCCATGTTTAAGTAAGATAACCTGCCACAGGGCCTTGAAGTTTCCATGTAGCTCTGCCCATCTCCTGGGGGAGGAAGAGGATGGAGAGAGCTGAAACCAGAGCTACAAGAGTAATGAATTTCCTGCAGCCTAATGTGTCTGCCACACCAACGATCCCCTAGCCATCAGTTCATGGAAACAAGCTAGTTAGGGCATAGCTCTAAAGGAGAACTAGGAAAGCCCTCACCCCAGGAGACTCAATGGACAGGGCCCACTGCCTCTTCCAGACTCTGTAGCCCCTTCTGGCCATACCCAATATCTTCTCCTCCCTCTCTTCCTCCTAGTGTCTGTGTCCCCAAGTCTTTCTCTGGGTATATTCTTCCAAACTAATTCTCTCTCAGACTTTCTCCAACCATTTACCTCCCCAAAATCAGCTTTCCCCTTTCTCTCACCTTTGCCAAATATACCAATCCAGCCCCTCCCCTCACCACCACTTCTTTTCCCAGCCCCCAAGTTGCACAGTCTGGATTCAGTCAAATATATCAGGAGCCAAGGAGCAAATAGATGTCATCTAGGAGCAACAGACAAGGGATCCAACTCTGCTGATAAAGCTTTTTCTCAAGCTGAGTGATGAGTCTCATGCTTGCTCACATGTTATTTTACATGTGTCTAAGATAGTTTATAATAAATATCTATTTTAAAGATACTGGTGTAGGATGGGATATGGTTCTATAGTGTAGCATTTAGCACATCTGCTTAACAAGCAGAAGGTCCTGGGTTTGCACCCCAGTGGAGCCATGGTCCATAGTCTATGGCCATGCCACCCTGAACAAACCCAATGTCTGATCTCAGAAGCTAAGCAGAGTTGGGCCTGATTACTACTTGAATGGGAGACCACCTAGGAAGACCAGGTACTGTAGGCATTAATAATAATAAAAAATAAAAATAAATAAAAAAAGATACTGATGTAATCATGCCTAAACCCAGGGACCTGGGTATACTCCAGATTTCTCAGAGCCTCAGAAAGTCAGGTGAGACATCAGCACACTTCTCCCTTTCATGGCTGCTGTCCCCTCTCTCATCACCACCACCACCCTACCTGGTTATTACTGCATAATCCTACCCTCACTGACCATGGCAGATTAAACCAAGGGCAATCAACCAAACCAATTAGAATCTCCCACCAGGAATCTGAAATTAGAACTGAAAGACTGCAAGGTAATGTGTTGTTTGCAAGTTTATGGGCTGTTTACGAGGTACAGATGGATTTCTCACCAAGAAAACCAGTCTGCAGAAAGAGATAAGAGTGTGGCAGGTGTGTGGAGAAGGAACTAAGACCAGTACTGCCCAGGTTTTGATTCTAATCTCTTCCTGTTGCCCAGTGATTTTCCTACCTTTCCTGGGTCCTGGGAGATGCTATTATAATTTTATAATTAATTCCAGTTTTTTGATATAAGAAAGGCTTTGCCATTGCTCAACACCATGGGAGACAACTCACATAGTCTTTCAAAGTAAATGCCATTTTGTGGAGAAGATGCTGTTCACATGTGATGCAAAATGAATAGCACCTCCCAAAGTTGTGCAGTCGGGAATTTCAGGTGATGGCCAGATCTAACATTTAACTTGATCACCCACTTGACAAATGGTGAAAACCAGCATTGTTGAGGCTCTGGTTCCCCCAGTAATCTCAGACAAGTCACTACCCTTCTCCAGTACTCAGTCAAAAGAGAATCTGTAAGGAATGGCTGGACAGTCCCCTCCAGCCCAACGCTGGTGATTCTTGCATCTGTTTTGAGAGTGTGTGCCAGTAACTACACTGCGCACCCTTATCTCAGGAAAGATTCCATTTAGATTCTTTGTTAGAGAACACGTTGGCTTTCTTGGAAGGTGGTGATTTATGCTGAAAGTCACCTCTGCAGCAGGATGCTGAGATGCCCTCTCAGTGCATGTTTTTTCAACTGTGCATTCATTTGTCCTGAGGACAACAGAATAAAACAGGGACATTTAATATGAGCTTCACCGGCTCATTTGCCAATCTCCACTGAGGTTGACTGCCTTTGGCTTAGGGCTAGGGTTAGGGTTAGGGTTAGGATCAGTGTTAGAGTTACATTTAGGATTGAGGTTAGGTTTAAGGTTAAGGTTAAGGATAGGCCTAGGTTAGGGTTAGGTTACAGTTATGTTCCGGCTAAGGCTAGGATTTTAACTAGGTTTAGGGTTATGATTAAGATTAGTTTTACATTTAAGTTTAGTATTAGAGCTAAGACTAGGGTTCGTTTGAGGGTTATATGCAGGCTTATTCTTAGGGATACGCTCAGGCTCTGTGACCTTGCCTCTTATTTCTACCTATTTATTTCCCAGTCTCTTTTGCATGTCTCTTCTTCTACCCAACCTTTAAATACCAGTGTTCCTGGAGTCACTTTTATCTCCTAGAAAATTGTCTTAGTGTATTACTTACTTACAGATAAATATGAAGATCTTAAGTTTATAACCCAGTCAGTTTTGACAAATGCACTTTCCCAGGTAAGCTGCCACTCTATCAAGACCCAGAACATTCCATCATCCCAGAAAGTCATCTGTATTATTAACCCCAGAAGCAACCGCTGATCTGATTTGTATCACTATTGCTTGGTTTTACCTGTTCTGGACTTACTATAAATGAAATCATACATTATATACTCTTTTGTGTAATGCTTCTTTCAAACAGCATGTTTTGCAGATTTATTCATGTTGTGTTACACTGACTTTTTTAGTACAGGGCTTATATTCTGATATTTGTAGTGTGAGGCACTTTAGTGCTATCTTCCCAAAGTTTGTCGCAGAAAATATATAGCTCTCATCTGTCTACAGTGTTCACCTTACCTCGATTCTCATAAAATGTGCTCCGCCGAACAACCTTGAGTCTTGGATGACTCATCATTTATTTCAACCGTGGTTTGTGAAAATGTCAGCTTCTTCTTCATCAGCCTGTTCAATTTGCACCAAGAGCAATTAGAATAGAATGTGACAGGGACAGGGTGGTGTATGGCATCTTTCTGGAAGTCGAGAACGTGATCAGAGGTGGCTTGGCATGATAGAGAAACAGACTAATAGATAGTTGGAAAAAACAAGTTTAGACCCAGCTTGGTCACTGGGTTTTGCAACTTTAGTCCTATCAGTTTACCTCACCTCATCCATAAGATTTGGGTAACACATTTGCCATAATAATGACAACTGGTATTTCAATAATAACAACAGGTATTTGCATGTTGCCACAGAGAGCAAATGAGACTCTGGAATTATTGTAGGTACCTGGTGAAATAAAATATCAAAAATGCTTTGTGAACTGTGAAATGCTTGTTGAAGCTTCTGCCTGTGCTCTGCAGGGACACAGACAGGCTGCACTGTCACTCCTCAGGAATCATGCAAGTTGGCCCCACAGAATCACTCATGGACCTTCCCTTATCAGCATCATCAGCTCAAGAGTGTTTTCTAAACCTGGCTCCACTGCAGACCTGCCACTCAGAATCTCTAGGCTCATGCTCCACAGCCAAGTGGTTTTAAGTTCCCCAAGTGATTCTGATCTTGGGATAGCACTGTGCAGTTACTGCTCCTTGGGGAGGATGGATTTTATGTAGTTAGTAGGAGAGTCAATCCCCAGAAAATTCATCTTATTACCTGCCACAGGTAGGCTGACCCTTGGGGGCCAGACAGTGGATACTACTTCACAGTAAGGTATTGATGGAGAGGGTAGCTACTATTCTCACCAGAACTGCCAAGACAGAGAAGTCAGTGCCCACCAAATATGCTAGGTGCACTCTTGTGTTTCTCAGCCACACTTACAAATAGGTTGGAACCATGTCAATAGTTTTGGCCAATGTACTGTGAGCAAAAATGACATGTGTCACTTCTAGGTTAAGGCAGCTAAAGCCAGCAAGCCTCATCCATCCATCCCTTCTCCTCCCACAGAGACCTCAGGAACGGCATGTCCTCAATGATACTTCCTTCAACCTGGGTCCCTGAGGGATAGTATGGAGCAGAGGCTCCTGTCAGCTCTCACTAGAAATGTAATAGGCTCAAGGGATAAATCTTTGTTGCCCAAGCCACTGAGATTTGAGGTTCCTTTGTTACAGCAGTTAACAATAATTACCCTGACCAATGCAACTGCATACTAAGTGCTTTCCACGTACTTCCAAATATCTCTTGGAAACTGAAATGCTCTGAATATTAGAAGAAACCCAGGAAGTTTAGCAGCCTCGATAATTACCCCCAAGAACTCCCAAGTAAATGACCAAGTCTATCTCCTAAAAGCTCTGGAACAGCTCTGAAAAAGCCATTCTAAATGTTCATCATCAGCCGTTTTTAAGAAATTGCCCTAACGTGGGGCCTCCCAGATGTTAGCTGTAGCCCAAAGCCAAGCAACTGGTCACCCGTTCAGTCCCTGCAGTTGCACCTAATAAACATTTTATGAACCTGTTCAATTGCAAAGCAATGCAGGCAATTAGCTTCCATCATGGTTTTATTGTGGAAAGATATTGCAAGTTTGGGTCCTGAAAGCAGAGCTATGCATTAGTTCAGAACACATGACTGCCAAAGCCCAGTGGGGTTTGTCATTAGAGCAGGTGCAGAGCTCAGAGCGCTGCTCGTGGCTAATGGGCTGCCCTCAATCCTGCCCATGGCTGGCATTGAGCCTCAGGCTTCATTATCTCAGCAAAGGTCCTGGAAAATGCTGAACTGAACCAGCCCCCCGCATAGTAGTGTGAGGTGATGTTGAATTCACCCCCAGTGGAAAGTGTAAGTCATAAAATCTGGTATTATGAGCTTTGCTAGCCTACTCTTGTGCCCACTACAGACCTGCTTCAGTAGGGTAACATCTATTGAGAGGGAGAGAGAGAAAGAGACAGAGGAAGAGAGAACACGACTTGAAGAGTTGGCCACTGAGAGACTGAGAAAAGGAGAGGAGGTCAGGCTGCTGATGCCCCTCCTCAGCCCAGAGGAATTTGCATGGAGCACTGTTTTCCCAGCAACCGTCTCTGATTGGTCCATCTGTCCACCAGCTGATTCAGATCTGAACAGCCTGTTCTCATTCCCAATGCTGCTCTGAAACATGCAAAACAGGCTGGGAGATCCCACCTGCTCAGGCCAATTAGTCCTTTAGAGGCTCTAAGCCTTGATGGCCAGCCGATATCTATATAATTCACAACAAAATGACATCTTTCAGAATGACATTAAACTTACACTAATGCTGAAATTAAAATAGCCTCTTTCTCAATTTTCTGATTGCAAAATTCTAGATAAGCTTGTCAAAAGTGAATTCTCCCTTTCTTCATGCATGCACTTTGTGCAAATGTATGAATGTGTATCTAGGTGTGAGTGTGAGGGAATGTATGTGTGTGTGTGTGTGTGTGTGCGCGCATGCACACACGCACGTGAGCACGTGTGTGTACGCACACGTGTGTGCCCTGCACTCCCTCCTGATTTGCTGGGCCTCTAAATCTGTCCCTTCACCCTTTCTTCGGGCTTCATCTCCAGTTTCTCCACGGAAACCAGATAAAGCCATATGATTTGGGGATGTGGCTGGAGGGCCAGGAGGGCCTATAGGGCGGGGGTGTGACTAGCAGGGGGTGAAGGGGTGGGGTATAGAGGCAAGATGCCCACAGCAGTTGGATATGAGGAAGGAGGTCATGAGATCTGTCAAGTGACAGTGCTTCCCCAGATGCCCACCCACCCACATCTGGCCACTCCAGAGGGGCAGGCTGAGACCAAGGGCCCAAGCCACCACCATCACTTCCACCCCTAACGTCACCCTCACAAGCTCCTACTATGTGCCTGGGGGTTTGTATACATGGTCTTTTTAATCCACACAACAATCCCTATGTACTCTTGTCCCTAGTTTTACAGGTGAGAATTGGAAGTTCAGAGGTTAAGTGACTTTCCCAGAGTCACAGCTAGTAAGTGGAGGATGCATTTCTAATCAGTGTCATTCAAAAGGCCATGCTTTTTCTGCTAAATCATACTACCTCCAAGGAGTAACAAATTAGGTTATCAATGGCAGGACTGAACAGAGGCCAGTGCCCAATAGCCATGTGGTTGGGCAAGGAGGAAGCAGGGAAGCGGCGAGTTTAGGATAAAGACCCTAAAAGCTCTTCCTGGGTCAGGCCAAGTGTCTTGGAGGAAAGGCTGGGAGTCGCACCAGAGACTTTTGTCTCTGGACTGTGCTAGGAAGTGGGAGGAGCACTAGTTTGAAAACTCTAAGTTTTAGCAAAATACACTTCTTTTTCACTGTGTACCCAGGAGCAAACCTTTTACCTTTCTGATCTTCCATTTTCCTCATCTGTAAAATGGCCGCAGTGGTCCCCCTGCTCCTGAGTTGAAGGTCTGCAGCAATAAAGTAACACATTTTCTAAAGTCAGCAAAGTTTTTAGAGCCTCTTGGGTGCTCTGAAAATAAACTTGCTTAAATGGTCAGAGCAACTGCAAAGCCACTGCATGTGTTCAAGGTTTCAGTGTGCTTATTTAAATCAACACTGGGGGTAAATAATACAGGACAATTATTTTTCCTTAGAAAAAATGGCTGAATTGCAGGATTCTTGCGCAATTAGCTGTGGGTGGATTGTCTCTCCTGCAGCTCATCCTAAGCAAACCTTGCATTCTCTTTTATTACAGTTTAGAGTCATTCTGCTTAATTGCTGTGCTGGCATTGGGCATCACCTTTATTTACTTTGCATCTGACCTACATCCCAGGCCGAGGAATTCAGATACTTCACTTCTCTCCCTCCTGGCCAGATGTGGAGGCAGCTCTGCCTTTACCGCCTCCATCCCAAGAGGGAGGGACATTTGTTGTTGGGCGAGCTCTATGATGGTCTGCATTACCTCATTCAGTTCTCAAAGGTTAAGAACACAGATAGAGAACATCTTGAACAAAGGTAGTCATGGCCCACAGAGGTTAAGGTAACTTGCTCAAGGTCCCAGTGTTAGCGAATTGTGAAAGCTACATGAGAACCCAAATCTTCGTGTCTCATTCTGTGTTTTTCCAGCCCACAGAGCAAGACCTGCTTAGATAAGCTGCAGGGTAGACAATCTATCCACCAGAGACACACTGCCTCTTGAAAGCAGAGAAGGGTCTAGTTGTAACTACTAGAAAAGGCTATTTTCTAAGCCCTCCTGAGTTAGGCCTTACAGTGCACCCTCTTTTCAAGTGTGAAGTTTCCATTACATCTGACCCAACCAGACTCAAATATATGCAGGTCGAGCCCAAATATCAGAGGATTTTGGAGAAGCAGTGGAGTATGAGAGAGAGCACTGATGATCTGGATTCTTCCATTAATCGTCTATGATCAAGCCCCTTCCCTGATCCTGGTTTCAGTTTCCTTAGATATAAAATGAAGGTGTTGGGTTAGGTCAGAGTTCTCAAACTTTAGCGGGCATCAGGATCCCTTGGAAAACTTGAAAAAACATAGGTCCACTCCCAGAGAAGGGGTGCAAAAAGAAGGGATGTCAGGATGTGCGTTTCTGACAAGTTCTCAGGTGGTGTTGATGTCACTGGTCCTGGTACCAGGTTTTGAGAACCACTGGCCTCGACCACCTCCAAGTCCCTTCTATCCAGGTTCCTCCTCTATGTGAGACCACCCACCCCTCCCTTCTCCTCCCTCTCCAAACACAGGGGGAATTAGTGGTGTTGAAGGTGGGATGCTAGAGCTTGGAAACTAAGGTGACTACCCATTGATGGGCCTGCCTGACACTTCTTTGTCTCTGTAAATGTCAGTTTCCTCTTCTGTGACATGGGTCTCATGTAAAGATTAAAGGAGCTATACATGGAAAGCACTTAGTGGTTGGTATATGCTAAGCCTTAGTGAATGTTCATAGTTATTAGAGTCTCAGATACCTAGACACTATTCCACTCATCTGGGAGACCAACGAAAGAGGACCCCACCTTCTCAGCATATCATAAAGAGGTAACTTTATTGACCATGCCATCTCTTTTCTTAAAACCTTCCATGGCTCCCCATGGAAAAAAGAGGTGGCATGGCATGTGAGTCTCAAACTGGGGTATGTGAACCCTGGTACCCACTTGGTAAAAAGGGCACCTCATCCTGGATCATATTCAGTGATAAGCCATTTCAAAGTGCTTCTCAAATTGTAATGTATAGGGACGTCTTGTAGACTGAAAGAATGGGGCCACAAGAGGCCTACCAAAAGACAACTCATCCTAAGGGGAAAGAAGCCCTCTTGACCAAAGTACTAGCTCTGTTACATCCTGATTCAGTAGGCTGGGGTGGTGTTCAAGGTTCTGCATGCCTAACAACTCCCAAGGATGCCTGAGCCCCCATCCATAGGCCATAGTTCCAGTAGCAGAGTTTAAATAGTATTTTCTCATGAAGCAAGTATGGATATATTATAGAGTAAAATACAAAAGGTTTTTTGAATTGTTAAAAAAATACAACTGAGTTAATTTTATTAACTTACTTCAACTTCATGAATCAAGCAGCATCCAATCCAGCAGATAGTAAGGAACTCTGAAGAACTGTTCTAAGTAAAAGATTTTATAGGCAGAAGGGAGCAGAAACAAGGAATTTGTACCAGACAAAAAAGCAGATTAGTTATTGTAAGCCAATTTCCTTTAGGATATGACAGGTGTAGATTACCTAACTAGTGCTGATCAGGAGATTCCTTGCTGACTATTTAAGAGTCCATTTCTGAGAGAGTGAAACTATAATTAAGTCTCAGTGTTTTGGCATGAGACTTAGCATAAGTGACTCCATTTGAGGGTCTATTATCTTTTTTTTAACAGTATAAAACACCAAACACACAATCAATGCCACATTGTGATAGACCATTTCAGATGACACCAGCAACACCCCAGTCCCCTCAGGATGCAAATTCTCTGGTCTGAAGTGTACTTTGGGGGAAATAAACTAATGAGCCTTGTCTGAAACCACAGTGCCCTGGGTAGACTAAAAAGATGGGCCAAAAGTGTCTTCAAGGAGGCACCTTATCCCAAGGGGAAAGAAACCAGGCTGTTCACTTCTCCCAGCATCAATGCCTTAAATGACAGAGGATGCACAGTTCTTGAGGATGCTGTAGTGTCTGCTGGGTAAATCTGTCCCTCACTCAACCCCCAGATTTATAGCAACATCTAAGAGAGAGGTAAGGCTATAGGTTAAAACTGAATCAGCTCTTGCAAAGAATTCAGCAACACCTAAGGGCCCAGGCCATACTGGGTCCAGGAATCAAAGCAGGAGGAGACATCCTCACCCCATCACTGGCCTTGGGCAACTGCAACAACCTAGAGTCCTGGAGTAGCCACCAGCAGAGCAGGGCTAGGGCAAATGTGGAGTAGTTTTGATGGCTCAAGGAAAGGACTAAACATCCATTCATTAAAACCCTGCAAGGAGAAGGTATCCTGAAAGTACTAGGCACATAGAGATGAATCAACAGACTCGTGGGTGTCCTCATGCAAGAAAACAGGGACTACCTGATAGAGAGACAGGGTCCTAGAACCCTGTGAGGCCAGCAGATTGCTCAGTGGGATTATGGCTTGGGGAGTAATCAGGGGAAAATGGTGTCTAGTTAGGAGAAGGGAGCCAGGGCCAGTGTGGACTGCATCCTGGACACAGTGCGAAGCCATGAAAAGTCTTTTAAAAAGAAGTGGCATGGTCAGGTTTATGTTGCAGATGGACCGACCTGGAGGCTGGGTGTGGACTCAGGAAGACAAAGGCAGAGAGTCCAGGAGGGAAATGGAGAGCTGAATGGGGGCAGACTCAGTGGACATGGAAAGAGAGATCATTTGGTCAGGCAGGTAGTAAAAGGGCTCTGGGGTCTCCCCAGGGACTGGGCTTCACTCAGGGGGAGTCTGACCCTGGGGTGCATGCGGAAGGCATCTCCCACCCTCCCTGCAGCATGGGGAGAGGCTGTCGGGGCAGGAGCCAGGGAAGAAGTGGGAGAGCTGACCTCCATCTGCCCCCTTTCTAGTCACATGTGTGCCCCTTTTTCCATGCATATACACATGTCTGTGTGTACATAATTTTTACACAATGATGCCATTTACATTGTTCTTTTCTGCATTTCACTTTTCCCACTAATGATATTTCTTGAAGATTGGCTTCTGTGGGTGCAAAAAGGCTTCCTCACTATTTATGACTTCCCAGCCCATGATATGTGGACCATAATTTATTTAATGTCTCTTTTGGATGGAGATTTGTGTTGTTTTCTCTTTTTTTTACTATTATAAGCAACACTGCAATAAATATCTTTCTAGATCCTGTCATTCTTTATACATTACAGCACGTCTATATTATAAAGCCCTAGAAATAAAGCTGCTGCATCAAGTGGCATGTGAGATTTCAATTTGAATGGATGCTGCCATTTGTACCAATGTACCAATGCACCCTGGCATGGGAGAGCCATATCCCCTGGCCTTACAAACCCAGTGTGTCAGAAGCTGACTGGATTTTGTCTAACAACACCAGATTTTCAGAACATCTCCCACACCTGGCTATATATGCTGGAGAATCCCCTATATATCAAGTTGAACACCCCAGGGCTGACCAATTAGAAGCTGACATGTGCTAGCGGCTGCCACCCATCATCTCCTGCTAGTCTACTTGTCTCTGCTGGACCAGACTTCAAAGACTCACAAGTTCCTACCTCCCCCACCCAAGCCAGCCTCAAGACACGAGGAGAAGAGTTCCAACAAAATGCTTTGAAAGTTCAAAGGCAGAACAGAGGGGAGAATGACTTTAAACCTTGTGAGTTCTGCATTCACTGGGCTGCTAGGGTGGAAGAGATTGTGAAAGCACCTGTGGTTCTAAAACTCATTCGCAGAAAACCTTGAAATTATTCAGGAATCCACTGATGATTTATCAGACATTTACTTTTCATAAATGTTGCCTTCGTGGGGGTGGCTCCATAGTGTAGTGGTTAGCACATCTGCTTTACATGCAGAAGGTCCTGGGTTCACACTCCAAGTGGAGCCCTGGGTGCACCAGGCCTTCAGAGATCCTGTCCTTAAGGGGAGACGGCAACATCTGTAGGTCAGGGGTGGAAGTTGGAGGGGAGGGAGAATTAAAGAGGAGGAAAAATGCTGCCTTCATCAAGGCATAGAGCAGCCTCTAGGGGTTAAGAAATATTGCCTGTGAGCCTTATAAGGGCTTTCAGAGCAGCCACTCCACAAGAGTCTAGAACATCAGCACAGAGGGCATGTCCTACTAGGATGCTGAACAAACAGCTGCTGGGATGTAATGTAAGAGCTTGGAAGAGCTACTTTCCACCCTCCTCCAGTCAGAAGTCTCTCAGGGCACCTGGACCCCCACACTCTTAGCTCTCTTATCACTATGTTTAAACAGTTTCAGGAAAGCATAATTGACATACTGTAAACTGCATATATTTAAGGTATATTATTTGGCTAGTTTCAACACATGCAACCATCATCACAACCAAGATAGTGAATTTACCCATTATCCCCAAAGGTTTCCTGGAGTCATTTGCAATCCCTCCCTTCTATCTTGCCTTACTTTCCATTTCTGTGCCCAGACAACAATTGATTTACTTTCTGATACAATAGATGAGTTTGCATCATCTAGAGTTCTATATAAATGAACTCCTGCTGCATTACTTGTCTCTGCCTTCTTTCACTCAGCATTATCATGTTAAGAGTGATCCATGCTGTTGCATATAACACTAGATTGTCCTTTTTATCATTCAGTGGTATTTTGTTGTATAATTAAACTATAATGTGTTTGTCAGTGTACCAACTGACTAACAATTGAGTTCTCATTGTAAGCTATTACAAATAAAGCTGCTACAAACATCTGCATACCAGGCTTGGTATGGAAACATATTTTCCTTCCTCTTGAATAATTACCTAGGAGTAAAATGGCTAGCCTATAGGGTAGGAATGTTTTAAGAATCAGATAACCTGGGAGGGAAAAAAAAATGGCACAGCTGACAGAGGCTCTGTTCATCCCTCTGGCGACCAAATCAAAGTTGTGACTGAAACAAGGAGCAGCTGCAAGGAAAAATCGCCTGGCGTCTAGATAAACAAGCCATGCAACCAGGGAGAAATCTAAGAAAGCACCTGGCAATGGCAGCAGGTAGGACGAGACGAGGACATGGGGCTTCCTAGTCTCGAGCGGCTGAGTGAGAAGGAGGCTGAGGCACCAGTAGCGGCAGACATGGTCCTCTTAAAGGACCATGTCCGTGAGCGGATTTTCGTGGTGACTGACCTGCTTGCTCTGAGCACAAATGCTGAATTGGCTGTGCGCGGGGCCATCGGGGACTTACAGGGAAACAATGTCTGAGTGAGGGCTCAGGCAAGACTCTATACAGAAGTAACAGTGACGGTATCCATTATTCCTTATTGAGTCCTTTCTACTACCAATGTGCACACACAGCGCTGCCATAGACATGACATCACAGACCGGATAACAGAGTTTGCTCCTCTCAGACGATCCTCTGAAACCCTGCCTCCCCCAACTCACGGCCCCACTCAAGCCACATCCAGGTATATCCTCAGCGCGCCAGGTGCTCCTTGCTGAGCAGGGCCTACACTCACACTGGAGGCAGCTGGCCTCATTTCTGGTGTGGCCTTCTGAAGCAACTCTAAGCACAGCATCTGTGGATTGCTTGCTGAATCTTAACAGGTGGCCCTGGAGAGGTAGAGGCTTGGGCCAAGTTTGGCCTGAAGCTGAACCCCTCTCAGGACTCTGCCACTGGACACCTGCTTCACAAATCTACACTAATAAGATCACGAGACTTAGGAGCTTTGCTTAGGACATAGAAACAGACACAGAAAGGCAGCCAAAATGAGAAGACTAAGAAGCAGAAACCATATGAGAGAACAAAACAGAGATCCAGACATAATGGAGTCAAGTAAACTAACAGATGCAGAGTTCAAAACACTGGTTATAAAGATGCTCAATGAACTTTTGGGAAGTACATAAATTCAGTGAGAACTTGAACACAAAGATAAAAATCATAAACATGGGAATGGAAACTATAAAAGGGAGCCAGTCTGAAATGAAGAATGCTTTATCTGAGATGAGAAGTATATTAAATGGAAAAAACTAAGGAATAAACAGTGTGAATAAAGAAAGGGATCAAGTGCCCTATCTAGAGGACAGGAAGGGCAAGGACACGCACTCAGAATGGCAAAAGATAAGATGCTAAGACTATAAAAATAATTTGAGGAGCATATGGGACACTATTAAGGGTCCAATTATCCACCTGATTGGTGTACCTGAAGAAAATCAAGATGTTGAACAGCTGTTTGAAGAAATAATGATGGAAAACTTCCTTAACCTGGTGAAGTTAAGAAATGGACATAAAACCAGGATCTGAGAAGGTCCACACCTAGACACTTCATAGTTAAAACGTCCAAGGTTAAGTACAAAGAAAGAATATTAAAAGCAGCAAGATGAAAACAGGTAGTTACTTATAAGGGAACACCCATAGGACTGGCAGCTGATTTCTCAAAAGAAACTATGCAGGACAGAAGGGCTTAGCAAAACATATTCAACAGGATGAAGACCCATGATCTACAATCAAGAATAATTTATCCAGCAAAGCTATCATTTAGAGTAGAAGGAGAGATAAAGGCCTCCCAGATAAAAATAAGCTAAAGGAATTTATCACCACCAAGCCAGTAGTATCACAGGAAATGTTGGAGAGACTTCTTTAAGAAGAAAAAACATGTATTAAAAACAGGAATAAAGAATGGTAACAACTACATTCCTATCAATGAGTACCTTAAATGGAAAAGCATTAAGTGCTCCAACCAAGGGATAGAGTGGCTGAAAGGACCCTTGCATATGCTGCCTAAAAAAGACTCACTTCCAATTAAAAGACACACGTGGACTAAAAGGAAGGGGAGGAAAAAAGATATTACTTTGATGGACCTAGAAGGTATTAAGTCAGACAGAGAAAGATAAGCACTATATGATTTCACTTACATGCAGAATCTAAGGAATAAAAAAAACAAATTAATCAAAAACAGACTCACAAATATAGTAGACAATTTGGTGACAGACAAGAGGGAAGGGGAGCTGGGAGAATAGGGTGAAGAATTAAAGAAGTACAAATTAGTAGCTGATGGATGGTCACAGGGATGGGGAGCACAGCATAGGGAATGCAGTTAGCATTAATATGTTGGCCAGGTGGAGGGTCAGGGGAGGGAGGGAGCAATTGAGGGGATCATTTTATGAACTATATAGATGTCTAACCAATATACTATATACTTGAAACTAATTAAAATAAATAAATTTATTAAAAAATAAAAGAAAAAAGAAACTGGTAACCTGTTAGTCAATATCATTCTACCATTTTAGCATCTAGATGCTTCCTAAAGAAATCTAGAAATACCTTGGTAATTTTTTGCAAGCACTGAGGGTAAAGCCTCAGGCCTGAGGGCCTCTGGAAGCGTGTTTGGAATTTAGAGTTTAGGGCTGGGAGTCCCTATGTCATTTTTAAACTAGCACAAACCATCCTTCATATCACACATGTACAATCAAGCACAGGTGAGTCTCAGACAGGTAAACCAGCTCATCCAAGACCTTCCCAGATGATTCCTTCCCTGTTCTACCTCAGCCTCGCCTTTTCCACAGCCCTGCTGGGCCCCTGCCTCAGACTCTTAGGACCTGATATCTGCAGGCTCCTAACCCCCTTTACTCTCACCTCTTCCTCTCAGATTTTATTCTGGCTGGGGTCTTCACTGACCTGTTTTACCCTAGAAAGAACATGCTCTACCTCAGCCATTCAGAATCCCAAGTGGACACTAGTCTCTGGCCAGTGTCAGCAGGTCCAGCACTGCCTGCTCTATACCCCTGACCTGCCTGAAGGTGAAATGGAGAAAGGCAAGTAAAAAGGAACGGAAGCCCATCGCCATCTAGCTCTGAGATGGGCCCATAAGAAGCTCCTTTCAGCTACAGCAAATCCTTTCTGCCCCTACTCTGCCTGTTGGCTCTGTGGGACCAGAAGAGTGTCTGAGCATCTCCAAATGGTCCTTTAGAAATCATTTCATCCAGAACTTTTTCAGGTCTCCTGCTTAGCAATGGGACCTACTTTCCAAGTAATAGCTTACCCATGAGACACAAAACAGTTCAATACAAGGCTGCACCAGGAGGACCCAGTGCCCAGTATGCCCAGCCCTCCCTCCCCTCCTGGGGTGGTCCTGACTCACTCTTTGGGGGGACCCAGTTTGAGCAGCACCAAACCAATGCCATCCTCTGCAGTAGGTGTAAATCTGAAACGACCCCTGCTATGGGTTGAGTTGTGTCTCCCAGAAAGATATGTTGAAGTCCCAACTGCCATTAACCTGTGAATGAGACTCATGGACATGGACAGTAGACTACTGGTTGCCAGAGGATTGGGAAGAGGAGAGGTGGTAGATGGGGTAAAAGAGGTCAAATATGTGATGACAGAAAGAAATCTAATTATGGGCGTTGAACGCACAATGCAATATATATTTGAGTTACTGTTGAATTGTACACCTAAAACTTACTGGATTTCATTATGCAATGTCACCATAATAGAAAGAAAGAAAGAAAGAGAGAGAGAGAGAGAGAGAGAGAGAGAGAGAGAGAGAGAGAGAGGAAGGAAGGAAGGAAGGAAGGAAGGAAGGAAGGAAGGAAGGAGAAAGAAAGAAGAAAGAAAGAAAGAAAGAAAGAAAGAAAGAAAGAAAGAAAGAAAGAAAGAAAGAAAGAAAGAAAGAAAGAAAGAAAGAAAGAAAAAAGGAGGGAGGGAGGGAGGGAGGGAGGGAGGGAGGGAGGGAGGAAAAAAGGAAGGAAGGAAGGAAGGAAGGAAGGAAGGAAGGAAGGAAGGAAGGAAGGAAGGAAGGAAGGAAGGAAGGTTACTAAGTTTGTGGTAATTTGTTATAGCAGCCCTAGGAAACTAATACAGTCCCCAAGATACTCCTGCCCCCTAGTGTACATACCCTGTGTAACCTCATCTCCCTGAGTAGTAATGCAGTGGCATAATCACCCCCATCATGTTACATGGCATGGTTGACTTTAAGAGAGATTGTCTTCTGTGCCTCTGACCTAATCAGGTGTGATGGTGGATTTTACATATCAACCTAATAGGGCGATGGGATGCCCACATATCTGTGACTTACACTATCAGGGCTCCTGGTTCTCACACCTTCAGACTCAGCGTGGAATTTATACCACTGGCTTTCATGGGTCTCCAGAAGTCCTGATGGGGTAAGTTTCAGTCCAAGAGCATAAGACTGGTGTCCCAGATCATGTAGTCAGGCGAAGAGCCAGTTCTGCCTTTCTCTGCCTTCTTATTTTTTTACTTTTTTTTTATTTATTTATTTATTTATTTTTTATTTATTTGGCTCTCAACAGGCTGGACGCCCACCCACATTGGGGAGGACATTCTGCTTTACTCAGTTCACCATTTCAAATGCTAATCTCACCCTCACAGACACACCCAGAACTTTAGTGTTTAATCAGATGTCTGGGCATCCCATGTCCCAGTCAAGTTGACACATAAAATTAGCTATCACGACATCCAAAAATGGAGGCAGGACAACCTCAGGGGCTGGATGGGCCTCCCCGGTTTCTACCTACTCTACTTGGCAGGCCAACATCTGCTAGCTGCATTTATACTCCCTTTTGCTTTCTGAGCAAGTTATCCTTCTTACACATCTATAAGCAGCTGGTCTGAGATGCCCACAGATGCCTGGCCTTAAGGACAGAGAGGTGAAGCCCACACAGCCCCTCCCACTGCAGAGAATGGGCTGGAACTAACCCCCTCTGCCCATGACAATGAAGCATTCACGAGAACAAAACCTGTCACCATCTGAGTCTGTGGCTGGTTGTGGGGAAGGGGTGGGAAGAGAAAGTGGACAGGTAGTGAGTGGTTAACCAAACAGAGACCTTCTCTGGGAGTAGAAACCAGACACCAAAATAGTTCAAATTGCAGGCATAGAGCAAACCTGAAGGTCAGAAGCACATGGCAAAGAAGGTAACCAAAAAAAATCCGGGTCATTTTCCAGTCATTAAAAGAAAGTCCCTTCCCAGCCTGGCTGTCTCCACAACTAGACTCAGGGATGTCATGGTTGCCATGCTGTGAAATGATCCCCTGTCCCGACTCGCAAAAATCCTCAAATGCCACTCCTTTGATCTCTTCAAGGACCAAACAAAGACTCTTAACAGTGAGACCACATTTGTAGATATTTCACAAATCCAAGGAGCAGCTTCCTCATCATGTAGGTGGATTGTATTCAGTAGTAGTCAGCAGAAAATGATGCTCTCCAAGGAAAAACTGAGCTGTCAGCTAACCAAGACCCTCCTCAGGTTGCAGGAGACCAGTGACCTTGGTGTTCTGCTTGCAAATTCCAATAGCGTGGATTCAGCAAAAGTAACAAGGGCTACTTTGGGAGGACAGGTTGCTTAGAAGCCAAGAAAGTCAAGTCCAAGAATGGTCCCAGCAACTCACCTTACCTGCCACAGGTGAGCCTGACTATTCACTTCTCAGTGCAAGACACAAGTTCATAGGTCTCAGAAAAGATGTCTCTGAATGTCACAACACCAACTAGACACATACATCACACTCATCTCTGCCCTGAGGGCAACTGTGGTCTAAGAATGGGAGTAAAACAAACACCTTTCAAAGGCATCTATTCTTTAGGCAAGTTAATCTTTAAAACTCAAGGATCAGGTTAGGAAGGGATAGAATGTCAGAGGAGGGTTGTTCTAGCAGTCAAGAACACTTGATTTTACATTGTGCCAGTCCATTTTGCTATGGCAACATTAAGATGGCTGTGCCAAAACTTTCATCATGACGTGACAGCTCAATGCAACTGAACGCAAGATACTGAACCAGAGAAAAGACATGAGTGGGAACACATGAATGAAATATGAATAAGACCTATAGATGAGTTCACCTTATGGTACCAACGTTACAGTTCTAGTTTTGATCACTGAACTTTGGTTACATAGGATGTTAATATTAGGGAAGCAAAGTGTAGGGTTTACAGAATCTCTATTTTTACAACTTTCATGTAAGCTGAGAATTTTTTTAAAGTTTTTTTTAAGCACTCATTGACAGTGGATTATATCACCTCCATCACCGCCACCTGAGAAAGAACCTGTATCAGAAGCATCCTATGAGAATTGGGGCTCGCAAGGGCGTCCAACCATGTATTCTTAGAAAGGCCTGGAAGGAGCTTTGCTCGGTGAGCAGCTAGTCAAGGTTTACAAAACTCATCAGCTGAAGCTGACCTTGCTAAGAACAGTCCAAGTTTCTGGCCTCAGGGGCAAGTTTTTCGAGCCTTTTAAAGTCAAGCTTTTAAATATTCCACAAGGAGTTAGTATTCCTGAGTCCTCCACAGCACTGAAGTCAAGACTATGGTGAGTTGAATGAGGCACTTGCCTCAGGCACAAAACTTAATGGGGTGCCCAAAACTCAGTGTGCTAGGCTGAATAGTGACCCACAAACGTGTCCAAGTCCTAACCCCTGGACCTGTAAATGTTACCTTATTTGGCAAAATGGATTTTGCTCATGTGAGTAAGAAATTTCTCCATCTTGGGATGGAGGGACTATCCTGGTGGTCCTAAATTTAATCACAAGGTTATTACAGAGGGAAGTAGAGGGCGATCGACTACAGGCAGAAGAGGAGAGGCAACATTGCATGGACCAGAATGGTGCTCTTTGAAGATGAAAGGGCCACAAGCCAAGGAATAGATGACCACTAGAAGCTGAAAAGGGCAAAGAAACATTCTTCTCTAGAGGTAGTGTGGTCCTGCCAACACCTTGATTTCAATTCAGTGAAACCGATTGCCAGCGTCTGGCCTCTAGAACTGTAAGGTGATAAATTTGTGTTGTTTTAAGCCACCAAGTTTGTGGAAATTTGTTACAGCAGCCAAAGAAAACTAATACGCTCAGTAATCAAGATGAATAATATTTAGTGTAATTTTTTTAATCCAAATTAATGCAAAAAAACCTATAATGAACAAAATATCAAAATGTTAAATTGGTATTACTGATTCTTTTTTTGGCCTCAGGCTTGGCACTATAACTGATCCTGTCAAACCCTTCTGATCAGCTATAGTTCCCAGCCCAGCCCCTGCAGTCACCCAGCAGCATTTCTGTCACTCCTCCCCTCTCTCTGCTCCCATTGACCCCAAACCTTCCCAGCCCAGGCTGAGAGTGTTGTGTGATGGACGGTGGCATCTATGCAGCATGCCCAAGGGGAGCAGTGAGATTACCACTCCTAGCAAAGTCACCCTCAGTCAAAGTGGTTCAGACCTGAGAGTGGGTATCAGAGGAGAACATGAAATCTGGAAAGAATGTCCAACCCAGCGCCTGGCCATGCCACTAGCTGGCCTTCCTAAGTCATAGTCCAGCCCCCATATCTCCTTTTCCTTACCTCTAAAATAGAAATGAGAAGCGCCCAGCCCATGTACCATCCCCTCTAGGAATTGCAGGATTGTCACAGGTCAGGGGCTGTCTGTCACACAAGCCACAAAAGCCACACAAGCAGATGTGGGCCCTGAGGTTTCCATGAGTCTTCTTCTGGAGACTTTTGTCCTATTTTGAGGTTTGTTTGTTTGTTTGTTTGTTTGTTTGATATTTGCTCCTTTTAAAAGTAGAATGTGGAGTAGCTTTTCCACTACTGTTTGCAAAATGTCAAATCTTCAGTAGCCACACAGAGAAACACGAAGTCTCAGAAAGTAGACTGCTTCTGAACAAAGTTACTGGATGACACACTCTGGCCATCAAAGGCATAAAATAACATAAAAATCTCAAGCATGAACAAGTGAAAGAAAAAAAAAAAAACAGTGAAAAACCCTAAAACAGTAAAAGGTAGGATCGACTCTGGAAGGCACTGTTGTGGTGATAGAACAATGCAAATTTCAAAACCCCTGAATAAAAGTATATTTGATATGCAAAAAAAAGTTAATGGTATTTTCTTATTTTAAAATAAATTAGCAAAAGCTGGTCAATAAAGAGGAGAAAGGAATGTAAGTTTATTACATTTTCATCAATACCAAGAGGAATCAACATTGCCTCCCTTATAATTTTGAAGAGTAAAGAAACACAAATCTGTCCCTGGGCTTTTTAAAACCTGAAAGGCAACCACTAGTAGAATTCTAACAGGAAACATGTCTTATGACAGAAATATAAAAGCAAAGGGTATGTAATCTATATGGAAAGGGAGTAAAGCAAAGAAAATAACAAGAGCATAAACTTGGGCAGATGATTAAACAAAAAGGGTACAAAAAACTACTCTTCTCACATGTTTAAGTGAGAAAGGTTGTAAAACAAGGTTTACAGAGCATCTCATATATGTTTTAATATTCAAGAGCGATTATATGGGAGAGAAATCCCAGAAGTATGAACCTTAACGTGTGAGTGTAAATAGCAGTATCTCTGGGCATGTGCTGGGATTATGGTTAACTTTAATCTTCTTGTACATTTTTTACCGCTTCGTTTAAGTATGGACATAAACATGGGATCATAATCGAAGGATACTAAGGACAATGTCTTTGTCCCCCCAAATTCATATGTTGAAGCCTTAACTTTTAGTGTGATGGTGTTAGAAGATGGGGCCTTTGGGAACTGTATAGGTTTAAATGAGGTCATGAGGGTGGGGACCTCATCATGGGATTAGTGCTCTTATAAAAAAAATAAGGCACCAGAGAGCTCGCTTCTCTCCCTGCTCTCTGCCATGTGAGGACACAAGGAGAACACAGCTCACTACAAACTAGGAAGTGGGTTCTCACCAGCAACTGAACCTGCTGGCACCCAATCTTGGACTTTCAGTCTCCAGAACTGTGAGAAATAATTTTCTGTTGTTTAAGCCACCCAGTCTGTGGTATTTGTTACATTTTCCAAATGGACTAAGACAGGAGAAAGAACATTGCTTTGAAAATCAATATATGCTACTCTAGGTGGGTGAGGGGAGGGAACTGTCAAAACTACAGTCATGTGCAGGGGGATAGATAAGATGGACCCCATCCACAAATGCTCGCCTCCATTGCCAGGTTCCGTGCCAGGGGTAGGCTGTAGGATGAAGGAGACAGAGCCCCTCCCTGGGGGACCACAGATACTAAGAGGCAGCCATCTGAGAAATGACAACACAACATGTGGTGGGCCACATGTGCAGCAGGGCCAAAGAGGGGCTCAAGGGCTTTCTGAGGGAGGAGACTGTGATTTTCACCCTGAGACCCCCTCTGAGGCCAAGGACACAAGGCCCAGGAACACTGTGTGCAGAGGTGCTAGACATGGAGGGAGTCTGGCATCAATCACTAGGGATCAGAGACAGAGTAGAATCCCCTGAACCAAGGAAGGGAGCAACAATGACCCTGCCCCTCAAACGATGAAATTATTTGGAATGCTCATGCACCCTAGGGAGGTGGCAGCAGATTTAAATGATCTTCCCAATAGTGTGGAGATGTAGTCAAGTGTAACAAAAGTCCTTCAGGACCCCACAGGCTGGGTTCAAGTCCAAACTTCTATACTTAGTACTAAATAAAGCTACTTAACCTCTCTGGGCCTTAGTTTTCTTGCCTGTAAAATTGGAATAACAATAGAACTTACCTCCTAAATTTGATTTAATGATTAAATGAGACATATCTATAATCTATATTACTTAAGTGAGATTAAATTAAAATTAAGTGATATTTATTTTAATAACAATGCCAGTTACGTAGCAAGCATGAGATTAGTAAAAGTGAGTCATTATTATTGAGACAGGCCAGACTGAACATTTTTACATGTTTCGCTTCATTTAATCCTCATTTACACGTTTCACTTCATTTAACCTTATGAGAGAATCGCCATTATTTTCCCCATTTCACAGAGTGGAAACTGAGACATAGAAAGTTAAGTGCTTTGCCCAAAGTTACACAGCTAGCATATGGAAGAATGGGGTCTCAACTGGATAGCCTGACTCCAGACTGCACCACTAACCCCTTCATCATTCCACCTGTTACCAAGAGTCAGTCGAGGCAAGAGATCCCTGAGCCTGTCTCACACCACATGTGCAGAAATCTGATGCCTCTGTTCCAGGGGTTATGACTAACACAACTCATGAACTTACCAAACATTGGAGCAAGAAAGACCTCGGAAACCACCCATTCTAAAGGTTCGGAGGAAGGGCATTGGTGACACTGTAGCTGGGTCTTAAAGGAAGAGTCAACGTTTTCTAGCCAGACAAAATGAGAAAACATTCCAGGCAAAGTGAATCCCATGTGCAAAGGTTCAGAGATATTGACTCCAATAAGAAGAGTTAGCTGTGAGTCACAGAATCCCCAACTTAAGCTTAAGCAACAGGTGTGATTTGTAAACT
Source organism: Cynopterus sphinx (assembly GCA_030015415.1). NCBI lineage: Eukaryota > Metazoa > Chordata > Mammalia > Chiroptera > Pteropodidae > Cynopterus > Cynopterus sphinx. Next base: position 83,646,291 of record CM057379.1, on the reverse strand, counting down.
CTATAGGTAGGTAATTTCAGACTTGGAAGAGCCAATCAGTGATGTCCTCAATGGCCCAGGATCTTTCTGTCTGCCCTCTCAGCTTGGGACCTTTTGTCTTTCCACTCTTGGCCTCATAGTTCCAAGATGCCTGCCACAGCTCCAAACATCATGTCCTCACACAGCTATGTTAGACTAGGAGGCAGGAGGCAGCAGAGCCTAATCAAGCTCTCCTTTCTCCTTTTATAAGCAAAAAGAATCCTTTTCCAAATGCCCCACCTGACTTCTCTAACCTTGTCATATCAAAAACTCAGCCTTAGATGGATCACTGGCAAAGTGGAATAGCATTGTCATGGCTGATTCAGCTCTTGGGCCTGGAGGAGAGATCGCATTTCCCTGAGCACATGTGGCCCATCCTATCCCCAAAGGAGGCAATGGGAGGCCTAGAGGGCCTGCCATAAATGTAAACAGCCCAGCACATCTTGAGAACTAAAGTGTAGGTCCACTTCTTTTGTCCACCCTGATGTAATGCTGCCATGCTGTGCCAAGCCCAGTGCTGCCACTGAGAATGCCAAAAATGGGCTGATGTGGGCCCCACCCCTGTGGACTCCATAGCTAAAAGGGGAGGAGACAGAGCATGAATCACTACAGCACTCTGGTAGAGGTGTATGCATGGCACATGGTCAGCTAGGAGCTCAGGATGATTTTTAGAGAAAAAATGTTTTGAAGAGTGTATAGGAGTTCACCTGGGGACATCCTGGCTCCCAGCTAACCAGAGACTCCCATTCCATACAGTCATTCAATAACTGTTTACAGGGAGCCTACTATGTGGCAGGCACTGACCTGGGCACTAGAAATGCCTCAGTGAAACATACAAACAACACCTTTCATCCTCAGATAACATCCTGGGGGAAGGGGACACTTACCAACAAATCGAAAAACTTAATAAATGAGTAAATGATACAGGGTGTTAGGAAATGTTAAGTACTTATATTAGGTTCCTAGGGCTGCCATAACAAATGACCATAAACTTAATGGTTTAAAACAACAGAAATTTATTCTCTTACTGTTCTGGAGGCCAGAAGTCAAAATCAATGTGTCAGTAGAGTCACATCTACTCCAAAGGCTCTAGGGCACAATCCTTCTTGCCTCTTCCAGGTTCTGGTAGTTCCAGACGTTCCTTGGCTTGAGGCTGCATCTCACCAATCTGTCTTCCTGTGGCCTTATCCTGTTCTCCCTTTGGGCCTCTCTTCTGGGTGTCTCATGTGTATATTCAGGGACACTTGCCCACTGGATTGAAGGCCCACCCAGATCATCTAGGATAATTTCATCTCAAGACCTTCAACTTGATTACATCTGCAAAGACCTTGTTTCCAAATAAGGTCATGTTTTCAGGTTGTAGGGGTTAGGAAGTGGACGTACCTTTTGGGGAGCTAACCCCACTATAACATTATCAGAAACAAAATAATACATGGTAAAGGGATCAATGACTTAAGGGAGGGACTGAGACTTCAAAGTGTACTTCATTGATGAAAATGACGAATGCACACAGACTTGATGAGAGGAAAGGGTAAAACGTCAATATTTAGGGAAAGGCACTCCAGCGGAGACACCAGCCAGTGCAAAGGCCCTGAGGCAGAGTGCCATGGGTCTTTCAGGAACAGAGAATCAGTGCAGAAGCCTGGAGTGGAGTTGAGCACAGGGGCCGAGAAGTAAAGCCCAAGAATAGTGGGGAAGGGCCTACCAGTCATGGGAAAGACTTGGCTTGTACTCTGAGAGAAACAGGTGCCACAGAAGGGTTCAAATCCATCTTTCTCCTGCCTCAACCCTCCAAGGGTCATGTCCTGGCCCGGGTGGACAGCAGATTTTCTGGCTTCCCCAACTGAGCTACTCAGATATATATCAAAATATGCCATGGCTTAAAATTCCTAGGACATTCTCTGGGGAATTTTTAATTTCCAACTGAACTCAGGGAGACTCAACCTTTTAATCCAATGTACGCTTCACGTTCTGGGTCAGGAAGGGCCACTCACAGCCCTGGAGGCAATTACCAACCCTCCCACCTGTACTTGGATCCCAGGGTGTGGGTAAGCACCTACTGTGTCTCAGACATTTTCACAAATACTTCTTAATTTAACCTTCACAACAACTCTATAGAGAGGAATTATCAGCTCCATTTCATAGATGTGAAGACTGAGAAGCAGAGACAGGAAAGGGCCTCTTTGAGGTGGTTCTAAAATATGGCTACAAATTTTTTGATGCTCTGTTTATCAAGAGGTAGGGGTCCACATCCCCTCCCCTCAATTCTGGGTAACTGTAGTAACAAGAAGGTCAATCGAGTAGGGCAGAAGTGATGATGCTGTCTAGGACATTTGCTCTGCAGCCCTGAGCTGCCATGTAAACAGTCTGACTGCCCTGAGACCACGATGCTGCGAGGAAGCCCAAACTAACACTGCAGATGTGCCCACCCAAAGAGACATCCCAGCCAACCACCAGCTACCCCATCCTCGTTTCTGCGCTCTCTCACTCCCTCCCATCCTACAGCCCTCCACCTTTCTCAAACAGCATGAGAGACCCCTCATGCCCAGAACTGCCCAGCTAAGCACTTCCAGAATTCCTGACCTTCGTAACCATGACAGGTACTAAATTTGGGGTGATCCATTTCATTCCACTACACTGTGGGGTTTGTTTGAGCAGAATAGATAACAGAACACTCCTCAAGGTCGCATAGTGGCTAAGCTATGATTTGAATCTGACTCCACATTTCCTCTCAAATTCACAAGAAGAAAAGGAGAAATCTCTTTAAAATGCCAGAATTTTTAAATCGTTATGGATCATAGGGTTATGTGACTCAAAGGGAGAAAAACCCTGTCAGGCAAGGAGAGTAGGAAAGGGAGGAGTTGGGGTATCAGCAGGATGACAAAAGAGCATGACAAAAGATGTATAGTGTACTGTGGGTGATGAGTTACTCGGGAAGAAATGCTGGGAAGGCTGCGTGGTTTGGAAAAAAAGTAGGTTAATAAAGTTGATAAATGAAAGGCAGATCTGAATGCATTACTCCATAAAGGATGGCTGCTTTAATGAGGAAAGAGGCCGGGATAGAGGTGGGAGTGAAAATCTGTTGTCAGGCCCAAAACTCTGGGTCAGCATCCGTGCTGCCATCATCTTTAGAGGAAACCATGGCAAGGTCAAAGTCTTTGACCCATGTGTTAATAATCTGTGCCTTCTGTTGGAAAAGGGGCCACAGGTTGCCAGGTCAGTGGCAAGTGGGAGGCAGGCCTTAGGCTCCAACAGGCTTAATTGGGAAGAGAGGGACAGAGCTAGGCCTGTGTAGGCTGTGCCATGACAGAAGGCACATTGATCACTCTCTAACCACAAAGGAGAGTCCCATTAGGTTAAAACTTGCTGAGGGCTGATGAGTTTGTGAGATCCCCACCAAGCTAGGAGGGAGACCAGGATGGCCCTCAGTATGCCACGACCTGCCCCTCAATTCACCCCTGGCCTCTCCCTTTCTTTGGGTCTCAGACTCAGCCTTTTTGGTTGGGGCCAGGGTCCAACCAGCTGGAATAATGTTCTCTGTGAGCCTGACAGGCTCCATCAGCTCCAAACAAGCAGGTGACCGCGGAGTCCAGCTCCACATTCAAGTGTTGGACTCAGTACTGGGGGAAGGAAGATCTTCTGGTTGATTTAATGTCTGTATTAGTTTCCTGTTGCTGCTGTAACAAATGACCACAAACTTTATGACAGCACACAATACACATTAGAACTTACGAGAGATAAATGTTTGTACCCAAGGGTTCATAGCAGCTCTATTCACAATAGCCAAAAAGATGGAATTACCCAGATTGTCGTCAACTGATGCATGGATCAACAAAGGGTGACCTATGCACACACTAGAATGACATTCAGCCGTAAAAGGGAATAAAGCCTTGACACATGCTACAACACGTATGAATCCCTAAAACATTGTGCTTAGCGAAAGAAACCAGACATAAAAGGTCACTGACTGTATGATTCCTTTTATATTAAATGTCTTGAATAGGTGAACTCATAGAGACAGAAAGCAGATCAGAGGTTGCCAGGGAGACAAGGCAGTGAGGGCTTCCTTTGAGGATGGTAAAAGTGGTTTAGAACTAGATGGAGCCGGTGGTAACACATGATGACTGTACGAAATGTCACTGACTTGTACATTTTAACATGGCTAAATTTTATGTTCCATAAATTTTACCTCTAAATAAATAAACTTATTTATTTGTTTGTTTGTTTGTTTGTTTATCTTGGAGTCCCGGAGCCCAGAAGTCCAAAATCAGTCTCATTGAGCCAAAATCATGGTACCGGTGAGGGTGGTTTCTTCTGGAGGCTCTAGTGGGGGATCTCTTTCCTTGCCTTTTTCAGCTTCTAGACATCACCTGCATTCCTTGGCTGGTGGCCCCTTTGTACTTCAAACTGGGCAGTCTGGCAATCTCTCCACTTTACATCACCTTCTATTGCCTTTGTCTCTCCTGCCTCCCTTATAAGAATGCTTGTGATTACATTAGACCCAACTGAATAATCCTGGATATTATCCCCATCTTAAGATACTTAACTTATTCATATCTGCAAATCCCTTCTGCCTGTAGCATGACAGTCACAAATCTCAGGGATTAGGAAGGGGTTGGTTATCTTTAGGGGCTCATTATTCTGCCACCTTGATATCAGCCTTGGTTCCTCACTGTTTCAATTTCTCTAGAGTGGAGATCCTGCCTGTCTTTGGTCATAGGCTGAGCCAACTTTGTCTCAGCCAACAGCATGGACTCTCCTCCCAAGGCACCAACGGGGCAAGATGGGAACTGCCTGGTCTCTTTTCCTAAGAGTCAACCCGATGAGCAGAGCAGAAGGCTTCAGACCCTGGGCTGGGTACACAGAAAGCTGACAGTGGTGCGCTGATAAACCAACTTTCAGAGAGAAAAGCTCTGATTTGTACTGTATGCCAAGGTGTGAATACTCCCACTGTGGCCAATTGCATGCTACCAGAATGCCATGATTGCACATGGCATGGGAAGAGAGGCATATCATCATGAGCTGTCAGAGAGGCTGCCACCCACTACTGCCTATGGGGACACAAGGAACACACAACTGAAAGTGTACTCAAAGCCAAGAACCCCGAGGCAAGCAATGGGATTTGGACGCAAAGCCAGACCAACCTCAGAGAACAGAGCAAGCCATGCCCAGGAGATGTCTTATCAAAGGGGGCTGATGGGAATTTATATACACAGGTCTGGACTATTGAAGAGGACAGACTTACTGTGCTGACTCTTCTTTAGATCCCAAAACTATATCCCTGAGTTCTTTCTCTATAGCTTCTCCCTAGGGTAGGAATAGAGTTGAGTTGTAGTCACCTTTGAGATGCTGTATTAGTCCGCTCAGGCTACCATAATAGAATATTACAGACTGGGTGGCTTAAGCAATCGAAATTTATTGTCTCAGTTCCAAAGGCTAGAACTCCAAGTCAAGATGTTGGCAGGTTGGTTTCTCCTGAGGCCTCTCTCCTTGGCTTGCAGGTGGCCACCTTCTTGCTGGGTCCTCATATGGTCTTTCATCTGTGCACACATGTTTCTGTGTCCAATCTTTTCTTATTATAGGAACACCAGTCATTTCATTAGGGGCTCCCCTAAAGGCTTCATTTTAACTTCATCACCACATTAAAGCCCTGTTTCCCAAAACAATCACATTCTAAGGTACTGAGGATTAGGACTTCAATATGTAACTTTGGGTTGACAGAGATGGTGACAGACGCTTACAATGGCTGGATGCTGTGACTAAACAGACACAAGCCAATCCAAGGTTGCCCCACGGGCCTAACCCTCCCACATCCTTGTTCTCTCTCTCTCTGTCCTGTTCCACTGAGCTTCCCTCTCTCCCCTCCCCTCTTTCTCTACCTCACCTCTCCCTTTATTCTGCCCTCCTGAGGATCAAAGCAAAGCATGACTCTAGGAGGAGCCCTTGTCTGATGTGATTCAGTCTCTTGGGTGGCTCCAGAACTAGGTTTGGACCAGGAGATTCATTCAGGTTTGGGATATGGTTGGGTGTGGAGAAACTACAAGCCAAAAGGTCTGTCTGTGGGTGGGACCAAGGAAGGGGACCATAATGAGAACTTGCAGATGCGTCTTCAGAGTGTTAGGAAGTAGCGGTTGACAGGAGGAAGTTATTGCCTTTTATTTTACCATTTTCTCTATTACTAGACACCAATGCAGGGGATCTGAATTCCTCAGGGCCAGCTCTAAGACTCAGTTTTCCAATATGAAAAAAAAAAAAAAAGCCAATGCAGGCCCACTATTCCTAATCCAAAAACTCAGAGCCAAATGTGTTTCAGAATTCAAAATACTCTTTATTTTAGAAAGAGGATACAGTATACATATTACATGCTACATAGTACTCCCACCAGGGTCTAGGGTAGCAGCTCATAATCTAATACACAGATAGTTTTGCAGCAAAATAGATCATTACCCACATTACAGGGAACACAAAGACTGTAAATAGCTTCACATCAGCCCCACTCAGGTCTTACCAAATGAGTAAGAAGAAAACAGTGAGTTTAAAGAGCTTTTTGGATTTCAGAATTGAAAAGTGATTTTAAACTACAGTGTATATTTTGGAGGACTGCTTAGAGATTTAATAAAAAATGACAGTGGAGAGAGGGGAGTTTAAATAATACTTTTTAGAAGAAGACAAAGGAAGCTTCTCTGTGCAGCCACTATGGAAACCAGTATGGAGGTTCCTCAAAAAATTAAAAATAGAACTACCATACAATCCAGTAATTGCACTTCTGGGTAGTTATCCAAAGGAAGTAAAAACAGGATAAAAGAGAAACCTTCCTGTAGCCCACCTGACACCTGCTATGAAGGTGACAGACTCAGGAGGTCTGGGGGTCACTGAGCCCTGCCACCAAAGGCCATTGGCCTACTGTCTCCTGACCCCTGATCACTATAAGCTAGAAAGACATTTTCTCTGCCTCTATCTCCCACAGGCCTTCCCTTTCCCATCTGGGTGGGTGAGACCCCTCCTGCCACTTCTAAACCAGCTAGTCAGCATTTAGTCAGAAGCCTGGCCACTAAGGAGCTGCCTGAGTCCCAGGGAGCCCCCAATAACCCTGGGAATCAAATACCAAGACATAATTAGACCCAAACCCAAAATGCTTTGCATCTGTTAACCTCAAAGCCTTGTGCGGCCTGGCCAGGCTCATCTTCTTGCTACCCCTACCCCACTGCTGCCCTCCCTTCACCTCTTCCTGTTCCATCCTCACTAGCCTCTTTGAGAGGCTCTGAAACCACCAAGCTCTTTCTTATCTCAAAGCCTTTACTCAGCCTCTTTCTGGCTTCTTCACATCATCCAAGTCTCTACTCAAAGTTCTCCCAACAATAATGCCTTCTCTGACCCTATCTCAGTTAGAATCCCCACCATGGTCATTCTCTGGCCCTGAATTGTGAGCCTGACCTAGCCTCAAGATGACCCACTATGCAACTAATCAGGTAAGATATTTGTGCACAACTTCCTTCAGACATCATCAGGGACAAGGCCAAAGGGTAAGGAGAGGCTGGAATAAGCACCAGGGGTTGGCAATCACTTTCTGTAAAAAGCAAAATAGTAAATATCTTAGGTTGTATGGGCCATATGGTCTCTGTCAGACTACTTAACTCTGCTATTGAAGTGCAAATGAGTGAGGCTGTGCCCAACAACACTTTATATACAAAAACAGGCAAGTGGCTGGGCTTGGCCCTGAGGTCACCAGTTACCAGGCCCTGATAAAGATATTCAGTGGAGGAATTATGTCAATCCCAGGATTTAGAAGATCTGAGAATGTAAAGAAACAAAAGAAAAAGAAGAGACATATGGAGTCAGAATGTGCTTTAAATATGCTTTGAGTATCATGCCCTGGTGGCTTGTTCACAAGTACTTCCACTGGGTCTACAAGACAGCTATTTTATGGGACCCTAAATCTGACTTTAGAATTATGTTAGAATTTAACAAGGAGATGCAATTTGATTTAGAGAAACTTATTTTGCAGTCAACTTTGTGGAAAAGTCATAATAGAATGGATTTTTCAAGCACTTTAAAAATCAAACAGTGCTAAAATTCTTCCTAAATTATTTCTTCTAAGTGATTAGTAGGCCTGTGTTTGAACATTTAGTAATAGGACATTTGTGTCTTCACAAAGCAGTCCATCATGTCATCAGATGCTTTCTGCAGTCAGATGCTTTCTGTAGTAGCAGTTTTCCCCTTCAATGAAAGGTCTCCCTGAATCTCTTATAGACTGAAGTCAGTGTAATACTCAGTTGGCTGTGTTTTTCAGCATGATAAATCAAAAGTATCTTCAAGACTTGAAAGACCCTCTCCCATTACCCAAAAGATTATTCCTCCCTCCATTATAGAAATCTCCACAGCATCAAGCAAGCCTTGGCTACTCAGTTTGAACTGACCTTTGGAGGTTAGCTGCTTGATTAACCATTTCATGTCCTTGCAGTGGGCTCCACCAGTATCAGTTAAATTCAAATGAACAACAAATGCAGACACTTAGAAATTTTCTAAACCTTTTATAAAGAGGATAAGTTGGTGAACATTTCCAAATTCTTGGTTTTTTTCTGAAAGCATTTATGCAGAGGCAGCAGAAATATCTGTCAGGGGGAGCTGTTCAGGGTACTACTGTCCTGAGTAAGAAATTTGTATTAGTCTGTATTATTTATCTACTACTATGTAACAAAATTACCCCAAAATTTTAGTTGCTTAACCAACAATAAACATTGATTATCTCTCATAGTTTTTGTAGGACAGAATTTGAAAATGACTTGGATGAGAGTTTCTAGCATGAAGTTTCAATCAAGTTGTTGACATAGCCTGTTGTCTCCAGAAAGCTTGACTAGGGCCGAAGGACCCACCTGACAAGTGCGCGCTGGCTATTGTCAAAGGCCTTGACTATTATCTGCACAGACCTGTTACAAGACAGTTTGAGTGTTTTCATGACACTGTGGGGCAGGAACATACTTTCCTCTACCCCCAAGGTTCTTTTAGTTGGTCTGATAATCAAATAGGCATGAGACAGATTGGCAAGAGAAAATAACCAAATATAATGCATACATATGTACGGGAACCCCAGATACATGAGAGAGTCAGAGACCCCACACACCAGAGGTTCAGAGATAGAAAAGGAACATGGGTGTGAAAGATATTCTGAGCCAAGGATGAGGTACCATGCCTTGGGGGCTTCAAAAGGTCATAGAAGGACGATAAGAGCAGATGTTTAGTGAACAGAAGTTTGCTCTGCCATATAGTGTGTCAAAGAGATTATCTCTGATAATCTTTCATTATGGGCAAGGCCCCTAATTCAAATTCTTTCAGGTAGTTGGAGCAGAAGCTAAATTGCCTTTAGCTCAAAACAATCTGTATCCCACTGAGGCACATCTTGGGTAACTCCTTCAGAATCCCCTTAGCATGGCAGCTGGCTTCACCCAGAGCAAGTATCCAAGAGAAACCAACATGAGAACACCAATGTTTTTTATTGGCCAGGGCTTAGAAATATTAAACCACTGTCACTTTCACAATATTCTATTTGTCACATAAGCCAGCCATGATTCAGTGTGGGGGAGACTACAAAAGCACATGAAGACTCTAGTGTCCAGTCTGGCATTTAAGAAACTTGGAAGTCATCATTCCCATTCACAGAGCAAGAAAAAAATCTGAACAAACTGAAAAACAACTCTTCTACATACATCAGAGAATTGAGATCACAGAGCAAACCACTGCCTCTGTAGTTGGAGAGACAGAGAGCTGAATGCAGAGAATCACAGCCTACCAGCATGGAAACCCAGAAGCAGAAACTTCTCATGAACCAGTGCTAGGGTAGGAAAACTTGAACTGTAGTTGATGAATTGCTGGAGGCTCAGCGTGGATAAGTCTGAAAGTTAAAAGCCCAAAAAGGACCAGTCTTAGGAAGGCCTCCAAAACTTCTGGAAGTTTCATCACCAGGAGCTCAACCAGATTTTCACAGTGAAAAGTAGAGAAATCCTCAAGATTCATGCTTCAAAAATTGAGAGGGAGAAAGTGGATATTTTGAAATATACCCAGAGTATTCTGTTCTTGAACACTGGCCTCAAGAAAAACTGTTTTACCTAGCCTAACTGACTAGGGTTTTACCAGAGCCTAAACCACCTGTGGTTAGGGAAATGCCCAACTCCAGCCTCCTCTAGTCTTCCTATCTCAACTTAGAGGAAAAAGAGGAAGGATTGATAAGTGCCAGTGAAGGTCACAGTGCAGGGAACAAACTCCCTAAAAAACTGAGACTTAGTCATACTACTACGGAATGCTTCCCCTCCCCCACGTCTTACCACCACATCAATAGGACTCCTGTAGTAACAGGTAAAAGCAACAGAAAAAAACTGCACATTCCAGACCTTATTTAAGAAGACATCTCTAGGAAATCTCAAAGGCCACAAAGGAGACAAAAATAAGAACCCCATAGAAAATTTTAGCCTCTGACACCTAGGACTAAAGCAAGCAGTGAACAGAGCCTAACTCCCAGCCAGATAAGCATAAAACCTCACACAAGAGGTCTGTATACCTCAATTTCTTTAACTTACTACTTCTAAGTTGCAACATATCCTGACAAACAAAAACACGGTTTGAAAAATCAGAGTAAGCATCAGAACTAGACACAATGGCAGAGATGCTCAGATTTAAAAGTCAGGGACACTAAATAAAAGGAGTATAATTTTTATGTGAAGAGAAGAAAAAATGAAATTACATAAAATGCTTAGTTAAAACCAGAGAAGTCAGAAAAAGAGTGGAAGGAAGGAAGGAAGGAAGGAAGAAAGGAAGGGAGGGAGGGAGGGAGGGAAGAAACAAAGACTAAGAGCAATGCATAGGAAACAGTAACAAATGGGATAAATTACTTTAAACACCAATGCTCTAAATTCTCGAAAAACAGACTGTTAGTGTCAGAGTGGATTAAAAAAGAACCAACTACAAATTGTTGTTTTAAAAATCCACCTTAAATATAAAGATGCAGATAGAGTTAAAATAAAGGAAGACTACTCAACATACTCTATGGAGTCAATGCAATCTCTATCAAAATCCCAACAATATTTTTGCAGAAATAGAAAATCCATCCTAAAATTCATATGGACTCTCAATGAACTCCAAGAGACAAAATGATCTTGAAAGAGAAGAACAAAGTTGGAGGTCTCACATTTCCTAATTTCAAATCTTACTACAAAGCTACAGTAGTCAATACAGTGTGGTATTGGCATAGAGAAAGACATTTAGACCAATGGAATACAATAGAGAGTCCAGAAATAAACCCTCACACATACAGTCAAGTGGTATTTTACAAAGATGCCAAGATGATTCAATGTAGAAAGAACAGTCTTTTCAACAATAGGAAAACTGAATATTCAGATGCAAGAGAATGCTGTTGGACCCTTACATTACAATATAATTAAAACTTAACTCATCATGAATCAGAGGCTTAATTGTAAGACCAAAAACAATAAAACTTGTAGAAGAAAACAAGAGGGGGAAATCTTCATAACATTGAATTTGGATTTGGCAGTGATTTCTTGGCTATGACACAAAAAGCAAAGATAACAAAGGAAAAAATAGACAAGTTGGACTACATCGAAATTATAAACTTCTGTGCATCAAAGGACACAATCAACAGAGCAAAGAAAACTAATGGAATGAAAAAAATATTCAAAAATTATATATTTGATAAGGAAATTATCACTAACAAAAAATACAGATTAAAAATGGACAAAAGACTTAAATAGATATTTCTTTGGAGAAAATATACAAAATGGCTAACAAGCATATGAAAAGATGTTTAATATTACTATTATTAAACAAATGTAAATCAAAACCAATAACACTACCACCTCACACCCATTAAACGGCTATTGTTAAAATTTTTTTAAACCAGAAAATAACAAGTGTTGGCAAGGATGTGAGAAATTAGAACCCTTGGGCACTATTATTAGAAAAGTAAAATGATGCAGTTCCTATGGAAAACAGTACAGTAGTTCCTCAGTTTTAAAGCAGATTAATTACCATTTGATCCATAATTCCACTATTGGGTATATACTCAAGATAATTGAAAGCAGGGTTTTAAAGAGCTATTTGTGCATTTTTGTTTATAGCTGCACTATTCACAAAAATCTATTGATAGATGAATGGATAACCAAAATGTGGTGTATATACACACGTTAAAATATTATTCAGCCTTAAAAAGAAATTCTGACAGATGCTACAATGTGGATGACAGTTGAGGGCCTTATGCTAATTAAGATATGCCAGGCACAAAAAGATAAACACTGTGTAAATCCACTTATATGAAGTACCTAAAATAGTCAAATTCATAAAAACAGAAAGTAGAATGGTCATTGCCAAGGGCTGGGCATAGTGGGGAATGTGGAGTTGTTTAATGAGTATAGAGTTTCAGTTTTGCTAGATGAAAAGAGTTCTGGAAATTGGTTGCATAACAATGTGACTATAGATAACACTAGTAAACTGTACACATAAAAATGATTAAGATGGTAAATTTCATGTTATGTGTATTTTACTACAATTTGAAAAAATTTTAAGGGATAAAGATATACCATGCTAACAATGATCAAAAGAAAGCTTCAGTGCTATATTAATTTCAGGCAAAATAGACTACAGAGCAAGGAAAATTATCAGGGATAAAGAGGAACATTTCATAATAATAAAGAGGTGAATTCTCCAAGGAAACATAGCAATCCTTAATGTATTTTCACCAAAGAATAGAACATCAAATAAATGAAGCAAAAAACGATAGAACCTCAAGAAGAAATAGAGAAATCCACTACTATAGTTGGAGACTTCAACAACACTCTGTCAATAATTGGCAGACCCAGAAAGCAGAAAATCAAAAAAGACATAGTTGAACTGAACAGCACCATCAATCAACTGGATCTAAATGACATCTATTAACATAATTGACATCTATAGAATATTTCATCCAACAAAAGGAGAATATACATCTTCTCAAGTTCATGAAACATTTACCAAGACAGAAAATATTCTGAGACCTTAACAAATTTTTAAAAATAGAAATCACACAAAGTATGCTCTCAGGCCTTGATGGAATTTAACGAGAAATTAGTAACAGAAAGATAACTAGAAATCCCCTAAATACTTGGAGATCAAACACCACACTTCTAAATAACAGATGAGTCAAAGAAAAAGTCTCAAAAGAAATTTAAAATATTTTGAACCAAATGAAAATAAAAATACAACTATCAAAATTTGTAGAATAAACAACAGCAGTGGAGGGAAATTTATAACATTGATTGCATAGATTAGAAAAGAAAACAGCTCTAAAATCAATAATATAAGTTTCTACCACAGGAAACTAAAAATGAAAACCAAATTAAACCTCAAATAAGCAGAAGAATAGAAATAATAAGAATTATGGAAGAATTCTATAAAATTGAAAACAAGAAATCAGTAGATACCAATGAAACCAAAAGTTAATTCTTTAAATGACCAATAAAATTGATAAACCTCCAGCCAAGTTAACTAAGTGAAAAATAGAGAAGACACAAAATACAAATATCAGCAATGAAAAGGGGCCTTCATTTAATCCCCTGGGCATCAAAAAAAAGATAATAAAGAAATATTACGAACAACTCCACACCCACAAATTTGATAACCTAGGTGAGCTGGACCAATTTTCTGAAAGACACAATCTACCAAAACACACAAAAGGAGAAAAAGCAAATCTGAAGAGGCTTATATCTATTATGTAAATTGAATTAATAATAACTAAATTTCCAAAACAGAAAGTATAAGGCCCAGAGGGGTTCATTGGTAAACTCGACCAAACATTTGAGAGAGGAAGTATGCCAATTCTCTATAATCTCTTCCTGAAAATGGAAGAAGGAGAAATACTTTCTAACTCATTATGAGGCCAGAATTACTCTAATACCAAAACCATAAAAGACATTACAAGAAAGGGAAACTACAGACCACGATATCTCATGAACACAGATGCAAAAAATCTCCAACAAAATATGAGCAAATCAAATCCAACAATGTATAAAAATTATTATACAGCATGATCAAGTAGGATTTATTGTCAATCTGCAAGGAACTAAATGTTTTCCCACTAAAATCAGGAACAAGGCGAGGATGTCCAATTTCACCACTCCCATTCATCATTGTACTGGAAGTTCTAGTGAATACAGTAAGACAAAAAAAGGAAATAAAAGGTAAATGGACTGGGAATAAAAGAAATAAAACTGTCTTTGTTCACGGATGACATAAATGTCTATGAAGAAAATCCAAAAAATCAACAAAAGACTTCTGGAACTAATGAACTACTCCGGCAAAGTCACAGAATACAAAGTTAATATACAAAAGTCACATTGTTTCTTTTATACCAGCAATGAACAATGGTATTTAAATTGTTTTAATCAAAATTTAAAAATACAATGCCATTTATATTAGCACCATCAAAAAAGGTACTTAGGTACAAACCTAACGAGATATGTACATATCTATATGGTAAAAACTACAAAACTGAAAAAATAATAGAAGACGATCTAAATGAATGGAGAGATTTACCATGTTCATGGCTAGGAAGACCCAATATTGCCAAGATGCTTGTTCTTCCCAAATCGATCTATATATTCAATACAATCCCAATCAAAATCTCAGCCAGTTACTTTGTGGATATCAACAAATTGATTCCAAGGTTTACATGGAAAGGCAAACTACTCAGAATAGCCAACACAATGTTGAAGAACAAAGTTAGAGAACTGACACAACTCAACTTCAGGATTTACTATAAGGCTAGAGTAATCAAGACAGCATGGTATTGGTGAAAGGAGAGGAAAATAGGTCAATGCAACAGAATAGAGAGCCCAGAAACAAACCCACACAAACCTAATTAACTGATCTTTGACAAATGAGCAAAGGCAATTCAATAGAGAAAGCATAGTCTTTTCAACAAATTGTGCTGGAACAACTGGACCTCTATAGGCAAAAAAAAAAATTAATTTAGATACAGACCTTATACCTTTCACAAAAATTAACTCAAAATGGCTCATAGATCTAAATGTAAAATGTAAAACTATAAAACTTCTATAAGATAACATAAAAGAAAATCTAGATGATCTTGAGTTTGGTAAAGACATTTTATATAAAACAAAAGCATGATCCATAAAAAAAAAATGATAAGCTGGACTTCATTAAAATTAGAAACATCTGCTCAGTGAAAGGCATGGTCAAGAAAATGAGACGATAAGCCACTGGGAGAAAATATGAAGCACACACCTAGTAAAGAGCTACTATAAAATACATTTTAAAAACTCAAAATTCAATAACAAAAAAACCCAATAAAAAAATAAATGGGCAAAATAACTGGACACCTCATCAAAGAAGGTATACAGATGCAAACAAAGCACATGAAAAGATGTTCCCCATCACATGCTATTAGGAAATTGAGACACCATAACACATCTATTAGAATAATAAAATTCCAAAACATTGACAATAGCAAATTCTGGTGAGAATGTGGAGCAATAGGAACTCATTCATTGCTGGTGGGGATGCAAAATGGTACAGCCACTTGGAGGACAGTTAGGCAGTGTTTTACAAAACTAAATATATGATCCAGCAATCAAGCTCTTTGGTGTTTACTCAAAAGAGTTGAAAACTATGTCCATACTAAAACTTGCACACAGATGTTTTTAGAAGATTTAGTCATAATTGCCAAAACTTGGAAGTAACCAAGATGTCCTTCAGAAGGTGAATAGATATATAAACTGCAGTCTATCCAAATAATGAAATATTTGTAAGTGATCAAAAGAAATGAGCTTTCAAGCCATGAAAAGACATGGAGGAACCTTAAATACATATAGTAAATGAAGAAAGCCAATCTGAAAAGGCAGCATTCCATAGGATTCCAACTACATGATTCTGGAAAAGATAAAACTATGGAGACAGGAAAAACATCAGTGATTGTCAGATTAGTGTGGAGGGAGAGATGAATGGGCAGAGAACAGGGAATTTTTAAGGCCCTGAAACTATTTTCTATGCTCTGGACATGGCTGCAATCCAAAGAATGAAGGCCCGATGGCAGAGTCTGGGCTGAAGGGGATTCCAGTCAAGGAGTTCCAGGTTCCTGAACCAGCACCTTCAGCATGCCAGTTGCCAGTTATCCTTTTCCCCATCTCATGACTTCTTTATCCTTTACTACTTATTTTTTTTATTTATTTAATCAGTTTCAAGTACACAGTACATTGGTTAGATATCTATAGAGTTTGTAAAATGATCCCCTCAATTGCTCCCTTCCTCCCCTCACCCTCCACCTAGCCAACATATTAATACTAACTGCATTCCCTATGTCATGCTCCCCATCCCAGTGACCATCCATCAGCTACTAACTTGTACTTCTTTAAATCTTCACCCCATTCTCTCAGCCTCACAAACACCCCTCCCCTCTATCCGTCACCAAATTATGCACTATATTTGTGAGTCTGTTTTGGATTAGTTTGTTCTTTTTATTCCTTAGATTCCACATGTAAGTGAAATCATACAGTGCTTATCTTTCTCTGTCTGACCTTAATACCTTCTAGGTCCATCAAAGTAATATCTTTTTCCATCCCCTTCCTTTTAGTCCACGTGTGTCTTTTAATTGGAAGTGAGTCTTTTTTAGGCAGCATATGCAAGAGTCCTTTCAGCCACTCTATCTTTTGGTTGGAGCACTTAATGCTTTTCCATTTAAGGTACTTATTGATAGGAATGTAGTTGTTACCATTCTTTATTCCTGTTTTTAATACATGTTTTTTCTTCTTAAAGAAGTCCTTCCAACATTTCCTGTGATACTGGTTTGGCGGTGATAAATTCCTTTAGCTTATTTTTATCTGGGAGGCCTTTAACTCTCCTTCTACTCTAAATCATAGCTTTGCTGGATAAATTATTCTTGATTGTAGATCGTGGGTCTTCATCCTGTTGAATATGTTTTGCTAAGCCCTTCTGTCCTGCATAGTTTCTTCTGAGAAATCAGCTGCCAGTCCTATGGGTGTTCCCTTATAAGTAACTACCTGTTTTCATCTTGCTGCTTTTAATATTCTTTCTTTGTACTTAACCTTGGACGTTTTAACTATGAAGTGTCTAGGTGTGGACCTTCTCAGATCCTGGTTTTATGTCCATCTCCTTCACCAGGTTAAGAAAGTTTTCCATCATTATTTCTTCAAACAGCTGTTCAACATCTTGATTTTCTTTAGGTACGCCAATCAGATGGATAATTGGACCCTTATTAGTGTCCCGTCTGCTCCTTAAATTATTTTTATAGTCTTAGCATCTTATCTTTTGCCATTCTGAGTGCGTGTCCTTGCCCTTCCTGTCCTCTATATAGGGCACTTACTTGATCCTTTTCTTTATTCATGTTGTTTATCCTTAGTTTTTTCCATTTAATATACTTCTTATCTCAGATAAAGTGTTCTTCATTTCAGACCGGCTCCCTTTTATAGTTTCCATTCCCATGTTTATGATTTTTATCTTTGTGTTCAAGTTCTCGCTGAATTTATGTACTTCCCAAAAGTTCATTGAGCATCTTTATAACCAGTGTTTGAACTCTGCATCTGTTAGATTGCTTGACTCCATTATGTCTGGATCTCTGTTCTGTTCTCTCATATGGTTTCTGCTTCTTAGTCTTCTCATTTTGGCTGCCTTTCTGTGTCTGTTTCTATGTCCTAAGCAAAGCTCCTAAGTCTCATGTTCTTATTAGTGTGGATTTGTGAAGCAATGTCCAGTGGCACGGTCCTGAGAGAGGTTCAGCTGCAGGTCAAACTTGGCCCAAGCCTCTAACTCTCCAAGGCCACCTGTTAAGATTCAGCAAGCAATCCACAGATGCTGAGCTTAGAGTTGCTTCCGAAGGCCACACCAGAAATGAGGCCAGCTGCCTCCAGTGTGAGTGTAGGCCCTGCTCAGCAAGGAGCACCTGGCGCGCTGAGGATATACCTGGATGTGGCTTGAGTGGGGCCCTGAGTTGCGGGAGACGGGGTTTCAGAGGATCGTCTGAGTGGAGCAAACTCTGTTATCTGGTCTGTGATGTCATGTCTATGGCAGCGCTGTGTGTGCACATTGATAGTAGAAAGGACTCAACAAGGAATAATGGATGCCGTCACTGGTACTTCTGTATAGAGCGAGTCTTGCCTGAGCCCTCACTCAGACATTGTTTCCCTGTAAGTCCCCGATGGCCCCGCGCACAGCCAATTCAGCATTGGTGCTCAGAGCAAGCAGGTCAGTCACCACGAAAATCCGCTCACGGACATGGTCCTTTAAGAGGACCATGTCTGCCGCTACTGGTGCCGCAGCCTCCTTCTCACTCAGCCGCTCGAGACTGGGAAGCCCCGCGTCCTCGCCTCGTCCTACCTGCTGCCATTGTCGGGTGCTTTCTTAGATTTCTCCCTGGTTGCATGGCTTGTTCATCTAGATCCCAGGCGATTTTTCCTTGCCACTGCTCCTTGTTTCAGTCACAACTTTGATTTGGTCGCCAGAGGGATGAACAGAGCCTCTGTCATCTACACCATATTTTCCTCCCATGTTAAGAGTTTCTTAAAACGTAAACACACCCCTACCCTATAGGCCAGCCATTTTCCTCAAAAGAAAGAGAAACATGTGTCCATACAAAGCCTGGTACACAGGTGATTGTAGCAGCTTCACTTGTAATAGCCCACCATGAGAACTCAGTTATTAATCAGCGGGTGCTGAACAGAGCCTCTATCGTCTACACTATTATTTTTCCTCCTCCTATTCTTTACTGTTTAAATTCAAACTCCTTGTTTCAGAGAGATCTCTATTCATTTTGTTTCTCCATTTGGGAAGGTACATGGTTTCATTTTTTTTTTGAAAGACAAAAACAAAAATAATCTGAATTTACAAAGAAAAAAAAAAGCCAGACTACTGAATAAGATGGTCACAGCTTCATATTTGAATCCACTGAAATTGAGCTGTGTGATCTTGAGTAAGTTTCTTAACCTCTCTCGGCTTCAGCTGCTGCTTCTTTAAAACAGGAGATTATGTTGCCTACCTCCCAGGGCTGACTTCAGGAGCAAGGGTTATCACACATGCTCAGAACCTAGCACAGTGCCTGATACGTGAAGACCTACAACGAATGCTTATCTTTATTTCCCTTTCTCTCAAGTTCCCAACAATTATTTTCTCATGACGTTGTTCTGAGGTCACTACTATAGGTGGTAGGGGCAGTGAGCGCTGTTATTCCTATCGTCAGTTTCCTAGGTGTCACTGGAGGAACCTGGGACTCAGGACCAGGCTAGGGCTGTCACCGTGCTGGTTGCTTTAGTGTTGCTGTTTGCACAGGATACTTGATGCAAATAGTTCACAGCTGGAATCAGAGCTCTATGCAGGCAGCCCCAGTGGGCCAATGAGGGACAAGCCAAATATCTCTCCCAGCCCTTCGTTCTCAGTTCCCACTAGGAAACCCACAGGGTTCTTTCACAGAAGTCCCTCCTTGCATGTGCCATGACCAAGAGTCATCTCTAGAACCATGGAGGAATATGAAGCTGACTGCTTGGGCAGTGCATTTCTGCAGATTCTGAGACTTTATTTTTTTTGTTGAAGCATATTTAATATTAACTGGGAATTGTACCTCAATCTAATGTGCTCTTGTCTTTTTCAAAATTAAGATCCTTGTGAGTTATTAAAAAATGTTCATTCCAGGGCATAGCAGAGTGGACTATAACCCCAAGGCATTGTGTTTGCCTGAGCAGGCTTATCTTGACAGAGGTAGCACTATTCTGAGGGAGGAGGCAGGGTAGGCCTTTGACCTCCATCATGACACTATGGTCAGTGGGGTCACATGGCTCCTTGGGATTAATAGGGGACAAATTGCAGAGAGTAAAGCTGGACTAGTCTCCATTCTCCAAGCCTGGTCTTCCAAAACCTGCGACTTTAATGATACTTTTTTTCTTTCAAATAACAGAACATCCAACTCAGAAGGACCTAAACAATCAGAGGTTGTTATTCCCCATGATAAGAAGTCCAGCAGTGGGGTAGTCCTAGAGTTATTTCAGTGTCTAAATAATATTGACAGGAATCCAGGCACTTTCTCTCTCTTCCTTGCTATGCTCAGTCCTTCATCATGGCTGCTAGATGGCTGCCACTACTCCAGACTTTACACATAGGCACAACAGTGTCCAATACAAAGGAAGAAAAGTCTTGCTTTCCAGACATCTTATTTTTTTGTCCCTCTCATTGTATTTCTCCTCAATCACACCCCTCTTCCTCCCACTTAGCAGTAACCACCACCCTGCTTTTATGATAATCTTTTCTTTGCTTTTCTTTGTAATTTCACCATCTATGCTATCTACGTATGCATTCCTCAATAGTATTGGGGGGTTGCCCATTTTTAAACTCAATATGCATGGAAATATATTGTATATACTCTTTTGTGTAATTTTTTTCATCTCATCATTGTTTATAGGATTTATACATATCGTTGTGTGTAGCAGTGGTTTGTTCTTTTTCATTCCACGAGAAGAAGATACGACAATGCATTTGCCCGTTCTCCTGCTGATAGATGCTTGGGTCCTTCTGGGGCCACTATGAACAATGATGTTATGAACATTCCCGTGACACTGTGAACACACATTTCTCTTGAACATGCACCTAGGAATGGAGTTTCTGGGTTGTAATGTTTGTGTGGGACCAACTCTAGCACTGATTTTCTAATGCTTGTACAAGTTCCACTCCCCCTAGCATGGATGAGAAATTCCTTTGCTCCACATGTTTGCCAAAACTTAGTACTGATGAGATTGATCTTTCTACAAATGTGAATCTGACCTTGTCATTCTCCTGTTTCAAGCCCATTTTACTTGGAATAAAATCCAAACATTTTACCCTTGCCCTTAAGGCCCCCTGCTCCCTCTGTACTCCTGTCTGTCACCAGAACCAGAACCAGAAAGAGAGGTGGGGAAAGTAGAGTGGAGAAGATGAGGGGTGAGGGAAGGGAAGGAGTGTCAGCCACAGCAGCCAGCAGGACATTGAAGAAGGTGGAGACAAAGATGAAAGGAAGGAATACAAAAATGTTGGGGAAGGGGAAGAGAGAGAGGAAGACTGATGAAACCCTGATGGAGTCCAACCTTCTTTTTCTGATGAGCTTTTCTCATTTTCTCCAGGCCCTGGCAGCAAGGGACAATCTATTCTCTTCTCTTCTATTTCATAAGCTGGAACTCTTGGAAGTCTCCCTCTGACCTCTTTACACCTTGATACACAATTTAACTAGGAAGCAAGTGAGCCGTTTCCTGTTCCAACTTCCTTTTTATTCCATCCCTTCTCAACAAAACCTTTAGAGAATCTACACACCATCGAGCTCCATGGGAAAAAGACAGCAGTCCACTCACTCCCCTCATCCTATTGGAAATCCTTGGTGGGGGGCAGGCAGAGCCCCAATCTTCTTCTCTTTTTCTTGCATCTGCATCCATGTGAGTACGAATGACAAACATATACCAACACATAGATCTCTAGATTTTCTACTCTTCTGTGTTAAAAAAAAAAAAAAAAGAGCAGGATTAAAGTAAGTCAGAAAAGGATGTTTTGAAACATGTGGAGGGTTAAATGGGCATTTGGCCAACGTAGCTTCCCTTGGGTAACACAATGAATGCTCTTGCCATTTAAACTGTCACTTTAAAAATAAAACCCTCTCCCAATGACTGGAGCCCTGCCACTTGACGAAGAATCAGCAGAATATAAAGGATCTTATTTGGACATAACATTCTGTATTGTAATTTTTATTCTGTTTCATTTTTAAATTTTCTGTTTATGACATGTCTTTAAAATATTGCAGCCAGGAAAATGAGGGGATAGGGAGAATAAATGAAGCAAGACTGGCACCATGGTGATCATCATTTAAGCTGGGTGATGGGTTTGGGAGTTCATTGTACTATTCACTCTGCTTTTATGAATGCTTAAAATTTTTTTCCATTATAAAGATTTCATTGTTTTTCTTTTTGTTTCACTGGAAAAGAAAAAAAAGATGTTTTATTTCAAATGTTAAAATGTGCAAGTTGCCTTGTTACAATAAAACCAGAGATTTTGATATCTCTCTCAGAACATATATTTCAGACCTTCCAGATTTGGTTCACTTAATAAATATAATAAATATATTATCAACCTCGGTGTCTCTAAATCTAGCCCTGTGCCCATTGCAGGGCCATATGTATTGATCTAATACAACTCCTCAGACAGTGTAGTTTACTAGCAATTGTGTTATCAGCACACACCACCTGGGGTTGTTCAACATTTATCTTTGGTTTTTATATTTAATTTTTATCTCAAATTGTTTGACAACAGGGCCACCACATTTACTCTGATGCTAAGTCTTGCTATCACCAGATGAATTTTAGGTTCGCTAATGCCAGGGACAATCAGGGTATTTGTTGGCAGATCTTCCTCTATAAGCAATGTCCTAGGATCTAAAAGAGGCTCTCAGAGTCAGTGTTCACGAAAAGACTTTGGGAAGAGAGTACTTTTTCTCTTCATTTAGGTGCCAGCTATCAACCAAAAAGCAAAGCCAAGGGAATGCCCTGTAATTTCAACCTGTGACTGGTTGAGCAGATGGCCTTGCTTGGTCTGCTAAATGCCATTGTGCATACATGAAATGTTTTTTAAAAGACGTTACCAAGAGCATGAGCTTTGTAAGCTATAAAATTGAGTAGTTAAAGTTCAATGCTACTTATGTTTTTAGACCTGTGCATTCATACCAGTTGGTTGAAGACTGATATGGGCTTAGCTGTATCTCCCTAAAATTTATATATTGAGGTCCTAAGCCCCAGAACCTCAGAATATGACTGCATTTGAAGATAGAGCCTTTAAAGAAGTACTTAGTTAAAATGAGTTCCTTAGGGTGAGCCCTAATCCAGTATGACTGGTTTCCTCATAAGAAGAGGATTAGGACACAGACACACACAGAGGGAAGGCCATATGAGAACACGGGGAGAAGACGGCCATCTGCAAGCCAAGGAGAGAGGCCTCAGAAAAAACCAATCCTGCTCACACCTTGATCCTAACTTCCAGGACTGTGAAAATATAAATTTCTGTTGGTTAAGCCCCCCAGTTTGTGACTTTGTTATGGTGGCCTTAATTATCTAATGCAAAGGCAAATCTTTTTGATGCATAAAACTTATGAGCATGGATTATGTCAACTGTTTTTATAGTACCAAAAATATTTTCTCTAGTAATCTGTTGACATAACAAATTATGTTGATTAACTTCTTGAACCACGTTTGCATTCTAATAGTAAATTATTTTTCTGTAATGCTAAATTCTATTTGTTGATATTAAGAAGTTATACATCTCTATGTATATATGAAATTAGTGTAAATTTTTCTTTTTTGATACCATATCGAGTTTTGTCATTTAAGTTACTATGACTTCATATAATAAATTGGAGAACTGTTCATCATTTTCTTTGCCTTGGAATAACTTAAGTAAATAAAATTATGTGTTATTTAAAGGTTAAATAAAGCTTACTCATGAGGTAAAAAAAAAAAGATTTAATAAACAAGATTAGTCCATCAAGAGGCAAAATTATATAAAAAAAAAAAAACCTTAAATGAATATAATGGAATTTCTCTACATGAGTCAGGAAATTTGGAAATGAAGAAACAGAAATAATTCCAATAAAGAAAATTTTTTAAAAAAAATTTTTTTAAAGATGACAAGTGCACCCTTGCTTTAGCCTTTGCACTTGATATTCCCTCCATTTGGAATGCTATGTCTTCATTTAAGTCTGGTTCCTCCTTGTCACTGGTCTCTGATCTCTAGGTCACCTGCCCTAGAAGCCTCATCTGACCACCTAAGCCAGACCATGCACTCCTGTCACCATAGATCAGTTGACGGTGCTCTGGGTTTTTCCACATCCCTTATCACATTCTGAATTACCACACTTACATATTTATTTAACTTTTTCTGTCTTCATGACAGCAAGGATATTTCTTGTCTTGTTCACTGTTGAAGTCCCAGCTACTTACCAAGCAACAAGTTGACTCTCAATAAATATTTGTTTAATGAATGAAAAAGACCAGTCTCACTCCCTGCAACTGTGCTGTCCCACTCAGTAGCCACTAGCTGCATGCATTATTTACATTTACATTAACTCAAATTAAATTTATTTTTTTAAAAAACTGGCCACAATTCAAGTGCTCAAGAGGGCCTGGGTCACATGTGCTTGGGTGGCCAGCACACGGGACAGCACAGACACAGAAAATTTCCACCACTACAGAAAGTTCTGTCATGAGGCACTGTGCTCATGCGGGAATCATGGAAGCAGAATCTCTCTGAGATAGGTGGATACAGAGAGATGAGAGTGCTGATATTAACACTAGGAACCATCATCATCACCTTGCACCAAGCACTTGCCATATGTTGAGAACTAAGACATGTTAGAAACATTATCACTGTCCCTTCCAACAATTCTCCAGGGCAGGTAATATCACCCCTATTAATGATAAGGAAACTGAGTCTTCAGTCATATAGGGTCCTAAACAAGTGACCAAGGGAAAGGGACAGTCCTTAGTTCAGAGGCTGGCAGGAGCTGAAGAGGGGCATCAGAGGCCCAGCCAAGTCGGCTATATCTCAGAAAGGAACAACATCCCCAGTAGGGATCTCAAACACAAGATGAGAAACTACAAGTTGGGTGTACTTGACAATGGAAGAGGGGGCCTCACTTAAGTGTACAGGTGCCCAGGGCTCACACACACACTGGGTACCAGGCCTGACCTATGATACCAATGATAGACCTGATACTAGAGGAGCAGAGGCACTGATTCATGCTCTACACAGGCCAAGACTAGGCCCAGTGTTCCCTCCCCTGAGTGGGGAGGCCTTGCCTACCCTGGTGGCAAAGGGCTGAGGAACACTACAGATAGCAGAATGGCCAGGGTACCAGGGCACCCTCAAGACCCCAATGCCTGGGCCATTCCTGGCCTGCTCTAGGCTTCATAGTTAGTTTGTAAAGTGCTTAGAGCAAGCCGCCTCTTGGGAACAGAGCAGAGTGTGCTAGGTTGCATGGGCCTCAGTGTCCTAAAGTGAAGGGCCTTCACTTAATAGTGGAGCCACTCTGCTCTAGACAGAACTTCTCCAGCTTCATGGACATGCTCTGGATTGTCATCCGAAGCAACTTAGAGGCTGGAGGGATAAGAATAAAACATCATCAGCCTTCAGTGGTATCAGCAGTCTGCTCCCAAAGCTCCCAGTTCTGACTCCAGGCATCACCCCCTTCCACAGGGGTGGGGATGGGGTGAGGTGGGGTGCCAGACTGCCTCAGAGCAGTCCCCTTGGAGTGACCCTCACCTCTTCTCCTGGGCCCTGGGAAGCCATGCAGAGAAGCAGAGGCCCTTCATGTGCAAGACTATCAAAGGACTGCAAATCTGCCTGAGGTGTTACATGTCTGTTTTTAGAACAAGAACATCACATCAGCAGGAACCAGTGGCTAGAGATGGAGGGGGTGCAAAGCAAAGGAGATTACTGGCTGTCTTAGAGCTGTGGCTCTGCCACCACATATCTAGGGCACATCCGCACAGTACAGACGGCTAGCCACTCTTCTCAGCTTTGTAAAACTGCTCTATGCTTGGCACTATCAAGGCCCTTCACATGTGTGAGGTCAAAGTGTGCTCACAACAAGGCTGCAGGCAGGTGGCATTATCCTTGCTTTGCAGATGGTAAAACAGAAGCTGCAGCTTCTGGGATAGGCTGAGAGGGGTTGCCCTGGGCTCCCAATTCCAGGGCTCAGGATCCAGCCTCTGCAGCTCTTTGCTGAACCTTTTCCTAGCCTCTGAGTCTGCTCTGCCTGAGAGAGGCAGGTGCATATGCTGGGGAACAGAGGCCCCAGGGGATACCTTTCACCAGTGACCGATGAGACTTGATGCATAAACACCTGGACAACCTCATCCCTGTTTCTACACTGTCTTCTGGAAGTCCCCACTGGATTCAGCTCAGCTGCCACAGTAAAAACTTGCTTGATAACATCCCTTTGTTAGATGCCTTTTTTTCCCTGCCTCTCTTCTCCGCATCCCTACCTGGGTTTCTGAGATGACTTGCCCTTGAATCTCAGGGCCTGCTTTTGAAGGAACCCAAACTAAGCAGAGAGAAAGAGGACAAAGTTGATAACTAATAGGGGCTCTTGTGAACACCTCATCATATGGCCTGGGAGAAAGTGGTCCAGGGATGGGCCATTGGAGTATGAGCCCAGCAGCAGAGCCTCCAACTTAGCATTGGTTCAACATTCTATTCTGCGTAGCCCATCCAGATTAAAGCAAGACCTGAAGATGTGAATCAGGGTTCACCCCTGGGAAAGATGTCCAGCCAGGCCTTGGCAGCTCTGCCAAGGCTCAGGACCTAGGTATAACCACAATATTCATTCTAGCTGGGGAAGAAGCCCAGAAGCATTGACTCAACATACCCAGTGGGTCAGAGAAGTGGCTAATAGGGTAGGGACAGGATTCTTGGGGCCCACAGAACAACTGAACCACTTGAGACCATTTCCGGAAGACAGTCAAAGAGCCAGGCTCAAAGAGCAATGAATTCTATGCAGGAGGGTCTCACTCACCTGGACAAAGATAAGCAAGTCAAGGTTTTGTGCCCAAATCTCCATGCCCTTCTAGTGACAGCTGGGCTCTGTACTCTCTCACCACCATGAGCCTAGCTCCATGCAATCCATCACTATCCACTTGTGTTCTAGATATCTCTCCATTCATCCTATCTTTTTTTCCCCACAGCCACCTTGTTGGTCTTAGCCACCACAACTCTCTCACCCAAGCTGCAATAGCCTCCAGGCTGGTCTCCACACTCCCACCCTTGCCCTCCTCCTGTTCTCTGGTCCACAAGGCAGCCATAAGGATCTATTAATGGATCAAGACTTTTCTTGGCTTAAAGTTTTCTGGTGGCTTCCAGTTTCCAGCCCTCCTCTGCTCTTTGCATTATGAACCTTCCCATCTTGGGACCCTGCTCCCTCTGCCTGAAGGACTTGCCCTTATCCCACTTTTCACTGTTCCTAAATGACATCATACTACCCTTTGGATCCCAACTCAAACACCATTTTCTGAGCACAACTTTTCATGGAACCCCATTCAGGTAATCATTACATTACAGGAGGCACCCTAGCCACCATGAGAGTACCGAGAGCCAAAAGATAAAACAGACAAATGAGCCTTTAAGAGAACTGAAGGAGAGATAGAGGAACTTCAACATACATCTAATAGACATTCCAGAAAAAGAGAAAGAAGAAAATGACAGAGAAGCAATATGTAATGAGACAATCTTTGAGAACCTTCAAGAGCTGAAGAGCAACATGAGACTTCAAATAAAAAATGTACTCCAATGGTTCATCACTCCTCTGGACTCTTTGAGATGTTATTCGATCAAAGCTGAGAGAGCATGCCAAAAAGTAAGACGTATCTTCTAGTTTATGGAGAATAAAAAATGGCGTAGGTGATAGAGGTTCTGTTCATCCTTTTGGCAACCAAATGACAGAAACAAGGAGCAGCAGCAAGAAAAAAAATCACCTTGGATCTAGATGAACAAGACATATAACCAGGGAGAAATACAAGAAATCATCCTGCAATGGCAGAAGGTATGATGGAACGAGGATGCGGGGCTGCCCGGTCTTGAGCAGCTGAGTGAGACAGAGGCTACGGCAGTGGCAGATGCCTCTTAAAGGGTGTCCACAAGCGGATTTTCACAGTGATGGATCTGCTCATTCTGAGCACCGGTGCCAATTAGGTTGTACACAGTGGGGTACCAGCGTTTTACAGGAAGACATTGTAGGTGTGAGGGCCCAGGCGAGGCTCATTCTGTACAGAAGTGCCAGCGGTATCCATTGTTCCTTGTTTAACCCTCCCACAAACCAGTGCACTGGACACTGCACCGCCATAGCTGTGACATCATCAAACTAGATAACAGAAGTTGCTCCACTCAGACGATCCTCTGAAACCCCACCTCCCCCAATTCACAGCCCCACCCAAGCCACATCCAGGTGTATCCTCAGTGCACCAGATGCTCCTTGCTGAGCAGCACCTACACTCACACTGGAGGCAGCTGGCCTCATTTCTGGTGTGGTCTTTTGAAGCAACTCTAAGCACAGCATCTGTGGATTGCTTGCTGAATCTTAACAGGTGGCCCTAGAGAGGAAGAGGCTTGGGCCAAGTTTGGCCTGCAGCTGAACCCCTCTCAGGACCATGACACTGGATACTTATTTCACAAATCCACACTAATAAGATCAGGAGACTTAGGAGCTTTGCTTAGGACATAGAAACAGACACAGAAAGGCAGCCAAAATGGGAAGATAAAGAAGCAGAAACCATATGAGAGAACAAAACAGAGATCCAGACATAATGGAGTCAAGTAAACTAACAGATGCAGAGTTCAAAACACTGGTTATAAAGATGCTCAATGAACTTTTGGGAAGTACATAAATTCAGCGAGAACTTGAACACAAAGATAAAAATCATAAACATGGGAATGGAAACTATAAAAGGGAGCCGGTCTGAAATGAAGAATGCTTTATCTGAGATGAGAAGTATATTAAATGGAAAAAAAACTAAGGAATAAACAACGTGAATAAAGAAAGGGATCAAGTGCCCTATCTAGAGGACAGGAAGGGCAAGAACACACACTCAGAATGGCAAAAGATAAGATGCTAAGACTATAAAAATAATTTAAGGAGCATACGGGACACTATTAAGGGTCCAGTTATCCATCTGATTGGTGTACCTGAAGAAAATCAAGATGTTGAACAGCTGTTTGAAGAAATAATGATGGAAAACTTCCTTAACCTGGTGAAGGAAATGGACATAAAACCAGGATCCGAGAAGGTCCACACCTAGACACTTCATAGTTAAAACGTCCAAGGTTAAGTACAAAGAAAGGATATTAAAAGCGG
The DNA here is from genome assembly GCA_030015415.1 of Cynopterus sphinx. Lineage (NCBI taxonomy): Eukaryota > Metazoa > Chordata > Mammalia > Chiroptera > Pteropodidae > Cynopterus > Cynopterus sphinx. The sequence continues at coordinate 83,617,358 of CM057379.1, read as the reverse complement.
CAAGAGAAAAACAGATAATTACTTATAAGGGAACATCCATAGGACTGGCAGCTGATTTCTCAGAAGAAACTATGCAGGACAGAAGTCCTTGGCAAAAAATATTTGACAGGTTGAAGACCTGGGATCTACAACCAAGGATGCTTTATCCAGCAAAGCTATCATTTAGAGTTGAAGGACAGATAAAGAGCTCCCCAGACAAAAAAAAAAAAAAAAAAGCTAAAGTAATTCATCACCACTAAGTCAGGATTACAGAAAATGTTGGAGGGACTTCTTTAAGAAGAACAAATACAAAAGACTCACTTCAGATTAAAAGACTAAAAGGACGAGAATAAAAAAAGATATTGCTTTGATGAACCTAGAAGGTACTTAAGTCAGACAGAGAAAGATAAACATTATGTGATTTAGCTTACATGCAGAATCTAAGGAATAAAAAGAACAAACTAATCAAAAATAGACTCACAAATATTTTGGTCATGGATAGAGGGGAGAAGGGTTGGGGGCTGGGAGAATGGGGTGAAGGGTTAAAGGAGTACAAATTAGAAGCTGATGGGGATGTGGAGCATAGCATAGGGAATGCAGTTAGCATTAATACGTTGGCTAGGTGGAAGGTCAGGAGAGGGAGGAAGCAATTGAAGGGATCATTTTACAAACTCTATAGATATCTAACCAATGTACTGTATACTTGAAACTAATTAAAATAAATAAATTAAAAAATAAAGATGCACTCCCAGAATAAACAGTGTAAATTTCAGATAAGTCCATATATGCCTCTATTATAATTAAATCATCTAAAATCAAGGATAGAGAAGAGACTTTAAAATGATTGAAAAGTAATCACAAACACCATAAAAAGAGAAAAATATAATATAAACCTTCCAAACCAGCCAAATTTTAAATATACTTTGAAATATGCATACATATATACATATATAGCCAGTAGAAGACAAAGATGGCAAAAGAAAGTAAAGAACATACAATGGGATGGTACAATAAATCCAAATATATTATTAATCACAATGTCATTTGAACAACACAAATAATAAGTTTGATCATATATGTGATATATATAATGCCCCACCCAACAAATTGAGAATGCCGATAATTTTCATACATATCAAAAATGTATAAACATTAATCAGGTGTTATAAAGAGAATTTTGACAAATTTCAAAAACAACATATATTATACAGAGCACATTTCTGACCACAATTCAACTGAAATGGAACTCAATGTGTATCTTTATATTTAAGTATTAGAAAATCAAGAAAGATTAAAATAAATGAGTTAAGTGATAAAATAAAGAAGCTAGAAAAAGGACACAAAAGCTAAATCTAGAGAAAGTATAAAGATGGAAATGACAAAGATAGATCAGAGCTAGAAAACAAAGAAGCAATGGAAACGATTTTTAAAAAACTGATAGCAAAAACTGTCCTTGCCCTCCAATTTCCATTCGCTTTTTTCTAAAATGTAATAGAATCTTTACGAGGTACATAGCCATCCAGTAACCTTCGCAGCCAGATGTGAAACATGAAAGTAGGCACAAATATTGCTTGCAACTTCTGGGTCAAGCCTTTAAAATGAAGTAGTATACTCTCCCTTTCCCTTTCTCTCTTCCAGCTGACTGGAATGCAGGCATGATGACATGTCGACGATGGCAAAGCAACAAGACAGAAAGAGCTCCCAGTGACTTTCACAAAAGTTTGGACTTTTATCTGAGACAATGTATTAGCTTGCTTGGACTAGCATAACAAAATACCACAGACCATGTGTGCTGAACAAACTAAAATTTACTTTCTCACAGTTTTGGAGGCTAAAGTCTGAAATCAAAGTGATGTCAGGGTTGGTTTCTTCAGAGGTCTCTCTACTTGGCTTATAGATGCTCTGCTTCTCATTGTGTCTTCACATGGTCTTTTCTCTGGGTGTCTCTCTGCGTGTCCAGATTTCCTTTTATTTTTTATAAGGACACCCATCAGATTGAATAAGGGACCACCTATTATAACAGTGCCTCATTTTATTACCTTTTTAAAGGTGCTTTCTCCAAATAAGGTCATATTCTAAGGGCTTCAACATGTGAATTTCAGGAATAAAGGAGACATAATTCAGACTATAACAGAATATAAAAGTATATGACGTGCTCAAGTCATTAATAACTTTAGGCTTCTGTATTAACAGTCAAATTTATATAATATACAAATACAAAAACAAAAGCTGGTTTTTTTGGAATGGAAAAGGCAAAATAATAAGACTACAGTTAGCCTGTGCAATAAAAAAGGAGGGCAGAAATAAGCGTTATAAGGAATAAAAAGAAAAATATCCATTCAAACAGTAATTATACTGGTAAATACATTTAATCAATTCAGAAGTTGGCCTCCACAATCTCAAGCCTAAATAAGTTTAGGGGCAAATTTTCTCAAAATTCTGAGGACTTGAAAATATATATTTTTTACAAAAGTGCTTCAGAGGGTAGAAAAAGAATGAAAGCTACCTATTTCATTCTATGAGGCAAGTATAACCTTGATAACAAAACCAGACAAGGATAATTTTTAAAAAAGAAATTATAGATCCATTACACACTTACAAACATGTATTTTAAAATCTTAAGTAAAACACCATCAAATTTAATTTAACAGTGAAAAAATATGTAATAATAGTTACTGGCAAAGTAGGGTTTATCTCATTAATAAATAAATCTCTTAATGCAATATGTTGCATTATGGGATTAAAAGAGGAAAAGAGCATATGATCATTTTAGTAGCTATAGGGAAAGCACATGATAAAATTCTATACTCAGTTGTACTAAAAAGTAAAAAGAAAAATAGCAATCTTGCAATAAAATGTAATGTCCTTAATATAATGAAAAATATTTATTCAAGACTTACTCAAATATTACATTTAAGGGTAAAATTTTAGAAGCAATTCAATTAAACTCAGAGGAATAGTATCCTCTAACACTGCTTCTTTTCAGTATTACATTAAAGTTCCTAGCCAATGAAAGAAGGCAAATAAAAATATATAAATAAAAGACATCGATGAAAAGAGAAAGTATATTTGGAGAAAATATGAGTGTCTACATAGACGATCCAAAAGAATCTATATACAAACTTGTAATTAGTAAGATTGCTGTACACAAGATTGACATATAAAAATTAAGAACATTCCTATGTACCACTAATAACTAGGATATATTTAATTATTTTTCAGGTGAGGCAAACCTTCATTGACCTCACAGATTGCAAGGACGTTGTCAGTTTACAATTCCTTATTTTTTATTTTTTATTTTTTTATGTTTACAGCACCTGTCCTCCTAGGTGGTCTCCCATCCAAGTACTAACCAGGCCCAACCCTGCTTAGCTTCCAAGATCAGAAGACATCAGACTTGTTCAGGGTGGCATGGCCATGGACCAATATATTTAAATTTAAATTCTTTTTATCATAGCAAAAAAAAAAAATTTAAAGAACTACAAGGTGCCTAAAATAAAACCAGCAAAAGTTGTGCAACACCTGTATGATGCAAATTACAAAACATTATTTAAAAAGTCAAAAGAATTTCTAGGTAAAAAAAGAATAGATGCCACTTTCATGGACAGGGAAATTCAATATCATAAATTCTACCCAAATTTATCTGTACATTAAATAGAATGTTAAAAGAATCTAAAAGCCTCTTCTGGGAACTTGACAAACTGCTTCTAAATATATATGCACAAGAGCAAAAGGCCAAGAATAGCCCTAGACACATTAGAAAGAAAGATATATTATATAACCAAGACAGTGTTGTATAAGTACCAGGACAGACAAGTAGACTAATAAGATAGAATAGTCCAAAAGCATGTACAAATCAGTAAAGAGTGGCCTCTTCAAAAAATGGTATAAGGTTATGAATGGAAAAAATAAAATAAGATTTCTTTATTTTACATCACACAAAAAGATCAATTCCAAGTGAACTAAAGACATAAATGTGAAAAGCAAAAATTTTTAAAGTTTTTAGGAAATATTCTTTATAATCTTGAGATAGAGAAGATTCCCTAGAAAGGACACAAAAAAACTTGAATCATAAAGAAAAAAATTGATAAATTCAATAACATTAAATTATGAGTTTCTATCAATAAAAGATACTATAAAAGACCACCCATAGACTGAGAGGATATTTGCTACCATATAAAAAAATTATAATGCAGAACAGGTTAAGAGACTAATACAAATCAAGAAGAAAAAGCTATATAACAAAAGAAAGAAGAAAAGAAAACAAAGAATATGAAGAGGCAAGTAACACAAGGGAAAAACCTAAATGACCAACAAACATGTCAATTAACCTCAGTGGTGATCAGGGAAATTGTAAAATAAAACAAGATACCATTTTACATTCAGCAGCTAAGCCAAAGTTAAAGTTTGATGATACCAATTGTTGATGAAGATGTAGAGAAATGGAATTCTCACACATTGTTACTACAGTGTCAGTTGGTATAAGCCCTTGGAGAGCAAAGTGAAGATGCTCATACTCTTTGCTCCACCTATTCCATTAGTATTCTAGTATACGTACTAGACAGAAATCTCAGCGTCTATGCTCCAGAATACATTTGCAGGAATGTTTGTTGCAACATTGTTTAAAACAGAAAAAAAAAAAGGTAATATTAACAAAGCAAATGTGCCCCTGCAGGAGAATGGATAAACGTTAAGGTATTACATATAATGGGTATAATGTAGCAGTTAAAATGAATGAACAAGAGCTACATATATCATTATTATATAGTGTCAACTTGTATAAATCTCAAAAAAATCATCAAAGGTGAGCAAAAAAGCAAGTTGCAGAAGAATACAGAGTGTGATTCCACTTATAGAAAATGTTTTATGGTTTAATTTTTAAGCCTAGTTTATTGAGATATAATTTGCATACAGTATAATTTACTCTTCTTAGTGTACCATACTCAGATGTGGCAAATTCTTACAGTTGTGTGGTTACCATAACAATTAATATATAGAACAATTCCCTCACCCCTCAAAACTCCCTGGTGCTGCTTTGAAGGCATCAAATCTTTTCCTCCACACCCAAGTCCTGTAAATAGTACAGTATGCAACATTTCGAATCTGGCTTCATCCACTTAGCATAATGCATTTGAGACTCATGCATGTCATTGAGAGTATCCACAGTTTTTTTTTAAATTGATGAACAGTATTCCATCGTATGAATATACAAATTAATATATCCATTTACTAGTTACAGTGTAGTTGGGTTTTTCCAGTTTAGGACAACTATGAATAAACCTGCTATAAACATTTATGAACTGTTTTCATTTCTACAAAACAATTTTCATTTCTCCTGGGTGTGAGATTACTAAATCTTATGGTAATTGTATGTTTACTTTTTGTGATAAACCACCAAATAATTTTTAAATTTTTCTGTACAATTTTGTATGGAAGCTCTAGTTGCTCTACATCCTCACCAGCACTTCATGTTGTTGATTTGTTTGTTTATTTCTTTGTTTGTTTTTTAAGTTATTGTAATGGGCGTCTAAAAGTATCTCATTGTGGTTTTAATTTGCATTTCTCTAATAGTGAATGATAATAAGCACCCTGTCATGTACTTATTTGCCACCCGTATATCTTCTTGCCTGCAAGGTATGTTCAAATTTTTTGACCATTTCTAATTGAGTTATTTGTTTTTTTATTATTTAGTTTTGAGAATTCTGTATATTCTGTATATCCTTTATCACACATGTTTTGCAAATATTTTCTCCCAGTCTGTTTTGTCTTCCCATTTTCATGAGTGTCTTTTGAAAATCTGATATTTTGAATTTTGATGAAATCTAATTTAGCATATTTTTCTTTTATAGCTCATGGATATAAAAGCTGTACTTAAGAAACTTTTGTTTACCCTGAGGTCACAAAGGTTTTCTCCTATTTTTATTTCTGGAAGTATTTTAACCTTAGGCTTTACATTTAGGGTCTATAATTCATTTTGAGTTAATTTTTGTGTAGTTGTATAGTTGTGAGGTATAGGAGGTCAACGTTTTTTTTTTTTTTTAATTATTTTCTTATTTTATACATGAATGTCCAGTTCTTCTAGCACCATTTGTTTAATTGACTACCCTCTCTCTCCATTGAATTACCTTCGTACTTCTGTCAAACATTAACTGGCTGCATATGTATAGGTCTATTTCTAGTTTATAAAGTTTCAAAACATGAAAAATAGGACAAGTCTTTACCTATTAGGGAGAAAGAAAGAGGAATTTAGATAGACGAAATTATGTCATTTAAAAAAATATTTTAGCCATTCTAGTGAATGTGTAGTTGTCAGCAGTAAGGTTCTCAGGAAACAGACTCAGAGATGGAGTTTAGCATGCTGAATGTTTATTCAGAAGTGCTCTTGAGACCAACACCTGTGGTCAGGAAGGAAGTAGAAGCAAGCAGAAGTAGAAGGTGTGCCTGGCCCCAGAGGGAGAACTAAAGCTGGAATGGCCCTTCACAGTTGTCATAGTTGGCCTGAATGGCTGGTTGGAGGTGGACTCAGGCCAGGCACACATAGCAGCTGAACTGGGCCTGCACCAGAGCCCCTCCCAAGAGGCTCCAGTATCAACACACCCAGTTGCCAATTCAGACCACTCAATTAACTCCACAAATGACACACCCAAAGGGTAGACTCAGCAGGCACCAGAGCTCCATGTAAGGAAATTCTGCTCCGTGGGGTCACTAACAGCTTATCAGCTATAGTCATAGCCAGTCCTTACAGCCAGTCAGCCTGAGGGTCAATCCCATTCACTGATATGCCAAAAGCAATCAAGGCTCAACTACAACAGGAGGCACACACAACCCACACAAGGGACAACCCTGAAAGCATCTGACTCAGGTGACCAGGAAGATTGTGCCAAGAGGCCTCACAGGGTACCTACTACACAAGGCCATTCTGACAAGACTGGGAGATGTAGCAGATCTACCAAATATGTAGAAATAAGCATAGGCAGGAAGCCAAAATGGGAAGACAAAGAAACATGTCCCAAATGAAAAAAAAAAAAGACAAAACTTCAGAAAAAAGAACTAAACAAAATGGAGGCAAGCAATCTACCAGATACAGAGTTCAAAACACTGGCTATAAGGATGCTCAATTAACTTAGGGGAAGAAGAGATGAATTCAGTGAAAATTTACATAAAGAGATAAAAACCATTTTTAAAAAGTCAGAAATGAAGAATACAATAACTGAAATGAAGAATATGTTAGATGGACTCAACAGCAGATTAGATGAAACAGAGGATTAAATCAGTGATTTGGAATACAAGATAGTAGAAACACACAGTTGGAACAGCAAAAAGAAAAAGAGTTTTTTAAAAATAAGGATAAAAGTTATTACAACAAGTGTAACAACACTGTAGCAGGAGAAGAAAGAACACAAGGAACTGAAAACTTATTTGAAGAAATAATGACCGATAACTACCCTAACATTGTGCAGAATATAGACATAAAAGTCCAGACAGACTGAGTCCTAAACAAGATGAACCCAAGATGCCCACACCAAGACACATCATAATTAAAATGCCAAAGTTTAAAGACAAAAAGAGAATCTTGAAAGTAGCAAGAGAAAAGCAGTTAGTTACCTACAAGGGAGTTCCCATAGACTGCCAGCTGATTTATCAACAGAAACTTTGTAGGCCATTAAGGCATAAAATGCTCAAAGTAGAGAAAAGCGAGGACCTACAACCAAGATTACCCATCAAGCCTATCATTTAGAATCAAAGTAGAGATAAAGAGCTTCCTAGACAAGAAAAGCTAAAGGAGTTGATCACCACCAAACCAGAATTATAAGAAATGTTAGATTTCTTTAAGAAGAAGAAAAAAATAAATAAATCCAAAATGTGAACAAGAAAATATTACAAAAAAAAAAAAAAAAAAGCTTACATTGACAAAGACAAACACATAATAAAAGCAGTGGATTAACCACTAGAAAGTCAATACAAAGGTTAAAAGGCAAAACTAGGAAGATCATGTGTAATTACAATAGTAAACTAAGGGATACAACACACGTGCACACACAGACAAGAAGTAAAAAATAATGACAAAAACATAACATGGAAGGGGTAAGATGGTAGTGATTTTAGAATGTGTTTGAACTTAAGCAACTGTCCAACTTAAATAAGACTGCTATAAACAACATGGAATATAGGAAGCACATGGTAACCATAAACCAAATATCTGCAAGAGATATATAAAAAATAAAGAGGATAGAATCTAAACACAACACTGCAGAAAGTAATCGACATCCAAGAGAAGAAAGCAAGAGAATAATGAAGGAACAGAGAACTACAAAAACAATCAGAAAACAATTAATAAAATGACATACCTATCAATAATCACTTTAAAGGTAAATGGATTAAATGTAACAATCAAAAGACATAGGATGGCTGAATGGATAAGAAAACAAGACCCCATACATATGCTGCCTACAAGAAATCTAATTCAGAACAAAACACATACACAGACTAAAAGTAAAGAGATGGAAAAAGATATTTTATGCAAATGGAAACAAAAATAATGTTAGGGTAGCAATACTTACATTTGAAAAAATATATTTTGAAACAAAGTTATAATAAGAGACAAGGACTGATATTTCCTAATGATAAAAGAATCATTTATTCACCCAATATGACATAATTGGAGTATATTGTACCATTTCTTTATGGCACAAATATAAAAACAAATACTGACAGACATAAATGCACTAATATAGTAATAGTAGAAAACATTAACACCCCATTGACATCAATGGGTCAGTCATCCAGATAGAGTGGCCTTAAATGACACATTAGACAAATAGATTTCATTGATATTTTTAGAATATTTCATGACAAAACAACACAGTATACATTGTTTTCAAGTACATGTGGAACATTTTCCAGAACAGACTACATGGTAGTCCATAAAACAAGTCTTAAACTTGAGAAGATTGAAATCATATCAATTACAAAAAGAAAACTGAAAAATACACAAACACGTGGAGGTAAAATAATATGCTACTAAATGATGAATGGGTTAATAATGAGATCAAGGAAGAAATCAAAAGATATCTTGAGACAAATGAAAATGAAAATGCAAGACCCCAAATCTATGAGACATAGCAAAAGCAGTTCTAAGAGGGAAATTCACAGCAATACAGGAAAAATACAAGAAAAAAAAATTCAGAGAAACAATCTAAACTTACACCTAAAGGAATTGGAAAAAGAACAACAATTAAAGCCCAAAGTGAGCAGAAGAAAGAAAATAATATAGAGCAGAAATAAACAAAATAGTCTTTAAAAAATACATAAAATATCGATGTATTGTTTTTTTGATCAACAAAGAGTTTGTTCTTTGAAAAGATAAACAAAATTGTAAAACTTTAACCTAGACTCATCAAGAAAAAAAAGAGAAGACCCAGATAAGTAAAATCAGAAGTAGAAGAGAAGTAACAACTGACACCACAGAAACACAAAGGATTAAAACAAAATACTGCGAACAATTATATGCCAATAAAATGAACAACCTGGAAGAATAGGGAAATTTCAAGAAATGTATAATCTTCCAAGACCGAATCAAGAAGAAACAGAAATCTGAATAGACTGATAACTACTAATGAAATTGAATCAATAGTTTAAAAAAAAAAAAAAAAAAACTTCTAACAAACAAAAGTCCTGGACCAGATGGCTTTACAGGTAAATTTTGCCAAACATTCAAAGAAGAATTAACAACTATTCTTCTCAAACTTTTCAAAAAAAAAAATGAAAAGGAGGAAAGGCTCTCAAGCTATTTTATGAGGCCAGCATTACTCTGATACCAAAATTCAACATTTATAAAAAAGAGAACTATAGGCTGATATCCCTAATGAACATAGATGCAAAAATCCTTAACAAAATAATAGCAAACTGAATTCAGCAATCTATTAAAAAAATCATATACCATGATCAAGTTGAATTTATTTCTGGGATTCAAGGTTAGATCAGTATCTACAAATCAATTAACATGATATACCACATAAACAAAATGAAAGATAAAGATTATTCGATTACATTAATAGATACAGAAAAGGCATTTGACAAATTCAGTTCTGTTAACGACAAAAATTCTCAGCAAAATGGAAATGGAGAGAACATGTCTCTACATAATGAAGGCCATATATGACAAACCCACAGCTAACAACATACTCAACAATGAAGTTAAAACCATTTCCTTAAGATCAGGAACAAGACAAGGATGTCCATCTTCACCATATCTTTTCAATATAGTATTAGAAATTCTAGCCATAGCCATAAGACAAGAAAAAGAAATAAAAGTCATCCAAAATGGAAAGAAAAAAGTAAAACTGTCATGACATGATACTATCTAGAGACAACTTTAAAAAGTCCACCAAAAACTGTTAGAACTGATGAATTTAGTAAAGTAACAGGATACAAAATAATATTTGGAAATCAGTTGCATTTTTATACACCAATAATGAACTATCAGGAAGAGAAATTAAGAAAACAATCTTATTTACAGTTACATCAAAAATAAAATTCTTAGAAATAAATTTAACCAATAAGATAAAAAACTTGTACTCAGAAAACTATAAGAAAGAAACTGAAGATGATGCAAATAAATAAAAGTATATACCGTGCTCTTTGATAGAAAGAATCAACATTATTAAAATGTCCACACTACCCTGAGCAATCTACAGATTCAATGCAATCCTTAACAGAATACAAATGGCATTTTTTACAGAACTAGAACAAATAATCTTTCATTTATATGGAACCACAATAGACTCCAAAGAGCTAAAACAATCTTGAGAAAGAACAAAATTAGAGGTATCACACAACCTGATATCAAACTATACTACAAGGCTATCATAATCAAAACAGCATGGTGCTAGCATAAAAATAAACACATAGATCAACAGAACAGAACAGAACAGAACAGAGTCCAGAAATAAACCCATACCTATACGGCCAATTAGCTATGACAAAGAAGGCAAGAATGTATAATGAAATAAAGACAGTCTATTCAATAAGCGTTTTGGGGAAAACTGGACAGATACATACAAAATAATGAACCAGACCACTTTCTTACACCATATACAAGAATAAACTCAAAATGAAATAAAGACTTAATGAATTAAGATCCAAAACCATAGAACTCCTAGAAGAAAACATAAGCAGTAAACACTTTGACATTTAGTAATATTTTTTTGCATATGTCTCCTCGGGCCAGGGAAACAAAAGAAAAAATAAGCAAATGGAACTACATCAAAATAAAAAAAAAGAAGAAGTTTTGCATGGCAAAAGAAACCATCAACATAATAAAAAGACAACCTGATGAATGTGAGAAGATATTCACCAATGATACAACTGATAGGGGTTACTATTCAAAATATATAAAGAATTCATACAACTTAAAGAATTCATACAAAATATATAAAGAATTCATACAACTTTAATAATTCAATTAAAAATTGAGCAGAGGACCTGAACAGACATTTCTCCAACAAGGACATAAAGATGGCCAATAAACATGAAAATGTCTCTAATCAGGAGAGAAATGCAAATTAAAATCACAATGAGATATCACCTCATACTTGTCAGAATGACTATCATCAATATATCAACAAACAACAAGTGTCAGTGAGGACGTGGAGAAAAGGTAACCCTCATGCTCTGATAGTGGCCATTATGAAATAAAAGTATGGAGGTTTCTCCAAAAAATTAAAAATAGAGTTGCCATATGACCCAGCAATCCACTTCTGGATATTTATCTAAAGAAATCCAAAACACTAATTTGAAAAGATTATTCATCCCTATGTTCACAGAAGCATTATTTACAAGTAACCTTAGTGGCTATCAATAGACAAATGGATAAAGAGGACATGGTACATATATGCAATGGAGCATTACTTGGCCATAACAATGAAATCTTACCATTTACGACAACATGGATGGTCCTAGAGGGTATTATGCTAACTGAAATAAGTCAGAAAGACAAATACCATATGATTTCACTTACATGTGAAATCTAAAAAACAAAACAAGCAAACGAACAAAACAGAAACAATCTCATAGACACAGAGAACAAACTGATAGTTGCCGGGGCTGATTGTTGTGGGGCTGGGTGGAAAGGTAGAGGGAGTAAGGCATACAAATTGGCAGGTACAAAATAGCCATGAGGATGTACAATACACCATAGGGAATATAGCCAATAATATTGTAATAACTACATATGGTGTCAGGTGGTACTAGACTTATCAGGGGTAGCACCTCATAAATTATATAAATGTCTAACCACTATGCTGTACACTTGAAACTAATACAATATTGAATGTCGAAGATAATTGGGAATTTTTTTTTAATTTTTAAAAACAGTTGACTGGTGGGGCAACAAATTTATGGAAGGTACTCTGAGCAATGCACCTTTGTAGTAAATCTCAGTAGGGGTATGCTTCGAGTTTTAATTTGCATCTCCTCTTTAGTAAAGAGGTTGAGTGCCTTTTCATATATGCTTATCGGCCATTTGAATGTATATCCTTTTTTTGAGAGGAATCCAGAAAGGCTAATAAGAGTGTCATGGGGCTTTGCTGAGACACAAGTCAACCACGCCAGAGCTTCAGCCTCTACAAATAGCACAGGAGCAGCCCCCAGAGGAGTGGAAAGCCAGACAAACCTGGGTCCAAATCCCAGTCTTCCATTTCTTAGCTGTATGCCCTGGTGAGTAATTCAACTTCTAAGAACTTCAGTTTCCCCCTCATAAAATGACTGGGATTGTGATTAGGGATGGAGGTGAAGAAGGAAGGAAGATGTCTAATCTAAACTCTGGTCTTTAAAGGATGTCCAGTCAATCCCAGTGAACTTACCCCCATGCGTCAGTTTGCAAGATGGACCCAAGAGCTTCCCAGGAACAGATTTTTCCTGAGGGAAGAGAAATATAAGGCCCAAGTGGATAAAACATGATCAAACCCTCAAGTTGATCCTGAGGTCATCCCTGTGGATCCACATGCGAGTCCATGGAAAGAAAATGCAAGAGAAACCTGGAGGAATGCCGTTGCAGTGGTCTATTGCAATGAAACAAACCATGCCAAATTTAGCAGCTTCAAACGTTTATTTTACTCACAAATCCATCGTTTGCATAAGGCTCAGAGGGAACAACTCATCTTTGCTCCAGGCAGCATCAGCTGGGTTGTCTGAGACTGAACAATCTCTTTTTCAAGATGGCGCACACACATAGCTGGCTGGTAAGTGCAACTGTAGGCAGGAAACCTCAGACCCTCCCCACGTGTGGTATGGGCTTCCTCATGGCATGATGGCTAGGTTTCATGAGCAAGAAAACTAGCAATAGCTACACCACTTTTTATGACCCATGTGTCACTTCTGCTATAGTCAACAGTCTATCCAGATTCAAGGAGAGAGAGAAGTATCAAAGTCAAATTGCCTGAAGACCACGGGGGATGGGAGATATTTTTGGAAAGCACAATCTGCTGAAAGCCCTTTCCCTAAAATCTCTGCACAATTCTGAGAGCTGACATGGCACATTTTGTAGTTATATGACCACAGATAGCCAAATAGGGACAAGTGGGGAGAGGAAACTCCTTTTAGAGTGAAGAGGGAAGCTCAGAGACCTGGGCTATGGCCTAGCCAGGCTTCATGTGGGAGAGTTCCTTAGCCTTCCAACGTGTAGGGGCCACAGCAAAGGAAGAAGACTCCAGCTATTTGCCTTGAGCTCAGCATAAAGCCTGAAAGCAGTGTTCCAGCTTGGAAGCTGATCACAGAAGGAGGGAAAAAACAATACCACATAGTAGAAAAATGTGAGCACAGGCGAGACACCCCTTGGGGCTCCTGGAAATAAACTACAGAAATTTCGAAAGGCATAGAAGTCCCATTATAGCAGGAAGAAAATAAGAGGAGTACTTTTTGTTGTCACTGATATAACCTGATTTTTATCCCCAGACTGGAGTAAGGTAACTTAGCAGAGAGAATGTATATCAAGTGCCCATCACACAGCTTAGCATGTGGTAGAACCTCAGCAATTGCTTTTCTGAACTTTCTGAAATGTTCCTCATTCATAATGAGCCTTGATTATCCCAGGTTTGAGGTCCTCTTAGGAGTCCACCATCCAGTGGGTCCTGTGGCTGATTGCCAGCAGATAATGCATATGCAGTTGATACAAAAGTCCCCAATCCTCTGTTAAGGACTGAGATCTGTCACAGCATCATTAAGTGTCCCGGCCCCATTCAAAGGGCTAGTGAGCTCCCATCAGGGCCAGGACCATAGGGACCAGAACAGGGTCAGGGCCTAAAGCCAAGCTGGACTAGGCAAGAGATTTTCCCAGAGAGGATGAAAGAACACTGTATTGGTGCCCTATGGCTGCTATAACAATGACCACAAATTTGTTGGCTTAAAACAGCAGAAAGTTATTCTCTCACAGGTCTGAAGGGCAGACGTCCAAAATTAGTATAACTGGGCTTAAATCAAAGTGTCGTAGACAGGATAAAGGGGGTCAAATATATGGTGACAGAAATAAACCTAACTATGGGAGGTGAACACACAATGTAAATATAGATATGCCTTACCACTAAAGTGTACAGCTGAAACTTACTGGATTTCATTAACCAGTGTCATCATACAAATTAATTAATTCATTAATTAATTAAAAAAGAAAAAAATCAAAGTGTCATCAGGCTGTGCTCCCTCAGGAAGCTCCAAAGGAGAATTCTGGTGGCTAGATTCTGATGGCCATTGGCATTCCTTGGCTTGTGATTATATCACTCCAATATATGCCTCAGTGGTCATATCACTTTTTCCTCCTCTATCAAATCTCTTGCTGCCTCTCTTTTGCATGATACTATAATTATATTGAGCCTACCTGGATAATCCTTCCCATCTCAAGGGTCTTAATCACATCTGCAAAGACCCTTTTTTCCATATAAGGCAACGTTTACAGGTTGCAGGGGTTAGGACTTAAGATATTTTGGGGGCAATATAAGCCATCAAGGCATAGACCCAGGGGTTTGAATGATGATCAGGAGGTCAGGGCAGAAAAAACAGTGTGGAGAGCTATGTGTATTGATTAAGAGGAGGAGGAGATGTCTACAGGAGCCAAACAGGTGTCAGGAACCAAGGAGACAAGAGCAGGTCAGGAAACCAGCCTGAGATGGGGCCAACAGTGTGAGGGTGGCTGGAAAGACACTATACCTGGTCCCTCCAGACTGGAGCAGTAAGCGGAAGGCAAAGACCACAATCCTACCATAAGAGGAGTATGGGGTTGAACAGGAGAAAGCCACTGGAGGAGTCGGGGAAGTGTGGTCAAGCATTCACCCATGCTGACCTTTGAATAAATTAAAAAAAACATCCTTTCCTCAGGATGCTTTACTTCCATCTTTGGAAAGTTATCGTAATATACTGATTTTGTAAGAGCAAGAAACTTTATTGCTTTGTTGAGAGAGTGTTGTAATTAACACAAATCTAATGGCACCACTTAGATGTACCCAGAGCCTACACCACCATATGTGTTGCACAATCATGTGTCCAATAGGGGATAAAAATCAGGGAGAGTGAGCTTGAAGAGCTCTCAGGTCCAAAAGGGAAACCGGTGGAGATTTAGGCAGGGTCCAGAGTTGGGCTCTGATTCTGTCTATGGCTGGGTTTTTATACCTATCCATCCTTCATCTGTTTGCCTGAGTGGGCAGTGTCCACTGAAATGGTAAAGATGGGGCAGGCAGATGAGCAAGAGATAAGGGCCTTGAAGGCTGTTTTATTTGGTGCTGATGGTTTGATTCCAGTGCAGAGTCATAGATGTGAATGTTCCCAGGACTAGCAGCAAGTACAATTTCCCCTGAGAACTTTGCATCTCAGGGCTCAATTTCACTACCCAATAAAGGACAACTACCATTTATTGATCATCTGCCATATGCCAAGCACTGCCCTCTTAGCCATGCTCCGCCATGCTAGTCTCATTCTACAGATGATGAAACTGAGACTTCAAGAGAGTAAACAATTTGCTTGGGTACACACAGGAAGGAAGCTACAAGGTTGGGATTTACTCTAGGCTGCTGGTACTCCATGCCACCTCACCAGGAGATAGGAAGTTCCAGGCAAGAAGGCCATGACAGGTCTCCTGGTGCACTTGGTCTCCTGAGCCTGGGTCCAGCCTTCCATCTTCTAAGGCCTGGGGCATGAACAATGCCTGACCCACTCACTCTGTTTGGAAGTTAAAGAGTAAATTAAAGGGCTTCATTATCTCATTGAGAGTGGAATAAAACACTTTGGAAAGGCTGGTGTATTAACTGCAATCGAGTTCTGAAAGGTTCTCCATTGCTGGAAGGAATGTCCCTGATAAATTGCTCTTTTCAGTGAGATGTCGTTAATATCTCATGAGCAATCCCAGCAGTGTCCACTGCAGATGTTTGTACATCTTCAAAAAGAATTTTAGAAAGACCAGATTTCTTCCCAAGACAGTGAATCATCTTTATGACATCTAAAAAGTTGCCCTAGGTACAGATCCCTCTCCTATGACCTGCTGAGAAGTAACTCTGAGGGTGGTTTGGGTCTGGGGTCACTGAGGACCCCCAAGACACCCATCCCTAGTTGCCGGTCACCACAGGCGCACCATAAGTCACTCCACAAGCTTTGAATGAACATCACTGCAGGAAAGGCCACATGTCATCCCAGCTCTGCCCTCCATGGACCCACAATCCAAACTAGGCTATTTGTTAGTTCCACAGGGTTCAATTATGGTTTTCCAATCCCAATGATTTAATAATAAATATCTCACCACTCTCCTGGGAGGCAGCCATCCAGAGTATTGCATTTTAGTGATCACAAAACTGAAGCACAATTTACCCCAAATCACACCTTCAGAACCTTGGGCCCTGACTCTCTCCAGAATTAGTTCCTAGGGTATTAAAGAGCTGCAGTAGGCTTACTTTAGGAACAGACAAAATAACAACAGCAACAATTCACATCCATCGGGAACTTCCCATTGATCAAGTCTATAAGCAGCACCAACACTTACCACCCCAAATCCTTGCAACCACCACAATTTACAGATGAAGAAACTGAGGCACAGAAGTGTAAATAGTAGGGGTGTGGAGGCCCCTCAGCCTCTGTCTTCCACTGTGTCAACCTTTTAATTCTTAGAGGCTATAACTGCTGATCCTCAGACACAGATTATGATACATACACATAAAAAGAGAGAGAGAGAAAGAGACAGACAGAGAGACAGAGACAGAGACAGACAGACAAGACAAGACAAGACAAGACAAGACAAGACAAGACAAGACAAGACAAGACAAGACAAGACAAGACAAGACAAAGAAAAAGGCTGAAAGGGCACAGGCGAAGTAGTAGGTATGAAGATAGAGACAGGAAGGGGGTATACAAGGAAATGAGGAAATGATCCAAGATAGAGAGAGGGAGATGAGGGAAAGATTCAGTGGCCTCTTGTCCTCCCCTAGCCCTGCCCAGGGGTGACACAAGAAAAGGGAGGGGGCTCTTGCTCTTACATCTAATGTTCACTCATTGATTCAACCAACAGGCATTCCTTAAGTGCCTCTACATGCTCAGTCCTGGTGTCGACCCCTGGGAGAGTCAAGAAAAGTTGTGTCCACAGGCTCTTCTTCCCCTATACTCTCCTAGCCTCAATCTCCCAATCTATAGTGTGGGCACATGAATCCTGATCTCTCCAGAGGATCAGATGTAACAACACACATGGGGACACCAAGGGAAAGGCCTGGACAGACCCATTTTTTCTTCCTTTTCTCCTTCAGTACGGGGAACCACACAATCCAGGAAGGAATAGAGAGTAGGAGCCACAGAGGGAGCCTGTCCTGAGGGGTCAGACTGACAAAACTGCTTATCCATGTATTCATTCTTTCATTCATTGGACAAATATTTACTGAACATCTGCTGTAAGCCAGGAAAAGCACTGGATGCTTTCACAAAGGCATTCTTTCCTTTAATCTGCACGCAGACATATGCATGCACACACACGCACACACACAGAGCACATGCGCTTCAGCATACGTATATATACACACATACCCACAGATGCACACTCTTGGGCAGGGGGCAGGCACTCTCATATGCACGCCCTATGAGAGTGGCACCATTATACCCATTTTACATACTTAACTTGCACAGAACAGAAGGGGATAGAGGCTAAATTCAGAACAGGCCTGGCTCTCTTAAGATGCAGAGTTGGTTGGTCAGTCAGTTTCCCACAACTCACACTGTCTACTGCAGTGGGGCCAAGTGATGCCTGGTGTCTCTGTCTAAGTGTGGATCTGGCGGGTTCCTGGCAAGTCTGGACAGGGAGGAAGACTGTCCCCAAGATCAGGATAGTGACTGGTGAGGATTAAACTATGACCACTTACATCAGTTCAGTCCATTGTACTTTGGGTACCAGTAATCCTTTTCCTGTAGGTGTATGGGGAAATGTGGGTGCGGCATCTCTAGTAAGGAATCAGAGAAATCTCTTCCTAGAGCCCTGTGGAAAAATGTGGAAAAGGGAGGTGGCTGAGGCCTAGGATCCCTTAGAATAGACCAATAGAGCGTCCTTTACATCAGGCTTCTCACTTGCTCAAGAGCCCTCTGTGACTCCCCATGGCTATCACAGGTGCTTGTCAGACTCAGGGGAGGAGATTCAGTTCACCTGGGGACTAGATAAGGATCCAGAAAGAACAAGATGCCCCTAGGCCATCTCCTCTCTCTTCTTTATCCCACCTTATCCCACCCTGTCTGAGCAGCCCATGCTGATAAAGCCCACACTAGGCTTTAGGAGGCAGAGTGAGAAGTCCTGCCTATCTCTGGGCATTGCTTTCTTGGGTCCAGAGACTCCAGACTTAAATGGAAAAGAGATTTTAGAGTCCACATTTCCCCACCCCATCCCGACCCATCCCATCATAGCAGGGTGACTGAGGCCTGGGGAGTCCATAAAAAAAGAGAAGCCCAGTGTCCTGGAAGCAGGATAGGGCCTGGGCCTGAGTATTTTTATCAAGTGCTCTTGGTTATTTTGACACCAACCAGAGTTTGAGAACCACTGCTCTATGGCTGTGTTGTCCAAAGAAAAAATAATACAAGCCATATCTCATTTTGAATTTTAAAAATTAAAAAAAAAAAACAAATGAACTTGATTTTAATAATATATTCTACTTAACCCAATATCCAAAATATTAACATTTTAACATGTAATCAAAATAAAAAATTGAGATATTAATGGGATATTTTACGTTCTTTTTCTACAGCAAGTCCTTGAAAACCAGGGTATATTTGACATTTCTAGCTCCCTGCCATTCAAATGCTTTATTTTCATCCACAATATTTGATCTATATTTGGGTTTCATAGATTTTCATAACTAAGTTGTTTCAATGTAGTGGACCAATTCATCCCAGTCTACCCAGTCCTGATTTTAAAAACTCAGTTGTAGGAGAACCAAGACAGTTAGTTACCCTGTTCCAAACGTACTTGAACAGTTTCTAATAACTGAATCAAATATCAGTTTTTAAATTTAATTTTAAAAAAGTAAAATTAAAACTTCAGTTATTCACATTTCAAGTACTCAATGGCCATGTATGGCTAAAAGGCTATCATTTCAGATCTAGCATCTAGGAAACCCCTTCCCTTTTACATATGACCAGCCATGGAGGATCTGGTTTCTTAAGAGGACTAGTTTCTTCATGGTCCCTAAAGGGCATTAACTAGAGAAGTAATGAAAATAGGGCCACAGCATTGAATAACTATTCTGGTAACACGAGGAAGATGGAATGGGTGGTAGGAGGCCCCTGTGACCATTTGGGACAAAGAGTTACATCCTGACATGGGATCATGATGATCAAAATGGAGAGAGAAATGGATTACAGAGGTGTGCAATATATAAAATCATTGAGATTTGATGATTGATTGATTAGATATGGGGGGAGGGCACAGGAAGAAAGAGGTAGCAATAATTCCCTGGTCAACCTAGTATGATTCTCTGGTCAGCCTCCCCCAGTCACCACCACTAACTTGATTCCAGGATATTCCAATTATCTTTTGCTGCTTAGCAACCAGCCCAAAATGTAGTGGCTTAAACCTGTCAGTGTTTTATTGTTATTTCTCATGGTTCTAGAGGCCGACTAAGCTCAGCAGAGTGGTTTCTGTTTAGCACTCCTCTCATGTCTGTGACAAAGGCTTACTCACCACATGCCTGCTGGTGATGCTGGCTGTCAGCTAGAACCTCAGCTGGGGCTGTTGGATGGAATACTGTTATGGACCAAATTGTGTCCACTGCCCCTTATATTCATTTTTTGAAGCCCTAACCCCTGGTACCTAAGAAAGTGATTTGATTTGGAGGTAGGGTCTTCAAAAAGGTAATTGAGTTAAAATGAGATCTTTAGGATGGGCCCTAATCCAATAGGACTGGTGTCTTTATTAAGAAGAGGTGATGAGGACACAGAAATGCATAGAGGATCTGCATATACATGAAGACCATGTGAGACACAGGGAGTAGGTGGCCACCTACAAGCCTAGCAGAGAGGACTCAGAGGGAACCAACCCTGCCAACACCATGATGTTGAACTTCTAGCCTCTGTAATTATGAGAAAATAAATTTCTATTGTTTAAGTCCCCCAGTTTTTGGAACTTTCTTATGCAGCTCTAGCAAACTAATGCAAATGCCTACCTGTATTCTTTCCTGTGGCTCATGCTTCCTCACAGCATGGCAGCTGTGCTCCAAGATGAATGTCTCAAGAGGCCCATGTTATAACCTCATTTCAGAAATCAGGTGGGGTCGTTTCCTCTGTAGTCAGAAGCCTACTCAGATTAAAGAGGGGGAACATATTCCCATCTCTTAATGGCATGATTATCAATATCATATTGCACGAAAAGCATGTAGAACAAAAGATCTTGTCATGGCCATCTTGGAAAATACAATGTGTCAATACCAGGTTGGTAATTTGAGGGATTAAGTATAGTGTTGCTAACCAAGACAGGATTATAGAAGGAAGTGGAGGTGATCTGACCTGGCCTAGATGATGAGATTTAATCAGGTTGGGTTGGCCAAGCCTGTGTACATTTAGGTGGACATAGCTAACCACTAGGAAGTTAAATATATGAATCAGGGCCTCAGAAATATGTTCTAAGCTAGAACATATGTTGTTGGGGGCCATCAGCATATTACAAGCCAGAGACTGGGTATATCCATTGAGAGAAGGTGAGGATAAAGGGACTGTATCAGATATTTATTGCTGAATAATAAACCACTCCAAATGTTGGTGGCTAAAAACAATGATTATTTTTGTTTATATAAATTGGCTGGGTAGTTACTCTTCTACTTTTATCTGTCTTACTCAAGTCATTGCATGTAGCTGGACAGTGAGCTGGAAGGTGTGTGATGGTCTGGCTTACATGTCTGGTAGTTGGTGCCAGCTGTCAGCAGCGGGCTGGAAACAGCTGGAACAGCAGGAACATTTGGACCTCTGTCTCCAAGTGGTCTTTTATCTGGGCTTCTTTAAAGCATGATGATCTCAGGGCAGCATTCTAAGTGGACAAGTCCCAATGCATAGGACTTAGCAAGCACATTTGCTAATATCTCGTTGGCTAAAGAAAGTCACATGGCCAAACCCAAAGTCAAAATGGGATGTCTTACCAGAAGGCATGATTCACTGGCAGTTATTACTATAAGATACACTACAAGAAGGATCACCAAGTGGGCCTCCACTCATTTTAGGGTTGGGCAGAGAAGAAACCAAAGATGAAAACCCAAAAGAACCAGATAAAGACCAGAAGAGTGCAGGAATCAAGAGAAGAGTGAATTCTACCAGAAAAGTGCCAAGCAAGTGCTTGCACAATCTTGAGAGTAAATGTCTCACTCTAGTCTCGGGCTGAAACCATCATCTGGATTTGGTGACCCAGAGGCCAGTTTCTTTAAGATCCAAACATTAATTTCAGTAATCAGTTTCACAAAAATTTTGAGCACCAAATACAACTCTATGAAAGCAGTTCTGCAGGTCAAACCAAAAGGGCCCAAATTTGCAAACTTTATGATGGTCTGGCTTGATTAAATAGAAAGACCACAATGTTTCCAAATGTTTTTGACCAAGACCCCCAGTAAGAAATACCTTGACATCCAGATCCAGTAATGCATGCACATACACGTGCACACACAAACATCCATTCATGGACACACGTACACACATGGCCAAAATGAAAGTTTCCTGAAACAGAAAAAAATAATAGTAACTTAGCATTACTATGTGCAAAGCTCTGTGTCATTCTCTGGTTGTTTATTTATTTATTTTTTTTATGCTAGTCATGCCCTGCAAAATTGATTTCACCATGAACTCACTGGCCATGCTGTACAGATTGAAAAATACTGATTTGGCCACCTAGAGTGGAAGGCAGAAAACTGGCCAATTCCTGCCTTTAGCCTTGTTTGTTTGGTTTCACCAGTTGGATGTTTATTTAAAAATTGAATTTTATACTTTCAAGAAGGCCTCCTTTCTATTGTACCATTTCTGACTGATACCATACTGCTTCACACTTTTATGCTACTTGCCTGGACCCTGAGTCCTTTTTTGTTTGGTATTTCTAGATCTCTAGGTTCTAAAGTAATAGATGTACCCATTTATGCATTCTATTAATATTGAATGCCTGTTTCACACATTCACCAGTCACATTACTAGGGATACAGCAGGAAAAAATCACTGCCTTCATAGAGTTGAGATTATGAAAGAGAAAGGCAGACAAGTTTCTAAAAAGTAAATATATTCTTCATTAGAGGATAATAAATCCTTTAATTTAATAAAACAAGAAAAGGATCAGCACACTCTGAGAGCTACCAGACTGCAGTCTTCACACACTTTTGTAGAAATGAGGGAGCCTATTATGTTCCCACTTAACAGAGAAAGGCCGAGAGCATGAAGGAGCACAGCCAGAATTTCCCTCAAAAAGAGAGTTCTCAACTTGCCCCTGCAGGTAGACCTGACCCATCATATCCCCAAATTAATATGCCCAAGTAACTTGAACCTGGAAATTTTCAGAACCGGCCAGCCAATCATGGGATATGGTTATTGCCACATTAGCCCTGGGATGGGAAGCCCTTTAAACGTATTTCAGACTTTTCCCCAATTTGGCCTTCGCAGTGCCCATCACCCCTTCTTTTCCTCGGGACAAACGGCCCCCTCATTAGCTCTGCACACATGACCCCTCTCGACCGGACTCCTGGTGACTGCGCCTGCCTTATCTCTGCCTCTCCTCCCTCCCATTTTCCGCTCCAACAAAGCCAAACACAGCACGGCGGAGGCTTTCACGCTTCTGTGCCTTTGGACACGCTGTTCCTTCTGCCTGGAAGGTGCCTGGCCTCCAACCCCGCGCGCCCGCGCCCCGCTCCTCAGCGAGCTCCCATTCATGCTTCAGAACCCAGCCTGGATGCCCCCTCCTCCAGGAAAACCCTTTAGCCTCCACGACCGCATCGCTGTTTCCAGCACCCGTCTCCGTCCTGCTCCTCTGCACTGTAAGGACTGGTTTTGCCAAATCTCTTCCCTCCCAGCTTTGGGCCTCCTCCAGCGCTGGAGTTTTGTATTGGCCACTCACTTTGCACCCCGAAGCTCCCCGTCCCGAGCTCCAAGACAGAGCTTGCACCGAAGCTCAGGCTGGCTCGAAAGCCCTCATTTCTGCCCTCCCCGTTGACCCCGCGGGGGCCCTCACTCATGCACGCCTTTCTGGGGCGCCGGGCCGACCCCTCGCGCGGCAGCCCACCCCTGATGTCAGCAGCCGGCGGCGCCCGGAGGAGCGCGACTACAAGTCCCGGCAGGCGCCGCGGCGGCCGCGCATGCGCAGCGGGCCGGCGTTTGAGTGGCAAGTTGTTTGTTCCAGCGAACACCAGCTGCTGCCCGCGCCGGGCGCCGCGCGCCGCCGCTCCGCCAGCGCTGCCCGTCCCCGCTCGCGGCTCGGCGGGCCTCGCCTTTGTCCGCCCGCCGCCCAGCCCCCGGTCCCCGGGCCGGCCGGCCGCCGCGGCGCTCGGTGCCGGCTGGGCGCGCAGGGGGCGGGGGCCGCGGCTCGCCCCCCGCGGATGAGCCGCCGCTGCGCGCGGGCGGACGATGGAACTCCACATCCTGGAGCACCGGCTGCAAGTTGCCAGCGTCGCCAAGGAGAGTCTCCCGCTCTTCACCTACGGCCTCATCAAACTCGCCTTCCTGTCCGCCAAGACCAGGTGAGCGCGCGGGGCCGCGCCGCCGGCCGGGCAGAGACAAAGGGGCGCGCCCGGGCGGCCGGCCGCGCCGCCGCCGCTCGGAAAACAACTTGGAGCGCCGGGCAGCGCCCCCGCCGCGCCGCCGTGCGACAAAGCCGCCCGGTCTGCCCTGAAGCCGGGTCCCTGCACCGCGACCCCTCCAGATGCTCGCCCGCCGCTGTCCCCCCCTCCCCTCAGCCCCGCCCTGAGGGCTGGGGAGGCTGCAGTGGCACATCCGTGAATGAATGAACGAACGAACGAATGAATGAAAAACAGGTGTGGGCACGCGGCGGTGGACAAAACAAACTACCACCTCGCATTCCCCCCCGCCCCCCATCATCCCTCGATGGGGCCGGGCCCCGTCCCCAGAGCGGTGTGGGGGGGGGGAGGCTGCTGAGCGCGGCGACCCAGAGCAGAAAACCCCAACATCGTTAGTGGGTGTTTGTCTCGAGGTGCCGGAGGATGGCGGACGGTGCCCGGGAACCGGGGGAGGGCAGGACTCGGGCTGCGGGTGAGCGTCACGGCGGTTCTTCATCCTCGCGGTCCGGGGAGGTTGGTGGGGGGGGATCCAAACCGTGGAAGGAGGAAGAGCAGTCGTGTTTATGGTTCTGCCTTAAGGCTGGGCTTGGATGCTGTCGCGGGGAAACTCGTTAAAGGCCTTGGGAGGTTGAAACGTAACAAGTTGGATTTGCCCAGTGCCAGGTCAGGTCTGACTTTGTGAGCCCCGATGGAAGCTTGCATGGAAGTGGTTTTTTGTTTGTTTGTTTTGTTTTGTTTGTTTTTTTAAGGTCCCCTAGGCCAGTGGGGTGTGAGTGAGAGCTAACCTCTGTAACTTAAATCCCTTGTTTGTCCACCATTGTGACTGTTCAAAAGGATGAAGTTGTTGCTGGTTGGGTTTTTCAGGGACTGGGGCACGGAGGTGGTTCTCCCTCCCTGCAACAGGAATGAATAAAATCCTGGGCAAGGTTAACGTTAAAATGAAGGGGCCCCCGAATCTGCCCTCTTGGGCGCTGAGCTCAGAGGAGCTCCAGGGATGCAGGGAAATAATTCAGTTTGAGCCTCTTATCTGGTAAAGTTCTTGCCTGGAAATCTCACTTTGATGTGTGTGTCAGAGCCAGAGAGCTCAGTCCAGCCATTGTTTTCCAGATGGAACGAGATCTGCCAGTGGCATCTTGTTTACTTTCTTCTCCAGTGGGGTATGAAGGGTTGAAATCCCTGTCTTTGCTGGGCCCTGGCTCCTTTGATTGCAAAGGTAATTATTAAACAGGCTATTTGAAAACAAAAGCCCATAGCTCAGATTCTGAATCTCCCCTTCCCCCTCCCCCAAAGCCCCCTGTGGCTGTTGACACCCACAGTCCTAAATCTGTCTACCTGCCGCCTGCCAGCCCCCCACCCCCAGCCTGTCTTGAGTCCGAGGCTGGAGTAAGAGAAAGCGACCTGTTTTTCCAACCCTTGGCCCTCAGCCCCAGGCAGCCCCCTGGCTGATTTCTCGGCTACCATTCAAACCAGGATGATGACTCAGGCTGCGGCTGTGCAGGGCCTGGGTGCCAGGAGGAGGGGGCGTGGGGGGCTTCTTTGAAAGACTGCAAAGGGCCACTCCCTCTGTCCCTATCCCTTTGTGAAGGGACTGGCCCTCTTCCAGCCCCACCTTAGGTTCCACTTTGGTGGGCTCATAGATAGGCATGTCCTAGGTGAGAGCCCCTGCTGATGTGTCTAATCATGGAAAACCTACTCCTAAGTGGGTCCCACTTTTCCTTTTCCTACAGGGGTAGCTGGTCTGAGGCCCAGGTGACCAGTCCAGTCCCAAGATGATTCAGAGTTCAAAGGTCATCTGCATGTCTCCAGGGTCTGGCTGTAGAAGGTGCTGAGTTAATTTATCAGATGGCTGAAGGCTGTCTCCATGACACTCTGGGCCAGGACACTGACTTCAGGTTGTGATTAGCCCCCTCACTTCCTGTGTGACCGTGGCAAGGTTCCTTTCCTTCTTCGGCTCTCACTTTCTTCGTCTGTGATGAAGAAGAACAACCATTTGACCACTAGTTTTCACAGAGCTGTTGTTTGTATAGCTTGGAATGATTCTGGAAATGGGCTTTTTAGCAAATATAAGACATCATGGGGTGTGGACATATTGTGTAAGCTAGTCTCAGTAATCAGTCATCCAGGTAGAACTTTTGGTCCTCTTTGATTCTTCCATTAGTATCTGCCCCCAAGTGGTGGCCCATAGCCCTGTCCTTTTCCTCTCCCACCCCCAACCTAAGTTCAAATTTGTGTAGCATCCTCCACCACCACCAGGGTCTCAGTGCCGCCTTTTTACAAGTTTTCAGTCACTCACTATAATACGGTGGATCTGGATCCAGAATCCTTCTCTTAGCCACTCACTGGCAAACACTTTGGTGACCTGCAATTTACTTTATTCTTAACTTCACGCTTCGTGTTTTAGTGCTTTCATCTCTACCTGGAACACCCACCCCAGTAAATTCCTATTCAATCCTCAAGATCTAGTAATATCACCCTGAAACTTTCCTGAACCCCCCTTTCCTCCACCCCCAGCAGACCTAATCACTTCCTCCCTCTTGTGTCTACCTTGGGGAGGAGTATAGCATTGGAAGATACTGTGTGGGGGTGCATCTGGGTCCAAGAGATGCTAAGATACCCTTCTCCTCCCTCTTTGAAGCCCTGAGCCTGGTAGGAGAGAAGGACAGAGATGATCACAATACAGCAGGTGGAATCAGAGAAGGGGGCTCCAGTGGGGTGGGGGAGGCATTGAGGGACTTTCTGTGGGAAACAGGTAGGCTTCCTACAGGAGGTGGAACTTTAAAATAGGCCTTTAAAATAGGAATTAGCTAAGTGAGAAAGGAGATCCTGGTCCCAGATCCTGTATATATCGTGGTACAACTCTGTGAATTAGGTTTTACACCTGCTTTGCAAAAAAGGACTTTGAGGCTCAAAGGTTAAGTGGCTTGCTCAAGGTTACATCAGTGAGTGGTAGAGCCAGGACTTGATTCTGCGTCTTTCCTGCTTAAGCTCAGAGATTTGCTATTTCAGGTTGCAAATGGTGCCTGTATTCAACAATTATGTCCAGCCCTTCTATTTGCAGCCCACTGTTCTAAAGACTTTAGGAGCACAGAGTGGCACCTGTAGGCTTTCTGTATTCCTTCTACCCTATCTTTGTGGGCCTTTTCTTCCACCAGGAATATTTGTCCCTCATCACCCCCTTATCTAGACTTTCTGCATCCTGTCCCCCCAGCTCAGATGCACCTTCTGCTTAACCTTTCATCACTTCTCAACTTTTGTCCATAACAGTATATTGTTTGCTGTCTTATTCTCCCTCCTAGATTATAAACCTTATACTTGGGAAGCTTTTTGTGCATCTTTTTATCTATTCACCCCCAGTACCAGAGATAATAAAGCCACCATCTATCACAAAGAGGTAAAGAGGTGCAGATGCTGGATTTAAAGAAGTAAAGTGGCTCGTTCAAGGTCACACAGCTGGAAAGAAACAGAATTGGGATTTGAACCAGGTCCTCTCACCTCTGTGCTTAATACACTGCTTTGTAGGCACTTAGTAACTGCCTGTTTGATGGATGTCCCTCTCATGCACAGAATGACCCAGATTTTAGCCAGAGTCTCTTATGAGTACCCTGGGGGCTGGAAGAGGCACAGCAGGCAGAATCACACCTGGAGAAGCAAGGCCCAGCACCCCTGCCCCGGCTCTCTGCCCCAACTCAGGGCAGTATCTGGGTGTGACTGGAATAGGGGGCAGAAGGCCAGTTGAGTGCACTTATTGCAGGCATAAAGCTAGATGTTGAGAACCTAGGTGAGCAAACTGAAGGCTTTCCACAGAGCTTTTTCCTCTACTCTTATGATCACCTGAATTTCTGTATCCCACCCACCCTTCTCTCCAGCCTCATCTCTCATGGCTCTCAGCCATACAGACCCACACAGCCATACACCCTGTGGCTTCTCTAGCTTCATGCCAGCTCTGTCTGCCTGGAGTGTTACTCTTTGCCAGACCGCCTTTGTCT
This sequence comes from Cynopterus sphinx, assembly GCA_030015415.1. Lineage (NCBI taxonomy): Eukaryota > Metazoa > Chordata > Mammalia > Chiroptera > Pteropodidae > Cynopterus > Cynopterus sphinx. The sequence goes on along the minus strand of CM057379.1, from coordinate 83,589,142 downwards.
ACCTGCTCATTCTTTTAGATTCCATTTTAGCCTCGCCACCTCCAGGAAGTCTTCCCTTACTGCACAGCTGAATTCAGACCCTTCCTCCTATATAATGGGCATAATCTCAAGAAGATGAAATGTGACCCACCATGGAATATTAGCAGGATGCTTGGGCTGCAAATAACAAATAGCCATGACTTAGCTGTCCTACTAAACAATTAGAAGTTTGAATTTCGTATGAGAAGACATACCCTAGGGTTGATAACTTAAAGGCTTGATGGTTTCATCAGAGACCCAGGTCTTTCTAATTGGACATCCTTGGCATGACAGTGGCTCCCAGTAGAATGGCTAAGGCAGCTCCAGGTCTTATGGGCAGTTGGGAAGAAACCTAGGGGAAGGAAAGGGCTGTTGCCTCCAGGTTTCTCTGAGAAAACCTTTCTAGGAACATGCCCAGCTCCTGCACAGACTTCCTCATCTCACTAATCAGACTGGGTCCCTTGAACATGCCTGCACCAATCACATGGATAGGGAATGAGACCATCACAGGCCAGTTAGGGTTCACCACTGCAGGTGGGGCTTGTGGCCACCAGGAGGTGGAGGCTAGTGTAGTCCTTCTGGTTCTTAGATATGCTCTCTGTGAGCCTTTCAGGCAAAACGGAACAGTCAGTAAGCATACAGTAAAAACTATGACAACTGCAAGTTGTCTGGACTATCCCTTTACAAATGAGGGAACCAAAACACTCGAATTCCCAAGGACACACACAATTGGCAGAGCTGGCATTTAAACCCAGGAAGTCTGGTTGTAGAACCTGTCTTGATGACCGCTAGGCTAGGCCTAAACGCACACCCATTTGGGTATTCCTTTTCCAGGAGCCACTCAGCAGGGGTGACTCCTAGAGGCCATAGCACTGCTCCCCTGAGCAGTGAAGGGAAGTGTGGGGGTTAGATCATTATCCTGAAATGTGCTCAGGTGCAGGAAGCTGCAGCACCTTTTTTTTGGTGGGGGGTCAGCGGGTGGGGTGGGTGTCAGGGAAATGTTCTTTAAATTTCATCCTAGAAAGTCTATCTTATTTGGGTGGCAAAAAAAGCAACTAGTTGAGTATGCAGTAAGCTCATGTCCATAGAAATCTACACTGCCTGCCTGGGCTGATTTGCTATCTGCTGGTCACCAATCCATCCACCTCCAAGGCAGTGCAAACACTGCCATGTACCTGCTATGTTGAGGGCCCAGTTGGAAACACAAAAGGAGCTTCTGTCCGGTGGGAAGAAAAAGTGTGTTTTCTACCAAAGGTGGAGAGTAAGAGGCCCAAATGCCTGGAGGTTAGGGACAGCTGGTACTACAGGGACTGAGTGGAGGCCTTGGGGCCTGACTTGGGGGGTGTCATGGTTCACTCTGAATCCCTGACCACAGTTCTGCCTTGCTCAAAGCTTTTCTCACACTGCGCCCTGCTCCTGGCTCGCTCTCCTTACCTGGCATTGTGAATGTTCCTTGACCCGACTTCTGTCCTCTCTGGCTTTGTCCTGTCTCTATACCACCCATGCCCTATTTTTAGAGTAACTCTGGTAGTTTTTAAATATCCCGAATTGTTTGACACTGTTCTGTTGAAAAGCTGGAGCTCCCCTGCCTTTCAGTGAAGGCAGGATCAGTGACTTCCTTCTAACAAGAAGGTGGCAGAAGTGAGGCTGCCAGGCTTCCAGCAGGCATTTCCGCAGCAGCTGCACCATTTAACGTACCTGAGGAGTAGGGATTTGAACCCAGAGCCTCTGGCTGCAGAATCCATGTTCTTAAAATAGTACACTCTCTGCATGCGGGTCAGAGCCCAGAGGTCCTTACCAGCTAAGCGGCCAGTCTGGGCTGCTGAACCTGTGGGAGACTCAGTTTCTTCGTGGCAAACTGGGTTATAGGGAAATGATGGCTTGGATAACGAGCCCAGCCCACTGCATGCTTCTCCCATAGTCCTCCTTTTATGGAAAAGGCAAGGAAATGTCATGTATGTGTGGGCTCTGGTGGCTCCTGGGGCCCTCAGAGACTGCTTCTGGGTACCTCCTATTTCTCACTCATCTTAAATAGGTGGTTGCTAGAGTGGTGGGCCCTAGGAGGTATGTCAGCACTGTGGCAGCCACACCTGGAAGCCCTGGTGAGGTATCACCAGGGGAGCATAGGGTTCCTCATTGGCACAGCCTAGGCTGTGGCCACTTGATCTGAACTGAGACTACCAGAAGATGGTAGGTGGGGAAGGGAGAGAGGGAGGACAGGCGGGCTTCTCCTCCTGGTAGGCCCCTTGACCTGGGCAGCAGCTACATACTTGTTCTCAAGGTGGGGTTATTTTTCCCTCAAAGGCTGGCTCTCCATTGACACTAGGCTGGGCCTTCTGGGTGCTCACCTGGACATTCCTCTCCATCCTCAGGGCCTCTGAACCAGGCCTGCCTTCCATTTGAACCCCTCCCCACACCATGATTATTCCCTTTCTTGAGCAGGAAAGGCAAAAAGTAGAAATTTGTTCTCAAAGTTCAGTCTTTCTCCTTCAGAGCTCAAAAGTTGCTGATGCAATGACTGATATGATGGATTTAGAGTAAACAAAGCTTAACATCAGACACCTTTCTTAAAAGCCTACTATGTGCCAGGCCTCCCTCAGGCTTTCTGTCATTTTACCCTCACCAGGGCTCTGTAGGAAAGACAGATTGTCCACCAAGGAGGCAACAGGGAAGACAGCTTCTCAGTAATTCGCCCTAAGTCATACGGCAGACACCTAGCCAATTGGGTTTCAGGCCAGCTCCCCATTCCCAGCCCTTCTCTGCCTGTGCCCCATTCTGCTCATTCCCGTTGTTAACTCTAGACAGAAGATCTTATGCCAAAGGCCCTTTCTCAGGAGATGTGCACATAACAGTCAAGAAAACGTGTTTTATCCAAAGTCCACCACTAAAACCAGCTGGGTGACCGTGGACAAATTGTTAGGAGCCTCAAAAGAAGCTCAGTTTCTTCCTCTTTAAAATAGGTATCATAATATTCATCTCTTTGGGCTGTGGTGAGGATTAACTGGGAAATTTTATGTCAAGGACTTAGGTGTCTGACACACATGAATTCAACATATATATATTGAGAGCTGAAGTCCCCTGGGCTGCATGACAAGCATTGATTGGCAAGGGAGAGGTGGTAGTCTCCATCCCATGGCACTGATGATCTATCCTGCTTCAGACTCATTGAAAAAGTCGATTGGATGGTTGCAGGATGAAATGACTAATTCTGATTTTTACTTGACAAGGAGAGTTTTTTTCCAGATTGGGAGATCTGGAGGGACTGATTTAGACCGCCTAACGTCCTGGGGAGGGGGAGGCCAGCAGGGGAGGAAGGGTCTGTGTATTTGCAAGCACACAGACCTGAGAACACTTGGGGCTAGGCAGGTGGCCTGCTGTAAGAGCAGTCAGTCAGAACCAAGAGCTCTGGTGTCCTCTAGTCAGCCTTTAAAGGTGTGAGCTCTGTGCTCCCAGCAGGGTCTTAGAGGCCATAGTCCATTCTGTATTTTCTCTGGGAGAGTGTAAGTATGACATCAAAGGCCTCAGGACAGGTTGTCACCCCAGTTGTGTGGTGTGACACAGAGTGAGCCATAGAAGTTGGAAGAACCCCACCCCACCCTTTTCTCAGAGTTAAAGTTGGAGCCTGGAGTAGGATCTAGAACACTGAAAGCGGGTGGGGATCCTTGGACCCCAACCCTCTTTACCTGGCTTAGGGATGAGACTGGGACAAGGCTCTCAAGGACAAGAGAGTCTCCCTTCTCCCTCCTCCTGTGCCTCTCCTTGCCAACCAGGAGGTGGGACCTGTCTGATTTCTCCCCTTCCCTGGAGCGAGGGAGCCTCCTCCCTCCTCATTTGGCCCCTGGGCCTCCAGGTGAACTGTCCCAGTTTCCCAGGGCCATGGCAGGTGCACTAGCATGGGGAGGACCCTGTGGTGAACTAACTAGGGAAGCTCATGCACTCACCCAGTCTGGACCCTCTGAGCTGAGCAGTCCTTTGAGATGGGTAGTCCACACTGTTTCACAGTTGAGAGTAAGGGGGCCAGAGATGTGTTGGGAAGATCACCTGTAAATGACATGGTGCCCCAGTAACTCCTAAGCCAGGCTTTGCAGGCCCCAGTGGGTAGCCCAGGTGTAGGGTGTGCTGTGCTTAAGGACAGTGAAACCACATTTCTTTTTTGATCTTTCCTTTTCTGTATACTTTTCAGTGTAGTTCTATTCAGAGATTTCCTCCTCAGCTTCCTTCTAGCCATCCCCCTTTCCCAGTGCCTCAGTCCCAGGAAGTCCCATTGAACTGCCTTTAGTTGTCAGTTTCCACTGAAAAACAGAGAAGGCCTAACACCTGAATCCTAAGGCTGTCCAAGGCTTAAATGAGACCATATAGATGAAGTACTCGGTCAGTGCCTGCTCTGGAGTCCGAGCACCGTAGAGGTCATAGGGCTGGGAGACAGTGGCAGTTATGATTTCATAATGTCCCCCTGTACTGTGGGCCTCATTTTGTATACATACCCCTTGTGCTCCTAAAATGTCCCGTGAAAAATCAAACCATTGAAAAACTGCCCTATGTTAATGCCCCAAGGAGTGCTGATTCTCAAAAATTAAGATCCTTGGATCCTCACATAGAAGGAAGGTTCTCACATGCCCCTTCCTCCCTGCCCCCTCCCACACACGCACACACATCTGTCTATCTGTCTGTCTTGTGGAGGCAGGTTTCCTAGGGAGCATTTCAGACAAGTGTATAATCCAGCCTCCTAAGGGCTTGTTCATCACCCCGAGATAAAAAATCTAGGCCAACAAGAGTGAGAAGAAAGTTGAGGAGTGGGCTACTGCTGGGGGGTAGGGAATTGTCAGTGAGAAAGAGCATGAATCCTGGAGTCTTGGCAGATCTGAGTTTGAATCCTCACTGTGCCATCTGTGTTAGTCTGCTTGGGATGTAGTAATCAATACCACAGATTGGGTGATATAACAAGAGAAATTTATTGCTCACAGTTCTGGAAGCTAGAAGTCTTAAGATCAAGGTGCCGACCTGTTCGCTTCCTGGTGAGGGCTCTCTTCCTGGCTTGCAGATGGCCCCCTTCTCTCTGTGTCCTCAGATGGCTTCTCAGCGTATGCAGAGAGGGAAAGCAAGCAAGATCTCTCTCTTTCTCTTCTAAGGGCACTGATCTCATAATGGGGATCCCATCCTCATGATCTCCTCTAAACGCAATAACCCCCAAAGACCCCACTTCGACATGCATTTGGGGAGACACAGACATTCACTTCGTAATACCACCTTTGGAAAATTATTTCACTTTAGTAAGTCTCAGTTTTCTTATCTGGAAAATGGGGTGGTGTTGCTGGCCCCCCTGTGGGAATCTCAGCTGCTCATATGTTTCCAGTGCCCAATATCTAGGAGGTACTCAGCAGGAATCAGCATCACCAGTGAGCACCTGCCAGTCTCCATAACCCTCAGGAGCCCCAGGTGGTCTGGGACTCGGAGTTGCTTGTTTCCCCTCTAGCAGGCTGTGGTTTGGGGCCTCTCCCACCAGGCCTGTTGCTCTGATCTTTAAGCGGGGGCTGAGCACAGGTCAGCCCTCAGGAAGACTTGTGCAGGTGGTTGGTCCTCGTGCTGAATCTGGAGATCTTAGGAGACCTCCGCGTCCATTATTTACCCGCCTCTGCAGGGACTAGGCTTACTAGGGGGGATCCAACAGCTTCTCCTGGCAGCCCTGCACAGAGAGATGGCAGAGCGCCAGGGGCAGCTTTTGGTTGAAAGGATACTTGGCTTGTGAGGTGGGTCAGGGTCAGAGCCCTCCACCACCACCAAGTAGAGGACTGCAGAGGTGTTAGAGAGGCAGGGGACCCCATCATCTTTTGATGCTCTTCCACTCTTCTGGCAGCAGGCTGTGGCTAGGACCTGCCATGGACAGGAATGAGGGGAGGATTGGTGACTGCCAGGGTAAATGGCAGGGTTGGGGTTTGATCCCAGGACTGTCAAGTTTCCTACGTCATGCCCCGAACTACCATGCTTCTTCCTGCACCTTCTCAGCGAACCTCACTCTTACTCTGCACTCCCGCTTTTGCAGTTCACCCCAGTCCTGCTGCCTCCTGAAGGAAGGCCTTCTTGCCTCTCTGTTTTGTTTTTTTTCCCTCATTTAAAATTGTGGATAGATAGTAAATTCACAATTTATTAGAATTCCAAAGGCATGCAAAGTTGCCCAGTACAAACTCCCTTCCACCCGCTCTTCAGCCACCCAGTTTCTTCCCTCACAGAGAATGTGATTCGTGGAGATTCTGGGTGATATGTGCTCTGTGTATATGCAAATATGCTATGTATTATTTTCCCTCCTCTTTTTCTTTTTTCTATTTTTTTTAGCAAATTAGTGTTAACCATGCTCATTGTTCTTGTCCCGCACCATGTCTTCTTCCAGCTGACACTCATGTTAGTGGTGATTTATATCCTTCGTTTTAACTGCTGCATAGTTTTCCGCAGAACAGGTGACCATCAGATCTTTAACCTATCTCCCACTGGTGGACATTTGCTCCCAAGCGTTGTTGTTGCTTGTAGTTAATGCTATAATGTATAACCTGGTGCACAGATCTCATTTTGCATGTGTGGGAATGTTTATAATGCACACATAGAAGCAGACTCTGGGTCAGAGTATCTGTGTTGGTGAATTCCTTACATGGTGCCTCTGGAGAGAGGTCCCGGTTTACATTCCCGTCGGCATGGTGCCAGCCTGCTTCCCACCGCCTCACCACCCAGCATGTCATCAGATAGCCTGGCAAGTGAAAAGATCCCCTTTATGTCACCTTCCATCCTGGAGGTGCATGTATGTTTGTACATTACCCACGCAGGCCCCAAGGCATTTGGTTGTATTCTTGTTTGGGGTTCTTTGGCACTCTTCATCTTATCTCCCCGGCCAGCTTGCAGGCCCCCAGTGGGCTGCAAGGATCTTAAGAGTCTTTCACCTTCAGAGTACCCAGCCTGTAGCTGTCCCACCATAGTTAAGGCCCTGATTTTTTTTGTTGTTCTGGTAACTGATTATGTGTAACTCCTCCATCCCCCACATGCAGGTGCAGATTCAGGCAGCTGTCTGCCAGGCCCTGGAAACCAGGAGTCAGACCTACCCTCAGCCATCCCCAGAGTGCCCAGCCTTCGAAGCTGGTTCCACCCTAGTCAGGATCTGTCCCCTCCCAGGTCCAGAGCTCTCTCCTCAACAGATGTTGGAAACTGTCCCAGATCCCGGCACCTTAGCATCCCCACTCTCCTACTTCACTTCGCTGATTGGGAGGCTCCAAGCTCTGACCCAGCTGGGCCTGAGCAGCACCTTTCCTAGGGCCTGCTGGCCTGCCGGAGCTGAAGTTGATAGCTGTCCCACAGGTAGTGTGCCAGACCCCATAAACCACCTTCCTGCTCCAGGGCCATGAGTAGGCAGCTTCTGGCCCCTTCCACCCTCAGAGGACTCTGGAAGAGGCTCCTAACTGCTGATAAAGATGATTGATTACCTCTGAGGTCACTCACCTCGTGTGTGGGCAGACACTGATGCCCAGGCCTCTGGGGCCCAGAGGTTCTTCCCCACTTTACAAGTAAGATGCTCACATTCTGTCCACTTACCAGCTCTTGGTCTTTGGCAGGGTGTTTATCTCTCTGAGCCTCAGTTTCTTCATCTGCAAAATGGGGTGACAACGCTGACCTGGCCAGCCTGTCAGAATTGCATTTTATGATCTATTCTGATTACTTTCTCTTTGTTTTTCACTAAGGCCATTGTCTCCCTTACTTTCTCTGACTCCGTGACTTCTGCAAATTGGACATGGCCCCAGGGATGTTGACCATAGCCAAGTGAGAATTTTAATAAAAGGGAAATATTTGGCCTGAAGCCCATGGAAGGCCCTCGGGGCCTGATCTTGTGGGGCAGAGCTAGTCAGCCTCTGGACTGTCACCAACCTGCTCTGGGCAGCTTGAAGAGGTGATGACAGGTGTAAACCAAGCAAAACAAAACACAGTTGATGAGAAGGTTGTGTTGTGAGGGTCTGAAATGGCCTGGGCGTGTCTGTGTAGATTTTAGGCCCCAACAATCGATCCCACCATTAACCAGGAGCACAGGGCAGTGGAACATCTTGGGCTGGGGGTTTGCAGGTGTGTTTCAGCCATTGTTTGTCCCACTCCCACCACCCCAACCAAGCCAGGTACCTGAGTACTTTGGAAAAAGCAGGTGTTCCTGACCTCAATCCAGGTAGTAAGCAAATCCCTGAGCTGACTGAGCCTGCCCTGGCCTGGGGGAGCCTGAGGCATGTTGGGGAGAGTGCATCGACGGGTTCACCATAACAGGGCAGGGACGTGCAGGGCTGTTGGCAAGGGACAAACTGGTTCATTACAGCCCTTTTCCTGCCCTAGTCCTGAGGTCTGGGATAGCACCATTGGGGTAGGCTGGCCTGAGCCTGAAACTTTGTCTTTAGTTTGAATCTTTTATTTCATGGATTTGGAACTGAGTCCCAGAAGGAAAGGACTTGCCGTGGCATACAATGGTCACAGTGATCCCCCAGGGTGCAGACAGGCCCTGGGGAGCCAGGCAGCTGGTCAGTTCAGGCTGTTCCCAGGCCCAGCACTAGAGCCTTGCAGGTGGTGTTAATTAATAGTTGTGTCAAGAAGGATATGGAAATGGACCTGTGGCAGATGAGATGGGGAAGGGGGGTGTGGAGGACACGGATTTGGTTCCTTCTCTCCTTGCCTGCCCTTATGTTCTCCCACTGCACACTGTCTGTGCTGCACCCTTCCCTGAAGGCTCCACCTTCTCTCTCTCTGCCTCCCTATCCTGAGGACCCAGAATCAAGGCCCCATAGGAGCGGTCGCCTTCTGGGAACCTCCCTGAACCTTCCTCATCCCCTATGTGAGACTATTGATAGTTCCTCTCCTTCAGCTTGGGAATCATCTCATATAGCTTTTCATGGGCTTATATTCATTTCAGCCCTTTATTCATCATCTCTGGTCTTTTGTCCAGTTGCTTCACAAGTGTCTGTTCTCAGGAGCCTACGACATCTTGAAGGGTGCTACGGACTGAATGTCTTTGTCCCCTTAGAACTCATATGCTGAAGCTGTAACCCCCAATGGACTGCACTTGGAGACTAGGCCTTTAGTTAGGAGGTAATAAGGTTAAATGAGGTCACAAGGGTAGGATCTTGATCCTTATAAGAGACCCAGAGAGCTCGCTCGCTCTGCATGCACACAGAAGGAAGGCCATGCAAGGATAGGCAAGAAGGTGGCCATCTGCAAGCCAGGAAGAGTCCTCTCCAGAAACCTTGTGGACACCTTTACCTACTTCCGGCCTCCAGAACTTTGAGAACATTGATTTCTGTTGGTAAAGCCCCACCCAGCATCTGGTACCTTGTTCTGGCAGCCCTGGCTGTTGCTGCCCTCTTGTGTCTCCCCGCCACCCCAGGCCTCTTGGGCCCCGTTGCAAAGAGCCCAGAATTTGGGCTTATTGAGACCTTTTTCTCTCATTAACGAAACTGTTCCGAGCCACAATGTACCCATCTCAGCAATGGGAGGGTGTAGATAGAGGCAAGCAGGTCAGGTACTCATAGGCACAATAGCAGTTTTCTAGCCTTTTCTTCCTGACTCAACCTTGAGCTCATTAAAAGTGCTCAGTGTCAGGGCTAAACATTTCCTCTCATGAACTAAGCAAACAGCATGGAGACTTTTCCTGGGAATAGTAGGATAATGTAAACATCAAACTTGAGACCCTGCCTCATACCAGCAGATATTCATTCGGTCTTGATGGCTTCGTTGAGGTTCCCACAACCGTGGAGCCATAGTTGGAATCCGAGCCTGAAACAGTTTCAAAGCCAATGGCCTGGGGGTGAACCACAGCCAAATGGACAGACTGGGGTGGGTCCTGAAGCTGCAAGCCAAGGAGGGTCAGTGAGCTCTGTTTTAGGCTGGGGTTGCTTGCACTTGAGTGAGTAATGGATTGAAAAGTTCCAGAACCTTGCTATCCAAATCAGTGGCCTCTTGCCACATGTAGCTATTTAAGTAAAATGAAATAAAATAATCAGTTCTTCAGTCTCATGAGCCACATTTCAAAGTGCTCACTAGCCAAATGGGGCCAGTGGCTATACAACGGGACAGTGAGGGTGTGGGCTATTTCCGTCATTCCAGGAAGCTCTGCAGAACAGCCCTGTTTTAGAAGGTTGTTTGGACTCAGTGAGAGAGAATGCTGGTTCGTTTTGGCAGTGGCTATCCTAACTCAGTGTTGGGCAGAGTGGGGTCACACCTGGCCATATTTGCCACTGTAGGGCAGGGGCTGGGGGTACAAGCCATGGGCCTCTAGACAGAGCAGTTGTGTGGAGTGGAGTGGAATAAGGTTGGGCCTGCAGTGGCAGGGCTGGCAAGCATTGGCTCCATTCTGAAATCCCAGCTACTCACAGACTTAGCTCTTCAACTTTCTGCTCAGGCACTGCCACCTCTGGGATGCCTTCCTGAGCCCCAGACCCCCAGCACTCCCCAGTCGCCCTCCTCTGCTCATTCTCTGCATTACCCCCTTATGGAAACACATTTTCATATCTGCCTCCTCAGCACTCACCGTGCTGGGTTTATGGAACCATGGTGGACAGGGCAGTGGCTTGACAGTACTGAAGCCACAGTTCTCCATAGCAGGCCACGTGTTCTGACAGGGAGGCACAGGACGTGCCCAGAGTCACCAGCTAGCTGGGAGTCGAGACTCACACTCGTTCCTGACTCACGGCTGAAAGATCTTTCAGGAGGGTGAGAGGGGAGGCCCAACATGCTGGGCAGGGCTGAACAGGCCAGGCCCAGAAATGCTGCTGCCCAGGCTCTGGGCTTGGGCATCTAGGACCCCCGGTAGCTTGTGCTCTCCTTGGCATTCCAGGCATCAATCCTGTGAGTAGTCACACACACAGATACCCCTTGCCATTTAGGAAATCACCCCTAAGACTCAAGGCACTTGAGAACTCCAGGGGGAACTCTGGGGGGTCTGGGAAGGGAACACAGGGTATTTATAGACCAGAAGTGTTTTCTTTGGCCCGCCCAGTCTGTTTTTCAAAAATTACACCAACATTTCAACATTGAGATAGATCTCAAAAATCTGGATTTCCATCTTTTCTTGAAAAATTGGAAGCTCTTGCAATTCAGGGCCCACACCATAACAGCTTATCAGAGCTGAGTGGCACCTGCTCCCATTTCAGCAGGGAGGGAGCCCCCTGCTCCTGGCAGCCTCAGTCCCTTCCACACCCGAGTGTCCTCCCACACTAAGACCAGGTACTGGGTCATTCATCATCATGCTGCTACTGGCCTATTTCTTCCTAATATTTTTTTCCAAAAGTACAAGGAAGAAAAATAGACCAAAAGGGCTATACATTTCTTGGCACAAATGAAGACTGTGCCTGGGTATTTAATGTGGAAAGCATGTTTTACTCCTGGTTCTCTTCATCCCAGAATCTTGCAGGCCTTTGAACTAGAATTTCTATTCTAGACATTTCCAAGCTCTTCCTTGATTGAGATCCTTTCACCATCCTTTCTCCAACCCCCTTTTGTTTCTTTTCCCTGGGACCCTGCAGAAACACAACTCCATCTTGGGGGACTCAGGCAGATATTGCTGACTTGGTAAAGACGATGGCGGCTGGGCAGGACTCCTCTTGGGGCTCCTGACCGTCTGGAGGGACATGGGAGGCTGCGTTGGTGCTAGTCTGACATCGTTGAACTCACGGGCTTCAGTTTCTGGGTCCTGCATCCCAGAATCTTCTGCCCACCTCCCCCGCTGTGGGTCTCAGTGGGTGGAGCCTGAGCCCAGCTTCCCCAACCTGAGAGAAGAGGAGACTCAGGTAGGAGCAGAGAGAAGTGTGCAGAGATCAAACCAGCAGGATCTTCAATTAGATGCAGGACCAGATCTCCATGCAGCCAAAGTGAACTGCTTAAAACAAAAACCTGATCTGTTGCTCAAATATTTCAAAGGCTTTTTTATTTTTTAATGGGTCTCAGGTACACAGAATTTGATTACTTGTCATCCTTGGTTCATGACATACTTATTGATCCTGCTTTTACTTTCCTCTTGTTTATTCTTTGAATAACAGTACCCCCCACTGCAACCATGACATTGATAACTGCCATCGACCCACGCTTGTCCTTCCCTTGACTGTTACAGTTTTGTCCCTGTATATATCTGAAAAGGGTATCTGGCTGTGTGTCATCTTCTGGGGCTTGATTTTTTTCTACTCAGAATTTCATCACAAACTGTAGAAGATATTCAGTGTTTCCATGGCTGTAGATGATTCAGCCACACTGCCATGGTATATTTTTCTTCCTTTAGTTGGGAATCTCCCCTGCCTGGATCTCTTCCACCAGGCCTCAGCTTCCATATCTCTCCCTGAACCCTTCCCAGGCACCCTATCTAAGTGAGGCCTACGTTGCTCCCTAGCCAAACCCTTCCTTGTTTCACAGCCCTTAGCACAATGGACTATGATAGTGCTGTGTGCTTGTTTTTGCTGCGTCCCACACCAGCAGGACTTGGCCTCAGCTCAGGGTGTTCAAGTGCCCAGCTGCAGGACCCACCCCCCATGGAGAGGGCAGGGCTCAGGCGGCCTTGGGTGGGCCAAAGTGTGCAAAACAGTTCTTTGGGTGAAAGCTTAAGCTGCTAGAATTTTAGGAATTGGGGGACATAGGAAGCCACCCAGGAGACTTTTTTTAAGAAGGATGTTCCTGGCAGTTTTATTCATAATAGCCCCAAACTGGAAGTAACCAAATGTCATCAATAAAAGAAAAGATAAAAAAGAATATAATACATATAAACATGAATATATATCTATTAATAAAAACAACTCCAATACATAAATCAGATTCATGTACATGGATCAAAAGAAGCCAGACACAAAATAGTACATGTTGTATGCTTGCATGCTTAAACAAGCAAACTAAAACCTGTGAGAATGGAAAGTGGAAGAGGGCTTGCCTCTCGTTGGATGTTGGGACTAAGGGACCAAGAAAACTGCCAGGAAGCAGAATGTTCAGTGGTTAAATGGGGTTGTACACTTGTCAAAGTGTACCCCTAAAACCTGTACTTTTTATTACAGTAAATTATGCCAGAGTTTTAAAAAAAAAATTGGGAGGGGGGATGATATCTGGAAAAAATAATCGAAACCCAGATTTGATCTCATGAAAAGCATTTCTCGCCTGAAATGTCTAGAGTCTTTTGGGAGCTGCTGCTTGCTCAGCATTAGCCCAGCAAGCAAGGTGTTGCCACAGGCATGGTTGGGAATCCTTTCTCCTCATCCATCTTCACATCACCTCCTCACTGACTGCCCTCTCAAGCTCTTGTTCAGAGAACCCCTGAGGCCCACCCGGGGGCGTGAGCCATGTGGCTGCCTCCAAGTGGACCACCCAGAAGAACATTGGCTCAGCTGTGACAGGAAGACCCAAGGAGGATGGGAAGAAAAGCTAGGGTTTTTCTTCTCTGCCATGAAGCAGCAGCTGCATGGGGCGTGCACACATAGTATGTGTGCAGCTGGTGAACTCTACACACTGACCATACCCAGGAACCAGCACCCAGGCAAGACCCAGAAGAGAAGGTTCCCAAGGTTCCAGAAGGCGCTGCACTACCCCCTTTCAGTCATCACTCCCTCTCCCGCATGCTCTCCCAACATCTGTTGCTTCGATGTGATTCTGCCTGATATTTAAGCATTTTTCATGCCAAAACCAGGACAATCCCAGGCAAACCAAGAAAGTTGGTCTTCCCAGTCTTCTCCCTGCTGGCATTGAAGTGAATGGGCATTGCTGTGCCCAGCTTAAACACACCACCCTGGGTGCCAGCATTGCTGGGGCGGTGGTGCTTCAGACTCAGGCAGCGGCTTGCTCCCAGAAGTCTAATGGGCATTCTCAGTTTTGTCTTACTCCCTGCTGCATCCAGTAGGGTGGTCGCCTCCATTTTATAACTCAGGGCGCTGAAGTCCCCAGGCTTGGTTTAATGGTCACGGTCACGGAAGTGGAATAAATGTGACTAGCAGTTGGGAGGGGGAGGGTCTCCCCCTGTCTCAGAGGGCCAGAAATGCCATCCCCACAGCTGCCTTGGGCAGTCTGCAGACAAAGAGTCAGCAGGGCAGGGCATGGGACAGACCTAGGAGGGGCAAGCAGAGTCTCCTTAAATGAGCACTGCCCAAGGTGGGACACCAGAAGTTGGCTGCAGATTCACTGTGCCAAACCCCCTGGTTAGTTGAAGCAGCTTGCCAGGTCCCAGGCATCCAGCAAGGGAGGCTGGCCCGTCTCTGGTTTTCCAGCTTCAGACGTGCACTCTCAGCAGGCCCGCTGGAAGCTTCTTAGAGTTCACCAGTTGAGTTCAATAAGCAGCCACAGCTGAGAACCAGTGCTTTAAGCAGTAAGAAGCTGGGATTTATGCAGTGTTTTTGCCCGCAAACCCTGTTGCCACTGTGGAAAGAGGTGATGGTCCTATTGGACACCTTCCCTGTCATTTTTCCAGCTGGAGCAAATATCCACGGGTCCCTGAAGGGCAGAATTAAGACTATCCAGGTATCAGGTAAAAGGAGGCTACATTGATAGAGCTTTCTAGAAATAAACCATCCCAGGATGGAATAAATTGCCTTGCAAAAGAGTGAACTCCTCCTCCCTAGGGGTATGCAAATAGAGGCTGGGTCACTGTCTGGCTAAGGTTCCATTACTGAAGGAAGCAGTACACAGTGGCCTCCCAGCTTGGTTCTGGGCCTCCCTGTGTGCTGCCTTTCTGTCTGGATGACTCCAGGAAGGTCTCCCCTTTGTGGTTTTGATGGGGAACCTGTGGTAAACTGTTCCACAAATTAAACAAACCCTTGCAATTCTCTTCTCTCTGCTGATTTATCTGGTTCATAAATCTGAAATCTCAAAGTGGGTTTGCTGCATGAGTTTACTTGGAAATGGCCCTCCCTGACTCCAGCTTCCCCTTCTCCTCCCTCCCTGGTTTAAGGTCTTTACTGGAACAGGGCTCCAACTGGCAGGGGCACCCAGGATGCCCATGGAGAGGCCCATGCAAGGGCCTCGCTCCATTGGGTTAGGAATCTGAGAGTAAACAGATCGAGTTTCCAGTGTCAGCCAGCCACAGCAAATGAAAATGAGAATGTTCTCTGAGATGACTCAGCCTGTCAGCCCCAGGGTAGGGGCAGCCCCAGGCCTTGGCTCTGCCCAGGTGGTCGGCTTCAGGCCAGGCCCAAAGGGAGCAGCCGCTGGTTTTTAGAGTCAGTGACTGTGCAATTACAGTTCATCCCGTCAGGATGAGGGCACTTGCTGCCGTCTCAGTTATCGGACAGGTTGCTGTCCTTGGTTTCCTCAACAATTACATTCTCAGACGGTGGATATGAAAAATGAATCCAAGGCATTTCCAACCAGTGTAAGCAGAGAAGTGCAAGTCTGAAGCTTTGGGGAGAAAGCATGGATCACAGTGGCCAGAACCCTGGGAGTGAGAGATCTGGTGGGGGAGTGTGTCATGGGAGGCCCTCTGGAGAGCCACCTACATGGGAGGTCACTACAGGAACAAAAGAGGAGTGTCAGTTTCAGAAGTTGGAGGAGGCCGTGTGGGGTCTAGCCAGTAGGTCAAGGACCAGAGTGTGGGGAAAAAGCCATCAGGTTTGGCTGGAAGTCATTGGTGAGCTGAGCAGGATCCAATGGAGGGTCAGGGCCAGCTAGTAGCAGTGGCTGGAGGGTTGTTGGTGAGCAGCTGGAAGCCTGGCTGGTGGTGAAGGGGAGGGAAGAAGGTGGTGGCCTAAGGAGGAGATGGGGATGAGGGAAACTTTTTTTAGGTTGGAGGAAACTTGAGCCTCTGTTGTTAAGACAGAGAAGCCAAGTATGAGAGTGGCGCCTGTGGGAATGGAGAAAAAGTTGCTTTGGTACTGTTTTTCTGAGGCCAGAAAGAAGGGCTAAGATAGATGAAAAAGCAGAGATGTTTTGAGAGGGGGTCTCACCAGTTGGTCTAAATGTTAGGTACCTAGAGGTGCAAGTTTGGGTTCAGATTGAGTGGGACCATGACAGAGAGACACGGGAAAGGAGAGTGAGCTGATCCTACAAGGTGGGGTGAGCAGGAGCCAGGCCCTGGTGGGATTTCCAAGTGGGAGTCATTGCTGAGGAAGATGGTGCTGGATGGGGTCAGCCAAGGGGCCACCCAGGATACCCTGCCCCAGAGCCAGCAGTGGACGGTACAGAATTTGAGTGGCCACAAGAGATGAGAGGCACTACTCATATGACCTAAGAGCCAGGGGCACTCAAGGAGTTACCTGGCAACAGGACAAGTTCACACTGTACCCCAGCTTGGCCCCAAATCCTGTAATTTAAGCAGCTCTTTAGGGACTGTCAGTACCCAATTAATAGTGTCAGGGACTTGCAGGGGGGTCGATGGGAATAAGGGTAAGGACTAGAGGTTTAGGGTTGTGTATTTTGGTTATTGTTTTCAGTGTGATGGTAAAAAACTTTGCCTCCTGGAAAGGATAGGAGATTGTGTGTCTCTCTGTGTCCTCACTGCAGTGTGAGGAATGGGGGAAGCTGAATAAGCTTCCAGTTATGTCAGGAGAAAACCAGGGGAACATCAATGCCATTATCCTACTTGAAAGGAAGGAAAGAAACTGGTGGCATTGGAGAATCCATGTGAGCCTGATGCTTACATTATCCAAAAAGAGATGCTCGCCTCTCCCTTGGACCAGTGATCAGTGGGGTTATGCTCCTCTTTACAAATGGGGAGACAGGCTCAGGGGCTGTGTGAAGGTCTAAGGCCAGGGGGCTGATGCCATTACTGAGACTCCAACCCCAGGACCCCTGACTCCAATTAACTGTTAACTACAGCACCATCAGAGTTAGACAGAGGATGATCAGTGGGGATCAAGTTGGGGAGTAAAGGTACATCTGTGGAGCCAAGTGAACCCCAAATCACTGACCAGCCAAAGCAAAACTGAATGGCTCAGATGGTGTAGATTACAGCCTTGGGACCACTCCTGCCCATTCATCCCGGGACCCTTGCCTCATTCTGGCCCCTGGACTTCTCTCTGGCCATCTCCTCGGAAAGGCTCTTTAGCCTCATTTCCTACACCTGTCTGCAGCCCAGTGGCCTGCCCCGGCTCCAGTTTTGTGGCTGAATGCCCTTCTGCTGAATGCCAGGCCTGTTTACCTGCTGCCCATACTCCCCCTAATCCACGTCCCCAGAGAACAGTGTCTGCCTTTGGGACAGGAGCCAGGAGTATGGCCCCTCACCTTTGCCCCAGGAGACCTCTGCTCAGGT
This sequence comes from Cynopterus sphinx, assembly GCA_030015415.1. NCBI lineage: Eukaryota > Metazoa > Chordata > Mammalia > Chiroptera > Pteropodidae > Cynopterus > Cynopterus sphinx. The sequence goes on along the minus strand of CM057379.1, from coordinate 83,571,909 downwards.
TTATAACCCTTACCTATATAGTGTCCTTGCACGGGCTGCCTGCATTCGTTTAACTAATCAATGTTAATAATGTAATCAGTTTATGTGAAGCCAGAACAGAATAGGATCTAGACAATACCCTACATTTAACCAGAGGTCACCCTGGTCCCCCACTCATGCTCAAGGGAACCTGTGTTCTTCTTTGCTTCCTTTTTATGAAGTTATGTTGCAACTACATAAAGTCTTACAGGTGATTTGCTGCTTTTAAACTCTAAAAGGACTACTATGCTGTACATAATATTTGGGGACTTATTTTCCATCTGTTATTATATTGCTGAGACTCGTTGATATTTTTGCAAGTCACTATAGATTGTTCATTTTGACTGCTGGGTAATGTTCTCCTGTCACTGTTGTCTCACAGTGATGGGCATCTGGGTTGTAGCCAGGTTTTTGTTACCGGGAAGAGGCCATTATAAATTCTCTTGTCCGAGTCTCCTGTTACACATGTGTGAGAGGGTGAATCCTTACCAGGGAAGAGCTGGGTCATAGGGAATATGCCACAGACCACATCTGCCTCCGAGTGCCCCCAGCTTAGAGATTGCACAGCACCGTGGACCCGAGGCAATAACGGCCCTAACTGAAGCGTCAGTTTTCCTCCTTGTGACATGGGAGTGATTAAAGGTACTACACATTTGTTCAGTTAGCACTGATTATGCACAGACCCTCTGCTAGGCATAGGGGACCTAGAGGAGGAAGACTCGGCCCTGTCTTCCAGGAGCAGATATCTCAGTAGTGAAGACAGACCTGGAAATGGATAATCTCTGCAGCACAGTAGATAATTACCCTCACTGGTGGGTATGAGTGCCCTGGGACAGGACCTGGGCTGGGCTCACTGGTCCCTGGGTATGACCGATTGTACTTTTGGTAAGATTTGGGGTGGGGGCCACAAGGAATGGGGAGATCAGATCAGGCAGAGATAATTGAACACAGAAGCCTGGAGCCTATAAGAAAAAGTTGTGCTCCTGTCTGGAAGCCCTGAGCACTCCCCAGACAGGAATGCTACTGGGGACGTCCCCAGGACAACTGCTCCACTCACCTGCGTCAAGTGACCACATATGCTTAGGCAGAGTCTAGAGCACCTCCATGTAGGTGCAGTACCTCCTTAAATCCTAAACTGCACTTCAAGGGAGCCATTTCCAAACAGATAAGCAACCTGGGGGGAAATTGAGGACCAACAAGTTGTTCTGGCCTCATCTCTGGTGGGTAATAAAGCCCAGATCTACACTTAGGACTTTTCCATCTCAGTCCCTGATAAGGAAGAAAGGAAACCACCAGTCAGCACCTCCTGTGTGTCCTGCCCTTAGGTATGTATTTGCAAAGCAAGAGACTGGCCTTTCCCAGACTGTGTTCCTACCCTGGCATGACGGTCTGACTCCACCTGGCTTCCCCAGGGCACTGGGTGGGGCAGCCCTTCAGCAGCTCTCTGTGGCCTGTGCTTTGGCCCCTGGGGCAGCGCAGCCCCAGGTCTCCACAGAGGAAAGAGCTGAAGCAATCAACTGGGGCCAGATGTAGAGGTGAGTAATTTCTGCCAATTCAGGGTCCAGCCTCTGCCTGCTGACCTCCCTCCTGCTGCCTCCCACCACAGTGTTGGCCATGCAAGACAATTGATCCTTGCTGTGGCCTCACGTTTCTCCCCAACCTCACCTCCCCCAATTTGTTGAATATCGTTTCTTGGCCACAAAAAGACCCACGCCTACCACCAGCAGCCTGGTCCAAGCCACCAGCAGCTCTTGCCAGCTCCCTAAAGAAGAAGAATAACCTCGCAGTCCTCACAGTGGCCACAGGCATCATCCCTCCCCCGTTACCTCTGATGTCATTGCCTTGTCATTCCCCCAACCTGCCACCCAGGCACTCTGACCTCTGTCACTCCTGGCATGTGCCTACCTCAGGGCTTTGCACAGTCTCCTTCCTCTGGCCTTCCTGGGCCAACATCATACCCACTCTTCCACCTCCTGCGGGTCTTGTGGGGAACTTCCATTCCCTACTTGACTTTTTTTTTTTTGTGTGGCCAGAACACAAAATTTATTATCTTAACCATTTATAAGTGTACACACTTCCGTGGCATTCAGTATATTCACATTGTTATGCAACCTTCCCCTCCATTCATCTCCAGAACTTTTTCATCATCTCAAACTGAAACTCTGGACCCATTAAGCAATTGCTCCCCCAGCTCCTGGCAACCACTCCCTGCTCCGTTTTTAAGTTGCAAACTCCTATTCTGCCAGCCCTTGCCCCTCCTGTACTTTGTTCTGAAGCATGCACCACCATCCGATAGAGACCCACTGTCTCTTTTATTTGCCCCCTTCCCACATGTAAACTCTTTGTCTTATTTAAGGTGTGTCCCTAGCACCTCACATGGTATCTGACTAGTTTGTTGAATGACTGATCTAGCCACTGCTTTAGGATGTTGCCTAGGGGCTTTATCCAAACCCTAGTGATTCCTTCTGCCCAGCCCATCCTCTTTTTGTGGTCCTACCTATGCGCGTACCCCTAGAATTTACGAGTGGTACTTCCCACTCTGTCCAATTCTCCCGGCCTGTTGTGACATAAGCAGGATTTTTTTTTCTGTCTCACCAGAAAAAACCTCCCCTTCAGTATTGCCCTTCAGATCACTGAACCAATGCAGGCCTTTTTTTTTCTAACTGCAACTTGAAACAGCTGCCTCAAGTTGCTAAAGACAGTAGAAATGAAATGTAAATAACACGAGAGATCTATTGACCCAGGAGAAACAGATGAAAATGCTGCGGCTGGTTCAGAGAACCAAGCCTGACACATGACACACCCTGTCTACCCCCGGAACAAGTGAGGCCAGCACCCTGAGTGCTCGGTCACTTGCCGTATATTGTAAAAGGCTTCACTGCAGAAAAGCAGCACCTGGGGCCAGGAGGGCAGGGCGAGTGGTCTTCAGAAGAGGTCAGACCCTGGCCCTTCCATCTCCTCATGTTACATCCTGCAGAGGAAGATGGGGTTAAACCTCCCCCATTGCAGACTCTATGGGCTACACTTTGCAAGAAGCACTGGCTTTGTAAGCTGGTGCTGGAATTCAGAATGGGCTCATGGACATTTAGAGGCCCTACTTGAATGAAGGAACGAGAAGGCTTTGTAAACAGGTGCTAGAAGCTTATCCTTAGTCCTGTTTGTAGGGCCCATCGGGTGTGTGTGAAGGTTCAGGGGACATTTCAAAGCCCAACTGCTCAGGCTCTAACTGCAAAAGTGTAGAATTGTTCTGTGAAGAGCCACAGGTGACCTCGGTAGGGTCTGGCTGGCACAGGGCATCATGACCCTGCAGGAAGCCAGCTCCAGTCCCAGATGAGTCTGGCTCACAAAGCTGGCTCCACTTCTCAGAGACCTAGGTTCTCTGCATGGGATTCCATATACAGGCAGCCTTTGCCGAGCCCTGACTACATGAGGGGGTCTTCGTGGTGTCTAAGAACCAAGAGGAAGGGAGCGCAACCCAGCCTCGCAGGAGCACCGCTCAGCTGGCAGGTGAATGGAGAAGGCAAGACAGATACTGATGGGAGCTCCCACCTGCTGTCAAGACTGCTGAGGCCTCAGTGTGGTGTGCAGGGAGCTGGGACCAGGTGGGGTGAGGCCCAGGGCTGCAGGTTTGACTCCAACACAGATCCTGTGGCAGTGTCGGGCTGGGTTCGTCTCCTCGGTCATAAATCATCACCCCCTTCCTGGCTAGCCAATGCATTGAGTGCTTACCAAAGTCATTCTGGGTATCTACTCATTTATTCTTCAGCAACAACCCTATGAAGTAGATATTATTATCATCTGCATTGTACACAGGAGGAAACCGAGGCACAGAGATGTTCAGTAACTTGCCTAAGGTCACACAGCTATAAACAGCAACATTGCTTTCATCCTATGGTCCACAAGAACCACAGAGATTTGAAGGGGGTGGCTAGACTCTTCCCCCAAGCCAACTGAGGGTATCCTCAGTTCCTCTGGGCATGCTCTGTGTTCGCCATGAGGCCCTGAGCAGACATGGGCTTCCTGGTGTGGCCTGCCCTCGTCCAGTATCGTGCTCTGTTCACAGAGCCTAGGGATGCATTGGCACCACCTAGACGAAACCTGCATGATTTTAGGGGTGTGTCCTGAACGTCAGTTAGTGAGGGCTCTCCCCAGAGCTGCTGTCACCCAGTGTCCCTCCTTTATTGCTCAGGACTCGAGTTTTATCCCATCTGCCTGATTGCCTGCTCCTGCAGGACCTGTTAAATAACCATTAAGTTTAATAATCGTACAGGTTGTGTACTGCCCAACTCTTCACAGACTGAAATGATGCGCCTTCTCCGCAGACCTGTGGTGCATCAGCTGCCTGGATCCCTGGGCAGCAGATCTGTCTTGGGTTCTGACTAGAGCTGGTTCGGGGTTTAACCTGCCCTTGAAAGGTGTTTTCCAAAAATTCAGTGGCTCTGGAATCATCTCTCTATGCCTTGTTTGCCAGGACCCTTGAGGTCCACCCTGCTGTGGGGCTGTCAGAGTTCCAGGTGGCCCATGCACTATCTTAGCCAGAACTGGACGGGAACTAGTTCACCTTGAACCTGCCCCTCATTGTGCTGAGGAATGAAGCAGCCCAGGCCTCACCACCCCCAGGGGCCAAGTAGGGATTGGAACCCAGGCTTCATGACTCCAGGACCATGGTCTTACTCCCCCAGGCTTCTCTCTCTTCTCCTGTTTCATCCTGTTTCTAAGTACCATGAGGGCATCTAGAGGGCAAACAGATCTCCTACTACTCGGGTTTCCTAACAGCACTCTGCAGCAGGCTGGGTAATTGCTGGCTTTTGGTCCTCTTCCCTGCTCCTTACAGAGTACAGAGAGGCCACAAGCAGTGGGGCCTGGCATTTGGAGTGTGGATTGAGCCATGACTCATTAGAGAGTTGGGACTGGAGACTTTACTGTCTCCTAGAGGCAGGGTAAGCCAAGGCAGGGCAAGCAGGGTTTGTTATGATTAGGGCTCCTCTGGCTTTGGGGGTAGATATTGCTTTGATCACTTTTTGCTCATTAATGAGTGTTGTCCAGCCAGTGTCAGTACTAGGTGTGTGTACAGAGAACTCACAGTTCTTGCCTATGAGAGTTTACAGTCTACTAGAAGAAACAAGTATTATTTATAATCATGGGAAGCACTTGGGACCATCATGCACAGTTGCACAGGTTGTGCACTGCTCAACTCTAACTTCACATACACTGTGACATGAATGAACTTTCCCTTAGAGTTGTGATGTAGCGTCAGCCCAGCTGCCCAAAGTGGCTCTAGCAACCTCTCATAGACACAGTGTGAAGCTGTACGCTGTCAAGGGAGGTGAGGAAGAGAAGTGGCTGGTGCCAGTCAGAACTGGTTTTACCCCAAAGCAGATGCTTAAACTGGGTCTTGAAAGGTGAAACAGATCACATCAGCGACATATTTATATCCCACTTACACAGAGGTCAGTGTTGCCTTCTGCTGGTCTTAGCCTCTCAGATGATTTATGTAGTCTATTTCTGGAGCATCCCTCATAGCTGAGAGGGCACTGAGAGCAAATGCCATATCTGTTTACCTTCATAGGGCTTTCTTGGATGCTAGGTGGCCACTCCTCAACCCAGTGAACACCTGCCGATAGCAATCCGGTGATGGGGTGAGGGGAGCCTTCTGAGGCTCTTTCTGAGTGCACAGGAGTCCCTAAGAAGGAACTAGGCCAGACCAGTGATTGCCACTTACTAAGGTGATAATTTACCGTTGTCCCAAGCAATTACAGATGTCATTTGTCCAGGCAATAGTTGCAAATTGGATATGGGACAGGCAGCATAAAGACGTCATTTGAAAACCAAAGAGCTTGAGGGGAATGGAAGAGTGCATGTTGTTGGTTGAGCAGAATGTGAGAAGAGACTAAATGCTTTCTTGTTTATAAATCTGACACAAGCTTTTTCTTTAAAGTCAGGTTCATTGAGGTATAATTTACATATAGTACAATTCACGCTTTAAAAGTTCTGAGTTTTGACAAACGTATGTGATCTTTAACCACCTCTATCATCGAGATAAGAGACAACTTCCGTTACCTCAGAAGTTCCCAGGGATCCCTCTAAAGTCAACCCCAGCCCAACGAGTGACAACCACAGATCTGTTCTCTGTCTTGATAGTTTTTTTTCCTCTTCCAGAATGTCATGTAATTGGAATCATATAGCAATGGAACCTTTTGAGTCTGGCTTTAACTTGGTAAAATGCACCAAGATTCATCCATGTTATTGCACTATTAGTAATTCATTCCTTTTGATTGCCAACCAGCACCCCATGGTGTGGATGTGCCTTAGTTTATCCAGTCTTCCAGTTGAAGGGAGGACACTTAGTTGTTTCCAGTTTGGGGTGATTACAAATAAAGGCTGTAAACCTTTGCATACAGGTCTTTATGTGCACGTATGTTTTCATTTCTCTTGAGTAAATACCCGAGAGTGGGATTTGCCAAGTCGTGTGGTCAGTGTATGTTTAACTTTATGAGAAACTGCCAAACCATTTTCCAAATGGCTGTACCATTTTACATTCCCACCAGTTCCTGCTGCACTCATTTAAGAATAAAGTAAAAAAGGTATGCAGAGCAGGGCAAGCAGGAGAGGAGGACTGGGCGAAGAGAAGTTTGTGGACATTCCAGCCCCCACGTCCCCACAGCACTGCGTCTCCTTCAGGACTCCTTTTCCATTGTAATCTTTGTGGAGATGATATTTGTGCCCTTGCTGGGGTTACCCATTGGGCCTCTTTCGGTTATGGCTGCCGTGATGGATGGGTTTTACACACTGGACATGTAGCCCATTGCGGGGCCTCGCACTGGAGAGCAGTGATGCCAGGAAAATGACCATGGGCGGTATCCTGCACGCGGTTTCTCCCTGTAGCGGTTTCCAGGGTGTTCTGGGGGCCAGTCTGGCTGGATGGGGGACAGGCAGGCATTGAGACATGGCTACCCCTCTTACTCTATGATGGAAAGCCTGGAAATGGAACTCCTGTGTCTGCCAGGCAACAAGTGTATAAGACCAGCAGGGATGAGATACAGAGGGATAGAGTGATTTCCGGTTCTTGGCCTTGGTTTAAATTGATGGTCTTTTTTGTTTGGGGGTAGGGGTGGGGATAAACAATATACACCCCTGGCTAACAGTATTACCAAATTAGACATGTGGCAGTTCAGGGACCCATGCCCCAAAGCTGGCACAGACGGTCACACCTCTCCCATGAAAGGAAGACAAAGTGCCCTGAAGGCTGGGCGTCATTGGGTCATGTGAATTAGACCTCACGTGACAGTGGGAGCTCTCCAGTCGGTGAGCTCCTAGTGCCTAGGAAAGGCACTAGGGCTGGGGTGGGGCAGGGGGTGGGCACTGACAGAGGCCTGGGAGTCAGAATGTGGGGGGCCCATGGAAAAGATAGTTCATCTGCATGATCCCTCCAGAGCCACCTTTTAGCCACTTCCTCCCCAAGAAAAAGTGGGGTCTAAGATCCATGGGTCTGTATGGGACCCTAGAGGCTGGCCAGCTCAAGGGTCCCCAAAGATTGGGGGGTGCAGACAATCACCATCTCTAGGCCTTTCTGAGACCTAAGTCAGAATTGGAGGGGTATGGAAGAGATAAAAGCAGCTTATGGAGGTCAGCCACAGACTGGGGTCAGAGCTCCAGAGAACTGAGTCATCTCTTACTGGGTCACGGGGTAGGTGGCTGCCATGGTGTCCTGTTGAGACAAATGTGGGACTAATGTGATATCCTGTGTATGTCTGTTTGTCCATTCTCCCAGGTGCAAGTTCTTCAGTCTGACTGAGACGCCGGAAGATTACACCATCATCGTTGATGAGGAGGGGTTCCTGGGTGAGTGCTCCTCTCACCCGGGATTTGGCTCAACCTTGTCCTGCGGTCATTGCTGGCCGCCCACCTTCTTATTTCTGCCCCCACGTGCTGGTGGGTTAGAAAGTAGGCTGAGAGTCTTCCTTCTCTTCCTGTGTCCTGGCTGACCCCCCACCTCCACCCCTATGCTCATAATACTGCCCTGGGGAAGGCCCCAGAACTAAAAGTGTTAATGAGACACAGTGCTTACTCAGCCAAGAACTAAAGCAGCCAGGAAGGAAGGGATGTGTTTCATTGAGCATCTACTGTTAATAAGCTGTTTTAAATTGTCTTTAGTCCTCTTTCCCGTTGGAGCAAGCCCCAATTACCATCCTTTCATGATCTTCCTTTACCATTTTTCCATTTTTCTCAAATGAGATATATAATTCACATACTATAAAATTCACCATTGTAAAGTACATGGCAGTTCAGTGGTTTTTTGATATCCACAGGGTTGTGCAGCCATCACCACACTGATTCGAGTATTGTCATCACCCCATAAAGAAACCCTATTACTTGTTAACAGTCATTCCCTTTTCTCCCCTCACTGTATCCTGTTAGTTTTATTATTAAAGTTTATTGCGTTTTTCCTGCTCTAAAGTAACAGCAAACATTCACTTGTATTGACAGATGCACTTTAACTTATAAGGAGATAGGATAATTTGCACAATATCCAAGGGAGCTGGGAAGAGAAAGGGGAAGTCATATGTCCAGGTTTACAAGCAGCAGAGAGCTTGACTCTCCCCTCAAAGTTGTATCCACTCCGAACCACTGAATTAGTGTTCAAAACGTGCAGAGGATGCAACAAATTCAACCTTCCCAAAGACAGCTACTATTAACTTTTTAGCCTTTTCTTTCCCACTTCTTTCTGTGTGCAGGTTGTCTCTTTTTTACTTATGTGACTATATGTATCGAAATGTTTTCACTTAACATCACAATGTAAAATTTCCTGTGATTTCATAGCCTATCACAGCATCCCTGTTCCTTTGAGGCTACAGTTAAAATTAAAGTTGCTTTAATTTTTCTCCAGTGATAAATTTATAAACTCTTTAAATGTTTAACATTTATTCCTAAAATGGGGTCTGAGAAATGGTGTTATGGGGTCAGAAGTTGACTGGTTTATGGTTGTCAATTCATGTTGAAACTCCTGGGAAGTGACCTCCCCAGCTGTGCTCTGTCACTCTTACCCTCACATGCTCTAGGCACCAAGCCAGTGTGGGGGGGTGCCCAGCCCCCCACATCTCAAGCAGACAGTGTCCTTCCCTGTCTCTAAGGGGGCAGCTGCGTGGCCAGAGCAGGGACAGGGCAGGCCTCACGGGAGGCCCTGCCTCATAATCTAAGGCACACCTAGTCACTCTCTCAGTCATTCAGCAGATATTTTCTGAGCACAGGAGCCACAGACAGAACTTCTGCCCTAATCATGAAGCACAGCCACATGAAGATTGTATGATGGGTAACCCAAACACAATTTCATTTTTTTACGGACACACATGCCTTTAATGCAGAACTGCTGAGAATTGCACCTCAGACAGAAGGAATGCCCCAGAGTATCTATTCTCTGGGACTAGATAGATAGTCACTCTATAAACATCCTCCCCAGATGAGACTCACTCTACCTCTCAAGGCAGCAAATAAGAGAACACCATGAGTAGGGACAGAGGGAGGCAGTGGGACCTGGTGAGCCGGTTTTTCAGGTCCTAGAAGGCTGTGTTTGCAGGACTTGTCAGTAACCAGGGAGCTGTCCTGTAGTGGAGTGGCTGGTTGACTGAGCCAGCCCCTTGGGTTTTAGGAGGCACTGTTGACTGAGCGCCTGGGATGTGGCAGCACCTTTCTAGGCCCTGGAAATGTGCTTGGAACGAGAGGCACCACCTCTTACTCCAAGAGCCTCAGCGTTCTGTGACTGCTCCCTTCTAGGCCAGCAGACCAGGCTGCTTGAATAACTGTTACTGCCCAAGAAAAAATTGTACCTTTAAGGTAGTAAGTATCTTTCACGGTCCTACTGTGAAGTTACAGAGGGAAAGTATACAAAATAAGACTCCCCTGAACCCCACTGAAGAGATGCATCTCCTGCCTGGGACCATTTCAGTGGCCTGAGGGTAAAAAGTAAAGACTGTTTTACAAGAGGCAACATTGGCATTAAGATACCCAGAGTCGCTGTGTGTGACGGTCCATTTGAAGCAAGAAGTGCCCACAGGGTGGTTCCAGCAGAAACTTCTGAGAAGTGCTGTGGTGGTTCTCAACAGACCAAGGTCAGGAACAGCTCAGAAGGGTGGGCCAGCGTGTGGCCAGGGCAGCCCGGGGAGGCTCTCAGAGAGCGGGATTGGGGCTGGGGCTGCAGTGAGAGGCAACGATGCCAAGTTCCACCCTCTCATCGCAGCTCTGAGGGGGTTGCTCTCAGGAGGCTCCCCTTTCGAAAGGGAGTTTGGTCTGTAGCTGCCCCAGTGGGACAGAGAGAGGTGCTGGCTATACCATGTGAAGGATGGTCCCCCCTCTCCCAGTTCTGCAAACATTGTTTCTCACCCAAGGTCCCCATTGGCCACTGTTAATATCAGCCCAGGTTCCTTGCTTATTGTTCACTGGCGATACTGCCAGCATGAAGCTTTCGCCCTTAGGAACCAGCCGCTGTCTGCGGTTCACGTGTATGTTAAATGCTGAGCCTTTCCTGAGAGGGTGGGGTGATTGTCAGTAACAGTAACCAGACAGCCCCCTGTTTAATGTGGAATTTTAGAGGTTGTTGGCTCAAATGGATGCTGTGTATGTGGCAAACAGAAGGGTGTGTGTGTGTGGTGTGTGTAATTTGATACTTTACATATTTAATGAGCACTTAGCTATGTGCAATACTAGATGTTCTAAGAGACCCCAAATAATATGAACAGGAGCCCCTTCCCTGACCTCTCAGTGGTGGGCAGCATCCTAGGTCTGTAGTTAGAGGCTATAGTGCTAATCAGGACCCCTTCAGTAGCCCCCAACTATCACAGGCCCTGTACCTGCATGGGTGGGATCTGTGACATTAGGACAAGCCATCCTGTTTGGGCCATGACTGGGTGAAAGATGAAAGGAGGAAGATGTTGAGAGGAGATCTCCTGGGTTCACACTGGGGTGAGACGGGAAGACCTAGGTTCAGATCCAGCCTTGCTACTCACTGTTTATGATTCTAGACAAGTTGCTCATTGCCCTGGGGCCCTCGTGGCCTCATCCCAAATATAGGATCACCTCCCTCCCAGTTCAGTAAGTCACACTCAGGGTGTACAAGGTGTATAAGCGAACCCATGCCTGTGTTGAAACCTGTGTTCAAGGGTCATTTGTACCTTACAGTGAAATGGGTACATTTTACCCAACTGCTATCCAGAACCAGCAACTGCCACCAGCAGCATGATAACAGAAAGGCTCTGGCATTTGATGTGCATTCAGATGGACACCAGGCACTCCACTAAGCACTTGATGGGGATTACTTCATTTAATTCTCCAGGCATCTTCTGGAGTAGATCTGATTTCATCATTCCACATTTGAAAACTGAAAAGCCAAGGGGCAGTGACTTTGCTCAAGGTCACATAGCCAGGATTAAACCCTCCTGCCCTACCCCAGGACTCTCGACCCTGTTGTAGGCAGGGTAAGAAGAACTGAGAAACACAGGCTCCGTGCAGAGGGCATAGGCATGTAGCACAGGGAACCGCAGGTCCTATGGCCAGAACAAGGGACTCCTTGGAAGGTACAAGGCTCCACCCAGCAACAGAGTTGTCTGACTTTGTGGCTGGAGGGTAGCGAGACGCTTACCTCCTCTACCAGGGAGTGTCCTCGGTTCTAGGCTATTTTTAAGGGTCTTGGACAATGGGCAGTGACAGAGATAATTCATTTTATTCTTGGACTGTGTCCACTTTTTCTCCAGGAAAGGGCCAGTTTTCTGCTTCCTGGCGGCTCATCCCTATGGCCCCAAAGCAGCACCTTGAGCACCTCAAGGCTTGGCCCAGGGCCTTTGAGGCCAATCCCATCTTCCTCTGACAGATGAGGGTGCTTAGGACCAGAGGACGGGTCTGGCCAAGGTCACATAGCTAGTCCTAAGTCTCAGTTCCTTCTCTGTGGCCTGTCAGTCACAGCCCTGCCTTCTGTGTCCCTCTGCAGAGCTTCCCTCCTCGGAGCACCTGAGCGTGGCGGACGCAACCTGGCTGGCCCTCAATGTGGTGTCAGGCGGTGGCAGCTTCTCTAGCTCCCAGCCTATCGGCGTGACCAAAATCGCCAAGTCAGTCATCGCCCCACTGGCTGACCAGAACATCTCTGTGTTCATGCTGTCCACCTACCAGACAGACTTCATCTTGGTAACTGCATCTTTGTGCCCCAGGGCCTTGGGCAACATGGATCCCCCTGCAGATGTGGTCTGCAAAGTTCTGTGGCCCCATTCTCTCTGATCAGATCAAAGAGAGATCAGGGGTACCTCAGGGTCATCAGTCAAGTGTCAGCATGGCCCAGGCTGGACTCCAGGTTTCTGTCTCACTCCACCCATCACCTGCCTTTTGTGTCGGACCTGGAGGCCAGGAAGTGAGGGCTGGGAAACCCATGTGGGTAGGGTAACCTCGCAGCTGGACACCTTGTTCACGACTCCCCACTCCTGCCCTGGGGTGACAAGTGTGTCTGGATGCAGGACAAGTGGCAGTTGCTGGCCACCATGTCATTCATTCTCTTCTCCCATGGGGTGTGGCCACCCTCAAGAGCATGGGCCAGGGGAGGGGCACGGACAGGTCTGGGCACAGCACTCAAGAGGATAGACTGGGTGACGGACATACACCTCCTGTCTCTCAGGGTGGTGTCTTCTCTCTCCATCATCCCTCTGCCCTGGAGACATATGTCCCTGGTCTAGGCTCCCATTTCCCACCAGGGCATCAGAAAGCAAGGACAGGGGAAGCTGGGTCTGGGGACAGAATCTCAGAGTAATAGGGGCAGTGCCCCCAAGCCCACTCTTTCCAAGGACCACAGGTCACCCATATCCTCGACTCCCTGTCTCCAGGTACGTGAGCGGGATCTGCCCTTTGTCACCCACACCTTGTCATCAGAGTTCACCATCCTACGGGTCGTCAATGGCGAGACGGTGGCAGCCGAGAACCTCGGCATCACCAATGGCTTCGTGAAGCCCAAGATGGGTGAGTGGTGGGTGGGGGGTTCTGTTCAGGGAGCCCTCAAGAAGTTACCAGGCCCTGCCCAGAGCAGTCCATTCTCAGAGCATCAGTTGAGTGCCAGGCATAACACAGTGCAGTAGTCCTGGTCAGACCCTGTTCTCAAAGTCTAGCAAGGGTGGACACAGCCAGCAGTGGTCAGAGGCCACTTCTCATCTGGCCCAGGGTGTCAGGGCAGACTTCCCAAAGGCAGTTACTCAAACTGATGCTGGAACACAAGTAGGAGCTAAGCCAGGTGGCAAAGGTTGGGAAGGGCATTCCAAGCAGATGGCACAGCATGAGTGAAGGCCCAGGCCCAGGGCCTGGGAGTGAACTTGGGGTATCAGGAGAGCTATAGGTGGTGGTGGAGGCTGGAGAAACGACAGGAGCAAGGTCTCACAGGGCCTGCAGCAGGGCCTCCCCAGAGCACCTGCTGACAGACCTCACCCCTCTTCCTGGGTCTCCACCGGGCCCACAGTGCTCCTCTTCTCCTGGCCTCAGCATCCCTTGTCTTTGTGCCCTCACAGTCCAAAGGCCTGTCATCCACCCACTGTCTAGCCCCAGCAACAGGTTCTGTGTCACCAGCCTGGACCCCGACACGCTGCCTGCCGTTGCCACACTCCTCATGGACGTCATGTTCTACTCTAATGGGTAAGGCCCCCTTGGGTGTGAGGGGCTGTGGGGTGGGCGGAGATGAGACATGGCTGTGCCGAGGAACCCCAGTCTCATTTAGGAGACAGGCATGCCTGGAACTGTTCTGAGGGGGAAGACATAGCCGTGCTCTGGAAACCAGACCTTTTCTCATTTGCCCCAAGACTACTTGCCAGTGGCGCTTGAGGCTACAGTGTTTACCCCAAGATAATTCATGGATTACACTATATCTATAGTCTTTGGAAACAAATGACATCATTCTATTTATAGCATTCTGTTTTTAGTAGTTTGATTGCTGAAAATGTCAATAATCCTACAAAACGCAGCGTTCCTACACATGGTGTTAAATGAATGCTGGCAGCAAGCTGCACAGGAGAAGGGCTAGTCTGGGGCGGGATCGGGGGGACATGGCTCTACCCAAGAGCCCCATTGTGAAAAGGAAAACATTCTTCCTCTGGAACCTTAAAACTTGACGAAGCCCAGGCACACCTGTAGACATCATAAATACCCCCACTGAGCTCCAAGGGCAAGCTCAGTTGGGGAGCTGGGAACTCAGGTCTTTTCATTATGTTGATGACAGGCTTTGTAATTTTCTTCAGAGCAGATTTTAAGTTTAGTCCAGCACCAAGTTGGGTGGGGCCACAGTCTGGTGAGCTGTCAGTGATCACAGACTGTACTCTGAGATGTGGGTCAACACAGGGACAGAGAAACCCTGCCTGGGAAGGAGCAAATGTAGCCTGTCCTGGGGGCCAGCTGGGTCTTCAGCACTGATAAGTGCTGTGTTCGCCTCCATGAATGCCATGGAGTCATCTGCATCTCCAGATGAGGAGACCAAGGCGGGGACACTGGCTCAGGGTTACCCAGCAAGGCAGCATAGGGACCGGGACTTGGCCCTGCTTTCCCAGTCCAGTGCCCTTCCCAGCACCTCATGCTGAGGCCAGTGGGCAGGGCAAGCAAGCAAGTAGGGGTCGGGGTGTGGTGGGGTCCCCATTTCACCTCTCACTAGCACCCGACCCCCAGGGTGAAGGACCCAATGGCTGCCAGTGACGACTGTGAACACATCCGCTTCTTCTCCTTCTCCCTCATCGAGGGCTACATCTCCCTGGTGATGGATGTGCAGACCCAGCAAAGGTGAGCCGGGCCTGAGGGTAGGGATCGACCTAGAATGAGCCAGGCTCTGTGATGGGCACATCACCCACTTTGTCCCTAATAGGTCTTTACCAGAACCCTTCACTGCACGTGAGCTGGCCCCATTTCACAGATAACAGGCAGCTCAGAGACAAAGGCCCTGGGTCATCCTAGTACCCTTTATCTCTCAGCCTCCTCACTGGAGCTGGGGAATGACATCCTGACCAGCCTTAGCAAAGGGGATGGTTATCGCACAGCCAAGCGCCAGCCTTGCCTTCCGCATACAGGGAGGACGCAGAGTGGGCTTGAGGGCTCAGGAGTGGTCCTTGAGGTTCCTGAGCCCAGGCCCATGTCTGGCAGGCGGAGCCCAGGCAGAAGGGAAGGTCCCATGGGCTGCTGTCCAGAGCACACCATTAACATCAGCCTCCGGGGTTTTTCTCTTTCTTCTTTTTAAGGTTTCCTAGTAATTTGTTGTTCACGAGTGCATCTGGAGAGCTCTGGAAGATGGTGCGGATTGGAGGACAGCCCCTGGGATTTGGTGAGCCCCATGGGGTTCAACACTAGGGGATGAAGGGGCTGGCATTGCCCTGTGCCTCCAAACACCAGGGCACTCAGGTTGTCCAGAGCCATTGTGTGTCTGTACCCTGTGGTACAGGCGGGGAGACTGAGGCTTGGGGAGCATGAGGTCCCTATTTCCTGAGGTCCCTGACCAGTGAGTGACAAGAGGTACAGGCCTCCAGAGAGCAGCAGGAGCAGCTTCAACCCAAGTGCTCTTATATTTTACCCCATTAGAAAATTAATACCTGCTTGCTTACTATTAGAACATTGAGGATGTACTAAAGATGGAAGAGGGAAGGGGGGATTAATCCTTAGCTCCACTGCTCACATGTATTGACTGCTATCATTTTTAATGTTCCCTTCTCATAAATAAATGTACTGCTAAACATCTCACAGCAAATCTCAGACTCCCAGCACTTTTTCTGTCCCAGGAAGAAGCACTTGCTCCTCCAGAACCACAATGACCTGATCCCACAGAGGGACATTCACATAATTCCCTAAGACTCAGTCTAGCATCAGTTTCCACAATTGCCCCAACAGTGTCTTTGGTCGACAGTTTTTTCATAAGCATTTTCCTAGAGGCCCCAAGCCTCAGACTCGTTGGTTAGAAGGTCCACCCAGCACTGATCCTGCCAGTGCTGGGTGGAGGCTGCTGGTCCCACTGTGAGTGATTGGAGAGAGCTGCCTAGGAGTGGAGCTCTGTCTTAATTAGAAATGATTGTCTTAGGCTAGACGGTTAGACCCAAGGGCTTGAACCCAGAAGAGGATCTTGGTAAATCACAGGGTGACTGTTTGCAGGGAGTACCCTCAGCAATCCCCAATGGGATTGGTGAACCCCGACTTTCCAGAGACAGCACATTAGAATGTTCTGGATAAAGTTCAGACTATTCTATGGGCCACTGGATCAGCCCTGAGGGTTCTGCTCCTGGGACAGGCCAGGGAGGGGGTGGGGCATTTTGACCTAGGGGCGAGGGGTCAGTGAGGGAGCTAGGTTCTGCCACCTGCCTGCGCCTTTATCTGGACAAGTTCACAAATGGATGGTAACTAACAGGGCCAGACAGTGCCCCCTTACGCTGCCCACATCAAAGCCAAAGCCAGAGCCATCTTGAGTGCAGGACCATGGGCTAAGAAATGTACATGAAAGGTTCCTGGTCTGACCTTGGGCCCAATCTCTCAGGGCCTCCTTCTCCATGAACGCCAGCTTTTCTCTGGCCCACATTTGCTGCCCAGTGCAGCAAATGGGGTTGTGGGTCGTGGGGTTGTAAGATAAGTAGCCTGGAGGAACTCACCAGTGAAGGAGGCTGGGAGAATCCAGTGTAACCTTGGGCAGGTTGCTTAATCCTGAGCCTCAGTTTTCTCTTCTGTAAAATAAGGATGACGACAGATGGCCTTAAGATTGCTCTGAGCACTACATGAGGTGTCAGTTATGCTGAGTGCTCAGCAAGCAGCAGTTGCTGTCACTGTCAAAGCAGGTTCAGGAAGGGAAGGCTCTGGAGCTGACTGGTGGATAGTCGCTGGACTGACAGGGAGGAGAGGGTAGTATCAGCAGAGGGAGGCGTGACATAGTTTCCCCTCAGCACCCAGCTGGGCCCTGGGTGCAGAGTTCGAAGGTAGGTAGGGTGGGAGAAGAACCTTGCTCGGTAGAGAACCAGGGTCCTAATGCCAGACCAGGGGGGGTCTAGGAGCTAGGGGTCACCAGGTGAGGAGACAAAGCAAGAGGCCGGAAGACAAATATATCTCAACAATATTACCAAAAAAGTCCAAATGATAGGTAAATAAAGGTGGGATAGTAGATGAAGCTCAAATGGACTCTTTTGGCAAATGTCTGTGCGTTGCTGTTGAGCAGTTTTATCTGTTTCTCATTGCCTTGTGGACGGTGATGGGGAAAGGAATGTGAGCTGGGCAGGCAACAGCTGGATCTGCATTCAGGGATGCTGAGCGTTTTAGAGCTGTGCTTATAGCTATCATGAGTCCCGCCAGAAAAATAACTTATAATCTGAAAGATTCTAGAAAGATTAAACATTTCATGTGTTTAACCATGGTTTGGAGTAATATATATTTTACTTCATAACCGAGCAGACACAGACACAAACTTGACTAGTTTCATGAAACTGCTCAGTCTAACTGGTCATACCTGCAGTTTGAAAGGTTCCATTCTAGACCCTAATCCTCTACCTTCTTCCTTTTATAGGAGTAGTTGTGTCTGTAGCTAAAGGTATCTCAGGACAAAACTAGTCTCCGGCATGTAGCCTCACAGATGGCCGCCTTGAGTGCAGGCACAGGGCCTGCCCAGCCTCCAGAGGAGCCTGCTGGTTCAGCCAGAAGCCTCAGCAGGCCAAGGGGAAAGCAGGAGCTTGAGAGACCTACAGCATCACTGCTCGGGTACCCGGGTAGGCTGGTGAAAAGACCAGGGCCAGGCAGTAGAGGGGAAGAGGAGGTCAGTGATGGTGGACGTGGAGCCCAGGTTAATTCCCAGGCTCCAGCCTCAGAATCCCATGGGGGCTGCTGACCAGATCTCAACGCTTCCTCTGCCCCTCTTTCCCTACCCCCAAGCCAGGGACAGTGTTGGGAAAATGCATCATCACCAATATCAGAATAGTAGCTTTGAGGAAAACAGCATGGGGGATAGTGTTGGTAAAAGGGTGGTCCTAAAGTGTGGGAGGTCTTCCTGTAGGAAGAAGCCTCGAGTGGAGGAAGCTGTGGCTGAGGCTAAGACTAGGCCTAGGCAAACCCAAGGCTTCCTTGTCAGCTAAGGTTTGGGGGAGGGTAGGAAGCACCACAGACCTCTGCTTCATGGGCTCGACGGAGAAGGAAGTCATGTCCCAGCCTCAACCAAATCCTTGACTCTGCCTTTAGTACAGGCTGGGGTCATTACCAAGTGGGGACTCTGATGAGGACGCTGAGGCTCAGAGAGAGAAAGTGACTTGGCTATAGTCATCTGGCTAGAAAAGAGGGCCTGAACCCATGTCCTGCATTGCCCACACTGCCCCAGCTCTGTCTTAAGAGAATTTGAAAGATGACAGGGAAGATGAATTGGGACTACAGAGCGTGTAAACAGGCAGAGGGTGACCTAGGCATGGAAAGCTCCTTGCTGGCCGAGATCGGAGAAGGCTCCTGGATGGAGGGACCTTTGCACAAAGCCCTCAGGGGAAAGGGTGGGAAATCTCTGGGTAGATTGTGGGTTCAGGACAGGTACTGTGGGCAGAGCGGGGGAAAAGGCTTAGAAGCAAGGAAGGCTGGGGTGTACTGGCCAGCACCCTGGTCATGATACCACCTGAAGGCTGAGTACAGTCCCTTTCTGTCCCCAGATGAGTGTGGCATTGTGGCCCAGATCTCCGAGCCCTTGGCTGCTGCAGACATCCCCGCCTACTACATCAGTACTTTCAAGTTTGACCACGCACTGGTGAGTGTCCAGCACTGGCCCCGGGGCAGGGAGGCTGGGTTCCAGGGACTCATGTGTTTGCCACCTCCTGCCCCTTGCAGGTACCAGAAGAAAACATCAACGGGGTCATCAGCGCCCTGAAAGTCAGCCAAGCAGAGAAGCATTAGAAGGGCCTCTTCCACTCCTCCCCATCTGCCCCTAGGCCTGGGCCGGCCCCCACCCGAAGATTCTTGCAGTATTTCTCAACAGACTGGAAAATTGGCTCCAGGGCCCCCAAAGAAGAGGCCTAGGAGACTCCCCTAGTTGCTGACTTACCAGGCCTAGTGCTCAAGCCAAGGCCTCCCCATGCCCTCATGCCTTTTCGGAGCCTCTGGACCCTCTGGAGAACCTCCTGCCCGCTCCCTTAACCCCTGCTCCAGAAAATGACGTCTGAGGCCCAGAGAGCTTGTGAGCTGACCCACCTCCTCACCCAGCCTCGCCCACAGCTGGAGGCAGATGCTGAAGGAAGCTGGTGCCTCCTACAAGACACTGGGGTATCAGTTTGCATGTCATCATGGGGGCGGACTGAGTGGGGCTGAGTTCATGGAGCCTGGGAAGGCCCCCAGGAGGGCGTGAAGCTCGATACTATAGTTGCTGGTCTCTGGTTCCATCAGCTCAGGGCTGGTTCCCAGAGTGGAGGCCATTGGGCAGCCCATAGGCAGATGCTGGTGAGGCTCCAATGGGGCACAGGTGGGACCCTAAGCCACCCAGAACCTCGCCTGCCAACCACAGGGCCTATGCCCCAACTCCCAGCAAGACTGCCAAGGAACCCTGTCCAGACCCTCCCCACCACAAGCACTCCTGGGGGTGGGGCGGTTCCCAGCAAACCCACCAGCCTGGGGCATGACCTCCTATCCCCTTTGCTTTCTCTGGACCCTACTCAGGCAGGTGGAGCCTCGGTTTCCCCCGAGTGGGGGCATCTCCAGCATTCTCGGCCTGGGGTTTCTTTGGTCACCCCCGCCTCTCCAACAGTTGACTAGACCAGCACAGGGCTCCCCTGTCATCCTGCCCCCTCCCCTGCCCCGCTCGGGGACATGAAAGGCCTCTGCCCCCAACTCACCTGCCCACCCGCCCCTCAGTTCAGGGACAATGGCGTTCATGAGTACTTGACCTGGGAGGCAGCTTATCTGAGCCTTAATAGAGAAAACCGTACCTTGTTTTAGTTTCTTATTTAATGTATTTGTGCCCAGGCTGCAGTTGGCAGCAGTTTCAGGAGACAGAGCCTACTGAATTCTGTCAGGGGGCCCGGGGGCCCAGAGGCCCAGGGTTACTTGGCTGGCGCCCTGTGGCTCCAGGGACAAGGGGAGAGCTTTGGCCCTCTCTTTGAGCAGGACACTGGGAGCAGAGATCTGTTAGACGACAGGGGCCTCTGGGCCATCCCAGACAAGGCTGTCCAGCCAGCCAGACCCCGCTGATGGGCACCCAGGCAGCCTTGGTTCTATCTGAGGATCAGGGGGGACTCGAGGGTCACAGGGAGGTAGCCAGCCAGGCTGAGGTGGCTTGTCGCTCTAGAGGCTACCTAGGGAGAATGGGGTGAGTGCCCATGCCTCCTCTCTCGCTCGGAATGCTTTCTGAGGGCGCAGGACCCATGCGGTCCCAGTGCTCTCCACAGCAGCTGACTGTGCTGTCCCTGAGAAGCTCAGAGCAGAAGAGATGTTCTCTTGATCTGGTGAAGGGCTTGAATGAAACCCCCTCCCCCCATATCCGAGCTGTGTGGGACCTTCGTGCCCTGGAAGCCCGCAGATACAGGAGATGTGCATCTGGACATGCTCAAGGCCCAAGCACTGATTAGCGACTCACTTTTTTTTTTTTGTTAATTCTTTTGCACAAAACTCCAAAACTAAAAAGTGTAACTTGTTCACTGCTTCTAAAGTGGGGGTGGCCAAGTGGGCACAACATCTTCTGAAGCCCTGAGTCCTCTACTGCCCTTGGAAGGCCTTGATTTTTTGTGGTGCACCTCTCCAGACCCCTTCCTGTCGGTTCCTCCTCCTACGTCACTTTGCCTTTCCTCCCTGTCGCGCAAGCGTGTTGGCCCTGTGACCCCAGAAATGCGTGCTCCCCAGGCCTCTAGGGCATATCTATTGTACACACGTATAAATACCTGTGTTTTATGTTGATATAGATATATACTGTAAATAGCATATATACTTGAGCAATATATATGTTAATATATACTGTGTGGGCGCACACGTGTGTGCGCAGTACGTGGACACAGACCCCAGTGTGTGTGCACGTGTGTGTGGGGGCCTGAAGGCCTGCACCACCGTGTTTGCCGTGCACACGGGCACGTTTGAGCCACCGTGTATTTTTAATTCAAGTATATAGGCAATACGATTTTGAGAAAAGCCGGCCGGCTGCCTTGTCCCTGACTTGAGGGAAGGGAAAAACAAAACCAGCAGCCCAGGAGCTGAGCTCCAGTCAGGGGGTGTTGAGGGTCCCTCCCTCTCCCCCCCAGTCTCTCCCGAAAGCTGGGTTCAGCCCCTTCCCACACCCCTGTTTCCACAGCCAAGGTCCCTGACACCCTCGTATTTGGGTGGTGGTAGAGCAGAGGGAGCAGGAGTTAGAGCCTCTTGCCTTTGAACAGAATGCCCCACCCCAGTTGCTCTGCCCAAAGACCTGGGCCAGCAGGGCAGTCACCCCAGCTCCCCGTTTAGGTCTACTCACCTGGCTGTTTCCACACTTGACTGCTCACCTGGTTTTTCTTTTCCTGCAAGCGTAGAAACCTCAGGTTCTTTTCCCAGGTCTCCTGGGGGCTGCCCCGTCTAACTGACAAAAGGACGTGTGTATCCCCTCGATGTTGCGCCCAGGTAGAGGTTGGGACAGGGGCTCAGCTCTCATCTCCAGCTGCCACCCAGGAAACGCCTCCCTGCATTTTCCCAGTCCCCATCCTCCTGCCATGCGAAGAGGCCCACAGAGGCGGGCGCATTCCTCAGCCACTGTGAGTGCCTGAGTAGCAGGGTCGGTCGTTGGGTCTCCACAGCAATTTGGAGGCAAGAGTGAGTGGTCTTCCCAGTGACCAGCTGCCCCTGCCATCTGCGGGTTTTCTGGGTGTGGAGTCTCCAGACCACAGGCCCCACTTGGAAGGAGCACATGCCCAGTGAGGCTGACGTGGCTGAGACCCACCAGAGAGGTGGCTTGACCTGTCAGGGCTGAGGACTTAGCTCTGCCTGCTGGGGACGAAAACTAGGTTTGGGGGCAAGACTCCTGAGAGGCAGAGTGAGCAGGCAGGCCCTGTGTCTGTGCCTCTGTGCCACTCCCTGGGAATAAAAGTTCAAACCATCTAAACACCAGCTTCGCCCCTTGTCCACCCCACCCCCGTACACTACAGAGTGGGGAGAGAGAGGAAGGGCATGCTGTGGACCCTCTTCCTTCCCCCAACTGTAAAACCTGCCTCTTGGTTCCATCCTCAGCATGGGCTCCCCTGGTTCCCAGGAAACCGCATTCCCCCGCAGCTCCTAGTCCTGTCAGCAAAGATGGGCATTGCCAGCTTTGCACCTACCTCTCCCCAGGGGTCTCCAGAGCCCTGAGAGAGGTGCTGCCCATGCCACTGCCCTCAGCCCAGGGCACACAACCCAACTGGAGAGGTGTGCAGACCCCACCCCAAGATTTGGGGGTTGAGAGCCCCTGAGCACCAGCATTCTCCCCCTCCCACCACCTCCAGGTCACAGGATCCTCGTGGGCAGGGAGAGAGCCAGCTGACCCAGAGCTGCCCAGGTGGTCTCCCCCATCAAGCAGTATGGCCTCAGGAATCAGTGTGGTCTGAAGATGCATGGTCTGGTGGGAGACACATCTTGTCTCTGCTGAGATAATGCCATGGAGGTCTGGGATCAAGGCTCTGAGGAGCTAGAGAGGGTCAGGGCTGCGTCTAAAGCCAAGGGCACCATTTGCCTGGTAATCAAAGGTGAACCTGCCCACCCACCACCAGGTCCTCCTGGCTGGCATTTCATGAGCAGACCTTTTAGGAGTCCCACAACCACCCTGGGCCACCTTTCTGAGCCTCTAGATCTAGATGTGGGGATAAGTAAGGTCCTTTCCAACCCCCAGCTGAAAGGGGACCTTGGGGAGCTCTCACTCCAGCCCTAGGCCTGAGAAATCATTGATGACACTTCCTGAGTGAACTCTGGGTGGAGCTTAGGGAAAAAAACACCCCAAATGTCCCTGTGCCCACTGTAAGTCAGGGATGGGGAGCCGCCAGTCACTACTGTCACGGCCACTGAGATGGAGCTGACGTTCGACTTGAGAAAAGCTTAGGGGAGGAGGATGGAGTCTCAGGCAGTGGAAAGAATGGCTTTTCAGGATTCCTAGCTGCTGTGCTAAAGAAGGGGCTAGGTGTACAGTGGGCAGTAGTCGTGTATTCAAAGAGGCCGCCTGGGAAGGGAGCCAACCAAGGAGGTGGGGACGATGGACCCAGGGGAGTGGAAAGAGTGGCCATGGGTTGTGAGGAGAGTTGATCTCTGATGTAGCTGGATACCTTTCCTACCATCTCAGAGCCCATTCCAGCGTTTTTCTTTCATTTTCAAATTAAAGGAAGCTAAAAGGACAAGATACTTGCCTCACACTCGTAGACCATGAGAGAAAGTCGTAGGGTGTGCCCTGGCCTTCAGCTTTGATATTCCAGCACTCCTACGAAGCCTGCTCTCCTGGGAAGGCAAAGGACAGGGCTGTTGGCTGAGGCAGCCTGCTGTCCTTGAGGCTGATGGCACCACGAGTGTCCTGGAGTAGAGGCAGTAGCCTGCAGCCTGGCTCATGGCACCTGTGGACAGCCTGGTGGTAAGGGAGTTTGTGACTCGGTTCGAGGGGAGGGGAGGCTGTGAGTTGGAAGTGCAGGGCAGACCCTGCCCTGGGAGTCAGCACAGCGTTCTGTGCAGGGCCACATGTGTGTCCATGCGCACGGATGTGTGGGTGTGTGCAGAGTCCAA
This sequence comes from Cynopterus sphinx, assembly GCA_030015415.1. NCBI lineage: Eukaryota > Metazoa > Chordata > Mammalia > Chiroptera > Pteropodidae > Cynopterus > Cynopterus sphinx. Next base: position 83,548,212 of record CM057379.1, on the reverse strand, counting down.
ATCGGAGCTAAGGGACTGGCTCATGCAGTGTTTTAAGGCCTCAGTAGCATTCTCAGCCAGAAGCCGCATGTGGAGGTGGAAGCGGGCTGGGGGGAGGTGGGGCGGCAGGCCCTGAACGAAGCCTCTGGCTCCATGATGGGGAGTGGGGCTACCCCCAGGGACTGCCCCAGCCCACCTGATTTGGTTAAAACTGCTCTGTGGTGGGGGCAGAGGTGTCCTTGGCAGCAGTTCTATCCACACAACCAGCCTGGAGGGCTAGACCTGTCGAGCCAACTTCAGAAGCAGCTGGTCCTTAAGTCAGTATTGAGAGGGAGAGGCTCTGGATGCCGGGTGCCCCTCGCCGGTGAGGATCCTCCAGGAAGAGCATCCAGCAAAGTTGGAGACCAGGGGTCTGGGGAGGGGAAGATGAAAAACAGGCCAAATTCAGGTCCCAAGACAGAGGCCAAGCTCAGTATGTTTTCTGTCCACGGCCTCTGTTTACCTATTCAAGAAATAGTCCGGAAAGAGCTGAGCAGGGTTGGCTCCAAAACTGGGGTGGGGGACTCCGAACGAACTCCCAAGCCCTCTTGCTCTATGCCAAAATCATTTCCGTTATCTTGAGATAGGGGTGAGTGGATGTTGGGTACACAGTGGGGCTCTGAGGGACTTCTGCCCTGTCTAGGGCCTCATCTTGGGGAGTCTGGCCCTCACCTGGCATGCCCCAGGTTACCAGCAGAAGCAGTGGCCCCTACACCTGTCCCAGGGCCTGGGTGAGGGGCAGAAGTGGGCAGCCCTGTACCTGGGCTTCTCATGCTTACTTTCTTTATTGAAGAAAAACACAAAACCCTCGAGATTCATGTACTGTATGATGGAGAGAAAAAAAAAAATACTTAATGTTCCCCAAAAAAGACAGTATATTTTGTACTTTGTAAAGTGTTAATTAAAATGGAGGAAAAAAATGTCATCGGCTGACAGCTCTCTGATTTTATGTGGATCAAAAGTCACATCTCACTTCCCCTTGCTCCATGCTGTGGTCAGGGAGCACAGGCCAGGGGACCGGGAGGAAGGCAGCAGTCTCCCAGCCCAGCACCCAGAACTGGAGTGGAAACAGTCCCCAGAGCAAAACGAGCTGTATTGGTTACCGGATGCTGTGGAACAAGATGCCCCAATACTTAGTGACTTGCAGGGATTCTTTATGTGTTACGGTTTCTGTGAGTGGGGAATTGGGGAGCAGTTTGGGCAGAACTGGTTCAGAGCCCCTCCTGAGGCTGCAGGTGTCTGAAGTCTCAGCTGGGAATGGAGGATCCACTTCTAAGGTGGTTCATTCACGCAGCTGCTGTTGGCAAGCGGCCTCAGTTCTCTCCACAGGTCTTCCCAGGGGGCTGTTCCAGTGTCCTCATATTCCCTCAGAGCAAGGGATTCAGGGCCAAAGCCAGAATGCTGCTTTCCCCCTAGCCTCAGAATCCATGCACCATCACCACCACCATACTCTGTTGTCATACACCCCAGCTGATTTGACACAGGAGGAGACAGCAAAGGAGGCCAAGGTCGTTGGGGGCCATCTTGGAGACTGGCTTCAACATCTACCACTCCTCCCCAGGCCTCTGGCAGAGATGGACCTGGGAGTCAAGGGGACTGTGGAACAGGACAGGGCCTTACTGGTGGCAGAGGAGGATTAGCATCCATCAAGGCTCTGGCGTCTGACTCCTGCTGCCTTGGCTGGTGGGTACTGGGACTGCCCAGGTAAGAGAGAGACAGGCCTGAGGCCAGTAGACCCTGGACCTTGGACCCCTTCCTCCTGCCCCTCTATTGTTTTCCTTGAAGAGCAGGTGTGAGCAGGGCAGCCCACACTCGACCCCACCAACCCTGTCCCCTCCCTAGTTCACCCCTGTCCCTCAGAAGTGGCGCTGGAGATAGAAGGGAGTGAAAATGAGGGCTGAAGTGCAATCTCACCACCCCATCTACTATGAAGGCTTTCTTTCTGGGGTCTGCAGACTCATTTCCCCTCAGTCCTTCATGAACCACAACATCCATGGGGACTCTTGATCGCCCAAGACTCTCAGGCCAGTTGCAAAGGCCTCCCTTCCCACCGCTCATAGTCACCGTCACCCAGCCAGTGTCGCTCCTTGTGCCGCGAGCTGGAGACACGGGTGTGTCTACCATGGCCAGACCTGAATTGCTCTAGGAGGTGTAAAGACAGAAATGAGCTATTCTAGGACATGCCATGCCAGGCTAGACCCCCAGCTGATGCTGTGCCCTAGGACGGGGCCAACCACTGCCTGGCAGCAGGGGGAAGACCAGGAAGCCAGGACATTAGTGTTGAGCTTGGTAAGACAGGGGGACCCAAGCAAAGGGAACAGCAAAGACACAGAGAGCCAAGAGGGAACTGTACCTGAAATGGAAGGATGGGCAAGGGAGGAAATGGACAAAGCTAGCAGGGGAGGGAGGTGGAAATGCAATGTGGGTGCTCTGGCTGGCCAGAGGCCTGTCAGGGCATGGGGAGCTGCTGAGCACATCCATGTAGGAGACCACTTAGCCTCTGAATGGGGGTGGGTCTGGGTTATTGATTATGGCTGATAAAAGGAGGAAAGTATGATGGCCCAGGCCAGGGTCATGCCTTCAGTTCTCTTCTGGCCCTGGATGGCTCAAGTGCCCGGTGCAGTCAGGGTGGCAGGGGCAGTCGTGGATGTCTAAGATTGGCTGATGTCCAGCTAGCCCTCAGAACCATGAATGTGCCCACTTCCAACAAGGGCATAATTCCTGGGAGCAGCTTTGGCTGCTGCTTGGTGGGGTTTTCACCCCAGAGCACATAGGAGTCCCCTGTGGGGGGATTCAGCTGGTCTCGGCTTCAATATAATTTTGAAAGCTGCTCTACCAGCTCTCAAAAAGAAACAAAAGAACACAAGGCCATGGAAAGGAAAGAGCATCATTTGTGGTCACTTTGCCCCTCTTGGTTTTATGTGAAATTCAGTTGGGGGTGGGGGGTAGGTGTGGGGTGTCACATCATCGATGGTAAAGAAAGCTAGGAAAAAGAATCTCTCCAGAGGGAATGTGTGGAATGAGAGCACGGTCATGGTTGCACTACATAGGCAATATGCTCTAAACCATTGAATTGTACACTTTTAGATTTTTTTTTTTAAGGAATATGATAGAAAAAGCAACAGGTGTCAATGTACAGTGTGAAGGACAGCCAAGAAGGAAAAGTAAGTTACTCTGACAGCTCTTGACGGTTAAAGAAAGTCCCTATAAACACAGTGGAGGTTAGCACAGAAGGAAGAGTAAGATGGAGAAAAGCACACGGAGGTCCTTACCTTGCAAAGGTTGGTAGTGGAGCTTCTCCTTTAAGATGTTTTCCCAAGAGCTCTACCTGGGCAGAACCAGCGGAAGCTCTGGCGGCCATCAGCTGGACCCATGAGCCCCAGGCATGGAGAGGGTCCTGATGTGGAGGGAGAAGTGTAGGGAAGTAGACAGCCCCAAATAAGACTGCAGGGGACAGCCTGAGTTGTAGTGAGGGAAATATTCAGCGTCTTGGAACTCAAAACTACAGAGTGTGTTATGGATTACAGGACACAAGCATCAAACTTACATGAATGCTCCAACAATTCCACTTTTAGGTATATACCCAAGAAAATTGAAAACATTCATAACAAAAACTTGGATGGGAATGTTCCAAAAAATGAAAAGCTAGGTCAATGTAAAACATGTACATGAGTGTTTGGGTATTATTATTCACAATAGCCCCAAAGTGGAGCCAACCAAAATGTCCATGAACTGATGAATAAACAAAATGTAGCATGTCTAAAAATAGAAATGAACACCCCCCCTCCAAACAATCCTTATGGTACAGCCAGAGTCGAGGAGCTGAGTTAAGGGGTAGAATCTGCCAACACCCCATCATGAACTCCACCCACCTCCTTGGCTGCTCTGTGGGCAGGTGGCTTCATCTTATTTCCTCCACTTTGAACCCAGACTAAACTAATCAGAGGCAGCCAGCCCCCAGACACACAAGCTGGAAGGGATGCATCTTTCCCACCACTTTGTTCCCAGCACCTGGAAGGTGGTGGCATATGGTGGGTTCTCAGGAATATATCCCAACAAGCCCCTGCTTCACCCTCAATATCCTCCCACTGGAATGAGGGTCAGCAACTGCAGCTGTGGAACAGCTTAGGGGCATGAGCCTGAGCCTGTTTTTGACTCTGAGGGTGGATTCCAATGGGGTATTTTTCTGATGGCCGTGTCTTCATGTGTTCTGATCTCTGTTCTCTGGTCTCCTGGCACATTAGCTGTCACCATGCTACCAGAGTAATGGCAATCACGTCTCTGCTCCCCCATGGGCAGCTCCCACCACTACCAGCTACAGCCAACCTGTTTGCCTCCCTGGCAAGACAGTCAACTCCTGGTTTGAGGTGACAACAGTATCTAGATTTATCCTTTTAAACTTGACTGCTGAACATGCACCTGTGTGGCCCCAAATCTGAGAAAAGCAGTTAAGAGGGACTCCAAACATGATCAGCAGCTCAAGTTATCCTTGGTTATTGCCGTTCCATGTTAGATGTCAAGGTTTATGTGAAACAGAGCCTGTGATTTCCGGATGAGTGCAGCGTGAATCTCTGAGGGCAGCTGGGTAATGCACCTGGAAGAGAAAGGCAAGCGTTGGGTTCTGGGAAAGGGGGCAAATTCCTGGGGCAACAGTCACAGGGCAGTGCAGGCCCTGGAGCAATGACTGTCTCTCCCGGCCAGTACTGGATGCTGCCTCCAAGGCCATCAGAAAGGGTCTGTCCCTCCAGCAGGATGCATGGTTAGGTCGAGACACTTGATCAGTTCTGATGCAGATTGCAAGAGAAGGGCCCTCAGAACGGTTTGAGCAACTCCCATTGCTGGTCAGGTGGCCAGGCCCCTTTAGGTGCTGGTACCCAGGTGTGACGTGGGAGAATAGCGTGGATCTTCTCCAATTCAGCCCGAGCCTTTACCCTGTGTAAAAATATTGCTGGGCACTCGGTCAGACCACAACCTGATGTGCCAAGTCAGAGCGCTTTCATGACTGCGTGGCTCCCAGCATCCAACTTGTCAACACGGAACACAGTAAGTGACACATTTCCCGAATTCACGAAAATATGGGCCATTAGTGAAGAAAACAAGAATGGACATGACAGGTTTGTGTCAGGGGATGGCCTTCCATGAATGGCAGACCAAGTGACTTTTACTAGCTGACTTAATGTTTGGCATGCCAGTCAGTCATCTCCCTCATCTGACTTATAGAGTGGCAGCCTGCAGGTCTGGTGATGGCTCAGGGGAAGAGACCCAGGCACCTTGGGAACGATTATCCACTGGGGGAAGACGGTGGTGACTATCAAGTGACAAGAGTCCCCATACCTCTCAGGTGGCACCTTTCTCTTGGGCTCTGCACGGGCCTTGGCTACTGACCCCACATACGTGAATGGACAGAGTCTGAGTGTAAGAAGAGGATATGTCAGGGCTGGCCCATGGTCACTTCCTTCAGGATATCAGCCAAGCGCTCACTAAATGAGAAGATTTTGTATAGGAACAAAATGATAAATCATAGCAACCAAGTTAATGGCACCGGTGGTTTCTGTGTCTGTGTGTGTGCAGTGCTGGGAGGGACTGGGGGCAAGGAATAAAATCTGAAAAGGGACCTGAGTTGTCCACAGAGGACAACTATGGCAGATGCACTCCAACCATGAACTCCCATTACCCACCAAGAATACAGCTGTGCCACCCAGCTGGGCAGACCAAGCCCAACTGGAAGACACTGGGTTTTAAGATAAATCCAAAGATACCCCTTAGTATACCCTGGTTGCTGTGTTAAAAGGTGGAGTTCATTATTGGAGCTGAATCTTGGTTGCCACTTGGTGGGAGGCTTGAAAACCATTCCTATGTCAACAGAAATGCTCCATCACCACCACCACCTACTGCCCCTGACTTTCTGTGGTGCTCACCCTCCATAAATCATCATGTGCTTTAAGATGTGCACTACCTGGTGGTACCTGGCCCATCCAGCAGTTTCAAAAAGGAAAACGACAAATGGTTTTCAATTTCTATTTCAAGTTTTTGGGAAAGTTTTGCTGTAATACACATAACTTCCCCCCAGAGGAGTGGAGGTAGCACGAGCAGGAAAGGGGTCCTGGGGCTGTTCCCCAGATACGACCTGATTGGTTCTCACTGCCTTAGGTCATAGCAAGGACATTTGCTCAGTGACGATCCCACTTTAAGCTGCAACCTTCCTGACTCTGCCCATCTTTCTGCTTTATTTTTCTCCACAGCCCACACAACCATCCAATGTACTTTGCATTTTGCTTGTTTATTGTCCATTTCACCCCTTAGAACTTAAGTTTCATGAGACCTGCTTACAGAAATTTTTGTTACCATGTGACTCACTGTGATAAACAGTACCTGGCACCTAAGGGGCACACACGTATTTGTTGAGGGACTGGATAAAAGGAAGGGGATATAGGCAGCGAGTGAAATCCCGGTCTGTGACATGATTGTTATTTTTATACCTCATTATTTTCTTTCAATTGAACTGTGGGAGTAAATTCTGTTCAGAAAATAGTTTTCAAGTAAGACTGTCTTCTACTGTATTTTTCACTGGCTTCTAGTTGCCGCTTTATCAAAAGCCTTGTTTTTGAAAACTCATCTCTAAATGATCAGGTAAAATAAAAAGACCTCTTCAGTTCTTAAAAATAAAAAGGCAGAAAATAGACTTTATTCCCAAAGAGATATTTTTTTAAAGATTTTTTTGAAGAATAAGACAAGTTACTATCTCAAATGTTTTTCACAATTTTAGAATCTTTCTTCTCCAAGGCTGGCACTCCAGCCAAGCTTCTGCAGGATGTGTTCAGAGCCCTCAGCCCATAAGAATCTGGCCTCAGTCTTCTTCCTGTGGAGCATCTCCACTTTCCAAGTCAAGCAGTGAGAATGGTTACGACGCTGGTGACAGCTGTGGGTCCATGGGGTACCAAGCTGGCATCCATAGATATTTTCAGGGAAAACCCCAATCCAAGTGATTTTGGCACGTGTCACAGCAGCGAACTAGCTTCAAGCAGCTGACCAGAATAGCTCGGTGGGCAGGGGGTACCCGAATGAAAACTCCAAGCCGAAGCCGGCCGGCTGCCTCAGGCAGGCTGGGGCTCAGCCTGGTGCCTATGCACAGCTGCCCAGATACCCACCAAGAGCTCTGCTGTGATCCGAGAGGCTACAGAAGCCCTCCTGAGCTCTATATTCTGTCCAGCCTCTTAAGATCAAATACAGTGGCATGCCATGAGAGCTAAGTTTTCCTAAGACCAATTTCTCAGGCGAGATGTGACATGTTTTCCCTAGAAAGAGCCAAAATATTCATATTATCCTTGCCCTGCCAGGGCCATGCAGCCCTAAGATTCATCGTGCTGGAGAAGGGCCCAATAAAGGCAGCCATCTTGTGCTGAATTCAGCAGGTCTCACCCTCAGGTCGGGCCATTTTTCAGCAATTCCAGTACATACCTGCTGAGGGCTTTAGGAGAGACTGCCACGCTTCATGAAGGGCCCTGATCCTCTCTGGGCCTCATCGGAGTCCCATTGGCCGCCTCTGCGAAACAGCCCAAGTGATATGAGGCCAGAGACAGGCTTCAGCAGGTCAGGTAGGAGATTCAGATAAATGACTTGGCCAGAGTCACCATGTGATCCACACCACACGCCATATCCATGGGCTCCCCAGGCATTGTCACCTGAAAAACAAGACTCAGCACATGGAAAGGAGAAATGGCAAGCTGGGAGGCAGACAAGCATGGAGGCAGCCCCCCTTGGAGGCATGCCCACTTGGGCCTGATCCTGGCCCTGCCTCTTGGTAGATAACTGAACTCTGGGCCTTGGGTTCCTCCCCTGGAAAGGGGAGTGCTCACGCCTACCTGGTGGTCTGCTGGAATGAGTAAATGTTCTCACCATGGAAAGGGTCACCCCAACTCCCCACGTAGGCAACAGCAGACATTACTGTTCATGCCCATCTCTCTAAGAGGGCACTCTGGGCACAAGCACAGACCCTGAGTGCATATCCCACAGAGGTTACTCCTGTCTGAGCATGACCCTGCCAGAGGGCAACACCTGTTCTCAAGCCTGGTGTTCAGGGACCTTTCCTAACAGTCACCACCATGGTTCCCTAGAGCAGCTTGAGAAACCCTTTCTCCTGCCTGCAGGGTCCACTCTGGGAATGAGGCCTCCTTGGCCCAGTGTCTTTACCCACTTTCCCCACAAGCTCTGGCTCCAAACACAGGCACACAAGTCACATGCTCAGCCTTCGAGGAGGAATGTTTCCTGTGACTCAGAAGGTGTCAAAGCCCAGCTGGCAGTCTTGCTGACAATGCCCATCTATGCTGACATTTCATCACAGGAAGGCCCAAGATAACAGCAGACAGCCCTTCTGGAATGTGCAGGCTCCATCCTGTTTGCCTTTAAAATAACTCATTGTTCTCCAGCTTGACCTTGGAAATGGGTGCCCCCAACAACTCTAGGATTTCCGTATCTACATGGCCATGCCAGTTCTCTAGAAAAGGGATACTTTTTCTTATGTTGTTGTTGTTGCTGTTATTTTGAATAAGTATACATTCACATGCCTACCATATAAAATGACAAAATGAAAAAAGAATGAAGAGGTATTAAATACCTTTTACTACCACCCATCATCATCCCCCCCATTCCCCACCTTCCCTCTGAAATGGAAATTACTGGTTTCTTGTTGGCCTTCCAGACATTTTTGATGCAAAGATAAGCTAAGGCCAAGCATACTGTTTTCTTAGGTGGAAAATTTTAAGACAGTACACCTGTCACACTTACTCCTCAGACCTCCGCCAGGATGCTGATGCTGCTCTCCTGACCAGACCTGAATTCTGCCATCCTGCCCTGATGGCAACACTCGGCTGGGCGGTATGACAGCTAGAAAGGGGATGTGTTATAGCCTGTGGCATTTACTGAGCTTGAGAGAGGAAAAGGCTTGATCCAGATGGCCTGGCCTAAAAGCCCAGAGGCAGCAGTGTCAACCCGGAGCTTGGCGCCTTTGGCATGAGGAGACAAATCCATTAAGGACTCCTGGCCACAAGCAAATGGATACTAGTAACCACGTTGTGCTTCCTGCCTCTCCCTCCCTAAACACATTTCTTTCAGCAAAACCTGTTAGAGAAATCACTAAACAAATAAGGAGCAATGCCCCAGCTCATTGCAAAGGCTCACAGATGCTGAAAGTGTTCCAGACTGGCTGGAGAAGCAGAAGACATGCTGCTTCTTTGGTGACTGGGCCCAGGTGAACTCTTAGCAACCTCTCCAGGCCATTAGAGCACATTTTATTGACCACTCCCATGAAAAGTGCCATACTCCACACTAATCTGCAGCCAAGCTGCTGCACTTAAGCACCTATGTCCTTGTTACCCAAGTGCTCTTGCCATTAGCACACAAAGCAGAGTAAACCACTGGGCCCTGGTTCACTCACCAGGATGACAGTCTTGGCTGAGGCTGGCCAGGGAAGTAAGGGCTTGGCCTTGGACACCCTTTCTGGGGGCAGCAGGTGGCTCCCCCTAGTGAGCAGTCATTCACATCCTCACACAGTCTCTGAACTGAGTCCAAAAGAAGACTGCCCTCACCCATGTTTATTTTTGTCCTTGTCAAGGTTAAAAAGAGTTTCTATTCTAAACCAATCTATGCTCACAACACTATTGCAAAGGGAAACAATTCTAAACCAGAAGCACATTTAGCCTGAGTGACTTAAAAGTTTGGGCAGAATTAGTTTAGGAACCTCTCTCTCCACAATTACACGTTCCTAAAACAAGCACTCAGCAGGTGAAAGACAGGAAAACTAAGAAAGCGCTGACTTGGGGCTGTGACTGGGCCCAGCAGATTCACCCACATGGCTCTGCATCTGAAATTTCCTTCCTGGCACAAGCGACCAGCCTGAGAAAGGGAAAGAGCTCAGCTTGCAAAGAGGCACTGCCCCAGAGCACCAATTCCTACAGGGCACCTCTCTCCCAGGCATTGGCACCACCTCGGGCCTGTGGCTACTGAGGTGGCCATAAAAGAAAGAGACTTGGAAGTCAGAGAGGTTGCCCCAGCTTGCACTCCTAAACTTAGCCTGGTCCTGACCAGGGGGGCTCACAGTGAAGAGGCAGCACAGCCTGCAGGCAGAGTCCCAAGTTCACATCAAAGTGCCACCCAGAGTGACTCTGAGATCAGTCCAGCCCCTTGGACTCCTGAAGTCAGTGTTCATAGGTACAAGCTGTGGGGGAAGGGCCCCAGTCTTCACAGGTTGTTCTGAGGATGAGAACAAATGCAAAGCACCCGGCACACTGACAGCTCTGCTGTCCCCTCAGAAAGGCTACACAGTTTGTTTCTGGAGAGCCAGTGCGATTCCTGGGGTTGGACAGTGAGGGCCATTCAAAAACTTCCCCTAGCAGCCCGTTCCCATGCCTACAATGCTGCCATGCCATTTAGGTCAAAGGGTCCTGTAAAGACCAGATGACACCTGGGCAGTGTGTCCCTGCCTCTGCACACTTCCTTCCCTCCACAGCTGGGGATCCTGAATCTCTGGCTCAGGCCCTTGCAGAAGACGAGACTATTGTGAGGAGACCAGCGTCTCACAGTCAGACATATCTGAGTCTGAATCATGGCTCTGCTCACTAGATGCGTAACCATGGAAGAAATTACTGAACTTGTCTGAACTCTGAATATCAACATGTAGCAGAAAAAGATCCTGAAAAGCCTCCAGAAGACGAGGTTTAAATCAGGTAGCTCAGATGTCACTACCCGGGCCTACATACTTTCAGAAAAGCCCAGGTTCTGTGAGTCTAAGAATAACTAGTTAGTACCATTGCAGGAGCTACAAATAAGACTTTACTCTTTCTTTTCTTTCTTGGAATACTTTTTAAATGATGTAACACATCTCCCACTGAAGATTAGTAACAAAATAGAGTTATTTAAAGAATAAAAGTAAAAGAAAAGACTACAGTAAGATCCAACACCCAATAGACTAATCAAACCCTTAAGGAATCCAGCCTAGTTGATCCAAAACGGGTCCTGCCACCAATACTGTCCCAGAGCCTCAGTCTCACATCTTTGAGCCTGCACAGTGGAAAGGACCAGGCCCTCAGACCTCAGCATCATCCTTCGCCCATTCCCATAATCCCAATCAATAGGTGACAAGGGAACACAGCGGCTCCACAAACAGGACTCGACAAATGTGAGAGGAGGAGAATGACAGTTTGGCAAGAAGCAGCTGTCACAGGGACAAACCGAGTATCTTTTCCCTGATGGCACAGATGCAGGGAATGGCATTCCCAGAGGGAGACCTGGTAAGCATGGAGTCATAGAAGGGGGGTCTGGTCTTAACAGCAAGTGGTGTCGGCCCCCAGCAGCCAGCTGCTTCCAACTTCACAACCGGGCCCAAAGCTTAGCCCAGCCATTTCAACAGGAAAATCTTATTAATTTCTGATCTTATTTCATGGCTGTCCTTATATCCCTACTCTAATCTGGAGGAACTGAAGGCAGGTAGGGAGCCTCCAGTCATAGTGGTCATTCATCCAAACCCAGTTCCTTTACTGTTTCCCAAGCTTTCACTCAGAATGGCCTTTTTAGTGGGGTTCAAGAGGGCAGTAAAGAACTACCATGAAAACAACTAGGACATCTAAATTATTAATGTTCACATTGCATGAGGAGCCATCCACTGTCTAACAACTGAATCTCCACTTGTCACAAATAATAGTATTTCCAGGCTCAGGGAACAAGTGAGCAAGCAGCAAACAGCTTGGGAGCAACTCTGGTACACAACCTTTTTTTTTCTAACAAGTATAAAGTCTCCATTTTGATCTGTTCTCTTAGAAACTGCGCCTCCTTTATAAAGGAGTCAGGGCCTGCAGAGTGCACAGGAATCCAGGAAAGGCCAATGGAAACAAGCCTCTAAAATACCAAAGTGCCTCAAAGCCTTCTGCGGTGGGTTTTTGACAGACAAATCCTTATTTTATTTAAATTACACATTTCTGTTGTATTTTTACATATGTTTTTAAAAAATGCTTTACACAACTTCAAAACACATTACTAATATCAAACTTTCAAAGAAAATGCTCAGGCATGTATACACGTCTCCACACAGAGACCGTCTCTGGAGGAGAACATCAGAAACCAGTACTGGTGGCTGCCGCTGGGACGAGGCATGGGAAATTTATTTTTCATAATACACTTTGTACCAAGTACATAAGTTCTGCATTCAAAAATAAATAAATAGATTTTTTTAGAAGAACTCAAAAAACTTAGTAAACAATACTAAGATAAACTACAACTGAAGAAAGAACTTTTTACCTCTTTAATTTTGAAATAAGCCTTTGTGTCTAATTGCATACTCCCCCTAAGAAAAGCCTTTATTTTGCCATTTTGGTGGTTGTGGATATTAAACATCCTGCTTTTTTTAAAATTTGTTGTAAAACATTCCTCTACATGGGCCTCTGTAAACAGCTCCTAGCATGCCAACTTCTTCATTTCAAATCCCCCCTTTTCAGAGCCTCCCCGAGCCTTGCGACACCTGGCCCGCAGCCTGCTCCTCTCTGAGGCACCTGGTGTGCTTCTGCTTCCCTGCTCCATATCTGAGGACAGCCTTTAATGAGACTTCTTACAGGGCACTGTGAGACTGCAACCCCACACAGGCCGTTCCCTCTCATTACTCACTCCACAGGCCCCAGGAAGGAGGAAAGAGCAGTGATCCTGTAGCCTGAGAAGCTGGTACTGGGCACTTGATCTGGCTCCTCATTGCAGAGCCTCACCTGAGGCAACAGGGCAGGAGGAAGGCAGCTGGGATAGAAAGTGGGGGCAATTCCAGGACCCAGTGCTGGCCCAGCTGCACACTGGGCACTGCTGCCACATCAGCTGAATCTGCTCTGTGGACATGCCCTCAAGCCCACCCAGTCTAGCCTTACCCTCCACGGGAAATACTGGTCTTCCAGGCGGCCGATTCCCAGGCACCCTCGGATGTTCTTGCCCCACACAAACAGCTCTCCTTTGTCTGCAAAAAAAGAAAATCCATGTCTTGGTTGGGAGTAGGCCAAGGGCAAGTCTGAAGAAGAAGGACCCTGCATGAGAACTTGCTTTCCAGAACCTGGTACAAACAGGGCCCAATGATAAATTTCAATTTCTATCAGACATTAATGCTTGCTTTTGAAAAGTAGACTGCCCTTATACCAAAAACACATCTAAGCCCAAATTTACGCTGTGTCCATCACGTGGGAGATGAGTATGTATATGAAGCCGTGGGCCAAGGTGGCTCCTGCTCACAGCCTACTATACTTGCTCCTTATGCATACATCTCCTCATCAACAGCTATGTCTTACCAAACCCTGCCCTCTACAAATCCTGAAATATGAGCATCCTCAAATTCTGGTCATGCCATGGCCTTTCCAATTCGACAGAGTGAGAAATAGAGAGATTTGTCATTCCTTGTCTGGGTTTCCATATCTTGAGCATTCAGTCAAGTGACACATGGTGACAGAGGAACCTCTCTGGACCAGGTCTATGCCTGTGTGCTAGGAACTGGGAGAGGACAGTGAATATAACATTCATGGTTCTTGTCCTCATGGGATGAGTCGAACAAATGATCAAACCAATGTATACATGCTTACGAACTATAAAAAGTGTCAATAAGGAGAAGGACAGACAAAGTGCCATAGAGGCAAGTCCAGGAGATTGCATCTAGACCAGGACATCCTCCAGGAAGAGACAAAGATCTGGTAGGGCGGCCTCCCACCAACCAGCCTTCAGTTGAGACTTCTGCCCACGTCAGCTTTGGGTACTCCTTGGCACAAAGGGCCTCTTTCACTACCCTGCATCTGCCTAGTATAAGTAGAAGAAAAGGCATGGAGAAGTCAGGACTAAAATAATCTGGGCTGATTAAATAAGAAATCATTTTGTTAGGAGCTATAAGAGGCCCCCTGGTTGAACCATCATCTTTGGTCCTCCACCCCCAAATTTTGTGTTTAACAGAATAGAACAGTCTAGCTCCCAAAACATTAGCAGACCTCAGGATAAACCAAACAACTCCAGCCCCCAGCTGGCCATATGCGAATGCTGGGAACATAGACAGTGGAGAAACCCAAGTTCGGATGCTCTCTCTACTGAGGGATAGTAATTGGCACTTGGAGGGTGGCTGTTGGGACCTGGGGGAAACCTAGATAGGGATTTCATTTCAGTGTGATCAAAAATGGCCACATGGCATGACAGCAAACAGAAAATAGTCTACTCTAGAGAAATACTTCATAAAGATTCTCAAGTATGTGACTCTGCACATAGTCCAAGCCTTTGAATAGTCTGGACAATAGATCACTGCCACCTCCGGACTTAGTCCATAATGACTCTTACTTATTAAATCTAAGTAGCTTTAGAAAACTCAAATGAACTAGACTCATTTGCAAACAGAAGTGGCTGACTCTGCTTGAGTAATGGTGAGGGGTCACAACCCCAGTCAGCATTGCTACCACTTGTTACTTTAATACATACAGTTAGGCAAGATTCCAACCCACTAGTACATGGTCCACATGACAGCTTGTGTGTTTTAAGGCACCCAAGTCCTGGAATTCAGATGGTACTGAACGGTGCTCATCTGGAACAGTCCTCACATGGGGCCAGAGAACACAAATGAGGATGACCTGAACTGACTGTCCCAGTCCAGATGTTTAAAAGAAAATAATTACTTACCATAAGATGAAAAAAATTTTAATTACAAGGAAATAGCAAATTTACTTGAGAATCACAAAATGAAATTAAATTAATACAGTCTGACAATTCAAGTCAACTAAAGAGGAACAAATTGAACTAACAGTCACTGTGGTGGAATAGGAGATTTAATCAAGAGGTCTGTAGAGTAACTGGATATGTTATGGCTTTGTAATCTGGCAAATCTTTGAGAAAATCTCCATTTCAGCCTTCCCTTTGATCATTGTCTCTCTCAGCACTTTGGAGAAATGAGGCAGATTTACTTCCACAAAACCACAGGATGATCTTACAAATGTTCCCTTTGCCATCCCACGTTCCTGGGTCAGATCCGGGTCTGGGCTTGGCCAGGCAATGGGATTAAGCCCCACACATTCATTTCCTAATTACCCACTGTGGAAATGCCAAACCTTTGCTGGTTGCCCCCAGTACCCCAACATATTCAACAGTCCCCTCTCCTACCACTGACTGGTGTCCTCTTGAGAAAATTCACTTTCTCATTAGCTTAACCACAAACCAAATAAACCAAAAACAAAACTCCAGGATGAAAAAAAGATGCATTATAAAACCTCAAGCCAACAACTTCTGGATTGGCTGCTCTCTTTAATTATCCACGCAAAGGTACCACTACACTGAAAAGATGGAAACTGAGAGCTGCCCACAGCTCAGGATTCAACATGAGAGAGTGAAGCTTTGTCTGTCTTTGGGGCTGCACAGGCTTGGTCACTTACTGGTAAGGGCAGCAAAGTGGCTGAGTCCACATCGAATGCGGGAAACCTGGACTTCTGGGTTGAACTCCGTCAAGCCAAAGAGAGTGGGTGGAATCATTTCTGGAAGAGCAGTTTCCACTAGGTTTGGTCCTTTCCCAAGAATTCCATAGCCCCAGACAAAAACATGTCCTTCTCCTACATTACAGGAAAAACAACGGTCAGTAAGTCAAACCAAGAGCAGCCCTTACTCACTAGAAATTCAAACTGCACCACCAAATTGTATTATATCCACATGGATTTTTTTTTCCTCCTTGCTTGGCAAGAACATTCTGACATATATTTAAAAACATGTTTCTTTTCTCCTCTCTCAAATTCTTGCCAGTGGACTACATCTAACCAGGTCACCAATCGCGGAATACAAACTTCCTACGTCGTGAGGGTAACGTTAACAGAACCCGTCCATTAATCACTCAGAAACTCCATGTGAACACAGGAGAGCCTTCAAAGGACAGTTTTTCCTCTGAATAGCTCTAAGTTTCACACTGATCAGAAGACCAAGCCAAGTACTAAACGACTTCTGGCCAGATTCCTAAAACTCTTAGAAATGATTTTTTGGTTATAAGAATTTTAATACTCATCAGTGGTACCAGATGTTTAATCCCAGAAGCATGGATCTCAGTATCTAAACCCTGAGGCTCTTCTCCTATCTGCTTTGTGTTTCTTGGCACAGTCTCTGGCCCAGACTAAGGGATGGAGAGAAAACAGTTCATTCTCCACTGCAGAGGTTTGCTACAGAATTACTAAGCTCTGTGCTGTCTAGTTGTCTACATATAAATCATGGTTATTATTTTCCTGTCAAGAATGTCACCCTCACCCTCTATTAGCTGAGTTCAATCTAACGAGATCTCCCCCAGCCACATTCCCTTCCTTAGGCTGAGGTCTGCTGCCTATGAGGCCAAAGGACACCAACCCTTCCCCATGCAACCCCGGTTGCCTACAACAGGGTCTCACCATTTAACACAGCACAGCCTGTCCCACCACATGCAGCCTGCTCCACCTTGCCCACTCCTGAGAAGGGTAAGCACCGGGGGATGTTCACCTGAATCAAAGGAAGGGTACACACTGTTAGGAAGACAAACCAGTGAGAACTTGGAAATATTCTGGTCTTGTGTACAGAGAAGATAAGTCCCAGTTCATTCATACGTGCCACAAAAATTTCCCGAACACTGAACATATGCTAACCATCTAACTAGGTGTTGGGAACATGAGGGAGAGCAAGAAACCTGGTTCCTCTCTGAGTTTAGTCTAGTAGAGAAGACAGATGCCAAACCAGATTAACATAAAATTAATTTGTGCTGAATGCAATGAAGGAAAGTACAGGGTCTCTGAGAATGAACGTCAGGGAGACCGATCTAGCTTAGGGGGAAGAACAGTTGGGAAAGGCTTCGTTTCTACTGTGACCTGAAGGATGAGTAGGAGTAACTAGGTGAGGGAGAAGAACAGGGTATTCCAAGTAGGAAAGATGGCATGTGCAAAGAGAATGACTGAGCAAGGCATGCGCAGGGCAGTTAAACAAGTCAGAGTGCCTGAAGCAGAGGGACAAGGGAGAATGTGGTATAAGAAACTGGCAGGGAAAAGGGAAGCCAGATCATGCAGGATGCTGTGGACTACAATAAAAATTTGGTCTTTATCCTAAGCACAGTGGGAGGCCAGTAGGGATTCAAAGCAGGAGAGAGAAATGATTTCTAGAGGGGAACATGATGGACATGGTTAACAATGGAGAAAAAACAGGGCACAGGGTTGGGGAGGCGGGGTTGGGGTGAGCATGAGTTCACTTTCGGACACACTGAATTAGCACTGCCTAGAGATGGCTAAGCGGAAATGTCAAGTGCTACTAACTCATGTATGGAGCTCTGATATGCAAGCTGGAGAGTCATTAGCATATAGATGGTAACTGCAGCACAGGTACAGATAAGATCTTAAATCTTCTAAAGGGGGAATATAGAGAAAAGGAGAGCAAAATCCACACCAGGAGGCTCTTCAACATTTAAAGGCCTGGCACAAGAGGAGACCCAGTAAGTGAAATTAAGAAGGAACAACAAGAAAGACAAGAGAGCAATAGAAGAGTCTAGTCACAGGGGCAAGAAGAAGACTTTTTTCACAAAGATGTCATGGTCAATGTGAAATGCTGCTGAGAGGTCAAGAAAGATAAAGATTAAAAAATGTTCTCCAGATTCTTTATTATTATTTTAGCAACATGGAGGTCTCTGGTAACCATAGCAAGAGCCACTCAGCAAATGAATAAGGGTGGAAACCCAGTGGAATGGATTGAGGAATGAGTAGGAGACAGTAGATAAATGCAGCTCTCGAGATGCTTGGCCTAGAAGGGAAGCAGGAGGTAAAGCAAAGGGGTAGGGAGTAGGAAGAATAGGAAGAGGTGGAGGAGTCCACATAGGGCTTTTTAAGATAAAAGACACATGAGTCAGGTATAAAGACTGATGGAGGGGCCAATAGAAAGGAATAGGTTGAAATTTTGGGAAAGAAGGCCCAACAAATGGAAGTATGGCTTTTGAGGAGGTGGGAGGAGATGGGATACAGGGCACAGAGAGAAGAACTAACTTCAACAGGAAGAAATATACCTCCTCCACTGCTAGGAAAAGGAATGGGTCCAAGGTGTATACAGACAGTTAAGCGTGTAAGAGTCATAGTGAGAAACTGAGGGCATTCTCATCTGATAGCATCTGTTTTCTCTATTAAACAAGAGGCAAGATCTTCTGCTGAGAGTGAGAGATGGGATTTGGAGAGCAAAATGTGGCCAACTGAGCTTTCCAGCAGAATTTGGTTTTGGCACTTCTACTGAGGAATAACTTTGGAAAGATAGATTTTAAGTGCTTCAGTGACAGCTATGAATCTTCCGTGAATCGTTACAGATTCACTTTCAAACAGAGACAGCTGAAAGATAACAGTCCTTAGGTTGACTCAAAAAGAATAAAGGGGCTTACTGATTCAGAAAATGTATGCCTAGGTTAAGTGAGGCTGTCAGGGCTGGGCCTGGCCTCTGCTGCTTGGCTCTCAGAGAGCTTCTTTACCTCACTGTGCTCTGGCACAAGGCCCTCAGCAAACACTGGGATACTCTAACAAAGAGCCACTGGAAACTACCACTGTTGTCACTGACAGGACGAGGCTCCGGCCACAGTGAAGAATCATGGTCACTTCTAAGATGACCCCCAATAATCCCCATGACCCCCATTCACATCCATGTGTAATCCCCCTGTCTCTTATGTTAGGACTGAACCTAGTGATTTGCTTCTAATGAGAATGCCAGCAAAAGTGAAGGAAGGTCACTGCCAAGATTAAAATATAAAATACTGGCTCCTGTCTCACTGGCACTCTCTCTTGCCTTCTCATTTGATCACTCTGATGAAGCCAGCTGCCATGTTGTAAGCTACCACATGGAGAAGCCTACATGGCAGGGAACCAAGGAAGGCTTGGCCAACAACTATTAGCTGGCCAACTGCCAGAAAGAATGTGGAGGCCCAGTCTAACAGTCCACGAGGACCTGAATCCTGCCAACAACCACTGGTGTGGTCCTGGAAGCAGATCCTTCCCCAGTTGAACCCTTTGATGACTGAAGCCTTTGAGAGATTTGGAGCCAGGAGACCCAGCTAAGCCATCCCAATCTTGACCCACAGAAATTGTGAGATAATAAATGTGTATTGTTAAAGCCACTAAGTTTTGGGGTCATTGATGATATAACACATAACAATGATATGACACTGGACCTGTCCCCCAAAGGAAGACTATGGGAGACATTCTTCTCAAGCCTTGGTATCTGAAAGAGCAGTACGCTTTACTTACTGTTTATCTTACAGAAACATGAATCATTTAAATGACATTTTCTTCTTGGCTTTGGCTACTAGGAAGCTCAGAGCCAAATCTGCAACAACTTCTAACTGGTCAGACCATAGAGAATGTATTTTTTCATCTTATTAGTAATCTTTAGTTTCCCTTTGTGCAGGTTTATCACTAATCTTTATTCCCCATTCCTCTGACATTTTTTTTTAAATTACAGTTGATAGTCAATATTATTTTATATTAGTTTCAGGTATATAGCACAGTGGTTAGACAATTATATGAATAACAAAGTGATCCTCCCACCTGGCACCATATGTAGTTACTGCAGTATTATTAACTATATCCCCTATGCTCTACTTTACATCCTGTGACTATTTTGTAACTACCAATTTGAACTTCTTAATCCCTTCACCTTTCTCATCCAACTCTTATTAACATATATTAAAACCCTTCTGTATTTGTCAGAAGTTTGATGATATTAAGGAATACAGAATGTTTTTTAAATAGGCTTTATCTTTTATAGCTGAAAGCTGATATCAAGGATTTGCTTCAAAGTAATCAAGGGTAGAGTAGGTGGTATTACAGATGTAAAAACAAATCTGGCCATTACAGAGCATGGTTTTTAGGGGGGTGTCGGGGAGAGGATTGTATAACCTTGTGACTATAAAAACCAGTAAATCATATGCTTAAAAATCATGAATTATATGTTTTTTAAATGGGCCATTAGTTGACAATTATTGAACATAGGTGATGGGTACCTAGAGATTAAGTATGCAATAAGCTATACTTCTTGTTTATATTTGAAGTTTTCCTTAATAAAATGTTTAAAATTCTACTGTATTGTACTGATGGTGGTTCACTTCGGTGCGAAGAAGGGGATAGTGAAGAGAAGAGGCCACAGGCAAGACTTCTACTGCTTCATCTGAGTAGGACAGCACAGGTGTCTTCATAGAGCTTATGATCTGTGTGCTCTGGGGGCATATGTGTTATATTGAAACAAAAAGAATACTATGACATCATAGGAACTTAGATAAACAACCTCATATCCCTTTTAGAACAAGACAGGTATCCGAACATACTTAAAATACTGCTGTTAATCAGTATTATCTCACTGCAATTTTGATAATGATGGCTTTTGAAACTAAGCTTTCTTTCCAGGCTGTAATGAGACTGCCAGGATCTTGGAACCTTGAAGAGGCAGTCTCACAATAGGTTAGGCCTTAACATCTTAGCACGTTATACATCACATTTTGGTGAAGAATTTCTTATAAATGTCCTTAACACATTATATTTCCAAACCTCCCAGCATCATGCTGTAAAGTGGCTTCATACCTGTGTGGAATCAGTGACAGAGGCCAGCTGCAGGTACTCAGAGTTGCCCCAGCCAAAGAGGCCTCCATCGGCAGACACAGCCAGGCAACAATCACCATAAGTGGCAACCTGGACAATCTTCACTCCGGTAAGGTCTCCACCCAGCTTGGTGGGTACACTGGTGATATTGTAGTGACCTAGACCTAACACAATAGAAAATACTTTTAATTATTTATTCTCTTAACAAACAATTATATAGGCTTACTATAAGTCAAACAGTTTTAAGCACTTTACAAATACCAGCTCAGAAATCCTGTGCTATGGTAACATCCTTTCTATGCTTTCTCAGAGGAAGAAAAAGACATAATTGTAATTGGACCATTTTAATACCCTGTGAATTGTCTAGGTCAGATTCAAATTAGAAAATTTCTCAAGAAGAAATACCACTATACGATGAACCTATTAGACTTTGCATAAATTACAACAAGCAATTTCTAATGCACTTTTGGGCTTGCTGGAAAATAAAGGAAATCTCTAAGAACCCATCCCAACCAAACCCTACACCCCATCCCACCCCCAAAACAATAAATGGAAACAGGCAAACTGGCATGGTAAACAGAAAAAAGGAAAAGACAGGGCTTGCCTGAAGATAGTGTCACTACCAGTATTGCGATAGAGGGTAATCCCTGGGCAGCACACATAGCATAAACCACAGACTCCTGCTTAAACTGGCTTCCTCACAGGGGCTCAAAGCAGTTGTCAGACTGGCAGCACCCCTTGGCAACAGGCAAAAGCAAATCCAAATCCTCTTAGGAGAAAAGCATCTCCAATTTAGGCTCTTAGAGTTTCCACAAATTAAATTCAATAAAATATGAGATCACAATCAAAAATTACTAAACTCATAAGATGCCACTATGAGTGAGAATAAACAGAACCAACAACTGATTTTAGACACTCCAGACTTCAGACACTGGAATTAAAATAAACAAAATGCAAATAACTCTATATGCAATGTTCAAAGAAATAAAAGCAAGAATAAGAGACTATCAAAAATGACCAGGTAAATATGAACAGGAAGCAATGAGAAATGAAAAAAATATAGTCAAAATTAAAAACTCAGATGGGTGGACAAAAACGCAAACCACAATCTGAGAAAAGATACATGCAAGAATAAAGATATGAAATATACAATAAGTTCCTAAAACTTGGTAAGAAAAAGAAATAAGTCAATAAAAATGGGCAAAAACATACATTTCAGAGCAGAAAAAACAAGACTGGTCAATAAACATGGAAAGATCCTTACTCTAAGTAGTGATTAGGGAAATACAAATTCAAACCTCAGTGAAATACCATTTCCCATCCATCAGGCAGGCAAAAACTTTTAGGTTGACAATACCAAGCTTTGCCCTGCTGTTGTGGGGTTACCTATTACAACTATTTTAAAAAACAATCACTGGAATACATATGCATACCCTATAACCTAGTACTTCCACTCACAGAATCTTCACTAGAGCTCCTAGAACTCTTGAACACATCTACAAGGAGACATACAGATGGTCACAGAAGCACTGCTTGTTATATAACAAAAAGTTGTAAACCATCCAAATATCTATCAACAGGAAAATGAATAAATTGAGGTGTATTTCATGGTAGAATATCATACAGCTATAAAAATGAATTGCATTCAGTGAAGTGGGATACAAAATCAACACATGAAAATCAACTGCATTTCTATATACTAACAGTGAACAATCCAAAACAGGAAATTAAGAAAACAATTCTGTTTATAGTAGCATCAAGAAGAATAAAATACTTAGAAATTAACTTAACCAAAGAGATGAAAGACTTTTACCATAAAAACTACAAAACATTGTGAAAGAAGTTAAAGAAAATATAAATAGGTGGAAAGACATGTTATGTTTATGAACTGGAAGACACAATATTGTTAAGATGTCAATACTATGCAAAATGATCTACGGATTCAATGTCACTCCTATTAAAATCCCAACAATAGTTTTTGCAGAAATAGAAAAATCCATCCTAAAATTCATATAGAATCTCAAAAGAATCCCAAATAGCTAAATAATCTTGAAAAAGAACAGATCTGGAGGACTCATACTTTGTGATTTCAACTCACTACAAAGCTACAGTAATCAAAACAGTGTAGCACTGGCAAAAAAGACAAACATATACATCAATGGAATACAATAGGGAGCTCAGAAATAAACTCTCGCTTATATTGGTCAAATGATTTTTGACAAGAGTCTCAAGACCATTCAATTGGAAAAGGACAGCCTTCTAACAAATGTGCTGAGAAAACTGGGTGTCCCCATGTAGCAGAAGAATAAAGTTGGACACGTACGTAGCTAACACCACATACAAAAATCAACTCAAAGTGGATCAAAAGACCTAAATGTAAGAGCTTAAACTATAAAATTCTTGAAGAAAACATAGGGCAAAAGCTTTACAACACTGTAGTTGGCAATGATTTCTTAGATATGACCCCAAAGACACAGGAAACAAAAAAATAAGTTATTAAGAGAGCCAGCCCAACCCAAGAGCTTTCATTACAAGAAGAAAATTCTTTTTTCTTTTCTTTTTATTGTATCTGTATAAGATGACAGATGTTAACTAAACCTTTATGGTAATCATTTCACAATATATGTAAATCAAACCATCATGCTGTACACCTTAAACTTACACAGAAATGTCAATTATTTCTTAAAAATGGAGAAAAAATTAAAAAAAAATAAACAAATTTGACTAATGAAAATTAAAAACTTTTGTGTGTCAAAAGATACTATCAACAAAGTAAAAAGGCAAAGCAAAGGATGGCAGAAAATGTTTGCAAATTGAATAACTAAGAGATTCAGAATATGGAGAACTCAATAACTACAACAAAAACCTACTATAGAAATGGGCAAAAGACTTGAACATTTTTCCAAAGAAGATATACAAATGGCCAATAAGCACATGATAAGATTCTCATCATCTGACTATAAAGAAATGCAAACCACAAATGAAATAACCCTTCACACCCAGTAGGATGGCAACTATTAAAAAATATATGCAAAAAAACAGAAACAAACAAACAAACAAAAAAGAAAATAATGTGTCAGTGAGGACGTAGAGAAATTAGAACTTTATACATTGTGGTGGGAATGTAAAATTGTGTAGTTGCTATGGAAAACAGTATGGCAGT
Source organism: Cynopterus sphinx (assembly GCA_030015415.1). Taxonomy (NCBI): domain Eukaryota; kingdom Metazoa; phylum Chordata; class Mammalia; order Chiroptera; family Pteropodidae; genus Cynopterus; species Cynopterus sphinx. The sequence goes on along the minus strand of CM057379.1, from coordinate 83,524,431 downwards.
TTCACAAAATTTTAAAATAAAATTACCAATGATCTAGCAATGCCTAAAAGAATTGAAAGCAGGGTCTCAAAGAGCAATTTGGACACCTGTGTTTATTATTATTCCAAGAGGTAAACAGTAGAAGCAACTCAAGTGTTCATCACAGATGGATAAGCAAAATGTGGTATACGTACAAGGGAATATTATTCAGCCTATGAAAAGGAAGGAAATTCTGACGGATGCTACAACATGGATAAACTTTGAAGACATTATGGTAAGTGAAATAAACTAGTCACGCACACACACAAAAAGTATGACTCACTTACATGAGGAACCTAGAATAGTCAAATGCATAGAGAAAGAAAGTAGAATAGCAGTTACCAGGGGCAGAGGGGGGAGGGAAGAATGGGGAGTTATGCATAGTGGGTGTAAAGTTTCAGTTTTGCAAGATGAAAGAGTTCTGGAGATGGATGGTGGTGACAGTTGCACAAGAATATGGATGTACTTAATACCAATGAACTACATTTAAAAATAATTTTAAGATGGTAAACTTTATGTTATGTGTATTTAACCACACATCACGTTTTTTAAAACTTGAAGAAAAACAAAAAAAACAAGTTCAGGCTGGAGCTGGGCTCCCCAGCTACAAAGGGGAAAAAATAAATGAATGAATGAACTGAAGATACTTATAACAGGGCTGAATCTTAGGAAACATAATGTTGAGTTTAAAACAAGATATGTAAGATACATATATATATATAGTATGACTCCTAAAAGAAGCAAAACTAGTCAATACATTACTTAGAAGTGTGTGTGTGTGCACATGTGTATAAATTTTTTGTTCTCTCAAAGAAAGGAATAATAGAAATAAAATTTGGAATGGTGGATCCCCCTGTAGGAGGAAGACAAGTATATGAAACAGGAGAGTCACGCATGGGTAGAATTTGCAGTATTGAGAATATTCTAGGTCTTAAACTGGGGAGTAGTTTCACAAATACTGATGTCGTTATCATGTTTTGTAAGTTACATTTGTGTTACATATCATTTTTTGAGATAAAATTCACATAAATCCACCATTTCAATCATTTTAAAGTATATAATTGAGTGGTTTTCAGTATATTCACAATGTTGTGCTACTATCACCTCTAACTAATTTAGGAACATGTGCATCACCCAGAAAGAAACTTCATATTCATTTGCAGTCACTCCCTATTTCCCACCTCACTCTCAACCCTGGCAACTGCTAACCTATTTTCTGTCTCTATGTATTTGCCTATTCTGCACATTCCACATAAACGGAATTCCACATTATGTGTCCTTTTGTGTCAGGTTTCTTTCACTTAGCATAAGATTTATACGGTTCATCCATGGTATAGCATGTATCAAAACTTTGGTCCTTTTATGGTCAAATAGCATTCCACTGCATGTAAATACTGTGGTTTTTAAATTCATTTATCAGTTTATTAACTGAGTAGTTTCTAGTTTTTGGATATTATGACGAATGCTATGAACATTTGTGCACAAGTTTTTGTGTGGACAAATGTTTTCATTTTTCTTGGATACATACCTAGGAGTGGAATTGCTGGGTCAAATGGTAATTCTATGTTTAACTTTTTGAGGAATGGGCAAACTGTTTCCCATACCTGTTGTACCATTTTAGATTCCTACCAGCAATGTATGCAGGTTCCAATTTTTCTACATCCTTGCCAACACCTGTTATTATGTGAGTTTTTTTTCCCTGAGAGTTGCCATACTAATGGATGTGAAGTAGTATCTCATGATATTGATTTGCATTTCCCAAATGACTATTTGTGTATCTTTCCATATGTTTATGGGCCATTTGTATATCTTATTTGGAGAAATATCTATATAAAACATTTGCTCATTTTTAATTGGGTTGTTTGTCTTGTTAGTGAATTATAGTTCTTTTTATGTACTAGATACTAGACCCTCATCAAATATATGACTTACAAATATTTCTTCCATTCTGTGGGTTGTCTTTTCACTCTGTTGATCTTGTATTTTGATGCATAGTTTTTAAATTTTCATAAAAATCAATTTATCTATTTTTCATTATTTTGCTTATGATTTGGGTGTCATATTTAAGAAAATGCTGTCTAATCTGAGGTCATGAAGATTCACATCTAAGCTTTCTTCTAAGGGTTTTACAGTTTTAGTTTATATTTATGACTGATCCATTTTCAGTTAATTTTTGTAGATGGTGTATATAGGAGTTCAAATTCATTCTTCTGCAAGTAGATATCCAGCTGTCACAGCGCCATTTGTTAAAAAAAAACTATTCTTTCCCCAATTAAATGGTCTTAGCACTCCTGTCAAAAATAATAGATCACAGATGTATGGTTTTACTTTTGGACTCTCAATTCTATTCTACTGATCTATGATGCTTATTTTAATGTCGTTTTAATTACTACTATAGCTTTGTAATAATCTTCGAAATCGGTAAGTATTATTCCTCCAACTTTGTTCTTCAATTTTTTTCTTTTTTTGGCTATTTGTGGTCTCTGATAATTCTATATTAATTTTAGCATCAGTTTGTCCATTTCTGCAAATAAAGCAGTTGAAATTTTGATAGGAATTGCACTGAATCTGCAGATCAATTTGGGGAGTACTGCCTGCATATTATCTTTTGTATATTCTATAATACATATAAATTAAAAAGATTTTTTTAAGTAATTCAAAATGTTGAAGGTTTTTGAAAGAAAGGAATAGGATGCTCACATAGAAAGTACAAGAGAAAAGGAGAACAACTGATTTAGAAAGAATAGTCAGTGAAGCCTTCACTGAGGAGATAACACCGAAGCTGAGGCCTACAGGATGAAAAGAAGAGCAAAGAGCATTCCAGACTAAGGTCCTATGGCAGCAAAGAAGAGGGCAGGCTCCAGGAACTGACTGCAGGGGGTCCGCATGGCTGGACTCAGAGCCCAGCAAGCAAGGGAGTGAGCTGAAGGAGGTGTAGAATGTGACAGCAAGTTTTCGGAATGGCACCAGGAAACTTAGCCATGGTTATCTCCTGTGAGTGGGACTTTTACTCTTTACCTTATTCCTATCTATGCTGTCAAAATGTACCAACAATTTATTATTTCTATAAAAGCTGCTTTTAAAACATTACTCACACAGGATTTTAAAAATAAAGAGAAGCTTCAACTTTATATTTACCAAAAAAATGTACATTTAGAAAACTGGAATAGTAATTAAATTGGCACACTTGAATTGACAATCCTCATTGCTAGAGAGATTGTATGCTGATGGCAGTATAAATTGGTAAAATTTTTGAGAGGCAATTTAGTAACACTCTGAAAGCAAAAATATCCTAATCCTTTGACACACTCCTGAGAATTTATCCTAGAAATAACCCAAATGAAAGAAAAAGATATAGACATATATAGCTTTTATATATATATATGATGGCATATTAGCTCCAATGGCTGCTGTACATCCTCCCCCCAAAAAGTATGCCTCCTCACGACAGAGTAATGATTAAGTAATTGTTTGGTAAAATGATTAAATGGATAATTTACCTTATGGTAAATTAATTTGATGTCATATCATAAAAATACTAAAAACTGTAAATGTGAAAACTGTGCTAACATAAAAAAATGTTTTATGTAAATTTAAGTGATAAGCATATCAAATCAAACCTATGCTATTATTAGTGATATATAAAAGATGTATACATGTGAACAAGGACTGGAAGAAAACGAGAAAATGAACAAAGACAATCTGATGTGGTGGTAGGATACAGAGGATTTATACAAGATTTAAATCTTAAATTTAAAGGCCCTCACTTCAAACAAATATCAAAAACAAAAAATTAAATACACGAGGTTGATGAAGCTTATCCCTCATTCCTCTTTCAACGATATTGTTTTTAAACTCAAGCTCCTTTTAGGTGGCATGTTTCTTCTTGAAAAGGCTCAGAACTCTTTGTTGAGGGGTGCTCCAATCCTTTATTGATCCATTTCTATGGGAGCCAGGGGTGAGGAGAAGGGGATGGGACAAACAAAATAGTGCTCACCAGCAAGCAACAAGAAAGGTAAGAGTAAAATCAAGGTGGGTTCCAGCCCATGAGAGCCCTACAGCTCACAAAGCCATACTGTACTATCCCCCAGGGTGAAAGGTACACTACCTGTTTGCCCATCTGCACCCCATCCACAAGAATAGACTTCTCCTTTATCCGTTAGGAACAGACTATGGTCCTGACCACAGGCGACCTATTAGAGAGATAGAGGTTGATGAGAAGAAATCCTTAGAAGCCCAGGGTCCTAGTCAATGGACTCAAAGCCCAGTAGTATTCCCTACTGTTCCTGAGTACCCAGTGGGCTGCGTCCAGAAAGGCTGCCTTTATCTTTTCTCAATGCACCACAGCCTAGCTCTTGTTTCCTGCTCCACTGAACCTGCTCTTGCTAGAGTAAAGTGCCAAGTGTCGAAAGGAGCAAACTCAAGAGCTCTTCCACACTTACCCACTTGAGGAACTACTCCCTCCCCCAAAAACCTTTCTCTTTGCCACTCCTCTCTTCTGCTTGTCTAATAGTGTCCAGTCTCTGCCCAGCCTCTACTTTCTATCCTTCAATGCTGGAATCCTCCAAAACCTCTTTTGCCCTCTTCTCTCCTCACTGTTCACACTTCCCTAGGAAACTACATTCGTTCCCAAGGCTTTCACTTGTCATGTCCACTCCGTTATCTCCAGTCCTAACAACTCTACTGAATTGCAGACCTACTTTCCTAACTGCCTAATGAAAAGCACCCTTTATTGAACAGTTATGTCAGGCACTGTGTAAATCAATAACCAAGACCACCCAGTACATAACTGAATCTCAGAGAATGTTGGTAACTTACCCAGTTAATATGTGAAGAAGCAGGGACTTCAATTCACATCTATGTGACTCTGAAGCACTACACTCAACTGCTCAACTACAAATTCACTCTTTCCCTCTTCCTCACTTCCCCTCCCAGGCAACCTAAGCCTGCTCCTCTTACAGTTTGCCCCAATCTGGATTGAGAACAACAGCAGCCACTCATCTGTCTATGGAGTCACACTCAACTCCTTCCAGCTCATTCCCTGCCCATCTAATCAAGCTTCAAATCCAGTCAATTCTCCTTACACATCTCCCACCTGTCCCTTTTCCCCGTGGCTTCCCAAGCAGACTTCATTACTTTCTCCTCCGACTAACCTCCACATCCTGGCCAAAATTATTTTTCTAAATAGACCATGATTTGCTGTCACTCCCCCTGCTTAGAACCTTTGATAAGCCCCAACTGTCAAGAGGATGAAGTCTAAACTCCTTAGCAAGACATTCAAGACTCTGCACTGTTCACTCTGAACCTATCCTTCAGCCTATCCCACAACAATCCCCTCTAAGCATACCAAACTCCAGTCACACTGCATGTTCTCAGCAGTTAAAGCCTCCAGCTGCTCCCTCCTCTCTGAAAGAAAACTTTTCCTACCACCCATGCCAGGTCTATCTGGTTAATTCCTCTGCCACCTCCTCCATGTTGCCTTCTCTCCCTTCCATTCCACTCTTGCTAAACAATTCCCCTTTTGGTACTCTTATAGCACTTTTTACCTATATTCACTTATGTGTTTAGTATTCAGGTATTTATTATAAGTACCTACCATGTGCCAGGCATTGCACTAGAGTTGGGAATAAAACGATAAGCAAGAGAAAGCAAGCCTAGAACATAGTGCTGTGATATACTCTGATACAGCTAGTTTTTTTTTTTTAACCTGTCTTCCCCACTAGAGTATTATCTCCTCAAACTTATTAAACTTTGTACCCTCAAGATCTACCACAAATCCTGGCTTATAGTATGCAGACAATATAATCTTCACTAAAATAATTAAGAAAATCTGCCTATCAAATTTGCCATCACTCCCTTTCAAAAGTGCCCCAGGAGGCAGGATGAATGGCTCTCAGCCCACACTTCTTACCTGGACCACCTGTCCATCGAAGTCCTGCATTCTATGGACTTTGTGACTTTCACTACAGCCGGGAACCATTTGGGGAGAAGCAAGAGATATGGTCATGGTGAATACTGCTTTGTGGCTCTATCACACAGTAATTATTCAGGAAATGTTTAATACTTAACACAGTTGGAGGAAAGGGTAGTTTTTTCAAGAACTCACCTGTAAATTTCATTTTCAACCACCTTTCTTCCACACTGCCCATAAGAATTGTTTCCCATGCTGAAGACTAAAAAATAATACCCTCAGTTAAATCAATTCTTAAGAGTCTGAGAATATCAGGTTCATGAAGTCCTAGAATGTCAGGACTGGAAGGCAGTCTCAGAGAGTGATCCTAGTCCAACTACTCACCCTAGCTGCCAATTGGTTTCCTTCTCCAATATTCCCAGCCTATGCAGGCATGTTGGGGTCTAGACCTGCTGCAACTGCCTGGGTCACCTTTACTGTTCTGCCAGCCTTTCACCCCACTCCTCCCGGGAGTCCACCTTATACAAGGCAAGTACCTCCTGTGAGAGGCCTCAGCACCCCCATTTTCTGTCACTAGGTTCCCTTCAATGCAAAACCCCTCTTGAAAGAGTTTCTAAATACCACCTTCATTTTTTCCTACAAAGTACACTTAGCCAGAAAATTAAATTTAAAAAAGTCAAGTTGGCCTTTCCCTAGAATTAAACCTTCTGGAAAGGGTTGGGCTTATCTGGGAGCCTTGACTCTGAAAGCCTCTCCATCACTTGGTAGAAGTGTTAGCAAACAGGCTTCTTTCAGTACAATAGAAAAAACCAAATGCATGTGCAGCTCAGCTTGGCTACTTTATGTAAAGAAGTGGGAGGCCTTGATAAGGCTGCCTGATGTGTGCTGTGACATTTATAAATACCTAAGATTTTCTAAGGACCACAGAGAGTAGAGAGTATGGAAGATTTAGCAAGGACTGACCAATACAGCTCTCCTGAGCCATCCTAACTAATTAGCTCAGGAAATGCCAACAGCTTCACTAATTAGATGAAGTCAAATCAAATGAGCCACTTCAGGCCCAATGGCAAAAAAGTGGCTCCCCCACTCCTCCATCAGTCTTGAACATGTCAATTCACCTCCTTCACCATCTGTGAGGACAAGAGAGTGGGCTCTGCCGCATGAGACCTGTAGCACTTGTGTTTCCTGAGGTCTGTCGAGAGGAAGTAGAACAGGTGAGGGCTCCAAAACATACTCATATCCCCTTGCTGTAACAAAAACAACCAGGTTCATTACACTAATCGAGAGTCATAGCACTTCTAACATTAAACTCATATTGTCCAACGCTCACATTTATACACATGGATTAGAATGACTTACTCAAGGCACACAGGCTACTAGTGGAGCTAGAACTAGAATCCCAGTCTCTGACTCCCAACCCACTGCATCATTTTGCTGTCATTAAATATTAGGTAACTGAAAAACATACTTAGTCTTATTTTAAAAAATCTCTTTACATGTCATTTAATTCTGTTTGAATTTTTAAGGAAAGTAAAAGCATTTTCTTCCTGCAATGCCCACTAAAATTTCTCAGTAAGGTAAAGAACTGCAAATATTAAAAAGAGGCAAAAAAAAAATATGTAGATGCATTTACTTGCATATACATTAAATCTCTCTAGAAAGATAACCTAGAAACTATTAAAACAGTTATCATCAGGGAGAAAAACCATGTGGCTGGGAGGCCAGAGGTGGAAAGCAACTTTTCATCACATACTCTACTGTGCCTTTAGGATGTTGAACTATATATAAAAAAGAAAATTTTAATATTTAAATAACCACATAAAGGGAAAAGCTTTTGAGAAGTCACTCTAAAGAAGAACCTCATTGTTCTTTACAATCCCAAAGGAGAAGCCAGATTGGACTATGTAAACAATTCCTCTTGTATGTTTTAAACGATGAGCTATTGAATATTTATAATGTAGGCTGGAGTTAAGGAGAAGGTCTGTAAATGCAATGGTTCTCAACCTACACCCCACTAAATAACTCATTTTTTCCTTTGAATCCATGTTTAAAAAGATTTTGTCTACCAAATAAATGGCATTAATACTGTTATAATAATAAACTTGCTCATTTGTATTCATTAGTGACTAATATAATTTTCAGACAGAGCTTTTGATCAGCATAGAATAATAACTGGTTCGTCACAAGATAGAATTCTAGGCAAAATCAGAAAACCTGGACAATGCTGTTAGCTTATATGGTTTTATTAGCTGAAAATATATAGTACTTAAGAATACTGAAAAGTGATTCACCTCCCCTTTTACTATATGCATAGGCCCCTAAGGGCCTGGGAAGCAGTAAATATATAACATTTAAAGGGAATCTGGCTCTAGATCCAACTACCAATTGACAGGAAATACAGAGGATTACAAAAAACGAGGACACACTCAGTAAACCCTAGACTTAAAAATTCTATAGGATAAAAACATGATTTCTTTAATAAATAACTTTTGGAAGAAAAAGATTAAAACAAACTTAAAAGACTTTTAAAAGTCTTATCAACCAATTGCAATGTCTGGACCTTATTTGGATCTTGATTCAAATAAATTTCTAAAAATTAAAAATTTAATGACATTCATGAGACAAAGGGCAATTTGAACATTGACTAGAAAATTGATGATGTTAAGAGATTATAATATTAATTATTTTTATATGTGATTATGTTGTTAATTTTTTTAAGTCCTTATTTTTTTAAGAGATGTACTAAAATATTTATGAATGAAATCAATAATATTAGGAATTTCTTCAAATTTATTGAGGGGAAGGTTGGGGAAATGAAAACAAGACTGGCATGAGTTGATAACTGCTGAAGCTGGTAACAGTATATGAGATGCATTACACTAGATTGTCCATTTTGACATATGTCTAAAGTTTTCCTAATTGAAGGTAGAAAAAAAAGTGACATGGCATTTTACAGCTAGTAAGTCTTCAGTACTAACTTACAAAATAACTTGATATAAAATTAAGTAAAGAAAGCAGAAAACAAAATATATGCTATGATCAAAATAAAATATAAATGAACAGAAAAAAATGAAAAGGCTGTCTGGTATATATGTCTAGTAACTTCTCCCTTAATTTAAAAAACATTTCTTATTTTTCTCATAATATTGTTTGGCTAATGTCTACTTTTAAAAATGTCATTAAAATGATTTATAACCTTTTTACAACTTTCCAACAACTAAAATAAAGCTTCCATCTTAAGGAGTTCATTCAACTTTTTTCCCAGACCATATTCTAGATACTATAGAGTATTTCAGGCTATCTCCAAGCTAGGAAAGAAAGGTCATCTCTTTGGGGCCAAAAAAGAACATCTTTACTTGACAGTAAATGCCTTTTTGCCTAGAGGTTCAATATTATTACCAAAGAGGCTGAAAAACAATTAGTGCACATAATTTCAAAAAATTTTCCTTTAAGACTCTATCTATTTTGTCATATGGTTTGGTTTATGTAGTCAAACTCATGAAAATCCAAAGGGAGCTTTCTTAGACCAATCACAGCAGAGAGAAGCCAAGGTGAGAATGCTTACTTTTATCTTTCCGGCTTCTATGAAATCCAAGCTGAGAATCTTTGTTGAGTCCCATACCCCAAACCTTTGTAACATCTTTGGTTTTAGAGGACAGCAGTGTGAACCCATAGCCACAAGCAGCTGATGAAATCTGAAAAAGAGTTCCCATAAGGAATTAACCTATATATGTGATATCAAGTTTTTTTCAGCAACTTATGACAGGTTATTTACTCAATCCAAAAGCACATACTACTAAGACAGGAACTAACATTTATTGAACATTTGCTATGGGTTAAGTGTTTGATATGTATTATCTCATTTAACCTTTACAGGCATCCTATACATTAGGTATTATCATCATCCCCATTCACCTGGACAGTCTAGCACAGTAGTTTAGTTGAATACTGCTTTAGTTTACATCTTTGCTCTATTCCTTACCAGACGTATGACCTAAGATAGATTACTTAACCTCTCTGTATCTGTTTCCCTCTCTGTAAAATTAAAATAAGTGTGTTTCTCATTGGGCTGTTCTGAGGACTAAATTAGTTAATAGAGCTAAAGTACTTACAGTAAATACTATCTGACTTAATGTAAGAGCTTTAATGTACTTGTTATTATTGTTACTACTATTAATAGCAGTATTTGGTAAATGAGAAAAATCAGGTTTCCTATAGATTAAGTAACTTGCCTAATATAGTCACAGAGCTAATAATGGAAACTATTTGATTACAGCATGCATATAATATCTCAAAAAGTCCAGTTTTGATGAAAAAGTACAAGACATGCAAACAAACAAGAAAGTGTGACCTATACTAAGGCGAAAAAAACCAGCCAAAAGAAACTGACAGTAAGTGGACCTAGATGTTGGATTTGTTAAAAACTTTAATGAACTGTGTTCAAATAATTTTTAAAAAACTGTTTAAAGAATTAAAGGAAAATATGATGACAATGACTCAACAAATATGGAAGCTGAATAGAGAAATACAAATATTAAAACCTAACTGGAAATTCTAGTTGTACACTAATCAAAACAAAAAATTCACTATATAGGCTCAACAGCAAATTTGAGCTGGCAGAAGAAAGAATCAGTTAACTTAAAGAAATATCAATACAAATTATTCATTCTGAAGAACAGGGAAAAATTTATTTTAAAAATGAACAGTGCCTCAGAAACCTATAACATAACAAGAAGTATATCAACATTTATGTAATGGGAGTCTCAGAAGGGAAAGAGAGAAAGAGGCAGGTAAAAAATATCTAAAAAAAAAAAAAAATGGCAGAGCCAAAAATATACAATGGAGAAAGGAAGTCTCTCCAACAAATAGTGTTGGAAACAGGAAAGCCGGATGCAAAAGAAAGAAATTACACCACTATGTGACACCGTCACAAAATTAACTCAAGATGGATTAAAGACTTGGATATAAGACCTAAAACAATAAAATACGTAAAAGAAAACATAGGCATTATACTTACCAACCTTGGTCTCAGAGGGGTTTTTTGTGAACTTAACCTCAAAGACATAGGAAATAGAAGAAAAAAATACATGGGACTACATCGAACTAAAGTTTCTGTTCAGCAAAAGAAACCATCAATAATACAATAAGGCCACCAATCAAATGAGAGAAGATAATTGCAAGTGATCCTCCGATAAGGATAAATATCCAAAATATATAGAGAACTCATACAACTCAACAACAAAAAAACAATTCAATAAAAAGTGGGCAGAGAACCTGGACTCTTTTGCAAAGACAAATAGATGGCCAGCAGATACATGAAAAAATGTTCAACATCATTAGTTATAAGGGAAATGTAAATGAAAACCACAATGAGATACCACTTCAGACATGTTAAAATGGCTACTGCCAACAAGACAATAAATAACAAGTTGGAAAAGATGTGGAGAAAAGAGAACCCTCGCAAATTGCTGGAGGGAATGTAAATTGGTGCAGCCAGTATGTTAAACAGCATGGCATTTCCTCAAAAAATTAATAACAGAGCTACCATGTGACATATGACCTAGCAATCTACCTAAAAATTTGAAAATACTTTTTTGTAAATATACATGCACCCCTATGTACACTGCATCATTACTCATAATAACCATGACATAAAAACAACCCAAGGTCTTTAGATAGATAACTGTATATATGTGGTATGTATACAATGGAATATTACTCAGCCACTAAAAAATATGAAAGAGTGCCATTTCCAACAACATGAATAGATCTTGAGAGTAGTAGGCTAAGTGAGGTAAGTCAGATTTAAAAAGACAAGAACTGTGTAATTTCATGCATATATGGAATATAAAACAAAAAGCAACAAATGAACGAACAAAACAAACATACAAACAAATGAAACAAAAAACTCAGAGATACAGACAACATAATGGTGGTTACAGAGAGGATGATGGGTAGAGGGAGAACTATGAAAATAAAGGGGGTCAAATACATGATGACAGGAGACTAGACTTGGGGTGGTGGCCACACAATAGACTATACATATGTTGTATTACAGAGTTATACACCTGAAATTTATATAATTTTATTAACCACTGTTACTTTAATAACTTTAATAAAAAAAATTTTAAAGAGTGAACATTAGCATTTGAAAACAAAGAAAAAAGAATGGTAGAAAATTTACCAAGAGATCAGTTTTATGCAAAACAACAGATCAAGATTGATCAACAAATCAATTAAACTCTTGAAAAACTGAGAAAATCTTTAAAATATTTTTTTAAATGAATTAAGCAAGTATAAGGGAACAAAATCAAAAACTAACTTCTCATCAGAAACAATGGAGACCAGAAATCAGAATAACATTTTCAAAGGGCTGAAAGACAAAAACTGCTAACCAAGAATTCCATATCCAGCAAAACTATCCTTAGAGAAATGAAAATAAAACATACAATCCCCCAAACTAAGAGAATTCACTGCTAGTGGACCTACCACAACAAGTACTAAAGAAGTCCTTCAGACAACAGTACTCTGTATTAAATACTTAAAAATTACTAAGATGCTGTATCTTAAGTGTTCTCACCACAAAAAAGAAACAATAACTGTGTGATATGGTAGATATGTAAGATATGTAATGCTATGGTGGCAATCATACTGTAATACAGAAATGTATATTTTCATACATTTATACAACCATTGTACACATTAAACTTACACAGTGTTATATGTCAATTATATCTCAGGACTTTTTTTTTAAATATTTCAGGCCAAAAGGAAATGACAGTAGATGGTAACTAACAATCGTAAGAAATTAACTGTACCAGTGAAAGTAATTATATAAGCAATTATAAGATAAGGAAATATATTTTTCTCTTCTCTTGAATGATTTGAAAGACAACTGCATAAAACAATAATTACAGAATTGTATTATGAACTTAAAACATAAAAATATAATATATATCACAACCACCACACAAAGGAGAGAGGAATAAATGAAGCTATGTTAGAACAAAGTTGTTGTTTTCAGAGTTAGGTCACTATCAATCTAAAGTAAATTGTGATAAAGTAAGATAAATATTGTAATCTCAAGAGCAACCACAAAAAAAAAAAAAACCCTAAAATAATACAGTGAAACATCCAACAAAGGATCCACTAGAAAAATATCTATTTAAGATAAAAAGCAGTAAAGCAAGAGCAAAGGAACAAAAACGACAGAAAGAAATAGCAAAATGGCAGGGGTAATCCAACCATATCAATAATTATATTAAAAAGACTTGGATTGACTAACATCAGTGAAAATGGTGGAACAAGAAGAACTCTGGTTAATATTGTCAGGGTCAGCTCTGGAAATAAACCAAAGGCTTAGAGCAATCTGGAGTGTTTACTCGAGAGGCAGCTGAACCTCAGCAAGAACAGCAAGATTTGTGGTGTTCTAACTTCACCTCTCTTAATCTCTGAAGTAGCCTTGACAACCAAAAGCTTACAATCATGGTGAAAATTGGAAATCTGGCAGCCACTGAAGGAGGCAGAGTGGAAATGGAACTTCAAAGCCTCATTCCCAGAGAATTCTCATTTGAACTATCCCAATTTTTGTCTCTGTGAATTCGCCAATTCTAGATATTTGATACAAGTGAAATCATATGAAATTTATACTTTTGTATCTAGCTTATTTTGCTTAGTATGATGTCTTCAAGGTTCATCCACGTTGTAGCGTGTGTCAGAACTTCACTCCTTTTTACAGCTGAATGATATTTTGTTGTACACATGTACCACATTTTATCCATTCACCTGTTGATGGACACTTGGATTGCTTCTACCTTTTGACTGTTGTGAATAATGCTGCAGTAAGCATTGGTGTACGAGTATCTGAGAACCTGTTGTCAGTTCTTTTGCGTATTTACCTAGGAATGGGATTGCTAGTAATTCATATAGTAATTCTTTCTATGTTTAACCTTTTGGGGAACTTCCAAACTGTTTTCCACAGTGACTGTAGCATTTTACATCCCCGCAAGCAATGTGTGAGAATTTCAGTTTCCCCACATCTTCACCAGCACTTATTTTCATTTTATTTTTAAATATCATTCTTAAAGATAGTTGTACTGGATGTAGATTTCTTGGTTGACAGTTTTTTTTTTTTTTCTTTCAGCACTTTGAAAGAAAAATCATCCCATTACCTTCAGGCCTAAATGTTTTCTGATGAAAAATCAGCTATATAACTTACTGAGAATCTGTTATATGTGATGTTACTTCTCTCTTGCTGCTTTCAAGATTCTTTGTCTTTTGCTTTTCACAATTTGATTATGATGTTTCTATGTCTGGATGTCTTTTAGCTTATTTTTTTGGAGTTCATTTTGCTTCTTGAATGTCTAGATTCATGTTTTCATCATATTTGAGATGTTATGGGCCATTTATTTTTTTAAGACTCAATTTTTTTTATAGCAATTTTAGATTCACAGGACAGTTGAGCTGAAGGTACAGAGATTTCCCACACACACATGCATAGCCTCTCTCATTATCAACCCCTCCACCCCCAAACTGGTACACAGTTAAAACTGATTATTAAAACTATATTGATACATCATCATCACCCAAAGTCCACAGTTTACATTTGGGTCTGTTCTTGATGCACTATACTCTGTGGATTCGGATGAATGTGTAATGACATGTATTGGTCATTATAGTACTATAAAGATTATTTTCACAGCACTAAAAATTCTCTGTTCTCCTATTCATCCCATCCACTACACCCTGTTATTTATTCCAATGCTCTTTCTGCCCCTTTCTCTTCTCTCCTTCTGGGACTTCCATTATATGTATGGTAGTATGCTTGATTTATCCCAGAGGTATCTCTGAAGCTAAGTTGACTTACCTTCAAGTTTGCTGATTATTTTTTTTTGGCCTGCTCAAATCTGATGAGAGCTCATCTAGTGAATTTTTAATTTCAGTTATTGTACATTTTAGCTTCAAAATTTCTATGTATGTTTTCATATTTTCTTTAGTTTTTCACATGTGGTTTCTTTCCGTTCTTTGAATGCATTTAAAATAGTTGGCTTCAGGGTCTTTGTCCTAGGTCTAACATCTAGGCTTCTGCAGGATTAATTTTTTTTTAATCTCCCTCATATTTTATTTAAAAATAAAAAGCAAAAACCAAAAAGTGTAAAAGTTCTTAGTACTAAGCCAGAGACAAAATATTAACACACTAGCTAAGAGTTATTTTTAACAGACTTATTGAATTACATTTGGCATACAATAAATGGCACAACTGATAGGTTTTGACATATGTGTACATCTGCGAAACTATCACCACAATCAAAATGGTGAACATATTCATCACTCGAAATGTTTCCCTGTTCCCCTTTGTAATGCTGACCTATACCACCCATGCTCACTCCACTCTGTGCAGGAGCTATTTATGTTGACTGCATTTTTTTTCTCCTGTGTATGGGTTGTAATTTATCATTTCTTTTCATCTCTGGTATTTTCTCTTATTGAAAACTAGATATTAAAAATGATACTATGTGGCAACTCTGAAAATAAAATATTCCCACCTCCCTAGGGTTTGTTGTTGCTGTTTATTGGTTAGTGACTTTTCTGAACTAATTTGATAAAGTTAATATTCTTTGTCATGTGTAGCTACTAAGGTTTCTGTTCAGTTAGCTGAGTAGACAGCTAGTAATTGGACAAATTTTAACTCATGTAAATAATAAATTTCCCCATCTTTACTAAGGGATCAGGTCAAATAAATACTGCCTCGCAAGTGGGGCCTTCCAGGGAACCACACAGAAAGAATTACTATATGATCCAGCAATCCCATTCCTAGGTAAATACGCAAAAGAACTGACAACAGGTTCTCAGATACTCGTACACCAATGCTTACTGCAGCATTATTCACAACAGTCAAAAAGTAGAAGCAATCCAAGTGTCCATTGACAGGTGAATGGATAAACAAAATGTGGTATATATGTACAACGAAATATCATTCAGCTGTATAAAGGAGTGAAGTTCTGACACGTGCTACAACGTAGATGAACCCTGAAGACATCATACTAAGTGAAATAAGCTAGATACAAAAGTATAAATATTGTATCATTTCACTTATATGAAATATCTAGAATAGACAAATTCCCAGAGACAAAATAGGTTGATGAGTGGTTACCAGGGGCTGTGAGTAGAGGAAAATGGGAAGATATTGCTTAAAAATTACACAGTTTATCTTTAGGGCAATGAAAAAGTTTTAGAAATAATAGTGGTGATGGTACAACATGGTGAAGTAATTAATGCCAATTAATTATACTTTAAAATGGTTAAAATGGTAAATTTTACATTATATTTTTTCCACAATTTTTAAAAACTAGTAACATACCAAAATCCAATAAATGAATTGTATGATATGTGAATTATATCTCAACAAAGCTGTTTTTAAAAAAAGATTTTTAAAAAGAAATAAAGAAATTATCAAATATACAAAAGCAGAGATTCATCACTAGCAGACCTGCCTTACAAAAAAACACTAAAGAAAGTCTTGAGGCAGAAAATAAAAGGACACAAGACATTAACTCAAATCCACACAAAGAAATAAAGAGTACCAGTTAAGTCACTGCATAAGTAAATAAATTTTTTAATGAATAAAAATATAAAACAGTATAAACATATTTTTTCTCCTTTCTGATATTAAAAAAAAACTGCATAAAACGATAATTGTAAATATATGCTAATGTGAATACAAGGTACAAATATGTAATTTACGACAATAATAGCACAACAGAGGAAGAAAAGGTCAGAGCTATAAATAAGCAGTTTTTATATAGTACTAAAATTAACATGGTATTAATCAAAACCAATAAAAAAATGACAAAGAAATTCAAATGGTACACTAGGAAATAGCTATTTAACACACAAAAGAGCAAAAGGGGAGAGCCAGGGGAACAAAAAAGATGACAAATAACAAAACAGCAGCACTATATCCTACCTTCATTAAATTATATTAAATAAAAATGGATTTAACACTCCAACTGAAAGGCAGAAATTGATAAAATGGATAAAAAAATATGACCCTACTATATGTAGTCAAAAGACATGTTTAGATTCAAAGACACAGATAGAAAATGAAAAGTTAGGAAATTACATAATATACAAAGAGCAATAAGAGAACTGAAGCAGCTATACTAATATCTGGCAAAATAGACTTGAAAACAAAAAAAAATGTTACTGCAGACAAAGAATATATTTTACAATAATAAAAGGATCAATGCATCAAGAAATATAACAGCTATAAATATATGTACACCTAGCAACAAAGCCACAAAATACATGAAACAAAAGCTGACAGAACTGAATGGAGAAACAATAACTGAACAAGTCAACAATGGTTGAATATATTCAATACCCCACTCTCAACAACTGACAGAACAAAAAGGCAGAAAATCAGAAAGGATAGAGAAAATTTGAACAACGCTACTAACCAACTTGACCTGTCATCTCTAACCTTAGACCCACCCAAACAAACAGCAGCAAAATACACATACTTTTCAAACATATATGGAACACAGACCCTATGCTAGGCTATAAAACAAAGTCTCAATACATTTAAAATGACTAAAATTAAATAAAATAGGTTCTCCAACCACAACAGAATTAAAAATAAATTAGAAAAAGCCACAATTCAAAAATTAAATACTTCTCAATAACTCATGGGTCAAAGAAGAAACCACAAAAGAAACCGGAACTACTTTAGGTGAATGAGACAAAAACATAACATATCAGAATTTATGGGCTGAGCTAAACAGTGCTAAGAAGAAAAATTATAGCTATAAAAACCTACATAAAATAAACAGAAAGACCTCAATAGTAGCCTAAACTTCTACTTTAAGAAACAAAAAAGGAGAGGGGAAAAAAGGGCATAGATGATAGAAGCTTTGTTCATCCCTCTTGCAACCACTTCAAAGTTGTGACAGAAACACAGAACAAACAGCAAGCAGAGTCACCTGAGATTTAGATGAACAGAAGCCCTACAACTAGAGAGAGAAATAATAAATCAACCTGCAAAAGTAGAAGATAGAAGGGGACAAAGACATGATGCTGCCTGGTCCCAAGAAGCTGAGTGCAACAAAGGCTATGGCAGTGACAGCCGGCAGCTGCAGACACCTCTTAAGGGGGCTGTGTCTGCAACCAGACTTTCATGGCTACAAACCTGCCCGCTCTGAGCACCAGCGCTGGGTTGGCTGCTCAGGGAGCACCAGGAACTTAAAAGGTGACGCTAACCCGATGGAGCAGGGGCCGGAGGTGAGGCTTCCTCCTGGGAAGAAGTGCTGGCAGTATCCATCGCTCCTCTGTTGAGCCCTCCCCACCCCAGTGTGCAGACGTAGCTCCACCATAGCTGAGACGTCGTCAAACTGGATAATGGAAGTCACTCTGCACAGAGGATTCCTTGAAACTCGACCTCATCAACTCACAGCCCCACCCAAGCCATATCCAGGTATGTCCCTGGAAGTCCCATGCTCCTTGCTGAGCCACACAGGTGGCAGCTGGCCTTGGTTTCTGGTGTGACCTCTTGAGGCAACAGTAAGCACAAGAGCTGTAAAATGCTTGCTGAATTTTAACAGGTAGCCCCAGAGGGGCACAGCTTGGGGCTAAATTTGGCCTGCAGCTGAACCTGTCTCAGGACTGTGCCAATGAACATCTACTACACAAAGCCATGCTAATAAGACCAGAAGACAGAAGTTTTGCTTAGTACATAAAAACAGACACAGAAAGGCAATCAAAATGGGAAGACAAAGAAGCAGAAACCATATAAAAGAACAGAACAGAGATCTAGGAATAATGGAGTCAAGCAATCTAACAGATGCACAGTTCAAAATACTGGTTATATAAAGATGCTCAGTTAACTTAAGGGAAGTGTAGATGACTTCAGTGAGAACTTTAACAAAGAGATTTAAAAAAAAAACATAAAAGTGGAATTAAATTATAAAAGGGAACCTGTCATAAAAGAACACATTATCTGAGATAAAGAGTATATTAGAGGAAATCAACAGAGTGAATAAAGAAGAGGATCGAACCACCATATAGAGTGTGGGGAAGCCAAGGACACTCAATCAGAGGATGAGTAAGCCAAGGACACTCAAGCAAGAAAAAAGAAGCCAGGACTATAATAATTTAAGGAGCCTCTGGGACAAAATTAAATGCAAAAACATCAGTGTCATAGGGGTGTCTGAAGGATAAAAGAAGTTGAAGGGCTAGTTGAAGAAATAATGATGAAAAACTTCCCTCAGGTGGCGAAGGAAATAGAAATACAATACCAAGAGGCTCAGAGTCCCAAAAAAGAGGACTTCAAAGAGGCCCACGCCAAGACATATTATATTTAAAATGCCAAAGGTTAAATACAAAGAGGGAATATAAAAAGCAGCAAGAGAAAAGCAGTTAGTTACCTACAAGGGAGCACCCATAGGACTGGCAGCTGATTTCTCAAAAGAAACTATGCAAGACAGAAGGGCCTGGCACAAAACATTCAACGTGATGAAAACCCAGGATGTACAACCAAAGAGTCGAAGGACAGATAAAAAGCTTCCCAAACAAAAATAAACTAAAGGAATTTATCAACATCAAGCTGGTATTACAAGAAATGTTGGAGGGGCTTCTTTAAGAAGAAAAAGCATGTATCAAAAACATGAATAAAGAATGGTAATAACTACATTCCTACAATTACTTGAAATGGAAAATAATTAAGTGTTCCAACTAAAATATATGAAAGCTGAATGGATAAGAAAATAAGACCCCTATATATGCTGCCTGCAAGAGACTCACTTCAGATTAAAAGACACAGACTAAAAGGAAGGAGATGGAAAAGATATTGCCTTGAACGAGGGTATTGAGCTGAATGAAATGGGTTGGATAGAGAAAGACAAATATCGCATGATTTCACCTGCACATGGAATCTAAAGAACACAATAAGAAACAAAAAAAAGCAGAAACAAACTCATAGATACAGAGAATATTTTGAGAGCTACTAGTTGAGAGAGGGGTGAGGAGGGAAAGGTGAAAAAGGGCAAAGGGATTAAGAAGTACAAAATACACATGGAGATATAAAGTGAAGCACAAGGTAATAATTAACAATGTTGTAATAAATATGCAAGGGGAAGAGTGGGGTGATCACATTGTGAGTTATATAGATCTCTAATTACTATGCTGTACAACTGAAATGAATATATTATTGTATGCCAACTATAATTGAAAAAAAAATCACCGAATTGTACAAAGTAAACCTGAGCAATTAATTATCTACTATATTTCAATAAAGCCAGGTAAAGAAAATCATAAGAGGAAAAAAAAAGAAAAGAAACAAACAAAAAAAGCAAATTAAGCCCAAAACAAGTAGAAGGAAATAATAAAAATTCAAAATGAAATCAATGAAACAGAAAATGCAAAAACAATGGAGAATGTTAATTACAGCCAATGTTGGTTATTTCAAAAAATTAACAAAATTGGCAAATATTTATCTGGATTGACCAAGGGAAAATGAGAGATGATACAACTTACCAAAATCAGAAATGAGAAACTATGGAAATGTAGAGGATTGCAAGTGAATACTATAAACAACTTTATGCCAACAATATTAGATACCTGACATAAAATGGACAAACTCCCACAAAGACGCAAATTATCAAACCTGGCTCAAGAAGAAATAGGAAAGTTTAACATCCCTATAACAAGTTTAAAAAATTGAGTGAGCAATGTTTAAAAATCTTCAAAGAAAAGCCAAGACCCAGAAGACCTACTTCATTGGTAATTCTACCAAACATGTAAATAAGACAAAATACTGATTCTTTACAAATTCTTCTAGCTATTCATTCTGAGGACAGTATTACCCTGATACCAAAACCAGACAAAGAGATACAAGGAAAAATTCTCGACAAAAATATTACCAAACCAAATCCAGCAACACATAAAATGTATCATTCACCATGACCAAGTGTAATTCATCCCATAAATACAAAATTGGTTTAATATTCAAAGATTGATTAATGTAATATATCCTATTAATAGAACAAAGACCACATAATCACCTTAAAAGACACAAAAAGCATTTAACAAAATCCATTCCCTATCCATGATTTAGAAAAAGGAAAGCTCAACAAAGAAGGGAACTTCCTCAATTTGCCAAAAGGCATCTATGAAATACTTAGTAGTGAAAGACTGCTCTCTCTCTAAGATCAAGAATAAAGCAAAGATATTGGCTTTCACCACTTCTATTCAATGGTATACTTTAGGTTCTATCCAGTAGAATCAGGCTAGGAAAAAGTAAAAGGTTATTTAAATTGGAAATGAAGATGTAAAACTATTTTTATACATAGACAACCAGACAACATAATCCTATATGTAGAAAAGCCTAAGGAATCCACAAAAATCTATAGAGCTAATAAATTCAGCAAGGTCACAAAATATAAGCTCAATATACACAAACCAACTGCATTTCTAGCAATGAACATTCAAAAAATAAAATTGAGAATACAATTCTATTCAGAATAGCATCAAAAAGAATAAAATACTTAGGAATAAATTTAATGAAAGAAGTGTAAGGCTTGTACACTGAAAACCACAAAACATCGTTGAAAGAAATTACAGATCTAAATAAATGGGTAGACATCCTATGTTCACAGACTGAAAGACACATTTGTGTCCAAATTGATCCACAGATTGTCATAACCTCTATCAAAAAATCCCAACAAGTATTTTTGCAGAATATGGTGAGCCAATCCAAAAAATTCAAAAACAAAAGCATAAGAAAAAGATCAGAATAGCCACAACAATTTTATAAAAAAGAAAATGTTGGAGGACTTACATTTTCCAATTTCAAAACTTATTAAAAAGCTACAGGAATCAAAAGTGTAATTTTTGGAATAAAGACAGACACACAGATCAATGGAATAGAACTGAGAGTTCAGACATAAACCCTTACATTTACAGTCAACTGATTTTCCACAAAAATGCCAAGACAGTTCAACAAGGACAGGATACTCTTTTCAACCAATGATGCTAATACTCACATTCAGAAAGACTTATCCCACATCATACCCCAAAATCACTCAAATAGCTGGTTCACAGACCTCAACATAAGAAAACTAAAAAGCTCCTAGAAGAAAACACAGAAAAGTAATCGTTGTGAGCCTGGATAAGACAAAGATTTCTTAGGCATGCTACCTGAAAAGCATAATCCACAGCAGAAAAACTTATCGATTGGAGTTTGTCCATACTAAACACTTGTGCTCTTCAAAGGACACGATATTAGGAAAATAAAAATGAAGAGCCATCAACTGGCAGAAACTACGTGCGAACTTCATACATGCGATGAAGGACCGACATCCAGGTGACTTTAATAACCGTTCCAATCTCAGCATCAAGAGGCCAAGCAACCCTACCTCTCGTTCACCTGGGACGCAAAGACCGTTTCTCTTCATCTTCCCTGTTCAGTGAAAAGATCATTCGTCATCCCTGACGGTCAGAAGCCAAACTGTTCGCACCGGCTTCTCCTTCATCACCTACCACGGTGTCCACCGGCGGAAGCACCCACCTGAGCCAGGCCGGAGCGAGACGGCTGGGGCAGCCCTTCCGCCGCGTCCAGAAGGCGGCTCAGCCCGCCTCGCTCGTCTCCTTGCCGCGCCAGCTGCCACCTCCTTTCCGAGTGGCCACCGGCGCCCGCCAGCCCAGACTTTCGCTGACCTTCTGACACTCTGGCTCCGTACAGAACCTCCGCGGCCGCGCCGGCCGGGGTGCGAACCCCACTGCACGCGCACGTCTGGCTTCAGACCCTCTGGGCTGGCCTCTCCCCGCCTGCGGTGACCGCCGCGCCTGCCCGGGGACGCGCCAATGTGGCGAGCCGCCCCCCCCCACCCCGGTGGATGCGGGCCGTGTCCCTAACGCCGTCCCCTCCGGGGCCGGTGTCCCCGACCTCCGACCACCCAGCGTCGCCGATGTCTCCAGCAGGGCCCGGGGCCGAGGGGCGTGGGGGGAGTGGCGCCGCGGCCCGCACCTTCTGGTCCAGCTCCAGGCGGTAGGGCACCGGCTGGATCCTGCGCGGCGGCCGCGAGCCGGCGGCGGCGCGGGGCCGGGGCGCGGAGCCGGGCCGCACGAAGGTGGGCACGCCCAGCGCCCCGGAGAAGCTGAAGCCCCACACGAAGACGCGGTCCACGCGCGCCGCACGCTCGCCCACGTACTGGAACACGGGCGCGTCTGCCTCGGCCTCCGCCGCCTCGCGCCGGCTCCGGGAGCGCCGGGCCGCGGTCCAGTGCCCCCGCCCGGGCCCCGGCCCCCTCAGCCGGCGCCCCAGCCGAGCCGCCACCGCCAGCGCTGCCAGGGCCATTCTCCGCTTCGCGCCTCAGCGGCCGCTGGGCGCCGCCATCTTGCGTAACCCTTGACCCCACGCCCCAGCGGAAGAGCCCGCGAGCACGCTCAGTGCTGGCTGAAGGCGAAAGTGAGAGGGCGGCCCCAGGCTCCGCGGGCCGGGAGGCTGGGCGGAGCCGCCCTTCCCAGTCCTTTCTGTATTTTCTGCAGGCCCTTCGCTTCTTGCGGTCAGCAGGGGTAAAGCTTAAGGGTCGGTTGCCTCTTCTGCGCGACTGCAATATAGTGCTCTTCCCTATTCTATTCCCTTTCTCTTCCCTTTGCCTCTGTTCCTTGTCATTTCTTTACCTGGTTGCACTGTCCCTGTTCCCATGAGCTGCCAGGTCATTCAGTTTGTGCTCCAGCCACAGGGAGATAGCTATCTCTTCTTGTGGTCATTCGCTACCCCAAAGCCCGCAGGGATTCCCTGCTGTCTTCAATGCATCCTCCTCCCCAGCATCCCCTCGCCCATTAGCCTGACACGCCGCTTGAATCAGGTGGTTCTCCTTGTCATTCCTGTGTCAGGCCTCCCTACTTGGCAACACAGTGCCTCAGATGCCCATCCAATGCCCTTGTCTACCTGCAGTCGTCTGGCAAACTTCTACTCCTTATAAGATCCAACGCCAGCACCTCTTTTGAAGTTCCATGAAGGCAGCAACTTTAGTTTATTCAAATTGTCCTCATCACCTGTGTACTAGAGTTTAACGTGCAGCCAGGAGCAAGGGACACTCTCATGAATAAATGACCTATGAGTCTAGGGACCTGGGTTCTACTCCCAGCTCTCTGCTACTGACTTGCTGACAACTTGAGACATTGTCTCCTTTTGGATCTCACCTCCAAAATAAGGAGGTTAAAAAACAATACATTAAATGAAATTTTTTTAAAAAATAAATGTTTGGACTTTATGGCCTGTAGGATCTATTATAGCCTGTTATAATCCATGACAGAGTCCCCAAATACAGTCTCAAATGCTGAGGGCAAACAATTTTTTTCTTTCCTCCCTTGCTTCCTTTCTCTCATTTTCTTTACATTGTTTGATACCTGGAACTAATCCAGTTTTAATGTCCTCCCCAAACCAGTTCAAATTACTTTGCTGTCCTGGAATGTGCCTTGGATCCAGTCTGTGAAACATGTTTTTATGATCCGTGGAGAAAGAAACGTGGTTGATATTTTACCATTCTGTGGTGCTGTTTTACTGAAGGTGATCAGGGAAAACTGACTGATAAGATGTGGTAGCCATGAGACTGCTCTGCAGAGGCCTCAAACTATAGGGAACATAATTAACCAAAGCTATGAGATCAGTAGTAGGCTGGGCTATGAAATCTATCCTCTATTTACACTGAGGTCATGCTTTCCTTGGACTGCTCCCAGTGACTAAATGAGGCAGACCTGCTCCTGGGAGGCATGGATTGCCCTGATGGTCAGCTTTGGCTGGAGGCCTTACCACGCCTTCCTTAGACTACATGGCAACATAGGAAACTTTTACCTAGCCTCCCCTCTCTCTCCCTTGCTTCAGATAAGACTTGCATTGTGGCCTGATGGCTCTTCCGGGCTTCCAGGCTCCACTCACCTCTATTTTCTCTTACAGAGACATTTCCCCTAATAAAATCCTTGCTTGTGTAATTCTATCTTGGTGTCTACCTCTCAGAGGACACAAAATAACATATGAGGAAACATATGAGCCAAAGCATGAAAAAAATGAGTGAGCCATTAGCTATCCTGGGTAGAGTGTTCTAGACAAGGGGTGCAGCAAATACAAAGGCCTAAAGTTGAGAGACTGCTTGGGTGTGTGTGCTGCTAACTGATCCAAACAGTTTAAGCTAACCCAAAACAGTCCCATATAATTCTTAGGTTGTTTTTGGTAGATGATGCTAGCCACGAAAAACTTTGACTTGTTCAGGATTAGACGAGCTCCTAATGGGTTAGCTATGATATAATGAAAGTGAGTATCAAGTCAAAAATTGTCACACAGACATTTACTTAAAAACATTCATTAGGAAACAGGGATCCAATGATCCATAAAACCTATTCTGTAAATTCAGGTAAAGACCCAGCTTTCTGTCCTTTTAGATGCACCTACCAGCCCTGTGCATGAAAGGTTTTTCAAGGCAAATAAAACATTGCAGAAACAGAATTTTGTTTCCCTTTTAACAGCAGTTGGCATTAGGCTTGATAGAATTGCCTGGAGATCAAAACCTCAGGTACCATCTCTAAGAGTAAAGGCCTCACTGGAACCTCATTTCCTGTTCATACAAAAGAGGGAATAGCTCAAAAAAACTGCTTTCCTAGTCTTTTCTACCACCAATTTCACAAATGAAAGCCAATTTCTCACATCCTCCAATGCCAATTATGTCAGGTCTCAGCTCCAAATCCACTCTTCATTGCCTGCTTTGGGAAAATTAAGATGGGCTCTTTAACAATTTTTCCTGGAGAAACATAACTGGACAAAGAGGCCATCCCCTCCTGGTTCCCGGTGCATGGAATGGCTTCTCCAGTACCTAGCTCCTGCAGCATTTGCTTGCCAGCAGCACAGAGCAGCCACCAGCAGCCCGCCCTGCCAGGCAATGCCATAGCAGAGTGACTCCTGTGAAGGACCTCCCCATGAAAGACTTTCTTTGGCCTGTTGTAGGATGGGCCTCTGCCAAGTTTCTGAATACACAGCACTACAGTAACCCTGTGAGCCTTGTGCCTTTTCCACGAAGGTCTGGGGTTCAGCTCTGGGGGTGGCCTCTTTCTGGGGTTGCCCCATCTCAGCCTTAAAGGTGAACTGCTCTTTATATCTATTTTTCCAGTGTTCCTTACTGTACTCTTTACTTCTTACCGGCCAAGCCCTTGTTCCAATCTATTGTTATCATTAGTAAGTCTTTATATTAAAGTTTCCTTCTTTAAGTCACTGGGTGGTTTCTGTCTCCTCATTAGACCCTGACTGGTACACCAATTAACAAGCCACAATTTCACCAAACCCAATTTTATCACTCATTAAGCTAATTAGCAAACCCTCCATTGTTGGAAGGAGAGAATGCTGAAGACTCCTGGTAGCTGCCTCTGGGTGTGGTTCCTCTGAAATGCTGGCTGACCACACCTGGAGTGTGTTTGGGACCCCCCCACACACAACGCCCCCCCCCACACACACACACAAGGAAGGCAGGATGGTTGGAGCCGAGTGAGGAAGTGGAGAAAGGAGATGACCTTGGGAAGATGGAGGCAAGATCACATTTTGGCGTTTTGGCCATTGTAAAGTTTTGATTTTTTACCTAAATTTGTAAATCTATAGAGGTGTATTGGAATAGGCAGTTGAGTGTCCTTGATCATTCTCCTTGGCCTTATGTCTGATGTCTCTGATATGGGGATGGGGGAACAGTTCCACACAGGTTGTGAGTCTCTTCAAGCTTCTTGTCCTATGTGTATGCCAAGCATATTAAAATTTCTAGCAAAAAATCCTCAGATGCCTCAGGCACAGAGAGGAGCTAAGGGGGTCCATATACACATGTATCTTGGAAGGGAAAAAGAATTAACATCCTAGAATTAACCCTAAACCAATGGGGTTGGGAGCCAATGAATAAATGTTACCACTGAAGTCTATTAGAGGAGGCTTCTATCCATTGCTTGGGGGTCCTGGCAGAATTAGGACCCCACTGGCCATAGCAGCAACCTCAATAGTCTCCCTTATTTAGGTTATTCCTGCCTGACTCTTGCCACTCCCTCACTCCTGTTCCCTAGGGTCACCTCCCAAGTGAGCCACCAGAGCACAAGTCTTTGTGGCTCTGTTCTGGGGGGATCACAGCTTAAACAGTTGGGACCAGAAGTGGGCTGATGCTATCCCCTGGTTGGTTGTAGGATCATGATTACAAAAACCCCTGCTTGTGGTGCACTGTACAGGTACAAACAAAGCATTTGGTTAAGCTGCACACCTATTATATGAATAGTATGGTGGTCAGAGTAATTGCAAGGTTTGTGCAGTTGGCTAGCTCTATTAACTGTGGAGGAAGCCTTGAGCAAAGGTCATGACAGATTCAGGTCAGCCAGCTGTTTACTCAGAGCACACTGTGAAAACAAGCAGTCCTCCATGATGCTGTTTAAAAAGACTTTTATCCCCAGCAGCCATGAAGGAGATATAGGCCTAGGATCTCATTGTGAGTGATAAAAGGCATTTCTGTTTACCAAGTGACTAGTCTTGTTACTCTGGGCATGGGTTTTCACTCTACTTCTTAGAAAGAACCAGACTTGAGTGTGTGTGAAACGTTTTCCACTCGAGTTTACCTTGAAAATGAGACCAACATGATATCTTGTTTTGGAACATCTACTCCACTTCCCCAGATTCAGGCAGAGGACTGGGTCATGGACCATGGACTTCTATCGACTCTTTTTTTCTACCAAGATAGTCTTGTTACCATGTGCCAAGTTCTCTATCAAAGATTCTGTTATGAAAATTTAGGCTGCATTCTGTGGCCAAGGCCTCCACTACATCCTGGAAATAGGAACAGTGCTTGGCCATGCTTCCGAGCTCCCAAATCGAGTGGTGTTCCTTGTTCCTACAGGCTCACATGAGCCGGGTACTACAATTCTATCAGTGAGTAAGCTGTTTCCTCTTACAACAGGGACTGCACTTCCTCATTCAGGCTCTGCTGAAAACTGCCCTAAATATTCCTCTACAGGCAATGAATTGAAGTGAATTGAGTTGTATCTTGGGAGGATGAGCACCATTTCGTGAGGGTTTCATTCAGGTGGAGTCTTAGTCAGGTACCTAGGCAAAGGGTGGCTGCTCCTCTATATCAAGAGGAAGGGGCCATAGCTACTGGTCTTGAAATTAGAGGGGGAATCTGTGTTTTAACATTCCTGGGTTCACAGTCCCAACTCTTCGTCCCAGTCTCAAGTTCCCACTACTTCTCTATAAGGGCCCAACTTCACCATGGGAAATGTGAGCCCAGGCCACCACTTCAGTCTCTGTTTGGAAAATACATAAGAAATACCCACAACACCCAGCCTGGCTCCTGCTATTAGAAATTCTTGGGGAGACGTTGGCTCACAGAATCAAGTTGTCATCTCCTAGGAGGAGGAAGAATGGAGCACTTGGCTCACGGCACCAAGACTGTCCTCCATTTAAAGCATTCACAGTAGAAATTTGGGCCAATGACACCAACCTTGTGTCATCATAACTGTCCATTCAGCACAATATGATCCCAAGTCACCAATTTCCATTTTGCCAATTTTTGAAAGGTGACTGAAACCTACATCAGAAAACCTTTCCCCTGGTAAGAGAAGGTAGAGTGGGCACTTAGAAACTTGGCACAAAGCCTGAAATCTCCTGTCAGGAACTCCACTGAGGAGCTTGGAAGCACAGCCAAGCATTGCTCCTAATTCTAGGAAGTAGAGTGGAAACTTTGGCCCACAGCATCTAGCCTAAATTTTTGTAACAGAGCCTTAGGTGGGTGACTTGGCACTCAGGAACAAGACTGTCTTGGTAGAAATAAAAAGTCAATAGAAGTCCACGGCTCATGAACCAGTCCTCTGTCTGGATCAGGGGAAGTAGTGCGGATGTCTAAAAAAATGACACCCTGCCAGTCTCATTGTCAAGGTAAACTTGAGTGGAAATGTTTCACACACACTCAAGCCTCATTCATTCTAAAAAGTAGAGTGAAAACCTATGCTCACAGTCAGAAAACTAGTCACCTAGTAGACAAACAATTCCTGCAGGATCTTTTAAGACCCCCATGTGAATCCAGCAATGTGTGCATGTGACTGCTGCATGATTCCCTAGTGATTCTCAGGTGACTTCCACCTCATTCCTCTTCTCCTATTCTAAACCAAGTTTTTCCAAAACACGTCTCATAAACTGCACATTATCAATATTTCTGCGCTGATGCATTGTCTGTTAAGCAATTCCTGCTGAGGTGAATTAAAGATCATTGTCTGGCTGCGTATACCATTGACCTCAAGTAAGTTTTGTAATATGGACACGACATTCGATTGGTGGTCAGTTAGGAAGCTGTCTTGGCTAACTTCCGTTACATAGAGACTAATGTTTTCTCAGAGTGTATGTGAATATCACCAAGTGCTATGCACTCATCATTCATAAGGGAGCATTACGTCATCCCCATCTTTCACATGATCTCCCTGTGTTTCATACAGGCCAGTCTCTTGATGGGTATATGATTCCCACTGGGCAGTTATGTGACCCTGTCATGACTCCCACGGGGCCATGGTCCACAGGTTAACATTGTTTAATTTGAATAGACTAGGCAAAAGACCAACTCACACTACCAACATCTTAGACCCTGTGATGGAAACTAATATGCAGTTCATGGCCTACAGACAAAAATTGCGTACTCTTAAAAAAAGGGGGGAGACTCGTTCAAGGTAATAGTACTGTCCTCCCATCAAATGATGTAGACTGGAGACCTGGGCCCATGACGCATAACTAGTCTCTTTCTAATAATAATACAACAGAGCCCTGGTCTAAAGCCACCAAGCCTGTCTTCTTTGAAAATTTGTAGATTGGAGCTCTTAAACTGCAAGGCCAGTCTTTCCTCTGATAAGGATATCTGTCTTGGAGAACTTGAACCTTTGCTCCCTGTATGGAATTTTTCTTAGGAGTGAGAGTGATGACTTTGGCTAGCAGTTTCAATATCTTTACCTTTTCCAGGAGGGAGAGCTGAGACCTTGTCCTACAACATATCTTCTGTCTTTTCTCAACAGAGACTGAAGTGATGGCCTTGGCTTATGGTTCTAAGCCTGTCCTCCCTGAACAAATGTCAAGTGGTGTCATAGGCCCACAGCAACTAGCCTGTCTTTATTCACGGGTAACTAGAATAGAGATTTAAGTATGTGACACCAAGCCTAGACTCGTTTCACAGGAACTAGTGTGCAGGCCCAGGCTCCTAAGTTTAAGACCATCTAAGTAAAAACAGACTAGATGAAACAACTACTCACACTACACTCAAGGCAGCCCCTGTGAACAGAAACTCCTGTGGAGCACACGGCCTACAAAGAAGCTGTCTTCTCTAAACAAAAGGAAGAATGGAGGTCTTCGTTCCTACCAGCAACACTATCTTCCCTTGATAGGATGTGGAGTGGTGACATAAACCCAAGGCA
Organism: Cynopterus sphinx; assembly: GCA_030015415.1. NCBI lineage: Eukaryota > Metazoa > Chordata > Mammalia > Chiroptera > Pteropodidae > Cynopterus > Cynopterus sphinx. The sequence goes on along the minus strand of CM057379.1, from coordinate 83,494,043 downwards.
CAAAGCCTGTCTTTTCCTAAAAATAAGTATAAAGTAGGCTGGGACCCAAGGTAAAAAACATGTGCTCCCTGAAAACTAGTAGAGAGGAGACTTTACCCCACAGGGAAAACCTGTCCTCAGGTAAGAGAATCTTAACTCAGGACATAGAACACTGTTTCCTACCTAAATTTCTAATCGAGAACCAGAGTGCTGACCTGGATTTGCAGTTCCAATCCCTTCCCCTATTTCCAGGAAGTGAAGCTAAGGAATTGGCTTTTGCGGAGACGGTTTGGAAAAAGAGTCGGAGTCTGGAAATGTTTAACTTATATGGCTAAAGGAGAGGAGGATTGGCAATGTTAGCATCTCCAACCCCTGTCTCCATGGCCTTTTATTAAGTTTTACAACAATGCTGGCTTTGTAATTTAATAGTAGCTGCTCTCAGGTCAGCAGATACAAGCTACAGCCAACTCCCAGATTCAGCCTCAGAGCCACCACCGTGTTCTCAGCTACTTCCTCTCAAGTATCTTTTTCTTCACCTCTGATGTATCTTTTCCTAGTCCCTAGAGCAAGAAGACTTGGAATCCGTCAGGCGTATGTGCCCTTGTGTGCAAGTCCACATCTTCTTCCGTTGTTCTTGTTGCTCCAAGCACCAGACATCCTGCCAGGAACATTCTGTACCGCAGGTGTCTCTTACAACATTGGCCCACAGCATTTCTTCTGTCTTCTCTAACAGAGACTGAAGGAGTACCTGGGCCCATGAATCTAAGCCTGTCCTCTCTGAACGAATGTCTCCTGGAGTCCTAGGCACACAGCAACAAGCCTTCTTTATGGAAGACACACTAGAATGGAGATTGTGGAAATTGGAACTGAGCCTAGACCTCCTAAAAGGAAATAGTTGGCAACCCCAAGCCCACAAGGTCATGACCATCCAACTAGTAACTAAATCCAGATTGAAGACCTAGCCCCACAACGCCAACCTGGCCCCTTCCTCCAGAAACTCTTTGGGAGACCTTGGCCCACAGAACCAAGGTGTCATCTCCTAGGCAGAGAAAGCAAGACTATCCTCACTTCAAAGTATTTGCAATAGAAATTTGGGCCAATGGCACCAACCTTGTGTCAACCAAACAGTCCAGAACAGGGAAATATGTTTAGGTGTTTTTGGTTCTTTAGGATGTTGGATTAGCAAGCACCAAATCTAAGAGTGCATAGAAAGTTTATTGACACAGGGGCACCTCCCTCAGCATTTAACAACTTGGCAAGAAGCCAATTCCAACATGCTGCTTGGATGGCTCCATGAAGATTGCATATGACAACAAAATATATTAAGTTAGAGATGCTGGAACTCCCTGTCTGAGAAAAGAGGAGGCTTGAATAACCCTCTCAGGGAGGGTTAGAGGACTCTTCCTTCACCCAGGACAATAAGAAATGCCCTGGTGAGGGACCTCTAGCATTTTTGAGAAGCTTGAGAGACTAGGCTGCTCTAAAACTAGAACTAGACTCCCAGTATAGACTGTAGGCTCCCCAGAACAGCAGAGCCAGGTGGTCAGACTTTGTCTTCAGAAGGATAGTTGATGGACATGCTAGAACAGGAAGCAAGGCAAAAATAGTGCCTTCGCACCAGCAATCCACAGCACTGGCCATCTGACTGACCATGGTATTTTGAGGGATGAGATGTAAGGGCAGATACCTAGAATGCTTCCTTGACTAGTATAATTGTAAAAAAAATCTGCTGAGTGGGAGACTGGCGTTGGTTAATACACTGGAAAATTAATCTGTCACCAAGTTTTAAGATCTAAACCAGTTCTCAGAATGGGGGAGGCTGGGTCCACTTGAGGAAGGACTCTGCAGAGCCACCACAAGCAGAGTCAAATATTCTCCTTATCATTTCCCAAAAACCTATGGTTACTTACTAGAGTTAACTAGAAAATGGAGAATGAAAATAACCAGATCTTCTAAGAGCTGGATACAGGGTCAGAGCTGAGGCTGGGAAAGGAAGGTCAAATTCAATTTTCCCCTGCCTTTTTGTTCTTCAGACCCTCAGCTGGTTGAATGAGGCCCACACACACTGGGGAGGGCAATCTTCTCTGCTCAGTCTTATTATATCCAAATGCTAATCTCTTCCAGAAACACCTTCTCAGACACACTCAGAAATAACGTTTAAGAAATAATGCCTATCTGGGCATCTCGTGGCCCAGTTAAGTCGACACATAAAATTAACCATCACAATTATTACTATAATTATAAGACATTTATGTATTTTTGAAATGCGTATGTAATTTTCAACTGTTCTTTCATAGAACTGTTTCTTTACATTTATGGCCTCTGATTTTTCTGGTTTTAAGTCTCTTTTCTTTTACAAACTGGCAATGCTGATAAAAAGTCGCCTTTTAAAAAATCTTTGTTAGAATTTAAAAATTTCTAACCATACGTGTGTCTCTTGAATTTCTAAAACATTTTACTTTTAAGGAATATACAAAATACAGAATGGTTGTTTGAGATATGGGGGTTAAAGGGTACAGAGACAAACTCTACAATGTGAGCTATGACCACTGGGTGGCGATGCTTGCCTATCAATTTTGTGACTCCCGTTAATGGAGAAATAGGAAAAAAGCCTAAAAGCCGGTTTCGGCCAATGAAAAAAGCTGGATTTAGCGCCACAACTGGGCTTTTATTTCACTGTCAAAACCCGGTTGGCTTTATATGCCGGCTGTATGCTGGCAAATACAGAACTTGCATTTTAATCCAAATTGCTGTTCGGAATAGATGGTCCTACAGCAAAGTATCAGCTATTCCAACGGATTAAAAATGTCTGCTAATGTTAGCCAAGCTACACTTTCCAACCACCTATAAAGACATTTTCCTGTGGATGGTCTAATTTTCTTGTTACTATGGAGTAGCTGAAATTCTCTAGTTTGGGAACAAGCAAACTTAATTAATCTTATATTTTTAAATTTTTATTATTAAAATTTAATCATGCAATTAACGTGATTCTTACCTTCGTAAAAAATTAATAAAGTACTATATTATATATATATACATATAATATATTTCTTTAACCACAGACACATATACATCTAGTGCTATAGAAAACTATTATTTTTGTTATGTGTGTTTAAAGATAATTAAAATAATATGTATGTCATTCTGCAACTTTTTTCACTCGAAACTATACTGGATATAATTTTATAACAATTTGTTTGGGCCTACCCCATTCTTTTTCCCTTTCATATTAGTAAAAATAAATTACATCTTATTTAACCATTCTTTTCCAGGTGGACATTTGGGATGTTTCTATTTTTTTGCTATTACAATGAATATTCTTGTGTGTTTCCTTTCACACCTGGGTAAATCTGGTATCTCCTGGGTAAATACTGATAAGCAGAACTGCTGGGTCATAAAAAATGCACGTGTTAAAAAACTTAATAGATGTTTTCCATTTATTCTTCAAAAGTGTGTTTCAATAGTACATGAGTGAATTCATTTTTTCATATATCTAACACTTGATTACAAACTTTTTAAATGTTTGTCAATCTGATACCTAAAGCATATCTCATTGTTGATTTTACTTTGTATTTCTGTGACCTCTAGGGAGGTTGAACATTTGTGGTTACTGTGGTAAAATAATGTTTCCTCTACTGAGAATTGTTTGTCTGTTCATATCCTTGAACACATTTCTATCGGGTTCTCTCATTATTTTATAGAAGTAATTGATATATTCTGCATAGAAACATTTATGTGTTGAAATTTTTTACCTTCTTATTTAGTTCATGGTCTTTTGTGCTACAAAATTTTATTTTGATGTCGTCAGTTTTATTAATTTTATCCATTAGAGCTCTTGCTTTCTGCATCTTGTTTAGGAAGACTCTATATCCTAGATATAAAGATGTCATATTTAATTCAGAAAACACTTCATCTGATGCTTTTTTACACTTGATTTGGAGTTGATTTTTACGAATAGTATGAGACTAGATTGTGTATTTATTGTTACTGTTTCAATGAAATCAGATTGTATGTTTCTTGAAATTTTTTTTTCAGTTACCTGATTGTCCCAAAATAATGTAGTGGCTTTACCTGAAGATTTGAGATGCCACTTATATGATAAATTTCCATATTCATTGGTCAATTTCTGGAAACTATTTTGTTCTACTGATTTATTCTTGAACCAATATGACAAGGTTTCAACCGCTACAGCTTTGTAATATGCTCTGATTTTTATTCAATGAGGTCTCTCTTTTTTGTTCTTTTACAAAATTGCCTTTGCTATTCATAACATTTACTTTCACATAAATTTTAAAATCATCTTGTCAAGTTCCATTAAAAAAATCCCACTGAGGTTTTTATTGGAATTACATTAAATTCATGAGCTAATTGAGAGAAATTAACTAGGAGAAATGACATTTTACAACCTTGAGTAGTCTTATATCACATAAATGTGGTGTAATATTACTATTTCTCTAATAGTACCATTGGTTCTGGTCATCTACTTGAATGAATTCAGACCTCTGCTTATAGATAAATTCTTCTTTCAGTTTTCTGAGAACAGGATCTTCCAACTCTTTAGGGTAGTAGTCTCCAAATTATTTTGATTACACATTGCTATGGATAAAATTTGTGAGCATGAAAATATATATTCAAATTATTTACACACATTATTATACTAATATGCAGTTTAGAAAACATAAAAAGTAATTATTTAAATAATACGATAAAGTTTAAATGAACAATTATTTTTAAAAATAAATATCTTGTTTTGCAAACCATTTGATCTCATTAAAAATCATAGTGATTGGAAAATAGAAGTAGTAAGATGGTTTTAGCAAGAACAATATGACCACATATACTTAGTTTTAACATTTATAATATAGAAATGTGAACTGCTGATTTTTAAAATTAACATACAAATATACATAATGGTATAACTTATGTATAATAAACTGCATTTGTTTAAACTGTACAGTTCAATAAATTTTTTAAAAATGTGTAATGTGTTCACCTGTTTGAGCATCACCACAATCAAGATACAGCATAATTCCATCTCCTGCAAATCATCCTCATGTCCTTTGTAGTTAATCTATTTCTCCATCCCGGTGCTAAGAAATTGATATGTTTTTCACCACTATGAAATAGTTTGCACTTTCTAGAATAATATGTATGTATTATCATAAAATATGTACTCTCTTATGTGTGGCTTTTTAGACTCAGCATGAGATTAATCCATATTTTTGCATGTACTCAGAATTCATTCTTTTTACTGCTATCACTCAATTATATGAACATACTATGATTTGTTTATTGATTTACCTGTTGATTGACATTTGGCTTGTTTCCTACATCAGATATTATGAACAGAGCTGCTGTGAACATTCATGTACAAGTCTTTGTACTGATATATATTCTTATCTTATCTGTGAGTGGAATGGCTATATCATATAGTGGAAGGATTTTCACCTTAAACTTTTTTTCATAATGAAATTTGTCATTCAAACAGTTTTTAAATGTATAATTCAGTGGCATTAAGCACATTCACAATGCTATGCAATCATAACCACTTCAATATACAGAAATTTTCATGGCCCCTAACAGAGACTTTGTAATTCATTGCTAAAAAAATAACTGCCTATTCTCTCCTTCAACCCAGCTGCATGTAACCTCTAATCTGTCTCTATGAATTTATCTATTCTAAGTACCTCATGTACATGGAATCATATAAAATTTGTTCTTTGTGTCTGGATTATTGTCCTTAGCATATCTTCAAGGTTCATCCTTGTGGTAGCTTTTATCAGAACTCCATTTTTTTTTATAGCTTTATGCTATGTCATCATATGTATATACCATATTTTGTTCATTCATTCATCATCTGTTCATGGACATGGGTTATTTCCACCTTATGGCTATTAGGAATAATGCTGCAATAAGCATTGATGAACAAGCATTTGTTTGAGTGTCTGCTTTCAATTACTTTGGGTATATACCTAGGAGTAGAATCGCTGGATCATATAATGTTATGTTTAGCTTTTTCAGGAACTACCAAAATGTTCTCCAAAGCAGGTACGCTACTTTACATTTCCACCAGCAGTGTACAGGAGTTCCAATGTCTCCACATCCTCATCATGTTAATTTCTAGGTTTTTAAAAAAGAATAACTGTTCTAATGGGTGTGAAGTAATATTTTATTGTAGTTTTAATATGCATTTTCCTAATGACCAGCAATGCTGTGAATGTGCCTATTGGTCATTTTTATGTCTGCCTTAGAGGAAGAGCTATGCAAGTTCTTTGCCCATTTTTGAATTGGGTTGTGTGTTTTTATTGTTGTTGTTTTGTAAGAGTTCCTTACATATTATAACGCAGGACCCCAGGCCTGGAACTTGCACCTGGGTTACGTATTCCAGAAGAACCACCAGGAGGACCAGAGAAATGCTGTTTATTACTCACAAGGCAGAGAAGCTTCAGCAGCAGCGAAAGCTGCAGAAAGAAGCTGCTCCCGACCAAATGCAAGCAGAGTTTTTATGCCCACAAGCAGGGGGAGGGGTAATCTCATGAGGAAGCAGCCATCTTCTCAGACAGATGGGAACAAGATGTGCTACTTGGTTACAGGAACAGATAACATCCATGAGAACAGGCATTGCTGAAAGCTCTTTGTGCACTGCCTTCCTTGGCTGCTGGCCAGGCAGCCGGCAGTCTTCTGAGTATGCAGAGGGGCTATGTTCTAAGTTCACCCTGTGCATAGTCTGTATATTAACTTCTTATCAAATATGTAATTTGTAAATATTTTCTCCTATTCCATGGGTAGCATGAGTTTTCAATTTTGATGTTCAATTTATCTATTCCAACCAATGTCATAAAGTTTTTCCCTTATATAAGTTATTTTCTTCAAGAATTTTGTAGTTTTAGCTCTGTGTTTAGGTCTTTGATTCATTTCGAGTTTTGCATGGGGATACCCAGTTTCCCCAGCACCATTTGGTGAAACTGTCTTTTCCTTATTGTATGGTTTGGGCACCTTATTGAAAATAAACAAAAGGAAGGAATTCATTACCACTAGACCTGCCTTGCGAAAGCTCAAGTGAGTCCTATAAACTGAAATGGAAGGACGTTTGACAGTAACTTGAAGCCATATGGAGAATTAAAGATCTCAATAGAGATAAATGAACAGGCGATTATAAAAGCAAGTATTATTGTAACAATAGTTTGTAATTGCTCATTTTGTTTTCTACATGATTTAAGAGATTAATACATCTAAAGAAAAAATTAGACTAAAAGCTAGTATTATTGTAATTTTGACTTGTTTGCTACATAATTTCAGAAAGTAATGCATTTAAAAGGACTATTAGATATGCTTTGGGGCACACAATGTGTAAAGATGTAATTTTTGTGACTTCAACAACCAAAAGGGATGAGGATAGAGTTGTAAAGGAGCAGAGTTTTTGTATGCTATTAAAGTTAAGCTGGTATAAATTCAAATTAGAGTGTTATAACTTTAAGATGTTAATTAATGTAATCCCCATAGTAATCACAAAAAAAATACACTCATTAGTTGCTTAATGATGGGGATGCATTCTAAGAAATGTGATATTAGGTGACTTTGTCATTGTGGGAACATCACAGAATGTATTTACACAAACTTGGATGATAAAGTCTACTATATACCTAGACTATAGAGTATAACCTTTGCTCCTAGCCTACAAGTCTACACAGTATATAACTTCACTGAATACTGAAGGCAGTTGTAATACAGAGGTATTTGTATAAGTAAACATATATAAACATAGAAAATATACAGTAAATTATGGTATAAAAGATAAAAAATGTTACACTTGCATAGGGCATTTTCCATCAATGGAGCTTGCAGGACTAGAAGTTGCTCTGGGTGAGTGAGTGAGTGGTGGTGAGTGAATGTGAAGGCCTAGGACATTATCAGACACTTCTATAGACTTTATAAACAATGTACCTTTAGGCCACACTGATGTATTTTAAATTTTTTCTTCAATAATAAATTCATCTTAGTTTACTGTAACTTTTTTTTATAAAATTTTTCATTTTTTAAACTCATAGAAACAGTTAAAACACAAACACATTGTACAGCTAGCTGTACAAAAATATTTTCTTTATATTCTTATTTTATAAACTTTTTTTCTATTTTTAAATTGTTTTGTTAAAAACTAAGACACGAACACACATTAGCCTAGGCCTATACAAGGTCAGGATCATTGATATCACTATCTTCCACCTCTGCATCTTGTTTCACTGGAAGATCTTCAGGGACAATAACATGCGTGGAGCTGTCATCTTCTATAATACCAATGCCTTCTGCTTGAACACCTCCTGAAGGAACTGACTGAGGCTCTTCTTGAGGAGATGTCATTATTTCAGAAATATGTCCTTGGTGCTTTGCTTGGTTTCTTTCTTTCTTCTTTTCTTTTCCTTTCTTTCTTTCCTATTTTCTTTTTCTTCCTTTCGTTCTTTCTTTTTTTCTTTTCTTTTTCTCTTCTCTCCTCTCCTCTCCTCTCCTCTCCTCTCCTCTCTTCTCTTCTCTCCCTTCCCTCCTTCCTTCCTTCTCTTCCTTTCTTTCTATCCTAGATTTGTTTCTAAACAGACAATGCTTCCTGAACATTCTTTTCTATTGATGAAAATTTTCTTGGTATTAAGGTCGATGTCTTCAAACCTTTTAAGGAGCGAATTGAGATCTATAAAAGTTTCTGCTAAACCCTTCATTGTAAATTTTCTTGGGGGCTCTTCTTATTGGACCACTGTTGTATATGTGGTTTACCATTGGCTAAAATGTCATTCTGCAGCTCATGACTATAGCTATAGAATATACACAAAAGGAAATAAGGAATTTAAATGTTTCATAATAGAAAATTGACTAAACAAAAGAAAACTGTAATGCAGAACATGAGAGACAATAAAGCTACAAGGCATATAGAAAACAAATAGCAAAATGTCAGTAGTTCCTCTTTATCAGTAACTACTTTAACTGTAAATGAATTTAACTAGGCAATTAAAAGAGAAATTGGCAGAATAAATAAAAATCATGATTCACCTATATGCTGTGTATGAGAGATTCAATGACACAAATTGATTGAAAGTTAAAGAATGAAAAAAAAATATTCCATGCAAATAGTAACCAAAAGAAAACAGGAGTGGCTATACTAATAGAAGACAAAATAGATTTTAAATCCAAAAAGCTTATAAGAGACAAAGAAAAACATTATATGTTAATAAAAGTTTCAATACAGCAAGAAATATAACAATTATAAACATATTTAATGACAGACCATCAAACTATATGAAGCAAAAACTGACACAACTGCAGGGAGAAATAGACATCTTGACAATAATAGAGACTTTAATACCCCTCTCACAATAATGAATAGAACAACCAGTAGAAGATAAGTAATGAAACAGAGGACTTAACACAATAAAGCAACTAAATCAGAAACATATACAGAATTACAGAAATAAACCAGTCATAAAAAGACAAATGTTATATGATTCCACTTACATAGGAGGTATTTAGAGTGTTTAGAGACAAAAAGAATAATAATCGTTGCCAAGGGTTGGAGGGAGTTGGAGTAAGAGTTCTTGTTTAATGGGTATGGGGTTTCAGTTATACCAGATGAAGATGATTATGGAGATGAATGGTGGTGGTTGCACTTTACAAACATATTGAATACCACAGAACTGTACATTTAAATGGTTAAAATGGTAAATTTTGTTTTAATATTTTAAAAATTGAGAAAAAAGTTTATGGAGACTTTTTACATCTATGTTCATGAGGGATGTTGGTCTGTCTTTACTTTTCTTGTAGTATCTGTCTGGTCTGGGTATCATGGCAATGCTGGCCTCATAGAATGAGTTAGAAAAAATTTCCTTCAACTTTTGAAATTATCTTTTTAATAAATTTATTTAAATTAGTTTCAGGTATACGGCACATTGGTTAGACATCTATATAGTTCATAAAATGATCCCCCCAATTGCTCCGTCCCTCCCTTGGCCCTCCACCTAAGCCATCATATTAATGCTAACTGTGCTGTGCTCCCCACCCTTGTGCCCAACTATCAACTACTAATTTGTACTTCTTTAATCCTTTACCCCACTCTCCCAGTCCCTCAACCCCCATCCCCTCTGGAATGATTTCTTTTTACTTTAAACTTCTGGTAGAAATCACAGTGAAGTCACCTGGGTCTGAAATTTTCCATGTGAAAGGGTTTTTATCTAAACTTCAATTTCTTTAATATAGGGCATTCAAATTATCTATTTCTCTCGAGTGAGCTTTGATAATTTGCCTTTCAAGGAATTTGTTCATTTCACTAAAATTGGAAAATTTTGTTCCAAAAACTTGCTCATAATTTTCCCTTATGTATTTTGCTTGTTTTTTTTTTTTTTTAGCAGTTTCAGGTGGGAGGATAAATCTAATTTTTGTTACTACGTCTTGGCCAGAGCATAAGTCAGAACCTGTACTCTTACTCTGAGATGAAAAGTTATTAGACAGTTTTGAGCAGAGGGATGAAATGAGTTACATTTACAGAAGTCTTCCAGATGGTGTGTTAAGAAAAATCTGAAGAGGGTTAAGGGTGGAATCATGGAGACAAATTAGTTATAACTGCAAGAGATTATGTTGATTTGGCCAGTATGATGATAGTAGTGATGGTGGTCCGAAAGTGGTAGAATTTTGGTTAAATTAGAACAGACTGAGTTGTCTGAAGGATTACTGCATGGTTTGGGAAAAGTAAAGGGTGCTTCTAATGTTTTTGGCCTGAGTAACTGGAAGAATGGAGTTCCAGTCACTGAGAAAGTGAAAACTTCAGGAGGAACTGGGGAGAGGGTAGGACATGTTATGCTTGGGATGCCTATTTATCCTCAAAGTGAAGATTTCAAAGTGGGCAGTTGGTTACATAGACTGGAGTTGGGGTACATGTTCTGGGCTGGAGGCACACACTTGAGAGTCATAATCATATCAATGGTACTTAAAGACTGAATGAGATCATCTAAGGAGAGAAGACAGAAAAGAGATCCAAGACTAAACCCTGTTACTGCTCTGTGTAAAAGGGAGGTGTGGGGAGGCCTGCAATGGACTGAGGAAAACAGCCAGAAAAGTAGGCAGAACAGCCAATTGTGGTTTCTTAGAAGCCCAGAAGTACTTCAGAAGATATAGTGATTGGTTATGTTAAATACTGATAGATCAAGTAATTCAGGCACTGAAAAATGACTATAATATTTAATAATGTGGAGATCATTAGTGACCTTGGAAAAAAGTTGGATGGAGTGGTGGGTGGTTAACTGGAATGAGTTCAAAAAAGAATGAGAGGAGAGAAATTTCGTATTTATGAATTCACCTACTCACTAAAATTTAATAGGTAAAGCCAAAACCAATACTCGCAGTGCTTTCCCCAGCTTTTTGCAGGCACATACAGCATGGCAAAATTTTGAGTTGCCTGAAGCAATTCCCAGCTGAGGTAGAACAGAGCAACCATTTTATTTCAGCTATCACACTATCAACAAGTGTCCTTTTCCTGGTCTGTTTAATGCTATACTGTTCATATTTTTGTGCTTCTTGTTGGTTTTGTTGTTTAAAATGTCCAAATGTAATGCAAAAATGTTTAGATTTCCTAAGCACAAGGCTCTGATGTGCCTTACGTAGAAAATAACCATTAGATAAGCTACCTTAGGTATGAGTTACAATGCTATTGGCCATGAGATCAACTACTAAATCAAACATATATATTAAATCAGGTGTCTTTAAACAGAAACACATAAAACAAGGATATGTATTGATAGGGTCACAAAAATGTGTTGATCAGAGCCTGTCAGAAACCTTGGTTTTCCCTCTGGAAGCAGGTGTTCAGTCTTGCTAAGTGTTTGCTGCAACTTTATAGAACATAACTCCTCTGAATAAAAAAAATAATAATTATAACATAATGGAAATATTTTCAAATATCTTTTGAAAATAATGTCAAAAAGGCAGATAACTGTTGAATTACCTTTGACAAGAGTTTTTAAAACAGCATCTGCTAGGAAGCATATCTTTAACAGCCACTTAAAAATGTCAGCAAATTTGAGACATTTCTTTTTGCAAAGGAATTTGTGTATTATAACACATACTTACCTTTAGTCAAGGACAGACAGAGGAATAAAAAAACAGTGCCTTCAATTGTGTAATAGTTCCTTAAAACATGAAATAAATGAGGCATATCATCTTAAATCTGAGCAATGGGTAAGTGCTCTCTGTAGCCTACTCTCCCTTCCGCATTCTTTAAATATGAACCTGTAAATTAAATAACTCTTTTGACATCTGAGTACTTGCTAAAGGGCAACCAGCATCTGATGGCCAGCTCACAATCGGCTGGCCATGTCCCTGACCCATGGAAAAGTCAGGACGCGGTGTTACATACAACAAATAAGTCGACGCTTCTGAGGCAGCTCCAGCGGCCACTGGCCTTGCGACCTCCCTGCTCTAAAGCTACAGACGATGCTCCTGCGACAGTCTCCTAAATCACAGCCAGGAAGCAGTCCACGTTTGGGGGCGGCGTCTGGGAGGGAGAGCAGACACGTGCCGGCCGCGCGTCAAAGGCTGGCGATGGGCTAGCACGCCCGGCCGCCGGCGGAGCGGGGCCGGGGGCCTCCCCACAAACGCAACGCGCGGCCCCACTGAATTCGACGGCACCGGAAACGGCGCCTCCCGCTTGGGGCGCTGCGGACACACGAGTGGAGGCTGCCTTCCAGGAAGCCAAAAAAAAAATTTTTAAAAAGGAAAAGAGAGAAAAAGGAGGGATGGCGGGGCGCAGGGCCTAGGCCGCCGCCCACACGCCGCACCCCATCCTCTCCGCCGTCCGGGCCGCCGCCCGCGGCCTCTGCCAGCTCGCTGGTGGCCCAGCCCTCGGACCCCAGGGCCCGGCGGCCGGTGCCCGCCGGCAGGGCCCTCAGGTGCGTACCCCGCCCCCGCCGCCATGAAGAGCGGGCGCTTTTCAGGGAACTTTCTGCTCCCGCGGGCCTGGAGAAAGGGAGGCCATGCGCCCAGACGCACGGAGGGGACCCGCGTCTCCCCGCCGGCCGAGCTGGTCCCCGCGCCCCGTCGCCGCGAGCAGGGCCCCAGGAGTGGGGGTGGGGCAGGGGCGCCCTGGCGTGGGGGCAGCGGCCGCACGCACGGAGCGCGCACCCTCCTCCCCTCTGATTGGCTGTGTGGGGCGACGGGGCGGTGCTGCCCGCGCCGGGCGCTTCGCTCCGCCGGACGTGCGCGGGCGCGCGTCCTGTGCGCGGGCGCGCCTGATTGGTTGGGCGAGGGGGCGGGGTCGCTGCAGTTGCTTGGTAACGGCCTAGCTCCGCCCCTCACGTGCGCGTGACTGAGTAGCCGGCGGCTTAGTTGGCAGGAAACCGATGCACAGACAGTGAGGTGAGCCTCTGGCCCAGGTGTGCAGGCCGCTACGGTTTAGAGAGAAAGGGGGAAAAAGGCTCGCAGGGCTATTTTCTGCCCTTCAAACCCATGCTTGGCTGCTTAATAACCATCATTGAGACACTTCTAAAATTTCACTATTTCGAAGTGCATCATTCCGTCGTTTTTAGTTTATGCATGGAGTTTTGCAATCATGTAATTCCAGAACACTTTTATCACGCGAAAAGAAACCCCATATCCTAATGAGGGAATCATTCTCCATTTCCCACCCCAGCCCTCGGCAACTGCTAATGCACTCTCTGTCTCTACGGCTCTAACCATTCTGGACGTTTTTTCCTGCAGTTGGAAAAAGGAGGCTTATGGCTTCTTTCATTCTTTTTTAAGGCTGAATAATCATAATATGGGTATAACACATTTTCATTTTCCATTAGTTTGGGGCAATTTGGGTTGTTTACACTTTTGGGGGCTGTTGAGAATAATGCTGCCATGAACTGTCGTGTACACATTTTCGTGTTCATAGATTTAACTCTTGGGTTTATACCAAAGAGTGGAATTGCTGGGCCAAGATTTGTGTTTTAAGGGAGGAAATTTCCATAGTTTAGTTTTGTGGTGGTAATTTGAAGTAAACAGACGTCTAGATACGAGATTGGATGTTGGCAAATTGGATACTGGTCAGAGCTGCAGCTGAAGAATTGAGCATCCTTTCTCCCTTTTTCCAATTGGGGAGGAAGGCTTGATCTTCTATGCCTTTAGTGGTCACAGGGCTTGGCCCCAGCTGTGGCAAGTGTTAATCTTCAGTGGCAATTTGGAGTGGGTCACCCTTCTGTATGTTGTTTAGCTTCTGATGTTTGATGGCCAGAACTCTGGGTTTTTTTCCCACTGCCTCATCCTGGACAAGCTCTTTCCTTGTTCTCAGGCTGCAAACCTTATGTGCCTTCACTCTTTTATCTCCCCAGTTGTTGACTCTGTCCCCGCATGCCCTGGACCATTTCAAGGATGTCTGGCTTTTGTTTTGCCTTTGTTACCTGCTCTTCTGCCATGTCTGTGCAGGTCTGTCTCATGAGAGTGCAGGCAGTGGATTTTATTCACCTCTTTCCCCCCTGCCTGTAGCGTATGTTTTCACATAGTAGGTACTCAGTACGTTTTTGGTTATTGTTGTTTTAATTTTTATTAATTTATTTAGCTAAGCTAAACTTTTTGACTATGTTAACATTTAAATTTGTTCAAAAAGATATGTTATTTCTAGTTTTCTTCCATTCTACTTGGTTATTCCAGAATAGAATACTTTGTTGTCTTGAACACTTTATTGTTATTCTTTAAAAAAAAAAAAAAAACTTCAGTTTTATTGTGGTATAATTGACATACAATGTTGTATTCATTTTTGGTATACACCATAGTGATTTGATATATGTATGCCTCGTGAAATGATCACCACAGTAAGTTTAGTCAACATCCATCACCTCACATAGTTGTATTTCTTGTGATGAGAACTTTTAAGATCATCTCTCTTAGCAATTTTCAAATATACCATACAGTATTGTTAACCATAGTCAGTCACCATGTTGTACATCACATCCCCAGGACTTATTCATTTTAAACTGTGTTTATTCCTTTTGACTGCCTCAATACATTTTTCTTGAATGCTGAAAAGGTTACGCTTGAGTTGGGAGTTTCCATTTACTGTAGGCCTGAGCTGAGCTGTGGAGAGGGTGGTGGTACCTCAGGAACTTGTTAATTAAAATCAAGACCTCAGAGACCTGAAAAATTAACCTTTGGAAAGGAAAACCTAGAAACACTTAAAAAAATAAACCAGGCCTATATTTTAAGATTTCAGAGGTTTGATAAATGAAATGGATGATATTCCAAATGATGAAGATTGTAAGTAATGGAAATGAATTGTAGATCAAGGATGGGCAAACTTTTTCTGTCAAGGTCCAAATAATATTTCAGCTTGAGGGACATGTGGTCTGTCACATGCATGCAGCCTTGCCTTTGAAGTAAAGCAGCCATAGACAAGATGTAAACAAATGAATGCGTCTGTGTGCCAATAAAACTTTATTTACAAAAATAGGTGGCAGTCTGGACTTGACCACAGACTGCAGATAGTTGACCCCTGTTTGCTTTTCAATAGTAAAATACATTGAAAAAGCGAAAAAGTCCTCCAGGGATGCTGGGAAAACTATGAGATTTTAGGGTCTTTTTAGTTTACATATCAGTTTTAAAAGCAAAAAGTTAAGTATTATATAAAATCTTTGATCTAAATGAATATTGTTGGTGCTTTAGATTTAAATAGAAAAGTAGTTAATTACCTTATAGACTGTGAGATTTTACTCTTGTGGTACAAGCCCTCATTGTCAAGGATTTTTAGCTTTATTAGAATGCAGTGGTTTTTTTTCCCTCAGTGTGGGAAACACCACGTTAGCTTATAACCATGTTTCTTTCTTTCTTTCTTTTTTTTTTTTTGCATTACTTTTTCCCCCAGCTTTATTGTAATAAACAATTAGTTACTTGTACTTATATTATACAATTCAGTAAGTTTTTTTCAACTATAGTTGGTGTATGTACAATAATAGTTTCAGTTGTATGACATAGTGATTAGAGATCTATATAACTCACAAAGTGATCACCCCACTAAATCTGGTACCTCTTCTCCCTTACAATTTATAACATCATTAACTATTTTCCTTATGCTAACACTTTATATCTCTATGTCTAAGTTGTAACTATCCATTTGTACTTCTTAATCCCTTTGCCCTCTTTCGCCGTCCCCCCAACTCCCTTCACATCTAGTAGCCCTCAAAATATTCTCTAGTCCTATGAGTTTATTTCCATTTTTTGTTGTTTATTTTGTTCTTCAGATTCCACATGTGTGTGAAATGATGTGATATTTGTCTTTCTCTGTACAACCCATTTCATTCAGAATATGCACTGTGGCCACACCTATATTGTGACCTCTCACCAAGTCCTTACAAGCCAGCTTTTCCTAAAGTATTGACATAGATCATAGTTTCTAACATGCATGTTTAAATGTTAGATTCACGTGTAGTGTTGTGAGATGCTCATGCTGAGAGGCCCCAGAAAACTGAAACCATTTGAGGGGCTAGCATATTCCAGGCTCTCATCTCATGCTCGCTCCTAAATCGGGTGTTCCTGTATCGGAATGGCAGGAAGTGCCTGCGATATTTAAATAGCTGTTTTTCTCATTTTATTTTTTCAGCTCAACCATGGTTAAACTCTCATAAGCTGTATGTATGTATGGCATGACTCCATTGTATCTTTTATTTCTCAGTTCTTTCCTTAGAGAAAATGTCAACAAAACCTTCCTCTAAAACACAAAAGTAAATTGCTTGATCAATATCTATTAGTGCCAGTGGTAAAGATACTGTTTCTGTCAATTACACCACTGTCATCCCTAAGAGAACTGTGATATCAAAACTCTGGTTTTCAACAGAAAATAAAAAAATAGGCTGAACAAAACTAGGTGGAACTCAAAAAGATTGATTATTTTGACCATTTTTCTTCTTGCTGAATAAAATATGCAGACATAAATGAGATTTGACCTCAGATATGAGTGTCCCAGTTTGGTTGCTTTTTGGTCTGCTTCATCAAGAGATGTCTGAGCTTGAAGGTCATTTTAAGGACACACAACTTAATGTTCTAGTGATATTTTTCATTTCACAAACCACCCACATGGAAACATTTTATAATGCATCCTCCAGACACTTGTGAGTGAAGGGAGCACTGTTACTAACTTCACCTGCAATGCGTAGTGAACTAGAACTGTCCTGCCTGAGACTTGCAGTCACCCTAATTATGGGACACCTGCCCCTGCGAGGTCCTTTATCTAGGCTCCAAGCAGTCTTCCATTTTCTTGTCTGCCCTTCCACTGCAGCCCCAGCCCCTGCTCTACCTTGAATCATTCACACAACCCTGAGCAAGCTTCCTCCCCATTCTGGGTGCTTGCATGGGAATAATTTTTCCCTTAGAAGGTGTGTGAGTATTAAATTGGATGATCAGAAAAGCACTGGTACCTGGTATGTGTTAGCTGAGTGTTAATTTCCTTTTTCTCCATCCAGCCTCTTTTTGATTTCATTTGATTTTTTGAAACAGCCTTACTGAGATAAAATTCACATACCATACAATTCACCCATTTAAAGTGTACAGTTCAGTGGTTTTTAGTGTATTTATAGAGTTGTGTAGTCATCATCACAGTCAATCCTGGAACATTTTCATCATGCCGAAAAAGATACCCTGTACCCTTTTGCTACCCCACCTTTCAGCCCTAAACCACTATTGATCTGTCTCTAGAGATTTCTCTATTCTGGACGTTTTATGTGGATAGACTTATATAATATGTGGTCCCCTTGATTGAGGGGGCTCAGAAAAAGTCAGAGGTGAAGGTGATTGATTTAGTGTTTCCTTCATAGCAGAGCCTGAATGCAGCTCACTGGCATCAGAGAGCTGGTTAGTGGTCTTTGAAACCCACAACCTGCTCTCATGGCTGCTGGTTCTGTGGGGACCAGCACATCATGGCTCATGCTCTGTAAACTTATGTCACCAGCCTGGCCTGCTTTTATTTCTCTTTTGCTTGCAAATATTAAATATCAGCTATGGCAAGGGCATGACACAACTGACAAGTATTTATTTTGTATGCTTTATTTCAAAAAAACTATGGTGTTGGAGAAACTTTTTCAAAGAAATTTCTTAATGCTAACTTGATTTAGAGTTTAGCAAAATTTAGAGTAAGCTTTATGCAGCAGAAGTCCTAGCAAAAAGGAAAGAAGGTTTCTCTTCCATTCAAACCCACTTATCTCCCTATTTCTGTGCATATGAAATGAAATGTGGTGTCTGGCACTGCCATACTGAAATCATCTGACAAAACATCATCAGTAAGGCTCATTTCCTTATCCATCTCATCTGGGAAGTAGTTAACTTGAATTTATTTATGAGGAGTTGATGTCTAGGTTTCTTGGAAGAGACATTATGTGAAAGAAAGTTAGTATTACTATACAGAGAACTTGGGCAAACTATTTAATATCTTTACATGTCAATTTCTTCAACTCTAAAGGAAGGTTTGGAGTAGGTCATCTGTGAGGACCCTTATGTAACCTTATGTTTAGCAAGACACTGTGCATTTCTGCCACTCACTTTCTTCTCTTGTACAGGGATCATGGCCCAAGTAGCAATGTCTGCCCTGCCAGTCAAAGATGAGGAGTCTGCAGAGAGCAGGATGGTGGTGACATTCCTCATGTCTGCTCTTGAGTCCATGGTGAGATGGCTTTACAGCTGCATAAAATGTTCCATGGTTGGATCACTGTCGAAATAACAGAACTAGGAAACACTTCGCTGTCATTTTTAATGTTTGGCTTCAGTTTTGCATCCTATCTGTATGTGCCCACCCTTCTTCACAGAGGGTAATGGGCTCATCAGATAACTTTTTTAAATTATCTATTTTTGTTTTTTGTACATTATTGATATGATGTTGATTTAAGCTTTCCAGATCTGAAAATTTACTTGAGGAGAAGGCACCTGTGTTACCTTGTTTAAGAATTTTTTTTTGGTCTAAATTCAATAATAACCCACTTTTATATATCTGTTTACATCCAAATGTAAACTTTACCTTGTGGGTGAAAATTTTATGGTAAATTTACATAACTTCAAAATATCTTATTACAACATACTTCTTGATTAAAAAGGGAAAATTGGTAACTTTATAAAAGTGAGGAAATCTGACAGATACCCTCTTAATGAAGTGATCAAAGCGATCATCAGCAGTATGGGACAGACTGACATCATGTGCCTCCTGATACGCTGCACTGAGAAGAAGCAGTACCACTTCTGTGGCATTCCTATCAAAAATGCATAACTTGAATCTCATGAGGAAACATCAGACAAACCCAAATTATGGGACATTCTGTAAAATAACTGGACTAGACATATAAATGCCAATGTCATGAAAGACAAAGAAAGGCTGGAGAGCTATTCTTGATGGAAGGAGAACGAAGAGACAGGACACTAAATAGAAAGTGACCCTGGATTGATTCCTTGACCAGAAAAAAAACATAAACATAAATATTTATTTTTATTTTTCTATAAAGAACATTATTGGGTCAATTAGCCAAGTACCAAACTCAAACATAACTCATACACACACACACACATACACACACGCACACACCCGTAGACCCAACATATTTCAACTGTAGAAAACCAAATATAAAGAGAAATTTTGAAGGCAACCTATGACAAACTAGATAATGATCCCCAAAGATATTCATATTCTCATCCCCAAGCCTGTGAACCTGGCAAAAGGAACTCTACAGATGTGATCGAGTGAAGGATCTTGAGATGGGGAGATTATCCTAGATCATTTGGAGATAAATAAAACTTTTTTTTTCTTTTAAAACTTGGAATACATTTTAAAAGAAAGCATCAAGATCTATTTGAAGAGAACTAGAAATATCTTAACCTAGAACTGATCCCATTGCTTATTTCACAAATATCCATGAAGTGCCTCCTACATCTAGGCCCTCTTCCAGGCGCTGGGGCCACAAGATGAGAAGACACATGAGGTCCCCTCACAAAAATCGGTCCTACTTGGAGAGAGAGAGAATAAGCAAGTTCTGCGTGTGCATGTTTGTATTAGTAAATATAATACATGTGATGCAAAGAAAAGGAAGGTCAAGAAACAGGTTGAGGGAAGAGAACAGATGGTGAGATGAACAGATGGTCGTGGAGAAGTCAATGAAAGACCTGGACGAAGTGAGTCACACCACTGTCGCGGGGCGGAGTGTTCGGAGTGGCGGGAGCCGCTTGTGCAAAGGCCCCGAGGTGAGAACAAGTTTGCTACTTTCAGGGACCATCAAGAAGTCCAGTGCTACTGGAGCGGAGCGATCGAAGGAGAAGAGGTTAGAGGTGAGGTGCAAGAGGCACTTAGTGGGCAGACGGGCATCTGGGGCTGCAGGGCGGGGTGGGGGCAGACGGGCCCCCCACCCCGCGGCCCCCGCGGCAGGAGAGGCGCGAGGGCTTCCCCAGGGTCCGACCCAGCCGCCCCTGGACACGGTGGACCGGCTCCAGCAGCTCTCCCCGCACTCCTCCCCCGACGGCGCCGCCCCCACGCCTGCCCGCGGGGCAGTCCCCGAGCCTCCGGCCTGGGGAGAGCATCGTCGCCCCCGCGGCGCGTCGTCGGGCTGGGGCGGGGGCCCGGGGGGCCCGCGGCTGGGACGCCTGGACCCCCGGGCGGTCGCGGCCACGTCGGCCGCAGCGGGAGGCCGGAGGCCGCGCAGGCTGCTTCGGGAGTGGTGGCCTCGGTGGCACAGAGGCCGAGCACGAGGCCCCCCACCCCCTCCGGGGGAAACGGGCAGACGGACACCCGCAGTGAGGACAGACTGTCCCTGGGAGAGTGTGACCCAGAGTGGCCCCTCCGTCGTCCGGTTGGTACGGTCGGACCCCAGCAGCGAAGTCAGTTCTCAGGACCCCCACGTCTGGACGGTCACCGGGAAACAGGATCGTCTCGCCGGTTAAGCTTCAACTGCAGAAGTGGATGCCTCCTCCTCAGTCATTCCTGCCCTCCCGGCCCAGGCCGCCGGGCGACACGTGGCACCTGCCCCGCCCTGCAGTTGCACTTCCCTCCTCCTGGCCTTTTCCCACCGTCTCCCCGGTCCCTCCAGGGTGTCTAGGGTGATCCCCCGGGGTTGTTTACATGCAGGGCTCAGTATTCTCACCTCCAGGCCACCTCCCTACCCACAGGGCAGAGGACACAGCCAAGAACACTAGTGTCAGCAGGGCTGTATTGCTTCCCTGGAGGCTCCTGAGGAGAACCTGGGCCTGGCCTTTTTTCAGCTTCTAGAAACCGCTGGCATTCCTTGGCTTGTGGACCCTTCCAGCATGGTAGCACTTTACCCTTTGATTCCATTGTTCATCTCCTTTTTCTTCCTCCCTCCTGATAAGATCCTTGTGATTACATTTGGCCACCATTATTCCAAGAAAATCTCCCCATCTCACTATCCCAAATTTAATCATATCTTTTGCCACATAAGGTAACATATTCATAGGTTCTGGGGTTAGGACATGGACATCTTGGTGGGGTCATCATTCTGCTGACCATAACCCACTGTGTCAGATGATGTTGGAGTGGACATGGCATCTTTGGGGGTCTTGAGAAGGAGAAGCCGGGCTGGGGATGCATTTAGTTTTAGTTTAGTAGTAAGTATTATGTGGCTTACTGCTATTTTTGTGACTGGGTTAGTTATTGCTAGACATCCCAGTGTAGGAATGATTTCCAGGAGTATTCTTACAGTCCACTATGTCCACTCATTTGGTTATATGACATCAGGGGACAAGGCTTGAGGTTGTATTGCATCCAGAAGCAGTTGGGCAGTAGGGGCAAAACAAAGTTTTAAATGTACAGAAGTAGAAGCTAGTCTGTAGAAAATTCTCCCAATCATTAAATAGGTAAAATTGTAAACAGGATTTGTTTTTCACTGATATCTTGTCAAAACAGAAGTTTTTTCTGGTCAGGAATATACCCAATAATGTAGCATATGCAGTTATAAATATTCCATATATTTTTTAAAACTTTTGAAAGGAATTACACAAAGTAGAATGTATCAGAATGCTTATCTGTAGGTCATAAACCTGTAGCACTATGAGGAGCAACAAGTGTGTCTTTGTATTACTTCTTATGTTTTATGTATCTCTGCCATCAATAATAAAAATGTAATCAATCATATTGGAAGAAATATTAAATTATTAAAATAATATTTAAAAATTATTGTCACAGGAAGAGGCAATCAAAGAATTTGCAGCCAAAATACCATAAACATCATAAAACCCAAAGAAGAGCAGAAGAAAAAGATTCTGCACCCAATTCCAATGCAGTGGGGAGGTTTCCTACACCAACAAGCAATTCTCCAACATCAGTTGGGTGTCCTACAGTTCATCTCAGTTCTGACATTGTCTTCCCAGAGAGCGTCTGATCCCACAGTTTACAGGCTCAGTTCCACAGGATTGCCCCACAAGATTGCCCCTTCTTCAGATGCCAGCTTCAAGTCAAGGTTGTCACTTGTGCTTCTGACCTATTACCATAAATGGGGATTCCCATGACCCCCTCCTTGGGTTCAATTAATTTGCTAGAGTGGCTCACAGAATTCAGAGTAACATTTTACATATTGAATTACTGGTTTATTATAAAAGGATACAATTCAGAACAGGAAGAGATGCATAGGGCAGGAAAAGGGGAAAGGATACGTAGTTTCCATGTTCTCTGGGCACACCACTCTCCCCAAATCACGTGTTCACCAACCTAGAAGCTCCCCTATCTCGTCCTTTTGGGTTTTTACAGAAGCTTCATTACGTGGACATGATTGTTTAAATCACTAGCCATTGGTGATTGAACTCAACCTTCTGTCTCTCTCTCCTCCCCAGAGGTCAGGGGGTGGCGCTGAAAGTTCCAACCCTCTAATCACCTAGTTGGTTATCCTGGCACTCAGTCCCCATCCTTAGGTGCAGTCCAAAAATCAACTTCATTAATATAACAAAAGACACTTTTTATCACTCTCTTCACTTAGAAAATTCCAAGGATTTTAGGAGTTCTGTGCCAGGAACAGTGGACAAAGACCAAATATATATTCCTTACTATAAATCACAATATCACAGGGGGTTAATGAAAAAAAAATTCTTCTCTGGGTTTTATGATGTTTATGGTATTTGCATGATAAATTTATTTTGGTTTTTTTCTTGGTTACTTTTCTCATTTTAAATAAATATTCAGTGTGTACCTAATTTTATGTATATTTTTTAAAGCAGACCTCTCAGGTCCCACAAAATCTGGATCAGCCTTTGTATAAAACATTTCGTTCTTTGTTTCTATTTCAGTGTAAAGAACTGGCCAAGTCCAAGGCAGAAGTGGCCTGCATCGCAGTGTATGAAACAGACGTGTTTGTTGTAGGAACTGAGAAGGGACGTGCATTCGTCAGTGCCAGGACAGACTTGCAGAAGGATTTTGCAGAATACTGTAGGTGTTAAAGATTTTATTCTTTGTATTAATACATCTTAAAATATTTGTAGGCAAATCTTATGTAATGTTTTCTTCTAAAATATCATAAACATCATACAAATGGTTCTGACATATCTCCTTTGACTTTGGCATACCACTGAATACTTAACACTGGCCAGCCCTAGAAACATGGTCAGTGTATTTTGTATAGTGTCCTCATCCGGCCTCTGGTTTTGTAGACTAAATTTGAAGCACATAGATTAAATTGTCTTTGATTCCTAAAATAAAACCATGTTTAAAAATCACTCTTATTTTACTCCTTCCCAAAGAAAAGGTATTATTTTATTAGGTTAATAACTGAAAATAATAGTCCTTTTCCCAGTAAGTGTTGTGAGTGCCAGGGAGTGTTAGTGGGCATACCTGGCTATATATGAGGGAAACTATAGTTTAAGGCAGTGGTTCCCAATCTCTTTGACACCAGTGACCAGTGCTCTTGTGAGAATCTAATGCCTGATGATCTGAGGTGGAGCTAAGGTAGTAATGGGAGCGGCTGCAAATACAGATGAAGCTTTGCTCTTTCACCTGCCGCTCACCTCCTTCTGTGCAGCCTCGTTCCTAACAGGCCACACACCAATACCAGTTTACAGCCCAAGGTTTGGGGACCCCTGCTCTAAGGTGTTAAAACATACACCTTATATAATGTCTATCTCTACCACTGTAGGTTATCTACCAAGTAGTAAGCTAACAATTTTCTATTTCCTGGAATCAAAAAAGGGAAAAAAATAGGGAAGTTTAATCAGAGGGTAAATATAGATATAGATACAGCTATGTAGATATCTAGATGTCTCCAAGGATTGGCAAAGGACATGTGTATATATAATTTTACTACTAAACAAACGTATATCTGTCTATCTAAGATTTTACACACACACACACACACACACACACACACACACACACACACACACACACACACCAGAGAGGGGAGAGGAGGGGGAGGGAGAGAGATTTGGATTGATTTATAAAACTGAAATTTAGGGCCTCTATTATTGAAGATAGACTTAAGATTGAAGCAATCTTTAATATATGGTGAGTATGTAATTGATGAACAAGAAAAGTTTTTTCAGTCCTTTGGTGTCAGCAGCCAACTGTATTTCTAATTGTTAAAATTGAATTACAGGTTTTTTACATGTTTCAGAGTTGCATGCTAATTTTTCAGTTATAAGGCTATTCCTATTCATATTTTCTATTTCTTCACATACACATTTTAGTAAACCTTATTTTCCAACTTTATTTTTAATTTGTTCTTTTCATCTGAGTTGTCAAATGTGTTAGCACAAAATGGTTTTATAACATTTGCTTTATAATTTTAATTATAACATTTGCTTTATAATTTTAATTATAACATTTGCTTTATAATTTTAATCTCTGTATTGATGTGTTTACTTTTGCTCCTTTTATGTTGAGGTAGTTTCCTTTTTTAGCTTGTTGAGTGTTTTTATCATGAAGGAGGATTGAATCTTATCACATGCTTTTTCTGTATCAACTGACATGCTTAAGTGCTTTTGTCCTACATTCTGTTAATGTGATATATTATGGTGATTGATTTTCATATGTTGAACCATCTTGCATTTGAGGCATAAATCTCCCTCAGTTATGGTATATAATCTTTTTAATATACTGGTGAATTCTGTTTTCTGTATTAGTATTTTTGCATCAATATTTGTCAGAGATATTAGTTGTTAGTTTTCTTATAGAATCTTTGTTTGGCTTTAGTATCAGGGTAATGCTGTCTCATAGAGTGAGTTAGAAAGTGTGCCCTTGTCTTCAATTTTTTGGAAGAGTTTCAGGAAATTGATGTTAATTCTTTCAATATTTGTTAGAATTCTCCAGTGAATCCATCTGGTCTTGAGCTTTTCCTTGTTGAGAGGTTTCTGATTATTCATTCAATCTCATCGTTATTGGTTTGTTCAGATTTTATATTTCTTCCTAATTCAGTCTTGGTAGATTGTTTCTAGTAATTTATCAGTTTTTTTCTAGCTTCTTCAATTTGTTGGTATACAAATGTTCATAATCTCTTGTAATTCTTTTTATATCTGAGGACATTCTTTTTATAATGTACTTTTTTATTTTTTATTTTAGTTATTTGAATCATTTTTTTTTAATCTAGTAAAGGGTCTGTCAATTTTGTTGACCTTTTTAAAAACCTAGCTTTCAGTTTTATTGGTTTCTTTTCCAATTGTTTTTAATTCTCTATCTTGTGTTCTAATCTTTATTATTTCCTTCATTCTGCTAGCTTTGGGTTTAGTTTTCTAGTTTCTTGAGGTGTAAAAGTTTATTGATTTGAGATCTTTCTTTTTTAATGTACTCATTTATATCTATAAATTTTCCTCTTAGAACTGCTTTTGCTATATCCCATAAGTTTTGATATGTTGTATTTTCATTTTCATTGTCTCAAGATATTTTCTAATTTCCCTTGTGACTTTTTTGATCTATTGTTTAACTGCACATATTTGTGAGTTCTCCAGTTTTCCTTATGCAGTTGATTTCTAGTTTCATTCCATTGTGATAAAAAAAAAATACTTCATATACTTTGATCTACTTGAATTTGTCAAGTCTTGTTTTGTAGCCTAACGTGTAGTCTATCCTGGAGAACAGTTTTATGCACTTGAGAAGAACACACATTCTACTATTACTGGGTAGAATGTTCATAATATTTGTTATGTCCAGTTGGTTTACAGTGTGGTACATTTCATCTGTTTCCTTTTTGATCCTCAGTCTGATTGTCCTCTCCATTATTGAAAGCAGAAGTAATAAAGTCTCTTACATTACTGTATTGCTTTCTGTTTATCCCTTCATTTCTGTCAAAGTTTGCTTCATATATTTAGGAGCTCTGAGATTTGGTGCATAAATATTAACAATTATTATATCTTTCTGATGAATCAACCTTTTTATTATTATATAATACCCTTCTTTGTCTCCTATAATAGTTTTTGATTTAAGTCTATATTGACTGATATAGTATAGCCATTCCTGGCTACCTTTCACATTACCATTACTTTTTGCACCTCTTTTGGTTATCATTTGGATAGAATACCTTTTTCTATCTTTTCACTTTCAGCCTTTGTGTTTTTAAATCTAAAGTGAGTCTTATACATGATTCTATATAGAAGGAACCCTAAAGATTTTACTAAAAAGCTATTAGAACTGATAAATGAATTCAGAAAAGTAGCAGGATACAAATTAATATTCATAAATTAGTTGAATTTTTATGCACCAATAATGAACTATCAGAGAAATTAAGAAAAGAATCCCATTAACAATTGCATCAAAAAAATGAAATATCTAGGAATAAATTTAGCCAAGGAGGTGAAAGACCTATACTTGGAAATTATAAGACATTGAAGAAAGAAATTGAAGAAGATACAAATAAATGGAAGCATATACCATGCTCCTGGATAGGAAGAATTAACATCATTAAATGGCTATACTACACAAAGTAATCTATGGATTCAACTCAGTCCTTATCAAAATACCTGTGGCATTTTTCACAGAACTGAAACAAATAATCCTAAAGTTTATATAGAAAAAAAGACCCTGAAGGATCATATCAATCTTGAGAAAGAACAAAATTGTAGGTATCATGCTACCTTATATAAAACTATACTACAAGGCTATGATAATCAAAATAGCATGATACTGGCATAAAAACAGACACATAGATCAATGGAACAGAATAGAGAGTCCAGAAATAAATCCATGCCTATATGCTCAATTAATTTATAACAAAGGCAAAGATATAAAGTGGAGAGACAGTCTTCAATAAATGGTATTGGGAAAACTGGACAGATACATGCAAAAAAATATATAAAACTAGACCACCTTCTTACACCATATTCAAAAATCAACTCAAAATTGAGTAAAGACTTATTTACAATAGCCAAGATGTGGAAGCAGCCTAAGTGCCCATCAACAGATAGTTGAATAAAGAAGAGGTGGTACATATATACAATAGAATATTACTCAGACACACACACACACACAAAAGAATGAAATCTTACCATTTGCAACAACATGGATGGATCTAGAGGGTGTTAGGCTAAGTGGAATAAGTCAGACAGAGAAAGACAAACACTATGTGGTCTCATAAGTAGAACCTAAAAAACAAAATACATGAACAAACAAAAACAGACACAGACCTATGATACAGAGAACTGATGACTGGGTGGGAGGGGGCTGGGTGATAAAGGTAAAGAGATTAAGAAGTACAAATTGGTAGTCACAAAATAGTCACAGGGATATAAAGTTCAGCATAAGGAACATAGTCAATAACATTATAATAACTATGTATAGTACCAGGTAGGCACTAGACTGATCAGAGAGATTGCATTATAAATTATATTCACGTGCAACCACTCTGCTGTACACCTAAAACTAATATAATATTGAATGTCAACTAATTGAAAAATTTTTTAAAGGAGTGAATGAGAGAAACATATACTTAATTACTTAGAAAATAAATGTACTGTCCATGGATTTTATTTGAAAGAAATTTATAATTTCATTTGACCATAGCAGGTCATTTTATACAGAACTGGGAGCATGTAACTAAAATGGCAAACACGCTCATTTCAAAATTATTTCTAACTATTGTAAACTATTTATATTCTTAATGCAGATATTTTTTAATTCAAGGTAATTATTGCTTTAGTAATGCATTTAAAAATATTACTGATGGTGAGAGAAGAATCAAAATATACATACAGAACAAAGTGGTTATTACTTTATATATGATTTGATGAGAACAAATTTTTTTATTTTGTACTGAAATGAAATTTTATTTATATAAAAAGTAGATAAAGTGAGTCTTATAGATAGCACAATGTCCCATAAGTTCTACAGGCTCTCTTCACTATATTTTTCATTCTTTTTTTTTTTTTGGCTCCTCTGACTCTATGATTTCAAAAGACTTGTTTTAGCGGTTGCTCATGCTTCTGCCTGATTAAGTGAGCTGTTGAACACCTCTAATGAAATCTTCAGTTCAGTTGTATTTTTCAGCTCTAGAATTTGTTTGGTTATTTTTTTATAGTTTCTATCCTTGTCAGTATTCTCATTTTGTTCATGAATCATTTAGTTTTCTACTTGTATTCTCTTTCAGCTCATTGAGCGTCTTTGCACTATGGTATCATGACAGTTATTTTAAATTCTTTACCAGGTAATTCATAGACCTGCATTTCTTTAAAATTGGTTTCTGAATTTTTATGTTTCTATTTTGTCCCTTTAATGGGCCTTGTTTTCCTGTTGTTGTGTTTGTTTGTTTGTTTGTTTGTTTGTTTTTGTATGCCTTGTAATTTTTTTTTTCCTGGAATTTGGGCATTTGAAGAAACAACTAACCCCTCCCAGTCTTTGCATACTGGCTCCTGCAGAAGACTTTCACCAATCAGCCTGGCTGGCAGTTCTAGGACTTCTCATACCTTTGCGGCTCTCTCTCCCCCTGATGTCTGCCCACAGAACTGCAGCTCCAACTTTCTGCTCACCTCTGTTTTCAGCGGCTTCCCAGCTCCAATGTTAATTTCTTCGGTGCTCTGAAGCAAAACAGAATCCAGTTCCTCTGGCAGCCAGCCCCCAGACAAGCCAGACTGTTGGAGGCACAGGCCACTTTTGTTTCCATCTCAAGGGTGAAGCCCCAGCATGGGTGGATTTCCTCACAGGTGCTCTGCACTCGAGGCACAAACAGGTGCACCACATGCCAGGAATTTACCTACCCCTAGTGCTGGAATCCCTTCTTAGTTTAACAATGGCTTGGGTGCTGTAGCTTCTCAACTGATGGGTGGAGGTCTCATAGGGTGTTCTGGTCTATATATTATTAATTTATTGTGTATGGGGGGGAGGGAAAGCCTATTGCTTCTTAGCCATATTGCCCAAGACAGCCTCTAGCTTTTGTTTATGAAGAATATTTTTACTGGATAGGGAATTCTAACTTGACAGTTTTTTCTTCAGCCCTTTGAAAGTTTCACTTCATTGCCTTCTGGCTTCCATGGTTTTAGATACAAAGTCAGGTTAAAATTTTTATTTTTGTTTTTCTGAAGGTAATATATCATTTTAGTTTTCAGCAGTTTAGTCATATGTTTATTTGTTGTCTTCATCACTTTTGGACATTTTCTGATCCGTTTTTTTCCTCATTTACACATATAGAAGAAAATTTCATATTGTTGCACATGTCGTTAGGCTCTGTTCCTTTCTTTCCCCCCATTCTTTTTTTCTGCTCAAGCTTCAGATTGGATAGTTTCTATGGCTTTCATTTGAGTCACTGATTCTCTCTTAAATGGTGTGCTATTGTTAAATCCATCCTGTGAAATTATCATTTCTGATTATTTTTCACTTCTAGAATTCTATTCTATTGTCTGTCTCTTCCTCTCCCTCCCTCCCTCTCCCTCTCTCTCTTCCTCTACCTCTACCTCTCTTTGATTCTCTTTTGTTAGCATTTTCATTTCTCTACTGGCCTGCAGGCAGTAGTTTCCTGATCCTTGGAGTAAACTCTGCAAGTAATATTGTCAGTTCTCTACCTCTCTAGTCACCTCTTTATCCATAAGCCAAAATTGTTCAAATGACAAAACATACATACATAGGTTTTCATCTTCCTTCTTTTAGCCTAATTGACTGGTTCTACAATGTAAATGTGCATAAGAATTGCTTTGCAAACTGTATACACGAAACCGTATATTCTGTACTTGATGGATGACTGAGGGTGTTCCGGTAACGTTTTGCCTGTACACAGTATTTGCCTTAAATTATACTTGATCTTAGAACATAACTCTTGTATGGGCCTCTCTAGCTCAAGAAATCACTGTGTGACAATTTTCAGTGTGACAGTCATCAAGTTATTACCTCTCTGTGGTATTAGAGCTGGGCCCTGTAAACACTTCTCCTTTGGCAGCTGGCACAGTGTGTACCTTTGTGAGAAGAGGGCTGAGGAGGTCCCTGGAAGAGGAAGGAATTTCTCTTCCTGATTCCAGTGGGTTCTCACCTGTTTGTTCCTGCGGCACCTGGTGACCAGCAACAGTTGGGATTCCCAGTGGCACCCCTACCTTACATAGCATCTAATCAGTTCCACCCACCCCAGCCAGCTTCCCAGCAAGTCTCAAAGAAATCTCAGAAAGTTCCAGAAGAAGGCTTCCCAGTGAATCTTAGCAGCACCATGCCCACAGGCAGTTTCCCAGGAAAGAACCCCAGAGCTCCAGAGAGTGGCTTTTCTGCAAGTTCTGTTGGCATCACCCACAGGTGACTTATAGAGTTCCACCAGCTCCCCAAAGGACAGCTTCTTTGCAATACCCAGCAAGCCTTGCAGGCACCAGGGAGCAACTTGCCAGTGGTTTCCACCGGCACCCCCAGAGGGTGGGTCGTTGCTTGCCAGCCCCAGCTTGCTGCATCCCAGCCAACTTTCCACCATCCAGCAGAACATGGCTGCATCCTCCCCAAAGAGCCCTGGATCTCAGCCCTGGGGGACCCTCTTCCAGATTAGTTTCTTCCTGGTGCTCTGCCTCAGCCCCAGAAGTGGGGAGCTGCTCCCACTACATGCTGTGTGTTCTTCAGAGTTCTCATTACCCCTCAGTAGTCAGTCCTTAGTTACTAGTTAATGATTCTTTTATTAAACTTTCCCTGTGCAAATTAACATGTGGTTTCTGTCTCCCAACAGGCCCTATTTAAAATCATCAGTTTCAAAATTTTTGGAATAGCACCTGATGGGGAGCTAGTGGGAGAAGGGGGTTTGTCCTGAACATGTTCAGTGGTGAGGGTCTTCCTACACAGCGACTGTTAACATTTAGGCTGTGTGGCAGATAACATGTCTGTTTAAAATAATTTCCTTTGAAACACTAATATTTCTTTATGTGTTGAATTACTTACAGCTTTTTATCAATATTGTCCCGTTCATCATAAATTGCCTATTCTTTATTTTTTTTACATAAACAAAGATCTTGTTTGATGTTTGTTTTTTTCTCTTTTCCTTTCCATGCCAGAAGCGTAGAGATTAAGGATGTGTGCAGCACAAATGCCTGGATGCTGACTTTGTGGCAATGACTCATTTACAGGTGTTGCGGAAGGCCTGCCTGAGACGAAACCCCCATGCCCTATGAACAGGATGCAGATCGACTCAGGAGAAAGGGAAATTCTCAAAAAAGCAGTCGAGGACTATTTCTGCTACTGTTATGGTAAAGCATTCTGAATAGTTCATGACAGAGTAGGACAGTGTTAGGTAATCTTATTGGGGTGACCATTTAGAAGGTTTCTAACATTTGAAAAATCCACTGTCTCATCAAGGAAGAGCCAATTCTTAAGTACCAGATCAAGTCTTCTTACAAAGACAACTTAGTGTCTTCTGGTTCACTGAAAGCTTTGGATTGATCAGACTTCAATCTTTGCTCCCATTTGAGGGAAACCCCACTCCTTAGCCAACACAATTACTAGAGACAGTCATTGCTGTTCTGTCACGAACCTCATCCTCATTAGTCTCCCCACCTACTCATGTCTTTCCACAGGCATTAAGACAGGGATTTTTTAAAAAGGACCTATACAATGCTTTAAAAAGCTAGGTAACCAAATAACTATACAACTGTTATACTTAATTGCAGCAAAAGCACCTTCTCATCTTAGGGCCTTCTTTATCATTCCTAGACAGCTGCACACATTTAAGTGACCTACAGGTCCCTGTGAGCATTTGAGGGAAATTTATATGAAGCCATTGGGTCTCCCACCTCTGCGACTCACTCCTTTTCAGGAGTTCCCCCTCAGTTTCCAACCACGGTGGCACCAGGAAGAACCCAGCACAAGGGATCTTCACATCTCAGGCTATACTACTCTATGAGAAGTGGGACTCCAGCAACTTGGGGCTGGCTGGTCAGTGCAAAAAGAGTGACATGGCCCCCAATGGTGATGTGAGACCATGCTGACTTCATAACTTTTCAACAGGCAAGTTAGCCTTACTTCTATGGTGTGACAGAGGGACAGTTAAGCTTTGACTGAGGGCTCTATCTTCTTTCAGCAGCAGCCTGAGTAACCTCGGGGTGCTCTCTGTAGCCCTGAGTGTGCCAGGGCAAACACCCCAAATTGCACAACCTTCAAGAGAATGGAGAAGACCTGTTAATTTCTGTTTCCTGTGTGAAGGTTTAAAATAAATATTGTAAATTTTTAACTTTGGGAATTTTACTAACTTAGGGTAGAGAGCAATAGGGTACCTTACGTTTTTAATGTATTTTCAAAGCCAGATATCACCACCTGTGTTTATTACACTAAATGAAGTTGAGTGGCAGGGTTTTACACACATAACATTTAGAGACATCTTGCCTCTTCTTATAGGCAAAGCCTTAGGATCAACAGTGATGGTTCCTGTTCCATATGAGGAGATGCTGCAAGATCAGGCAGCTGTGGCAGTGCAGGGACTTCCAGAAGGAGTTGCCTTTCAACACCCAGAGAGCTATGATCTTGCAACTCTGAAATGGATTTTGGAGAATAAAGCGGGGATTTCATTCATCATTAACAGGTGACAGACTGTATCCCATCATAATAGCTCATTGGAAAATAATCTGAGAGCTTAATTTCAATTAGTTAATTATATCCTGTTACATTTAGAAGTTTGTTATTCAGATGTTTAGTATCTTGTGTGTTCATGTTGGGTCATGGTATTGGTTTTCTTGCAGACCTTTCCTACGTCCAGTGAATCAGCTAGGTAAGTGACAGCTTCTCGTACTTGGTGACTGCCTTTCGCTGCTAAACCAGTTCTGCTTTTCTTTTCTTCTTTTTTTTCTTTTTTTTTTCTTTCTTTTTTTTTTATTTCAACCATCAATGGCATTTTATTTTGGAAGTTTCAATGTATTACATAGGTATTAACTTCCTTTCTCTCACCACCCCACCCCCTAAAAAATCAGATTTTTTAAAAAACATAAAATCTTAGTTTCTCTAAAGTCATAGGTTTAAAAAAAAAAAACTGAAGTGTTACTTCTCCTTAATGAGAATACTGCTTTTAAAGGAGACTTCAGTCTGTCCTTATGCTCAGTACAGATTTTTACTCCATGGGGAAAAAATGGCTAATGCTTCTGCTTCCTTTGAATAAATTCATTTCTCGATTATTACACATTATCATTCCATACTTGACACCTTCTTAGAAACTTGATTGTTGGATGCATTTTTCATTTGGCAAAAATCCAATGAGGTTTTGCGTGGGATGTCTAAGTGTCAGAAACAGCAGTGTTGATGTTCTGGTTTTGAGAGGGATAATATATGGAGAGATACATACATTCCTGGGAAGAAAAAATGTAGGAAACTGAAATATGGTGAGCAAAGAGTTCAGAAGGCTGACAGACACTAGTTTTGAATTCTGTGGCTGTCAGCCACCAAATACTGCAGTGTATGTAGGTCAGAATATAAACCTCTGCAGGAGGAAGTTTGGTTCAGCACTGAGAAATGATGGAGTTGTCTTCATTTTTTCCTGGAATATTAGACTACTAAAGCAGATACACACAAAAAGGAGCAGTATGGGTAGTATGCGATGAACAGTAACCTGTATGCAATCATATGTGAGCATTTCTGCCAATGGTCTGTCAACCTAGGCTCCAAGAGAAGAGAAAAGAAGCATTCTATTAAAACATACTTCCATCTTTAACTCAACCAAGACCCCAGGCCTTTTTAGCTCCATGCTTTTGCAAGGCCAAAGTGAAGTTTAGAGTTACATGTCATTCTAGGTCATCTGGAACCTGGTTCCAGTTCCGCTTTTCTTAATTAAAATACAAGTTCAGCACGTTCTAAAGCTTCTTTATATTTTACTTTCTTCTCACTGAGGAGGCAGCCTCTGGCATTCAAAGGTGGGTGGTTGTGGTATTTGCAGCTCAGGAGAAGACACACCCTGCCTAGAAAGCTGAGATGTCAGCCTCCATGCCAGCGAGCTTCTGCATCCAGACCACAAACCACAGTAGACCTGCCTTATCCTCATGAGTGTGAGGATGTTGAGGTCACCTTATGGTCTTTGAACAATAGCCAAGGGCCAGGCATTGTTGGGGTGAGGAGTGGGTCTAGGATGTGTGATTGTTCCCATGCTCCTGAAACTCACAGTCTAAGAGAGGCAATGAGACTATCCAGCAGAGATTCTTAGAATGGCTGGAGGGAACTCCCCAAGAGTCCCTGGACATGGGTTAGAATTATGTGATTATAAGAGTTTCATGAAGAAGTTGGCCCTGAAGATAAGCAGGGTCCACAAGCTGGTTCTTCCTGGAAGCCCATATGATCAGGCAGAAAGCTATGTGGAGGGGTGTTTGAGGCCATGTTTGGGAACGCATTACCTCTTATAATCTACTGAATTTAGGCTAGTAAAGAGACTAAAACTTTTCAAAAATTAATTTACTAGAAACATTTAGAGATCTCCCTGGGCCCACTTGCTATTTTCTCAGATTATTATCCTGAATCTAATTGGAAACCTTGGGCCAAGCTATTTATGAAAGATCAGATCTAAAGAGGGTGTTATGCTGAGACTGCATAGGGAGAGATGGCTGGGGGTATAGGGGGGCAGAACACACAGTTCACAAGGCGCACTGTGGAATACAGAGGAAAACGGGACACACTCTGGTTCTTCTGAGTATGGACTACTCATGGAGCGAATTCTGTTTCTGGAACAATTTTGAGTTCCTGGGTCCTCTTTCTCATATTAAGGGAGGGACTTGAAGATGAGGATGGCAGGTGACCAGGTGATTGTTGTGCCAGATGACTTGTATTTTCCTTATAGAATAATAACAGCTGATACTTATTTAGTATTTATGATGTACCAGAAACTGTTCTAAGAACTTTGCATGTATTAATTAATGCTACCCAACCACCATTTTTGGATGAGGAGACTGAGACACAGGGAGGTTTAGTAAGTTGCTGGAGGTCACCCAGCTGATGAGGAGCAAGATGAGACACCAGTCCTGTGCTCCAGCCCCAATCTGCTCCTTGGTCCCCATTCTGCCCACACAAATGGCCCCAGAGCATGGAGCCTGGTTTGAGTTAGTCTCTCCCCCCTGCTATTCCATAATGACCCAGAGATGGAAATCTGTTCTCTTTGTACGTGCTTTCACTTTATATGCCTTTGAATGTTGTCATATTTCAAGACACGGAAAAGAACTAGTATGGTTTTTATTACTTCTGTACAGGTGGGTCTGGAGTGGTAGAAGATGCTGAGAGATTAACAACATCGCCAAGTGAAAGGTAAAATATAAATAAAAAAAATCCACATCCAGCTTCAAAGTGTTAGTTTTTAGACTGTGGAAAGTCTTTCTTATTTTGTTGCATGATCGACTCCTGAATAACATGGGTTTGAACTGCTCAGCTGCCCTTGTACGCATAGTGGACCAATGCAGTTCAAACTTGTGTTGTTCAAGAGTCGACTGTATTTTCAGTTCAGCAGCGAGAATACGCCTCTGTGGAGAACAAAATTAAGTTACATTCGGATTTTCAACTGCATGATGGGTGGGCACCCCCCAGAGTCAATTGTATTTTCTTTCTTCAAAAGAATGTTTGGGGTTACAGGGCTATACTCAACTGATACTTTAATTTTGTAACAAATTACGAAGGTTAGTGGTAAAGCTGTGGCAGTTTTGCTTTCAGTTTGTGGGGGGACGGAGAATTTGATGGCATGGAGACCTGGAGGATTCCACGTGTCCAAATGCCTGTGGTCAGTTCTTACCTGGCCTGTCTTTACCAGGTTTCCCTTCTCCTTTCAGTTGTGGCCCTGTCCATGTGAAAACTGAACCCATGGAAGATTCTGGTATGTACACCAATGCTTTTAGAATCAAGTATTTAGCAGCTTATCATTAGACCCCTTTTTTTGTTTTACCACAAGAAGAATGGGGAAGCCCATTCCATGTGAGCCCATTTAGTTTTTTAGTAAATTGAGAATAGAGGGGAACTTCTTCAACTTAACTTTTAAAAAATATACAAAAAACTAACATTCTCAATGGTGAGAAATTGGAATCTGTCCTCCTAAGATCAGGAACAAGGCAGGTTTATCCCCTCTCACCATTCCTTTTCAACTTAGCTAAAAGTCCTAGCTAATGCAATAAGACAAGAAAAGGTATACAGGTTGGGAAGGAAGAAATAAAACTGTTCACATGTGACATGATTGTCTATGCAGAAAATCCCAAAGAAACAAAACAATGGGAATTAGGGTGCTGATTAACCTCTAATGGGGCCTTCTCTTCAGAATGGCCATATTTTACTCAAATTCTAGAAAAGAGCCTTCTAATTCAGTAAATACTAGGTACTTAATGTTATTAAATAGATATATTTGTGGACAAAATATTATTTTAATTATATTTAAATTAGAACCAGACTGCAAAATGAGTAAAAAGGTCTGGCATACACATTTGGAATTATGACTTGATTTAGAAATAGAGCAGAGTTTTCATTTTTAAACATATTTTACTGCTTTCCTGTACTCTTCTGTCATTTCTAAATGTTCTACAATAGACATGCATTATAATGACAATGTATATTGGGAGAAAAATCCCTCTTCTGTAGATGACAGTGGTTGATCCCCATCCTCTTCTCACTCCTCAAAAGGAAAAGAAAAAAAGACATTAATTAGAGGGGAAATGTTAAAAGGTTAAAAATAGAATTCTTTGAAAATTCAAATGTTTAATCAAGAGGTGGGAAAATATTGAAAGCATTAAGAGTGGAAAGGTTAGAAAACCTAAAATAATCAAGTATGTAAAACTCAAACCTCAAAAAGATAAAAGTGAACACAAGCTGGTTATAACAGGCTAAAACTAGAATTTAATAATGCTCACAAAGCAACCTAGAATATGAAATAAGCAGTTCAAAATATAAAGTTAAAATTAAATCTAACATAATCTGAAAGACAGTATTCAATATTAAGAAGAAAAGATGTAGAAAAAGGGAGGAGAGACATACTTATTGTAAAATGGAACACAGCACCAGCACCATAAAGCTGTCAGGGTGTGGTTTATGTTCAGTGCCCCGTCCCCCAAGTCCCTAGGGAGACCACGGGACATGAGTGGACCAGTATCCAAGGGTCCCCCCAACCCCATCCTCCTCCAAAGCTGCAGGTGTTGTGTCCTTCCCTTCCACATGTAAATATGTGCTCAGTAGAAGTTCCACCTTAAATGACAGTCTGAGAAATGATGCTGCTTGTTCACTTTAGTTATTCTAGGTAAAACCTAGAATACAAGTCAATGAAAAGAAACAAGCCACTTTTCTCAGCTGAGCAGAATTCAGCTGTCATGTCTTAATCTCACTTACTTACACATGACACGCCTTCAACTCTCACCCATTCAATCTTAGCCTTGGATGCTTTTCAAAGCTCCAATATGTTCTGTCTGCAGTCGTCTCTTAGAAACTGGGAAGACAAATGGTGGTGGGAGCGGGGAGTTGTCAGCTCTCTGTAGGAGCCCTTTCATAGATCCAGAACCAGCCTCCCATCTCCTTTCTCATCAGCTGTTGGGTCCAATGAGCATTGCCTCTTTTGTTGAGGCCTCCTTTGGAGATGTGGTTCAGTTTAAACCAAAATATGCTCTCTATTAATGTGACTTTCTACTGTGGATTTTATTATGCAATACGAATTGCTTCCAGCTGCCTGCAGGCTTCTGAGAGCTGGCCATCAGTCAGCCTTCTTTCTTGTGATATTTGTATAGCACTTGTTACACAGAAAAATGTGGAAATGGTTTAGAATTTTTTCTCTGTCTCTCCCTTTCCCTTCCTTTCTCTTTCCCTCTCTTTTATTTTGAGGAAAAGCTGAAGTAAATTCGTTTTCATTAGCATTTCAAACAAATTCTACATTCTACACTGTCAAATCCGGATTCAGTTGCCCAGATTATAAGGAGTTTTTCTCTGACAAACAGCTGACACATGTTTATCAAATGTTTCTGTTAGTAGAGTCTTTAGTGCCTAACCCACTTGGACATGTACTTTAAAATTTTATTATAAAATATTACAAAAGTTATACATGTTTAAATTTTTTTTTAATTCAGACAAAAAATAGTAATAAGGAAAATTTCGTTTTTTGCCCTTTCACTCTCTTCTCTCAAAACTCCATCCCTCCAAAATCTCCCTACACACCTCAAATCCCATCCTCATTTTAGGGGCAACAACTCTTGCCCATCTGGTGAAAATTCTTTCAGATCACTTACAGATAAACACATAAATAGCTGTTTTTATGCGTAAGTAGACTTCCATTTGCCAACTTCTTTTAATCTTTCCATCAGATTACCTTTTTGTCCCACTTCTGAGCGAATTCCTCAGCTTAACCTAACCATTTCACTACTATGGCTATCCGCTGTGTCCATTCTGTTCCATACTTGTTCTAATAGGTTTTCGTTTTGATAATCACATTTAAATATCCAACAGCTGTTAGTTTTCAGAAGACTCCTCAGAACTTGTAAATTGAATGATGCTAAATAGTGAAGCCCCTGCTATGCCACAATTTTTGCTTTTGCTGTTTTAACATTCATGGTTAAATTATATGTATACTTCAGTAGCAGTTATCCATTGCTGTATTTAAAAGCACCAAAACTCGGTGGCTTCAGTAATTTAGTCTTTCTCACAATTCTGTGTGTTTGTGCTGGCTCGTTCCTGGGTCTGAAGCCACAGCTGGGAGAGCCAGCTGGCCTGTCCCCTCCCCTGACCCCTCCCCCTCAGGGCCTCACATCCTCCAGGAAGCTAGCCCAGCCCTGTTCGCATGACAGCTTGGCTCCAAAAACAGCAGACTCTGATGCACAAGCACTTTTTTAAGCCTCTGTTTGCATCCCATTAGCTTATGCCCGTTGGCAAAAGCAAGTCATGTGGCCAGGTCTAGATTGAAAGGGTAGAGAAGGAGACTCCACTTCTAGAAAATAGGAGTAGGAAAGTGACTGCACAAACAGGTGCCCGTACCAGATGGGAGAAATTTGTGGCTAATTTGCAATCTACTACACCTTTCCCCAGTAAAGTCTTTTGGGTTCACTAATGTAGTTTTCCCCAGGTTTTAAAGTCCATGTCATTGTAGTGGGTAAGTTAAGATTATATGTGCCAACTCAGGTCCCATTAGAAAAGGATGTTTTACAGTATTTCATGTAAATGCGTATGTATTCAGTCATCTTGAAAGGAAAATTTCCCCAAACTGGGATTTAGACCTCTTTTTCCTTCCCTTCTTTTCCTCCCTTCCTCCCTCCATTGTTTCCTTCATCCTTCTCTCCCTCCTTCTTTCTTTTTATATTGATTTTATGTTATTTTATTTTATATTATTTATGTTTTTATATGGGTAAGCCGTTCATTCGTAGTGAGTGAGCTACAAGTTCTTTTACTGATTTATAATGTTCCTATGTTGATCAAAACAGAACTTGAAAATTCTATCAGTGGTCATATTTCTGTTTGTGGGTTTGGCCTAACACATAATTCTATAATTTTCATTGCATTCAAAGGCATTTCACTGAAAGCAGCAGCTGTGTCAGTCAAGAAAGAATCAGAGGATCCTAATTACTATCGGTATAATATGCAAGGTAATGCCGTTTCATAATTCTTTTCTCCTCTGAAAGTTATTTGTGTTGAAAAATTTTAATTACCACCCATCTGAAAAACAAGCAAAAACTGGTAAAGATCCATGTATGTTGACCTGTGCTCTAGCATCCTATCACTTAGAATAAAAAGTTTTACAATCATCAGGTGGATTCTGCATAGCCTAGTTTTCATGCTCCTAGGCATATGTGACTGTAGAGGATGCTTTTTGAGTTTGTCTATTGAATACTCTTGTGTGTTCTAAAATATTTCTCCCTTAATCATCTTCTGTCCAGCCTGTCTCCTGTGTTACTAAGAAAAGATTCAAAGATAAAAGAGGTGGAGATGAGAGTTAAGAAATTCAAATGCCAGTTCTTAATAATAGTTGCTTCATTGACATCATACAAATGGGGAGAAGACAATTATTACCAAATACACACAGTTTTTAAATGTGGCAGAGTTAGGTGGTCCATGCAGTTCCTCTGCCCAAAGACCAGAATCCTGCTGGTCCCCTGCGTGATACCAGTTTGACCATACAAATCTTCACGTCGATATGACTGTTGTATGAGGCCTTCTGATGCTTTCTCCATCTTTGAGCTCCACTGTGAATGTGAGCAGAGTGCAGGGCAATTTACAATTTCATTCCTCAAACAGTGTTACCAGATTTCAAGTATTTCCCATAAAATCTTAACTTTGAAATTTTCCTGCAGCATTGTGTAGCTCCATAAATTTTACTAAAAATTTTTTTCAAAATATCTAAAGGCAGAGATCAGTGGAAGTGTCTGTTGTAATGGCTGTGACAGGCCTCCTACCTGCCTGTTGCAGGTCCCCAGTGATTGGCCTCCTTCCTTCTGGGCAGAGGGCCCCGTTTTATTCCATCCTACACCACTCCCTCCTCTAACAGTTATTTTCTGAAAACTGCGATCTGTCCACTGCCCTCCCTTGCTCACACATTGTGGCTCCCCATCACCCACAGAGTCCCAGTTTACAGCAACAGTTCTACTGCTCTTTCTAGCCTCCCTTCCTATTCCATCTGCTGCCCCCACCATCACCCTCCCTTAATTCTTTGGACATACTGCTCACTCTAGGGTTCTTTGGACACACTCCACAATCTGGTATTCCTTATAAAGGCCCCAAAACCTTCTTCTGTTTGGCTTTCATCTAAGCCCATTCTTCTGTGCCTTCTTACTTAATAACTGCCTTCTTACTTTGCAGACTTCTGGTGAGTTACACCCTCCTTTCTGAGCACAGTCAGAATGTCAGCTTCCTAATCACACACACAGTTTAGTGCAGCCTTCTGTGTTCTGTTCATGCCTTTGCTGGGGACACCCTCAGCTAGCAGCAAGCTCCGGGCAAGAAGACCCAGCATCTTGCTCTGTCCCTAAAGATCAAAGCCTGGGCTGTGTACACTTTATGTACTTGTTGAATTGAGCATGTCCCTCACAAAGATCTGTGTAACCGCTTTCTAAATTACTTTGTTGTTTGAAAAAAGTACTTATGTCTTGATTCCCAAGAATATATTTTTGAACTTAAATGATCTTAGTGTTGCTCAAAAGATATACAATCAGGGATATACTACTATAGATTCTGCTCCCACAGGTCGCAGTATAGTACACAATTAGATGTACCTGCAGCCCTATCTTTTTAGTTTTTCAGAAAGAAGTACATGACTTTAAGAAAAACATTTAAGTTAAATGTATAATATATTTCTCCTGCTTGTCTTGGAAATGACAGAATTATTCAAGAGTTATTTTTTATAACATTTTTTAAGTTGGGCAGCTTTCTTTTTGATTCCCAGAGAGCTAAAAAGCCAGATATCATGGACTGTATTTTGTAACAGTGAATATTTTTGTAGCCATTTAGGTTAAGTACTCACATATTGAAGTATGTAAGGGAGAAATTTTTAAAACCATGAAAGCAACAAATGTGACCTGCTCAGACTGGTGACTGGCCTTTGGGGAACCCCCAATGAACTCAGCCATGACCCCACAGTGCTTATAAATTCATGTGATCTTTCTGTAAACATCTGATTTCCCACTGCACCCCCACCAGGCCTCATGCTTTGTCTGGAGCACAGACCTCTTGGAAACCCCCTCTGTCCACCCTCCACACACACACATTCACATCTTGGCCCCTGTGGAGCCCAGAAAGTCCCATGAGGTCATTTACATGTGCAAGAACCCAGTCTTCAGGGCCCCTTGAAACGCAGTACACACAGTACAAGCTTGGCTGAGATATACTACACCCAGGCTCATCTGACACTAGTGGATGTAAGAATATCAGCATCATTTAGTTTTCTTCCCAGCTGACACTGTGTGATTTGGGGGAAGAGCTTTGCAAGCAGAGGGAGAAGTGGATGGAAAAGCCCAACTATAACGAATTAACGTCATCATTTCACATCACATCTGACACTGACCCTTCTGCATCCTTCTTCTACATTTAAATGACCCT
Organism: Cynopterus sphinx; assembly: GCA_030015415.1. Classification (NCBI taxonomy): domain Eukaryota; kingdom Metazoa; phylum Chordata; class Mammalia; order Chiroptera; family Pteropodidae; genus Cynopterus; species Cynopterus sphinx. The sequence goes on along the minus strand of CM057379.1, from coordinate 83,451,718 downwards.
TCTGATTATATTGAGCCCAGCTGGATAATGCAGGATAATCTCCTTTTCTGAAGGTCAGCTGATTGGCAGACTTAATCCATCTGCAACCTTAATTGCCCTTTGCCATGTAACCTAGTATAGTCACAGGTTTTGAATATCTTCGTGGGGAGCCATCTGCCTACCACAAATACTGTGAACAATTGGAAGCCAACAAATTAACTAGATGAAAAGGACAAGCTACTGAAACCAACTAAAAATAAAATACAAAATTTGAATAGTCATGTAACAAGAGTTTGAATTAACAGTCAAAAAACTTCCTGCCAAAAACCCCAGGACCAGATAACTTTACTTGTGAATTTCACCAAGTATTTAAAGAAGAATTTTTAATACCAATCTTTCATAAACTCTTCCAAAAAACTGAAGATGACGAAACACTTCCTAACTCATTGTATAAGGCCAGTATTACCTTGATAACAAAACAAAACCAAACGTTATAAGAAAACTATACTTAGATGTATGCAATTACACTCTTAGATATATGCACAATTATACATGTATTCCCAAGATAATTGAAAATATATGTCTACACAAAAACGCGTATGTTCTTTCCAACAGCCAAAAGATAAGAACAACCCAAGTGTCCATCAACTGATGAATGGATAAACAAAATGTGGCATATTTATACAGTGAAATATTATTCAACAATAAAAAAGAATGAAGTAGTGATACATGCTATAACATGAATGAACCTTGAAAACACACTAAATGATAAAAGCCAGACACAAAAATCTATAATTATATGGATCCATTTATATGAAATGTCCAGAATAGGCAAATCTATAGAGACAGAAAGTAGATTAACAGTTACAAGTCTAGAGGGAGAAGGGAGTGGGGAATGACTGCTAGTGGGTACAGGTTTCTTTTGGGGGTGATGAAAATATTTTGGAAATAGTGGTGATCATTGTACAACCATGTGAATATACAGAAAACCATTGAGTTGTACACTTAAAATGGTGGGTTTTATGGTTTGTGAATTACAACAATAAATTTAAAAAATAATCAGATTCAATATGAGATTAACCTGTATCTATAATCTGTATAAATAATCTGTATAAAATAAAATCTGTGAAATAATTTTAATTTTTGATTTGAAAAGACTGATTGTCAGATTATTTTCAACATATTTGATACCCATTCAATATATATGATTTTCACTGTTAAATCTCTAAACCAGAAAAATAATTTCGTTATAACTGGATAAATTTACCAAAGAGTTCTTGTCCTCCAAGTAAATTGACACTAGTCATCTTGTCACTTCCTTTTTTTCCTAGTATTGTGCTAGAACATACATAACATAATATTTATCATTTTAACCATTTTTAAATGCATGGGTAAGTGGCATGAAGTACATTCACATTGTCGTGTGCCCATCACTGCCATCCATCTCCAGAACTGTTATTCTCTTCACAAGCAGAAACCCTATACCCATTTAACAGTCACGCCCCAATCCCCCTTCCTCTCCGCAATCACCATTCTGCGTTCTGTCTCTATGAATTTGCCTATTCTAAGTACCTCATGTAAGTAGAATCGTACAGTATTTGTCTTTTTATGACCAGCTTATTTCACTTAGCATAATGTCCTCAAGGTCCATCCTTGTAGCATGTGTCAAAATTTCATTGCCACTCATTTTATTTTTAATTTTGCCTTTTTAAAATGAAATGGCCTCTATTCTATATCTTTAACATAAATTTGATGATTAAATTTGTACTCCAAAGCAGGTTCTTTGAAAAGTTATCCTGCTGATGAAAAATTCCGCATTATTTCAAATGTGTATCTTCTACTTTCTGGAGCATGTCACTATGTTAGAGCTAATACACGTCGAATTTACTGAGTGTAATATTTTGTTCTGGATTTTGACTTTTTGAAATGGAAGAGAAAGAAAGAAAATGCATTGGCCTACTTCTGTTTTTATGTAAACTTTATCTTGCTTAGACTTGAACCTAACAATGAACAATTTGTTTTTAAATTATTTACTTCTCCTGGCCTTTATAGTTAAGTGATTTATATTTTGTAGTACTTGTGGCTCCATGTTGCACAGCATGAACAGTTCGATGATGCAGTGTTGAAGTTAGCTGGTATTCTAGACATGAACCAAAGACGACCTCTGTATATTAACTCCAAAGTTGTTGATTTCTTCACAGCAGGCTGAGACCCATTCGCTCAAAACCCTGCTGGTGCCAGACTCAAAGTGCACTCAACATCTGCCAGGCTACATTAAGGAAAACCCCAGGGCTGTACAGACCCCCAGCCAAAACTGCCCCTCACAGCTCTCTGACTCAGAGACCTCCACCCCCCGTGCTGCGATGTCACCTTGACACACTAAGCCCCCTTTCCTATCTCCTCCTGCCCAGCCTTCCTTTGCTCCTCACCCTTCTGCCTGGTGGTCCCCAAACTGGAGAAGCCAACGGAGCTTCCTGTTGGTGAGGGACTTCTCCTGGCAAACAAACCTGTCAGTTTTGCCCCAATAAAGTTGTGTGTGGTGGCGCCATCTCGTGGTCATCTCTCTTCCCTGCTCAGCCCTGAAATCCCTCGGACCCCTGTCACTTGGTCCTCAGCGGAATTGTGACAGGTGTAGGCGAATCGATGAACCGGTTTGTAAATTCACTGGCCACACTATGCCCTTTTCCTGTAGAAGGGCCGTCACCTGTGTCTGTCCTGCCCGTGAGCAGCCCAAAATGTACTTGTCTCTCATGTCACCGCAGAACCTGTGCAGCAGCGTGCTGCAGACTTAACCAGGTAATGGGAATCGTTGGTTAAGGGGACCAGAGAGCCTGCTGTGAATAGACAGACTCTCGCCAGTGCTGGCGGGAGAGCCCACCAGGGGTCCGTCACGGCCTCCTGCCCGCTGCCCCTCACCATCTTCCAGGAGCCTCTTCCCAGCTCACTCCCTGCTACCTCAGCCTCCCTGCTGCTCCTTTTCTTCCAATATAACCAAACTTGGGGCAAGAGGCTGAAATTTTTAAAAAGCTTAAATATAATGTGTGCCTTGATATATATCCCGCCCCCCTACCCCCACACTTGTTTGAAAAATAATTGCAGAATTGGTAAATGAACAAAGTTAACTATGTTCTCAGACTGTGGGCCTCTTACAACATCCTGTTGGTTGTGAGTTTCCAACATGAAATCTGCAAGTTTTCCTTTAAGACTTCATTTGCTCGGATTTCAGTCATGAGAATGGGAATTAAAGCCCCACGATGTTAGTCAGCACACACCTGGAAAACAATAATGTGGCAAGTTTGTGTTTTGTCCCTCATTGGAAGAAACACTACAGCAGATTCTAAAGTGCCATGTCTGCTCTTCACAATGAGGAAAAAATAAGAAAAGCATTAAAGAAATGCTTTTGAGTTTTATTTGTTGTTGCTGGCACACAGACACTGATTAATAATTTTATAGTATAGTTTAAATCACTGATAATAAAAACCAAAATTTATCAGCATTCGAATTTTTACCTAGCCGAATAACATATGTACTGAATTCTTCACCTCTTTTTTTTTTTTAAGAGAATTTTGAGGAATTTTAAGTCATAAGACATCCCCATATTGCAGCCCCTAATGTAACAATGCATTTCAACAGTAATCACCAGTGGCTATTAAAACCATTCATGAAATGTTGATGAGACTTTATCACAAATGGGTCAGGCTGATAGGTCCCAACTCACTGGTCCAATGTTAACCTCACAAAGACAGAGGTAACCAACACAACAGGATCCAGGAGGAAGTACACTTTTGGGGTTCTTGCCCACAAAATCAAACCAAAGTCTGATCCAACCTCTAGACCCAACCACCAATTTGCAAGACATGTAGGGGTATGGGAACACATGGAAATAACAGCACCAGGACACAGGCAATAAATTCCAGAATGGGAGAAACTCGACAGATATGCTGGTTTCTTCATCAAATAATAGCAATGTTTTAAAAAATGGAGAGAAACCCATTTTGTAGTAAAAGGGATGTAAAAGACATTTCAACCAAATGCAATATGAGGGCCTCGTTGGGATCCTGATTTGAGCAAACCAAGTGCAAAAAAGACATTTACTGCTCCCCATGGAATATCAAAAATGACTGGTAAATGGGAAAGGATGTTGAAATTAGAAAGTCATCATTTTGTAACCACTATGAAATAAGATTGGATCAAGCGGGAATCATCAGTGGATGCTAAGTCTAGAGGGGAATTTAGAAAAGGAGTGGAATATTTATGTGATCTTTTTCTCCCCACACGTTGCTTGTTAGTTGCAAGAGAGAGGGAAGAAAACATTAATTATACAGTGAAGCAATCAAATAACACCGAGATCAGAGGATTAAAATTCATATCACCAGAAAGGGACAGATAGACTCTGTCTTAGTCCAGAATAGCATAGTTCGGGTTGGGGGTACTGGGGGTGGCTGATAAACAAGAGAAATTTATTTCTCACAGTTCTGAAGGCTGGGAGGTCCAAATCAGGATGCTGGCAGATCCGGTGTCTGGGGAGAGCCCACTACCTGGTTCATAAACAATTATCACACTGTGGCCTCCCATGGTGGAAGGGACCGGGAAGCTCTTTGGGGTCTCTTTTATAATAGCACTAATTCCATTCATGAGGGCTCCACCCTCATAGCCTAATTAGCTCCCAAAGTCCCCACCTCCACATACCATTACACTGGAGGTTAGGGTCTCAACATAGGAATTTGTGGACGACACAAACATTCAGTCTGTAGCAGACATCACAATGCCTCCAGATGTGATACCCTGAGAAGGACACACCATCATCCAGGCAATATTCTGGCTGAAAATACAAAATCTGAATCATAGCATAAAGAAGCATCAAATTCAAAATAAGAACCATTCCACTGGGGGTGGCAGAGGTTCAATTCTTAAAAAATAGAAATGCCATAAAAATGGAAATGCCACAGACTGTGGAACCTTTCCAGATTAAAGATGACTAAACAGACTTGACAACGAAAAACAATACCAGACCCCAAACTGGATCCTATACTAAAAGGAGAAGAGCTATAAAGGACATTTGGGGCAACTGACAAGATTGGAATACAGATGTTAAAATAAATAAAAATATCGTCTCAGTGTTAAATTCTGTGATTTTATAACTGCCGTGATCATATAAGAGAGCATCCCTAGTAGGAGATAAAGGGACATGATGTATGTAATTTTCTCTTGAATGGTTCAGGAAAAAAAAGTATGTGTGTGTGTGTATATATATATATTTATATATATACACACACACACACACACACATATATATATATATATACACATACATTTATATATGTATATGTAGATTAGGGCAGGGATCACAAATGGTAAAGGAAATGGTAAAGAGTTAACATGTTTTCTGAGTGAAAGGTATATGAATCCTCTTGTACTGTTTTATTTTTGCAACTTCTTTGTAAGATTAAAGTTTTTTTAGAAAAAGACATGAGACAATTGAAGAAATTTGAACAAGGACTAGATATGAGATGATGATAAAGAATAATTGTTAATTTGGGGGGTCATCATGGCATTGGAGTAGCACTGAAGGAAAAGCTGTTAAATCTTACTGGTACCTACGCAGTATTTGCAGATGTTGAATTCTACACCATCTGGGGTTTACTTTAAACAACCAATAGGGTGTGGTGGTGGGTGGGCACAAATGAAAAAGGGTCACATGAGTCGATGACTATGGGCACATGGCTTTATTGTGCCATCTCTCGACTTTTGTATGTTTGAAAGTTTTCCAAAGTACAAAGAAAATAACAAAGGAAAAAATAAAAAGAAAGGGACATTTGAAAGCAAATTTTACTTCAAGGAGTCGAAGTATTTCATGTATATTGCCATGTGGGTCTTGAATTATTTGCATTGTTTTAAAGATGTCTTTTTTTTAAATTTGTATTTCTACCTTTTTTATTTATTGTTTCCTTTCAGAAAGCCATCATTCTTCTGCAATCAGTGAAGTAATAGAAATGGAATCACCAATGGAAGGTTAGAAAAATGAGGCATTTTATTTCGTTTACAGTATTCTACAGAGAACACACTAAAACACGTGTGTATGAATATAGAGGCAAGGACTTCCTGGAGTGCTTTCTTAGAACACGAGCTGAGTTCTGGTCCTAAGATGTTGTAATGTTAAGAACTATCACCTTCTTTCTTTTCTGATCTGGGAGTGATTCTGCTTAAAGCCCCTGGATGTAGGAATGACCAGAAAACTTGGCACTGGTGCCGCTTATCACTTTATTTCATTGTGTCTTCTTGATGGGCATGACAAAATTCTTTTTTGAAAAAGTATTTCAGGAAATTCTTGAATTAGAAGTAAAATTTGATAATACTCACCTCCAGTCATTTATAAATCCAGACCACCATATTTAAGTCCTGAACCCCTAACATGGTTTGTACATGTTCATGGTAACAATAAAGAAAACTTCCTCACCTAACCAAGAGGCATGGGATGTCTTGGTTAGTTTACAGGCAAGATGACCTTGCTTTTAGGAATTATGTATCTAAGTACCAAAATGATTTGTGTTTTTCTCTAAATCAAAAGTGTTCTCCACAAAACTGATTTGCAATTATTTTTAATGTCTTCAGTATGAAGGCATCTGGAGTACTTAATTTTGGGGGACGGTTCCAACGGCCCCCTAAGCAATTTGTCCAATTCTCTGACTTAAAAGAATCTGATAAATTTTGCCAGAGAACATAATATGATAGAGTTTGGTCTTAGAATTATTCGTTCACTCATAAAGGTCATTATTTTGAACTTATTTGCTTTACACCAAGAAGACAAGTTGACTTGGTCGCTATTTAATGTCGAAATTATATATTTTGTTACATATTATTTATAGTATTTTAATGTATATTATTTTATTATATATTATTTTTCTAAATTATATATATTTTTATTGTGGCAAATACACACACACACACACACACACACACACACACACACACACAACATAAAATCTACCATTCTAACCATTGTTAGATGTGAAGTTCAGTACTGACTGAGTACTGAGTGTTAAGTATATTCAGACAGATATGAAACAGATTCTCAGAACTTTTTCATCTTGCAAATCTATCCCCATTAAACAGCTCCTTTTCCTGACCCCCACCATCTCGTTCTACTTTCTGCTGTATGAATTCGACTACACTCTGTCTCATATAAGTAGGATCACCTAGTATTTGTCTGTGACTGGCTTATTTCATTGAGAATAATGCCTCAGGGTTTATCCATGTTGTAGCATGTGACAGTGGTCTTTATTTATTTATTTGTTTGTTTGTTTGTTTTGTTTATATCCTTCTTTTCTTTTTCTTCAGAGCAATCTCTGACCTTCTCTGGATGTTGGGGAGGGCAATTATTTTTAATTTAGTGGAAATCTGTTTCTCCCTTACATTTTTGTTCCCTTTTTAAAGCTGTTAAGATATTAGTTGGTCATTTTTTTTAATGGTTAGATAGTATTTAAATAGAACAAAACCCACGTAATCAAACAATTGCAGAATGATGTTGAGTGAGAGTTAGAAAAGATTTCATTGGATATTGGCCTTTGAATTATTTATTTCTGAAGAGATATTTATTATCACATTGTAGTAGGAAACCCATTTATGATCAAGTAAGTTAGTTTGATATTTTTTTACTTTCTATTTTTAAATAATTATAGATTTACAAGAAGCTGCAAGAATAGCACAGAGAGGTCCTGTGTATCTTCACTCATTTTTTTCTAAAGGTTACATCTTACATAGCGATAGTACAATGTCAAAACAGCTAAATTAGTTTTGAGTTCTAGTCTTTCTTCCTTTATGAACAATTAATATAAGTTTTGCTAAATCTTCCTGAAATGAACCAGAATTAAATGAGATAATCTAGCCAGGCTTTTGTCTATATATGTCATAATTCTTGTCCACCAGAAAACTTGATCGTGCTTCTGTGTAATAATAGATTGTGAATACCTGGGGGCTTCTAGTAGAATAAGATGGGAACTATTAACCAAAGAAAATGGCTTCTTTTTATTCTAGTAATTAATTCCTGATGACAACAAGTAAACACTATGACCACATGAATTCCATTAACTCAAATAGAAGGATATTCTGTGTCCGTTAATGTGGTAACTCCGTATTATTTGATAATATCTGAAAGTTTCTTATCTCTCCTTATCACTTATATAAGATTATCCTTTATTGCCCTATTATCCCTTTTAAAATTAAAATTACTTTATACTGATACCTTTATGAAGTATAAAATGTATGTAAAATACCAAGATAAACAACTTTTTTGGTATGGGAGCAGTCAGATGTCGGAATATGAGAATACATAATAATGAATGTCATTTTAGAAATTTTTTTTTCAAGATTCTACTCAGCTTGTGCCTTCAGAAACAAGTGAGGAACCTGAAGTTGAAGTGAAAATTGAAGGTTAGTTTCCAAAGGCCTCATTCCATTCACACTGCTAAGTATGATTTTTATTTCTTCCTAAAGGATTATTGTGAGGAAAAGATTGAAATTGATGTTTGTGTATGTATAACCAGAGCAGCCCATGTTCCCATCAAGCACCCACTGCTCTAGGCATTTTAGACAACAAATTAGGTCGTACAGATTAGCACTGGGCCACTGTGGGACCAAATTGTACTCTGTCCAAGGGAGGAATACATGAAGGGCGGGGAAGGAAAAAGGTAGAAAAGGACTAGTTCACTCAGAAACACGTTCTCTTTTCTAGAGTGTGATACAGTTCAAAAATGACAACCAATCAAGCCCAGAATCTGTGAACTCAGTATAAGTGCAAATATTTAAAGAAAGTGAAGTTCAAAGTGTGGTTTTGAAAATATTTATTTTTATTTTTATTTTATCTGTTTGGTTTTTTGTTTGTATGTTTGTTTAAAACTAAATGTTAAAAGAATGTGCCTATTATATTTCATCATGATTAATTTAATAGTCTGCTAAAAAATATTTTTATCTCTGCTGCTGGAATATAAGCAGATCCATAGTAGCTTCCTAATATGACAAGTGCTTTTATTTTACATATTTAATAATGTTATGAGGTCTCAGAATTAATGTCATTAGGTAGATAATTCTATCCTAACATTTAATAAAATCTCACTCATTTGAACAGATGTGATTTTGAATTAGTGAACTCTGAATTATAAAATAGCTTTAAATAATTGCAGGCTTATCTTTTTACATTGAAAAAATGATTTAACAGGACAGTAGTATTTGGATAATAGTGTATAAACTATACAGATGACGCCTTTAAAATAAACATTTATTCCCTCCAAGTTGCATTTACTTTTTTTTTTTCCCCAGTGAATCCTTTTTACTAAGAGATAATATTACTTCATTTGAAATATCACAGTGTGTAAACTGGTTTTGCCATGACTGGGGAATTTTCAGATTGAATGTTCCCATCCCAATTTGATTTTTATGTTGTACTTCATTTATTTGAAACCTAAAATTTCATCAAGTTGATTATTTTAGGGTGGTAAAACCTTTCTCATTATTTTTTTATAACAGAGATAAAATGGGTACAAAGTGCCTAACAGTTAAAAAATTGGGTTGTGGTAATCCATCTGGAAAAATAAATGCTCAGTACATTCAGTGAGAATCAAACCTCACTCAAGACAAGTTACACACAAAATAGAGAGGGACCAAAAGAAATCACAATATACAGTAGGATCTCAATTTTGTTTAGAACAATTATTACATAGAAAGAAAAAATAAGAAAATATATTTTAAAAAGAAACTATACCAGTAATAATAGAATTATCCAGGATTTTACTTTCCTGCCTTTCACTTTCACCGTTTCTCTAATTCTCCACAGTAAGCAGATATTACTTAAGCACAAAGGTGAAAATTTCAGGTTTTGATTGGGCCAGTGTAAATGGACAGCCTTTCTGCCATGCTTTAGCCCTAACCACTTTACTGGAAATTATATACGATGCTATCAGGGTGACTAAGCACTGAGGAGATGCTTCCTGTCCTAGGATACCGTCCCTGACCCACAAATGGATTTTCCATTAGTGAGGATGGTTTTATGCTGAATCATGACGTCAATGGGGCCTGCGTAGGTTTATAGATAAAACATGATATTTACATGGCCCAGTTTGAGAGCCATCGTAGGGCATCAGTGTGGCATCAGGTTCCACTGTTCTGAGCTATATGGTGAGATTTATTTTTCTCCTTAAAATTTCATGAAAGGAAACCCTAAAAGTACATTTAAAAATTTTTGAGGTGAAATTGACGTAACATAAAATTTTAGAGTGAATGATTCAGCGGCGTTTAGTACATACAGGGTGTTGTTGTACAACCACCACCACCTATATCTAGTTCCAAAACATTTTTATCTCCCCAAAAGCAACTCCATATCCACTGGGCAGTTCTTCCCCATTCCACTCCACTAGCCCGTGGCAACCAGCAATTTCCTTTCTGTCTCTATCAAGTCACCTGTTCTACATATTTCATATAGAATTATTCAGTATGTGACCTTTTGTGTCTGGCTTCTTTCACTTAAAATCTTCAAAGTTCACCCATGTTGCAGCATATGTCAAAACTTCCTTTTTAAGACTCAATATTATTCCACTCTGTGTATAAATCACAATTTATTCATTCTTTTGTTGATAGACATTTGGGTGTTTCTTAAAGTATTTTTAACACTGCGAAGAGAAGAATCCCACATTAGAATCAAAGTCCAGCAGTGATTTGAAGGCCACAAATATCCTCCAAAGTAGCCCCTAGACTGTACTGCTGTCCTGTGGGGCGTCACGATTGTATAGGAAGGGCAGGCCAAATCATCCTTTTGTTTTGGATAGCATTTTAAAAAATTAGGCATAAATTATTTGGTAAATAATTTAACCACTAATAAGCGTGCATCTAGCAAAGGACTAAAGCTTTTGGAAGTCCTTCTGTGGGAGTATTCTTGTCCTTCATCTGACAAGGATTATTATGATGGCTCATGGACTCTGAGCCAGATGAGCAGTTTCAAACTAATTTATAAGGTAATTGAGCAGTCAACTCAAAAAGAATCATTGTTTATGTAAGTGTGTTTTAGAGGAGTTAAGACTTTGACCCATTAGGGAAAATCTCATCCGTTTACTTGAAATGTGCATGCAGGGCAATTAAAATGAATTAACTTCCAGTTTATGCATTGATTATAATTAGATTTTGATCAGTTTTTAAATTGTGCTTCGTGTGTTTTGTGACAGATTTTATATTTTGAATAGTTTGTTTTAGTGGTGAAACATTACCACTTCATCAAAACATAATGCCTCATCTTCTGGCACTGTCTCTCTGTTGGTTCTGATGACCTGAATTTGGTTCTGGGTTTTGGAGGCACAGTGATGTTAAATCCCCTGAACGATTTTTCTTGTTTCAAGGTGGTGATGGGACCTCACAGTACTTTCAGTAATCCCTTAACAATGAACCTGACTATTAAGAATCAGACCTTCAGGATTTACTAGATTTATCAGAAAAAGGAGTAATTTTAAGGACAAGAGCAGCAAATTTTCCCCAAAAATTCTGTGTCTGAAACAGCATGCAACTGCAGAAATACCCAAGGGCTTTGGTTGCTGAAGTGGCTCCTGGGCGTTTGAGATTCTGATGTGTTTCTCTGAGGTCTTGCTGTTCAGATGCAGAATCTCAAATGCCCAAAAGGTTCATCATTCACACAACACATTGAAGTGAGCTGTGAGTTCCTGGGAAAGAACTAGACAACTCATTCACATTTCTCAACCTGGAACTTAAGTGAATGTTGTGTTTATCATTTGACCAAAAAAAAAAAAAAAGTGATAACATCAACTCTGCTTTTACAATTTAACCCTGTCTGAGACTTGCTGTGACTCTGTTAAATCATTGTTAAGAGGATGTCTGTCTGCTACTTAAAGGTCCTCTTGCACACATTTATATGTCTGATTTCCTTTTTTCCTCCCCCTAAATTGAGAAAACAACAAAGAAAGTATGCTTTTAAGCACCCTCCTTTTAAAATATACTTAGACTGACTGAAGTATTTAGGTTATGAACTAAATAAAAGCAATTATGCCCTTCCCCTTTTACATCACCATTAAATTGCAGAGAGACTCAAATATCAATTAATTTCAAGCCACCTTGTTACTCTACAGCTCAGTGTTCTCTGGTTTTAAAATAAGCATTCTGATCTTCTGATCAAAGTGGCACTTTGACATTTTTAGAGGAAAATTGGCCTAATTTTCTGTAAGTTCTAAATTTCAATTTCTGTCTTAAGGAAACACAAATTCATCCAGTATCACAAGTTCAGCAGCAGGTGTTGAAGATCTTAACATTGTCCAGGTGACAATTCCGGGTACGGAAATTTATCTGGCTTTATCATAATTTATATTATATTTTTTATTTTGTTATGTATTAACCATTTTACAACATGGGTTAGTCTCTTGGAGTTATCTTCTGCTTAGTTCACCCTATCAACTAAGGAATGACAATTCAGGAATGTAAAATATGCTTCAGATTGCCACACACCGAATATCTTGCTTATGTCGAACATTGATAATCAGGTATATCACTTCTCCCAGCCATGCCCTGGCATTACCTGGAAAATATACCTCAGGGCAGGCATCGCCAAGCACTAGCTGCCATTGAATTGGAGCTGGCCACAGAGGTGAAATTTATTTGCTGCCCATCAAGTAATCATCTTTTCTGAATAAGTATATGTAAAATATATCTAGAGAGATACGATAGAATCTAATAACACAGTTCTTCCAGGGAAAGAAACTGAGAGCTGAGATAGACGTTTCACTATGCACTGTTTTATGCCTCTTGAACTTTGAACCACATAGTTGCTTTAATTGTTCAAAATAGAATTACAATTTTAAGTATGGAAAACATTCTCTTCTAATCTCAATGCATCTTATTCCTTTTACATGTCATATTGCATTGGCTAGGATTTCTATTACGTTGAAGAGTGGTGGTGAAAGTGGACATCCTTGTCTTGCATGATGTTGAAAATGTTCCCAAAAGTAGTTGTGGTATGTTTACATAGAGTTATAATCAGGAAAATTATCTACCATCTGTGATGGCTTCCATTTACAAATTTCCATAATGCTTAATTTTTGCTAAAACTAAACTGAATAATAAGCCACATAAAGTGCTTTTTCATATGCTTTTTCATAGGCATTTCCTCCAATAGCTTTCTTTGGGGCAAATACATTAATAACCCTAGTTTTTTTTATTTGTTTAATCATTATTAGATAATGAGAAAGAAAGATTATCAAGCATAGAAAAGATAAAACAACTAAGAGAACAAGTCAATGACCTCTTTAGCCGAAAATTTGGTAAGTTTTCTTTCTTTTTAATTGACTGCTTTATCTAGGAAACTTATCATTCTGTGAAGGAGCTTTGATCAAGATTAGTGTGTATTTTTACTGAAGAGCTTATTCTTGGAAGAACTAGTTACAATAGCAATGATAATAATAATATAATAATAATAGCTATCTTTGATTTACTGAGTTTTTACCATGGTTGAGCATTTTTTTTTACTGCTCAACATGTGACTAATAATTTAATACTCACAAAAACCGTTTTTGGTAGATGCCATGATAACCCCTATTTAATAGAGAACGAAACTGAGTCTGCTCTACGACCCATTGCCAATTTCAAAATCAATAAAATTTTTCATACACCATAGTAACGCTATAAGAAAGCAAAGCTGATCACCAAGTGTTATCATTTGATGTGAATGATTTTAAAATCTTGACATTAAAGATGAAGTGTGGTTTGGGGAAAGCAAATGACAAACACAACTGGTTTTTTGCTGTTTTGTCTCATCACAGGGGAAGCCATTGGAGTGGACTTCCCTGTGAAAGTCCCCTACAGGAAAATCACATTCAACCCTGGCTGTGTGGTCATCGATGGCATGCCCCCAGGGGTGGTATTCAAAGCCCCTGGATACCTAGAAATCAGTTCCATGAGAAGGATTTTGGATGCCGCAGAATTTATCAAATTCACAGTCGTTAGGTAAGTGAGAGTTTTCCTGTTGGTCATGAACATGAATCTGCAGATCATAACTTGCCTGAGGTGGATAAGCGGTGGCACAGGGATTTTTTACTCCAGGAGGTGGGTGGTGGGTCCCTGCAGTCAGTTGCTGCGCCAAGCTGCCTCTCACACTCATTTTATGGTATTCCACATCTGCAAGCCGTGTGACCCTGTTCCTGTTCCTTGGTCATCATTAGTAGCCTCTCTCAGTTTTCTCTCCCATTGTGCCGAACATAAAGTTGACTCTCACAAAAGTTTGTCAAATGGAACTAAATGGACAAGAGAGGAAAATGAGTGTTGTTGTATTATTCACCAGTGTCTCTTTCTCTTCAGACCACTTCCAGGCCTTGAGCTTAGCAACGGTGAGTATTTGGGTGGTGAGAAAATCATCCCCGCACCCGCTGCGCAATGTGAAGTGTTTTGGCAGGCACTCACCACTGGGTCCTTGCTTCTTGAGCCTTAGAGCAAAGCATGCTGCTCGTTATATGCATTTTATTTTTCCTGATTGTTACAGGGTCTTTTATTTATCTTCCTTGAGCTTTACTAGCCAGACATTTTTTCTCATATCTGTTTGATGGAGCTTGCTCCACATCAGACTGTGTGTGACTTGTGACGTAGCACACTCTTATCTGAGAACCTTTAATGGTAGGGGCTCATGTGATCATAATACTGAACTACTTCACCTCAATTGGTAGATAGTGCCTGCCTGGCCAACCCACCCTCACCCCCGGGACCCTCCACTCCCAAGCTCCCATAGTTCAGAACCAAAAGGGGTACCACCTGGCACAGCTTGGACTCCTAGAACCACCCTGCCCCACACCCAGTGCTGAGGGCAACATCTGTTCTGGTAGAGCAATGTCCCAGCCACTCTGCTGGTTAACTATTTTGAATGTTTTGGAGTTCTGAACATCTTGAGTATCCCTGGAGTCCTTGCAAGCAAGTCAGTTTTCTGTAGGGTGGGTAAGGCAGAAGATGTAGAGGTGTTCTCAAGAGCTTGAATCACTTAAGGAAACTCCTCATTTATTTTTATTTATTTTAATTTTTGCTTTTTTACGTCTACCTAGGTGGTCTCTCATCCAAATACTAACCAGGCCCGACCCTGCTTAGCTTCTCAGATCAGACAGGATCAGGCGTGTTCAGAGTGGCATGGCGATAGACAGGAACTTCCTCATTTAAAATTTAGAAACTATTCTTTTCAAATGCTCAGTTGTTACTCCTAAACTTATGTGGTGGCTAACTGGTTTTTTACATTTTTAATAGCTTTATTGAGGCATGATTTACATGCCAGAAAATTCACTTGTGTAGAATGTACACAATTCAGTGGTTTTTAATACATTTATGGAGTTGTGCAACTATCACCACAATCTAATATTAGAACATTTCCATCACTCCCAAAAAGATTCCTCCTACCCATTTTCAGTCATTTCCCATTCCCACCCCCAGCCCACCACTATTTGACTTTCTGTCCTGCCTACATTTTCTTAAAGTGAATTATTATGTCTGTGTTCTCTCAAAGTAAAGCTTACCTGCATCATGGTCAGGTTCTTTAAATTTAAAACAAGTAAGTTTTTTGAAGTTCTGTGGCTATCACCAATGTCTTTTGTGACTCACAGCAAGTAAATCATACACCTGTGCTCATTTTTTTTTCTGATTTAAATATTCTCTTGAGAATCAAATGAAAAAATATATATATATTAAAATGCAAATATATTTTTAAATTATTTCTTTTTAAACAAGATGTGGCAAACAAAGCCACTAAAGATGTCTTTATTGGGGCTCACATACATTTTTAAAATGAGAAGTAGTAACCAACATTAAATAGCCAGGGACTTTTTCATGAAAATCGATTTCCAGGTTTTCTTCAGAAATCTGAAGATCTAGCCCCAGTGGGCCATGTTCCCTCTGGTAGCACTTTGCGGGAGCTGAGTGTCAGCCACCCCTCTCTGCAGGGGCAGGTTACTCTCCAGCTAACCATGCCCCCAGCCACTTTATCTCTCCTGTTTATCATTGTCCTTTTGCTGCTGCTTTTCTAATAGTAGAGTTAAGAGAAAAATGAAATATTTCTTGTCTTCATGTTTCTATCAAAAGTGGGAAAAAGAAAGATAGACCAAGAGGGCCGTGTATTTCAAGAAAAGTGGGAGAGAGCGTATTTCTTCGTGGAAGTACAGAATATTCCTACATGTTTAATATGCAAACAGAGCATGTCCGTGTCAAAAGAATACAACTTAAGACGCCATTATCAGACCAACCACAGTAAGCACTATGACCAGTACACTGAGAAGGTACGTGACGAGAAGCTTCATGAGCTGAAAAAAGGACTCAGAAAGTATCTCCTCGGGTCATCAGAAATCGTGTGTCCTAAGCAAAGACAAGTGATTTCAAATGAGAGTCCCAAGGAAAATGCTGCTGTTCAGCCTGTGGAAGATGTGGCTGGGAACTTATGGGAGAAATTACGTGAAAAAATCAAATCATTTGTGGCATATTCTATTGCAATTGATGAGATCACAGATATAAATAATACCAGCCAGTTAGCCATATTCATCCGTGGTGTCGATGAGAATTTTGATGTGTCAGAAGAACTTCTGGATACAGTGCCTATGACAGGTACAAAATCTGGAAATGAGATGTTTTTGCGTGTCGAGAAAAGTCTTAAGAAGTTTAATATTGACTGGTCGAAATTAGTAAGCGTGGCCTCCACTGGCACCCCTGCCATGGTAGATGCAAACAGTGGCCTTGTTACAAAACTTAAGTCCAAGGTGGCAATGGTTTGCAAGGGCTCAGATCTGAAGTCCGTTTGCTGCATTATTCACCCCGAATCACTTTGCGCTCAAAAGTTGAAGATGGACCATGTCATGAGTGTGGTAGTTAACTCTGTGAACTGGATATGCTCCCGTGGCCTGAACCACAGCGAGTTCACAACTCTGCTTTACGAACTGGACAACCAGTATGGCAGCCTTCTGTACTACACAGAGATCAAGTGGCTCAGTCGTGGGCTGGTGCTGAAGAGATTTTTTGAGTCATTGGAAGAAATTGATTCTTTTATGTCATCCAGAGGAAAGCCCCTGCCTCAACTGAGCTCTCAAGACTGGATCAAAGACTTGGCCTTCCTGGTGGATATGACGATGCATTTGAACACTTTGAACATATCTCTTCAAGGGCATTCACAAATCATTACACAAATGTATGACTTGATTCGAGCGTTTCTGGCAAAACTGTGCCTTTGGGAAACTCATTTGGCAAGGAATAATCTGGCCCACTTTCCCACACTGAAATCAGTTTCCAGAAATGAAAGCGATGGCCTGAACTACATTCCCAAAATCGTGGAATTGAAGACTGAGTTCCAGAAAAGGTTGGCCGATTTCAAACTCTATGAAAGTGAACTGAACCTGTTCAGCTCCCCTTTCTCCGTGAAAATCGAAAGCGTGCATGAAGCACTGCAGATGGAGGTTATTGATCTGCAGTGTAACACAGTACTGAAAACCAAATACGACAAGGTGGGAATACCAGAATTCTATAAATACCTCTGGAGTAGCTACCCCAAATATAAAAACCACTGTGCAAAGATTCTCTCCATGTTTGGGAGTACCTACATTTGCGAACAGCTGTTTTCTATTATGAAACTGAGTAAAACGAAATACTGCTCCCAGTTAAAGGCCTCACAGTGGGACTCCGTACTCCACATCACCACATGATGAAGAACACACTCCCGGCAACAGCCTCTGGGATGTAAGATTAGAATCATCTAGACCCAAGGGATTTGGGATGGGAAAATGAATTATGAACTACTTCTGTTTTTTCAGTTTTTCCCACTATGACTTGGAAATATGATTTTCAGTATCATACCTACTTGTATGCCATTTTATGTTTCAATATAGTTCAGTAAAAATCAAGAAAGTTTTCTTGTATTTCTAGTAGTTGACTTCTCTCATGCCTGGCCTGTGTCACTCATTCACGTACTTACTGACCTCTGTAGGCACTGGGGTGTCTCGAGGCTTAAATCAATCAACAGAGAACAGAAAGAGAAAAAGGTGTGTATTCATTAGGGGCACATACTCACATACATTTATCTTCCCCCCGACCTTCACGTGGTGTTTCTTGTGACCTAGCATGATTCTAGGTAAGGAGAGTCAGTTGGAGACATAATTTACACCTAAATACTTTAGGCCATAGTACTCCTATTATCAGCCTCTGCCTCCACATGAACCCAAATATAGAGGGCTTAAAATGGAAAACCCCAACACAAATAACATTTGCCTTGAAAAGGCAAACAAAGTTAAAGTTTGGAGGTTGTCTTTTTCTTTTAACTTTATTTTGAAATAATTTCAAATTTACAGGAGAATTGCAGCAATGAAAATAGTATGAAAAACACTGAATGTGCCTTTTAGACAGATTCTCATATTGTAACAAACATTTTACTTCTGTTTTATCATTTGTTCACTTTCTCTCCCCCACTCCTTTTGTGTGCATGTGTGTGTACAGCATTGCCTGTAAGTGTATAAATGAATGTCTAAGTATCTATAATGTATATATAAATATATATGCATAATTTTTTTCTGAACTATTTAAGGGAAAGTTACATACATTATTTACACCTAAATACTTTCGGGAGTATTTTCTAAGAATAGGGCTATACTCTTGCATTACCATAATTTAGTTACCAACTCGGACATTGATGCAATACTGTTATCTAGTCTACCATTCGTACTCCAGTTTTGTCAGTTGACCCAATAATGTCCTTTCCCTTAGAGCATTTTCCCCTTGCTGAGTTGTCATTTGAAAGCATATATGTGCGTATGCATGTATCTGTGTTCTCAGTGTCTATCTGCCACTGGAATTAGTGACCCAAAATTGTGAATACTCTCTAAATTGGAGGAATTAATCTGACTAGGATGCAAAAAGGCTGAGGGTACTGACCTGATGACCCATTCAGGAAAGCAATGAAGAAGAAGGCTTTTATAAAATACAGGGAGATTGCAGGTGGGAGAGACCAACCTTCAGGTGGTTACCCGCACAAGACCCCAGCCCCAGTTAAAGCCTGAATGCATGTTCTCAGACACAGGGGAAATAACCCAACTCCAGCCATTCCTGCCATTGGGAGGTTGGCTGCAGGCATAGCTGCGTCTCGCTAGCTCAGAGGCTCACTTCCTTGTGGAGGTATCTGGGATGAATTGGTTTACAACAGCGGTCAGAGAGACCAGCTCCTAGTGCACCTGAGCAGATGTGTATCCAGAATATCAGAGGCGGGGTGCTGCATTAATCAGACTTGTCCGGGACCCCCAGCTCTCTTGGATTTGGGCTCTCACATAATCTTCAAACATCCCAGCGTGGCTGACAGGAAAAGATCAATCTCTTCATTTTACAGGCTACTGAGGCTCAGAATGGTTGAGTGGCCTGCCCTAGGCCACACAGCCAGTAGAAGAATCTTCAGGATTCAAACCCAGGTCCATGTGACTCTTAAGTCCACATTCTTCCTATTCTAAGTGGCCACTGTGCCTGATGTGGAGACCTACCAGGTGTCTGTTATACAGCTTCAGCTCATAATCTGTCATGTGTGTGGCTTTCTGGTTGGCCCATTAGTGATAGGGAAGGGACAGCAGGGGTCAGCCTGGACTGCCTTCTGTTGACGGAAGCATTAATAGAATGATTTGAACTAACTCCTAAGGCCCCTAGATTCCGTTCTTTACCTTGCAATGTGTGTTGGGACCAGGGTGGCTTGACCAGCACTGTCACTAATGTGACTAAGCCAAGACTGGGGGAAAATGACTGAATTAGTGGGGTGGTTTTCAGTAGCCATGTTGATGCAGTGTCTACAAATGGGAGCACTTGAGTGCTGTGATCATAGAGATGGGGGCTGGATTTGGTGGGTCCCTGTAAGTTCCCAGGGCAGAGGGTGTACTGCATCTGCCCCAGAGTCCTGTCTTCCCATCCAGAGTGGGCAGAAGAAAGAGCTGGTTACTCCTCGGGGACAGGATCCAGAAGTGGGGACTAGAGAGGGCTCTAGAAGCCAGGCCACATCACACTCCCATCTCTGAGCATCCCTCAGCCAACGCACCACCCACGAGGACTGACGCACAGATCATGAGCTCTCTGGTGTCAGGTAATGGAGTGAGTGGGTTCTAAAGGGCTTTGGAATCAGAAAAAAAAAAAAAAAAAAAGCCTGGATCTACCTCCCAGCTCTGCCACCTACTTGCCCTATTACCTTAAACAAATCACCTACATTTCCTGAGTCTTGGTTTTCTCATCTGTAAAATACCTACCTGACAGTTGTTCTCAGAGCTAGAGACAATATAAAGAGCCCAGCACTATGACTAGACTCAAGAAAACTGGCTGCACAGACAGTGCAGGCCTAACTCAGACCCAGGTGCCTGCAGGGCACAACCACCCGTTTTTGTCTGCTTCTCTGTGCAAGGCAGAGGCCCATCGGGGGTGCCCTCCTGACCTCAGGAACACCCACCACTGGAGCCTCCACACCGGCATGCTGTCATGGGGCCAACACAAGATCACCTCCAGGGGATCAGAGATACAGAAAAACATAAAGAAAATGTTTGATCAGGACTTTATCTTTAAAAAAAAAAACTAAAAATTATGAAAATAAGTATTTTATCTTATGCTGTATTTAATTATTTAAAAGTTACAATTGCAACTGAACAAGCAAAGAGGTTAGGGTTGCCTGTGGTTAATTTTTCCGCAGCTTCCTATGACAGTCCTTGTTGCCAGACTTTTCTAGCAAATGGGTCAGCAAAAAGCAAAAGGAGTTTAGGGCCCAAGTGGTTTTCTCAAGGCCTTTCTCAATTGTTTGATGGCCAATTATTCTCTTGAGAAGCATCTGTCTTTTTGCAGATTTTCTCTGATCTCTAAGGAAACCAGCCTTGCCTAGCCAGAAGCATCTGTCCATGCCACCCATGGCCTTTGTGACAAGCTGCATTTTTTTCAATATTTGCAGCTCGTTTGCATCTTACTGTCTTTGCATTTTAGGAAAGACCCACCAACAAAGCCTTTGAGGCCATGGGCTGGCAGTCATACTAGAGTAAGTAGTGAGGCTCTGTTCACCATTGAATATTTGCTTTCTGGCACAGCCTCCTACCCAAGGTCATGCACCGTGCTTACCCCCTGACCGTGCACTGTGTCCACCTTTCTTCAGACTGTTCTACTGTGCGGCCAGAGTTCAAACAGGCAGTTTCTGTCCAAATGGCCAGCGGGGACCGGTAGTTCCTCTTGCAATTGGCCTTGTGCAAATTTGATCTTGTGCAAATTTGACCAAGGCCAGGGCAGTATGCAACCTGACCTCGACCTCAGCCATTGCAACTTCTCCCCAGCAGAGCTCACAGCTCTGTCCTCATTCTAAAAATGCACCCACGGGCGGGGCCCAGCACCCCCAGCGTCTCTGCAAAGCCGCTGTCCATTCCAAGCAACGTTTATTGAGTGTGACCGAAAGCTAGGTGACAAAGAGGCGGGGGCTCTGTACACATACATATACACAGGGGTGCTGGCGGGAGGGGGGAAGAGCCACGGCGCCACGTGGGGGCGGTGCCCCGGCTTCAGACAGCGGACGCCAGCTTCCGCTTGGTGCTCTCGCTGCAGCGGTGCAGGATGAGGTCGGCGCTGGGCCGCGGGGGCACGGCCGGCTGCGGCTTCGGGCGCTCGGTCCGCGGCTCCGCCTCTGCCAGCAGACGGCGCGGTCACGTGAGAGGCCCCGCCCCCGGCCCCGCCTCTCATGACCGGCCTGGCCCGCCCCTCCGCTCGGGCCGGGCGGACGGCGCAGCGCCCCGCCCCCGGGCCCCGCCCCCGGGCCCCGCCCCCGGGCCCCGCCCCCGGGCCCCGCCCCCGGGCCCCGCCCCCGGGCCCCGCCCCCGGGCCCCGCCCCCGGGCCCCGCCCCCGGGCCCCGCCCCCGGGCCCCGCCCCCGGGCCCCGCCCCCGGGCCCCGCCCCCGGGCCCCGCCCCCGGGCCCCGCCCCCGGGCCCCGCCGCGCACGCACCCCGCGGGCTCCCGGTGCTCGGCGGCCCGGGCCGCGCCTGCCGGCGCCGCTGCTGCAGGAAGCGGACGCTGTTGCGCCGGTAGGTGTCCTGGCTGAGGCGCTTCCGCGACCGCTGGTGGATGCTGTGCGCGTTGCGGATGGACGACCTGCGCCAGCGGAGCGGGGCGTTGGTCATCGCGCGGCGGCCGCGCGCTCACGTCCCCGCCCGCGGGGACTCGCACGGCCACCCCCGGTCCAGCGGCTGGACCGAGGATGTAGGGAGGTAGGGGGAAGCGGAGAGGGGGAGGTCTGGCTCGGCCAGGGCCGCCGGCCCTTGGACGGGGACCCCGCCGTGCCGCGGCGTCCAGGCCCGTTTCCCACGCCCCTCGCCAGCCTTCGGGCGGCCCCCTCCTGGAAGCCCTCCGGACTGCCTCACGGACCGTCCCCAAGGACCCAGATCATCATCGGCGCCTTCTCCACCTTACGCTCCTGCTGACCCTCGCCTCGGCGTCAGCCCCACGGTGCGAGGTCGGAGGGGGGGCGTGTCCGGGCTCTGGACCCGGTGAGGGTGCTGCCTCCCTCTCCAGGCTCGTCCTGTCTCCCCTGTCCCAACCCTGCCGATTCCGGACCGACCGGAGGAACGCAGCTACCGACACCCTCCCGCCCAGTGCCCCAGCCCCAGGGACGCGCTCACCTGCGAGGCGGCGCCCCTCGCCTCTTGATCTGGGTTTGGGCCAGGGTCACGTCCTGCCCTGCCTTCTGTAGGTACATAGATGGGAAATAGCCGGTGACATCTTCTTTCCTGCAGCAGAGACAGAACCCCCGGCAGTGGGGGGATCAGGGTTCCCGCTAAACCATTGGGGTCAAGGCAGCTGGGATGTTGCAGACACCTGGACTGGCCAGCACCAGACCCTGTCCCTCTGGGCCTCAGTTTCCTCATCTGTTCAACACAGCCCCTCCCAGCTGTGACATTGGAAAGGGGAGGAGATTTGCAGATCCAAATCTCCCTAAGGAGATTTGCTGTAAAATATCTGCAATACTCTATTCGTTAGTATTTCTTTATATGGTGATTGCCTTGTGTGTCCTAAGAAACTTTTGCCGAACTCCACATCACCAACTTCTCCTATGCTTTTTTCCAAAAGCTTTTCAGTTTGGGTTTTTGTGCTTGGTAAAACCTGTAATCCATCATTCCAAATGTGTATGTTGTGGGGTAGGTGTCTAGATCTGTTGTTGTTGTTGTTGTTGTTGCTGCTGCTGCTGCTGCTGTTCCAGCACCATTTGTTGAAAAGATTTTTTTCATTCTCACTATTACATTCAGGAGTGAAAAAAAATGTTGAATAATACACACTTCACTCAATAAAACTGATTCTTCTTGCCCAGTGGGAGAATCACAAGCAGATTCCCAGGGGTGCATGAAGGGGGTTAACTGAGTGTGGGTCTAAAAGATTGAGAAACCCTGTCTCAAAGCCTCCAAACCAGGGCCATGCTGAGGATGAGTGTTGTGGCCACAAGTTCACTGAGATCATGGGCCCTGTGACCCAAGACTCTGAAAGCATATGCATTCTAGGGAAGCCCAGTGGCTCTAGGGAAATGGCTCTACAAGCCCCTGGGATTCTGCTTTCCCCAGAACTGGGAGGGAAGGGGCGATTGGTGTTCCTGCATTCATTTGGAGGAATAACAAGGGAATTGCAATGAAAGATGTAAAAGGAAAGGGGATGACATCTGTTCTGCCAGTTATCAAGCATAATGATTAATATAGCAATTTGTTGTGTTGCTGAAGAAGGAATAATAGATGGACTGGTCAGGGGAAGTGACCTCAAGTCACAAAGGAAAAACATACACAATCTGACAAGGGACACTGGATCTGAGACAGGGTGGGATTATCACTCACTGCTACCATAATGGAAGCTGAGCCCAGAGAAGGCCAGTGGCTTACCCAGTGTCACACAGCCAAGTGGCAGACATCAGCACTGAGTCCAAACTGCCTTGCTACAGGCCAGGGCTGACTCCCAGGGCAGGCATAGTGAAAGGAGGGTGTGCTCTCCTACCTGATGACCCACCAGCCGTCCAGGAGCTTATGAATGACCTCTATGGTTTCGCCCTGCTGCAGGGATACTTCATCGTCCATCATGGCAGTGTAGGCTCCGATGGTGACATAGGGCTCTCCTGGTCCACGGGAGGGGAAGGGGCAAGGTATGAGGGTCTGCCTAGCATGAGGTTCGCCACCTCTCCTGTCTTCTCTGGGCCTGGGGCTTCCTCCAGCTGGTCCTTTTTGGTCTTTTTCTGCAGGCTTCTTCCAGCAACCCTGGAGTTCTGCCCTCTACCCACTCGGCTCAGGGCCATTTGCCCACTCTCAACTACCACCATTCACACCAGGGGCCAGAAGTCTGGGGGTGGAGCACCCATCTACATGGCACCTTAGCCACTCAACTCCAGCCAACTGTTGGCATAGGGGGCTTCAAGCCCAGTGTATACACCTTTTTCCTTTTTTAAAGAGGAGCCAAAAATCCATATAAAATTATGAAATCTCAATTTTTAAAATGTGGGTAACCTTATTTTTTTCAAACTCCACAAGAGCCCCATTCATCCCTTTTAATCAGTGATGATGCCCCCTCCTCCAGGCAGCCCTCCTTCCTGAGCTTCAGGTCTGCTCATTATTCAGCTTCCCACTGGACCTGGCCTCCGCCAACTGCCACCTCTATTCCACCTCCTGATTTCCTGCTTTGACCAAGGGCATCACCTCCTACCAAAACCAAGCCAGACTCTGGGTCTCAACCCTGACTCCCCCTCTGCCCAGCCTTCAATGTGTTTGACCCCAAAGTAGTCACTTGTGGCTTTTAAATATCCCCTGGCCCTTCCCACTCCTTCCTCGCATACCCCTACAGCCATGGAGGTCAGGGGGCACCTGCATAGTTGGGTTCTGGGTCCTCCGCCTCGTCAGGACTGTCCAAAGGCTCCAGGTAGGATGCCGGGACCCAGCCACGCTTTGTCTTCATTTGGCAGAACCACCAACCTGTGTCAGGGGCATGGGGTGGTAAGTCAGGTCTGGCCTGGCAGCCTCTTTCAGCCATCAGGTGGTGAGGACACTCGGACACAGACCCACAGACATCCAGCACTCGGATTCAGAAATATCACCTTCGCCATACTCCACGTCAAAGTCACACACACCCACACACATGATTACAGACTCACAGCTCGGAACCCACTTCACACATGTGATGAGGAATTCGCCCGCCCCACCTGAATATGGTCCCCGGAGGTACACACTGAGGTACACAATATATGCAGACACCCACAGCTGCCCGCTCAGAAAGAGGATGACCCACAGTGGGGGGAAGACAGTCAAGGCCCAAATGGGCAGGTGGGGAGGAGGCCCGAGGCTGCCTGAGAGGCAGAGCCTTGGTGGGGGCTGTGTCCATTAGCCCAGGCAACGG
This sequence comes from Cynopterus sphinx, assembly GCA_030015415.1. NCBI lineage: Eukaryota > Metazoa > Chordata > Mammalia > Chiroptera > Pteropodidae > Cynopterus > Cynopterus sphinx. The sequence goes on along the minus strand of CM057379.1, from coordinate 83,426,343 downwards.
GGAGGAAGGTCCAGGCAGGGCAGGAGGCTGACCACTCTCGCTCTTCTCCACGACGTCCACCACGTCACCCATGGCCAGAGCCATCTCAGAACCTGAGCTCTTCTCATAGTCAGCGATGGCCCGGTAGGTTTGCAGGATGATAGGGCCTGTGATGTCTGGGCAGAGGGAGGGCAGGGTGAGTGGACACACCGCAGGTGTGGGCTGCCTCTGCCTGGCTCTCCCACAGCTGGCAGTGGCACCCCACCCCACCCCCCAGCTCCAGGCATGTCACAGGTGGACACGTCCTGCAAGCTGGAAAGCACCAGAAACAAGTTCACCTTGGCAGGCCTTCATTTAGTGAGCACCTAGTGTGTCCCAGGTGCTAGTCACACACTTTATATCATTCGATGAGGTTAGCAAGCAGGCCTGCACATGAATCCCCCAGGGGTCGTGCCAAAACAAGGTTCTGATTCCATTAGTGTGGTCTGAGAGTCTGCATTTTCAGTGAACCTCCTGGCAATGCTGCTGCTGCTGCTTATTATGGACTGAATTGTATCTGCCCCTACCCCCCAGAATCCATACACGGAAGCCCTAACCCTCAGTACCTGAGAATCTGACTATATTTGGAGATAGAGCCTTTAAGGAGGTGACTAAGGTTAAACAAGGTCATAAAGGTGGGAGCCTGATCCAATAGGACTGGTATTCTTATAAGAAGAAGAAACACAAGGGATGTGTGTGCACAGAGGAAAGGCCACGTGAGGACACAGAGAGAAGGCAGCCATCTGCAAGTCAAGGGGAGAGACCTCAGCAGGAACCAACCCTGCTCACACCTTGATCTCAGACTTCCAGCCTCCAGAACTATGAGAAATAAATGTCTTGTCTGAGCCCCCCAGTCTGTTATGGAAGCCCAAGCTGGCTAAGTAAGATACTGCTGGTCCCTAGGACCACACTTTGAGTGGCCCAGATTACTCGCTGGGCATCCCACTGACTGGTGGGAAGCCTGCTCCACATTTAGTAGCGGTGCGACCCTCTCTGAGAGCCTCAAATTAAATCACGCCTCAATGCATCCAGCTGTAAAATGAGGATCATAGCACTAGAGTTCCTATTTCAAATTGTAATAAAGATGATACGTGAGTTAATGCATGGATAACATTTAAAATAACGCCTGGCACAGAGTAAGTGCTAGACAAATGTTAGGTGGTGTTATTAACAGTTGTCATGCAATAATGATTAAATACTGTCATGCCCCTGTGGCACCCATGAAGGTCACCTTTGCCCGTAAACCTGTTCATTCAGCCACAATATCCCCCAGGGTCTGTGCTGAGTTCTGCAGCCACGGAGGCAGGAGAAGCGCTTTCCTCTCCAAGGAGCTCACTTTGTTGTCCAGGGACCCTCAATGATCTCAACTCTTTAGTGTGGCCACCACCACCCTTCTCAGCTGCTCTTACCTCCTGCCCTTTTCCCTACACACCCCACACTCGGGTCCCTGATCATGACAACAGTCTCCTTAGGGTGACCTGCACTGGCTGCCCCTGGGCCTCTCACCTGCAACATTACTCTTGCCATCTTTAGGCACCAGGTATGTCTCTGGCTTTTTCACCCTGCAGGAGAGAACAGTCTGGGTTAAACACTCGGCCTCTCACGGGGGAACAGAACACTCCTGGTGGACCTACAGAAGAACTTCCCACGAGAAAAAGGAATGTGGAAATGGGGGCCAGTACAGAGAGAAGGTAGTTACTGGACTAGCAAGGAAAGGGCACTGGGAAGGACAGGGCAGCTGCTTGGTCATCCAGAGGAGGGACCTAAGCCTCCTGCAGACCCCAAGGAGAAGGCGCCAGTTGTTAAAGAGAGCAGGGGCCTCGTCCCCCAGCCGGCTAGAGCAATGCACTGGGTCTGGGAAAGGCTCCTGTCAGCTCCTGGACCAGCTCCCTGGACCAGAACCCACAGGAAGTGGACTCTCTCACCCATGGAGCTGGTAGGAGCTGCCCTTCCCTACACCAGGAGCACATCCAGGGGCTAATAAGCACTGGCTGGAGCAATGCTGTCTGTCTATGGCCGCCCTGTCTTCTGGTCAGTGACTAGAGAGGGACAGAGGGAGGGACCTTCAGCCTGTTGTCCTAGAATCTCATTCAGCCTCTCAGAGGCCTTCCACACAGGGCCCTGAGGACAGGAGACCCTGGGGCAGAGGCAAGCAGAGAATGAAGTGACAAAAGGGAGTCAGGGGCCAGAGACTCACTCAGCAATTAACAGAGGCCACTGCCACATCTCCTCTGGGCTGGAACTTCACCTTCTGTAAGCGCTCTCCACTGTGCCCAGGACTACATTTGGCTCTCACCCCCATCACACTTAGGGAAACTGCTTTCAGAGGGCTTTCAGGCCTCTGGCCCAGGGTACCTCCCCCTGCTCCATGACACTCAGCGGGTCCAATGGAGACTTGGAAATGGTGCTGGATGGTTCCAGATAACATGGGCAAGAGGTGGAATCATGCCTCCTTCTCTTTCTAGCTGTGTGGCTTTAGGCAAGTTGCTTCCCCTCTCTGAGTTTCAGTCTCCTCATCTGTAACATGGGAAAAGTCCCACCCCCCTCCAGGGTGGGGCTCACCACCCTATTTCGTCTCCCACCTGCCTGGGAATGGGACAAGGAGGCCACTCACTGGCTGTCCGTGGGGAGCTTGAGGTCATCCGGGCGCACCTTGAAGAAGTCCAGGAGCTGCGGGCAGCGGGAGATCTTAACAGGCAGGCCCATGAGTGCGTTGTAGTATTCAGTGAGTGTGCCCTGGCGGCTCTCGGCTACCCGCTGCCCATCAAACCACCGTGGTGCTAACCAGACCAGGAGGGGAACCAAAGAAGCAGTGAGCACATTCTCAAAATCAAGTCTAAGCACGGCTAGGGGGTGAAAGAGGCAGCTTAGAGGGCAGGTGGGGGGAGCCAGGACAAGTAACGCAGCCCAAGTGACTGAGCCCCTCACCTGGCAGATGGGGAATGATCCTGTTCTCTGGGTTGATGTCCCCAGCCTCAATAGGAAACATTTCCTTTAAGGTTTTCTAGACAGAAAAGGAGATGTTAAGGAATGTTCCTTATTACAACACTAAAAGCACAAAATGGAAATGACCTAAATACCCTCTAGTCACTCGGACAGAAACTTCTGGTGGCATCTTTGATTCTTCTTTCTTTCCTGCCTCACATCTGAGCTACCAGCAAATCCTTTCAGTCCTACTCCCAGTATCTACCCAAAGAATCTGACCCTTCTCACTACCCACGCTGCTACCACCCTGGGCCGAGCTTCCACCAGGCCTGGACTTTACAACCTCCCCCTTCCACCCTTGTCTGTCCTCGATGCAGCACCCAGAGGGACCCTCTGAAAACCTAAGATGGATCCTATCCTTCCTCTGCTCAGAACCCTCCCTGCCTCTCAGCTCCCTCAGAGTAGAAGCCAAAGGTCAACATTAATCTTCAAGTCCCCAAGAGACAAGCCCCTGCCCACCTCATTCACTCCACGTGCAACAGCTCTCTCCCTCGTTCACTCTGCTCCAGCCGCCCTTGAATATTCCAAGCCTACAACTGCCCCAGGGCCTTTGCATTTGCTATTCCCATTATCCCCCCACATATATCAATGGTGCTCTTTCTTTTCCCCGTTTCTTCAAGTCTTTGCTCAGATATCACCCCTCAATGGAGCCTTCTCCGTGACGATTGCCTCCCCTTACCCAGTCCTTCCTTCCCACGCTGCTTTATTTTTCTTCATTTTCTAATGACCATCTAACACTATGTAAATTACTTTTTTTTAACCTGTTATCCTCCACTAGAACTTAAAGTCTACAAGGATGGGCAAGGATTTGCATCTGTTGTTTTTATCCTCATCATCTTCAGCAGTGTTTCCTGCTCACGAAAGAGAAGATGACTGGCACTTAATTAGTGTTCAATAAATAGTTGTTAAATGAATGAGTCCACCAATTAATAAAAGGGGCTAGTCCTGCAATGGAATAATTCAAACAGTTTAAAAAGTTGAGATGGAGCCACACACCCATCAGCAAGGACAAGTCTCGAAACCATAGCCTAACGATGGTAAGAAGATAGAGAAGGAAGCCAGGGGCACACTGACAGCTTTTATATGGACTACAGGAAATGCATGCTCAACACTCCTGCACAGTGCCCTTGGGTGGTGTGTGTGCGAGCGCGAGTGCAGTCCCCCAGGGTAGGAGCTGGGATGGGGGATGGAATAAAGGGAGCCTTCCATTTCTTTTATAATGCGGTATTTCCCTTATCTCAGAAAAGCCTTGTAGCAAACAGCCCAGTGGCATCAGTTGTGACGCCAAGAGCTAAGGGTACAGGGCTGCTTATAGTCTTCTTTGCATCTAATGCATTTCACTTTCATTTCTCACATAAGAGAAATGCAGGAACCCACACAATCCAGGACTCCTTCCCCGGTTCGGAAGGGCCCTGTGTGTAGAGTGGGCCCTTGGGAGACCCATCTGGCTTCTGTGGACCTCCATCCACTTGACCCTATCTCAGACCAGGAACCAGTAGCCAAGCTCTGCACACTGTAATCCCACAAATGCCCACCCTCAATTCCACCCAGCAGTCGCTGGTGTGGGGATCCTATGCAGTTGTAGAGCCTATAGGATTTGCTCATGTGAACCTTGGTGATAGCAAGCACCCATAAAGAAGACCCGGTTTTGGGGGTGTCATGATTGTCAACCCTCCTTCTGATCCACCAGCAATCCTCATCAGGCCAGCGACCCTGACAAAAAAGTCTAAGCTCCTGAGATGACAACCATGGTGGTGACACTGGCCAGGTTGCCCCTGCAGGGATAGAACAAGCACATGCCTGAAGAGTGCCCCCTTGAGCTGATCTTGAATGGATACAGTTTCTGAGTAGGAGATGAAAATATTTTAGAGATGGATGGTGGTGATCTTCACACTACAGTGTGAACATACTTAATGCCATTGAGTTGAACACTGAAAATTGTTAAAATGGTAAATTTATGTCAGGTATGTTTTACCACAATAAAAATACTGTAAGTAAAATGTTTTTTAAAGTTAGAAATGTGCCCCCTTAACTGTGGGCTGGTGCGGGGGGAGCCTCTGGGTTCTTCAGTTCCCAGTCAGCACCTGGAGCAATCTCCTCCCCAAAAAGCAGAGCTGAGACTGGGTGTGGCTTCCCCTCCCAGACCCTCCCCACTGAGCACTCACGTGGAACTCATAGATCTCGGTGAACCGCCGGTAGACCACCTTCTCAGACAGGTCGTGCCACTTCACTAGGAACATGTACACCTGGGGGGCAGCCAGGGTGAGAGGACCTCATTCAGCTTCCAACAGGGCCTTGCCATGCACCTGGGCAGCATCCCACCCCCTTGGTGGAAGTCTGGAGAACTGGACGTTGGGGGAGAGTGCTTTTGGGGGCAACCGGGACCACAGGAAGGGCGCCAACTTGATGGACCCCAGAGCTGTCACTCTCCAGCTTCAGGACCCAGGGATAGATAATCAACTTCTCTCTTACTAACTCAAATTCCTCATCTGCCAATTGGAGATAAAAGTAGGACCTCACGCTAGGGCTAGTATGAGTTTCAGGACATGAGATGATATAGAAAGGGCAGAACTCAAATAATACAAGAACTCATGATTCTATTTACATAAATCTCCAGAATAGACAAGTCTGTAGTGACAGAAAGTAGATTAGTGGTTGCCAGGAACAGAGGGGTGTAGAGAGGGGTGGGAAATGAGGAATAACTGCTAGTGGGTACAGAGTTTCCTTTGGGGTGATGAAAATCTACTAAATTGATTGTGGTAATGATTGTGCAACTCTGAGAATATACTACAAACCACTGCCTTGTATACCTACGCAGGTGAACTATATTATATGGGAATTGTATCTCAATAAAGCCATCATTTTAAAATATCAGTAAAGAAAAATAAACCTGTGAAATAGCTAGAATACTGCTCAGCCACAAAAAGGAACAAATTGCTGATGTATGCGACAACCTGGATGAATCTCCAAAGCATCAGTGAAAAAAGTCAAACACCTCTCACACCTGTTAGAATGGCTATAATCAACAGAACAAGTAATAACACATGTTGGAGAGGATGTGGAGAAAAGGGGACCTTCATACACTGCTGGTGGGACTGCAAACTGGTACAGCCACTATGGGAAACAGTAAGGAGGGTCCTCAAAAATCGAAGAATTGATCTATTATATGATCCAGCAATTACATTTAACCCAAACTTGAAAACCCACATCCGAAAAGATATCTGCACACCAGTGTTCATAGCAACATTATTCACTGTGGTCAGGACATGGAAGCAACTGAAGTGTCCTACGATAGATGGCTGGCTAAAGAAGCTGTGGTACATATATACAACGGAATATTACTCAACCACAAGAAGAGATGAAATACTGCCATTTGTGACAACATGGATGGACCCTGAAATAATCATACTAAGTGAAATAGGCCAGACAGAAAAAGTTGAAAATCACATGATATCACTTATATGTGGGATATAAACCTAAAAGCAACAAATGAGGAGGACAAACAAACAGAGATTCATGGACATGGACTATAGACTAGTGGTTAATTAATTTAAGAAAAAGAAAGAAAAAAGTCAAACACCAAAGGCCACACAGTGTATGAGTCTATATCTAGGACTTTTCACAGCAAGTGCAACTAATTTAAGGCAGAAAAATATCATCAGAACAGTGGTTATCTTTGGAGGACGTGACTGGGGCATGAGGGAATGTTCTGAAGTGATGGTAACACTCTCTGTCTTGATGAGGATGTGGGTTACATGGGGACATGCACCATCCTCTGATCCTCAGTAAACATATCTCTAAGACTTAAGGATTTTATTTTATGTTAGTTTTATATCAAAACAGAAAAAAAAAACCTATGACAAATACTAAACTCTAGTGATACGTATGCTGAAGTATTTAGGGCAAAGAATACTGATTTTTGCCCTTTGCTTTAAAATGCACTGAAAATAAGATAGATGATGGATGGGTGGACAGATAAGTGATTAAGCAAATATAAGAAAATGTAAATGGTATTGTCTAGGTAGTGGGTGTATGAGGGGTTGGTTTGGGGTGAGGGTTATTTTTGTTTTGTTTGTAAAATTCTTTCCACTTAGCTGTAACTGTGTTTGAAAATTTTTAGAATAAAATCTTGGGGGAACAAAAAGAATAGCTAAGCTACCAAAGAATACAAGGTTTCTTTGGTGATGATAAAAATGTTCTAAAAACTAGATTATGGGGAGAGTTGAACAACTTGGTAAATATACCAAAAAAAAAAAAAATCCTCTTTCACTTTAAATGGGTGACATATTTGGTGTATACATTATGTCAATAAAGCCATTTAAGAGGAAGACGAGTACGATGACCTTCAGGCAGCTTTCAGGATAAACTACAGGTGACCCTAATGTTCACGATTAGATATGAGCATCCTAATTCAGTTCCCAGACAAGGGGACTCAACAGACTTCTCTGTAAAGAGCCACATAGTAAATCCTTCAGGCTCTGCAGGCTCTCCTCTCCGGTCTCTGTCCCAACAACTCTACTCTGTCATTTATGCACAAAAACAGCCATAGAAGAGATGTAAATAAATAAGCCTGGGGACAAAAATAATAGCTAAAAAAAGAAGAGGTATGTGAGGGACTATCCCTACCATATATTAAAACAGACTATAAAACCTTTGTAATTAAAACAGTGTGCTTCACACCTGTTAGGAGAGCTGCTATTTAAAAACACAGAAAACAGAAAAAAAATAAAATAAAAGTGCTGGCAAGGATATGGAGAAATTGGAACCCTTGTACTTTGCTTTTAGATCTGTACAATGGGGCAGTGGCTATGAAGAACAACATGGCAGTTCTTCAAAAAAAATAAAATAAACATATACCATATAACCCAGCAATTCCACTTCTGGGTGTATATCCAAAAAATTGGAAAGTAGGGTCTTGAAGAGATATTTGCTCACCCACGTTCATAGCAGCATTATTCACAATAGCTAAAAGGTGGAAGCAACCCAAGTGTCCTTTGACAGATGAGGAAATAAACAAAATGTGGTACATACATACAATAGGATATATTCAGCCTCCAGTGGAAGGAAATTCTGACAGACGCTACAACATGGATTAACCTTGAAAACATTATGCTAAGTGAAATGAGGCAGACACACACACAAAAAGAAACATTCTATGATCCCATAAATAGGAGATACCCCAAACAGCCAAATTCATAGAGACAGAAAGAGGAATGGTGGGTGCCAGGGACTGGGGCGGAGGGACGGGAAGTTAGTTAGTGTTGAATGGGTACAGAGTTTCAGTTTGTGATAGTGAAAAAGTTCTAGAGACGGATGGTGGCGATGGTTGCACAACAACGTGAATATACTTAATTCCACTGAACTTACACTTAAAAATGGCTGATAAATTTTATTGTGTATATTTTATCACAATAACTTAAAGAAACAGCAGCATCATACTCTAAATGAAAAAACCGTGGTACAGAATAGAAAATCTAGAAATAGATCAAGTGCTTATGTAAATTTAGGATATGATAAAAGTGGCATTTCAAATCACAGAAGTAAAGGTGGATTTTTTGGAAATTGGTGTTGGGACAACTAACGAGCCTTTTAGGAAAAGGTAAAATTGGATTAGTTTCTCACACCACACAGCACAATAAACTCCAAATGAATGAGAGATCTAAAGGAAAAAGTTGAAACCATTTAAGTGCAAGTGAAACTGGTCTTAACACTGAAACTGAGGTGGCCCCCAAGGGACCTAACACTGAAACCAGACCATAATAGTTTTTTTTCCTCTTTTTTGGTGATTTTCAGCAGTTAACACCAGGCCTCCTCACAGTACTCCAGAGACCAGCAGATCTGGACAGATCAAACCAGTCCTGGAGGCTTGAGCAGGTACAGTTAGCAGCCAAATGACCCTAAACTGACATCAAGAGCATGATGGGTCCAAAGTTCTTGGAACTCAAGTAACAGAGGTGCCGCTGTTTGCCGTCGGAACCCTTTAAGAAGTGAGAGTTCTATTGATAAGGAAGAACCTTTATTGATTAAACACAAACACATATAGGATACTGACCAGTCAGGATCTGCCGGATTGAAATTACTTTGCTCTCTTTCCCACGGCTGACCTTCGATGGTTTAGTTCCAGGACTATCTATTCAGATCCCTTGAATTAGAATTAATTAATATACATAGCCCCTCCTCACCTTGCTCTTTAAATTTGCTTCAGATCTTTATTTGGGGAGAAAAATTTGGGCTTTGTCCCTCTCTCCTCATCCAGCTGCCTCAGCTAGAAAACCTACTTAGCTCTGCGATAAACCTGGTGCTCTGGAATCCGGCCTGTCTCTGTATGTGACCGACAAAGGATCCACGAACTTTGGTTTGTAACAAGAAGGAAAAATGGATACATGGGAAGATGTTCTATCTGACTCAAAACCTAAACACAAGAAAGAAAAGATGCCTATTTCAAATACATCAAAATTTTCCAAACTTTTGCATATAAAACCATAAGTAAAGCCAAAGTACAAACAATAAACAGAGAAAATAGTTTCAATACAATACATAAATGGTTTATGTTCCTAACATAATTTTTTTTTTTAATTTGAAGGAAAGAAGACAAAAACTCTGACAGAAAAATGAGCAAAAGGCATCAGATGTTTCACGACACACACATGTATATATGTAAAGAGATGTTTAACTTAACTCATAATAACATAAATGCAGGATGGTTAAGTGATTGCAAATTAGTAAAAAACTATCTAAATGGTCGTTTGAAGAAACAATGGCATAGTCACACAATGGAAAATTATAAAGATGCAAAAAAATTAGAGACTCAATGAATTAATTTAGAGGGATATTATAGGAAAATGAAAAAAAGCACATATACTATGTCTCCTTGTTTGTTCTCTGTGTGTAGTTAGGACAGAATAATAAGAAAATATTCATATATGTATGCAGTTATTTTTGTGAAGAGAAATACAGACAACATGAACCAGAATGTGTCTTTGAGTATATTTTTATGAAATTATGATATCTGATCACATGTGAATATTTTACACATTTAAAAATAAAATCCAAAAGGAGGAGCTTCTGGTCCAAGACGGTGGTGTAGAAAGACACTGAACTCACCTCCTCCCACGAACATTTCAAATTTACAGCTACAGACAGAGCAGTTCCTCCTGAAAAAGAACGGAGGGCTGACTAAACAGTTTTTGCACAACAAACGAGTGACCACACAGAAGCAACTGGTAGGAAAGCCAGAGAGACAGCACTGCAGGCACCCTACCCACCCCAACCACCTCCTTGCAGGCAGGAGGGTCCAGGAAGGGCCCAAGTGGACTTGCCTGCCCTGGAGCACAGCAGAAAAAAACTGGTTTAAAGCAGGGATCCCCAACTATTAGTCTGGGCCTCTCAGGAACCAGGCCTCACAGCAGGTGAACCACAGGTGAGCAAGCAAAGCTTCATCTGTATTTGCATCCACTCCCCAGCACTAGCATCACCGCCACAGCTCTATCTCAGATCATCAGGCATTAGATTCTCATAGCAGCACCACCAGTCCCTGATGCCAAAATTGTTGGGGACCACTGGTTTAAAGGACACCTATGCTATACAGGAGGGAAGTTCATTTACTAACCCTAGAGCATCTGCCAAGCTGGAGGGGAGCTGCAGGAACTCTCCCCAGAGTTGCAGGCACCAGGGTAGCACCATTTGTGGCCTTCCCCCGACCCCTTGATGACAAAGAAAAGAGTTTGATCCAAGAACTCATCAGAGGCCAAAGCCATCCCAGTGAACCCCTACCCGACCCAAAGTAGCTCCACTGCTTGGCCCAGGACTTCCTTCAGCTTCACACATGCCCTAGCTACAGTTTCCACCTAGCTGTGGCTTGTCCCCAGGACTTCCTGCAGACCACACAGGCTTCAGCTTCAGGTCCTGGTTCAGCTTGACCCTGGGACTACCCGAAGCCTGAGCCTGCACCAACTGGCCTTTTACAGCTCCAACTGGCCGGCCAAAGCACTCCCAGCACAGCTCGCCCCTAGAGACTTCCCCTGGGCTGTGACCATTCCAGCTACAGCTCCAGGCCCCAATAAAGCTTGCCCCTGGAACACCCATCATCTCACAAATACTCCAGCTCTAGCTGGCCTGCCAAAGACAGCAGATGCATTTTACAAAGGAGTGGCTGCTACACAAGGCCACTCCTTCAAGACTGGGAGAGGTTGCTCTTTCACTTAATTCATAGAAAGAAACAGAGAAATAGCCAAAATGAGCAGACAGAAAAATATGTCTCAAACAAAAGATCAGGACGAAACCCCAGAAAAAAAAAAACCTAAATGAAATAGAGACAAGCAATCTATAAAACAAAGAGTTCAGAACACTGGTTATGAAGATGCTCATTGAATTAGAGAGGAGAACGGATGAACTCAGTGAGATAACAAAGAGATAGAAACCATGAAAATGAACCAGTCAGGAATGAAGAATTCAGTAACTGAAATGAATACATTAGAGCTTGAAGGAGCTCCCACTGGCCCAATCTGGGACAATCTGAGCATCAGAATAAGTCATGATAGTCATGGATTTTATAACCCATTGAATGAGTCAGAATTCATACTGACAGAAGTAAATAAATAAGTAAGGAGGAGAAAAGACCTTACAATAAAATATTAACTAAGAATGCAGAAGGAATGATAGAGTTTAAAAATCACTATTTGGCCATCATTACAGTAATTTGATTCAGGCAAGAGCCATCAATGCACTATAAAAACAGGATGTTCCATAGCTTCAGATAATCTCAAATAATTTCAAAGGGGAAAATAGTAACTTTACAGTAGAGAAACTTGGAAGTCATGTCCAGGACATGACGATCAACTTAGCATCACCAACATGGGAACAAGTTGCGACTGTCTGCCACCTGATGTCATCAATGAGAAGCACACAGCTCACTTCTGGTGTATTCCTGTCACCTATGCATAACCTGAATCTAGTTAAGTATCAGATGAACTCAAATCAAAGGACATTCTACAACATAAAGGACATTCTACAACATAACTGGCCCAACCTCTTCAAAATGTCACATTTGAGAAGGACAAAGACAAGCTCATTAAGACCAATCTGATGAAACAAGGCTGAAGAGACATGATCTTGGATTGGATCCTGGACCTAAAAATTCTTACAACAGAGGACAAATAGGACAATGAGTGAAATCTAAATAAAGTCTGTGGGCTGGATAAGAGTGTTGTAATAATGTTAATTTCCTGATTTTGACACATTTGCACTGTAGTTATGTAAGAGAATGTCCTTGATTTTAAGAAATGAACACCAAAGTATTTGGAGGCTAAGACATAATGTCTCCAACTTACTCGGAAGTGTTTCAGAAAATTTATATGCAAGAAGGAAGGAAGAGGGGAGGGAGGGAGAGAGAGAAAGAGAAAGAGAATATATCTGGGTCTTCCCTGGACTTCTTCTGAGCTTGGGGAACCTATAGGGGTGGTCATGTCTGGGCGAACATTTGTCCACCCCAGGGGCAAGAGTGGGAGTGGGGATGTTTTTATCCCCTTCCCCTAGGTGGTGTCACTCGACTGGCAGAAGCACGAGTCTGAGGAAACCCATTCCTCAGGCAGCTGGGAGGACAGAGAGTCAGCCACCAGCCCTCAGCTCACTCCCGAAGAACGGGGATGGTCAGGGAGGGCTGCCCGTAGGAACACGCCCTGGATGTGAGCTCTGGCTGACTGCTGGGAAGGGCACAAAGCATTCCTGGCTGGGGCAGTGGAGCGGGGAGTGGGATGGGCGGTCGTGTTTTTAAGGGGCCCCTGTGCACCGAGGGCCCAGATGGGCAGACTGAGGCCCAGAGACCGGGAGCCGTTTGCCCACCATCCCCACTACTCACATAGTGCTGGCTGGGGGCGAAGCGCTTCTCGAAGCCCAGGAGGGCGATGTGGCGGATGAAGGTGTCCCCCATGGCGGTGCTGCCTGGTGTGGCCTCACTACTCTGGGCGCTCCCCGCCCGCTGGGCCTTAAATGGGCTCGAAAGAGGAAGTCGCTGCTGTCGCAGCTGGGCTAGGGGCAGGAGGGAGCTGGAGGGGGCCGCGGAAAGGGCTTCCTTCTTTCAGTTTATGGGACTCCCCAGGCGCCCATGGCTGCGTGCGTGCGTGCGAGGACATGCTTGTCCTTGTCCTCCCCGTGGCCTGCAAGGCCCCACGCGCTGGAGGGTGCCCATTTGCTTCCCACCGCCTCCTGATTCCCTCTGCCCCCATCCCACCACCACTGGCCTCTCTGCTGCTCTTGGAACACGAAACTGCCCCTGCCTCGGGGCCTTCCCTGTCGGGCTCCACCTGGACCATCTTCTCCAGACTGTAACTCCCTCCCTCACTTTCTCCAGGTCTCTACTCAAATGGCACCTCCTCTGAGAGGCTTTCCATGATAATTACACATAAACTATCAAAATTTCATGCTTCCGCCATGCTTCCTTTCTGTCTTTATTTAAAGCACTTATCACGACTGGCATATTGCCTCTTTTATTTTATTTTTACAATGTCTCTCCTGACTACAGTGTGAGCCCCATGAGAGCAAGGACTTGGCGCCCAGTGGGTCCTCCATAAATATTTGCATAGTGACTGCATCCTTCACTGAGTGAATACCTCCATGGGAGTGTGGGCAAGGCTTAGGTGCACATCCCTAGTGTGTGAGCCTGGCTGAGTACCAGTGGCAGCTGGGACAGACATTCTGACCTTAGTTCAAATTTTGATCAAAGAATGGACACTCAGAGCTCACTCAATTTCCTCCTGAGTGAAATGGGATCACCACCTCTGCCCAGAAGGGGATTTGGGAGGAAGAAGTGAGGAGGGGAGCAGCATGCCTGAAGAGGGCCTGGGCCTCTCTCACTAAAGCCTGGGGCTCTAGGGGCTGGTAGATGTGGTCTGGGAGGCTCAGAGGTTATAGAACTGGTCCAAGGTTACATAGCAAGTGGCTCAAACCCAGACACTTTGACTGCAGGCTCAGGTGGGTGGGGCCAGTTTGTGGCCCAGACTGGCAGATTGCAAGGTTGAGAGACATGGCAAAGGCAGTTGGCACTGAAAGCACTCAGAGTCATGGTCCCCTTGGACTATTGTGGGCAAGGACTGACACTTGGCACAGAAAGATCTGTTTGGCAGGTCCCCTCCAGTCACTGCTGACCTCCTTCCCCACCCTGAAAGTCACCAGCCTTGGGTGCGACCAGCCTTGCAAGTTCTTTCTCTGGTCATTTTCATTTACGTACCTAGGATTTTCCCACACAGAAGGATACACTACTCAGTAAGGAAAAGAAAATGCCACACACGTGGATGAAACTTCCAGACATAACGTGGTGGGAGAGAGAAGGCAGGTGTAAAGCACGCCTACAGAAGACTTACATCAAGCTCAAAACTGTCCAAACCAGTCTATGGTGTTGGAAACCAGATGACCTGGGTCAGGGATAGGGGTTCAGTAGTGTCTAGAGGGGAGCAGGAGGTGGCAGGTGATGGATCTTTTCTTGATAACGTTTGTCCCACAAGTGTGCTCACTTTCTGAAAATTAACAGAGCCCAGCAGGCTTGTAGATGGCTCTATTCTGTATGTTTTACTTTAATAAAAAGTTGAAAGCAAAGAATGGATTGAGTGGGGTCATATGATGAATGACTGTCCCCACTTAACTTCATGTCAGGAGGGTGGCCCCTGGCAGCACAGGGCACTTGGCTTACTGCTGAGCAGCTGTCTTAATCATTCAATAAATGTCCCCTCCATGATGGACACTCAGCTTGTCTCTGGTCTTCTGTCCCACGACGCTGCCTTGAGGTACGTGCACAGACGCCAGACTCACAGCATCGCTCACTTGGGCATGGTGAGGGGAAGGGTAGAGGAAGTCAGCCAGCGGGGCTTGCAGGGTCTATGACCCTCAGCACTTCCTCCCCTTCTTGCCAGTGCTCTTTCCACTCTTGCATAACTGCCTGGCCAGGCTGCCCTGTCCTGTGCACTCTAGCCACCGTGGCCCCAGGCCATCAGCTGCTACCTTTCCACTTCCCTCCTGTGGCCTCCCTATGGCTTGCCTTGCTCCTCACATGGCACATGGCACTCGGCAAAGAGATGCCCAAAGCATGAAGTGACAGGAATTCATATTTTACCTTAAAGTGACCTCTGTCAGCAGGCTCATAGCCTTTTGTCAGAAGGACAGGATTTACTTTAATGCATGGATGAAACAAGTGAGTGTTGAAATGATTAAAAAGAAGAAACAAAAATGAAGAAGGTAATGAATAAATGTAAGACTGGGGGGCACAAAATACAAACTTTAAACTTGTAAAACTTTTGAATTGTGAAATAATAGAAAATTGCAGGAAAATGTACAATCATTATAAAATTTTGGTTATAATGAATCAGATATCTAGTTATATATCATCCGATATGAGAATGACACTGAGCCCCCAGAATCCCTCCGCTTCCCACTGAGTGCTGGAGGAGGACCTACCCTTGGTCAGGAGCGCTATCTATGACATCTTATCCTCACAACTGAGGCTCTCGGGTAGGTACAATTATCATCCCCACTTTGTAGATGGGGAAACTGAGGCACAGAGAGGTAAACAGGTTGTCACAACTGGTAAGCAAAGAGCTGGAACTTGAACATGGGGAGTCAGCAACGAGGCAGGGCTTCCCTGCCTTATTCATGAATATGTGAATGAACGATGATTGAGGTGTCCGTAAGGGAGGAGCCAGCCTGCATGAACACCCACAAAGAGGGACATTCTCACGTCAGGCCAGAGTGGAGGGGAGGCAGGGCTTCCCAGCCTGGCCTCAAGAATCTTCACTTTTCTCTGGATGACACTTTCTCCAGCCTCGGAACTTACCCAGATGGGCTGGGCTAGTCAGTTCTTCCTCAACTAGGAAATCCCCAAGGCTGGGCCATGGAGACAGGCTGTGTGGAGGGGGGTTTGGCACCAGAGCCTGAAGGCCAGGTATTACCCTCTGTGACCTTCTGTCAGGTCACAGAAGAGGGATTTTCGGTTTCCCAGGATTGGAACAAATCAGCCCTCACTATGTGACGGTTCTTCCCCACGTCTAACTTAAAGCCTTCCTGCTACTTCTCAAGCAAAAACAACCCGGATCCATACCAGGCCCTGTAATGAAGGCCTCCAGGGCCAACCCACAGGACCAGTTCTCACCTGGAGCCTCGAGTAAATATGGTCCCTGAGTCACTGCTGATTGGTAGCCACAGGAGCCACTTGGTGGTGACACTGGCTGTGTGGGGCTGAGGCTCTAACAGAAAGCAGGGTTTCTATGTAGAAATGAAGCCACTCACAATGTTTCCCAATAGACGCCGAGTTTTCCTTTCTCAGCAAAATCAGACCAGGAATAAGCTGTGGCTGGGTCAGGGATGGACCTTGAAGTGTCTCATCAGAAGGAAACCAGGTGCCTACACTCGAGACAGGCGCAGGACACGCCTGCGTCACACCCCTGGGATCCATGCACTGCGGGAATTCCTTCGTCCCTTGGCCCAGGGACATGGGAGTACATGCACGCACTGGCGACTGGCTCTGGGCATGGTGGCCCTACACTCATGAATCTGCTTGGAACCATGACTCCACTAGTTGACGTTAACTTGAGCACGAAGCCTGTTCTTTAACCTGTAAAATGGCATTAACGAGTGTTTCTATTTCTGGGGTCACTGTGTCCCATAAGAACAGGCATTCCAGATTGCTGAGACCACCTGCGCAAGGCTCGGGACCCCACGTGGCAGGCTTGTGTTCTCTGAGGGAACTGTAGGTGGAGAGGTGCACGGAAGCGTGGGGTGCACTTGTCTACAGCTGGGAGAGCTTAGCCTTTGCTCTGCCTGGGCATGGAGCAGAGGGCAGGCCCTAAAGTGGGTAGGATGGAGATTTTCCCAGACCAGGTTGGGCTGAAGACAGAACGATCACAAACAGGAGCATGGGAGCCATGGGGGCAGAGCAGGCCTGAATGTGTCTCACTCCACTGCAGCGTCTGGCAGAGCTCCTGACACTAACTGGGACCTTGGCAAACATCTAATGGTGACTACAAGCCAGTCTGCTCCAAAGCCAGGGCCACCAGGGAGGCCTGAGGGCCTGGCCTGTGTCTGTTCCACCTCCACTCTTCCTTGCTGAGTGGGCCCAGATGTCTGTGGTTATTTAAAGCTCATCAACCAACCACCAAGGCTAAATCCAGCAGTAAGCTGCAACCGCAGGGAGTTTTGGGATGTTTGAACTTGAAACTAATTCCAGTAATGAGTAAACCAGGCCTCTGGATCCAGTCACCAGGGTTGGGAGGCCATTTCTACACCCCTCAGCCCTGAGACAGAGTGCAGGAAAGTCACCTGGCAGTTTGATGAAGTCAGGCTGGGACTTGCCAATGGTTCAGTGCTTCTGGATACAGGAGAGCAGAGACATGTATCTGGACTGAGGAGGGACCTTGCAGAAAGGCGGCTTACAAATGTGTGAAGTAGCTGGTCACACCATCTTGCAAGAACCAAACTAAAAAGGACACTACCTGCGAGACTGAAGCTCATCTCTTGAAGGCCAGCAAAAGCCACCACCTGCTATGGCTTTATGACCGTACAGCATACACCTGCTCTAACCCTGCTCTTTTGGAAACCTGCACTTGCTTTTATCAAGGATTTCCTCTAGATCGAGACTGTTCATCATATGGACTATGACAATTTTAGTCTAAATTGCAGAAGATGAACAGACCCTTTCACAATCTAGGAGGTGGGCCTTCTGTTCCTCTGCTGCCTCTGGGTGGGTCTACCTGTTTTTACTGAAATGAGTGGGACATACACCAGATCCTCTCAGGTACTAGCAAGGGCATTGTTTTGCTAAGTCGTCATGCTTTATAGAATTTGAAGCACTGTAAGCTTCAGATGAGCAGCCTTGAGACCACACGATGTTGATACTACAAAATGCCCTTCAACCTTGCCTCTTGAGAAGGAAATCCGGCAGGAAACACCTTTACAAATGGGTATTGTATCATAGCTTACTTTCAATGGTAACTTTCTGACACTTCCTCAAAATAAAACCACAGGTATGTGCGGTTGGGGTTCAGGCAGGGCAAGCGTGGGGAGGCAAGACACAGGGCATTGTTGCTGAGGAAAACCATGAGCGAATCAACCCTCCTTTGCTGTTTTCAAGAGTTCTAAGGGTGAGGAAGCCCCTCTGGAGCAGCCAGGCAAGGCCAGGTCCACTAAACCTTTCAGTAACAGGCCACCAGGTTCCTAGGGACTCAATTTCTACAATTAGCTGCAATTTGCTTCAAATCTGTTCTTTGAACTGAGGTTTACAGCCATGAGGTGAAGTACAGAAAGCTAATTAAATCATCACATATCAGAGTAAAACAGAATCCAAAACTGCAGAGGCTGGGGAAAGCAACTCCTGTAGAGGTCAAAACAGAAGAAAACTGCGCTCAACCCACTGGAATGAGTACAGGTCTGAACAGCACAGGGAAGAGCTGATACACTAGTGGCCCAGAAGTCACAAAAATTCCTAAAATCTTGCCTCCTTCCTTCTGGGGAAACCAAGGTATCCCTGGGAGAAGAAAAAGGGCTTCCACTGAGACGCAGTATGTTTCCAGGCAAGCCCCTTGGTGTGAACAACCATCTGCCCACCAGTGGTTAAGCCACGTGCAAGTCCCCTGAATTTTATACCAGGTGTTAAGTAGAAACTGGAAAGATCTGGTCAATCTTCTTTCTCTTTTGGTCCCTGGGGATAAACTGAGCAGAAAGGGACTTACTTCAAATGGGAACTAGAGCTGCCTGCTATATAGTATGGGAAGACAGTGTTACATACCTGGGGTCAAGAAAGGGCCCTCAGGGGAGAGAGAAGGGGGAGGGGGGAGCGGGACTGGGACCATTACCTCTTCATTTCTGAAGTTTCAAAGTAACCTTGACAACACCACCTGAGAGCACAGTAAATACACCTAACCTCACTTCACATACCATAGGTGGTTTAAACCAACGGGGCAAAAAAAAAAATCAAGGTCCCTTAGGGTGTGCCTATTGCTGCAAAGGGCAAACTTCTGTCCATTGAGTAGTTCAAGTCTAGGTAGGCTGGGCAAAGGACAGAAGAATGCACTCAGGCCCTCAGGCAGCAGCCTTGCACTCCACCCCAAGGACAGAGGCTGCTCCAGGGACGTAGCTTTGCTTTCCCCACCCTGGAAGGTCCAGGGCTTGAAATGAGGGCAGCCTTTAGCCCAGCCCCACTGACAATTTAATTCATACTATATACGAATTTCTTTGGTTTTGTCTGATGAAAATATACTTGCGAACAGCTGTCTAGAAGCTTGGACTTGGTCATGAAGGCTGTTTTCAGTCACTTTACATTCCCTGGTAAAATAATGTTTAACCTTGAGGTATTACGAAATCAGGATGTTGTTTTAGAAACACTATGTGCAATGAATTATTGATAAGACCTACTGGAACTGTATTTTGTTTTTTAGTCTGGTCCTTATTGAGCTCATAAAGATCTTGGTGGGCAAGTTTAATCCCCACAAGGAATCATGCTATTTATCTTTTCATTTATGGACGCATCACCTATTCATTAACATAGGCAGCTGAAGGCTTCATCTTACAGACTGCTCCTGGGCACTGGTTCAGCAAGCCAGGGTGACACTGCCACCCACCTTTAAACAAGCCCATGGCACTGAAACCAGGACTTATTTTGCCGCTGCAGATAAGGAGGCAATCTGGTAAGGTAGTCACCATGCAAGGAAAAGTGCTGTTCTGAGGGAAGCTTTACTCAGAAACACCCGACTGTAAGAGGGCAGAGACCGAGACACATTATGATTTGGGAGACAGTAAGTTAACAGGAATGACTTATCGCACCATCACACTCTGCCAGAAGACAGAAGCAGCACAGTGCCCCTTACCTGACGTTCAACATTTCTTGAAGAAATTAAACTTGTTTTTTAGAGAGCCAGAATAGGGCAGGAGAGCAATCTTTAAACCTTAAAAAAGTTATCATGTGGAGGATGTAACACTAATTCCATGCTGTGTACAGAGTACAGGAATTGGGTCTACTTGGCAGATGTTGAGAACATTAAAAAAAAAAATGCTTTAATACACATAAAGAAAAGGTGTATGCACACATATACTGGACAAGAAAACAAGTATCCTTGGTTAAGTCTGTGATCCCACAAAATTTTTGTTAAAAAAAAGTTAGGCATAGGAGCTTAATTCCCTTTTTAAAAGCAGCCTTTGGATGGACATGATTGTTCAGTAGTTGGGATGGGAAATGTGAGTGACAGCATGGTTGTGTATACTTTATCTCCTCATAATGTCTGTTGGTAGATTGATAACAAACTGGTTTTCCTGAGGAGAAATCTGTAGAGTACATGAGAGGGAGAGGGCTACACTAAGACAACAGAAACTATCTGGCGCCAATGTAATTTGTACACAAGAGGAGCTGATGTATGTGCTCTGCCTGGGATGGGACTCTGACCTCAAAATCATACTCCAGCTGCACTCAGCTGGCATGTCACAGATAAAAAGTTGGAGGCTCCAGACTCAGCTCAGACTAGATGCACAATGGTCTCAGAAACACCATGAACGATGGTGTCCTTGTGAGAACCTGAGCTTCCAAACAGTGCCAACCTAACCCTCATTTTGTATTCCACCTACCACCGACCACCCCCAAGTTTCCCCACACATAATCATGAAAACACCTTAGAAAGAAATGAATTAGTGTGTGAAAGGCATGGATGGATTTTATTTATTACCCTATATCTACATTTTAATTTGAGGTAAAATATAAGCAACACATAAAAATGCCTATTTCTGCTACCATGTAATATAATTCTCCATTGTGAATATTGTGATAAAGCTAATGAACACTCTATGCCATCACATACTCTAGCTTTTCATATAGCTTGGATTTTACAACTCTTATTGTCTGTGAAATCTCAACACATGTAAGATTCTCCTACAAATGGCGCAGAATATCAGTGGGTGCATAATTAGCTTATGACCCTTCATTCCCCACACTGGAGCCTCAATTTTACAAGTAGAATTATAAAATAATGACGGCAATGAAAACCCCTTGAGATTGATTCAAGCTGGAACAGTGTTCCAAAGAAATCCACACCACAACAGGTTACATGATAGTGAGGCTTTAGTGTCATTTAGCTTGCCCAAACAGTCATACCTGATCTTAAACTTCTGGTACACCATGCATTTTATTTGGATGAAAAGTAAATGTGGAAGAGGTTCTCTGTATTCCATCTATAAGCCACACACTGAGATACTGACCTCTTACTGGCTATTAGATAATCCAGATGGTTGTTTTTTAATTATGATAAAAAACGTATGAACCATGATAGATAGCTTAGGAAAAGGTTTAGTCAAATATACAGATACTAACTGTTCACTCAGTCATTAAGGAGAGCCGTGAACAAAAGGATCATTTAAATGATTTTTCAAATAGAAAAACTAAAGAACTAAACTATCACGGGTGTTTTCTTCACTGCAGAAGCTGAGATGTTCCAATAAGAGATATCTTCACTTGATTGGAAAATAAACACCATAGCTGAAGGCTCTGCTGAATCCATAAAAAAAATCTGGTGAGATTCATCCCTGTCATTTTCCCTGTCGTTTTTCCAGCATTGCTGTAAAATCCTTATAATACATTCCAAAGTAAACCAGCCATTCCAAATCTACAGTCACTCTGCTCTTTAATTCAATTCACAGAACTGCTGAAAAAGTAGACATTTCTATCTAAAAGTAGAAAAAAAGGTTTGTATAGAAGGTATTTCTGTTATACAAGTATATTACACAGCTTGGGGCAGTAACAGGTCCGAAAAGCTCTTCTCACCCACTGATACTTTAAGCTAAAACAGGAGAGAAAACAAACAAGAAAACAGGTTAATCGGATTACTGAAATTGAACATTCACACATATCACAATTTAGCAGTTAAATCCATGAACTGATAATACACGGCAAATAGCATGACAAAAAAAGTCTCAGTATAAAAAAATGCCTTGTCAGGTACAGATCAATACTGTCAAGCTGTGTCCTGTTAACTATTACTTAAACATTCAATAGCTCAGGCTTAGTGAAATTCAACAGACATGAGAACCAAGTTTTGCTGACTCCCAATCTAGTAACTCCTATTACCAACCTGGCCAAGTTTAAGAAGTCTGGAATAATAGGATCAGGCTTGTGAATTAACTATGCAAGAAGCACAACGGACTGTGCAGCTCAGCCACTCTGCAAATACTACCATTTCGATCAGGGGAAAAGTCAGCGTAGTAATACTGACTCGGTGAATTCCAAGGGTGAGGACAAGATTTACCCTGCTGACTAAAACAAAATATTTTCCTTTTAAGGCAAAAGTACATTTACATCTTTAACAGACAGACATATACTGATCCAAAGAAAATCTCTGCTTGAATCTTCTCCCTCAAACCATGTGATATGGCTTATACTTGGATCTCACATGCCCTGAAGGTGAGGTCACCACTTATGGCTGAAGCAGGGAAAACAAATTAACTTATGAATAAGCAGATGGGTTCAGATGGACACTGCATGGCATGGCATCCCAGACACAGAAGTTGAATTACCCTAGAAGAGAAGAGGTCTACCACGTAGGGTCTGGTTCTTGCTTGATCTGAGAGCTTCCATCAGACTCCTTTATTTCTATTAGAAAAACAAAAGGGAACCGTTTCACTGTATTATTAATGTAAACCAGCTCAATTATAAATCCACTCATACCAAACTATTTACTAATATGATTTAAAAGAAATAATAAGGCACTAAAAATAATGTTTTCAGAGATTTCAACAATGTTTCTCTAGCAGTAAGTTTTAAAATTTGCTACTATGTTTTCAAAGTAACAGACATCTTATTATGTATGTAAAAAGATCAGCACTATCAAGGTTATATAGTAGTCATTTCACTGTTTCAGAATTCATAAAGAGTCATTTAGGGGAAATGGAGCAAAAGAACCTATGAATCACCTCTGAACACAATGTTTCTGGGCATAAGCTACAAATCTAATTCACACAAAAACAAAAGAACAAAAACACTACAGTTCTAGTTTAAAAGATATAAAAACACAATCAGTCCTTTGTCCTAATAAAAATCTTAAGGAACTTCATTTTTTGACAACCAGACTACCCTTTTTACCTTCTGCTGCAGGAACCTCCAACTGGCTTGGTTCAGCTGATTCTGAAGAGAAACACAAAAAGATTTACTGTAACACTGTTCAAAAGTGGCTTTCAATTATTTAAAGAGTCAGAGAGAAGGAGAAAAAGCTCTCCAGACAATGCAAATCACAAGTCTAGGAGAAACAACAGCCACGGGTTCTTGGGATTAAACACACAATTACTCAACTAAAAATTCAAAATTCTACTTTTCTAAACGCTTTTAAGTTAGCATATACAAGCAAAAGCAAAGTCTTAAATAATAATCTTAATTAGCACAGTTCTAATGTGAAAGAAGCTCCTTCTCTATGTCTTCCCATCCCCCTTTTCTTCTGTGAGCTCCCTTTTAAATAAAAGCTTTTCATTACTTTCAATGAATCATAGTAGCAGGACTAATCACTTTTTTTCTAAGAAAAATGTAAAACTGTAATATATGAATTTCTTCCTAGCACAATTTGGCTGACAACTACCACTAGAAACAAATGGCATAAAGAGTAAAGTTAAAAGATGACCTTCTCATTCAAAAATTACATTCTATGCCATTGGTTTTAAGGTTCCTGGCTTATTTTACCTGTCCTAGGACAGTGGGATCAAATGGCATGTGGTCCAGTTCTCAGTCAGGACCTATAGATTGAGATTATACAGGTTTTCAAACATAGGAGTCAAGGAAACAAAGTCTATGTGTGTATACACATGTGTGTTCTGAGTAACTGACTCCTTAAGTTAGGCAAATGTAAGAATTTAAGGCCACACAATCTTATCTAATCCATTTTACTGAAAGAGTAGGAATATTTCTGTTTTATACTGCTTAATTTACCTTGGATCACTGGGCTTTCTGACTCATTCTGATCAACCAACTCTGAAAATAGAGCAAATTTGTTTAATAATTAAAAGCATTTTTAAAGCATTCTCCATTTTAGTATTCTAATTTTGTCATAATAGGCACTATTTTCCTTATGACAAGAAGGAAACAAACATTAAGAATTCTGGTATGTCCTATCAAAATAACTTATTCATAATAATTACTACGAAATTATATTATAGACTACTGTACAAGGATAAGAGCAAAATTAAACATTTTAAACATAAAGGGGGCAGAAAAAGCTTAAAATACAATGTTCTTTAAAACTAAAAATTACACAGAAGACAGGTGAATTGAGATTAATAAAAATATTTGAAAGCAAAAAAAAAGCAATCATGGGATTTCTTTAAATGAACTAAGTTCCCTGGTGTGATTAAAGCTGAATGTCACAAAGATGACTTAAAACTTATGAAATAAGATATACCTCTCTTTAATGACTGATATTACCAGGTACTAACATACTTGGTCAAAAGAGAGGGAATACTAAAAACAGATTCCATAAAAAAAAGAACTCAGGGATTGGGAGTACAAACAAATGAATAAATTTTATGACAAAGCAGAACTCAAAACTTTGAGGCAGAAGAGACATAACCAATCGATGACCCTGAAAAATGAAAGTCAGAGAACAGTGAAGAAGTCCAGAATGGCTGGGAACAGGTGTAACGAGAGCACATATCTCAGGTCGAGGGGCAAACCAATTCATAAGGCTCTGCTGCTCAATGGTCACTGAAAACTCCTGAAATTAAAGAGGCTTACATTTTCCCAATGAATAAACTATAGATGAATACTCAACAGATTTTAAAGAGTTCGAATAATACCACCAATTGAAAAAAAAAAACAAAAACTGAAATGCCAATAGTATTAGAAAAGGATCATTCTCACTTTATAAAGTTTAATAAAGTTAACAGAACATAAAACATTCTAGCACACTTAAGTTTTGCTAAAAACACTGTTTAAGAGCACCAGAGAACTGAAAGAACACTTCAATTTGTTCATGCAATAGTTAGGAGAACTATGTCTACCAGATGCTATGCTTAATATTAATAGAGCAAGATAAATCCCACTTAAAAGACTACTATTTATTCCAACACAGCAATTATATAACAATAGGAAAAGTAACAACAGTAGTAATAATAATAAATATAGATTGTATTTACTAAGGACATATGCTATGGCCGGGCACTGTTCTAAGTTAGGGGTAAACAAACTTTTCCATAAAGAGCCAGTTAATAAATTTTAGGATTGCAGGTCACAAGTTCTGTTGCAACTTCTTAACTCTTGCCATAAGCAAATAGGCCTGGTAGTGTTTTAATAAAACTTTACAAGCATGAGCAGGAGATTGCTGACCCGTTTTAGATGCCTGACATATGAGTCATTTAAAATGCTCTAAAACTCCCCAAATGGGTACTAATATCATTACCATTTGTGAATGAATAAACTGAGATTTTAAAAGTTAAGCAACTTGCCCAAAAAAGCGCCTGGTGCTTTAACACTGAGGGCTAAACTTAAAATGAGTCTGCATTTGCATGGATACTGTAACAGATGAAATAAAATTTTATGCTCCGTGAACTAAGTGCATGAGTACACACCCACACCTTCTCACATTCCAGAAAAGAAAACAAGACTTAAGAAGTACTCACGGTTATTAATCACAAGTCCTGGAAATGGTCTAAGGAAAGAAATTATAAGTTTATTTTCACTCTACAAGAATTTACAAGTATATTCAGTTTATACAACTAATATTTAATCCAGTACAAGTGATAAAATGAAAAATATTATCTACTACTTTTGAATTTTATACTTTTTAATCAATAAATAGAAAATAAATAAAGAGCTAATATGGAACATTATTAGAAAATGTTACACTAAAGGTGGTAGAAAAACAAAAAATAGGAACAAGGAAAAGGGAATAGAGTAATTCTAATAAAATGGTTTAATGAAAGTAGGCCTTTTATCAGACCCCTGGGTAAACATTGGTTAAGTGGAACAAAAACATGGAACTTTCAGGGAACGGGTAATGGAAGAAGATGGGAATGAATGAGAAAAAGCCTTGGGAAGGTAATTCGTTAGCTATTTCCGAGTGTAGTGCTAAGTATTTCATACTTGAGACAGTGGGAACTTGATAATGAACTGACTTGGGCAGATTTATTGATTGCCAAGTTTTTTGTGAGTTAGAGGAGAAGAGTGAAGAAATCTTGGGACTTTTTCCTTAGGTGGATAGCAAAGAGGACATCTATTGAATACTTACTGTGATAAGCACATACTAATAATGTAATTCTCATAATGCTGTTAGAGGGTGGGTATAATCATCATGCCTACTCTGTGGATAAAGAGCTGACGGTCTCAAGGGGGACCATTTACAATCTTATCGTACAGATGAAGAAACAGAAATGACTCAGCTGCCTTAGAATCGAATTCCTGAGATGCCTAAGACAGGAGCTGGCAAAATTTTTCTGTAAAGGGCCATATAATAAATATTTAAGGCTTTGCACAGATCATACTGCCTTTGCTGTAACAACTCAATTTTACCACTGTAACATGAAAGCAGCCACAGACAATATGGAAATAAACAGATGTGACTGTGTTTGAACAAGACTATCAAAACAGGAGGCAGGCTGGATCTGGTCAATAGGCAGGCCATGGTTTGCTACTTCCTTGCCTTAAAAACTAGAGAATTAAAAGAATTAGCAAAGAGGAGAGGATCTAACAGTACAATAACTAAAGTATTTTATTTGTTTGTTTCATTACATGGTAAACTTGATTCTATTACTACATATGACTACCTTCTGGAGGATGACTTAGCATCATGATCTACAGGTTCATTCTTATGGCCAAGCAGGGAACTCTCACTCACCTAATGACTGTGAATTTAATGAACTCAGCAGAATCTAAAATCCTTCTCATGGAGCTGATTTCCAGGTAGCTGGGAGCTTTGAACGACACTCCAGGAGGCATGCCATCAACTACCACACAGCCAGGGTTAATTGTGATTTTTCTGTAGGGAACTTTCACAGGGAAACCCATACCAATAGCTTCACCTATAATGAGACAAACAACATAAAAGCACAGATTAACCTCTCTCTCACCTTAGGGAATGTTTAAAAAGCACATGGCCAACATTTATTTTAAAGACTTCCTCTGCTGTTAACTAAGGTTTTTGTACACTTCAAACGTCCTTACATATATACCTTAATTTTATTCACTTTGATATTGACCATTATCAATAATATAATACATTTAATGTTTTCTACTAAAGAGCTTTAGCAAAACCAAAATACTTATTTTATTTCCTTTCTTATTGAAAGATTACAATCATCTGAGCATAATTTACTGTTAAAATAACACTGAAACAAAATTCCTTTGCTTATTGCAAGTTGTACTATACAAAGGAAAAACTTACCGAATTTTCGACTGAAGAGGTCATTAACTTGTTCTCTTAACTGTCTAGCTTTTTCAACTTTAGACAGTCTTTCATTATCATCGTCTAAAAAGTTAAAACATGAAACTTAACAATGCCATTTTAATGCCAAGTAAATTTTTAGGTGCTATGTATAACTCACTTTTAGGAATACTTATTTTAAACATGTCAAGATTAAAATGTTTTAAACAAACAATTTAACAATAACACCAAAAACAGCAACAATGCTACAGCTTTATTCTTATTATAAAAAGTTTTACCTACTGCTTTACACTGATTTTTTAAACACACTAGGCATCTGGGTAGTCAACAGGTTTTACATGGCAAGTCCATTAATGCCTAGAGCTGTTTAGAAATCAACTGACAAGGTAATGTATTTGGTTAACAATCTGTTGGGGTCAAGAAAGAGAATGCAGCAATGTGCTAAATACCTGACAACCCTAAATGCCTGGAGCAAATTCCAGTGACCATTATTCATGAAAGTGAAAAAAAACTGAATAGGAAAACACTCCACAAACTATGCTAAAGGGAGAGAAATCATACCTGGAATTGTCACCTGAATGATGTTAAGATCTTCAACACCTGATGCAGTAGTATTAACATTGGGCGACGAGTTTATTTTTCCTTAAAATAGAAATTTAAGATTATAACATGTACAAAATATAATATCTTCTCTAATAATGTGCTTGTAATTCAGACTACACAAAAATATTATTTTAACCCAAATTTGTTGAAGGTTTTTTTTTTTCATGGAATGTTGTGTCATTCAGCATCATTAAGCTTCCTGAAAGACTGTTCTTAACCCTTTCTCTTCCTTCTGATGCTTTAGTACAGCCATCAGTCACATACAGATTCTCAATTATCAAAGGACTGAAATCATAAACTAGTCACAAACCCAAGTCTGAATAAGCTTTCCTGGTTTTACCTCAATAGCTATTCTTTAAACAATTTTTTAACCACTGCTACAAAACAAATTTCTAACAGTATGTTTTCTGTAGCAAGAACACTTACTTGGAGGGCTCTTAGAGGAGGAGGTGCTCTCTTTAATTGCTGTCTCAAACATTTCGGGCCTAAAAACAAAAGAAAAAACATGTATGCTAATAATCTAATAGCAAAAAATTAAAAATTAAACAAGTAAATGATTTGAAAAACCAGTAATTCTCTGTATGTATAAGTTAGGTTTTTAGTAATGAAAGAAAAAAAAAGGCAAGGTTATCTAAAGGAACACACAAAAAGAATTATAACAACCACTTCAGCCCTATCTAATTTAAATAGTTTCTTCTTCCCATGGTTTCAAGATACCCTGAATATATTCAGTGCTAGACTTGAGAATGGAAATAGGAAGCACCTTGCATGCAAGTACCATGGAAACTTAAGACAGGCTGTAAAAACCTGAGCAAAGGAGTCTTTCTGTATCAGGAAAAGGAAGCAGAGGCCACACCTCTACAGACCTGGACAAAAGTACAAAAGGTGACCAACATGCTTGGCAATGTCAGGTTTGATTATCTAACAACATCTCTAGGTGACTCAAAAATAAGTGCTAACAAAACCTAAAATTCATTTCAATTAATTTTAAACAATTTTTGAATATCTATATGTATTTTCTAATTCTAACTATTCCCATCTATTTCAACTATGTTGACTTAATTCATTTATCTCTAAGTAAATAGGAGAGAAATTTAAAATACTCTTTAAGTTGGAGGAATAAAAGGGGTTTATAAAACTGAACCACTGATTGGATGACATCAGCATCACCATTAAAAATATGACCATGGGCAGATTTAACAAAATCAATTTGTTACTCCTCTGATAAGCTAGAGCCCTCCTTACTCTTTTAACCAAATATGAAAAATTTAAAACATATCCAAAAGTACAGCCTAAAAGAGCCTTTTTGACACTCGGGTTAAATTGGCCCTGCTGCAAAGGTGAATCCATGCACCCATCTCCCAGTGGCAAACAGTCTCAACTCACAGTCAATACCAATTCATGTAATTTCCTTACTTTTTAATAATGAACTTAATTTTGGCTTTATTTCTGAGTATCTTCTCCAGCCTTGGAATGCCAAAAGTAGATGGTCGACGAAATGGCACACCCTCCGGTAAGCCTTCTACATAAAAGTCTTCTGGGAAAGACTCAAATAATGCAAATGGCACTTTCACAGCTTGTTTAAGGCCGAGAGCTTCACCTATAACACACACACATACATTTCTCATATTTTAACTTTTTAAAAACTAAATCTTTTAAAAATATATATTTTAAATTATATTTTGTGGCTACCAAAATTACATTCTTTTTAAAAAGTCACATTTTTATTTTTAAAAATTTCTTAAATTTCTTGGTGCTCAGAAAAGCAGGAAAGGTTATGAAATTCATGCCAGCAAAACCCCATATACCTCCAACAGCATAATTTAAGTGTTGAACATTTTACTCTGTTCACATTCTTCTATTTAAAAAAACTATCTTAGGATTGCGGGGTTGGGAGAATGGGGTGAAGAGTTAAAGAAGTACAAATTAGTAGCTGACAGATGGGGAGCACGGCATAGAAAATGCAGGCAGCATCAATGTAATGACTAGGTGGAGAGCCAGAGGAGAGAAAGAGCAATGAGGGGGGATCATTGTATAAACTATATAAACATCTAACCAATATACTGTATACTTGAAACTAATAATAAAATTTTTAAAAAGCTACCTTATATTTTAATAATCTTGTTTCAAAATAAACTTACCACATTTTTCATTAAACAGATTTTCAACTTTTTGTTTTAGGTCTGTGATTTTGGCATTCCAAGCCTCTGCATGTAAAAAACAAAATAGTTAAGTTGTTAGTAATATTTACCAAAACACATCCATGATCAGGTCTTTTCATCTTATTTTATTGTACATCTTTAAGAAGTATAAGAAAATACACAAGTTTTTAAGTTATGTCTTGATAACTACTTTAACCTTGACACATTATTAAAATGTTTTATTATATTACTAATATTTGGCTACAAATAAACGATATATGCTAAATCAAATTAAAAAACAAAGCAAAAAAAATTTCCCAAAAGACAATTATAGTATCTACCATGTGCCAGGTATAATTCTACCCTTGAAATGGTTTAGTATTTAAAATCCTCATAACCCAATGAAACAGAAAGTAATGCTACCCCCATTTACAAAAAAGGGAACTGAGGCACAGAAAGGTTAAGCAGCTTGTCCAGGGTCACAGAATTATAACGGTAATGGCACCGAATTTGAACTCAAGCAGTCTGATTCTACAGTCTGTGAATCTCTGACTGCTAATATATACTGACTTACAAAAACAACTCACCTAGTAAAATATTTTTATTAATTCCTTTTATTTAAAATGATGAAATAAAAAAAAAATGCACAATTACCAAAGGAAAACTCTCTCCCTCGAGGCTTAAAAGGAACATTAGAACCATTAGTCTGGGTAGGTGTTCGCACAGCTGAGGTCTGAGGGTTGTTGTTATTAGGGCCTAGAGAGGAATTAAAAAGCAAACAACATAATCACCACACATATTTAATCATTCTTATTGAAGTCTAGCACATACTGGCAAAGTTAAGTTGAAACGGTATATAAGCACCCTGCAATAAAAACAGGCACTGCTGCTAGTTCCACAGACCTTCATCCATTTTTCTACTCCATCCTTACAATCAGGCATTCTCCTCCAAAACAGAAGTAGCTTTCTGGCTCATCTGAGGTACGTTCAATTTACTTAATGCTTTGTCATTACCTCGTGGAGCCATGTAATTTTTGGTTACTTATTTTGCTTATATGGTTTTCTTTCAACTCTTGAACATAAACACAACTTTAGGTATAATTATATTATCTCCACTAAGAAGTTTTCCTTTGAATTACCTAGCTGACTCACATATCCTTTGAATTCATAGTATGTCTTAAAAACAATGTTATAAGTAATTAGCTATTTTCCATTAAATGAAAATGAGTGTTAGTTTCAGTTATTCTCATAAACCCCAGGCCCTAACTCTTCTTTATGCAGGTCATCTAATGCTTAAACAATAAATTTATCTTAAGCTGAAGTAAGTCAACAATTTTAAAAAAGAGCCGAAATAATAAGAAATTAAGCATCTTCAGATTTCTTTATGAAATAATCAACATTCTAGTGACACATTCTGAAATTGGATTTTCTAATTAAAAAAATATTTGTATAGGCTCTGGGCTTTCACCTGATTTATCATTCTGTTAAGTCATCTACTTCCTATGGCTATCCTTCACATAAAGACTTTTGCTTGATGAATAATTTCTGCAGTAATGTTACTAACAGCTAGAAATACACACCAGTCACTATACCAAATATATGTATATCAAGTAATTTTTTATAGACATCATTACCATCTCCACTTTACTGATAGAAAAACTGAGTCATGGGGACTATGTAACTTATAGTCAGTCATACTGCTGGTTAAGTGGTGGAGTTGGAACAAAGTCTGACTCCTCAGCCTTTGCCACTACATTATCTCCCCAACATACTTGTGGGCAGAGCTTTCATGAATCATTTCCTAGATCTAAATAATGGATGTCAAATACACAGCACACATATAGCCACTTTTATCTTCTTCACTTAACCTAGATATGGACTCAGAATCCATAAGAGTATTAGAAATTTCTGATGGGAATGGGGGATGAAGATGAAATTTATCTGTCATCCCCTATAAAATGACAAGATTCAATATTCTTTATCTCAAAACTCCTGGATAAAAAACACAGATACTTTAGATAGTACAGTGATGAAAGCAAAGTGTTTCTGGACCACCAGGCTCCTAGCAACCTGGTTTACCTGATACATATAATAATAATACAGAGGAAATAAGTACATTCCATTAACCATAGTTTTGTAATGGGCTATTAAAGTCATCCAATTAACATCTCTGCTTAAACTCCATGCTCTTGAAGCAACCTCTTAATATCAACAGGGCAAGACAGGAAGAAACTTGTGATTGGCTGACAGAATTTAGTTGGCTAAAATATCTAGTTCATATTCTAAATCAATAAACTGCAATTCTGGTTTACACTTAAGTGAAATAACACTATATACCACAAAAATAGCTAAAATCTATTTTTTTTTTTTTTTTTTACACCTACAGCATCAGGTCTTCCTAGGTGGTCTCCCATCCAAGTACTATCCAGGCCCGACCCTGCTTAGCTTCCGAGGTCGGACAGGATGGGGCTTGTTCAGGGTGGCATGGCCGCAGACAAGAATAGCCAAATTTTTAAAAATGACAATACCAAGTACTGTGAGGATGTGTAGCAACTGGAATTCTGACACATTCCTGGCAGGAGTGTAAGATAATACAACTGAAAACACACTGATAAATTGTTGGGCAGTTTCTTAAATAAATAGAAACCCAGCAATTCCACTTCTAAAATCTACTCATAAGAAAAGCATGTGACACATTTGATACGTAAATTGTTCATGTCTTTATTAGACAAAGGCTAGAAATAAACCCAACTGTCTACTGACAAATGTATAAGCAAAATGTGGAGAATCCATATGAGACAATGATACTCAGTAATAAAAGGAAATACAACAGGCAACAATTGTAAATTTTAAAACATTATGCTGAGTGGAAGATGCCAACCATAAAAAGGATACAGTAATATTCCATTTATATGAAATTCTACAATAGGCAGAAATATTCTGTGGTGACAAAAAGTAGATCAGCGGTTACCTATGGCCTGGACTTGCAAGATACTGACTCCTGAGGGGCATGAGGTTAGCATTTTAGGGGGATGAAAACTGTTCTATATGTTAACTAAAGTGATGATACAAATATTTTTAAAAACTCAAACTGTATAACTAAAATGGGTGCATTTTCTCATATATAAATTATATGTAATAAATTGCATTTTAAAGTAATAAAAAATTCCACTTCTAAGCATGATGTATTATTTAAAACAAAATATAAATAAAGGCATAAACAAAATAACTCCTTATCACTAAACTGACAAAAGGTTCCTGGATATAGACATAATTATTGACCAGTAAAATCACTTTAAAATACTAACAACTATTTTATAGTATTTTAACCTATATAAATTAAATTCAGAGTGCACTTATAGAAAGCTGCTGTGGGATAAGTCATCAGGGGCTGGAGTGAGTGGGGAAATGGAGAATTACTGTTTAACAGAATTTTGGTAGGGAAGATGAAAAAGATCTGGAGATGAGTGGTAGTTATGATTATACAGCAATATGAATGTACTAATGTCACAAAACTTACACTTAAAAATGGTTCAAGCAGTAAAATTTAGGTCATATATATTTAACCACCATTTTTTAAAAGTTGAGATGGATGGAGTACTGGCACATGGTACAACAGAGATGAACCTGGAAAATATTATGCTAAATAAAAGAAGCCAGTCATGAAGAACCACTTATTATATGATTCCACTTATAGGAAATGTCCAGGATAGGCATAACCATGGAAACAAAAATGTCTATCAGTGGTGGGGATGGGGCGCAACTGTGAATGAATATAGTTTTTTTCTAGGTGATAAAAATGTTCTGGAAAAAAATGTTCTGGAATTAAACAGTACTGGTGGTTGTACGACCTTATGTATACACTAAAAATAATTCAATTGTGTATTCTAAAATGGTGAATTTTGTTATGTGATTTATATCTCAACTGAAAAACAGCTTAACTACTACTCTTACTGCCATTTTACAGATCTACTAGCTAAAACAAAGATTTTAGCAATTTACCTGATAGAGCCAAAATTTAAATACAAATGTATTGGCTTCAAAAGCTTGTGCTTTATTTTAAGTTCACCTCTACCCCTGCCCTCCAACAGACTTAAGCAAAAACCTGCTAAGGGATTCTAGAAAGGTGTCTTGCTTTTTCTAACAATGAGTTCAGGCAGGGCTGCATATCTTCTATTTATATGTTGCCATGAATGTAGATGTGATCACTGAATTTGAGTGGTCATTCTGTACCAATAAAGACAGGGCCCTAGAGAAAACAGAGAAGCTATTCTCCTAGTTTTAGAAACTACTAAGGTAACCTACCTTCAGAATTATTTTTATGAAAGAAAAACAAGTATGTCTTTGTAAAATCACTGTTAGTTGCAAGTGATTTTTTTTTTTTTTTTTACAATTCTTAGGTAATACCTGGTAACCTTATGTCTATAGGCCTAATCATTTTAACCCACTACATTAATTCTTCTTTTTCTAACATTTACTTGAACAGTTTATTTATACTTAGTAAGCTTTAACAGCTCAATGAATCAAAAATTTGAAAATACAAGAGTAATAACCTCCAGAAGTATATCTCTAGTGTGCCAACTGATAACTGCAAATTAATCTATTTTTTAAAAATGTGCTGTTCCTAATGTGCTATTACTGTACAGTACCTATAAAAATGGTATGTATTAACTGTTTCATTTTCCCTCAACTTTAATTTTAACACCCACAGATTAATTTGAGATCAGGACACCGTTGTATATACAATGTAACTTTATACTAGTCAAAGAGGAGAAAAAACTGTTTAGAAGCTGTAGTGACCTTTACTAAATATTATCCTCTGTGTTATAGGTTTTAAGCCTTTCTTAATATTCAGAATGTCCTAAAATAAGTTTGTAGCTCTGACAGAGTTCTTTGACACACAGTCTCTCCTTTTTTGAGGTACATACTGTTTTTTTTAGGTCAACTTTACTCCTATCAAAGAATATAGTTATACTGCAAAACACCTTTTCTGTCTCTTAACCTAAGCATGTATTATTCAACTTCATGGTAGCCTGTCATCTTACCACCCCACCTTTCCTTCTGAACTCACTCTGTGACCTCTAATCTCACAACCCTAGTGAAGTTATGGAACCACTTCTCCCTTATTCACTTTACTCATTAATCTATCAAATGAAGACAACATGGATTGATCCTTTGAAGAATACAACTGTTATGACACTAGAATCAGCTAGTTCTAGGCCTTCTGGCCACTGATACCTTAAAAATTCCTAACAAGTACAACTGGAACAAGATACAAAACTATGCTCCTGAGAATATGAGATTATTAGTCATTAGTCAAACTGTGTTACTGTATTTAATCAGCACCTTTGCTCACACTAGGCTCTCTCTCAGTAACGGCATTCCTGTGTCTCTGCCTAGAGATATTCTACTTATAATTTAAATGTAACCTTCTTTATGAGCTTCCATCAACACCTTATGCAGTATCACACTGTTCATATTGTTTAAACCTTTTATGGTTTCTGGCCCTGATCTGTCTAATTGCTCAGTATCTACGTACTTCTACTAAAAGTACACCACAAGCATCTTACTTTTTACTTATGAGTTCCTTCAGGAAAAGTATACTAAACTTGTGTATTAGAGACACTTCCTCAGATCTTATTTAAAAAGAGCAAAGAATTGAATACATTTTAATTCTTGGCAATTTTTAACAGAAATGATTAAACCAATTTATGATATCCATAAATTGCCCAAGGAGCCCTGATGCCTTTCATGTGATAAAGTGCGTTCTCTGTTAAATATACAAGATAACTAAATGGGGGTGGACTAAGGTTCCACTCACTATCAACAAGAAAACTCTTATTACAAAACTTGGGATCAGGTGACAAAAAGAACTATCTTAATAAAGTTGTCCTTTCCTTTTGCTTAATGAAGAGACAGAAGGAACTATCCACACCTAAGGATGAGGCTGAATATTGTCTATACTATCATAAGAAGTACTTTAATACTGTGAACATGAAAAAGAATCCCAAAGACCCAATGGGAGTGGAGAGAAGAGAGTGAACCTGAGGATGCAGAAGAAACTAGTTTAATCCAAGGTACTGCTGTTTAAACCATCTCTATACTTCCTTTCCTGAAAAGAATAGGAAAAAATGGAGATAAGAAAAAATTTCATACATTCCTGTCTGCATCTATATACTGCACCATCAGGAAAGAAAGGCATTTTAGAGGTTTTCTTGCAAGCAGTTTGCAATATGCTCAAGAAACATCACATTGACCCTTTCGAAACTTTCAATTAGAAACATTCAGAAACTTAGTTTTAATCACAGGTCTCTAATTCATATCGAAAACCAGTTTTGTAAAAACTCATTTGCATAAAAATATAAATAGTAATCTGAAGAATCAACAGATATAACTAGTGAAAAATTGGAGAATCAACACAAGCATGCCACAAACTGGCCTTACCTTCCACAGTGACCTCAATTTCAGGAACTTTTGAATTACTCCCAGGGCTTCGTGGTCTTTTCGGGGACTGCAAGGCTGTAAATGTGAAGGAAGCACAATTACTTTTGCATATTGCAGAAGAAACAGAAGGGGATGCTTTAGAAGAGCAGAGTATTAAAATTCATACAGCTTGGCTCTTTTCAAAGAAACCTGAAGAATTAAACAGGCAGTGTAATCCTTCACACGAGTCTCAACAAAGCTGTGGAAACATTAATGAAGGAGGACTGCAAACAACATTTTCAATGAAATTTTTTTGGGGTGGAAAAAGGTCCATTAATTAAAATGTAACTTAAAAATATTGGCCACTGATTCAGTATGACTTAGGTAATGTTGATAAAGAATGTTTTATTGCACTGAAGTATAATAAAAAGTATATATAATCTCTTACCTTTAGTGTTTATTTTACTAGCCATTCCAGGAGGCAAGTAGGAAATAACTAGTTCAGGTCTAGAGAGAAAACCAAGAAGCATTACAGTAACCAGTGCAATATTGGTTTTCACAGCTGGTAAAAATGATCATGACCAAAGGTTTTTATAAAGGTGATCACAGAATCATTCTGTTTGCAACAATAATATTAATCTTTCTGAACAAAAAAACCTCTTTTCCTTCCCTTAACTAACTGCAAAATGATTTTAGAAAGAATAAATAACTGCTTATGAAAATGAAAATTAATACTAGTTTCTTCAGCTACTGAATTCCGGAGGCATGTAGATGAGGAACTTAATCATTGTAATTCAGTTGCCCAGAAGTTTAACCAGGAATAAGAGAGAAGATAAAAATTAGCCTCTTCACCCTCCATTCAAGTATTTAGGAATATTAAGAACATCAGTGTCTTTACCCAATTGACCACCATTGTGAGGCAGGTGGTACAAGTCTCCCTGTACTAATTGAGAAAAACCAAGTACATGTGAAAAGATTTATTTGCAAAGGCAATGAACAATGCTAGCACTGTAGCTCAGGGCTATGTTTTTCCATCATGGATGTCAAAGCCTTAGCTGTCACATGCAGCTGGAATTTAAATATAAATATAACTTTATCATTTTAACTTCAGAAATGACTACATTGGCAAAAAAAACTTACTTTTTAACAACAAACTTGATTTTATTACTGCCACGGACAATCCTTTCAAGTCGTGGAATTCCAAACCAGGTAGGACTTCTAAAGGGAATTCCTTCTGGCAAGCCTTCTACGTAAAGGAACTCAGGATTTGATTCAAACACAGGGTATGGTACTTTTACTGCCTCTGTGAGTCCAAGAGCTTGAGCTGAAATGATAAGAAAACAGAATTTATGGAAGGTAAAATTTAATCTTTATTTTTTATTGAGGTATAACTGACACAATATTATATTAACTTCTGGCATACAATACAATGATACAGTATTTGTTTATACTGCAAAATGATTACCACAATAAGTCACATCCAGGCAGTCTCAAATATGTTATCCAGAAGTTCCCTACAATCCAGTATATCTACTTAATATGAAGGCATTTTGCTTAGAATATTGTACAAAACTAAAGAACAAGCCTAAAAAATAAGTACTTTTAAGAGGAACATTTTAATACTTCAAATCAAAAGGATGGTTATATTGTTAGTCAAAATTATCTCTGTGCTCTGAGCAGAAGTGAACTATAGCCATTCCACAGTGAAATGGCACCTACTCAGCCTTTGTGTTGTCATCTAGATGCAGGTTTGCTGTTTAAACAATAAGTGCTGCATTTGATGCATCTAAGCAGAACCCATCAAGTTAGAGAGATCAGATGCAGAGTATTCAAAATTCCTGAACTAGGACACAAATGTCAATACGAGGTATTAAAATGACAGATGGGAACACCCCGGGAATAATGCTATTACTCCCACTCCTTACTTCCTTCTCCATGACAGACACACCCAATCAACTGAAACACTTGCTGAGCCTCCTCAGAATCCTTCTCAAGACAGCGCTCCAGGCAACCGCTGTCAACAAATCTAAGTTGAAACAAATGATGAAACCTATTTGCCATATGGTGTTAGCCAGATTAGAAGTACAGACAGTGGAACTGAGATTTATCCCAACTCCTCCCTTCCTCTCCCATTTTGACACATGAGAAAACTGAATCCAAGAGAAGTAAAGTAAAGTGGCAAATTTAGTAGCAGAAATAAACTAAAACTCAGTTTCAGGACTTTGCTTCTTTAGGTCCTCAACTGCTAGAATTCATTCAGGACACTGCCTTTCATTTGTTTTTAAACAAAGACATAATCACTGTGTTTTACTTACCAAATTTCAAATTAAAAATCTCTTCCACTTGCTTTCGTAGTTTAGTAATTCTGACATTCCAATCTTCTTTGACTAGAAAGTAAAAATAAATCTAATTAACAATGCTCCTTATTGGTGCTAATACAAAATTAGATTGTATGGCATTCTTTCCAGTAATGGTCTTTTTAAAAATAGAAAGTAATTGACATATTAACATTGTATTAGCTTTAGGTATACAATCCAATGTTACTCTTAATTCAATTTTAAGAACAAAATCTTTGGGTCTTAAGAAAAAGAATGATTTCCTGTACTTGTCAAATATCAGAAGAACTGAGGGAGACAATTCAAATTTAAGTTCACACTGTATGTGAATAAAAATATGTTTGTACGAGTGCTCTGAGTGGTTTTCAAACATTATTCTTTTGTAACATCAAGAGAATCCCGAGGAGACAGGGAAGATTGGTTGTGTAAAGCTCCAGGCCTTCTACACCAGGTTGCACCACAATAGCTGCACTTGTATTTGCTTTCTGTACAAGCATTCCTTGTTTTATCCAACAGGTATGTGTCTGGAAACCCACACAATGCAAAACTTTACTAATCATAGCAAGTTATAAATGGTAAAGGAATAAAAATAAATGGCAGAAATAAATGTTAAAGGGATTAGAGAGTTGTCATTCAACACTACTCACATCTACAACTTGGCTTATTTCATTACCCCTTATTGATTAGACAATCATCTCTTTTTAAATGTAATGTTTAAAAAAGCTCTTACAAAAGACATGTTAAGATGTCACTTAGTTGGACATATAATCAGAGCCTATTTGATGAAGTTGAGAATGGAGAGGATGGACTTTGGGGACAATGAAAGATAACTGGGAATGTTGGATTAAAAAAGGAGGAAGAGAGAAATGGGGCTGGGGACGGAAGGGCACAGGCACAGAGTCCAAGAATCACATCACATGAGGAAGTTACTGTGTTTGCTGAGAAAGGCAGTGGGAAATGCTGAAGTTCTGAAAATACTGCCAAAAGTCGGTGGCCTCAGAAAATCTTTTAACATTTTACTTTACTTTCACTGTAGGTCTTTAAAACCTTCACCTAAAAAACCCCCTAGCATTTCAAGGGTTTAACACGGAATTTTGGTATAAAGCAAATTTGAATTATTACTATAAAGGTATATAGGCTCTCCTTTTCCAAGGCTCCTGTTAACTCATTGCTCAGTCACCCCTTTTGCCTCAATCGTACACTTCCTTCTCTGGTATTTGCTACTCTAATACCAAAGATTTCCTCCTCCTCCTCCTCCTCCTCCTCCTCACAAAAGCTAAGTAACATCTCCTTGTTCTTCTCCTTCAAAGCTCAATTACCTGGCTAGCTCTACTTTCTCGCACATGACATGTATTTATCAAATTGAGGGAAAAGTGTACCCACAGTGTACTTAAGCATACGACTATTACCTAATCCCAGGACATGCCAAGAATTAAGTAGACATTGCTGATGGCAATAGTGACTAACAAAATTTTGTCGTGTCATCTACAACTTGAGCTGGGTCAGCAAAAGGCCATTAATGCCTGATTCATTGGCAAACCAAGTATACATTTTGATGGAATGAAGAGTGATAACCTGAATTCTTTCCAAAGCCTTCTATGAATGACAGAAGGCCAAATATTGTTAATGATTCAGAGTATCGAGATTCTTCTTTTGATAACAGGCCTTTAAATGATCTATGCAGCACTTCAAGTACTGCTAAAAATATTAATCAGGCCTTGGAGTAACATCTACGGTGTCTGTATATCCTTTCAATGATACAAGTTTAACATTCTCAGTTTGCAGCCACTACTAGAATCGTCCCTGATAAAAGCAGTGATTGCATTAATAACACTGAATTTGAGGTCTGTCTTGAAAAAGGAAGACTTTCATCATATTCTGGCCAATTCATATTAAAGCTCTACCTTTAGGGATATGTTTCTTTCCATTATTCCATTACTTTTCTTAGCAAAGTCTGTATCATTTCTGACCTTCAATTCATTACCAATACTCTCTTTCCCTAAATCAAAAGCATGCTGCGGAAGTTGTTAACTTTGATTCGCAACCTGAGTTAAGCACTGATTATACCTTCTCCTCTGCAGAATTCCTGTCACAGGATAATTCTGTTACCCTAGGTATTTCTCAACCACTTTTCATGCCATGATAAACACAAGATTATCTAACCTATCTGGCATACTGGCTGACCTTTACCAGCTGTTCCCAGGTACTCTAAGAGCTGAAGGATAAGTATTTTAGTACAGACAACCCCATCTTATGTAACAGTTCACCTTAGTATTTACAAGAATGATTAACTACATGAATTCAGAAACAACCATTGGTTTTTGATAACAAAAGTTCTTAGAGTTTTGGCAGATCTATAAGTTGTGGTCACTTTTCTGACATTATGCAATGGTAAATGAAAAGGTGGGAAACAAAAGCATATTTATAGCTCAAATAAAGAAAATAAAACTATTTACACAACTGAGACTTCAATTCTTTTCTATTGAGTAATAATGTCACTGAAGCTGCCTGAATTATAGTATTTGTCATTTAAAAAACAGGGTCTGTGTGAATAAAGATTAAAGTCTAAATCTTCATGGTATGACACATCAGTCATATGTGGCCAGTGATTACTTGAAACATGGCTAGTTAAATTGAGATATGGTGCAAAATTACACAAGTTTAAAAAATGTAAACATATGAAATAAAAAATGTAAATTCCTTCATCATATATTATATTAATCATAGTTTGAAACATAAGATCTCACTACTAGAAAATTTTAAATGACATATGTGGCTGGCATTTGTAACACATTATTTTTCTAGTGAACACCACTGATCTAAATTCAAAGCTTAAGCTTTCCCCAAACTGCTTATTTTCATATTGATAAATCAAGGAGTATCTGTACTGAGCTTCCACAAAACATATTTAGGGAGGAAGGAAGCCCAAAATATCTTTCACTTTAAAAGATTTTTTAAAAGCTTGAAAACCTCTGATCTAGTAAGAGGAATTCACAATTGTTTTACCTGGTGTATTCGTTCTTGGCTGAGTAACTTCAGTAGTACTGTGAGTCAGAAGTTCTGGTCTGTAAAAATGCAGTTGATATTAGTAACAGGGCTCTTAGGAATGCCTTAGAGGCCTTCCCCACATAGCTGTGCACTGCCACTGATATTAAATGTCATTCATTTGCCTTCTGCAGTGACAATGATCATTTTGGTGACTCCAGATTTTTTTGAAAATACAGCAATTTTCACAGGTTTCAGGTCCTCAAAGGCATTTTAGCTTAACTGTACAAGAGTCACCTTTTCGCCTAGACAGCTCAACTTTGTTTCTAAACCTCACATGAACTATACCTCAATACAGCTAGAAATATCTAGCTATGTCATCCTAAGGTTGCCCCTCTGTTATAAAATTAGTCCCAACACACATACAGAAATGCACAACCCCTAAACAGTAAGCAAGTACTAGAGTCTACCCCACCACAATCCTTCTGTATTAAAGCAGGCCTTCTGTTCACACTTCCTTCTCCTCCATTACCTGTTTTGCCATTCTTCAAACCCAAGCCAAAGTAACATTTAAAAAATGCAAACCCAAATTATTTTAAGGGGAATCAGCTTTAAAACCTTTTAGTTACTCCACTGTGTAGGTTTATAAGGCCTTTTTCTACTTGGCCACCTTAGTATACCATATATCATGCCCACAAGGCAACTCACTCTTTCACAATGAATGGTGTGGTTAAGTAAATATTCAAGTACATTTGACACCTCCCTGCCCCTACTTATCTTATTTCCTTTCCTCCATTCTCCATAGACAACTGACCAATCTACATGCTACCTGTCTTCTCAACAGTGCTCAGTAATACTTTATTATATTTATTTCTGAAATAAGCTTCCCAAAGATAGGGTTCTTGTCAATCTCAATTTTGTACATCTGGTGCCTGGTCCTAAATCAACATCTGCTCAATAAATGAATCTAAATAATATACCTTAATTTTGAATATAAGAGTCAATCCCACTGAGAAAGTAACAAAAGGCCCATTTACACGAAATTGATCTTTTCTTAAAGAAAACATTAACTTTGTTTCTACAGATTACAATATTACCTTTTAATAACAAATTTAATTCGATTGCCCACTTGAATGATTTTTTCAAGCCTTGGGATTCCATACCACGAGGGACTTCTAAAAGGAATGTTTTCTGGAAGTCCTTCCACATAGAGATCGTTAGGATGTGCCTCGAATTTCTGGTAAGGTACAGCCTTGGCTTCAGTACTCCCCAAGGCTTCAGCTTTACAGAAGAAAAGCAAAAGGAGATTAAGTTTTTGCTGAAATCATATTTTTGTACAATCCAAAGCAAAGTACAAGTCAACTTTTTAAGAAGACAAGTATACTCTGGAAACATATACAATAACTACTGAAATAGACTTAATGCAGCAAATTCAAGTATTAAAGGCTCCTGTTCAACAGTAACTTAGAATGAACTTGTTTCCTGATTCTAAGACCATATATATTAATAGTTCTAAGATCTTATAAATTTTTTTTCATTATCTTTGGGAAGAAATAAAAACATCATCATGCATGACACAATAAATAATGCAACTTAAATACTACTTTTTCAAATATCTGAAGGCAGATTTTTGCTACTTAATGTTATATGAACATAATAATCATTTCATTGGCTCCTGCACACTAAGTTATTTCATTTCAGGCTACACCTTTATTTGACCGTAACACCGTGAGGTTAATTTCTTTACCCCTTAAATGTCATGAGTGAACCATTTTAAAAGGAAATAACTTTGCACAAAGAATTCATGGAATGGGAAATAAAATAGTAATCAGA
Source organism: Cynopterus sphinx (assembly GCA_030015415.1). Taxonomy (NCBI): domain Eukaryota; kingdom Metazoa; phylum Chordata; class Mammalia; order Chiroptera; family Pteropodidae; genus Cynopterus; species Cynopterus sphinx. Next base: position 83,382,642 of record CM057379.1, on the reverse strand, counting down.
GATCAGTTTAGATTGAGAGACATATCAACCAAAGTAAACAAATGAACCTTGTTTACATACAGATTCAAAGCAAAAACTTTAAAGAGACTTTCTGGATGAATGAGGAAATTCAAGGGAGGACTAGATTAGATACAAAGAAATAGTCAATCCTGTCAGGTGTGATGACACTGCGTAAGGAAATGTCAACACTGTTTACAGCTACACACTAAACAAGTAAAATGACACAACGCCTATGATTTGCTTTATAATAATCCTATAAAGAGAAAAAAGAGAAAAAAACTACCACATGTGGAAAAAGTTGTAAATCATCACTGAATATGAAATTAGGCATATGGGAATTCATTGTACTTTTTTTCTGCTTGTAAACAGATACAGAATTGTTGAAGTTTTGAAATGTAAAAATGAAATTATGAATCCCTGCTCTGAAACCACATCCAAACAGAGCTTTTATAAGATTCAGACAATTTACACAATATCAGTATATAGAGACTTCCCTTGTACTCTGTATCATACATTTAAATATTCTACAATCTGATGGTTCAAGAGCGCTTCCTTGAAGAATTGTTTGCATTTCTATGATTCTTAGACTGACTTTCCTTTCAAATTTAAAGGCCTTCTGTGTGAATTTCTCCCACGAAAAATTCAAGATTTGTAGTGTTTGACAGTTATAGAGAATCTAGGTTTTCTTCTTTCCCTTTTCGGAACCTTAACTTAAAGCAGCAATCCTGCTGGCATTCTAAGTAGCTACAGTCCTAGACTCATCTAAGGCCACTAACCCCAACTAAAGAGAGCCAAGGTTTGTTGTTTATAATGCCACAACACAAAATCTCTTATTTTCTTAGCTCTTATAGATTGTCAAAATACCTTCCACTGACCATTTTTTCTTTGTAAGAACACTAACTTGTCAATAGCCTCCTCTTCTCATGAGGCAAAATGTCAGCTTGCTTGGAAAGCCTCAATGATCCTAATAGGTGTGGCTGCTTCTTTTACAGGCTCAATTTCCAGAACTAAACATGAGGGTAAAGTTAAGGCCCATTCATGGGGATACTCATTATCATATATCACTCATGAGTTACAATGAAAGTAAGGTGGCATTTCTAATGACAATGTTTATCATCTGATTTATCAAATACCTTGGAAATATGATTTTTAAAGTGCTGAAGATTATTTATTGTTCATTAACTGATTAAGAGGAGATAAATTATCATTAATGTCCTATATTTGTGGTGGGTAGTCAAGGATATCAAAGATGAGAAAAACCTTAAAATTCTGACTTTTTCCTGATACATTAAATTCCGAGGGAGTTAAACAGTATAAGTAAAAGAGAAGTACATGAATTCTGCAAACAATACATGATTAGTGATCTCAATTTGTACCAGACACTTGAGTAGCCCCTGAAAACTGGTTTAATGGGACTTTAAGATGGAGTGCCATGCACTCCTCTTGGAAACCATAGGACAAACAAAAATCCTCACCCAGGAGACTTGGCTCTTTTTGTGGTGAAATTCCAATGGTTTCTTTCACAAAACAGTGAGAACCACTGTGGTCCTTGGGATTGTTACACACAGCTCTCCACTGCAGCCTTTCTTGCCCATGATAGCTGTGGCACTTCTGTACTTTGGTCTTCTCGGTATTATTATTTAATGAGGCCCAATGCACACTATGTGACTGAAAGGTTCAGTGATAGGTATCTGAGGGCTTTAGAAGACACTTTAATGATATCGGTCCATTCAGTAAATATTTGTTGAGCACCTGACCAAGCACCAAGCACAGTTCTAGCAATAAACAAGACAGACATGGTCTAGACTGTCATATGTATGTGTCACATTGAGAGAAGATAAACAACCATTAGTATCATTTTTGAGGAAAATAAAAAGGGTGATGAGCTATAGCATGTTTAGTGATTTATGTTAGGATACTTGGTAAAGACCTCTCCAATGTGGCTGCATTTAAATTGAGATGTAAATAAAAAAGAGACACACAAAAACACCCAAGATAAGAGCAATACAGAGACAAGAACAAGAATGGTACAACAGTCCAAGCAGGGTATGAGCTTGGAAAAAAAGAGAACAAGCAGATGGTCATTATAGATAGTATGAAATAAACAAGTGGGATAGAAAATGAGATGACATTAGAAGGCAGGATGACTGTGTTTACTCTATTCAATGGACTCAGAAATATGTCACTTATGCTACCTAAAAGTCAAAATAACCTGCATTTTGGCTGGAATAACCTTTAAATGACTGTTCTTTTTTGGATTTTTTTAATCCAGCTGCTCCCCTACAAAACCTCATCTTTTAAAAATTTTTTATTTACCTCCCTCCATTCAATCACATGCTCATGTGAGAAAACAACTTCTTCCAGTTTTAGACAATAACTGCTTTTAGAAACTATAAAATAGTTCCAGAACAGCTACTCAAGATTTGGAAGTTTTTAAAAAATGGAACATGTGTATTATGTGGCCAATGTCTTCACTCCAACTTGGTTATGACACTAAAACCATTCCTTACTGCTCTAACTTGCTGAAGAAATCACTTGAGGGAGAAGATCGATGATCAGTTGTCACATCAAAGGAAAAGGATGATTCTAGCAGCATCCATTTTTGTTTAAGCCTTCCACTATTAGATCTGTTACATGATATAGTTTATGCTCATAACTGATATGGCTAGAGATGCAGTACTGAATTAACAGCATCAGCCTAACAGAAAATGTGATGTATTTTATACATGTCAATAAAGGAATGACCTGTTCTTATTCTACAGAGAATGAAAATTGAAAGTCAATCTTTGTATTCCAAAGTAAGGGTCTCAAATATTTTGTAATTTTCACTTAAATTTTAGAAGGCTTGGAGCTATCAATTATCTTCCAATACATTGTTTAATATAGCACTGAATTAATGATGCAAGTTGTCAATGGATGAGTGATCAACTAATAGCTCTGCCAGTAACTGATTTATTTTTCTTCAAAAAAGTTGCATAAACCAAAAAAAGAAAAAAGAGAAAGTCATTAGGATATAGACAACATTATTTTTAAGATATAAGATGAAGTGACTACCTGTGGAGAAAGCATAGGAAGAAACAAAAAAAGGCAGCTCAGGACTGAGCTGTAGAGAACCATTCCCAAAATTTAAAGAATGAACAAAACAGAGGAGATACCAAGAGAAAAGAAAATGAGAGTCAATGGGACAGGAAGAAACTATGAGTCAATAATTTTCCATAACAGTAGTTTAAAATAGTTTTAAAAAGAAAAATAAGACAACTATGTTGAATGCCATTGAGAAGTAGGATAAAGCAGGGGAAACATGTTGCAATGATAAACCAAATCTAAGTATTTTAAGTGTTCAGGGATACAAGCACAGCAAGCACAACAAGATTACTATAAGAGTCTGGGACATGTAACATTTTGATAACTGGGTGTACTAACTTAACACTCCAGTGATACACTGCCATTGAAGGTCTCTTTTATTCTAGACCAGCAAAACACTGTTAAAAGATCCCAAGATAAAAGGTTTCTAAAATGTGAAATGCACTATGTTGAATAAACTATAGTGTACAAAAAGTTGTTTACTTGGTAAAGAGTGTATGGGGGTTCATTACACTATTCTCTCCCATTTTGCACAGGTTTAAAACTTTTCATGATAAATATTTGAAAACAATAAAAGAAAATTGGGAGTCACATTCATTGTATTTACTTAAAGTAAAATATGAGAAAAATTATTGTATAATATACTTTAGTTGGGGGAAAAAATTATACTTACCAAATTTTTTGCAGAAAAGCTGATCTACCATCTTTCGTAATTTAGTGATTCTGGCATACCACTCTTCCTTTACTGTAAGAGTAACAAATATACACATTTCCTCAATTTGATGTCATTAATATACTATAATTATAAAAAAAAGTATTATTTTTGACTAAAATTATTTCTAAGATCTCAGAATGTGTTTATTAAAACAGCGCTGACAGTGAATAAAGAAAAAATGATACACTGACAAAATGGAAGTTTATAATTTAAGGGTAATTTTACACAGGTACTCTAAAGTGTCACAACTGAAGGCAGGAAATACCACAATTCAGTTTACTCAAGAACAGCTAGCAGGTGATTTCTACAATGATAAGTTTAGGCATATAAGACTGCTGGAAATCATTCCATCGTACAAATTCTAAGTGATGCAACTTCCATTTCAGATACACACCCCACTCCACTCAAAAGCAAAAGCAAGCAAGAGAACAAATCACAATTATATTTCCTTCAAATTGCATCTAACAAACAAGTGATGAAAATGCTAGCTTTTTGCTTTAAGAAGTAAATCTTTTTATGTCCTGGGTATGATGATGAATGATTATTCAATTGAATAATGCAGATTTGGGTAATAAATTGTTCAGATAAAATCTGAATCTCAAAAGTAAACAGACAGGCTTCTTTTAGTCTACTCAGAAATGTGATGTTTGCACTTATTTATAATGGGTTATTAAGAAGAAAATGAGTTATTCTTCTAGAAAGTACGGGACAATATTTTGGCAGTATATGTTTCTTATACATAGTATTCTGATCTGACACACAATTTGACACAGACTGGAGTAGAGACCTACCTCCTGAAGCTGGTTTATCAAGCTGTAAGTCTTCGCGTGTTGAATTCAGAAGTTCGTGTCTGAAAGATGAGAAAACATACTAAATATTTACAAGGTAATATTGAGTAAAAAGTAGTAACTACTAGTACTTATTTAATATTCAATCAAGACCAGTTAGTTTAAAAAGAAAAGACAATCTGGACTCTTGAGTACGATTAAATCCCAATTTCTTGAGATTCCAGAATAAAAAAATTAACAGTACCTGCATATTGTTTTATAAGGTACTTCACAGAACATGTGTCCTCACAGAAGTAAAATTAACTTGTAACCCAAAGGCATTTTATAAAAGCATAATATCAAAGGAAGTAAATAATAAAAATTTTAAATGAATCCTTTAATTTTACATTACATTAAGACTTATTTCAGCATATATAAATTGTATTTCAATACTAACATTTACAGGTTATATACTTGCTTTTTTATTTTTTATAATATGTAAACAGCTTATAAAACATAATTTATAGATGACAATTTCCACAATCTAAATTCCATATCCCATATCACTCTATTTTGTTGTAATGGCCTAAAGTAATAGGGAAGCGGGGAGAGAAGATACCACAGAAAAGCATACCTAGATGAATAATAATCCAATAAATGATGGAAACTAATACAGGATTAAGTCAATGGTATATAATATTTGACAAATATTAGTGAGCTGTGAAATAAAACATTTGCTCAAGTCTACAGATATTCTACTAAATAAACAAAATAATTTATGTTTAGCAAGCCTAACCACATTAATCTTTGGGGAAAGGCTTTAAAAAGTCTATAAATGAGTACTGGAAGGACTTGTAACAGGATATACATAGCATAAAGTACCTCTGATAAGCTTGCATAAACATTTAAACATCCAAATATAGTTTTATATGCTTTAAGGTTAGCAAACATAAGCAAAACCTGAAAGATATTTTAGATATTTTACTTAAAATTTAAAACTTCTAACAAGTTAAAAAACAAAATGACAGTACAAAAGAGTCCTTAAAACAAGAAACTTATTAACATATCAATGTGAAGGGTTTTAGAACAAGATAGTATGTCTAGAATTCAATTTCATGAGACTACTAAATCTTTAAACTACAATTTACTGGAAAGAAAAATAACTGTTAGCAATAAGCTCCTCCCTATGGAGGATAGTTCACCTATTATCTTGAGGTATCCCTTGGGCTTTATTCATCTCTACTTAAATCTTAAAAGCTCCTGTCATTCCTTTATTTAATGCCATTCCTTTATTTAATGCCAATTCAAACTGGCTTCGTTTTATTTTTTGAACAAAAGGTGGTTGTTAATTTTTCTATTTTCTCAACAGTACTAGAGCATTATTAGGGTAACGAAGTTGAGCACCTCTGCAAATGATGTGACTACTATCCTACTAATGTATTCACTTTGTTTATAGCTTAAAGGTGTTTATAGCTTAAAACCTATCAATTGTAATATGTACATGACTCAGAAAAAAAAAAGAACACCTCACAAATAGAAGGACTTAACATGTAAGCCATGTATTTCAAGAGAAGTGAACCATCCCCACTCTCTGGGGAACGAATACTGCTTATTCTAAACCCATCGTGTTATCTTTCCCATGCCCAGTTGAGGAGTAAGCACTTCACACAATTCTAACCGAAGAATTATGGATAGGTTTGAGAGCAAGGTTGACTTGCTCTCAAAAAAACACAGGAAGCTACTGTTGTCTCTCCTTCATAGATGTGTCTGGCTATGAGGCCTAAAACTATTGTATCCAACTCAAGACCAGTTTAAGGAAACTATCACCAAAAGGAAGAAAAAATGAGCAAAGCCCCATGTGCCACATTTTAACTATCCTATCTTTGAACTACTTGCTAGGAGAAAGAAGCATCTTACTTTATAAAGCTAACTTGAATAAGGGTTTTTGTTACTCCTGGAGAATATCTCTATTTGCTTTCATACATGTTTGGCAAGTTTGACTGGCTAGAGAATCTAAAGTTCAAATCATTTTCACCTAGAATGTGGAAAGAATTGCTTAATAGTGTTACAACATCCATTAATGCTTAAAGCAGGTTTATCATCAGTGTGATTTTCATTCTTTATGGGTGACCTGATTTTATTCTCTAGAGCCTAATGATTTTTTCCCCCTATCCTCAGGGCACTGAAACTTTATGAAGTAATTCATTTTTGATGCTTTCCCTTTCTACTTTAAGTCCTATCACTAGATGAGGACTCGATATCCTTTCTCATCTCTCATATATACAATCTTCTTTACAATGTACAAGACTAACAATTCTCTAGTCCTGTCATTAAAATTTTTAGTTTAGTTAATTATATTTTATCATTTCCTAGACAACTATTCTCCAATTATTTCTTTTTATAAATATTCTAGTTCTTGTTTCATGGATGTAAAGTAATAGGAAGTTTCCATATATTTGCATTGCTAAATCTGTTGATAAATACCCTCTTAGTTTTTTAAATCTTTTATTAGAATCTTAATAAAATCTAAGAGAACAGAAAATGTGACTGCCATTTTTAAATGGAAGCATTTACACTTTCAATTCCAATTGCTGCACTTTCTTTTAAACTATCCTTGCTATACCCTGTATGTCAATGTTAAAGAATAACATTCCTGCTATCTTAGTTTCTTTCCATTCTTCTATTGTTTCACTTATTTTTTACAATTTACATATATTTCCACATACGCTTTAAAAAATTCAGACCTAAAAACAAGACACTGACACCATATTACTTATTTTCCTTAGCATGCTTATCAGAAAATTAGAAAAGAAAATGATGGTTATATGGCAATCAAGAATGAGCGGGAGTTCATGTTCCAAAAACCAACTCCGGCACGACTGACAAAATCTTACACACAGATACATGAAAAAGTAGAAAATAAGATGATTTATAATGATTTAAATTTAATTTAAAATATAGCCCTGGTAGTTAATAAATATCTGTCAACAATATGAAAAGATGTACTGATAAAGAACAAAGAAAAGAATCTAAGAATCTTACTTCTTAATCACAAAACGAATCCTTTCTTTTGCAAGTAATATCCTCTCAAGGCGAGGAATTCCATAAGTAGATGGCCTTCTAAAAGGAATTCCTTCTGGAAGCCCTTCCACATACAGATCTTCAACATGTGACTGGAAAAGAGGGTATGGGATCGTCACAGGACCTTTGGCTTTTATAGCTTGAGCTTTAAGGGTAAAAACAGAAGAACAAAAATCATTATATGACAAAGATTAAGCACAATTTGAAGAAAAGAATAATAGTTGGATATATTTTGCTCTTAAGATTCATAATTTTTACAACTGCTTCTGTTAATTATAATTAAATCAGAGAAAAATAGTACAAAAGAACTAAAAGATGCCACTGCCCAATTTAACCAAATCTGCAATGAAATAACATGATTGTGAGGTAATTTACAAATATAGTCAGACTTCTACTGAAATCTAAACCACAAATGAACCCAGAAAAAATATACCAGTTAACATCAGCTAATACATACAGTATATAATGAGGGAGGCAGTATTTTTAAAACATTTAATATGTTAGTGTAAAAAGGATTTTAAAAAATAATAACAAACAGAAGATTTAACTGTAAAAATTCTGATAAGATTTATCTACCCTAAAGTAAAATAATGCAATAATTGCAAAAACTTAAAAGTATGGGGAGTGCTAAGAATCAAATATAGTCAATAATATTGTTATGACTTTGTATGATCATGGTGATCACTTCCTAAGGTAAAAATGTCAAGTCATTATATGCTATATACCTGAAACTAATATAATAATGTATGTCAACTACATTTTAGTTTAACAAAAGAAATCAACTATAATAAGTAGACACTGATTTTATTAAACACTATAGGGTCAGTTTTCCTAAACAATAGGGGACATTCAAATATCACTGGCTATTAAATATAATGTTTTTAAATGTGAAAATGAAACTGAGATTAAGACAATGCCTTCTTTTTTACTGAATTCCTCAACTGAAATACAGATTTTTGAGGGGTAAAATGCCATGACATCAGAATTTTAAAATATTCTTGCATCAAAAAGAGATGGGACAGAAGAAGAAAGAAAATATTGTAAAATGTTAAAAAGTTGGACTTGGGTGATGGATACTTTGAGGGTTTTTATATTCTTTTGTTTTTGTGTGGAAATTTTCATAATTAGAAGGTATTAAAAAGCATCAGTTATGTTCAATTACAACACGGGAATATTTATAGTTTGCAGTAATAATTTTACAAGTAAGCCTTTTGACAAATAAAGCAATGCCAAATTTTCTATGACTGCAGACAAATACCACTATTCTTTTCAAAGGCTTCTATTTCATTTCATTCACACACAGTTACCAAAAATGCTTTCCAGTAATAGGAAAGAACAACAGAGATAGAATGGACACTGCCAAAAAGGTCCCAAAGCAAAAATGTCTCCTATAGACTCCCCTCAACCCTTTCTCCTTCAGGAACTGCCATCAGAACAGCTCCACTTTTTGCTGGTATTTTATGTAAAAGTCGTTTTGCTAAACATTAATATTTATACTAAAGTTTTAAGTTAGTGTACAATATTATACATTAATGAATTAGACTTAACATCTTTTGTTAATATAATACATCTGAAAATCATATTCACATATAACAATGAAAAGAGCTTCCCCTAAGGCAATCACCAATCACCATGTTATAGTGCTTCCCATGTAGAATAGGTTGACTTTCTGCTTTGAAATGGACCAGTTAAGATCACTAGGCAAAAGGCTCTACTGAAAAGTAGAATACTAAAAAAAAAAAAACAACTTAAGAAAATAACTGAAAATATTAAGAAGTTATTGAACTCATTAAATTTACTCTAATTCTAAATCTTTGTTAAGGGATAGGATATCATCTATGATAAAGAGAGAAATGTTCATGTTAAGTTTATTAAAGTAAATAATGCCAGCATAGATTATCATTTAAAAACTTCACTTAGAGAAATTCAGTGATGCAGGACAGCACTACAGAAATTAGATTTTCAAGTTAAAATTTGGTACATTATAAAATTTTACAGTTGATTGCAAAAAGTCATCCAAATAAAACCCCCTTCCCCCAGCAAAACAGATATTACTAAATGACTGCTATTTTTAGGTGACCATCAGGTGGTAACGAATTGCTTATTTCTTTGATCACTATATAAACAGTGAAATAGAAGAGAATTTGATATTTAACTTAAACTCAGTTATATATCAAGAGAAAACAAGAGCACCTAAATGGATCTAGATTTAATATGCCACATTAAGAAAGACTATTATTCAAGAAATGTTCACTAAATCTCCAAGATCTAGGACTCTGCAACAAATATATAAATAAACTCTCAAATATATATGCTGAAAGTTTAAAAGAAATGCTAATTGATACTTAAACAACAAAAATGTTTCCTAAGCTTTGTATTAATCTAGAATCAAGTTTCTAATATTCGGACATACATTATCCAAGGACCTTTCACATGATAAATATGTAAGGTACAATTCACTGGCAGACTGAATTTGTTCACATTAAATGTAAAAGAACTCCAATGTTGAAAGCTTATGAACAAAATATTACAAGAATTTTTGAGTTCAGACTTACCATATTTTCTTTCAAACAACTCTTCGACTTGTTTACGCAGATCAGTAATTCGAGCATTCCATTTCTCTGAAAATTGAGAAGTTAAATCTCAATAATCTCACTATTAAGCTTTTAAGATGGACCAATATCTAATGACTTATTTTCCACACAATATGTCCTAATTTTTAATAATCTCCATCTATATAATTTTACTACTTTCCTGAGACCTTTTTCATTTTCAGTGGTTTTTAGAATTGGTTCAGTATGAGATTATAGAGGATGTTTTAAAATTTATTTTTTAAAAATTTCATACCACTTTTAGCACGGTAATTTCTAAAAAGCGGGAGGGCAGGAGAGTCCAGTTGGATAGAGCACTACAAAATGGAGGCAAAAAGGGAGCATTTGAGATTTTGCTCCCAAACATGTCATAAATTTGGCTCAAATAAACATGTAAAAATTCTTTACAGGTTTGGACATTTCTTATGTGGACTGGAGAATTAGACAACTAGAGTCTCTGCGTGGAGCTGATGGAAAGATGAAAACTACTCAGAGAAAGATCTCCAAAAATCTACAGAGACGCTCCTTTGAGTTTCTGCATTCTTTCCAGACTATTCTCATCCTTGTTCCTGGGTTGCTAATGCCACCAGAGGACCACGTTGCCAGAGAAATGGCTCCATGACGCACAAAAGACCCCCACCCCCTGGAACTCTCAGGTAGCCCCTGGAGTAATGCCCAGATTTTCCCTTTAATACCCTAAGTTAGACTGAGAAGGCAAGACAGTTTTGAAGGCGTTAATCTGCTGCCTGTTGCTCTGACAATAAATGCTCATTCTAAATACTGCCCTCCCTCGCAACCAGAAGAAAAAAAAAATAGAGGCAAAAAAAGGTCTCTAAGATCATTCAGGAAAATTTCTAAAATATGTCTAAGTTGTATGGAAATAAGACTTTATACAAAGTTGCAACTTATAATTAAATGCTGAATTTATGCACATGCAAACTTGCTATATAAATTCAACTGATATCCAGTAATTGTGACTATGACAAATTAAAATATTAGTGTTATTTTAAAAAATGTATATGTTAAATGTTCTATTTATTCATAATAAAGATCACAAACACAATTTGTCATTAATATTTTATTTAGTCCCCTCAAGAGACTACACCATCCCCTGGGTTTGGTTAGATTAACCGATGACAGTTACACAGAAAAAGAAAAATCAAGATATGAAATGTATCTTAAATAAAGGTTTTAAAGCTAAGAAAAATAAATGAATTATTAAGTCATTAACCCTGATTTAAAGTCTACTAATTATAATTAATAATACAAAGTCTTTTGCACTGGTAAAACCAAACTATGTTTAAACTATGTCTGTAAAATTACTTCCCTCAGATTAGACTACAAAGCAATAATACATTTTAAAGCATCCCTTTAAAGAATGATGTAACTTTTATCAGTAACATAAAGAGTTCAGAATCAAAAGAAGGCCTGCATTTAGTCAAGAACTCACCAAAGTTGAACTCCCTCACTTTCCGTTTTCCAGCATTGGCGGGCTCTGTGACTGGTGGCTGGGGTGGCTCACTGCTCTTTGGTCTCTTGGTAGGTGGAGAATAATCATCATCTTGAAAAAGAAAACTGTCATCACTGGAGGAACAAACTAAATAAGTTACAGCCACCACCTGTTAAGTTCTCAATATTTAAAAGATGTGGGGGCTTTAAAACAGTTTAGAATATCAACCATTCCTATAGTCATCTTTGGCATAGTTTTCCTACTCTTTTGGGGTATGCTCAAGTAAATATTCCTCATTTTCCCTATCTTACTTCACTTTTTTTTTTTTACTTCATTTAACTTGAATAAAGCCATTATAAATTTCACCCTCTCCTCTCATAACTCCTCTGAGATGGCTGCATAGAATTATAGTCTACTTTAAGTCTTTTAAGAAAAAGGTTTTAATGGAGACAGCTACACAAATATATGAGAATACGTAGCTTGAATGAAAAAAAATGTAAGCTTATATAAAATCCAAGCATACATAAGCAAAGAAGGTTAGATAACTGAATGCCAAACACTTTTTATAAAAACGAAATTTACTGAATAAAAGAAATAGATCTGCATTATTTGTGAAATATGTAATGTTGATTCAGTCAATACAAAAACCTATGTAGAAGCAGGTAATCAGATATTTAAGCACAGAACACAGACTTCTCAAAACATCTGTAGTAAGAGTTCATGCTAATTTCTTCATGGATATGTCTGTAATTCAAATCTGCTATACTTTAATATATCTAATGCTAAAATTAAGGACATTTGGCTCAAATAAGAAAATTATCATTTATACTCCCTGAAAACGTCAAGTGGCACACTACTAAGATGTCTGCTCAAACACCATGTGTAAATTACTGAAAATATCATTTAAAGATGTCTGTACTTAAAAATATGACGTAGAGAACAAAATTACTATTAAAGGCACAGCATTAACAAAAAGATAACATTTAAATAAATACAAGTTAGCTTTTTAGATCAGTATTATTTTCATTCTCATTTTATAGCTAAAGAAACAGGCTCACAGAATGTTATGTGACTTAACCATGTTATGTTACTAGTTAGTACAGTTAAGATTAGATTAAGGGCAAAACTCTTTCCCTAAACAAATAGTTTAACTCTCAAATAGATAACAAGAAATCCAAAGTCAGTATTTTATATATACAATGTTGCCTGGGACAGAAATGGATAACTTTTATGTACTTTATATGTCAACCAAAAAAAAAAATCTGAATGCAGCCTAAAATACATATATCTCTTTGCTATCATAGCATCAGAAAACACAGACATAGTTGCCCTGGTGCACTGACTTTGGGTTCTTTTTATAATTCCAATAGATATTTTGGTAACCTGAAATTATTTACTAATTGACTATTCCAACCAAAAGACATAAAAGGTACCAATAACACCAATACCAGATAAAGCTACCTCAGGACACCATTATATGTTGGGAAAGATAAAAATGCTAATTTAGGGAACACTATTTAGGAAAACAATATCATACAAACAACTTACAACACTTTTATGTGTTGGATGCCACTGTAAAAATCCATGTTCATATTTGGGTGGGGAGGGGATCTATGGTAGAAAACTACTTAAGAATGACAAACTACTAGTAAAATGAAACTTGACTATGTCATCCAGGCTTTATAATTGTTAAATTAGTACAAGGATTAAAAATGGTCAAAAGACTTATAATTGATTACTAAATTATTAGAGTCAAACCTAAGTAGATACATTCTGGAAAACATATTAGGTATCATTAACATGTTTGGTCTTCAATTCTGAAAATATGCTGAAAAGAAACCCCCCCCTTTCCAACTTCCGTTTATAGAAGCCTAAAAGTATTTTTATGCTAGTTTCTAATGGGTAAAATTAAATATACTAATTTCACCTAATGACTATTATCAAAGCATTTTAAATGCTTAGTATTAATATTTCTTCCCAAACATTAAGCAATAACATTTCAAACAAAATTATTTTCCCTAAAAGCTACTGTCACCTAAATATATCTAAAGATCATCATTTAAACTGGATGTTAAATTGAATTGTATAAAATAACAACTGAAAGAGTATAAGATGAAAAAGAAAATAGAGCTACATGATAAAAATCTTGATTATAATCTAAACTGAAATTGAGGCCAAGGTAAAAGGCAAAGAGAGCTTTCCTTTAGTGTGAAGATCTCACTTCTTAAATCAGTCTAACCTATTTTAAACACAAAGGATATAGTATAAAGATATTGTATAAAAGTAAACTCACTAACCATAAACAGAAAACAGACAAAACTGGGGGAAATTTTTTTAACCAGACAACAATTTAACATAGATTATAAAATATTAAAAAGTAAGTGATGTCACATTCCTCAAGTGATAAGTAATAATGTTCAATTTATTAAATGTGAACAAATACAAAGAGATGAATTTAACTATTTCTGATAAAGCATCACATCACACGTTCTACTGAAAAGAGTAACCCATTTAAATCGTAGTTGAAACAGGGAATTAAATCATAAGAGTAGCTATGAACCTTCCATTTTTTCTCCACTCTGCTGATAAAAACTCCTTGGTATTGAGAAACTATGAGAAAATGTTACTTTTGACCTTAAAATCCTTTTCACAAAGATCAAGATTATTACTCTTTAGCAGAATATATCAAGTAAAGCTCTAAGAGTTTACCTCTAATAATCGGGTCCAGGAGATAGCACTGTTTTCTAATTATCAGTGTTTCAACATAAAAAACCACACATTTCAAGATACTTCAAAATCAAGCACAAACTAAAAATGTTTATAGCAACAAAACCAAAAGCCTATAAAATGAATTTCAAAATATTTTAACATGCAAATCAATTATTCAGGAATATATGTTATTGTACCAGTACTAACAAAAGTAGCCCCCACACCTCAAAAAGGGCAGTAACTTAAAATTTGCATTCAGAAAAAGACCATTTTCTTTTTAACATATGTACAAATATGCCTATAGATAATACAAACTTGAAAACTAAAATTTATCACCTCATTCTCAATGGTGAATGCATTAATAGAACATGAAACAAATTTTTTGATACTCTTGATTTCAACATGATCAAATTGGTAATGTTTTTTATTAATTTAAAGAAAAAAACTTAATGAACACAGTAATGTTAGGCCACGTAGAATAACACTTAAACAATCTGACACTATTCAAAATTAAACACAAATCAAAATAAACTAGGCACTGTATCTTTTAAAATTACTGAGAGCCATTAATTACTCTACATATTTCAAATTAATAAAATGGCATTTTCCACCCATAAATCCAGGTTATGAGTCCTCTAAAACTCCAATTTTTACATACATAAGCAATTGAATAGTCATTAAATGACTCTGTTCAAAGCACAGAATCTTCAAATGGTAACCTACCCAATTTCATAGATTCTATTAACTCTCCAATAACATTTATAAAATAATCACTGTACCTAAAAAATGACAAACAGCAAAACCTATTGGCTCTATTCTTCAGAACATACCCAGAATTCAACTTATGTCCACTACAACCATCCTGTTCTAAAGCACTATGTTTTCTGTTCTAGATAACTGCTATAGCCTTTTAAACTAGATGTCTTGCTTCTACTATGATCTGCTGTCTTTTGCAACACAGCAGCCTTGTTTCTTCAAAGTGAAGTACAGAACCTGGCCCTCCTTTGTTCAAAACCCTCCAATGGACTTGTCTATCTTGTTTGTTCCCAAATCTCTGGCACCTAATACAGTCTCCAGCACATACAAAGTGTTTGGTATCGGTGAAATGATTAAATGGATATTTGAATAGTCCTTAATTATATTCAGCAACCAAGTATTTACACCAAGGTCCTAAGCATGAATTTCACAAAAAAGGACACCACCAGAGGATGATATAATCCAACTACTGAAGCTCTGAAACAGTATTATCCAAATTATAGTCCAATGTAAACCAATTATATGTAGAACTGAATTCCTATGTTGAAATATTTATGTATATTTTTCAATTTATATGAGAAAAATAAAATTTTAAATTTCAAAGATAGTTTTACTTTTGAAGATGCAAAATTAATTTTTAAATGAATCTATTTAAATAATTAATTTTTTAAAAAAAAGGGATGAACAGAATAAGGTTAGGCCACAGCAGAATGAACATATGTGAATGTCTCAGGTTTGGGAAACAATGCCCTAGAAGAGAACCACATGATAAGAAAACCTCTTTTAAAGCAAAAAACTACCCATTATTAGCCTGCCATGACAACTAGACCTCAGTTTTTGAGGTAAGATGTTCTCTGCACTTATCAAAGTCATGGCAGCAGTTTCATTTTACTTCAGAATGTAGTTATGATATTTAAGAAATTAAGGACTGCATAGTCGTATTATTCCAAGAGCTATTTCTCAAACCTGTCACATAAGTTATGAGTGTGTACCACTGACTTCACATACAAGTGAATCACCACAAATGAAAGAGCACACTGATAGCAACGGGTAATGTTATGCTTTAGAGATAATGCATTTGTCTCAGTGTCAATTAGCCCCTTCATAACTCCACTTAATTTCAAATAAAGATATCAAAGTTGAAGTACTGTGGGACATCTGACAAACTCGATGACAATGTTGTTGTTTTTAATCTTTTCTATAAGCTATTTGGGAAACACAGAAAGATACAAATGGAGAAAATAAAAGTCATCCACAAACATGCAGAATTACCTTCATTTATATTCTAGTATTTTCTTAAACAAAATGAACATTTTCTAAATATAATTTTCCTTTTAAAACCCTGACTTGTTCATGAGAGAATTTCTTTTTATCCACTAAATATATTATAATAGAGGTCTTTTTTGGATGACTTACATTAAAAAAAAATCACTATTTCAGTGCCTGTATCATTTTTTTCTGTATCATTTTTATCATTATGAGGCTATACCAAAACTTAATTTTCTCACTATATTTAACTAGTTTCTACCTACCATTTTGCAATTATCTTTCCAAAAAAATAAACTATATCCTTAAAACATATGTGTAAGTTCTCATTTGACCTTCCTTATTAATATCATACTTAAACTTTACCATCCTTAATGTATAGATAAAAAATAATTAGCAATTTAATTAACTCTAATATTAAGTTTGTTCATGAACATATACATATACCATGGAAAATTAACTACTCTACACAAATCTAGTATTTCCCTGGTCTTCTAAACATAAATAAGCTACTTATATATCAAAATTCTACAACTTGTTGACAAATTTGGATGATAAATCAACCTTCTTGTAGTATGTCTTAGCATAAGAAAATAAGATTTCTCACTCCATCCAAATAGTTAAAATCAAAACTGATGTTTCAGGTTCACGAGCCATCTATTTTGTGATTATCATTAACATCATTTTAAAGACCTTGTATTGTAAAAGCATGTATTTAAACAATTTTAATACCGCCTTTACCTACTTATAGATATGATAAAATTCACTCGGTTATTCTTCCTATTTAAAAATTTTGTCCTGTCTGATCTTGGAAGTTAAATAGGGTCGAGCCTGGTTAGTACTTGGATGGGAGACCACCTAGGAAGACCAGGTGTTGTAGGTGTAAAAAATTAAAAAATAAGAAATTGTAAGCTGACAGGTCCTTGCAATCAGTGAGGTCAACCAAGGGTTGCCTCACATCAAAAAAAGTAAACAAAAAATTTTGTCCTAATAACTAATAATCATCTATTTTTTCTATCTGTATAGAAAAGACAAAGTTCTGAGTGTTTATAATATTTATACGCTCTTAATATTTTCTTTTCTGATGAGATTTCTAAATAAAAGCCAATTAAATTCAATTATATAATGCTAGACTATAAACAATTCAAAATTGCTTTTAGGTTAGCAAAATTATATTGATAAAATATATATATTAGAGATACTAATTTGAGGTATGAGAAAAATTCTATTAGGTAAAAGCTATCAATCAACTTGTATTTTAGAAGCAATGAAGACAAATATTTTGAATAGTTAGAAGTAGCTAAACACTATACAAGTGAGACCTATAGAAGACACGTTATGAGAGAGAGAGAGACACAAAGAGAGATAAAGAGATCAAACCAAGAAAGGTTATGCAGCAGTTGAAGAAAAACACAACAAGTAACAAGATGTGTGGTTATGAAAAAAAAAAACCTACAGGAAATGTGACATATGCGTATTTTAAATGTTTATTATAATGTATTCTGAAGGCATCTATATATTTTTATAAAACTAATTATGTATACATCAATGTATTTTTAAATGTATTATATACACAATAAACTGAGTATAGGGACTTTAGAGCAGGGCAGGGAGAAATAAAACTTTACATATACAGTTTGCTGTGCTGTTTCAATATTTTATCTTAGTAAAGAATTATTGTGAGGGGAAAAATTTATAGAGTAGTATAACACTATTTTAAAAGGAAAAAATCGATATGTATTTAAGTTTTAAATATGAAATGTGATGCTGTTAATATTAGCTCAATTTTTAAATAGCTCATGACATACTGGCTCATCTGCATTCATGTACTATCTTTGATGAAAAACATAGGTTTGGAGCAACTTTAGCTATAGAGATTAATTTAGAATATATTTGTAGCTACTGATTCAAAAACAGTTTTTAAAAACAGATTATATATTAGCTTCTAATAGCATTTTAGGGGGGAACTCACTTCAAAAACTGACTAAACTATCAACACTTTCTCTTCCACTTTACTCAAGTAGATATCAGGGGTTATAATGATACTAATTAGGTCTCTTCTATCACAACCCAATAACAGGTTACAGAATCTGGTTTCGTGTGCATCCAATCTGGTCATAGTTTTCATTTTGTTCTCGATTCCCAATGATAGAAAGTATAGCTTGGTCCACCACTCATTCATGGCTTACTTCTGTTGCCTAAATCTCCCAAAGCACTGGGTGTGCTGCTGGGAAGTGGGCTACTTTGGTCACACATACACATATATGCTTCAATTTTTATCACAAGTTTCCTTAAAGAATGAATGAAATGCATACTTAGAAATGTAAATGTGACAAGTGTTTTTATGACCAGAAGTAAACTTTTGGAATCAAGGCTTTTCAATAACTAACCTTCAATAGTCACCTCAACTTCGGGGTCCTCACTTGTTTCTGAAGGGACATGTTGAGTAGAATCTTGAAAAAAATAAAATTCTAAAATGACATTCATTATAAAGCACTTTCTTTATGTTCCAACATTTTATTGATCTGATACTCCAAAAGCAGCCTACTATAAAATTTTACTGGCATTTTAATTCATCTCATATTTATTAAAATATCTGACCCTTTTAGTTATAAGTAGGGATAAAAAAAAAAAAAAGTAGAAAAATTCTGGAAAACTATTAGATAATACCAAGTTATCTGCAATAATGGACACACAAAAAAAGTTGTATTTTTAGAGAATAAAATTATAATAAAGTCACAATTATTTTCCTGCTATATCTAGAAAATGCTAGAATATAAACAAAGATTTTTTCTTTTTTTTTTCATTTTTACTATTTCTTCTCTGCTTTCAGAAATCCTAGGAGTGATTCATATTGTTAAATAAAACAATTTTCTGCAATGGGGCCTTCAGATCAAGACAATGACTATAGTAAATGCATACAGAATTATATTCCCTGACTTTAAATGCAAGATACTTTTAAAAATTAAAATTTTGTTAATATTTGTGTTACTACACAAAACAAATGTATATCAGAATGTCAGTGCTACAAGTTTAGCTAGAAAGTACCTTTATCAATTCTCTTTCATTTTGCAAAGGTTGAGAGATTAATTGATTTGCCAAAGATCATGTTCATTGGTTAGTAAAGGAATAAAGACCAGAACCCAGGATTGATTCAACTCTATTAACATTGCAATACGACAATTAAAATATCCTCAAAAACAAAGTACTTCAAAGCCTAATATCTAATGATAGAATTGTAAACTGTGAAATGAAGTAATTCATATTGCCTGATGAACCCTGTACCATGTGTCTATACACAGGTATTTCATTGTTGTGAATACCACCTATCCAAAACACAGAATTTTGTTACAGAGGAAACATCTAATTACCTTCACACAGTAAAACATTAAAAAAAATTCATCCACACTATCTTCTATAAAAAGAAGTAAAAAAGAAATGTAAAACATTGTTTAAAATGAGCATGTCAATATTTCTGCAAGAAACATATTCCCATTAGAAACCCTAATTCTAAAAATGAATTTGAAAAGATCAGCCAACGTTCCAAGGACCTTAAGAACGCTCTCTACCCCAAAAGGGTAACAGATCAAATTAATGATTTTAAAAAATAAAAAAGCAAATATAATAAAAAGTTACAAAACAGACTTCAATTTTATCCTAGAAAAATAAGGTACAACATGACCAGTTTATGAGAGAAATAAAATTCTAAAACAAGATAGTTACCTTACCAGTCATTTTCCGTGGGAACAGCTAAAAACTTCTTTTGAAACTACATAAACCACTTAAAAATAGGAAGCCATTCTACATAACAATTTAACTCAAGATTCCAATAACTAAAAAAAGTGTACCACAGTTAAATATTCATTCAATCCTAAGAGCAAAAGTGGGTAGCTGCTGAATAGACAAAGTAGTTCATGGGGTAGCTGGAGGTATAAAAATAAGTAGAGAAGACATCTCTTCTATTAATCTTACGTAGAATACATTGCCTTACTTTTAAAAATGGCACCATTAAATAGTATGTTTAACAATTAAATGTGAACAGAGCCAGTAATAACTGTAATTCTAAAATACTAAAGCCATTCTTTCTTTAAAAAATTTTAATATGGCACAAGATGACCAGTAAAAAAAGGGTGAGAATTTTGCATCAGGAAGAGTTTTACTTACCGTTTAAGTTTTCATCCCTATATGCTTTATTATTAGTACAGTAAAAGAGGTATATTCTATCTTAGGACTTAAGCATAATACAAATATAGCAAAATAAAATCCCTTTATTTCTAACCTTCTGCTGGTACTTCCATTTCTGTTCCTTCATTGCCCTCTGAAGAATGATGGCTTCCTAGAAGGAAAATAAACCTCATATAATAAATCAATAAAAAATTACATTGAAAGAAGAGAAACTAGGTAACAATGTAAATAATTTAAACATAGAACATATAAACTGATTCTTTAACTCCTTAGCAGCTACTTCACACAATGTGATCTAATTCAGAAAATATTTAACACTTCTATTTGAAAACACAAAAATTACTTTAAAATGTAAACATACAAGTGAACCTAAGTGGTTTTGGGGATTTAAAATTAGTTACTGTAACTAAACATAATTACTCATAGATGTTAGAATCTGAGAAACAGAATGACTGTTTCAAAGTACCATGCTCATCTGTCAATGATGCACACACACAAACACAAATTAGAGTAAATTCTTTCTTTGCTCATAGACTATTAAGTCTAAATAAACAAGTTCAGGTTTTGCCGTGAAATGTTTCCTGCTCTCCAGTTTTACTATGGTGGAAGCTATGGAAACTCAATCCCCATTATTTATTCAAAGTTGTTAAAAGGAAATTTTAAGTTAAAATTTAAGATACTACCTTTAGTCTGAAAAGCAATTTAATTCAGGTAATATAATCTGCCTGCTTCTAAAAACTGGAACATAAAGCAATGTATCAGGTTAGGCAGTCACAAGGTAAACAGGCTCATCCTACTAGAGCAGAAGCTTTACTCATAAATAGGAAAGAATTTAGAACATTAGAGAGCCACTTAAAATTAAGTACCTAAACTGCCCCCAAATATTCATCATCTGACCTTAAATGTCTGAGCTACTGGAAAAGGTTGAAAATCACTGCCTTTGTGTATAAATATATTACCTAAGAGTAAGAATAAATCACAGGGGTAAGGGGAGAAGAAAAATCAAGTCTATTTTGTCATACATTGAAAACTAATTTCAGAAACTGTACTAAATGTACAACACTCGGATATGTTTTAAATATATATTATCTTTATTTTTAAAGATCATTAACTACAGTTAAAAAACTGTCATTTAGTGTCTAGTACCTTTGAATTTAAAATGCAATACTAAGGTCAAATATTTTTGGTTTTCGATGTCTAGCATTATAAACAATTATTTTTGGATTTATTTCCATTTACTTCATATAATAAAAACTCACCTAAGCTCAAAACGCTAGGTAAACCTATAAATCTAGAGCACTGAATTATTCTTTAATTTTTTAAATATGCTTTCTCAGCACACAGTCCCTTCCCTCCTCTTTTCAAACTAACATTAGAATTTACGGAGCATTAGGTTCTTCGACTCTAATGTTGAAGAAAACACAGGGGTGAAGTTAAAGGAACGAGAGATAATGGAGATGAGACCAGTACTTAGAAATATTGGGTAAAGAATAAGGACACTTAAGGTGGTTGTTCCACCTTCGCAATATTGCAAGAGTGCATGTAAACTGTGATTCGTCTTTTTTATTTCTGAAATAAGCAATTACATTTATATTAAAAGTACAGGTAAAGAAAATAAGTTTTATGCACTCAAAGCCAGGATAGACAGAAGTAAAAGCCATCACAAACAGCCTATGATCAGCAAGTAAGGGAGTACTACATAAAAATTCCCCCCAAAAGGTATTCAATTAATAAACTTAGGTAGGGATTTACAAGTGGTATTTTACAATCTTTCAAAAAGCTAAATATCAACATGACCTTATCAATATTTACATTACTAGCGATACAATAAACACCTTACTTCTGACTATTCTGATATAAGGTATAAATGTGTACTTTACCTTAAATATGAAAGTGTGTCATGTACCCATTTCGAGATTCATTACTAGATTCACAAAAGGGAAAATTGGTTTTGAAAAATTGTTGCTTGTGAAGTTCATTTATGTATTTTTTTTAAAAAAAGGCCAATACATTTCTTTTTCCTTTTCCATTTAGAAAAGTAATAACAGATATAAATACTAAAACACAGTCTGTCCAATATAAAGAAACATTAAATAAAAACAGCATGTGGGAAAATGGAAGTGAAAAAGTTATACCTTGCAAAGACTTCGAAAGGGGGAGTTTGTCATCAACATCATCAGTTTCAGAAGGGCCTGCTTTGGAATACAAAGATAATACTTCAAAAGTAATCCCAAAACTATTTTTTGGGTCACTTTAGTAAAGAAATTTGGGTGAAATATATGGATACAGCCTTTTCGTGAACAAAAAAGGCAAAATAAAAAATGACTGAATATGAATGGTGTCAACTTACGGTCTCAGTGAATGGAAAAAGTGTGCTCAGATAAACTTGTATATAGACAGTTAAAAGTTTTAAAAATGACTAGACACATGGATTGAATGGAAATGAGATGTCTAAAATGGTGAATATGGTTTTTTTTTAAACAGCAAAGGTTCATAACAGCAAATTGCAACTTTTATGTTATACAGATTGTAAGTGCAGGGTTATCTTACAAGGTGTATTTGTTCCTTCCTTGACAAATATTTGCTTAACCTTTTGTTAAACTTTCATCATACTGAAGAAAAATGCAGAATAAATTATTATACCTTTCTTAGAATCTCCAAAATCATGTGATTAAAGTTTCAGTAAGCTTGAATCTCCATTGAAATAGAAACATGACAAACTAACAATTCAAAATCCCCCTTTCCTGAAAATCCATAAGAGCTTTTAAATAACATGGTTCTTTCAAATTATTAACATATAAAGTTTTGGGGTTAATTACACCTTCACAAAATGCTACAGAAATTATGATAACACATTTGAGTATATTATTTAAATATTTTAGTGATAAAAGATTTTAAAAAGACGTGTTTTCAATGGCTATGTAACATAAAACATGTTCTTTCATGACTATGAATACAAACCACTTCATCAACTCTCTCTAAATATTATTTGAAAAATAACCTGAGACTTTTGGAAAGCTTGCTAATACATGAGAACTTTCATGAAGAAGCACTAAAGTACACATTATAAGCAAAGGACACATCATAGAGGAAAAATTTCATTGAAAATACAAAAACTGTTTGTATTTGGAATCTCAACTAAGAGCAAGACACTGAATGAAAGAGACCTGAATTCAAATGCCAGATTCACCACTTCCTAGTCATATAATCTTGGGTAAAAATATACAGATAAAAAATTAAATAACAGCTAAGTAGCACATCTGATCTTCACAGTTAAAATGCTACAGTCACTGTGAAAATCAAACATTACCAGAGCTCACATCTGAGTATCACTATCTTAGAGGAAGGCTGACACATGCAGAGATGTCCAAGCCTATTTGGGAATACCAAAAGTTTTGAGAGAAAACATCAACGTCCTTATGTAGAAGAATGAAGAAATTGATCATATAACTACCACAATGATAGTACTAAGTCTACATGAGACAAAAGATGTAAATCTTGAAAACTTATATTGACTGACACACAAAAATATGTAACAACATATATAGTATGACATCATACTATGTCAAGATTAAAAACTGAGAAACTACTATGCATAAAATGATGTGTATGGACATATATACAGATACTTCTGTGGGAGTATATACACAGTAAAAGTATAAAATCATTATCAAAAAGGACAACTCTCAATTTTAAGAAAATTGTTACCAGGAGAAAGAGGGAAAAAAGGGAGAATCTGAAAGACCTCAAAGAAGGGTATCAATTACCTATTTAACATGTTACATCGTGTGGGAGTTAGGGGACAACAAAATATTAAGATTCAGTAAACTTGAACAGATGTACATTATATATGCAGATTTTAAATATTCCATTTAAAAAATGTTTTAGAAACACAATATAACAATGCAAATAAATTAAGTACATTCAACAATGCGTCTCACAAATTATGTTTCACAAATGAAGCCTGAAACAAGAGTACATGCTGAAAGACTTTATATTAAATACAGAAACAAACAAAACTAATCTAGGTTGTTATGAGTCAGGACAAGGGTTATCACAGGTGGCGGGGGGCCGCGGGGGGGATGGTGCCTGGTAAAGAGCCCAAGGGAAAGGAGCTTCTAGGATACAGACAACTAACAACAGACCTTCAGAATGCATAAAGCATGACTGACAGAACTGAAAGGAGAAACAGATTAATCTACAAGAAGCAGTTGGACATTTCAATACTCTTTTAATTGACAGAACAAGCCAACTAAAATAACAGTAATGATATAGCAGACATGTACCACTCTACCTACCAAGCTTAATAGAGTTAAAATAACTGAAATTATACAAAGAATGTTCTCTGAACATAATGAAAATAAACTGAAAATCAATAACAGAAAGTTATCTGTAAAGTCCACAAGTATGTGAAAATTAAGACTACACATTGCTACATAAACCCCAGGACAAAGAGGAAATCACAAGGGAAACTAGAAAATGTTTTGAACTAAATGAAAATAAATATAAATTAAAGATTATGGGGTACAGCTAAGCTAATGCCTAAGAGGGAAGTTTACAGCATTAAGTGCTTGTATTGTCAATGATCTGAAGTCAGTGATTTAAGCTTCTATCTTAAGAAACATCAAAAAAATTAAAATTAAAGCAAGCAGAAAAAAGAAACATTAAGAACCACTGAACGTAAACACTAGATCTATGAGGGCAAAAAAAATTTTGAGAAAACTCTAGAGCTGGACCAGTGGTTCTCTACTGGGAGTGGTATGCCTCACAAAGGATATGGCAATGTCTAGAGACAGTTTTAATTGTCAAAACTAGAAGTTGCTGCTGATATCTATTGGTTAGAGGTCATAAGGGCTACTCAACATTCCACAATGCACAGCATACATCAGATGCCCACAACAATGAACTGGTTGATCTAAATGTCAATATTGCCAAGCTTGACAAATCCTGCCTGAGCTACACCAACCAAGAAAAAAAGGGAAGACACAAATTACAAAACTGAAAATGAGAAAGACATTATGATAGAATTTGCATACACTTTTTTAAAAAGGAAACTTATGATGACTAGACAAATTCCTTAAAAGAATCTGCCAAATCAAGAACAGTCCTATAACTAATAAATTTTAAAATTAAAAAATAACCCCTCTTAAGAATATTCAACAATGTATAAAAAGAATTATTCTTCATAACCAACTAGTATTTATTATCCCAGAAATACTTGGCAGGTTAACTTTTGAAAATTAATGTCAATTACCATTTGAACAGACTAAACAAGAAAAACCATATAATCACCTCAATAAATGTAGAAAGACCTTTCACAAATTTTAACACCCAATCATCACACAAACTCTTCACAAACTGAATCAAAGAAATTTTCTCAAACTAATTAAGGGCATCAACAAAAACCCCACAGTTATCATACTGAAAGATTTCCTTCTTAAACTGTGAACAAGGTAAGAATGTCTGCTCTCACTACTTATTCAACATAACACTAGATGATCCCAGCCAGTGCAATTAACACAAGAAAGGAATTTATTAAATTTATGCACGTTAGAAAAATCCTAAAAATTTAAACAAAATGTTGGTAGAATGAGTGGATTTTAATTAGGTTACAAGACGTGAGGTTAGCACATATAAATCTATTGTATGTAGTTCTATACATTAGTAATAAACACTTGGAAGCTGAAATGTAAAAAAATAGTACCATTTACGCTAACACCAAAAAACTTAAACTACTTAAGATATAAATCTAACAAAATATGTACATCTGTATCCTGAAAACCAAATACTGATAAAAGAAATTAAAGTAGAACTGAATAGCATAGATAAGATAAATATAAACAATACATGCTCATGAATCAGAAGATTCAATATTAAGATATTCAACCCAAGCTATAGATTCAGCACAACTACCACCATCGATATTTTTTAAACCAATCAACAAGCTGATTTTTAAACTTTATGTGAAAAATGAGCTAAAAATAGGCAAAGTAATATCAAAAAAAATTTTGGAAGACTTTCACAATTTGATTTTAAGACTTAACTATAATATAAAGAACTTAAGACAATGAAATTCTGGCAAACGACAAAGATCAATGTAACAATATACTCAAGAAACTGATAGATGTAAAGGTAATACAATGGAAAAAGAACAGTTTTTTCAACAGATGGTGTCAGGAAAACTCAATATGCACAAGTTTCAACTCACTATCTTGCACACTATATAAAAACTAGGTCTACATCAATCACAGATCTAACTGTAAAACTAGAAAAAATTTTTATGAAACATAGAAGAAAATTGGTGATACTAGGCCAGGCCAAGATTTCTTAGCTATGATACTTAAGCACAATCTATATACGGAAAAAAATCCATAAATCCGACTTCATTAAACTGAACTAGTTTCAAATCACACACCATAAAGGACTTTATTCATAATATACAAAGAATTGTTAAGATGCAATTATTACAAAAAGTGTTCAAACTGCATGGACTGTATCTCTCAGCCTGCTAGCTCTCATCTTCTTTAACTGAACTTAGAAAATTATCATTTCAGGCGATCTTTCTCCTCTCTAAATTTATTTCCAACTCTTTATTACAAAGGAATCACCTTAAAATCACTCATATTCCCAATTTCAAAGGGGGCAAAAACACTTCTAATATCATGGCTGATAACAGCAACACTAAGAAAACAACACCAAAGACAACTTTTTATTTTAAAAATTTAACATAACCTGTATTAAATATATATATTATTAAACAGTATTTATTAAATTTATGCACTTATGTTAGTAAGGTAGCAACAACTGCTATTAAGTCTAAATATTTTCCAAAATATTAATGTATTAATTAAAAATCCTCAGAATTATCTCAGGCTTGTAGCCATGCAATTCCTAATGTCATAAGCAATGTTCAAAACTGACAGATAAAAGTCATGAAATTCACTATGAAACTTTAATATATGTATACAGATATGTGTATGATTACAAACCAAAATAAATGCATTCATAATATTTTTATAATGTTCCAGAACTGATACAGGCTTATCTTTTTATATAAACTAAACAGATTAGGCAAATACATATTAAAACCAAAATGAGGTATCATAAGGCACCTACTAAAGTAGCTAAAAAGAATAAGACTGACCATACAAATGTTGACAAGGAAGTGGAACAACTAAAACTACTGTACACTGCTGAAAAATATAAAATAGTGTAAGTACTATGGAAGACAGTTTGGCAGTTCCTTAAAAAGTTAAATACCTACCATATGTCCCAGCTATTCCATTTCTACGAATCTACTCAGGAGAAGTGATGGCATAGTTCCACACAAAAATTTACCCACAAAGGTTGACAGATATTTTTAATAGCCCCAAACTAGAAACAACCAAAAGATCCATCAATAGACAAAATAAATAAATTGTGGTATATAGCCATATAATGGAATAATATTGAGCAATAAAATGGAACTACTGATATATCCAACACTATGGATGAATTTCAAAACAATTATGTGAAATAAAACAGGTCACAGCATCCCACCCCCAAGAAAACAGTATATACTTTATGATGATTCCATTTATACAAATTTCTAAAAAATGGAAACTAATCTAATGACAGAAAATAGATCAGTGGTGGGCAGTGAATGAAAGAGGGACAAAAGGAAACTTGGAGGTTATGGACATTTCATTATCTTGATTGCAATAAAGATAGTTTTATAGGCATAAACATAAAACTAATCAGATTTTATAATTTAAAAGTTTTAATGTACTTTATGCAAGTATAAAAATTTCTATTAAATATGGAAAACAATTTTCTAAACTAAAATACATTGATGCATAAAAGCAAATTACACTGTGAAATTATAACCTGATTCCTTCATCACCAAGCAAAAAGATATGCAACAAAACAAAAAATAACTACAACTTATTGTCTCATTTTATAGATTTTTTAAAGATAATGACAATGTTTAGTCATTGCAGCTACACAAATACAGCTATTAAAGATTCAGAAGACCTCTCATGCCTTGCAAATAACATAAGAAACTGGAATTGAATTCTAAATTGTGCCACTTTTGCTTGTCCTCTTAAGAACATTAATGGCTATTTTACATTCCCCCTGTAATTGTTTGAGTTTACTGTATTGTCCTATTTTTCAAATCTATTTTATTTTAGTGATAAATTATAAGTACACGTGTCAATCAAAAAACAACAAAAAGTATTTAAGGAACCCAGGCAATTGATAAATTTTAACTTTAATCACTAATAACATTTGAAAAGAAAAATTGTATTAGATAATAATACCTTGAATGTTATACTGATAGTAATCAGGATCTTCTGATTCTTCCTTTACTGTCACAGCTGCCATTTCCAAGGAAATACCTATAAAAGCAAATAAAATTATATGATTTTATTTCAGGGCATTCAGTTAAATAGTACAGGGAAATTCCCCCCCCCCCAATAATGCAGCATAATGCGTATATATTTTAAAGACTATGAATAGACACAACTATGCTAGGTAGCAGGGAGATAAAAACCACCAAAAAGCCAATCTAGACAGTTTTAACCACTACGTAATATTCTGGAATTATGTGCTGCTAATTTTTTTCTCTGACAAGTTCTTTCTTTGGAATTGAAGAAAATTAGTCAAACTCTATATTTACTCACTATTAAGAATACTTTTACCAACCATTAAAAATCATTTGTAAATATCGATTTTAATAACTCAGTATTCCAGAGTAAAGATGGCATAATTTTTACCCATTTTAATGAGATACATTGGTTTTGTTCCTTCTAAAAAATTCCTTTGTTAACAAAGGTACAAAGCACACTTTTCTGCATAAACCTTTGTCCACAATTAGGATAGGTAATTTAAAGTGGACTTTTGTGGCCGGATATAAAAGAGCACATATTGTATAATTCCACATATAGGAAGGTCAAAATAGGGAGATCATTGTTATTAAAACACAAATAATATCAATTATATCTCAATAAATCAGAAGAAAACAAAATGCACGTAATTCTGATTAAAAAATACTCCAGCAAGTGACTGACTCTGGGAGAAGAGTAATGAGACGGGGAGAGGAGAAGGACTTCTTGGGGTGCTATGTTCAGTTTCTTGATATGTGTATTAGGTTACAGAGTTGTGTATATTTTTTATTTATTGAGCTATATACTTATACTTGCATTATATTGTATTATACTTCAATTAAAAGTTTTAGAAAAAAAATCTTATCTAATAAATTTTATTAAAGATATAGTTCCCATAAATTGTTCAAAAATAAATATCCCTTGATAAGCTGTATACTGGCATTTGACAGCAGGGACTTTCAAAAATAAAATGCTGATGTCATAGCATGATCGCAGTTGTTGATAATACTCTGACAAGTTTAAGAAATGTAAAATAAATAAGTATCTGTACACATTTCAGACTAAGATATTCAATTACAATCATACCAGTCCTATGATGAACTTAATACTGAATTGATGCTTTGTGATTTGAGAAGCTTTGAAGAGAACATTTTAGAACATTTTAAACCAAAGAAATAGCTCAAAAAGAGTTATAGCTGGACACATTTATCCCTAAAGCCACAAGTGAAAAAGGGGATTATTCTATGGGCTACCTATGGGAAATTGGTTTGTTGTCACAAGATGTTGGCAGTGAACATGTCTGGAAGCCGTGGGATTCTATGGGCCGTCTCTTTAATATAACCATGTTCATCAGTGAAAGTTAATAGAAAAACAAAGCAATCAAGACAGGCAGATCCACTGGGGATTTAGACCCTTCAGTAGTGAAGATTTAGGTCACTTTAATTAGGTAAAAAACTTTACCAGCTAAGGTCCTGGCTAAAAGCAAAAGATATAACAGGTAATGATTTAAGGTAGGTATGATATCTTATGACAAGTTGCAGAAATATGGACACTGCATATTATCTTCCTTGTTATAAGTGCTTCTGTAAATATTGTATATTTGGATATATTAACCGTTCTCACTTCTTCACATTATATTTACAGAATCACTTATTCACATTATATTTACAAAAGTTTTTGCTGGCATTTCATTTACCATTAGCCTTTAAATAAGAATATTCAAATAGGCTGGGAGTGAATATGAAGAGCAATTACTATAGTCATGACTGTGTGGCAGCCTGACCCTGCCTGACCATTTCCTGTTGGAACGTGTTAGTTACTGACTGCACACCCTCTTCTCAGGACTCTCTGGCTGATGCAGCAGTCCAAAAACCTGCTTAAACCATTAAGCCGGTTTCCTTATAGTTTGGTAGCCAGTCGATGTTCTCCTTCCTTATATGTGTAGGAATGAGGAAGTACAAGATTGTATAAAACTACAACTATGTTACAGTTGGGGCTAAGCCTTTGGATAACCCGTTGAGCTGGTGCCGGCATCAATAAACACTGCTTCTTCCTGCTTATAGCCTCAGTGTCCCGTCTCTCTGTTTAAGAATCTTGCAACAACTAAACAGTAAATCAGTCTCCCAGAGATGGGTACAATGACTGTTGAAACACTGTATTTTGGGTAAGAGTAAAAAATGAATGACTCTGTAGGAAGGAAAGCTGCATCAAATTAGATGAGAACAATTGTTTTACTGGCATATGGAAGTCCAAGTATGTGGAAAAGGCTGTGTATGGATGCTGAGTAACTGAAGTAGTAGGCTGTGCCATCATAAAGCTGTTGTCCCAGTTCCAGGCCCAACCTCTTAGGCTGCTGAAGCATGTACTGAATATCAGCTGGTTGCTTGGAGGTTTCTGCCACAAAGGAACACAGCAGAAAGGCTACAAGGCTAGAAGAGAGAAAAGGTATCTGCACCTTCCTTTTGGCTTGTCTGTATGCTGCTCTAATCAGGGTCACTCAGGGCTTGGTACACTATTCCAAACTAGTGAAAGCATACTCTTCCCACAGCAACAACTGGACCTACTTGTAATTTTTCCAACGCTACCAGAATCAGTTTCTACATGTTCCCTCAGACACCGGGACCACCTTACAAGTCAGAATAAAAGCTTTAGGGGTGGCAGCCAATTCCTTGAGTTGTTACATAATTTTAATTATAAAGTTAATAAATGTAACTATTTAATCTTTACATTAAATTTTCTCCAAATAACTGGTATGACTTTTTTCTCCTGACTGGACCATGACTGTTATGCCAAGAAATATAAAAAATGAAATGAAATGGATATATTAAAAAGAAATTTCAAGATAAACTGAATGTAAAGATACAAAGTACGGAAAAATGGCATAGATGATAGAGGCTTTGTTCATCCCCTCTCGTCACTAAATCGAAGTTGTGACAGAAACACAGAGCAAACAGCAAGCAGAGTTGCGTGGGGTCTAGATGAACAGAAGCCCTACAAATAGGAAGAGAAATAAGAAATCACCATGAAATGGAAGGAGGCAGGATGGAGGGGGGAGACTAGAGGCTACCCAGTCCAGAGCAGCTGAGACAGAGGCTGCAGAAGCAGCAGTCAGCAGCTGAAGACACCTATTAAAGTGGCCTTGTCCGCAACTGGACTTTCACGGTGACAGATCTGCTTGCTCTGACCACAAGAGCCAGAGGCAAGGCTTTCTCCCAGGCAGAAGTGCTGGCAGTATCAGTTGAGCCCTCCCAACTTCCAGTATGGGAACACAGGTGCTGCCATAACCAAGATTCATCAAACTAGACAACAGAAGTCACTCTTCACAGGATTCCTTGAAAGCCCACCTCACTCAACTCACGGCCCCACCCAAGCCACGTTCAGTGGTATCCTCGGCCGAGTATCGTGCTTCTTGCTGAGCACCTCCAAGACCCAAACTGGTGGCAGATGGCCTCGGTTTCTGGCATGGCCTCGAGACAACTATAATCACAGCATCTGTGAATTGCTTGCTGATTCCTAATAGGTGACGCCAGAAGGACACAGGCTGAGGCTAAACTTGGCTTGCAGCTGAACCTCTCTCAGGACTGTGTCACTGGATGCCTATTACGCAAAGCCATGCTCATAAGACTGGGAGACTTAGGAGCTTTGCTTAGTATACAGCAACAGACATGAAAAGATAGCCAAAATGAGAAGACAGGGAAACAGAAATCATGAGAGAACAGAAAAGAGTTCCAGAAATAATGGAGTCAAGAATTTAACAGATACAGAGTTCAAAACACTAGTTATGAAGATGCTTAATGAACTTAGGGGAATTATAAATGAACTCAGTGAGAACTTTAAGGAAGAAATAAAAAATCATAAAATGGAAATGGAAATTATAAAAGAGAACCAGTCAGAAATGAAGAATATACTACCTGAGATGAAGAGTATATTAAAGGAAATCAACAGTAAATGAAGAAGAGAATTGAACCACTGGTATAGAGGATGAGGAAGCCAAGGACACCCAACCAGAAAAGCAAGAAAAAAGTAACCAAGAATATAATAATAATTTAAGGAGACTTCAAGTCATAAGGGGGTACCTAAAGAAGAAGAGGGAGAACAAGAAGCTGAAAAGCTATTTGAAGAAATAATGATGAAAAACTTCCCTTAACCTGGTGAAGGAAATACACATTCAATACCACTAAGCTCAGAGTCCCAAACAAGATGAGCCCGAAGATGCCCACACCAAGACACATTATAATTAAAATATTAAATGTTAAATACAAAGAGAATCTTAAAAGTAGGAAGAGAAAATCAGTTAGTTACCTATAAGGGAGCACCCATAAGACTGGTAACTGATTTCTCCAAAGAAACTATGCAGGACAGAAGGCCTTGGCACAAAACATTCGATGTGATGAAAACCCAGGATCTATAACCAAGAATACTTTATCCAGCAAAGCTTTCATTTAGAGTCAAAAGACAAATAAAGAGCTTCTCAGACAAAAATGTGCTCAAGGAATTTATCAACACCAAGTCAGTGTTACTAAAAATGTTGTAGGGACTTCTTTAAGAAGAAAAAACATGAAAAACAGAAATAAACAATGGTGATAAACTACATTACTTTCAACAAGTACATCAAGTGGGAAAGAATTAAGTGCTCCAACCAAAAGACAGAATGCATGAATGAATGGATAAGAAAACAAGACCCCTACATATGCTGTCTACAAGAGACTCACTTCAAATTAAAAGGCACACACAGACTAAAAGGAAGGAGATGAAATAAGATATTGCTCTGAAGGACCTAGAAGGTATTGAGATGAATGAAGTAAGTCAGATAAAGACAAATACCACATGATTTCACTACATGTGGAACAGAATCAACAACCTCCCTGATACACCTACCTTGCTCAGCACCAAAACTAAGAGATCGATAACACTCATAAAAGTTCTCATTGATTCACAAACAGAATTAACACAGCCCTTCCCCTTTCCCCAACAATTCATTCCCAATACCATTAGATGGTGCTGAGCAAGGTAGTTGTATCAGGGAGGTTCCATGGCCTAAAGCAGGGTGGCAAAAGAAAATTTATATGAGAGGGCAGGGAAAACTGTGTGAAGGCTTTGGGAGACTAAGGGGCAAGCATGAGTGGTTATAGCCCAACAAGGAGTGTCAGAGTGTAAGCAAAGTACGGAGAGTGGCAATAAGATATGGCCTGAACAACAAGACATGAGTTAAATGAAATAAACATACTGAGAATGTTCAGTTGCCATAGTTCTGTGACAGAACAGAATTATATAGGAAAGGGAGGAGAAAAAATCTTGGCGTGTTAACAGACTAGTATAGGCATTAAAAAATATATCTAAATGTATGTATGCATGCATAGATATTTTTATCTGTATGTAAACATCCACACACAGAGAGATTCCTTAGCTTTGTCCACTGAGAAGCAAAAGCATTTCAAACGCAATAAGCACATCTAGCACCAAGATATTGATTTCTTAATACCTCTCTCCTCAAAATGGAACCAGGGCTTCTTGGTAAAATGGCTGATTCTAAAGCTGAATTAGGGGAAGATGAAACTTGACCACCCTTTTTTGCAAAAAAGTAAAAAACAAAAAGTTCTATTAAAATGATGGTGATATTTTCAAATGACCCAAGGACCAGAAAAGGACCCAGAGGACAACCTGAAGTAGCTCCAACGGCCAAAGCAAGAACTATTGGCAAATCAAAATAACGATAATAATGGACTGTGATGCACTATGAATTAAACAGAAATACATGGTGTACTCTCATATAAATGAACTGACTTTAATTCAAAGTTTGATCAGGAGTGGTACATATTTCCACTGTCTCAGAGAAACTCCCATAAATATATTTATTACAAAGAAAAAGTAAATTCACAGTGGAGAAGCCAAGAAAACCTAACCAATCCCATAAATATCATCAGTAAAGGCATAAATGAAATCAACCTCCAACTGACAATATTAAAGAACATAAAACACATCTGGCATTTTCGCAACACACACACACACACACACACACACACACACTTATATAAAACTAATCATGAAGAAATATCATACTTTATTCAAAAGTGTCAAGGTCAAAGGAAAGAGAAACTACTGTAAAGAAGCCATTAATGAAAGAACTGGCAAATTTTTTGAAATTTTGAAAAGGGTTTGAGAATTAGATAAGAATTATTTTCCTTACTTTGATGATCATATTGTTTGTATTATTATTCGTATATCCTTGTTTGTAAAAATTACTCTGAAGTAGTTAAAAGAATAAGGTATAATATTGGCAATTTGTTGTCAAATGGTACAGGAAAAAGTCCCTTACACTATATGTGTAGGTTTTCTATTTGCAGTAATTTCAAAATGTAACATTTTAAAGTAAAAATTTTAAATATTACACTATTCATCTCTTTGACATCTTGCTTTTCTCCAACTAGTAGTCTGTCTTACTAGTTATCAATAGATAACGTATTTATCAATAGATAACACTTATCTTACTATGTTTAACAGCAGAAGGAATTCCACTGATGGAGCTGTATGTTATATGCCATTTTTGCAAGGTGGCAATGGATCAAAGAACATATGAATCTTAAAATGATAAAAAAATGTCAAGGTATCATTCATAAGTTAGCAATGATTTATACACACATCGAGAACTTCTAAATTTGCTATTTCTCCATACCTTTTACTGAGAGTGGGTATGAGTAGAATTTAATGTTTGCCAATCTACTTGGTGTAAAACTATCTTTCTTGGAATTTTTACCTCCATTTCTTTAACTAGACTGAGCATCTTCTCTTGTTTCTTGAATATTTAGTCATATATATTTTGGATTAGCTCTCTGAAAGTCAAACAAAACAACTCTTTGTCATCTGTCTTATAGATATTCCTTGTCTTACATATTACATACCCTTTGACACATTTTGACTGATTCTGCCACATTAAATTTTTAGATTTTTCCCTAGTTAAATTTATTGCTTAGAAAGCATTCAAAAGATTTATTAACTTTTTTCATGTCCTTTAAATCTAAACTTTCATTACATTTGGAATTTTTAACACTTCTTAAAGAAAAAATCAGATTATAAATGTTTTGTTTTCAGTAGTAGTCTCATTGACTCTCCTGTAAAAGTTGCTGGTGCCCTTCATTTTCTAATAACTTACACCTCATATTTGTACTGGTTTGTATATCTAGAACACTGGTAAGAGACAGGTGTAAATGTGTTACTTTGTCTTACGAGGAGTGCTTCTAGTAGTTCACTAGGTTGCCTTTTACAATTATATGTAATATTCCAACCTATCATGTTAAGGATTTCTGCTGCCTTTTCATCATCTATCCAGTTTATTATTTTTTTTTTTAAACACCTACAGCATCTGGTATTCCTAGGCAGTTTTCCATCCAAGTACTAACCAGGCCCAACCCTGTTTAGCTTCCGAATTCAGACAAGATCAAGCACATTCAGGGTGGCATGGCTGTAGCATCTATCCAGGTATTATTTCTAATTAGTTCAGTAATGTAAGAAAGTGAATTAAGAGATTTTCTAATAAAATCATCCCTGTATTCCTAGATGAATCCTAAATCTAAAATTCACTGCATAAGACAAATTTTCAACTAATTTGATAACACAGGAAAAGCCCCACAATGATGGACTTTGCAAAAGAATTCAGATGTAACAATTATCAACTGGCTTTCAAACTCTGCAAGAGGTTAAACTGGAGATGTCATTATTTTACAATGATATGAACCTGCATTTAATGCAATCAAAATTTTAGGACCCTACTGATAGCCTATGCTCAGGTTATTAAGTTTACAAACATCTTTACTATGAAAATACTGTAAATACCCATTTTTCTTTGGCAATCACTAAGGCTAACTATAAAATATATTCCTAGTAATAATTCGATGATCTTTTAAAACTATATATTATTTTTAAAAGACGAAGTTGCTTTCATTCTTTTATCATCCAACCAGAATAACAATTATAACAATAAAATTGTAATCAAGTCAGGAAGAGCTGTGAGCTTTAAATAAGCAAAAAAATCTTGTACCCTAAAAATGAAACATGGCAAGAAAGCAAAACATTAAGTAAAATTTTCAAGATCACACTTAGATCTCAAATAACTTGAATAGTAAAAATCAATTTATAGTAAAAGTGGGGGAAAAAGAACTGAAAGTAGTAAAATAATATCTTCATTTTCCATATGTTAAATAAAACCTTAAAACTAAATGAAATACATTATGGTACTGGCATAGAAAAAGGCATTAGAGTTCAAGGGAACAGAAATCAAATTTGATCAAGTGACTTCTGACAAAAGTGCTAAGACAATCCAATGGAGAAAAGATATCTTTTCAATAAATGGTGCTGGGACAACAGCATGATTAATTAGACCCTTACTTTACAACATGCACAAAATTGACTCAAAATAGATATTAGACCTAACCAATAAGAGCTAAAACTATAAAACTCAAGAAGAAAACATAAGTGTAAAAATATTTATGACGTTAGGTGGGCAGTTTTTCTAATGTAACACTAAAAGCACAAACAAGGGGAAAAAACTGGAAAACTAGACTGCATCAAAATTAACATATTTTAGGCTTCAACATACATCATTAGGAAAAAGAAAAAACAAGCCATAGAGTGAAAAATATATTTACAAAACCCTATTTCTGATAAAATACTTGTACCCAGAATATATAAACTCACATAACTCAAAAAAATAAAAATAAAATAAACCACCCAATGTAAAAAAAAAGATTTAAATAGCCATTTCATCAAAGATGATATATGTCTAATGAGCATTCAAAAATATGTTCAACATTATTAGGAAAATGCAATTAAAACCATAATTATATGACACTTTGGAAAAGGCAAAATGATGGAGACAGTAAAAAGATCAGTGATGGCCAAGTATTCGGGAAAATGAAGAGGCAGAGCACAGAAAATTTTTAGGAACATGAACTACTATAAAGGATACTGTAATAGTAGATATAGGTCATTATTCATTTGTCAAAACCCACAGAATGTACGTGACTGACCCTAAACTACAGAATCTGGGTGATCATGTGTCGAGGTAGATTCATCAATTTGACTACATGTACCCTCTGATGTAGGATGTTAATAGCAGGGGAGGCTATGCATGTGTGAGGACAGAAGGTATATGGGAACATTCTGTAATATCTGTCCAATTTTGCTGTGACTAAAACTGCTCTAAAAATAGAAAATCTATTTAAAAGCAAACAGAAACAAACACCCACCCACAAGGATAGCTATAATCAAAAAAGACAACAAGTGCTGGCCCAGATATGGGGAAACTGAAACTCTCATACTCTGCTGCTAAGAAAATGAAATGGTGTAACCACCTGGGAAAACAGTTTATCAATAACTCAAAAGTTAAGCATAGAGTTTCCATAGAACCAGCAATTCACTCCTAACTTACCTATTCAAGAGAAACAAAGACACATTTCTAAACAAAGATACATATGTGGTTGTTCATAGCAGTGGTGTTCAAAATAACCAAAAAGTAGAAACAATTTATGTGTCTACCAGTAAATAGATAGAAGGTAGTATATCTATACAGTGGACTAATATTCAGATATGAATTACTTAAATATGCTTCACTATTTTGAAGACGGGCCTCAAAACATGCAGAATAAAAGCAGCAAAATATAAAACATCACGTACTATTATTATTCTTATATGCCTATGAAACCTGAATTAGTGGGGGGAGAGTACAAGGAATGACTACAAATGGAGCCAAACTATTTGGAGTGACAGAAATGTTCTAAAATCAAATTGTGGTTAACAACTGTAAAGCTCTGTATATGGACTTAAAATATTATTGAATTATATACTTAAGACAGGTAAAATTCTGTGGCACATAAATTATATCTCAATAAAGCTATCCAAAAAATCTGTATGAAATATCAGTATAAACATAACATTTAAAAATAAGAAATTAAATAGCAAAAGTTTAGAGCTAAAAACAGTTTCCTTGGAGAGTAGAAAATGGGAGTGCAAAGGGAAAAGAAGAGTAAGAAGATACCATACTGATTTTTGTAAAAAGCACTAGAGAACTAGCTGACATTTTATATTACTATTCCTGTACAACTGGAAAAATTATTAATAAACTTTATCACAAATATGTAATTAGTAACAAAAATCCAGCTACCATTTATCAAGCAAATAATCATTTTGGGTTTCGTATAATAAGATAGCATTAACAAATAATGTCACCATTGGAATGAATTTGTCCTTTTCTCATCAAAACAAAAGAATAAGTAATAAATCAGAATATAACCTTCTAAATTGAAGAAAAGGCTCCCTTAATTTTCATAATTGATTCTAAAAGCACTAGTACATACCAGAATCTTCTGTGGGTTCAGTTTTCACTTTGATGGGACCACAACTGAAAGGAAAAGGAAACCCTGATAAAGCTATGCATTAGTGAGGGCTGCTCACACAGTATTCAAATGCACTGGTTCATCATAAAATCATTCATCTGACCAAGCTGAATGCATAACTGACTCAAGTTTAAAATTTACATTCTTACTTCTCATATAAATATGACTTGTCAACTGAATTTAGTACTTTAATTCCAACTTAAACCTTTTTAGAAGAAAAGTATAACAAAATATTAGTGTAACATATTAACTTTCAAATTCCATCTTACTATAAGGCTTTCCTATCCACAATGTGATCATTAGACAATTGTATCAGTTTACCCAGGAACATCTACCATACAGAACTAGGTCTAAGACTGCATTTTCACAGGATCCTCAAATAATTCAACTGCATATTAAAATTCAAAATGTGCAATATAGGCCTTTCTAATATTCTAACACCTCAATAAGCAAAAACAAACTTGGTGAAGTGTGGAAATTTATTAGTACTAATGAAATATGTTTTACCTTCCACCTGAAGATAGCATTGACCTTTCAGCATCTGTTACCATCACGCGAGCACCTATGTACAAAAAAAATTAGATTTAGGTTCTTCCAACACTTCAAATATGACTAATATTCTCTAAGGTCCTAAATATAGAATGTACTGAGAGAGGGGGACTTCATAGCTCTGGGTCACACATGAATACTGCATTAGTTATAAAAGTATCCTTTGTCCTCCCTTATATAAAATAACTAGAGATGACAATCATCTAACAATTTTTAGCCCCTTACACATCCTCCCTTTAATAAAGGCTCTTATTTTTATCAGTGAAGCAAATACAACAATATACTACTACTCTGGTAATGTAAACTAAGACTCTATTGATGTATAAACGATGATAAAGATTTCTATTAAGAGCAGATCTGACTCTGAAGAATGAGAAAACAATGATTCCTAACAGGTACAAGCTTTCTTTTTAGAGTGATGAAAATGTTCTGTAATTAGCAGCAATAGTACATCTTGTATATATACTAAAACTCACTGAATTATACAATGTAACAATGTAAATTGTGTTTGAAAAAAAAAGAATAAAAAAAAGAAAAAGACTGACTCCACCAAAGCTGATGAAGATACAGAACAATTCTCACATTGCTAGTGAGAACAGAAGTCATGTAAAAAACCATTTGGCAGTTTCTTAAAAGTTAAATATATAACTACCATATGATCTAACCATTCCAACTTTAGGTATCTACCAAAGAGAAATGTGAATATACGTCCACATGAAGACTTGCACTCAAATATTCATAGTCCTTTCTTTACAATAGCCAAGAGACAGCCAAATTTTCATGGACAGAATGAGTAAACAAATTGTAGTGTATCTATACAATGGAATACTACTCAGCAATAAAAAAAATATGGACTACTGATACATGAAACAACATGAGTAAGTCTCAAGTCAAATATAAAAAAAAGGTATATACTATATGACTCCATTTATATTAAAAAATCTACAAGATGTAAACAAATCTACAGTTCAGCAAGATTAGCGGTTGCCTAAAGACAAGGGCTAGAAGGAGCAAAGGAAAGAATTAACTAAGGGGTATAAAAATTTGAGGGTGAAAGATGTGTTCACTATCATCTTGATTGTAGTGGTTTTTCTCAGTATATATATGTGTCAAAACTTACCAAAATGTCCATTTAAAATATGTATAGTTTATTGTATGTAAATAATATCTCATAAGAGCTGTTAATTTTTAAAACTGGAAAATAAAATCCAATTACAATCACAATATTTCAATTACTTTGAGAGCTGGTATGGCAAAAAAACTGAGTCATACAAACCTACCCACTTGGACCACTCATTAATAAACACCCTATAGAAATAGTCATTAATTAACATCAGGCCCCAATGTTTCAAAACAAGTTTCTAGAATAAAAGATTTCACAAAATACAAATGACAGAATAATGAAAACCTAGAAAACTTGGGGGGAAAAATTGACGATCATGAAAATGTCTGAATTTTTATTTAAACATCACAAAGCAATCTTTTCAAGGACATATATAAAATATATATAAAATATATATAACATCATAATGGTCAATGCCTAAATGCCTTCCAGCTAATATAGAGAACAAGGCGATGTCTTCCATCCTCACTTCTATTCGATACTGTATTGGATGTTACAGCCCAAGCAACAAGATTAAGAAATAAAAACCAATCATTGCAAAGAGGTGAACTGTCTTGTTTCACACACACTATTATTCATTA
This sequence comes from Cynopterus sphinx, assembly GCA_030015415.1. Classification (NCBI taxonomy): domain Eukaryota; kingdom Metazoa; phylum Chordata; class Mammalia; order Chiroptera; family Pteropodidae; genus Cynopterus; species Cynopterus sphinx. The sequence continues at coordinate 83,341,031 of CM057379.1, read as the reverse complement.
TATAGAAGGTCCAGAAATAAACAGTCAAGGTCAACTATCTTTTACAAAGATGCCAAAGCAACTTCAGAGGAAATGATAGTCTTTTCAACAACTTGTGCTGGCACAATCAGAAGATGAATTTATACCCTTAACATGTACCATAAACAAAAATTAACTCAAATTTGATTGTAGATTTAAATGTATGAACTAAATCTAAAAACTTATAGAAAGAAACATAACAAGTCTTGATGACCTTGGGTTAGGCAATAGTTTCTTAAATAATGACATCAAAAGCACAGTGCTAAAAGAATAATAAATTGGACTTCATAAGAAATAAAAATTTTGGTCCTCAAGGACATTATCAAGCAAGTAAAAAGACAACTTGTAGAACTGGAGAAAATATGTGTAGCAAAACTGTATGAAAAACTCTTACAACTCAATAATAAAAATAGAAATAACCCAATTAAAACATGGGGAAATATCTGAATACATATTTCTCCAAAGAATATAAATAGCCAATAAGCACATGAAAAGATACTCAACATTAGTAATCAGAGACACATAAATCAAAATCACAATGAGAAACCACGTCACACCCATTAGGATGGCAAAAATCAAAACAAAAAGACAATTAAATACTGACAGGGATGTGGAGGAACTTGAACCCTCAAATGATGTGAGGAGGAATATAAAATAGTGCAGCCACTTTGGAAAATAGTTGGTGATTTCTTAGTTAAATGTAAAATTACCCTAGACACAGCAATTCCACTCCTAGGGATATATGTCTAAGAGAAATTAAAGTATTATGTCCAGATAAAACTTATTTAATTATCCTTATAGCAGCAGTATTACCACTAGCCAAGTGGAAACAATCTAAATGTCTACCGATTGATGAATGGATAGATGGATGATATATTTACACAACGGAATACTTACAATTCAGCAATAAAAAGGAAAAAACTACCAATATACTCAACAACATGGATGAACTTAAAATTATGCAGAATGAAAAAAGTTAATTTCAAAAGGATATACACTATCTACTTCATTTATATAACATTCATGCATTAACAGATGGGTATGATGAAAATATTCTAAAATTAGACCATGGCAATGGTTATAAAACTTTTTAAGTTTTTTAACTATACAGTTACCAAAAACCACTGAATTATATACTTAAAACGGGTGAATTCTATGGCATGTCACAGAATTATATGACAATTATACCTCAATAAAACTTCTAAATAATTAATCTTTGCATCATGGAGGGGACCAAAACAAAGGTTATTTAACAGAAAACAAATGTTTAGGTGTGTCTGTTATTGTCCTTACATCCTTACATTGGTTATATTGCCAATGATAATGATTATTTACTTTCAAAGTCTCAAATAAACGCAGCTCCAAAGGGTACCGGTCCTCTAAACATCACTATACCCTTCAACTGAAATGACTGAATTTCCCCAAATAAAGTCCTGTTGAAATCCTCCTTGTTCTTCAAAAGGGCCCATCTTTAACGCCCTGTTTCCTTCCTGAGCTATAAAAGAACCCTTCCTCCAACGACTTCTCTAACTATAGTGCTTTCTCTAACTATTCCTGCAGTGTGTACTTTATGCTCTTGCTGTGGTGATTTCATGGACTTTCTATCTCTTCCATTAGATCTACCAGCACTTAAACGCTTTAAAACCTGTACAACAGTTGTGTATCCCCTCTCCACCCAATCTTGTGCCCAATAATTCCATGCTTGTTCAATGAACATAAGTGAAATCTTACTCATAATTCTGGTAAATGAGAGCAAATATAGAATATGATCTTATAAATTGCAAACATAAAACCTTGAATACATCATAAAGCAAGTAGCAGAACTAAAAACAAAAAACAAGTCTCTACTTTTTCAGTTCGACGACTTTTTACTGGTTTATATGAACATCCTAATACCCCACTCTAAAATGTCTTATTCAAATCCTCAAAGAAAACACTATATTAAATTTGGCAAAATAGATTTAGCAATCCATCTGACTACTGTATAAGTAAAGCAATCACTTACCTAGGTGCTTCTTTGGTTCCAGGAAAGGTCTGCATTAAAAGAAAACCAAAAAAAACTATATATAAATATACAAAACAAAATTACTATAAGGCATAAATTTAAATGAGTTCTACAGTAAGCATGAATTTTTAAAGCATATTAAAATAAACTGAATATTCAATTTGATAAGAATAAACTCTTGGTGGTCAAGGAAGAAAGTACCTCACCTCTTAATGATAAATGAAATCCCTGCTTTGTTCTCCAAAATCCATTTCAGAGTTGCAAGATCATAGTTCTCAGGGTGTTTAAAGGCAACTCCTTCTGGAAGCCCCTGCACTACCACAGCAGACTGATCTCGTAGCATCTTCTCATACGGAACAGGCACCACTGTTGATTTGCCTAAAGCTTTCCCTGGAGGTGAGAAACAGCGGTGAGGTAAGGAAAAAGAGGATAAGCATCATTAAATGCTAAGATCAAAAACTAAATCATCATTAGTTTAACATGGCTTAATAAATGGCATGCTTCTAATAGCTGATTTCAAAACTACTTTGAAATACTATAAGGTCCTAACTCCTATGTTCGCAAAAGAGCTATACCTGAAACAAATCCAAAGGGCCAAAATGAAAAGTATGTAAGATGTTTATATAAAATAAAACCTACACAAAAGGAAAAATGGCTGATTTCTTGCACTATTTTCTTTCTTCATGATGGTCTCACCCTGGTACAACACCATCTTTTTATGTATAATTCAGCCTCAGAACATGGAAGCCTGACAAATCCAACTGTTACTATAAAATATCAGACAATTTTTTGTTAATATTCTCATTGAAAACTTATTAGATGAACACAACCTACCATTCACAAATGACTGGATCCTGTCAGGCTGTTGGTGTGTACCAGGCAGTGAGCCCAGATACTAGAAACCCCATTCACCAGAGCTGAACTTTACCTACAACCTCACAATGTAACCTCTATCCTTCCCTGTTTACCCATAACTGGATTAACAAAAGGTGGTTTTTAGGAGAATTGGCATGCATGTCAAAAATAAACTCTCTGTCGGTGATTATGATGTGCTAATCCAGGTCCTCTGGTGGGGAATACTGATAGTAAAGGGTTATATACATGTGAAGGAAGATGCTATATGGGAAATTTTTGTACCCTCCTCTTAAATTTGCTGTGAAATCTAAAACTGCTGTAAAAACCAAAACAGCTCTAACAGCTATATTAGTTTCTGGTTCCTTCAAGCTGGAAATAGAAAGTAAGGTTTTTCCTAATGTTAACCCAATTATTTGGAAATTAATCCATTCAATTTGTGAAAGGGTGTTATATTAAATTTACCCTTTGAAAACTCAATTATATTATGTTTTTTCTTTTAGAAAATTCAAGTGTATAACCTACCATAGCAAAAGCAGAAATAGTCCTCAACTGTTTTTCTGAGTGTTTCAATCTCTACAGCATCTACACTCATCCGATTTCCCTGGGTTGTAGATTTCATTTTATGCATCTCTGCAGCCTTTTCTTCTTCTTCAACACCTGTAAAATAATCAATGCTATAAAAGGCCTGTATCCATTATCTTAGTATCTGGCTTTTAGTAAGAATATTTTTTCCTATATTTTAACATTTATGATGTATTATATAAAAACAGAAAGGATAAGGAAAAAATGTAATTTCAAAAATAAAAACCTAAAAGACTTCAATGAAAACACTAAGAAATGATCATCTATGAAATAAGTGTAGCTATAACTAAAAATCCTACAAATTAGCTATTAGTGTTTTTAAAAAGAAAATTACCATACCAGTAATTTATCAGCTACAAACAAATATGGGAAGATTATCACTACAAAAAATGTTCTAAGTTTGCAAAGTCCAACACAATAGCAACTAGACACCTATGGCTACTGAGCACTTAAAATATGACAGTCCAAATTAAGAGGTATTATAAATTTACAATATACCCTGGATTTTGAAGACTCAGTACAAAAAAAAAGGTATGCAAAATACCTATACCCCATTAATAATTTTTTATATTGATTACATGTTGAATAATATTTTAGATGTATCAGGTTAAAATATAACCACTGAAAGGAATTTCATTTTTCTCCTTACTTTTTATCAATGTAATAACTAGAAAGTTTTTATGAGTCATTAACATTATATTACTTTTATTGGATACTGCTTTTCTAAACTCTGAAAAAGAGCTTAGAATTCTTCCCAAAATTTTCTAAAATTGATTTACAAACCTATTAACTAGGCTTCAGAGGACCACTATCAATGAGTCTTAACTGCAAAATAATTTATAGAAATATTAGGTACTTAGGAATTCTATTCAAAGGTTATTCTCCAAGGCATCAAATTACTGGTAACAACAAAAAAAAAGTATGAATAGTAATAGGCAGGGGCTACAATTTGAAACTGAGGACAGGTGCCCTAGTGCTTAATTCTAAACCACTGGAGAACCAACTAAACAAGGCAGTATAGAAAAGATGAATATAAACACAGCTGCCAGTGGGATTATAGTATTCATGGGACAGGTGGCAGCTGATATAAACATAATCAAAGCAACATTATTAGTATAAACTTAAATATAAACATAATCAAAGCCTTAAAAATTCTCAAAATAATAAAAAATAAGAAAAATATTTTAAAATATATTACTGCCGTAAAGTTTAGAAGACCACATCTGATGGGGAGTAAGGCATATAATGCAGAGAAGATACATTTTTTAAAAAGGACTAAAAATACAACTGATAACTGAAGTTAATGAATCAAGAAACCTATTTTTATTTATCCATTATCTGCTCTATTTATCATGAACTGGATCTAACTTGATAATAGAAATTTAAGTCTGGATCTTAAAGACACATATATTAATTGGCTATAGACATACCCTTTTTGGTTCTCTTTCCATGTTTAAGAAAATGCTGTATCAGAGTTAATAGAAAACCTAAAGGCAGTGTTAGATTAAACACAGATATAAAACTGTCATCATACTGTGAAAGGTCATAGTATTAACACCCTACAATAGATTGGAGGACCACAAAACTTGCTGAGGACTCTTGACAAGTTGATTCTACTGAGGGAGCCAGGGAGACCTGTTTAACTATGCATCATGCTCACAAAAATATAATGCACAGAACGAGACTTGTTTTCAACATACCTAGTATCTATCAAGAAAAGAAATGATTATCTGGATAAGAACTTTTAATCAATCCAGAATTTGTCTAATTTCTCTCTAATGTGTTTCACCAATCCAGAGTAATGCCAAGCAAGGAGCAGAGTACAATAAACATTTACCATTTTCTTAAACTCTTCAGTATTTACCCTCATACATTACCATGTGATTCATTTTGAGCATCTTAACCCATTTCCCATTTGCCCTGAGAATACTCATCAGCAGCAGTGCTTACAGCTGCAACATCTGCCCTGAGATAACAAGCAATTACTGTCCTATCCTTACCCCCAAAGCCTGCCACAAGATATTTTGCTTTTATTATTATTTCACACCACTCTACTATAGTCTTTGGAAACAAACGACATCATTCTATTTATAGCATTCTGTTTTTAGTAGTGGTATATTCATTTCTAAAAGTAATTCTTGATTGCTGATAATGTCAAATCCTAAAAAATAGCACTCCTATGTGTAATGTTAAATTAAGGCTGGCAGTGAGCTATATCTTTTTTTCTAAGGTAAAAAATGTTAAAATGTCTTCATGGACATTCCAGAAAGTATTTTTTTAATATAAATCTCATTCTGCTTTAGAATAAAATATGTTATACATAAATGTTTAAGTTTAGTATTTATGAACTACCAAAGATAAAAATACAATACTTACAGTATTTCACAAAATCTTTCTGAAAATCCTTTCTGGTGTTGACAAAAGCACGTCCTCTCTCAGTTCCAACGACAAACACATCTGTTTCATACACTGCGATGCAGGCCACTTCTGCCTTGGACTTGGCCAGTTCTTTACACTAAAATACAATAGCAAACCTTATTAAACACAGATGTAATTTAAAAGCACTGTTTCTACTGGAGGAATAGAAAATCTAATCACTTACACTGTCTTAATACATAAACTAGAAATGGATAAAGTTCCTAGTTTCTGGCGTGCGCACGTACGTGCGTGTGTGTTTGATCAGAACTCTGGCACTTGAATGGCCCTCCCCAAGGAAGGGGAGAGACCTTGGATAGGGGTTCCTCTATAACACACACTGCAGCTGGGGTGATTAGTGCCATCAGTCTTAAAGAGGAGTCTGGAAGACACAGTACAACATCCACTACAATCTCACCTCCAGAAGTATCTCCATATGTATACACAATAAGAGTCACATTTAGGTGAGTATACTTTTACTAAGTATGACTTTTACTTAGCATATGCCTAAGAGATTAAATATTCCTTAAAATCTTAACAGTATATAATATTCCATCTCATGGATATACAATAAATCATTTCATTACTGAAAATGTTAGAAGTAATTCCAATTTTCACTCCTAAAATTAACACTGAAATAATGATCTGGAAACAAAATATTTATGTGTATCTTGAATGACTTTCTCAGAACAGCATCAGAGATATGAAACAACAAAGAGTTTTGACTAGGAATGTAAATACTTTTAAGGTTCTCAAAACCTACTGCAAATCGCTTTCTAATGAAGGCTCTATCAGTTCACACTCCCATCTACACTTATAGAAGAGCTAACTCACAATATACTAACAAATATTATAGTGCAACTTTTCCAGAAACATTTTAAAAGGGTGCCTAGTACAGTCAATAATCCACCGACGTATTAATATAAGAGTATTGTACCTTAGATATTTTTTTGTAAATTAGCATATCCTTTGCTTATTTTTCTAGTTTGTTAGTAGTATTTCCTCACTGATATATAAAAATACTTCACTGATTTTTGGCATAGAAAAGATGCTTATGCAATTAAATACACAATTACAATTTTCCTCTGACTTTTTAGTTTGTCTTACTATAACTACTGTTTTAGAACTTCTAGAATTTAACTTGCACAAGACTTGAAAACTACAGCTCTCCTCTATTTGTTTTTGATTTGTACAGTAACCATCCTCTAATTTCTTAAATGAAAATGACTTGCGTAATATTGCTTTAAAACGTTACCTAAAATAATGTTATACATACTGCAATGATCAGAAATCTTCAATAAAACATTAATATCAACAAAGTAGGATTTAATCTCTAAATCATTTTATCAGGATAGCCACAAATTTTGGCTAGTTTTATGATCACAAGGCAGAAATAAGTGACAGTCAGAAAATATTAAATAGCCACTAACCATTTTAAATTTCTTTCTTTCCAAAAATAATTTTTTAAATTCTTAAATAGTAGGGGAAAAAAAGAAAAAAAAAAAAGGAAAGAAGAATTGCCTTAATGGGCAAACAAAAGAATCTACCAATTATGTCATACTGAGACCTATGAGGTAAACAGTATCTAATACTAGTCAAAACTTAGAAAATATAGCTTCTTCCTACTTAGAATAATTTCAATGTGTCAAAAAATACCTAAATCTGATGCTTTTTAAATTTATGAATCAAATGCTAGAATTCCAGATACATATTCATAAAAACATAAGCAAGTTGTATTACCATCACCAAATACAAAAAATACAGTAAAATACTTAATATTTTGCTATGTATGATACAGATATTTTAAAAATAAAGAGCCAACACACTACATATTTAGTAAAAGGTGGCAGAGTATGAACAACTGTGAATGCATAGCACAATATAATAAAGAATAAATATGAAATAGTGAATATGCTCTCATGGCTCATAATTCCAGTAATGTTCTTTATACAGATACAATGAAACACTAGCACTACACCATGTAATATACCAAACTAATTCTGAGAAACTTCAACTATTGCACATAAATTAAAAGTTAATGCTTACAAAACAAGGGATTGCCTAAGATATTGGTTGGTAAAAGTTGAAATTAAATGTAAAATATTAAGCATCAAAATAAGAATATTCTGAAACAATAAAATTTGATTTAAAGGCTTAAATCCATAACTATTATTCAAGCAAAAAAAATATTAATAAACCAAAAAAACATGTTTTAAAAAAACAAATCAAGTTCACCCACAAGTCCAATCTCATCCAACCATGGAACATTTTATACAACTGTAAAGCCATCTCACCATGGACTCAAGAGCAGACATGAGGAACGTCACCACCATCCTGCTTTCTGAAGACTCCTCATCTTCTACTGGCAGGGTAGACATTGCTACTTGGGCCATGATCCCTGTACAAAAAAATTAAGAAGAAAGTGAGTGGCAGAGATCCACAGTGTCCTACTAAACAAAATGTTCTAACAGTGAGGGTCCTCCAAAGACTGCCTAATTTAGTTTTCCTCCATAAGAAAAAAATAAGGCTCAGAAACCAAGTATTATTTGCCCCAAACTCCTATCTTATAAAAAAGATCATCTAGCTCCTAACTTTCCATCTAATTTGGTCAGCATCACCCCTAAAGTAAATTCCAATGTCACCCAGAACCAGTTAAAATACCTCCAAAGTGAAAGGAAGAGGTGATACACCTCACAACCCAGCAAGAGTTTATCATAATTCAACACAGATGCAAAGTTCCCTTTCTCTCACACACACAGTGGTTATAGAAAAGAGAATGAAAAGTAGACTGAGGCTGGGTGAAGAGAATTTCTTCTTTCTTACTGAAAAGGAAGTAGTTTACAGGACAAGTGCCATCTAAGATCTTTTATAATACAGCATACTGTTCTCTTTAAAAAACATTTTTTGATACTTTGGTATCAATAAAAAACCTCAGCTGAATTTCAAACACCTAAAAATACAACACATAAATAGTAAACAACTGCTGGCAAAAATGTGGAAAAACTGGAACCTTGTGCATTGCTGTTAGAAATGTAAAATGGTGCATCCACTGCAGAAACAATTTGGCAGTTCCTAAAAAAATTAAATAATTACCAAGATACAGCAATCCCACTTTTGGGTGTATACCCAAGAAGAACTGAAAGCAGGGACTTCAAAAAATATTTGTATAACCATTTTCATAGCAGCATTATTCACAATAGCCAAAAGGTGGAAACAACCCAAATGTCCATTGTCAGATGAATGGATAAACAAAATATGATATATACACACTATATAATTGAGCCTTAACAAGGAGTGAGTTCTGATCATGTTATAACATAGATGAATACTGAAAATATTATTCTAAGTGAAATAAGTCAGACACAAAAGAACAAATATTGTGTAATTCCACTAATATGAAATACGTATATTAGTCAAATACATTGAGAGAGAAAGTAGAATGGTAGTGGCCAGGGACTGAGGAAGGAAGTAAGGGGGAGTTATTTTTTAATACATAAAGAGATTTAGTTTGGGATGATGAAAAAGTTCTGAAAATAAGTGATGGTCACACAATAATGAGAATGCATTTAATGCCAAGGAACTGTACATTTAAAAATGGTTAAAACAGTGAATTTTGTTATGCATATTTATCTAAAAGTTAAAAAGCAAAAATACACTACATAAAGATACTCTAAGGCAAACTCTAAAGCAAAATTTTAAAAATTCTAATAAAAACATTGTTTAATTCTAGTTTTAGCAAGAGATCAAATAATTAAATGAACTTAATATGAAAGAAAGCCTAAAAAATTATGAACAAAAAGGGGAATTCTAAAAACACATCTATGTATATAATTTACTGAATACCGGAGTATCCCTTAACTGAAACCCCAATAATGCAGAGAACACAGAGCTGATAGCATGAAAATACTTTTGGTTAAAAATCTACCTAATCTTTTCCCTATTACTAAAAACTGATCTATTTCCCATCTGTTATCATGTGAATTAACTTCTAAACTAGATTTAGGCATCCACAAAGTAATAAAGTATACAGATCGAGGAAATTAAAACATGATAATAAAAACAATTGACATCTCCATATGTCTATGAATAGAAGCAATTTTGTATCTGAATGGAGACAGAATCAAGAAAAGCATAAGAGAATGATCAAAATCACAGAAATTATTTTCGCTAGTTCTTCTAGATGAGTCAGTTTAAATAAATTTATATTAAACTGTGGTTCAGTCAAAATGGACAACAAAAGCATATTACTTTTCCATAATCAGAACATTCATGTAGAATATACTGTCATTGTTTGTGAAAGTTTTTACTTCTTAATGTCACTTTTCCTTTAATTCCCCAGAAAAAATAAAAAGGTGATGTGTTCTCATTTTACAAATCCAAGGATTTGTCAAGGTCATACAGCCACTGTCATAACCAGAACATACCACTAGGACAATTTTCTGCATATTGCTATTTCCACTTCTCACCTTAAAACTGTCATAAATTTGATATGATTTCATTCATACGAAATGTTAAGAAATATAAGACAGATATCACACCAATAGCTCCACAGGTATGCTACAGGCAATAAGAGGTCCTATTTCATTACCAGAACTTTTCAGGAAGCAACACAGAATTTTTCAAAGGTAAGAAAGAACCTTGGAAGTGACAGAGTCCAATCAGGTTTAATGCAAAGAGAAACGTTTTTGTTTGGGGCTTTCTGCTCTCTAGAAAAGGGTGAATTTGTATTACAACAGAAATTCACTGAACTGTTCTTTGCCAGTCTGAAGAGGTTATTTCCCTGGGCAGTCTTTAGTCAAGACTATTCATGGAACATTCTGTGAACCCTCATTCGGTTACTGCTTCCTCTTCTCTTTTTCCCAGAAAGCTAACTGCTTCACACAGTGGTGTTAACGACGAACACCAGAGGACACACTAGGCCAAGCTAGTGATGCAAATTTACTGAATATTAGGCATGAGCAACTGGTCCTCACAGAAACAGCAGCCAAAAAAGCCAGGTCGACGGTTGCCCAGACCACCTACAAAATCTATGACCACAGTGGGCTCTGCCCAGGTTCCTCTTCTATGAACAAAGAGACCCAAAATCAACCACATACCTTAACGGTTCCTCTCTCCTCTGACATTTTTGTGAGCCTCTTCATTTTAAAATAAGAGTTGGACAAAAAAAAAAAGAAGAAGAAATAAACATCTATTAAATATACCTATCGAGTTTTATTGGTCATCTTTTCACAATGACCCTGTGAGGAAGAGGAATAGCAAAAAAGTAAAATGGAAGTATCCTAGAAAAAAGACCTTTAAAGGAGACAATGTTCCATAAGCCACTGGAGGAGGGCCGATGCAGTTTTTCTAAGGATTAAACAGGGTCTGTGTTTGTGTGTGTGTATATCACCAGAAATGAACAATTAAAAAAATCAACATGGTATAATCTATCCTGTCATGTCAAAACTGGCAAGTCTCCCAGTAAAAGAAGCCATAAAACAAAAAATTTAAAGCAACTATAATGCGATGGGTAGCTCTGCACTGCTGCATGATTTCTACTTCTGAAATTCATGAGTTAACAGTTCTTTGGAACAACAAAAAAATGACCAAAATGATCATGTAAAGCCAAAATTTTTACACTGCTACCAGAAATGCTTATATATACTAAACTCATCAGTCTCACCAACATTTTGGAGAGCTATTATCACTATGAATATCTCATTACCACTAAAATAGTTGAATTTCTTTGCTGACTAAAGAAACACTTTTCATAGTTTTTATATTTCTTCTTGGGTGACTCATCTACTTAGGTCCTATGCCCATTCCATTCTAGAATTTCTATTTGTCTCTATATATTTTATAGCTTCCTACTCCTTAAAGATTTTCAACCTTGACATATTTCTTTAAACATAATAGTAATAATTGTTTTATAGTCCCTGATTACTCAAAAATCTCATTTTTGCAGTTATCTTTCTGTTGTTTCTGGTGGTTCCTGCTCATACTCAAGGTACCTGATTCCACATATGCCTGATTATCTTCTACTATGTCTTGGTAACTTTACATTAAAAAATTATTTTAAATTTGAGGCCTATAATGACAGTAGCTCCTCCAGGTGTCTACCTATCTGCAATCATCACAATCTCAGTACAAGGCTTCAGTTTCCTTGGACTGCCCAGGAGATGTTAACCCAGCCCATAAATAGGGATGTAAACTGGTTTACTTCTCAATCACCTTTAACTAATTTACAGTCTTGGCTTATTGAGAAGGGTCTCCTATTTGACCCCTGAATTTTGTTGTAGGTTCTGGACAGATTTCTGAGCCTCTCATCTCACAAGGTTTTCAAAACTCAAGTTCATGTGGTGAAATTGGCAAATGTTTTCATGGCAAAGGTAATTCTAACTCTCTATTATCTGAGTTCCTGTTTTCCTTTTAATATTAGCCTTTTCATATTACCCCTTTGAAATTCCTATCTTATGTACTTTTTAGTATTTTTATAAACATTTTGCTTTATAATTTTAGAATATTATTAGTTCTATCAACTCTGATAACCACACTTTATAATATTCTTTATTCTCTAGAACCAGCTATGAATTAGCCAGAACTGTTATATTACAAAGTTACAAATTCCCAATTCAAGCCACCTCAAGTAAAGATGGGAACTTTTATTACTTTTTTTAAAATTATTCAGTCTAAAGGTTATACTTAAGCCACACACAGCTAGATCCAGAAACACAAGACATGTCATTAAAATTCCCCCTATTCTCTCCTTGTGAGCCTACCTCACTTATTCAACAGATGGGTTTCTTCCCTAAAACAGAAGACAGGCACATGCATCTTTAAGTTTACCATGCACCTATACTATCATCCCAGAGGCAATAAATACTGTCATATCTTCTTGATATTGTTTACACAAAAGTTCAAGGGGTTTGTCACAAGCTTATCCTATCCCAAGCCCAAATACCAAGACTAGTTTAAAAAAGATTACCTGGGATATACTTTGTTTAGCAGTGTAGCTAGAACCACATGGAGTGGAAGGTGTGCAGCTACTCAAAAGGCAAAGCACTGTTATTAAGAAAAAAGGGATGAGAAAGGATGCCACCAACACAAAACATACCAGTTGCCTGAGTCTGCTATATCTTCTTTACCATTTTTTCAATTTAACTTAATTCTCACATCCTGAATGTTTTGTCTTTTGTATCCCGATTTGATTTTAATTCTCCATTATGAGTTTCAAATATGAACTAATTGACCTGTTATTGTTTCATTTCTTTATCATTTATCCTGGTCAGTCAGCTATTGTTTAATAGATGTGATGATCTTCTTTTATGTCTCTGAAAACAGACTCCAGCCATTCTTTAAAACCTTCTTATGTTTCCTGTTGGGAGATCCATTTCAGGGATTAAGTTTATCTGTGTCCTTACTGTTCTGATCTGTTCTACTTCAAAATATGCCAATAATTAATTCCACATAAACTTTTTTCATTTGATCATACATCTGCTTTAAATTTATTGATCTTTGCTGTTAATAATGAACAGCTAAATAATGAAAATTGTTACAGTGAGTCCAAGAGCTCTTGAAGATTTTCACACATGCTATCATCACTCTTAACAACAAAAAACTGATGTTAATATTTTTTATTATGCTGTTCTCTAAATATTACTAAATTGTTAACATATTTTTACTTCAAATTAAGCTTCAGCTCAGACTGGTAAGTCGGGGAGATACCATAACACTGATCTCATTTTTTATTATTACATTCTTGCCCTATTCTCTCTGTTGTTATTTTCAACAAACAAATTTCCTTTTCAATCTTAAAACATACAATCTTAGATCAAGAAGGAAATTCAAAATACTTTAGTGAAACCACTTTATTCAATTATTTTGTAAATGAGAAGCCCATTCCATAAAGATTAGCCATCCTGCTAAAGTCACACAGGTAATTTTATAATAAGGAACTAGAATCCCTACCTCCAAGTAATAATCAAAGAAAGGCAGGTTAAAAAACAAAACAAAACAAAACAAATAATTACATGGTGATCAGAACTGTAATACCAGGCAATCTTTATAAAGCAGCAAATTAACTGCCACTCATAATAAACAAACTGAAGCAAAAGTATATTTTTTATCCATGAAGTGAAGATTATGGTTGACATTGATAAGTACTTTACATATGAACATCAGTTACATTCTACGAAGAAAATAAAGAATTTGGTTTAAAGAAAAACACATGAATGAGTTACAGAATTGGATATTTGAACACACATGTCATAAAACACTGCTGACAGGTACTATCAGGTAAACATATCTCTTTTAACAGTGGTGGTAAACAACCATAAGAGTTGAGTTTAAACAAGTTTCATTTAGTAAAACTTAATATCCAATACCCAAGACCCACCCTCAATTAGGAGGAAATAGAATTAAAATGATCAAGCCACCAAGATCATTCTCTTCTAAGTAAAAAAACAAACAAAACATGTTCGCAATTTTCTACAGATTGCTAAAGCAGTCTGTAGAAAATAACTTCTAATAAGTAATTAAGATCTACCCTGTACGTTTACTTAAGTATGGTGAAATAAAGTTCAAGATTGCAAAAATCAGTAACTTTCCTAAGTCAATGTTTGGTACTAGAGCCCTAAGCACTAAACCCCAGATACATGGATCAATTAAAACTGAGAAACTCTTCAAAATAAGCTAAAATACCTACCATTAGGATATTGCCCAAGGAAGGCTTCAGACAACATTAAGGACAGGTAATGGTATTCAATTAAGTTATTATTCAACAGGCTTAAAGTTCAAAAAGTTGGGGAAACTTTTACCAGGAATGTCTTTCATCAAAACTTAAGTTTTTAACCTCTGTTCCAAAAACTGCAATGTGACTTGCCTGTGCTGTGGATGTTCTTTTTCTGGGCTAGATTTTAAGAGGAGCTATTTCTTCTCTGATTTTTCAGTCTTCCAATTAATCTCCATTCTTTGAGATTTAGTCTCAAGTTATTTTTTGTATATGAATTAAAAACTCAAATTTATCAAATGATTTTATTAAGAGCCAATAAAACCAAGTTTCAACAAAATTATAGGTACCATCACAGTATTAAATATATACACTAAGAGAAATAGTTTCAGTGAGAAATGTAAAATAATTTCAAGTATCACTTAATTCTAAGGAAAACAGAATCTCAAACTTTAAAAAAATAAATTCTTATTTATAAAAGTAACATTTTTCAAAATAATCAGTACCAAGTTAAAAATCACCATCTAAGATGTTACATATTTTGTCATAAGATGGTGCCTCAAATGAATGTAAAGGATCTAATAATTGAATCAGCTGACTTCATCCTAAACAAGACTCAGTCATATTAAAATTATTTAGATTGTCATATAATACTACCTTCTGGCAATCTTTTAGGGCTGCCTAAGTATGTCTATCTCTGAAATCAACAGTATTTAAATACTTCCATGTTCAACCTGTAATTACTAAGTATTAAAAGCTAATGAATCTTTTTCAGGAGGGGAAACATTCATCCCTAAAATGTCTGCACACCTTTAGTGCAATCAGTTCAGATTTTTGACAATTTATAAATGTCTTAAATTTTTTCAATATACTACCATTTGTCTAGTTATGTCCACTTAGTAGTCTCCATGGAAAATGTGTTTAAGGTAATTCATTGACCCTAACAGCTTGTCTTCTGAATTATACCAAAGAAATTAACTTGTATCTTAGTGACATCTGCCTGACACATTTTACAAAGCAGGCCTTTAAAAAAAAAAAAAACATAAAAACAGCTGATAACTTGGAAAAACAATGTAAACTGCCCAAGATAGCAATATTAAATACAACTTGGAAAAACAATGTAAAACTGCCCAAGATAGCAGTATTAAATACAATCTAATTTAGACCTGACTGCTCTTAATTCTCCATGTTCTTTCAAACCACAACATACACTATAAAATTTAATCCAATTTTTAACATTTTACATAATATCTAAATCTCAAAAAAATTACTCTTTCAAGTACTTGGACAACAACTATAACGGAATTTTTAAGTCCATGCACTAACCTTCATCCCTAAAAAGCAAAAAAATCCCAGCCTCAAAAGAAAAAAAAAAAGTAGGATTCTACAATTTTAAAAAGCAGATATTCTCATCATCCCAAAGTACTGCCACACACAATACTTATTAACAAAGGAAAACAAAGCACACAACCATCTTAACCAAGTAATCCAATCCAACAGAATGCAATGAAAACCCTGCCCAATATGCACTGGACAAACCGAAGTTGAGAGATATTCCATAAAATGACTGCTCCATAACCTTCAAAAAGGTCAAAGCAAGAAACTCAAAGACTGAGGAGAAACTATTCTAAAGTGAGATATATTAGAGAAAACTGGGTGAAAACATTATCCTGGATTAGACCCTTCTGCTGGTAAGTGACATTTGGCAAAACTAAATGAAGTTTCTATGTGGGAAATTTTGTTTACTGTTCTTGAACCTACAGTGGACCCCTTAACACAGGTCTGAACTGCACAGGTCCACTTCTTTGTAGCTTTTTTTTTTTTTTTTGCATTTTCCAATAAATATGTACAATGCTGTAAATTTATTTTCTTTTCCTTATGATTTCCTTATTAATATTTCCTTTTCTCTAGCTCAGGTGTCCCCAATCCTCGAGCTATGGATTAGTACTGGGTCTATGGCCTGTCAGGAACTGGACCACACAGCAGGAGGTGAGCAGGAGGCCAACAAGCAGAAGCTTCATCTCTATCTGCAGCCGCTCCCTAGATCACCACAGATCATTATCAGGCTTTAAATTCTCATAGGCGCCCTGGTCTCTGGTGCCAAAAAGGTTGGGAACCGCTCATCTAGCGTACTTCAAGGTAAGAATACAATATATAATACATATATAAAATCTGTACTAATCAACTGTTTATGTTATCAGTAAGGCTTCTGCTCAACAGTAGTAAGCTATTAGTAGTTAAGCTGTGGTGAGGAGTCAAAAATTAAGGGATTTTCAACTGCCAGGGTTGGCTGTACCCCCTAACACCATGCTGTTCAAGGGTTAACTGTATTTTGTGAGTTTAAAACTGTTCCAAGGTAATTTTTTAAAGCATATTAAAATTTCTCCTATTTTTACCTTATTTCGTGGGTTTTTAATTTAAGTCTTGTAGTTTTTTGCTGTCTGTTGAAACATCTTAACTGGGAGAAAAGCTAAGGACATTAAATAGTAAACTACTGATTACAATCTGTATCAGCTAAATAAAACTGGAAACATGTTGTTTTTCTTCTTGCATTTTGAGGAGGCAATGATTAGAAATTTATAAAGGTAAATATGTCCAAAAATATAAACAACCTAAAGTTTATCAAATAAAGCTCTGTAGACTGCACACCAACTAGTAAATCTCAGCACTTTCCAATGGGAAATAAATTAGGTTGGTGTTTCACTCACATGTCCATTTTATAAATATTTAATAACAATATAAATTATCACAATTTATATTAACATGTTAATATATGTTAACATTAATTATATATAACATATTTATTTAACAAACAGGAAAAACAGCCAGACAGCCTATTTTAGTTCATTTAACTTTTATTAATTTTTAGAAATAACATACACTGTCAAGTACTTAAAAATAAAACTAGAAATCCCTAAGATAAACCTTTGATCCAGATTTTAAGTCAAGGCTTTTAAATTTTTATTAGCAGACTGTTTACATTTTAATATACTAAATTCTTAATTTCTATCTGCTGAAATAAAGCTGGTGATTATATCAATAAAAACCAAGTGATCCCTCAAGATAACATAAAATACATTTGAAGGGTTAAGATTTGAAATGATGTGTGACTGTGTTACATTTAACACCATTTCCAAAAAAATGTTGAGATCTAACAAAAATAGCTAACTTTTTTCTAAGCTAGGCAAAGGGAAGAATGACAAAATGAAAAGGAGCCCAGTTGGTGGGGCACAAGTTAAATTCTGAGTTTCACAGTAGCCAAAACAATGTCCTTGAAAAACAAACAAATAAACAAAACTTAACAGCTATTCAGGCATACCCACTTTTCTGGGCCCTACAATTTAAGAGAAAATTTTCACAAATTCATAAATTATACTTTTAAATTGGTAGACCAGATTTTTAACCAGCAGTTTCCTCTGTCAATACATAAAGAATGTTTCCCTTTGATCTTACTCCAAATTTAAAAACCACTTGGTACTAGGAAAGTTGGATCACTTGTTCCTTTTCTAACTTTCTACAAATTGGAAGGGGAAATGAAAATGAAGTAATTATGGTCTAAAAGTCCATCTTTATTTTTTAAAAAGTACTGTTCCAGAAGGCAAGCAACAAAGCAAAACGCTGTTATGAACACCAACTTTGGAATAAGACCAAAGTTCTGAATTCAAGTTGACCTTGGGATTCTTTAATCCTAAACATACTAGTCTGGAAAAAGACAAAATTATGTATGTTTACCTCACAAGATTGTCAACAGAATGTATTAAGTTCCTGATAGAATGCTTCACACAGCATTCAGTAAATTGAGTAAGCATTTAAAATGTAAATGTTATTAAAAGTTTTTTATCTGCATGTAAACTCTCCAAATTTAAATTTGATAAAATGAAAATTTCCCAACTAACTGCTTTGATTAACATTGCTAAATAAAATAACCTATGTTCTGACAAAGCAGGAAAATTCATCAGAAAAGTGCCAAAATAAATCGCTGGATTTTTTCATATTTATTTTTACTTATTTTCCCCAACTTTATTGATATATAATTGACATTTAACATTGTGTAAGTTTAAGGTATACAATAAATCACTGCTTTGAAATGAAGGATGTGTACCTTTTAAAACATGCATGTGCAAACATGAAATTTTGCTTACATCTAATATACTCAGATTGTTTTAAAATTTAAATTTAAAAAAATCACTTTACTCCAAATATCTGAACAAATAAACAAGACTGAATATACAAACCAAAGAGTTTTTATCCTTAAGCTCTCAAAGAACAATATAAATTTGCCCATACCGTTATTTTCAAGAAACATTGTATTCTGGAGCCTCAGAATACCTACCTCCACAATACCGAAGGCCCTCAATCTGTTGGGTAATTGGATAACTAAGTACTGTTCCAAATGTAAGAAAAGATCCCTTCTTCTTTTCCTAAGCTTAAAATCTAGAAGCTGAATGGTAAACAACAGCTCAAACACTCATTTTGCTCTTTTTCCTACAGATAAGGCTACAGATATAGGAAAAAGTTAGGAAATAACTCAAAAAGTAGTTGGGTACAGTGAATACTCCCCTGTTTTACAACATACCCTAAAAACTTACTCTAAAAGTTTTACAGAAGCAAAGAACATGATAAAAATACATAATCAGAAAACCATTTTCAACTTATTGTAAAAAAATACTATAATCTCTAAGAACCATGTATGTAAGTGCAATTCAAAAACAAACATTAATTCTCAAAAATGAGACCTATACAGTGAGAACTCTTCATGGGTTCTGTCTAACCAGAGCTTGTTTTAACCAATTCATCACTACTCTCTGCTTCTACAATTACAATATAATCTTATACACTAGCTTTTAAAAAATTATTTCCTTTATCATACTACAAAAACTTCAAAAATCACAGAGCATTACAAAGGAAATTCTGACACATCCTACAACATAGATGAACCTTAAGGACATATGCCAAGTGAAATAAACATCACAAAAGGACAAATACTGTATAACCCCACTTATATAAAGTACCTAAAATAGTCAACTTTATAGAGACAGTAGAATGGTGAGTGCAAGGAACTGGTGGAAGAGATTACTGTTAAATGGGCAATTTCAGTTTAGGAAGATGAAAACGTTTCGGACATCGACAGTGTGATGGTTGTATAACAAACAATGTGATCAGACTTAATGCCACTGAACTGTGCAGTTAAAGATCATAAAAATGGTTTTGTTATGTATATTTTATCAAAAAAAATTTTTAATCACTATAAGGAACCTCTTGAAACAAAGCATTCATGGTAGAAATGGCAAGCACATTTAATCTTCACAAAAAGACAAACTCATTTTACAAGGATTTTCTATCCTGTTAGAGACTTGTTCAGTTCCAAATACTTATGCCCCAAGGAAAGCATTAAAGAGAAAAAAAACAATGACCCAGCAATTCCACTCCTAAGTATATATGCAAAAGATTTGAAGAGGGATTCAAAATACACTGTACACCAATGTTATAGCTGTAATATTCATAAAAGCCGAAAGGTAGAAACAATCTAAATGTGCATCAACAGACAAATGGAGAAATATGGTATATCATACAAAGGGACCTTATTTAGCCATAAAAAGGAATGAGGTTCAAAATACACTACAACATATATGAACCTTGAAAACAATATACTAAGTGCAATAAGCCAGACACAAAATGACAAATACTATATGATTCAATTTGTATGAAATATCTAAAATAAGCAAATTCATAGAGAAGGAAAGTAGACTAGAGGTTATCAGGGACTAAGGGGAGGGAGGAATAGACGTACTGCTTAGCGGGTACAGAGTTTCTATTTGGGCTGACGAGATTTTAGAAGTAGTAGCGATGGTTTTAACAACACTGAATGTAATTAATGCCACTTAATTAAAAATGTTTAAAATGGCAAATAAAAAATAATAAAAATAAAAGGAAGAAGTTGAGTTAATGGATCTCCTTTCACCTCATTAGCCAATTTTAAATTAATTCTAGTACAGGGTCAGTTTCTCTGTTCTTTCCTCATGTACAAAGTAGAGTATATATATGCTGTCATCCTTTCTCAAATTATCATTTTACAACTAAAATAATATAACCTAAGTGTTTTAAAGTCTGAGGCTAAGACCATTTATTAATTTTAGTTCGGTTCCAACACTTTTTTCTTTAAACCAATTTTGGTGTGAAAACCCAATCTAGACAAAAGTCTATTCACACATTTACGTTGTAGTCAAATAAGAGCTTTATCAACAAATTCTTTATAACACTGCAGGAGCAAAGTTTTCTCAGCTTTCATCAAACTGTCAATTTCTAGTAAAAACATTTGAATGGGACCTAGCCAAAATAAGATAGCTAAGCCTCTATCTCCTTTAATTATCCTATAAAAGCAAAGAAATTGCAACTACCCTTCAACTCCTTTACTAGTTCCTGCCTCAAATACATCAACATCTTAAACAGGGAAAGAAGGCACTACATCTAAGATTAAGAATAGAGATAGAAAATAGGTGAATTTATCTGTTGAGTAACCAGTTCGAGACTATTTCAATTATAAATTCACTATCTCAAGGTAGACAGACTCCATAATACATTATACATATACATTAGAAATATATAGGTTCTGCCTATTAGCCGTGGCTCATTTTAACCAGATACCCTAAATAGGACCAAACTCTTCACTACTCTCTGCTTCTATAATTATACTATATTATAGTTATATACAGTACTTTTTAATGGGTGGAGGGGGACATTTCCCTTACCATACTATAAAAGCAAAAACAATGTGTCACAAGGGGAAATATCTCAGGAAGAACAAGTCCTTGCCTTCATAGACTTCATATTCTCCAGTTTTTGGAGATTAACCTTGTAGTCAGTATTAGTAGTAAAAATTTTATTTCTTTAGAAAATTCAATTTCTCGGGGGTGGCTCCACAGTGTAGTGGTTAGCACATGTGTTTTACATACAGGTCCTGGGTTCACGCCCCAGGTAGAACCACGGACCACACCCTGGGTGCACCAGCCCCCCCCCCCCCCCCCCCCCGTGTGCAAGCTTTGAGAGCGTGTGGGAGGAGATGTGGGAGGAGATGCCGCGCCTTCAGACATCCAGTTCTTAAGGGGAAATGGCAACATAGGTGGAGGGAGATAATTAAAAAGAGGGGGGGGGGATTTTCAATCTCTCAAAAGTGTTAAACATAGTATTTTTACAGCTAATATTTGACTGTTTACTGTACACCATGTTAAGCATTTTTAATTCATTCTCTCTTCACAACAACCCTATAAGAGAAACAGGTTATATCATCATCCCACTTTTTTTAAAACAGAGAAAGTGAGAGACACAAAGATGTTAAGTAAACTACCTAAGGTAACACCACCAGGAAGTGGCAAGGACAGAAATTTGAATCTAGGCAGTCTAATTTCAGAATCTGTGTCTATACCCACAAAATGATATTTCTTCTCTCAATTATAAATTCATTTTGCTTCTCAAGCTATTTTTAAATAATCCAATTCTTTAAAACCCTATATAACACTTAACCAAGGCACAACCAATTCCTCCATCAACTGACAATCCATGACTATATCGAACTTTCTCTTATTTTCCCACTAGGCCAAATTGGGAAACAGCAGAGTAGTAGTGTCAGAAACATGCATGGAATACTAAAAGGATTGTACAAACGAAGAGAAAAAAGTTAAAACAAAAACAGGAAAACTGTAGTAATGAGAATTCCAGTAAAGGACAAGAAAGAAAAATGATAAAGGCAGAAAGAGAAAAAAAATGGAGAAAAACATCAAGATAATACCCTCAGCACTTTTATCCACATAATTTGCCCAGTATACATACATCCTTTAAAATACTAATTCTTAATTTTATTCCACCAGACAGGTAGCCTCAGTCATACTTTGGTTAATAGAGTATTATTCTTCATATTGCTATGCTGGCATTTTAAGCCCACTGATTACAATAAATGTCATGACACTCTACAATCACAATGAAAAGATAAACTGCATTTCCTACTTTCAGTTAGTAACAAACCGTAGCACTAATAAATGTATTTTTGAAGAAAAATATATGAATGATCTTTAGTAGACTGCCATTAATTCTTAGCAATTATCTTTAAGGTAAATTGCCTCTAATGCATTTCTAAAAAATAAAATATTCTGAGTATTCTCAAACAACTTCAAAAAATGCTTTCCCCTAGACATAGATAAAAATCACTAAATTAGCATCTGTTTAACCCAAAGTTAAGACAATTTCATGTTAATTATAACCACAACCATTTAGAGAATTGAAATATTTAAAAACTCATTTTCAATAAAGAATGAAATGGTAGAACTGAATAAGGTAGAATGAAATGAAAATAGGCCAATCACCAGTAATAAAAGGTTAAATGTCTAGTAATTTTTCAGTGTTTTATTTACTGCTCCTATAGATAATAACAATTAGGAATGGGGACCTTGTCTTTTATATTTTACGTTTTGGAACATATCATCAATCTATGGATCATCAAAAATGACAGAGCATAATTGTAAACTAATCCCATTCCTTTTACCTAGTGAGATTATTTTATCAACAATACTTGTGCCCCAAGAACCTTAAAGCCTACACTTTAATGACAAAGTCTCTGCAGTCACAGTCTTAAACGTATGCCAAATCCTTGGAGGTGCGGGGGCGGAGCTCTGGCTGTTCAGCCCTGGCTGCTCAGCCAACCCCCGCCCCAACCAACCTATCTCAGTGCCCACTCAGGCCTATCACCCTGCCCCGTCCATATTCAGAGATGGTGATGGGATGCTTAAAGCATCTCAGGAGGGAGATAAATTCTTGTGCCACGGATAAATTAAAAAATGAATAATGGTGGGGAAAAGACCAAAATTATTAGATTTGTAATTTTATTCATACTTAAATACTCACAGCTTTTTTAAACTGGACTTTTTAAACTTTTAATTTTGTAATCACGACTAATAAAACAACTCTCAGTTTTCCAAGCAATCTACAGTAAATAGTTGAAGCTATTTTGGGTTAAAATTTAGTTTTAAAAAGAGCAAACATCTATAATCAATTCTCCTCTCTTAAAACTTAATTTGGACTTGGTTCCATAGTGTAGTAGTTAGCACGTCTGCTTTACACGCAGAAGGTCCTAGGTTTGCGCACCAGTGGAGCCACGCAACCCTGAACAAGCCCAATGTCTGTTCTTGGAAGCTAAGTAGGGTTGGGCCTGGTTAGTACTTGGATGGAAGACCACCTAGGAAGACCAGGCACTGTAGACATAGATAATAATAATAAATTTTAAAAAGAAAAAAACTTAATTTGCACCATGGTGAATGGTTCTCAAGCTTCAGTGCCACCAGGAAACTGGTTAGTAATACAAACATGCCCCCTGTCTTCTCCCCAGATCTGCAGAATCAAAGGTCTGGGGTGGGACTTAATGATTGTTTTAACAAGCCCTCCAGAAGATGCTGATGCTCACTGCTAGAGTTCGAGAACCACTGGCTTAGGGGTTAAGAGTCACGTTGCCTATATTCAAATATTGAAGTCAAGGTTTACTTGCTTGGTAGTCAAGAGTATATTACCCAGTTTCTCTAGGCTTGTTACTCATCTTTAAAAAGAAATTGCGGGATTATTTTGAAGATTAAATTTTAAAAAATGTTAAAGGTTTAAGAGCGATGCCAGGCACATAGGAAATATTCAAATGTTAGCTGTTATTACTATGTGCAAAGCACTTTGACAGCTGTAGACTGTAAGGGAGAGAGAGACTAAGGCAGAAAAGGCTTAAGCCCTACCTAACTAGCAGTTTAATACCTAGTGACTAGCCCAGACACATGTACACAAGGCAGAACCAAAGACACTACTAGAGGAAATAAAGATGCCCTCTCAAGAGATAAAAAAAAGTTAGGATAACATAAGAAACAGTAAGTTCTGATCAAACAATATAAGGGAAAGCTTTAAAAAAGAAGTGACTGCACATAAGAAAAAGTTCCACAGCCTGAAAAGAAGTCACTCCAGCCTACAGGTATGAGCCAAGATGCCAAGAAACAAGCCAAAGGGAAAGCACAAGACAGCAGACCACAGTAGCTTAAGAATGGATGAAGCAAAAATATGTACAGTAGTGCCCCCTTATCCAAAGAAACTATGTTCCAAGACTCCCACTGGATGCCTGAAACCTCGGATAATACTGAACTCTAAATATACTGTTTTCGCCTATACATACATACCTTCCTCCTTAATCAACTCCTTCAACTCTGCCGGAAATGTGGCAGTAGGTTCTTCATCAGCAGATGCAGCCTCAGTAGTAATTTTTATGTTTCTCAGTCCAAACCTATTCCTGAATCTGTGTAACCATCCCTTACTTGCAGTAAATGGCTTGGTGTCATTCCTTTCAGAGGATCCCTTGAAGTCTTCATATAGGCTCAGTGCTTTCTGGCGCAACATGCTGCCATCAACCGGAACGCATTTTCTGTTCATGTCTTCCACCCACAAACTTAATGCCTTTTCCATCTTAACTAAGCGCTTGTCACGCACTGTGGCCGTAACTTTTGCAGTTTGAGGTGCCACAGCAAAACTAGCACGAATTTCTTTTTCCTTCTTCACAATTTCGCGGATAGAAGATTCGTTCTTACTGTAGATCTTGGCGACCTCAGCATAGGATTTTTTTTCTTTCCTTATTAAGTCAAGAATTTTCACCTTTTCACTTAAAGGAAGTACTTTACGGCTTCTCTTTGGCATATTTGAATTGCCAGCATCACTACTCTTGCTCTTTGGGGCCATTATTAAAGAAAACAAGGGTTACTTGAACACAGGCACCGCAATACGAAACTGAGATGGCTACTTAGTGACGAGCAGCTGGTAGCGTATACAGCGTGGATACGCCGGACAAAGAGATGATTCACGTCCCGAGCAGGACAGAGCAGGACCTCATTGCGCTACTCAGAACGGCTCGAGAAATTTAAAACTTATGAATAGTTTATTTCTGGAATTCTCAGTTTAAAATTTCCTGACCTCAACTATAACTGCAGGAAGTGAAACCGCGGATAACGGGGGTGGGGGGGAAGGGGAGTCTACCGTATCAGGATATAAAATCAGTCATCCCAAAACATAGGCCTTGGCCCAGGGGAACACACCCTGCCACCTAGGAACACACTAGCTTACATTACCATTTGCAAACTAACTTCCCCTTTTGTTCAGTCAACACCCAGAGCCCGGGCTCAGGCACTGTGGCCTATCAAGCCATTGTCTGCAGCCAAGTTGACTGCAGAGAGGGTGAGAAGTCTGCTCCGGCCCCGCATTCGCAGGAGTGAGCACTACTTGAACAGGACCCGACATCATCTGAACACGCCCAGCCGCAAATGAGCGCAAAACCATAACACTAAAAAAAAAAAAAGAAGCAAAACAAAACAAAACCTCGCTTTAATACAGGCAAAACTTGGAGAAGCAAAAGCGGAGGGAGACGAGGAAGGGGACAGCGGACAGCTTTCGGTCTCCTTCCTCCCCCGAAATCCCGCCTGGGTGCTGGCCCAACCTGCACGGCTTATTTTCGCAGCCTCAAGGCTGAGGTTTTCCTTCCGGTCATTGTGTTTACTTCCCCCCCCAAGAACTGGCCCAGCGGGGAAGGCGCGCCCGCCGGCCGGGACAAAGCCCTCTGCGGCTCCACCTGGGCGCAGGCAGGCAGGGCCGGGCCGGGGCCGGGGCGGGGCCGCGCTCCCCCGCCTGCCGGCCGCAGTTACCAGGCAGCGCGGCCCCGCCCCGGCCGCCGCCGGCCAATCCGAGCGCGGCTGCCCGGGCGCACGAGCCCCAGAGACGCCCGGCGGAGGCGCGACCCCACGGCTCGAGCCTGGCACCGCGCGCGCACCCGCACCACCCGAGCCGGCCAATCAGCGGTCGGCCGGGCGCAGCCGCAGGCTCAGGCGCGCGCGCGCGCGGGCCTCACGCGTGAGACCCCCCCAACGAGGCGCCGGCGCGCGCGCCCCTCCCCCACGCGCGCCCAGGCGCGCGCGTGCAACTGTCGTCCCCCGCGACCGCGTCGGCTCCCGCCCCACCCCCAACGCCGGCAGCCCGGGTGGGGGGGGCTGGGCACCCCAACACGGCTGCCGACCGGCCCCAGACTCCTGCGCCTGCAGGCCCCGCAGGGGGAGTCCCAAATAAAGGCCCTGCTGCGACGGCACCTGGGGCGGGGGCCGCGGGACGGGGCGACAGGGACTCACCCGAGGGCGGCCGCCTCCAGGCAGCGCTGGGGTCGGGGTGCCGAAGGGGCAGCGAGCGTGGGCCGTGCGCGAGCTGCGGCCGCGGCGGAGCAGCCCCGGGGTGAGGCGAGCTGGCTAGCGGACAGGAGGTGAGAGGGCGAGGGGCCCGTGCGTCTCCACCGGGCTCCTGTCACCGCCGCATGGCCGCCCCAGCAGGGCCTCGCTCAGCGTCTAGAGCCACTCAGGAGGGACCGTGAGAGAGGCCCGGGTCGCCGCGGCAGGCGGGCGGCCGCGGCTGAAGAGCGCGTGCGGAGAAGCGGGGGGGCGACCGGTGGCCCCTTTTCTCTGCTCACCGAGCTTCTCGCTCACCCTCTTTTTTTTTTTTTTTTTTTTTTGTTCCTCGAAGGCGCGCTGCGCGTGCGCCCGGGCAGCACCGCCCAGCGGGAGTTGTAGTTTCTGATTCGTCTACGTCAACGCCATAGCGGGGGCGATGGACTACGACTCCCAGGAAGCGTCGCGCGGGCGAACCCCGAGCCCGGGGACGCGGAGAGTGCGGCGCCCGGCCCTCTCCGGCGAGGACTGTCAATGGAGGCGCGGGTGGTGGGATCGAGAACATGGCTGCACCTGGGGCCTGCGCGGCCGCTCGGGTGGGGGAGGGGAGCCGGGGCTCAGGGGCGAAAATCTAGGCTGGTGGCAGCTCCAGCCTGCTCCCTGCGGCGCTCCAGCCGGCCTCAGCCGCCGTCCAAGACTCGCACTTACTCTTGCACCGAGATTCTCTGCAAATTGGGAAGCCGGAACACGGGAAAGTCCGGGGAGCCTCAGGCCGGCCGGCCTCCGTGCGCCGCCAGGAGACTCCCTCTGCCCTGCAGCACCCTCCTGGACACAAAGAACTATTCGTCTTGAAAGCTTACCTGAAAAAGAGTGTTGCTCCTACTTGGGACGGGCAAGGGGAAGGGCCGCTTCCGTTTTTATTTCCCTCCCTGAAGGCTTTGCTCAAGCTCTCTCACTCCACATTTAAAAAGGAAGTTGAGGGAAAAGCCATGGAATGAGAGCAGAGAACCTGATTTGTAGCTCGTCTTATTCTATCAGCTGCTGAGCACTTTTACTCAAACCCATCCCCCCGGGTTATTTTCTGCTTCTCAGCTTTCATTAGCTCATGAATTTTGAAAATGCTGAGACATTACGGTTCACTTAAGTTAAACTCAAAAGTTTAAAAAACTCGAGCCCACAGATCTCAGATGTGTGTGTAAAGCACAAAATGAAGTGATTTTGTCATTTTTTCCCCACGGAGGTTCCAGCCACGGAAGCTATTCCTCCCCCCCACCCCACCCTTCCTCCTTTTTCCTCCCCTTTTTCCACCCCCTCTGTAGGTGGCGACCACATCGCCTTTTCCAGCCTTTGTTGCTGGCAAGAAAACTTTCCAACAGCCAGTCTTGATGTACAGTAATCCCCCCTTATCCGCGGGGAAATAAGTTTCAATACACCCTCCCCTCTCCAGGGGATGGCAAAAGTGCTGATAGGACTGAGCTCTATGTACACTGTTTTTGCCTGTACAAATATACGTTCTTCCTCCTTAATCAACTCTGCAGGAAATGTGGCAGTAGCTTTTTCAACAGCAGACACAGCCTCTGCTGTAATTTTTATGTTCTCGGTCCAAACCTATTCCTGAATCTGTGTAACCATCCCTTACTTGCAGTAAATGGCTTGGTGTCATTCCTTTCAGAGGATCCCTTGAAGTCTTCATATAGGCTCAGTGCTTTCTGGCGCAACATGCTGCCATCAACCAGGACACAGTTCCTGTTCATGTCTTCCACCCACAAACTTAATGCCTTTTCCATCTTAACTAAGCATTTATCACGCACTGTGGACGTAACTTTTGCAGTTTGAGGTGCCACAGCAAAACTAGCACGAATTTCTTTTTCCTTCTTCACAATTTCACAGATAGAAGATTCATTCTTACTGTAGATCTTGGTGACCTCAGCATAGGATTTTTTTTCTTTCCTTATTAAGAATTTTCACCTTTTCACTTAAAGGAAGCACTTTATGGCTTCTCTTTGGCATATTCGAATTGCCAGCATCACTACTCTTGCTCTTTGGGGCCATTATTAAAGAAAACAAGGGTTACTTGAACACAAGCACTGCAACACCCTGTCTATCTGATAACAGAGACTACTAAGTGACTAATGGGCGGGAGTGTCTACAGTGCGTTGACACTGGGGAAAGCCTTGGGAGAGAGTTAGAAAAGTGAGTTAGTTGTTAAGACAAAAGTTCATTTAGTCAGGATTACCCTTGTCATCATTAAAACGTTGGGTAATAGTCCTGATCCTTTGAATTTGTTTAACACTTGGAGTGAAATGTTGCTGCTGCTTCACAACTTCACCTTTTTTTATGTTGAAGCAGTTCCTAAAGCTGTTACATTATAAAGCAGTTCCTAAAATTTTCGTTGGCTTTGAATTGCCTCTGGACAGAAAGCTGGCCCTTTGGGGGCAATGAACAGTATATGGATCTGTGCGTGGTTTGAAATGCATGTGGAGGCCAAGGCTTTTTCTCAGTGTACTGCTGTTGACAGGTCTGTAGTCATAAATGACGTGCTTATTCAGTCTTCCCTAAGGCCTGGCTCACTACCTTTGCCCTTATTGGTACATGTGTTGCTATTTGTTAGCCAATTTCTCCCTTACCTCATTGGTACAGATGCTTTGTTAATTGTGATCATAGTTATAAGCCACTTTGGATACCATCTCTCAGGTCAGCCAATTATTTTTCCCACACAGGAGCATATTGATGTCTTTTGGGTTGAGCAACAGATGAAAAAAATTATTGTTTTGTATTTAGGAATAATGTAGTTTGAAATCTTCCTTTGTTAAAACACATTCAGGCTACTTTTTTTTAGAATAACATTAAACATAACAAGATGTTGTACCAAGACCAAGATTGCAAAAAGAACAAGTTTGTAGCTCTTTATTCATTCTCACTTAAGACATAACTGCACAGAGCCCAACAGCTGGCAGAATCTTGCACATTATTTCAAATTATTTAAAATATTTCTCTTGTTGAACCTAGTATATGAAATCCTGTAGATGAGTGTTCATATAATATGACATCTCCATTCTATTGTATACCAGGGAGACAAAAACAAAGTCGAAAGGGCCTAGGCCAGGCTAGACCCTTAGACAGGCTAAACCAAGCGTGAGCTCTTCCACCAACTCAAATGCATCTTCACATAGACTGAGCTTACAGCCTTGTTGACTGCTTTTAAACAGCAAGTGATCTGGTGGTATTTGAATGTCTTTAACAGTCCTAAAGATTAATCACCTTCCCCTTGGGTTCTTAATACTTGGTATCAGGGGTGGAACTTCTCCATTATCATGTGACCCACACATGCTGACAGAACCACACTTTACACCCTTGGTCAAAGTTATAGTCGTTGAGATTATTTAGTGCTCTTTTTAAAGATGCTCATTTGAATTTAAACTGAATAATTGAATTTTTTTTTGTTACTGTTGTATATTTTAAATTGCCCAAAACCATATTTCTAGC
The DNA here is from genome assembly GCA_030015415.1 of Cynopterus sphinx. Taxonomy (NCBI): domain Eukaryota; kingdom Metazoa; phylum Chordata; class Mammalia; order Chiroptera; family Pteropodidae; genus Cynopterus; species Cynopterus sphinx. The sequence goes on along the minus strand of CM057379.1, from coordinate 83,310,751 downwards.
AAAAGTTGAGATACTCTTGACACAATTATTTTTCTCAACGCATCTAGTCTTTTGATGAATAGTAAACAGAGATCTTTTTTCTCATAACTGCTTGATGAAGGCCCAAAATTTTCTAAGTCTAATTTCTTGGGCTTCTTCACAGTACACATAAATGGTCCCCACACTTTTTGGCACAAGGTACTGGTGCTCCTATGAGAATTTAATGCGCAACGATCTGAGGTAGAGCTGAGGCTGTCATGCTGGCGCTGAGGAGCTGCTGCAAATAGAGATGCAACTTTGCTCAGTGGCCCGCCATTCACCTCCTGCTGTGCGGCCTGGTTCCTAACAGGTTGGGGGACCTTTGGTATTCATAGTACAGTGTATAGAGAGAATAGGATGTCAAATACATACCATTTGTAAGATAGCAGTTTGATCTTTTAGATCAGTGTTCCCAATTAGGATTTGCATGCCCAGTCCCTATCATATGGATAGGGCCACAGTGAAATGACATCTTTAGCCATTGGATGATGTCTGCATTCTAGGAGGTAATACTTTTTTAATTACAAGGACGCTTTTCTAACTGATTATAAAACACTTTCTGAACAGCTTTTTTGTTTGAATAATTTAATATTTAGATATTTAAAAATTTGCATAAATGATCTTTTACAGTACTTTTCCAAAGGTGGGGGAAAAAAACTAAATCCAAGTTGTAATTTATTCATAATAATTAATAATGTAGATGTGATTTAAATAGACCTTCCAGCTCTTGCTATGCCTTTTGTACAAACATCTGTCCTATGCAGTAAACCTAATATTCATGTAACACCAGTCAAACAGTTTTATCAGATTTAGATTTAGATTATCTTCTATTTGATATTATATTAATATCGCTATAATTGTGTAAGTTAATTTTTAAAAAGCAAAATATTATTTTCTCTGCCTCCTTTCAGACACTTTGGGGGGGGTCAGATGATATGTAAATAAAAATACTTTAAAAACTCTTTATTAAATGTTATATAAATATCAGATGGTAATAAGTTATCATTTGAAACATTATTTACAAATATCTTTTGAACAAAATGTCCATGTTTCTAACTAAAGAAATATCTTGCTCATTTTAAAATTTTTCTTTAAATTTTTTTCTTTTTATTTCCAATATTAACAACATTAAGTTTCTTGATTCTTTATCTCTACATATTTACCAAGTCTTCTATTTTTCTGGTCAGTCTTAACAACCCTTTTAACCTCCTTCAAGACCTTGTGTTTATTAAGATAAGTTGCCATCTAAGAATAAAGGAAATGTTTGAACAATGGATTAAAGGGAGAAAAAGAAGCAATAATAATGATGCTGTTCAAATGTAAAATTAACCCACCATCAGTGTGTCAAGTACTTTTAATTTTTTTTTTCAGCAATGGGAAAGTGTTCAATCATCCTCTCCCTTCCCCCTGAACCTAGGAAAGGAGGCTGGCCAGGCTCAGAATTGTACCTGGGGCCTTTGATTATATTAATTCCAGCAAACTGTGCTCTCTGCTCCCAAGTGAACTCAGATCGGCCCCTGAATAATGGGGGGAGTGAGGAGCAACTGGAAAGAATCTGGGCACCTATAAAATTCTGAAAAGTCTGAGAAACTCTGTCCTATAGAAATGTATAATAATGGCTAACATTTATTGAGCATTCCTTTGGTGCTAAAGAGTGTGCTCAACGCTTAATAGATTATCTCATTGCATGCTGACAAACACCCACTGTGGTAGGTGCTTAGAGCCTTCCCATATGTTAAAAAGGTTCAGAAACGTCAAGTTACCTTGCCAAAAATACACAGAGGGCAAAATCCAGATTCTAATCTAAGTAGGCCTGTGTCCTACCCTGAATTCTTAACTACTGCTGTCTATGTTTAGGCTACAGCCATCTCATCCAGACGAATATAATAAATGAATCAAATACAAGGTATGGTCAAGTAAATGTCATGACATAGTACAAGAAAGTTGAAGATGAAGCAGGAACTTTTTTCATAGAGGAAGTAGAATAACAATTAGTATTAAAAGATGGATGAAAATATTAAAAATAAAACAACATGGGAAGAATTCTTTTAGCCTTCTAATACTTCAAAGGCATCTTTCAAAAAAAAAAATGCCTATAATGGGCATATGCCCATCCCTTAAAAATGTATAGAAATGAGCTCATACTATATATATTATTCTTATCAGTCCCCTACGATGGACATTTAGGTTGTTTCTTCTATTTTTGCTACATTGTTATTTGGCGTGTTTTTATGAGTATATTTTTAAAGCAAATCTGTGCAAAATTATCACAAAGGATCTTGTGCACCTAAAACAATTGATACGCATTGCCAATTTACCGTCCAAGAAGATTGCACCACTGTTAATTCTAGTGGAAAGTAGCATTTTTTTTAGTGCTTCTGATGTGCATATTAATTATAAGCAGAGTTGGTCACCTTTTCATATTTTTAATACCCATTTGCATTTATGTTTCTGCAACAAGATGTCGTTTATATTTTCACAATTAGATCCTATGTGGGGTTTTTTTGTTTTATTCTGTTTTGTCCTTATTCTCTTATATGGGTACTTTGTTATAAATGAGAGAAAATCCCCTTTTTTTGTTACAGTACAAAGTTTTCCTAGTTTCCCTTTTGACTGTGATATCTTTTTATGTTTTTGTGATATTGAAGTTTCATTTTTACATGGTCAAAGTTACCATTTTTTTCCCTTCGTCTTCGGTGTTATAAAATCAATGGTAGGAAAAACCTCCCCCACACCAAGCTAGAAAAATATAAAGACAGAGATAGGGAGATATACATCATATGTATGTACATACACACATAATAGTCTTCCCATAGCAAGATTTCTACATTTCTACCTAAACCATCTTCCTCCTGTAAGTGGGCTGTCCCGTGTTTTTCATTTCAGGGTCCCTTGAAGGTGCTCCCTCAAGGTAGACATCCTTCCCGCCGCCGCTCCCGGCGTGCGGCCGCCTCCCGCACTCTCTCGGCTCCCAGCGCAGGACCCGCGGCCGCCTCACTTCCCCGGCAGCCCAGGGCCAGCGTTTTCTGGAAGCGGCGGAAGGCCTCCTCCACCCCGCCCGCAGCCCTGCCCTTCCCGCAGGCGCCCTGCACCGCCTCCTGGGCGTCGTGGGTGGCCGGACGCGTGCTGGTTCCGGGCGCCCCTCGTAGGCCCCAGAAGCAGGTGGCCGAAGGGGTGCTTGAAGGGTACTTACGTGCAAGGTGAGGAGGTGGGAGAAAGGGACCGGGATACCCCTGAATCCCGATGCAGTCTCGGGTACCTGGCCAACTGGTGGGGAATCCCTACCCAGGGATTTACAGTTTCATACGGCTTTGAACGAAAGCCCAAGCGCGACCGTCTGACATTTCTGTTTCTTATCACAAACTGGGAATAGGTATTCCGGTTTTACGGTTCAGTTCGTGCCAGCTTGCTTAGGAGTTAGCCTCCCTAACCCCACTCCCAGCCCCGCTGAGCCAGTCAACACGGTTGACTTAAGTAGTGAGCACCTGCTCTTTCAATCTAACCGGTTGAAGGGAAAGTCTCAGTTTGGAAAGGATTTTTGTTTGTTTGTTTTATTGTGGAAAAATATATGCACCATGAAGTTTACCATTTAAACCATTTTTAACTCTAATTCAGTGCGATTAAGTCCATGACCAATGTTGTGTAATCCTCACCACGATGAACTTTGTCATTGCCTAACAATGACTCCCCCTTCTTCTTTCTTCCCCTGCCCTTAGTAGCCTTTATTCTGCTTTGTTTCTATGAATCCCCCTATTCTATAATATCTGGTAAAAGTGAAAACAGTATTTGTCCTTTTGTGACTGGCTTGTTTCATAGAGCATATTTTCAGTGTTACATGTTGAAACATTGAAAAGTGAGATAAAGAGCTTCCCAGACAGGAAAAAGCTTAAGGAATTGCTGGGTAGACTATCCATGGTTGTAGATTCTTGTTTTTCATAACTTTGAATATTTCTTGCCATTTCCTTCTGGCTTGCAAAGTTTCCATTGAAAAGTCAGCAGACATTCTTATTGAAGAACCCTTGTAAGTAACTAGCTTCCTTTCTCTTGCTGCTTTTCAGATTCTTTCTTTGTCTTTGACCTTTGGCAATGTAATTATAATGTGTCTTGGTGTATAGGTCTGTTTGAATTCCTCTTGTTTGGGACTCTTTGTGCTTCTTGAACTTGTATGTCTAATTCCTTTGCCAGGTTAGGAAAGTTTTCTGTCATTATTTCTTCAGAGTCTCAATCTGTCTCTCTCTCTCTTTCCCTTCAAGTACTCCTATGATTCGGATATTTTTATGCTTCATGTTGTCCCAGAGGTCTCTTAAACTGTCCTCCTTTTTTAAAATTCTTTTATTTTTGTTGTTCTGATTGGGTGTATTCAGCTACCTTGTCTTCCAGTTCACTGATTCAATCTTCTGCTTTGTCCAATCTACCATTAAATCCTTCTAGTGTATTCTTCATTTCAGTTACCATACTCCTCATTTGTGTCTGGTACTTTTTTATGGTTTCTATGTCCTTTTTAATGCTTACTATCTCTCTTTTGAGGTTCTCGTTGTGCTCATACATTCTCCCCATAAGTTCGTTGAGCATCTTTATAACCATTATTTTGAACTCTGTCTCTAGTAGGTTGCTTGCCTCCATTTCATTTGTTTGTTTTCTGGAGTTTTCCCCTGTGGTTTCATTTGTGACATGTTTCTTTGTTTTCTCATTTTATTCACCTCTCTGTTTTCGTTTCCATGTGCCAGGAATATTTATTTCATCTCTCAGTCTTGGCTAGATGGCCTAATGTGGAAGGTGTCTTCTGCAGCCCAGTGGCACACTGTCCCTGATCCCTTGTGCCAGAAGCTCTGGACGTGACCTTTGTGTGGGGTGTATGTGCTCTTCTGTTGTCACCAGCCTTTATTGTTGTTAGTAAATAAGTGGGTGGGATTAACATTCAGCTGACTAATTGTAAGAATTGGCTGCACCCTCAGGATAATAGTTGTTGTGTATGGGCTGACCCCACTGAGTGGGTTTTGCCTTAGCAGGCTTGTGTACTTGTTGCAACCACCCTTTGTGTGTATCGCTAATGGAACTAGTCAGAATTTTCTCCATTGTGGTCTGGTGCCAGCCTCCAGATGCATTGGTTTTGTGGCCCCTTGGGAGGAGCTCCCCCGTAGGCCAAGGTCAGCGACTGCTTTTGATTGCTCAGAGCTATCCAGTGAGAACTACAAAGCGATCCACTAATGGTTGTTGCCTATGCTGGATCCCCTTTGATGTGACTCCTTTATATTATCAGATGTAGATGTTATGATCAGCTGAACTTAAGGTGATTTTCCATATTGATTATTTAATAACTTAGTTGTAATTTCAATGTGGACCCGGGAGGAGATGAACACTGCTTTTACCTATGCTGCCATCTTCCCGGGAACCTCCTCCTCTTTGTCTTTGGGTTTAAAAATTTCACTATAATTTGTCTTTGCATGGATTTCTTGGAGTTTTCCCTTCTTGGAATTTATTGAGTTTATTAAACACATTTATTTTTGTCTTTCATCAAATATGGGAAGTGTTCATTTTTTATTTCTTCAAATATTTTTTCTGTCCCGTTGTCTCTTTTCTCCTAGACTACGATGTGTTTATTGGTACTCCTGATGGTATCCTACAAGTCCCTCAGGTTCTGCTCATTTTTTTTCATTCTTTTTTCTTGTTGCTCTCACACTGATTCTTTTCAATTGCCTTATCTTCAAATTTGCTGATCATTTCTTCCTGTTCAAATCTACTGTCAAATCCCTCTAGTGAATTTTGTTATTGTATTTTTATATTGTATTTTTCAGTTATTATTGTCTTTTCCTATTTCAGAATTTCTCTTTAGTTTCTTTTGATAATTTCTATTTCTTTATCGATATTCTCATTTTGTTCATAATTGTTTTCCTGATTTCTTTTAGTTTTTTTTTTGTCCATGTTTTTCTTTAGCTCATTGTGCATATGTAAAGCAGTTGATTTAATATCTATAACTAGAAATTCCAATGTCTTGGCTTCCTCAGGGATGATTATTATTTTTTTCCTATGAATAAGCCATATTTTCCCATTTTTTTGCATGCTTTGTAATTTTTTCTTAAGACATGGACATTCTGAATGTTATGATATGGTAGCTCTAGAAAATCTTGATTTTCTCACTCCTTAGGGATTGTTGATTTTTCTTGTTGAGGGTTAGAACCATCCATTTGTGTCTTTCCCAAACTATTTTCATAAGGTGTATATTCCTTAATGCATGTGATTGCTAAAGTCTCTATGCTGTTATCTCTGTAGTCAACCAGTGATCTGGAAAGATTTCCATCTTCTCTGTCAAAATAGAAGGTTCTAGTTACTTAAATCTTCTAATAGGTACCTCCAGGTAAGCAGCTGTCACCCAAGATGGGCAAAACCAAGGCAAGTATCTGTGCTAGTCCCTCAGGGAACCAACCAGCAGACCAAGCAAAAATACACAACCTCAAATTTTTAAAGACTACATTGCCACTGCCCACCCTGGCACCAATCAAACTCCCAGAACACAGGCTACTATCCCCACAGTCACTGTGGGGGCTGAGATATGGGCAATAGTAGCTGGTTGGTGCACATTGTGAAGAATCAGCAGCCTCTCCCTTACCAAGCACTCTCCTTGTTGTTTTAAGTGTTTGATTAGTTTCTATAGTTCTGAAGTAGTTCATTATAATTCTTCCCAGCTCAGTGTTTGCCTCAGTGGAGGAGGAACTGACTCCTAGAGCTTTGTACTCCATTTTGCATGACACCAGAATGGATTTTTTTGGTCATAGTAATTATTTTTTAATTTTTACCAATTTTATTGAGATATAATTGATATATAACATCATGTAAGTTTAAGATGTACAATGTGATGATTTGGTATATGTATACATGGCAAAATGATTACCACAAGAAAGTTAATTAACATATCCATCACCTTACATAGTATTCTTTCTGTGTGTGTGGCGAGAATAGAATGGATTTTTAAAAATCAACTTAAGTGCACCCATTTTAAGAGTACAGCTCTTTGTCTCTCCTAAAGTTTCATATACATGGAGTAATTCAATATATAGTCTTCTGTATCTGTCTTTTTTTCACTTAGCGCAGTGCTTTTGAGATTCATTTACATTGTTGTCCACATTTGTTTTTTTTTCTTTTGTTTTGTTTTTCTTTTTAGCTGAGTAGTATTTTATTGTATAAACATGTCATAATTTTCTTAGTTCTTCACCTATTGTTGATGAATGGATTGTTTCTGGTTTGGGGATATAAAGCTGCTATGAATAATGTGTTCATATATTTTCATTTTGGGGAGTAAATAAATAACTAGAAATGGAATTGCTAGGTCTTAGGGTAAGTAATTTTATAAGAAACTGGCAGTTTTCCACAGTGGGTGCACCTTTTTATATTCCACCTTTACGACTGAATTACCCTGCCATCTTTGTCAAAAATCAGTTGTTCATATATGTGTGGTGTATTTCTGGACTCTCTCTTCTAGTCCAATGATCTGTTTGCCTATACTGATTTTTTTTTCCATTTGAGGTAGTAATATAAAGTTTCCTTATTAAATATACAAATGTACTTAAACTTTAAAAAGGTAAATCTTTATGTATAAATTTATATACTATATATTATAAAAATATAAGTATATTATAAAATATATAAAATATGGGTATAATTATATACAATATAAATATTTACATTTTATATATTATATATATAATATTTATATATAAATATGTGCAATTGGTATATACCTTTGCATGAATTGTAAAGATTGAACACAAATACCTGAACAGTTTTAGGCCAAAAGAATACCCTAAATAGTGGTAGTTTATTCTCAAGATATCTTCCTTTGGTGAACTGTCTTAGCAGTCATTTGGCTTTTCTCAAGTAATACTCTGTCTCATTGCACACCTTCTAAAACTTTTGCAAAGTCCAAATGACACTTGCTTCAAGAAATTTTCTGAGACATGGTTCTATAGTGTAGCGGTTAGCACATCTGTTTTACACGCAGAATGTCCTGGGTTCATGCCCCAGAGGAGCTCTGGTCCATGGTCTATGTCTTTGCCACACTGAACAAGCCCGATGTCTGATCTTGGAAGCTAAGCAGGGTTGGGCCTGGTTAGTACATGGATGAGAGACCACTTAGGAAGACTAGGTGCTGTAGGTATTAAAAAAAAAATTGGGGACAAATGTTTATGAATAAGTAGATTTAGATTACATTATTCATAATAGGAGAAAAGTACAAATCTAAATGCACAATAGGACTATATATAAAATAAGGTTGGTACATCAATATTATAAGATAAAATACAGCAATTTTAAAAGTCAGCACTCTGAAACAATAATGACACAGAAAATGCTCACATCATATCTTGGGCAGCTAAAAGCAAGCTATAAGTATGACATAAGTATGATTTTATTATGATATACACATCAAAAAGATGGAAAAGAAAATACCAAAATGTGGAGATATTATGGTTGAATGTTTCAAAATAGTATTTTATATGTTTGACTCTTCTCATTTTTCTGTGATGAAAATGTTTATTTTATAGTTGTAAAAAACTGGTAAAAGCCCCAATGAGCTCTCCATTGAGATGTGATTTTTCCCTTCTATGGAATTTTATGGCTTTTTATAATTTTGTTAGGATACTTATCACATTCTAGCTTGCATTAAAAATATCTGTAGGCTTCTCTTATTTTACTTTTTTGATTATAATTTTTGAGAACAGGGATCTCGTCTTACTCATTTTTCAATCCTGAGTCCTGGGACAGTGCAAGTCCCTGCCACATGACAGATGCCTGATAAAATAAATATTAGCTATCTATTTGTTGCCAGTCGGGAACATAGGTCCCTGTCACCAGATTTTTTTGATTAAGAGAAACCACAAATTAGGATTTTGGTAGAACTCTCCTGATTTTTAACCATTCAGAGTTAAAAATATTCAGAGTTAAAAGAGAAAAAAAAAGTAAAATAAATATGAAAAGGAGTTTACAAACGAATATCATTGATACTAGAATAATGCTAACTCCTTAGCATGCAGAATTGACTGGTTTGGGGTTTCTGAATCTAAAGACATCTCTGGACCTCATTTACCAAAGTGACATTCTTAGATATGTTCACCTAGTCACATTTAGCACCCAAACATTGTTTACTAAACCAACAAAATGAGAAATCAAAGGTGCCAACTAGGAAATGAACCATGGAGAAAATTTTGTTTCTGTATGTTGTTCATTTTTAAAAGATATTTTGCTTTTTTATTTGAATATGTTTGACATGTGTCATTGTGTAAGCTTAAAGTGTACATGTTGATTTCACACATTTCAATATCATAATATGATTGGCAATGTAGCCTTAGTCCGTCTATCACATCACATTATTATCAATTTGTTTTTTGTGGTGTGAATAATTAGGATCCAGTCCCTTAGGTAGTTTGATGTATTTGTTTCTTTATTAAACAAAAATGTAAGAACAAAATGAAACAATCATATTGGGTAAAATTCTAAGAAATTAATCCATTAAAATAGATACAGATAGTCTCATAGATTACCTTAGGACAGCAGGTCCAATTTGTTGACTAAGTTACATGAAACAATTTATTTAATAAAGTAGAATTAAAACCTAAAAACAGATTTTATCTTATTGTCACCACTTGCTGGTTTACAGAAGATAAAGCACAAATAGATAAAAGTCCCTCATTTTATATAAAAAGGGTGCTGAAATTTGGTTTCATCACATTTTAAATTTTTGTTGATATATTTTTTGTTTGATGTGTTTTTAATTTTGTTAATGTATGTAGGCAAGTGCACAAATAGTTTCAGAAACTTTTTAAGTGAGCACATCATGTAATCAGAACTTGGATGAAGAAATAGAACAATGACAATATCCCAGAAGCTCCCCTGGGCTCCTCACAGTCACTGCCTCCACCCATGATAACTACTTCCCGACTTCCTTTCCCACAGATCCATTTGCTCCTTTATGAACTGTGTATAAGTGAATCATGGCATGTATATACTCTTTTGTATTCTTTTTTCTCAGTATTATGTTTATGGGATCCATCCATCTGGTTATAAGTAGCAATAATTTGGTTTCATCATATTTTGATGATAGATTTAATTCTTATAAAAACAAAGTAGAATATAGGTGCTAATTTCTAAATTGTGTTATTCTGGGTGGTAGCATGAAGTAAAATATATAGCACAATTTTATCTATTCTACCAATGACTTGGAAAGGAGAAGAAAACAAGTAAAACTTGACCCCAAATAAAGGTTTACTTTGTTTTCAAGTGAAGTGAAATGATTTCTGAGCTATTTCCTGACTATTGCAGACAGACATAGGAAATTAAAGATTTTTTAAAAATCTGACTAGGAAAGTTCACTCTCTCTAAAGTGAGTTTCACAAAACAAAATGGACAAAACTTATTCATAATAAATATCTGGACATTTACTACATTCCAGCTCTGTTCTAGGCAGAGCAGAGCCATTACATTTATAAACTGACAGAGAACCTTATGTTTGGCTCCTTATGTGTATGGTAGCTACATTCTCCCAACTCAAATTCTAGCAAAAATGCAATAGTGCTAGCATAAACCTAGTTAATAAAACCAACCAGATTTTTGTAATAAAATACAAGACACAGCTGTGACTGGAAGCCCACCAAAGAACTATAAATCCATTGGCCAAACTATTCCCTTCAATCCGTAGCTGGCTGCTTCCTTTGAGATGGAGTGTGCTGAGGTTCCGTGGATTAGGTTAGGTCCATCTGTGGTGATGGGGGACGTGGAGTAATGGTGGGCATCTGTTGCACATACTGGTACATGCTGGTGCGGACAGCTAAGGGAAGGAAAGGCAGCTTGTATTCATTTATTCATGAATTCATTCATGTTTCCATTCCTTCCATTTGTGAACTTTTTCCCATATAACCTCCCTGAGGACAGCAACAGAGCTGTCTGAGCCTAGGACAGTGCCTAGAACCTAGTACACATTTGGTATTTGTTGACTGAGTGAATGAAGGTGAAGAGCACAGGCTTTGAAACTTTAGATTTAACTGTCACATTCTGCCTTTAGGATTTTCATCATCATTGCCAAAATTCTGAGTCATGTTTTTCTCATTGGCAAGTTGGGGAGAAGAACATCTATTAGGGAGGCTGTGAGAATTTATTTAGCAAATTTATTTTGGCCTACCATATTGCTTAATAGACATTCAAGGAACATTTTGTTGCTGTGTTTTAGGGATGTGCTAGGGACTTTGGGGGATGCAGAGAGAACTCTGGCACTGTCCTCGACCTCAAGAAGTTTGTAGACTCGCAGGACAGAGTAGTAAACAGGTTGTAATACAGTATAATACAGCAACTGTAATGAGAGCCCAGGAGGGACACTTGAGTCAGGCTTTGAAGGATGTGTCACACTTTACTAGGAAAAAGGTGAAAGTGGGGGTATTGAGGGTAAAAAGAAGAGTATGTCAAAGATACAGAAGTGTCAAAGTGCACAGCTCCCAGGGAGAATGGCAAGCAGTTTGTGCTGGCTGCGGCTCAGGGCCAAAAGCAAATCAGGGCTCAGGGCTTGAGAGAGACTCTGGTCTGATCACAATGGGCCTTCTGTGCCACCTAAGTAGTTTGTGCTGGATACGTTGACCAGGATGCCTGTCATTCCAGCCTCCATTTCCAGGCAAACTTGTGCCACCCACTCAGGGAAGCTAGACTAAGTTGCTTTAAAAAAAAATAACAAAAACTCTATCCAGGTATGTTATTTACACAAGACAAACGATTCATTTTTATGTGTTTAGTTAAATAAGTTTTGACAAATGTATTTACCCCTACCACAATCAAGATGTAGAACATTTCTATCATTCTAGAAAGTTCCCTTGTGCTCCCTTGTATTCGATTAACCCCCTCCCCTGCACTTTAGGCTCTGGCAATCACTAATTTTCTTTCTGTCACTAGTTTATCCACTCCAGAATTTCATATAAATGAATTCTCCCAGTATGTAGCTTTTTGTGTCAGGCTTATTTCACAATCTCAGCCTGATTTTTAATTATAATTGTATGTGTTAGTAATCCATTCCTTTTACCGCTGAGTGGTATTCCTTTGCATGGATGTGCCACAATTTGTTCACAGTTTGTCCACAGTGAACACCTGGATTGTGCCCAGTTATGGTTATTATGGATAAAGCTGCTATGGATGTTCTTATGTAAGTCTTTGTGTGTAACACCTTCTCTTAGGTAAATAAATGGAAGTGGGTTTGCTGGGTCTTAGGGTAAATGTACACTTAACTTTTAAAAAACTACCCAACTGTTTGAGAGGGAGAGAAAACAAAAGGGGTGGAGTGGGGGAGGGGTGGAGAGAGAGAGAACGGAGAAAGGAAAGAGGAGAAAGGAGAGAGGAGAGAGGAGAGAGATGGAGGAGGAGGAGGAGGAGGACAGAGCTCCCTGCCAGCTGACATTCAGCTTCCCTCAGGCCAGTGGGGGAATTAATGGTGGGAGAAAGCCGCCAGATTATCTGGGAAAGAGGAGGAGACACAAGGGATATCCTCACATCACTCATCCACACACCCACGTCTCGGTTCTAGTCCATACTACCACGGTCATCATTAACACCCTAAGGAAGTCATCTGTCGAAATACCTGAGCCATGTGAAATAGTACATTGGGCTCAAGGAACCCCTACGAAAACTCCAGGGCAGGTGGGGCTTCGAGTCCTCTAAGACCTGAGGCAGGAAGTCTGGGACCTCCCAGGAACAAGGTCTGGGGAAAGCAGGAGGGCAAGACAGGGTGGGAAGATGGGGCTGGTGAGGAAGTGGTGCCCAGCAGGCATTCGGAGGCCTCACAAAGACATAGGCTTATAATGGAGGCCCCTCCTCAGTGAGCCCATCTGCCAGGCCCCGAAAGCAGCCTTTTGGAGAGCACCTAGGCTGCTCCCTCCTGGCCCTGCACAGGTGGCCAGTTCCTTGCAAACCTTCCAGGTGTAAAAGAGAGGATGGAACTATCTGGATAAATTACACAGCAACAAAGGCAAAGGGGTTAGGGGAAGGATAACAGTCCAGAGGCCACAGTAAGGGCCCCTCCCCACCCACTTCCGTAAGGCCCTACCTTCGGAACAGGAAAGAAACCACAAGTGGGCATGGCTGCCAGTGTCCCCTGGCAGTGCAGTACATCCAGGCTGCAGGCCCACGCTTGGCCCCACTCTGCCCCTGCCACCAGCGGGATAGCCAGTAGCACTTTCTACCCAGGAGCAAAGTTTCCAGAACATTTTATAAAATAAGAACACAGTGGTTTTCAGCTTGGAGACAGTGAGAAGCTGTTCCTAAGAGGCTTCCTGTCACAGTCCTTAGGGCACCTGCTCATCAGTTCCTCTTGGATCCAGCCTACCTTGATTCTGGGCCAAGTTGGCACCACAGGTGCAGATAACTTTGGGAGGCACAGGAACAAATCCTCAAAGGCAAACCTGCAGAACCAGATGAGTCTTTTGTGAAATTCCCAGGCCAGCCTTCTGAACCCCCAGGCCTCTCTGCACACCTGGCCCTGGTTTGATCTCTGAGGTGGCTACTGTTCCCTTTTGCAACTGGTTTCATGTCAGGTTTCAGCTCCAGGTTGTGTCCTGAGAACATTCTCTGCAGGTCCATTCTCATATAACTTGAAAGAACTTGACCCTTCCCAGTTGGCACATGTGTACCTCTCTTCTGCTCATCCAGGTGAAACACCTAGAGTAGCTGTTTCACAAAACAGGCCTCATTGGCCCCCACAGATGGATTTTGTCCCAAGCTCAGTTCTGTAAAAAGTGTGTTTCTCCGAGATGTGTTTATGAGTGAGAAGGTATATAAGTATCTTTTACATACTTACACATAAAGGTTAAGTTTTCAGATCTTCTGCTTTCTGACTGTGAACTTGATGTGACACAATTTTGGTTAAAAACGCTTGCACAAAAAGACAAACACTGTATGATTCCACTTACATGAGGTACTTAGAGTAGTCGATTCATAGAGACAGGAAATAGAATGGTGGTTGCCAGGGGTGAAGGGATGGGGTGTTGTTTAATGCATATAGAGTTTCAGGTTTGCAAGATGAAAGGAATTCTGGAGATTGGTAGTACAACATTGTGAACATACTTAATACTACTGACCTAGACACTTAAAAATGGATAAAATGGCACATTTTATGTTATGTGTATTTTGCCACAGTTAAAAAATAGTTTATTTGGTTTATATAAGATGGTGAATATTCTGTGGCTTTGTAAGAGCTAACAGTGGATGGCTTTGTATATAAGGATAGTTGTCAAATACAAGTTCTTTGCAGGCATGGAGTATGATCAGTTAGGATGGGCCATCGATGTGGTTAGGGTAATATAACAAAGGTGCTACAGATAGGCAGTGTGGCACATGCCAGTGGGTGTGTGGCCCCTAATAGAGATGTACTTGGACCCTAGCAGTCTGAGTTCGACTTTTAGCCAGAAGTTGTTACTATGGGCTGCCCTTCCTTTTGGTTTCCAAAGCTTCAGGACAGAGTGTCTTCGTTTTGGAAGAGGGGAAGTTCAGTGCACATTTATTTTCTACCAAGACAATTTTACCACAGGGCCTTGTTTCGTTTGCCTGGAAAGGAAAGGTGTATGAAAATTGTTTTGGTTTTAATACAGAATAGTTATTTTTTTAATGTAGGGCTTATTTTGAAAAATTATGAGATCATTTCAAATGTATGCAGATACTTTTCAGAGAAAGGTAATGTTACAGCAAATTATTCTTAATTATATAGCATGGAGAAAATTTCTGGAATATTCATATTTGAAGATTTCTTATTAATGAATGCCTTTGACTTAAAACTAACCAAAAGTTGCTAATATTTTTATTAGAGGTTTAAAAATTATGTTACAACAAATAAAGTACTTAAATTACTAAAGAAACCTCTGAAATTAAGCATCAATTTGAGGAAGAGCTGGGGTAGCCATAGCAGAGGAAAGGAGGGAGGTGTTGTTTTTTAGTGTCGTCAGTTATTTGGATATTAATTTCAGAAGTTCCTTGTAATTATATCTCTCAAATTATAGGTCACAGATACCCACTTTCAATGTTGAATAATTCTCAAAGATACTGGTTAAAATGCTGCTCAAATCTCAGAATGAGAGTATGACCATATAACTCAGTGAGGTCAGGCCAGCCTTATACCCCAGGGATCTGTTAGGTTGAATTTGAAGCAGCTGTTTCACAGATTCATTTAAGCAACAGCTTTGGTTTCTTGGCTGGCAGTGTCCTCAGCAACGAAACCATGTGACCACTCTGGGTAAAGCAGACTCCCTTCAAGGACATTCAGAGGGTTTATGAAGTGGCTGCTTGCTTCAAGAGCCAGCCCCACCCCAGGGGGACAGTGGCATTGGCCCCTGGGTGGGACAGGGGCTTCCTGGTGATTCTGATGTGCACCCAGGTGTAAGAACCAGCCAAGAATTGATTGACAACAGAATGGTAACTTTGATTTTACTTCCACTGTCTTTCTTGTAAGGGAGACAGGAAGAGGGAAAAAAAGCCAGCGGATAAAAATATTTTGGTAACCTGATAAATATTTGCTATAACTCCAGCCTAACTTAAGAGTTTTAGAAGTGTTTTCAAGGACATTCTCCCTTTGCACTCTACAATCCTGTGAATAGATATTGTTGTCATTACATTCATGGCTGAAAACACTGGTAGAGAGAGATCAGGTGAGGGGCCCATCTGGTAAGAGGCGGAGCCAGGGCTCAGACTGGCCTAATCCATCTGCCCCTTTGTTCTGAGTCTGAAACAATTCTCTTCTGTAAGGGCTCATCCATTCTACCTTTTGTTCTCTGCTGCCATGCAGCTAGCTTGATTCTTTTCTTATTCTCTTTTTACTCACCGTGTAAACTGAGATCAGTGTAATTTCTGAGAAATAGAAATTTACAGGGCAGCCAGCTTTGGAGTGGAAAGAGGGACACACTCAATCGGCCTTGAAGCATGAAACACATCCAGATGCCAGAATCACTCACTGCTTGCTTCACTTTTTTTGGCAGGGCTAAAATTAAATACTGCTTTCCAGTAGCTGTGGTGGGAATTGAATTTTGCATCTTCATTAGACCGTTTGGAGATGACCTTGAAAGATAGGAGAACCTCAATTTGTATTATTGGGTAGAAAATATCATCAAGAAAACAGCAACATGTGAAAACAGTTTCAATTTTTAAATCACAGTATTTTTTAATCATAAATTAAAAAAAAAAAAACAGGCAAAGTTCAAGTGTGTGAAGGTGATCAGTGATCTCTTTAAGTGGCAAAAAGAAGGGAGGGAGGGAGAGAAACAGAGAGAATTTCAAGCAAGATCACACTTTCCACAGCTACTTGAAGAACTGCTGCCACCTCATGGAAAATTTTTAGAAACTTGCAGTTTAGGCAAGAATCCACGTTTGCTGTCTTCCACAGTCTTCCTCTAGTCGCTGCTACTGTGTAATGTTCCCTCAGACCAAAACACCTTAGAGTCTTTGGTATGCACAGGGCAGTTTTTATGTAGATTATCAGAGAAACAATGCAATTAGAAATCAGATATTTTTAAAAAATGTTTTAAATGTAAACCTTTTAAATTTAAATTTAACTTTTTCTTTTTAAAGAAATATTATTTCAGTTGTAATTAAAAATGAGCAGAGGACATAATGATTAAGAAAGCTTCTGTTTCTCTTTATCCCTCTTATTTTAAGGAGAACACGTCTGTAACAAATAGACCGATGCCAGCCGAACACAGTGAGCCTCTTTATTCCTGTCTGCTTGCACACATACCTGAAATGACCTTCCCACTGTTAGGTTTGAGTAAATTCTTTTCTCAAGGCTCAGCTAAGGAATGGTTCCCCCATGGAAACGTCCTTGAACTCATTCTGGTAGAGTGGGTTGTGCTCCCTTCTTTGTTTCTGCAAGACTTTCTCCCCAAGGCCAGGGTCATGTTTATTGTTACCATATTTACTGCTGGAGCGTTTTATTTGTTTTGCTGTGATAGTTTTGTAGCGTGAATGAATAACGTGAGAACTAAGAGCTCTCACTCCACGTTCAAACCTCCTAGTACTAGCTTTGTAACCTTGGGTAAGTTTTCTCTGCTGCAAAAGGAAGATAATAATGTCATATCAAAGGGTTGTAGTGAGCCTTAAATGAGTTAATATTCATTCATCAGGTGCCTAGAGCAGGGCCCTGCACAGAGGGAGCACTATGGAGATATGCACCCTCACTGCTACTGTCTATACAATGATTACCACGTGTAGGTCACTCTCTCCCACAAGACTGGTTTCTGCAAACAAGGATGGGCCTTGTTCATCATGATGCTGATGATGCCTGTGCTGAACAGACTGTGTCAAGCAGTACTCAGGTATCTTTGATGTATGCAGATGTGTACAAGTGAGACATTAAAAAACTAATTTTTCACAGAAATAGCCTCAAAATAATGATCTCGCAGTGAATGTGTATGCTGGAGCCACAGCCCTCTCACCACTGCCCTAGCATGTTCTAGCTCCACTTGCCAAGTCCAGCCCTGACATGTGCAAGTGAGTGGGGGCACCAGACTCCAGGCAGCCCTAGGAATGCAAAGTTGACAACAATTAATCGGTAACTCAGAGCAGAACTGGTAATGTGCACATGATGGTAACACATATGTCAGAAGTCCAATATGGAAAGTTAGCGTTCCTTTACAGACCCTAAACCACAGGTACTGCCTGTTAACCTCCCAACATCTTCATTTTCCCTTTCTTAGTTATTGTGTTAATTTCCTAGGGCTGCTGTGACAAAGGACTATAAACTACGTGACTTTAAAATGTCAGAAATTTATTGTCTCATAGTTCCAGAGGCTAGAAGTACAAAATCAACATCTTAGCAGTGTTGGTTCCTTCTGAGGATGGTGAGTGAGAATCTGTCCCAGGCCTCTCTTAGCTTCTGGTGGTTTACCAGCTGTCTTTGGCATTTCTTTGCTTTCACATGGTGTTCTCCTGTGTCTCTTCACAACTTCTTCCCCCTCTGTGTGTCTACCTTGGTCCAAATTTACCCTTTTGAAAAGGACAGCAGTCATATTGGATTAGGGCCCACCCTAATGATGTCATTGTAACTTAATTACCTCTGTGAAGACCCTATTTCCAAATGAGGTCACATTCAGAGATACTGGGGGTTAGGACTTCCAACATATCTTTTTAGGAAGATACAACTCAATCCATGACAGTTATGGAGATTTGAAGATAGTACTGCTGAGTACACTCTTAATCTTCACAAGTAAAGTTGAAGCTGACGTGACATAGTATTTCAGATTTGGGGACTACTGTTTTTTTTCCAATTTTATTGAGATGTAATTGACATCTGAACACTGTGTAAGTTTCAGTTGTACAGCATAATGACTTGACTTACGTATATATTGTAAAATACTATTTGATTTAAAAAGGCACAGGGGTCAGCACAGGTGTTCATTGCTAGGTTATTTATAATGGTAAAATAGAGGAAATATCTAAATGTCCCACAGTAGGAAGATGGTTAAGTAGATGCTGATGATGACAACAATGACGATGATGATGATGATGATAATTAATGTTCTTCATGGCTTACTCTGTGCCAACACTATGCCAGAGACTTTGTATGAAAATTACCATTTAAGTGTTATTTATGATTTCTCAGCCTAATAAAGGTCATCTACAACCCCTCACAACAGCTAATATCATACTTAATTGTGAGAGACTAAAAGCTTTCCCCCTAATATCAGGAACATGATGAGGATATCCGTTCTCACCATTACTATTCAACCTTGTACTGAACATTCTATCCAGAGAAATTAGGAAGAAGAAATGAAAGGCATACAGGTTGGAAAGAAAGAACTAAGTTACTTTTACTTGCAAATGACATGATCATGTATATATAAATCCCAAGGAACCCATAAACACACAGACACTCACACACACACTACTAAGGCTAATAAATGAGCTTAGCAAGTTTGCAAGATACAAGACTAATATACAAAGAAATCAATTGTGTTCAATCCAAAATGAAATTCAGAAAATAATTTTACTTATAATAGCATCAAACAGAATAAAATATTTAGGAATAAATTTTTAAAAAGAAATGTAAGATCTTCACACTGAAGATGATAACACATCTATTAAAGAAGTGAAAGAAAACCTCAGTATAAGGATAGCACATGTTCATGGATTCGAGACTTGATATTGTTAAGATGGCAGTACTCCCTGATTGATTCATAGATTCAAAGTGATCGCTATCAAAATCCTAATTAGTTTTTTTGTAGAAATTGATAAGCTGATTCTAAGATTTATATGGAAATGTAAGGGACCCAGAAAAACCAAAACAAAGAACAAAGTTGGAAGACTCACTACTTCCTGATTTCAAAACTACTACAAAGTTATAATAATCAATAGAGTCCAGTTCTGGCATGGAATAGAATTGAGATCCCATAAATAAACTCACTTTGATGGTCAATTGATCCTCAACAAGGATGCCAAGACCTAGTCTTTTCAACAAATGAGGCTGATAATTGTGTGTGTGTACATAAACATGTACATATATGCAAAAAAATAATTAGACCCCTATTTCACATCACATACAAAAATTAACTCAAATGGGATGTAGACCTAAATGTAAGAGAGAAAATCATAACAGTCTCAGAGGACAACAATAAATCTTTGTGAGCTTGGATTAAGCAGTAGTTTCTTAGAAATTACAACATAAGCAACAATAGATAAAATAAATTGGACATCATTAAAAAATTTTTAATTATACTTTAAAAGACACCATCAAGAAAGTGAAAAGACCACCCACAAAGTGGAAGAGATTTTTACAAATCATATATCTGATAAGAAACTTGTATCTAGAATATATAAAGAACTCTTATAACTATAATAAAAAGACAACCCAATTAAAAAATGGGCAAAGGGCTTAAATAGCCATTTATCCAAAAAAGATACAAATGGCCAATAAGCATATGAAAAATGGGTCAATATCATTAGCTATCAGGGAAGTGCAAATCAAAAGACAATGAAATACAATTTCACATCCAGTGGGATAGCTAAAATAAAAAAAGGCAGACGATAACAAGTATTGACAATGATGTGGAGAAATTGGAACCTCTTACACTGAAGGTGAAATATAAACTGGTGTAGCCACTTTGAAAAGTAGTCTGCCAATTTCTTGAACTGTTAAACATAGAGTTACCATATGATGCAGCAATTCCACTCCAAGATAAATGAAAACATACTTCCACACACTAACTTGTATATGAATGCTCATTCTGACATACTTACAATGAACTGAATGTTTGTCTTCCTCTAAAATTCATATGTTGAAACATAGTCCTATCACATGATGACATATGGAGCTAGGTGGGGCTTTTTATAGGTTTTTTCCGTCATGAAATTACAACCCTCATGAATGGAATTAGTTCCCTTTTAAAAGACCCAGAAACTCCCTTCTTGCTTCTGTTATCTGGGGTTACAGTGAGAAGATAGCCCTCAACGAGGAGGTTGGTGTTCATCAGACATGGAATCTGCTGGTGCCTTAATCTTGGACTTTCCAGCTTCCAGAAGTATGAGAAATAAACTTCTGTTTATATGCTACCTAGTATTTTTTTATAGCTGCCCAAATGAACTAAGAAAATATTCATAATAGCCCAAAATGGAAACAGCACAAATGTCTATTGACTGGTGAATAGATTTTTTTAAACGTAGTATATCCGTACAATAGAATATTATTCACCCATGAAAAGAAATAAAATATTGATACATGCTAAAACAGGGATGAACCTTGAAAACATTATGCCAGGTGAAAGAAGCCAGTCACAAAAGACCACATGTTGTATGATACCAGTTAAATACAATGTCCAGAATGGGAAAATCCATAGAAACAGAAAGTAGATTCATGGTTGCCTACGGCTGTGGGGGTTGGGGGAAAATGAGGTGTGACTGCTAATGGGTATAGTGTTTTATTCTGATATTGTTCTGAAATTGTGATATTTGCACAACTGTGAATATACTAAACACCATTGAAATGTACAGTTTAAACAAATGAATTGCATCTCAACATAACTGTTATAAGGAGTAAATTGTGCTACATGTTGTGCTACTTGTTGGACTATTATATGGCTATTTGTTTGTAAAAAAAAGTTTGAAAGAATATGTTCATGATATGATGTTCAGTTAAAACAATAAGTATACAAAATTGTATCATATCAACTATCTAAATATATCTGTGCTGGAGACACTATTGGCAGCCAACCCAGCCTCCTTTTCTTCTTTGGCCAACCTAACAGACCATGTAACTCAGGGAAGCTGACCCAGCTCTGGGGATAATTGCTCTAAGCCAATGGCAATAATTTCACCTTATCTGGTTCACACTGGTCGGTTAGCATATGGCATTCCCAATGACAGTGATTGGCTCAGGAGTGAACCAGGTTGGCCCAATCAGACTGAAAAGGAAAACTTTTAGCCCCTTCAATCTCTCCCTGCTCTAAGAGGTGAAAAAGATGCTACACTTGTAGGTGCTATTGCAGAATAACCCTTGGGATGAAGTCAAAGTTTGAATGGCCCAGGAGAAGTTACCTGGGTCCTTTAGAATGTCATTGACCTCCATCACCCTAACACCTGGCTGCCTCTAGGTTTCCTGCTTTTTGAGATCATGAACAGTTTTCCTATTTTAACTTGTTTGAGTCAAGGTAGTTTTTGTTATCTGATACACTATGCCTAAAAAAAAGAGTGAAAGGAAATGTGTATAAGAATGTAAGTAGCAATTATCTTTTGGTGGTGGGATACGGCTTTTAAAAATGTTTCCATCCCTACATTTTTGTTTTCAAAAATTTCTAAAATTAGCGTGTGTTACACTTTTAGTCAGGGTAAAAACTTAAGTTTTTGTAAAAGAAAAAGGAAATATAAAGGAATACGTAATCACCTGTGGTAGCCAGCCACTGGGGCAACCTGGCTCCAATGTTCCCCGCCTCCTGGTGTTCTCACCCTTGTGTCGTCTTCTCTCATATAGTACTGGGACTTGTCTATGTGATCAGCAGTATAAGGCAAAAGTGATGATGTTAGGTTATAAAAAAGGCTGTGACTTCTGTCTTGGGTGCTCACTTTCTCTCTTGAATCACTCTTTCTGGGGGAAGCACGCTGCGATACTGTGGGCAGTCCTATGGAGGGGCTCACGTGCTGGGAAACTGAAGCCTCTGGCCAACAGCCATCAAGGAACTAAGGTTTGCCAACAGCCGTGTGAATGAGTTTGAAAGCAGATTCTCCTGCCCAAACTGAACCTTCAGGTGACTGCAACCTAACCAACTGCTTGAGTGCAACATCCTGGAGACTCTGACCCAGAACCACCCATTTAAACTACTCCTGAATTTCCGGCCCTCAGATTCTATATTAGATAGTGAATATTTGTTATTTTAAGCTATTGAGTTTCAGGGTAAATTGATTTTTATTTGTTTTAGAAAAATATTGAGTGTAATTATAAATTATGGGGGTATCACTTTGTGGGACTATTGTGCAACTCTTGATAGAAATGAGGTAACTGATATGCATTAATCTGGAAAGATTCATGACATATGAAGTGGAGAGAAAACTAAGGTGCAGAATGACATGTATGGTATGTGGGTAGGCACTGCCTAATGTGTCTCTCCACTATCTACACTACCCTTCTTCCTCATTTACAGGCCGTGTACCTAGCTTCAAAAATAAATCTTGATTTCTCACCTTCTCTTGCAGCTAGGCACCACCACATGACATACTTCTGGCTAATGAGATATAAGTGGAAATGTATAGGGAAGAATTGGAAAAACTACTGTTTTTTTTCAGTAGCATGTGTTACACATGCTTTTAATCAGGGTCAGCTGGTATGCACCTGTCTTTTGCTTTCCCTCTTCTTCCTGCCTGGAACATGGACTCAATGCCTGGTGGAAAGAACCATCTTGTGAGCATGGGGACCAAAGTCACACTCTTGGGATGGGGAAGCGTAAGGAGATGGAGCATGTGTCTTAGCAGCTACAGCAAACTGCACCATCTAATGAAACACATTTCTTATTTAAGCCACTGTTTAGGTGCTGAATGTAGTTCTGATTACCTTATGACCCATTTTCATTTTTTAAAAAAAGGGAGAAAAATTATGTGTTTGATTAGTTATATGAGCCTAAAGATGAAGGAGATTTATCTCACCATTAACACTGACCATTAACAGAAAGGGATAGAGTGGAGGCAAAGGAGCAATTATAAAGTTTTTTTCACTCTATTTTTCACATCAAACACTAGTTAATTTCATGATAAAATATATTCATGTCCAAAAGCCTTATAAACAGAGAGGAAGAAAGAAAAAGAGTATATAGCAGCATTCTGGAATTACCTGTTATCACTCAGCCAGCTCAGGCTCAAGGCAAGCTGGGCCCCAGTGACCAGGCAGGTACTGGGCAGAGTGTGGGAAAGCCAGACAGGGATGGAAGATTCGTCAAAGCTGTGCAGTTTGAGCCAACTCCACCAGCTTCATAGTTGTTCCACAACTCTGTGGAACAGATGTGGAGTGTCAGGCCCTAGTCCATCAGCCTCACACTGTAGGCATCCAGGAGACTATCAGAGCCCCATCTGTGGCAGGAGGCCCAGAGGGGCAGGTGCAGCCTAGAAAAGGAGGCAAGTGGCCAGGAGAAGCTGGGGACCAGGGTAAGGGGCTACAGTGTAGGACTTGTGGCCCAAGCTCCCCAGAGGGGAGTTCTAGCTTTCAGGAGCAGGGTTCAGTTACCCTTCCTACTCTGGAGACCTGGGCTTGCAACTGAATCCTACCTTTCATGAAGTTGGGCAGGTCCGGAGCACACAGGAGCCAAGTGTGTAGCCCAAATCACAAGCAAAATTGTGCGGCTGATGTGCTCACGATTTGTCTTCTCAGTCAGCAGCTCTGCTTCCTGGGGCCTTCATGGCGATACAGATAGCCAGTGGGTTGGGGGAAGGGGCACCGTGCTACAGTCCTGAATCACCTGCCCATCACTGTCTACCTGTTCCAATTTTCTCTCTTGAGGAAGCCAGGCTTCCTGTCCTCTCTGGCTGTCTTAACAGCTTCATCATTTCTCTCTCGACATCTTAGTGCAAGTGTATGGATTGCTTCTGCTCTTGAAAACTCAGGCTGAGACCAAGTGGAGAGCCTCTGGGATTGTTCAAAGGCATGCCATGGAAGGAATGGCAGCTTAGCTCAGCAGGGCCCGGGCTAGGTTTTGGGGGAGCCAAAGCAGGGATTTTCTTGCTGCCATTTTGCTGAACCAGGCCTGACTGCTCTGCTTCTTCCTCCTCCCTCCCCCACTCAAAGGCCTTCTGTTTGCAGATAACAGAGTCTGTCTCCTAAAGTAGGGCTGCCAGAAAAATACAGGAAGCCCAGTTCAATGTGAATTTCAGATAAACAACAAATAACTTTGGTTTTTATATTTTATGTCCCAAATATTTCATGGAATATACTTATACTAAAGAATTATTTGTTATTTATCTGAAATTTACATTTAACTGAACATCCTGTATTTTTATTTACTAAATCTGGCAATTTGATTCTAAGATGGCTCAGCTTTCAAAGTTTTAATCAGATTTCCCAGAAAGGAAAGAGGGGGAGGAGGAAACAGCACAAAAGAAAAACAAATCTCCACAAAGAGAGCATGCGTGTGACTCCCAGCTGTCCCTCAGATCTAAGGACAGGGGGACCTCCTATGGGCCCAATGGTGGGTGCTCTCAGGAGAGAGGGCCAGGCTGGCAGGGGGTATCAGGTGACAATTTTGGCTCAGCTGCCAACTTCCTGTGGGTCACCCTGGGCAGTGGCAGGGCCTCCCTGGCTCTTTGGCTACCACCTATAGCCTCCAGCAGACATTTCATTCATCACACTTGTCCCCAGACACCCGCTCCATGTGTGAGACTCGGGCCTGGGAGAGGAACAGGACTCCTGGGGCCCTTGAGCATCTGGACAGCAGTTGGCACATGGAAGATACAGACAAGAAAGCGGATCCTCATGATCCAGGGAGATAGAATTTCTGCTTCTCTCCTTCAGATAGAGAGTTACTTGCCCTGCACCTGCCCTCTGCCTGGTGCCAGTGTCTACTTAGGAGTCTGTACAGGGTGCCTACAGGTAGTATCAGCTGCCATGGCACTTCTCACAATACCCAGGAATGGCACTGCAATTGTCAATAAAAAGCCGTCTGTGCAGCCATTCTTTCTCCTGCAGCCCATTAAAATGGCGGTAGTGAGCATCATGAGCAGAAAGGTATTCTGGAGGGACTGCTTTCCCTGGACCAGCTGGGCTGGGTTGGGTTGAGGCAAGCTTGGGTCTCCCCAGTGTCCACCTATAAGTGTCCTGGGGCTTAAGGTCACTTGATGGAGCAGGGACAAGACTGAGGTGGGAGACTTTGAATGGCAGGCTGAGGCTGGTATGGTCAACGCTACTTCCTTTATCCAGCATGGATGGGGATAGCAGGAAAAAAAGGAGAGAATCTGACTTTGATAACCAAGGGGGTAATCTAGAAGCCACCATTCTCTATGCAGAAGCCAAAGTGCTTAAATTTTTTTTTATTGTGGTGAGATATATGTAGAACATAACATTTACTATTTAGGTGGACAACTCAGTGGCATTAAGTACATTCACAATGTTGTGTAACTATCACCACTATTTCCAGAACTTTTTCATTCCCAGAAACAGAAATTCTCTACCTATTAAACAATAACTCCCCATTCCTCCCCCTTCTTTCCATCGGGGTTTAGAGCTAGTCACCCCAAGGTGTACCTGTGTGGTATGTAGATTGTTTTGAGCTAAAGGAAACTTTAGCACAGGTTCAAGAGAAATTTCTGCCCCTCTCTTAACTACCTAGAACTTGCATTAGGTGCCTTGACCGTAATAAGCAATGATCAGAGATGACTTCTTTTGACCTATCTACAAGACAGGACAAACATCTATTATTCAGCATCGGCTCTTATTCTGCAATGACCCTTTGAAGCTCTCAAGACACCTGACCTCATCCCTAGCTCAGAATATCTTATATCTCCAAGTTCCCTTTCTATCTCTGAACCTTTCCTGCATGTGGGGTCTCTGATTTCCTCATGTGTGTATTAAATTTGTTTATTTTCTCTTGCCAGTCTGTCTCACATCTATTTAGTTATTAGACCAGTCAGAAGGACCTTGAGAGTAGAGGAAAATTTGTTCTTCCCCCATGACTTCTTATCCCTGATAACCTCTAGTCTACTTCTGTCTCTATAAATTTGTCTGTTCTAAAAACCTTATATAAGTGGAACCATAAAATATGTCATTTTGTGTGTGACTTCTTTCACTCAGCATAATGTTTTTAAGATTCATCCATGCTGTAGCATGTGTGAGAACTTCATTTATTTCTATGGTTGCATAATAATCCATGGTACAGATAGACTACTACATTTTGTTTATCACTTCATTGTTCGTGGATACTGCATTGTTTTCATCTTTTGGCTGTTGTGAATAATGCTGCAATGCACACTGGCACACAAGTATCTGTTTGTTTCTCTGTTTTCAATTATTTAGGGTATATGCCTAGAGAAGGACTACTGGGTGAAAAGGAAAAACTCTGTGTTTCTCTTCTACTACAACACTCTATACTTCTGGTCCTACCCCAAGCAATCCTCAGACACTAGCTTGGTGTCCTATGATTTAACTCAATTCTGACACTCTCTACTTGGAGATAGCCTTAGATCCCGCAGGTTAAGGGCTCAGTCCCACAAGACTGTCCCCACTTCAGATGCCAGTTACAAGCCCAGGTTATCACCTGTGCTGGCGGCCTGGCTATAAATTGAAAGTTCCCGCAACCTCCTCCTTGGGTTCAG
Organism: Cynopterus sphinx; assembly: GCA_030015415.1. Classification (NCBI taxonomy): domain Eukaryota; kingdom Metazoa; phylum Chordata; class Mammalia; order Chiroptera; family Pteropodidae; genus Cynopterus; species Cynopterus sphinx. Next base: position 83,283,952 of record CM057379.1, on the reverse strand, counting down.
TCATTTGCTAAAGTGGTTCACAGAACTCAGGAAAACAATTTCCCAGAAGGGTCCAGAGCCCAGGGACTTCCATTCCCATGGAGTTTGAGGTATGCCACCGTCCTGGCATGTGGATAGATTCTTGTTCACCGACCTGGAAGCTCTCTGAACTTGAAGTGTAGGAATTTTTATGGAGGCTTCATTACATAGGCATGACTGATTAAATCATTGGCCATTGGTGATTAATTCAGTCCGTCTCCCTGCCCCACACTGCCTGTGGCCCCTGAGGTAGGGAGGGAGTGGGGCTGAAAGTTCCAACCTTCTGATCACGTGGTGGTTCACCTGGCAACCAACATCCATCCTTAGGTGCAGTCCAAAAGTCACCTCATTAGCATAAACTCAGGGGTGGTTGAAAGGGCTTGTTATGAATAAAAATGACACCTTTGTTGAGCTCATCACTTAGGAATTCCAGGGGTTTTAGGAGATGATGCCAGGAAAAAACGTAAAGACCAAATTATGTATTTCTTGTTATATCACACTGGATCATATGATACTTCTATGTTTAGCTTTTAGAAGAACTACCAATTGTTTCCCACAGTAGCTGCACCATTTTTACATTCCACCAACAAGGCACAAATATTCCATTTCCCCAAGTCTTCACTAATCCTTGTTATTTTGTTTTATTTTTTATAATAGTCATCCTAATGAGTGAAATGGCATCTCACTGTGGTTTTGATTTGCATTTCCCTAATGATTAATGATGCTGAGCATCTTTTCGTGTACTGATTGGTCATCTGGGTATTTTCTTTGGAGAGATGTCCACTCAAGTCTTTGCGCATTTCTCAGCTGGGCTGCATGTTTTTGTTGTTGAGTTGTAGGAATTCTTTATATTCTCCACATAGCAACCAGAATGATTTTTTTTTTAAAGCATAAATCGGATTGTGTCACTGCCTGACTGGAACTCTTTGGCAGTGTCCTGGGGCACTCTGAGAGAAGTCTGCCTCTCTTTGCCTTTCCAGCTTCACGACTCCTTCCCCTTAACTCGCAACTCAGCACCTTCTCAGAATGAAGCAGGCCTCCTCCTTCCTCCCTTCCTCAGAGCCATGGGTGCTGTTCCCTCTCCTTTTGCTCTGTGCCTGGCTGATTCCTACTGACTCTTTGGGATTTGACTTAACCCTGTCTTTGCAGAGGGCTTCCCTCACAGACCTCAGCCTCAGTCCCTAAACCTTGTTCATTTTCTTCACTGCTCTGGTCTTCATTTGTAGTTACACGTTCACTGTCTACTTGCTGCTTCTTGTCCATCAGAAAAAGGGGACACAGGGTCTTGGTAGGGCATGTGGGAGATGCATCAGGAACGCTTGTTTAATGACTAAATAAGCTGACGAATTATCTCTCTGATGAGCCTTTCAGGAAGACAGTGTGATCACTTCCACTTCCTAGCCCTGACAGCCAACCTAAGGGGCCAAGTCTCACAAATTTACTGAAGCCACAGCAGGTGACTTTCTAAGTCTCTGCGGTCCCTCCCCCTTTTCCAAATTCACGTCAAATCATTCTCTTCCTTTGGACCCAGGGAATCAGATGCTGAGGCAAGAGGGTGCCCAAGGTCAGGAAACCCTTTACGTCATGGGCGGGGCAAGTCTGTGAGCCTTCTCAGAGCTTAGGAGCATTTCCTCTGACAGGAGGTCGGGGTAGCAGCAAGAGAGAGAGAGAAGGGAGGAGGCAGAAACCAAGGGAGCAATGCCAAGCTGCTTGTCAGGCTGATCACCTGCGGGACCTCATTGGATGGCAGAGCAGGGAAAGCTTGTGGGGAAGGACTAAGTGCTAGAGATCAAAAAACATGAGGCTTCAAAAACCTACTGAATGAGAGAAAATATTTGCAAATCATATATTTGATAAGGGGTATTTAATATCCCAAATATATAAAGAACTCAAATAACTCAATAGAAAGAAAACAAACAATCCAATTTAAAAATAGGCGAAGTGTCTGAATTGACATTTTCCCAAGAAGACATACAGATGGCCAACAAGTACATGTACAGGTGCTCGATATCACTAATCATCAGGGAAATGCAAATCAAAGCCACAATGAGACATCACATCACACCTATCAGAATGGCCATTATCAAAAAGGCAACAAATACCAAGTGTTGGCAGCTATGTGGAGGAAAAGGGAACCCTTGCGCTCCTTGGTGGGAATGTAAATTAGTGCAGCCTCTATGGAAAACAGTATGGAGGTTCCTCAAAATAGTAAAAATAGAACTACCATATGACCTAGCAATTCCACTTCTGGGTATTTATCTAAAGAAAACAAAATCAGTAACTTAAAACAATTTCTGCACCCCTGTGTTCATTGCAGCATTATTTACAGTAGCCAAGACATGGAAACAACCTAAGTGTCCACTAATGGACAAATGGTAAAGAAAAAGTGGTACAGATACACAAAAGAATATTATTTAGCCCTGAAAAAAGAGAGGAGAGCTGGCCATTTGTGAGAAGAAAGATGGACCTTGAGGGTATTATGCTAAGTGAAATAAGTCAGAGAAAGACATATATGGAATCTAAAAATAAAACAAAACCCAGAAAAACAAACTCACAGATACAGAGAACAGGTCGGTGGTTGCCAGAGGTGAGGGTGGGGGGTGGGGTGGGGTGGGGTGTGGTGTGAAAGGTGAGGTTGGCAAAATGGCTGAAGGGGGTTGGAAGGTACAAACTTCCAATTTAAAATACACAAGTCCTGGGCATGTATGTTTAGCATGATGAACGAAAGCAGCTACAAGAGGAATGGCAGATTTCCTGAGTGAGGAAAGCCTGTGTCTTCAAGCTTGTATAGCATGACGTCGGGAAGGCTACAGAGAAGGCTTCTTTTTTCTGGGGCATACTGAGAAGATATTAGCGGCTCGTATTTCAAGCCATGTGTTCAGTAAGCTCTTTTTAGAGGACAATAGCACTTTGTGTTATGTGCTCTGAGAGTTGCAGCTGGGCCAGGACCTCCTGGGTCTGTACAGAGAGGACCCTACTGCTGGATGATAAAGCAGAGCAGGCCCTTGTTAAGCAAAAAAAAGGGGGGAAAGTGTCAGCCAGGCGAAGTCCAGGGTGGTGGCAGGGAGGTCTGAGAAGCTCCAGAATGTTCTGAGAACAGGGAGGACATGGTTTGGCTGGAGCCCAGGGCACACTGGGAGGTACATCAGTGAGCTGTTGGGGGCTGGACATTGGATGCCAGAGTGAGGCCTCTGGATTTCCTTGTGAGACAGTGGAGGCCGGCAGAGCAGGCGTAAGCCTGGGGTGGGGCATGCACAGAGCTGTGCGTGAGCGTGACTACTCACTGCTGTGTTCTCTTCCTCAGGTGCCATTTTTTAAATATCTGTGAGCCAAGCCCTGTGCTATAATTGGGGATTGTGGTGATACCTCTAATTGACAGTTTTTCTTTGTGTATGTGTATGTGTGTGCGTGTATGTGTGTATGAGCGTATGTGTGTCTTTCTAGCTGTGGCCTCCCACTGATGTCCCTGTGGACTGAGAGTAGTGTCTGGTCTGAGCAAACCTGATCTAGCTAGCAGCCTTTTATTTTTTTTTTCCAAATGTACCTCTCTTCTTCAAGCAGGGGGAAAATCAGAGGAAACTCTGCTTTTTTGCCACTGCTTTTCCTCTCCTGCAGGGAAGGGCAATAGCAGGCAGGATCCACCCTGGGGTAGACTTAGGGGCCTGAGTCTTTGAGTCAGGGGCCCTGGCTTTGAATCCTGGCTTAGTGCTTACATGTTCCTGGTTGTATAACCCCCTGGATACAGTCTTTGATCTTTCTGAACCTCAGGTTCTTAATCTGAAAAAGGAAGAAATATTTACTTTGCAGGGCTATGAGGATTAACAGTGCACACAAAAGGTCTTGCCTAATGGCTGTGACATTGTAGAAGATAAGTACATAGTAGCTGTTTTTACCATTATCTGCAAAAATGTAAGCAAGGAGGAGTGTTTTCTGTGCCCTTAGTAGTGGCCTTCTCTGCCTTTTTCACACTCAATGTTTATCCTCGGTCCCATTTCTCATGACTTAGGTGAGCTGTTTTCAGGGACATTGATGTTGAAATCTAGGGCTCCTGGATCCAAACACTTGACCAGAAATAAAGAAAATAAGCTTTAATGGTAGAAGAACAAGTAGAGGCACCAGTTTGTTTCCCTATACATGGATCTTGGGGATGGGAAGGGATCAAGTTTTCTGGAATCATTGTGGAAGAAAAAAATGTAAAGTTAAGGGAACACTCATTTTCTGCTCCCTGTGGACATGGGTGTAGTTGATTTATGCATCCATGTGGCTCACATTTAGTGAGTAGCCCCTTGTTCCATGTCTGTGGTAGGTGCTAGGCTATAACAGTGAGCAGATGGATGCCATGCTTGGCATCATAAAGCTAAAGCAGGGCATACAGCCAGAAAAATAACTGCACAGAAAACAAAATATTACACATGGTAGCAATAACATGATTTTTAAAAAGGAGAAGAAATTTAGAAATTATGAGGTGAGGGGTATCTGCTTTAGACTGAGTGTTCTGGAAAGGCCACGGAGGAGAGGACATTCAGTGTCATTTTGGTGTAAGGTAAAACAGGAAGGAGCTGCCATAGGAATTGGGAGGAGGCCGTTTTGAGGAAACGAAAGGACCCCCAACCCCATGTGACAGAAATGTGGTGCTGTGGAGATGGCCCTGGGAATGAGGCCAGAGAAGCATGGGGCAGAGGCCTAATCATGCAAAGAGTCTCAAGGTTTGGGATCCTGTTTTAATCCACATTTCAACTTTTACACAATTCCCACTTCTGCATCCTCAAATCTTGGTCACCCAGAGCACTGCCAACAAGGGTGGTGCTTGTGTCCTAAGAGCTGCTTGCCAGAGACCATCCACCTCCAGCGCTGCTCCTTCACTGTCTTCGTGCTTCAGTTTTCCCACTGAAAAATTGTTAATATTTTACCCCAAAATATTCACCTTTCACTGAACCACTACATGAGGCTTAAAAGAGGGGCTATAATTTCTCTCCATCTTTTTCTTTTTTCTGCTTCTTTGCTTGGGTCAGAGAGGGGACCTTGTACACTGGGGGCAGCAGACTACCATTAATAAAACTTTGACTTCTTAAAAACAAACAAAAATAGATATCTTGCAGGATTGTTGTGAAGCCCCTGCCACTGGAGCTCAGGATCACTCACCTTCTTTTGGCAGAGAGGAGGCAGGCACCTGGCCAGTGAGGGAGGCTGCAGCGTGGAAGCAGGTGCAGTGAGAGATGCCGGCTGTCCCTGTCTTCCTACACCCCTACCCCACCCCCTAGCTTTGTCCCTGCACTATTATTGCTTTATTACTGTTTTCAGTCATATATAATTCCAGCATTTTCTATCATCTCAATCTTTTCATTGATACCAGATTTTTATACAAAGATTTGTATATAAAATGATTATGTACCCACCAGAATACATTCCCCAGCAATTAGAACGTTTAAAATGCAGCTCCTCACACTCCTTCCACACATTCCTCATTTATTACTTTTGAAAGTGTTTTGTAATTTTTTCGTGTGTGTGGATGTGTTTACAAATCCAATAACAATTCTCATTTAGAGTCGCACAACACGGAGCCATTTTGAACCCAGACAGATGGCAGCTAAATGAAGTTTAATTAAAGAATGAGTGCTTTGAATCAAATCACTTTAGAAAGTACAGTACTCTGAGATTCTGGAGAGGGTGCATAAACAGCATCTGGGCTGTTCTGCAGAAAGCAGGGCCTGTTTGCGAGGAAATACTTGGAAAGGCATCCGCACTGGATCAGGGGCTGAGCAAGGGGAGAGCAGGCAGGCGGCCAGCGGCCCCCAAGCTCGTCCTTTATCCTCTGTCGTCTGCCTGGACACGTCTCCCAAAGCCCTGAGCCGCCAGCACAGGAGGGGAAACCGACGCAGGCCATGTCCCGGGGCAGAGGATGTGACCGGGCGGAGCGGGCGGGGTGATCCCCTCCCGATTTCATGGAAAGAGGTCGAGCGCCAGGGGTGGCTGCACCAGCCCACTTAAGTGCACGCGCGTCCGTCGTGACAGCGACAGGGGAGGCCGATGGGGCAGGCTCTGCAGGCGGCGGGGCCGCGGGGTCGGGGTCCACGCACCTCCCCCGGGCTCCGCGAGCCCCGGGGCCCGCCCGGCCGGCGGAGCCGCTTCCGGCCCTGGCCTCTGATCTGAGCGCTGGGCCCCGGCGGGTCTAGACGGCGAGAGGCGCCAGCCGGCGGCGGGGCGGGGCGGGGGCGCCAGGTGGGCCCGGCCCCGGGCGGTCCTGGGGGCCTGGGGCCCGGTTGCAGCCACTCGCCGCGGTGTGGCCGCCTGGGCAGAGAGAGGGGCCAGCGGCCTGGAATGCTGGGTTTCCAAGTGTGCGGGGGTGCGGTGGGGCAGGTCAAGAACGGAGGTTTTCAGTGCGGGGCGAGGCGGGGTTAGGGGGGAGGAGGAGGATGGGCTCAGGGAAGCAGGGCCGAAGGCAAGGCGTCCGCGGCCAGGCTGGCCTTGGTTTCCTGGGCAGTGTCTGCCTTGCGGGGTAGTCAGTGCGGGGCCTCCACAGCTCCCTGCCCCTGGAGAGGGAAGGAAGCCTTCCCGGCGCAGGGCAGAGGTCTGAGGCTGGAGTGGGGGCCCTGGAGACACTGGGATGAGGGGGGAAGTGGTGGCACCAGCAGGGAGAGGAGCCGTTTGGGATGGGTGTGCCAGGCTCGTGGTTTCTGGCTTCTTGCATCTTTCCAGGAGGAAGCAGAGTCCGGAAGGCTGGGATGGGGCCTTCCCTCCCATTTCTGGGCATGAGGTCGACCCAGAGGGCCGCCGGGAGCTCCTGGACCGTTTGCATCATGTACTTAGCTAATTACTCAGTTCCTCCGAGACTCAGGCTTCTTGCTGGAACTTGGCTGGATCCTGTGCTCACCCTGACTCCTCCACACCCCAGCACTCCTGACCGTTGACCTTCGTTGGCTGATCTTTTTATTCTCCACCTGGCCCAAACCACTGCCAGCTCTCCCTTGAACTAGAAGAGCTTCCCACATGGTCTTCTCCTCGTCTCTGACGTTTTCTCTCTGATAGAAGGCTGATACTTCCAAAATGAGGTTCTGGTCATGGCTTCCCTTGATACTTTTTGCTGTGGTTCTCATCCCCACCCCCAGCACACGCGCACACACATACACACGCACCACTTATGCAATGCACACACGCTAGCCTGTGAGAAAAAGGCTGCAGTCTGGCCCTAGAGTGCACAGCTGGGCCAGCAGAGCCAAGGCTGCATTTCTGCCCCCACTCACCCCTTCAGTGCAGCACTGTATTCACAGCTTGCTGACCGCCCTTACCTACCCCTCCTTCTTACTACCAGCCACTCTCCTCGAGCCTTCTGCTCTGTGACTCCTTCTTGTTCCTGAAATGCCCAAGTTCTCAGTCCAACTTCACTCCCTTTGGACATGTTGCTCTCTCCTCCTAGAACACCATCTGCCCCACCCCTCCCCACTTGGTCCCACCAACTCTTAAATGCTCTTCAAGTCTCAGCTTCTAGGACTCTTTACTGATTCTACACTAGATAAGGTTGCCCTGCCTTGTGCTCCCAGGGCACTCTGTCCTTCCCCATCAGGACGCTAGCACCGCATGCCTACCTTTCCCACGGGGAGTGAATGAATAGCCATGTAGTATGCCAGGCCCTAAACAACTGCCAGGCCTTTTTGACTTGTTTCTGCCTCCAGTCCTACCCTTTCCTCCACCTCTCCCCTTGCCACCCAAAGTGGTCTTTCTGTGCTCCATCATCCTGCTGCTCAAATGCCCTGAGCTTTATCAAAAATCTACCCTACCCTCCAGGCTCAACTCAAAGCCCATTCTTCAAGATGTCTTCCCCTCTAGCTATAAAGACCCCACGCTTGATCATACTTGACGTTTGACTTCATCTGAGTTATTGGGACCAAGATAGCCTCCGACCACACCATACACTCCCTGAGGCCAAGGTGCCAGTCTGGCCCTTGGCTTTCTATGGCACCTTATCTTGAGGTCGCGTAGGCCCAGCAGCAGAGAAATGACTGGAATCTGTGCCTAGACACCAGGGCTCAAAGGTCAGAAATACCACCTCTGTGTTTTCAGGCCACCTGAGCTGGGTTTCCTAACCTCTTCCAATGGCCGTAGCCGCAATTCCAAAAGAGAACACGCAACAGTTAAGAGCAAAGGCAATGTTTTTTTTTTTTCTTTTTTTTACTTATTTAAAAAGGCCTTGGTGGCAGGAATATAGTGTAAAAATCATTGGAAAAACTAAAAGGCATTGATACATATCCGAATATACACTTTGTACATAAATTACATTTCCTTTAGTCTTTCTGAGTGAGGTCCTGATTCAGCACTGAGGTCTAGTAATTCAGAGGTCCTGGCAGCTGCACGTTCAGGCCGGCATAGTCCACCATGTACATTGGCCATTGCTAGAGAGAGGGGACAAACCGTCTGGGTTAGGATTCTAGGTGATATGGGAAAAACACCAGAACACTTAGCTCAGCTTTCTGAAGGGCTTCCTCAGATACTATTTATTTTGAGGCTGCTGAAGGCTCAGAGGGGTCATGAAGTTCACCAGTGGTCATGGAGCCTGGGTTGGAGTCTTCTGACCTATTTCCATCTGTGTCCCAGAGGCTAATCATGTGGACTAGACATGAAAGCCAGAGGGAATTGGGGATTGGCTCAGAACGGGTGGTGATGCTATCAACTCAGCCCTCTCTAGGCCTCATGTGCCAAAGAAGCTGTCATGTCTCTCTGGGGTGAAGTGGGGGATGGGAGGAGCTAGTGACCCTCTGTGGGCACTCACACACCCAGAAAGGGAAACCGGCAAAGACTGAACCTTGGAGTTTTCCAGGAAGGGGCTGAAGGGAAACGTGGCCAAAGGATAAATAAACCCTAAAATCCACAAGTAAAAAAAGTTCTATAACTGTGTATGGTGACGGATGTTAACTAGACTTTTGTGGGAATCACTTCACAATATACATAGATATTGAATCATGCTGTTGTACACATGAAACTGATATAATGTTGTATGTCAATTATACCTCAAAAAAAAAATCCTAAAATCTTTTCCAAATGTGTTCCAATACTGTCTCCATTTGGACTCAGGATTTCAAAGCTAATATTTTGAAATCAGAAAGATTTCAAGTGTGTGCTCTTAGTGAGGTTTTCATCTTGGGTAGGAGGAACCAAACCCAGCCACATGGAAGAACAGGCAGAGTTTGCAGGTGGGTTCTCTGTCCACCACTGACTGCACAGTGAGGCTGCAGAATCAGTCGGCCTCAGATGCTCCTTCCTCATCTATACTCTTTGGGTAATTCCCACACCTCCCAAGGCTGTGAGCACATGCTGTGAGCTGAGATTAACCAAGCACTTGGCTGCCCCAGGAAACTAGGACTCTGCTCATAGTCCTTCTGCTCTGTCACTGGCCAGGGCAGTGGGCAGGTCCCTTTCTTCTTGGCCTCCGCTTATCCACCTGCCTGGTGGGGATGTGACTTCCTGCCCGGGTAACTGTGAGCCCTTGTTGAGAGGGGTGGACTATCTTGTGGGGAGATCAGGCAGATGTGACTGTGACCATGAGGTTGTGGAGCCCATTCAGAGCCAAATGCCTCCCTGTACCCCAAACCCACATCCCACAGTGGAGGGTCCTGCCCGAGTGTGGGGTGAAGGCCAGAGAGGAGAGTAGTCAGGTCCAGATCTGTGCAACTTTACCACGAGTGAGATCTGGTTGGTGGATGCCACGGACTCTGGATTGGAGGACGAGGATGAGGAAGACGAGGAGGAAGAGGAGACTGAGTTCCCTTCGGAGACCCGCTTCCTCTTGCGCTTGGGGATGCTGTCTTTGGCTGGCGGGAGAAAAGGCTGCTGATGGCCAGATGTGTCTGGCTAAGGCCATTGTGTCTCAGCCTCCTAGACGCCCCCTGGAGAAGGCCTTTGTTTTAAGTCTCCTTTCCAGAATTCAAGGCTCCCAACCCTCCATCTGAGGGCTGTCTCTCCAGCCTCCTTCCCTTACCAGGCCCCACAGCCCATTCGCCTAACTTCTGCTCCAGCTCACCTGCCTGCCTTTGCTAACACTATATTCTCACCCCTGAAGTAGGCCTCCCCACTATACTCAGTTCAGGCCCAGGTCCTCCTTATGCCCTCCTCAGACCATCTGGTCTGTGGGTCCTGGCCTCTCTAGAACTTCCAGAGTCCCCCCTGGGGCCCTGCCTCCCAAGCAGCACAGACTTGGGCCTTGGGGAGAATCACTTACAAGCCCTGCACCTTCATTTCCTTGAATAAACTGTCTAAGATCCTGTCAGGTTGCTGGGAGGATCGCATGAGACAACGTGCCTGGCCTCTAGTAAATACTCAGAAACAGAACTGGTATCGACATTGTTGCTGTTATGGTGGACATGTGATGACCTTGCCTGACAATGCTGTGCTAGATGACAGTTCAAAGGTATGAGTGGACAAGCTGTGTCCCAGTGGCGGGGGAGAAACCCCTCCAGTTTAGAGCCAGAAGTCCTAAGTTAAAATTCCACTGCTACTTCTTACTAGCTATGTGACCCTGGGAAACTGATTAATCTCTCTGAGCCAAAAGGGGGAAACTGTGATGTGAGACTCGAATGAGACTGTGTGTGAAAGAGCCCAGTTCCAAGCCCAGAACAGAGTCAAGACTCAGCAGGCATTCTGTTGCTGCTTAATTAAATTGATGTGAATATGGAAGACTTACAAAAAAGATTTTCAACTATGTGCTATGTAAGTGGGATTTGGGGCTTGACTGAGTGGACAGATGACTAAACAGAAACTTAATAGAGCCCACTAGAACGGTCTTAATGACAGTGTGAGGGCAGGCTGGGCCCAGGGGGCAATTGTTTATCTAGCTGGTGAAGAAAAACCAGAGCCTGGGGGTCTGCGATATGGTATAAAGACCCTGGAAAACAGAAGACTCTGGAGGCTACAGGAGCCAGGCTATGAGTTGGGGAGGAGTAAATTTTGTGGGAGGCAGGCGGGCGCTCATGAAACTGGCTGAAACCCCTGGATTCTGCCTGTATTTGTAAGGCACATGCTTATATTAGACCTTGGGCCTTTGGAATCAGTTTGCAGGACCTAGGAGACCTTTTTTACCTCCACGTGAAAAGAAGTCAGAAGTGCTGGCCCAGGGTTGTAGCCAGCCTGGGGTCACCAGAAGATCCTAATGATGGCTGTGGTGGGGGAGTGGTAGATCTAAGTGATGGTGTCCACCCTCTGATAATCTGCCCCAAATTTTCCTCCTCCCTAAGGCATCCTCTATCTTTGTCTTGGACCTGGGAGCTCCTCCCAAACCTCCCTACCCCGAGTGCCTGATGCCCTGCCTGGCTCTTGAGATGAGCACATGATAGAAGTAGGTGGTCTTTGGTTAGGCAGTGCCACCCCATTCAGTGGAGCTTCAGGTGAACCTGGACCCATCTGGAATTGGGACCTCAGGTTTCAGGCTGGGGTGGGGCAGCCTTGCTGAACCCCATTGCTGTTTCCACTGAGCAGCCATGCTGAGGCCTGTAGTCCTAGTGGCCTTCCATTCATATGGGTGGTCTGGACACAGGGCTCTAGGTGGCCAACTCATTATGTGGCCTCGGCAAGTCCTTTTCCCATTTCGGGCCTCAGTTGCACAGCTGCACAATGAAGGCACACCTCCCAATCACACAGAGGTACAACCTCCTGAGTCCTACCTTACACATTCTCAATCAGAACCATTGTACTAGTCTTCCAGGTTCCTATGAATTAAAAAGTTTTAAAAGTTCAGGGGCTGGTGCAAGAGTGTGCCCTGAAAATGCAGGCAGAATTAAGGGGGTTCAGCCAGTCTGGAAGAACTCAACTGCCTTATCCCTGCCAGTCTCATGTCACCCTTTTTCTCCCCATGTGGCCTCCATAATCCTACCTGATATTCCCTCCTTCTGACTCCAACCTGCCCTTCATCCTCTCTCTCTAGCTGATCTGACACCATCAGCCATGCTGTGGCAGGGTCCTGCTCTGAGGACAACTACAGGCTTCCTGGGGACTTCTGGGAATACTGGCCCTGCAGATGGAGATTTCTAGCTCTCTGGAGAGGTACTGGATGGAGGGGGCATATACTTTTCCCTAGGTGGTCAGCCACCTATTATTGTGTGTCCACAGATTGGTCCTTGAGAGGTAGAAAGGTGGCTTCTTCAGCTACCTATTTACCTGGCACCTTGGCATCATTGCAAATTTCTGCAAAAGGTCTGAAAAAGAAAGAAATGAAGGTAGTAGTTAAAAAATGAGGTTTTCTATTCTTTTCACCTGCTCTCTGAATATGGGTGATATCTCTCTTGAGATGAGACGCTGTTGCTGCTGGAGCATTAGGGAAGACTCGGATGAAAATGGTTAGTACCCCTACCACAGAGCAGGCAGATGAACAATCACCAGCCTGGAGCTGTCAGTGCTGTGCCAGGCAAACTACCCCTTGTGGTCTGGTTTCCTCATCTACAAAGCAAGTGTATTGTCTGACAAAGTGTTCGGAAATATGTGCCTAAATGGATAGTCATCATAGTATTATTTTTTACAGACCTTTTATTTTTACTTTATTTGCAGCATTATTTCTATGAACCCCCCCCCCAAATTAGCCACAACCCAAATGTCCATCCGGAGAGGACAATACAGTCCATCCACAGAGTCATTAAAGGGAATTATCATGGGCACAGGGTAATGCTCAAATGCATTCAAGACATTTACTGTCTACAGATAAATACTGTATGATCTTGCTTCATTTTCCCCAAATGCACATCTAATAGGCATTACAAGAAAAGTGGAAACGTAGAAGGAAAGCCCTAAAACGTCTTTGGTGGTTCTCTCTGGGAGGTCCAGGTGGACACCTTCTCCTATGGTTTCCTGTATTTTCCAGTAGTTACTTCCCAGGGTGGGCTGTAGGTAGGAAGGGAAGGAAACCTCTACTTTTCATTTGAGATCTTTCTGAATAATTCATTTTTTTGGGGGGAGGGGGACATACAAATATTATTTTAATTTTAAAATATCTAGTGTAAAATTGAAAAGAACATATGTATGGGGAAAATATAGGAGAAATGCATCATAGTGTTAACTCTGGAGAGGGGAGTTATGGGTTATCTTCTACCTTTCTGAATTTCCCTAATTTGCTATATGTATTGTTTTTAAATCTAAAAATAATCAAATAAACTATTCTATTAAAAAAAAGTCTAGGATGGGGTTCCATAGTGCAGTTAGCACGTCTGCTTTACATGCAGAAGGTCCTGGGTTCATGCCCTAGTGGAGCCATGGTCCATGGTCTATGGCCATGCCATCCTTGGAAGCTAAGCAGTGTTGGGCCTGGTTAGTACTTGGATGGGAGACCACCTAGGAAGACCAGGTGCTATGGGCATTAAAAAACAAACAAAAAAAACCTAAAAGGGTATATGGTAAAACAGGGACAGAGATTATTGCTGGATAATGAGAGTACTAAATGACTGTTATTTTCTAAATATTTGAAAATGGGTAAAAACTAATGATTTATTTAAAGAAAATAAAACTAAAATTTAAAAAATAAACACCCATGAATATTGAAGGTGTGCTTCAGTAAGAAAGGGGTTGTAATCAGGACACCTGGTGCTATAGACTGAATGTCTGTGTCTCCCTCAAATTCCTGTGTCAACACCAAACCCCCAATGTGATGGTATTAGGAGCTGGGGCCTTTGGAAGGTGATTAGGTCATGAAGGTGGAGCCCTCATGAATAGGATTAATGCCTTATAAAAGAGACATCAGAAAGCTCCGCGTCCCTTCCAACTGAGAACACAGCAAGAAGTTGGCCACCTTTAAATCTGGAAGTGGGCCCTCACCAGACACCAAATCTGCCGACACCTTCCCAGCCTCCAGAACTATGAGAAATAAACTTCTGCTGTTTAAGCCTGTCTATGGTATTGTTACAACACCCTGGAGAGAATAAGATACCTGGGTCTGGAGCCAAGCTGACCCACTGTGACTTACACCGTCCCTTTCCTCACCCTGGGCATCAATTTCCTCATCTTTAAGATGACAGTGTTAAGCTAACCCATCTCTTGGATTCTATGCAAATAAATGGCAAATGAATGATAGGTGTGTTTGACTGTCTGATTCTCTCCTCCCCACAGCTCCTGGCTGGGTCTGCTTTGGGGATTCCCCTCCAGAATCCATGTAGCACCCTTGCCTACTTTGCCCACCCTGCTCCAGGTGTGAGGGGCACTCACTGGAGCTGGTTGATGATGACCATTCGGACATGCTCCCGGGCCTTCAGGATCTTCTCCAGCCGGTGGATGTCGTAGGTGTTGGGGTTCCGGAAAGGGATGTCATCGGGTAGGCCTGTGACCTCGACGGCATCGGGGCTGTCCCGGATTAGTTTGTAAGGGACCAGCACAGGCCGGTTCAGTCCCAGGGCCTCACCTAGAAGGTACATGTGGTCAGGGCAAGAGGAAGATGTCCCCTGTTAAAGGCCAAGCCCTCTGGGAAAAGGTTGAACCTGGCACAGTCCAGATAAGCAATTACCATGCTCTAGAGAGAGTTTAAAAGTCAACACACACCATTTCAAAAAACCTAATTAGCAAAACTAAAACTCTAATACCCAGTGCTTATAATGAAACAAGGACTATTACATGTGCCAAGTGCAAATATTTGTTAAATGTGCACACCTAGCATTGACAAATGAGGACTTGATATCTGCTTAAAATCCACACTTAAGTGTTCGAGAAAATTAAATACTTAAGTATTTATGGATGAAATGATACATCTTAGAATTGCTTCAAAGTACTAAAAATATCAAGTGAGTATGTGAAGTAGATAAAATAAGATGAGCAAAATACTGGTATTCACAGAAGCTGGCTTTGGGTTACACGTGGGCCAGTACGTCATTCTTTCTGTTTTTGTGTATGTTTGAAAATTGGTTCCAAAATAAAAAGTGAAAAAGACAACAGCACAAACCACAAGCAGAGTCTCTTCCCGTTACTCTCAAAATGAAACTCTAACTCATGTCAGGCCTGCCCACCTCTCCCCGCAACCAGAAACCTCCCCAACCCACTTGCTCACACCCCCGGCCCTCTGGTCTTCTTATTGGTCCCCAGTCACAGAGCTGCTCCCTCTGCCTGGAAAGCTTTCCCTCAAATGTTTGTCTCCACTTGACATTCAAGTCTCAGCTAAAATACCCCCTTCTTTGAGGGATTTTCCTGTTCACCAGTCCAGAAAGGCCTGGCCTCCCACTTCCTACCCCCAGGACTCCTGGTCACACTACTATATTGTCTTCTTTTTCTCATTCTCTGAAATTTTTCTTTTTTAAAAAATTTACTGTTATGTCTCTTCTGCTACAATGTAAAATGGAGATAATAATATTAAATTTGCCACAAATAAAATGTAACGTATGCAGACCACCTGGTACAGACTGGCATTCACTAATCTGGAAAGCGTTGTATCACCTGTAACTGTATTATTAGCTCTTCCATCCTACATTCTGCCCTGGCACCCTGAATGCCTTCAGCACAGGGCCTAGCATCTCCTGACTTTCATCTATTCCACGTCCATCTCCCTCCACAGACTCTGAGCCCCCTGACAGTGAGAGTAGACTGCTTGCTTTGGAGTCAAGGCTAAGCGCCTGTTGGGTAGACAGGCATCAGCATTAACAAGCTCTTGGATGTGGGCCATGGCCTCTGCCACAAAGCCCAGTCCTAAAGGAGCAGAAATGCTGAACACTGTCTTTGCCCTGAGCGCCACAGACTGGGACTCTTTCCCTGTTCTCAGACAGGGGGAATGAGGGATCAGTTCCCATCAACCACAGGCTGAGAAACTTTATCCCCAGGGAGCTGGCAGTCCAGCTGGGGGCAACTGGAGGCCAGGCTGGCTGCAGAGGGAGGAGGGGCCAACCAGGAAGGCTGGCCCCAGAGACCCTGCCCCATGAGCCCTGCCCCCCACACTGACCGTATTTCTCATTGAAGAGTTCCTTCACCTGCTCCCTCAGGATCACCTTTTCCCCAAGTCTGTTGGCATCATCTTCATCTACAAGAGGAAGACAAGGGGGAGTGAGGGTCAACATAGGCTAGGCCACTGTCCCTGACTCTCACCTGCTGGAATAGTATCTCTAGGCCCTACCTACTCCCCAGCTGCCTTTTTCTGGCCTCAGTTGTCTGTCTGCATATCCATCCATCCATCCATCCATCCATCCATCCATCCATCCATCCCGAATTCTCTGAACAGCTCCCCAAGCATAGGCCCCATGTTGCACATGAAGCATCCTTAGGAGAGGGAGGCAGGGCCCTTCCCTCAAGGAACTCACAGCCTGGAAGGGTAGCACAGTTACAATGCCCACCCAAAAGTATAACAGGAGACACCTACAAGGAGACATGGGGCATGAACCAGGGTGCTCACCCCCATCTGTGTAAGTCTGGAGAGGCCCCCTGGGAGAACAGAATATCTTAAGTGGTCTCTTGGAAGGCAGGTTTGTGATGGATGGGCCGGGGCTGGGAAAAGACACCCAGGTAGGACTGGCCCATGCACAGCAGCAAAAGGTGAAAGGTCACAGCATGATGGATGTGGCTGAAGCCCAGCAGCTTCAGCCACAGGAGAGGACCAGCAGCAGGTGCTAATGTGACTGAGCTGGGCTAGCAGGCACTCACCCTGGCTGCCTAGCAGACCAAGGGCACCAGGCCTATGACAGGGAGACAGAGAGCTCTGGGTTTGGGGGCTGCACATTCTTCCTGCCCATTGTTCAGGGCAGCCCTTTCTGGGCACCAGCTGCTTGGACCTGTGCTCCCCTCACCCCTCTTCTCAGCCAAGAAGAGTAGCTGGGGTCAGGGAAGTCCCAGAGACAGGGCCTGAGCTGGGGGATGTGGGGAGAGGGAGAGGCCAGGGGAGTGGATGGAATGGAACAGGTCCTGGGACAGAGCAGCTCGTGGCCTGGTGTGGGGAGGGAGCTGCAGTTCCAGGAAGGGTACTTTGCACCATCACACAGAAACCACACTGGCTGGCATCTAGGGCAGGGGTGGAGCTGGACACAGGCAAGGAGCCAGGGCCTGGGAGATAAGGTGAAGAACAGACAGAATGGGACTGTGGAGAAAAACAACTCCGGTTTAATCTGGAAAATCGCTCGGAACTCAGTTCCACTTAGGCCAGCTTGGGAACTGTGTCTCCCAGGCAGGGGCTCTGTGCCTCTCAGTGCCCGTTGCTTCTTCTTGCATATGCATCCCAGCCAGAAGGCCCAAGCCTCCCCATGTACCTACTGCCAGGGAGGAGACCCTGTTCCCAGTCTGGGGGCTGACCCTCAGAGCAGAGAGCTTCCGGCATTGCCCGATGGCCCCTTCCCCCAGCGCTCTTTCACCCACTGCCCTGGGCCTGCCGATTCCCACAGTCCCTGGTCTAGTCCCTTTCATGGCCACATTCCTGACTGAGGAATCTAGATCCGTCATGTCACAAAGTTCTGGCACCTCCCTTTTCAACCACAGCTAACCTGAGACACTGCAAACATCAGGCATCCCAGTTCTCCTCCTCCTCCTATGTCCCCATTTCAGGGAGTGATGGCCCTAATTCAGCTGCACCAAGACCCCAAACTAAGTACTCTTCATGGCCCCTCCAGATGGCCCTAGACATGACAAGAATCGACCTGATCCTTCTCCAGGTCCCAGGCAGACTACTGCGACAGAGTTCTGGGCCCAAGGGCCATCTAGAGTCTTCAGGGAGGTGGTGGACACTTTCCACCTATCCCCTTGCTACCAACGATTCCTCTGGCAGCCAGGATTCTGCACAGGCACTGCATCACTAGGACAGGGAAAGGAAGGCCTGGATTCACACTAACATATGCCAGATATTCTGCTGGCTGCTTTCCTGGACACAATTATGGCTACCTCTCACCACAGCAGAGGACAGAGGCTGAGGGTCAGAAAGGTTAAGTAACTTGCCCGAGGTCACACAGCCACTAAAGTGCCAGAAATACTCTATCTGACCACAGAGCCCTGTTCTTTCACTCCACTATAAACCCTGGATTTCCTAAAGTCTCTGTTTCTCCATCTGTAAAAAGAAGAGTTGATTTTTAAGGTGTTTCCTCTAAATCTCTTGTTTTATCAGCTCACAGTTCTAGGTCTGTCTCCTCTTGAGCCCAGGACAGGGCCAGACTTGGTCGGTTCTTGACAAAGCCTGCTGGACTGAAAGGAAGTGGACAGCACACAAAAGACAAGCCCAATAAGCAGTGGTTGCAGATGTTGCTGGACACAGCTGTCTCTGTGCACACGTATGCCTGAGTGGGTATTTCTTACATACCCACACTGCCTCCCCCTTGAGGCTCTTGTTGCCGTGTAGATGGAGAGACCAAGACAAGGCAGCCTTGCCTTGGGAGAGGTGATGCCAGGCCCCGGAATAACACAGAACTTGGAGTTAGAAACCTGGGTTAGTGGGTCATGTGACATCACCGCTCAGCATTTCTGCTCACTGCTCATTTGCCCCCTGAACAAATATTTCATAAGCACAATCCCACTTGGATGTGGTGCTGTTCCTTGGCACTTAGCAGAGAACAGAAAACAGCCCTAGCCTGTGTCAGCAGTGGTAAGGAAAGCCCAATGACCCATCACCAGGCTTAAATACTGTTATTGAAGGGGCTGTGGGAGCACATGGGGACCCAACCCAGCCAGGGATCAGAGGTGCCCGCTGCACGGCCTCATCTGCACAGTGGGGCTCCAGGAATCCTGGGGGTGCTCAACATGTTAAGATGTAAAAACTTTCTCCTCTTCTTCTAAGTCCTGCCTGGTCTGAGGGGAAGAGCACCCCCAAATCAGGCTGCAGCTGACAGGTAGTCACACCATGGTGCAGCCAACAGGAGGAACACTAGGGTTCCAGGCAGTAAACTAGAAATGGTGAGAACAGTTAAATGTCAGGAGAGTAAGACCCAGGCTGCCTCGGGGAAGGTGGTGATACTGGGATGTGTCCTGAACACCTCTGGAGTATTTTGGGGGGCTAAATATTGATAATACCAAGAATAATCATAGTTGCTGCTGTGTGCCAAACACATACTACATAAGACTGTGCCTGGCCCGCAACATGTCAGCACTAGGTTCTCCTGGCTCAGCATGAGGCCTCAGAAAGGATGCTCCTGGCTTCTCCCCACCTCTTTGTTTTTATTTAATTTGGAGGAAGTTCCCTTTCTCTTAAAGGATCAGTCAAATGAATCAGGCTGGGAAGGTTCTGGTAGGGGCTAGAGGGGAGAGTACCCCTGTCCCTCTGGGAACTCAGAGGAAACAGGAGGCAGCTCCTTGGGCTGTGTGGGCAAAGGAGTGACCCATTTTCTGGGAGGGAACCCAAACCAGAGGTGAAGAAGCCCTGCTGTGTCCCTGCTCTAGCCCCATCCTGCCCAGCTCTGTGCAGGGGAGAAGGCAACGTGCCAATCCCAACACACCTTGTTGCGGCTCGGAGGTGCCCAGAACAGAGCTTGTCTCCCTTTCCCTGATGTGAATCGTGGCCACTGTCCATGGCTGGTGCAGCTTGCCCCAGCATCCTGGTTACTCCTGTGGCGGAAGGTGCTGGAGGGTGCTATGTTCCACAGTCTAAAGGCTAGCTAGTTGTTACTGTTCTGAACACTGAGTCAGCAAACCTATTCTGGGGGGACCTTCCTGAGCTCCCCTGGACCCAGGTTGGCTGTAAAAGACACCAATTTAAAATAATTTTTTTTTTTTTTACACCTACAGCACCAGGTTTTCCTAGGTGGTCTCTCATCCAAGTACTAACCAGGCCTGGCCCTGATTAGCTTCCGAGATCAGACATCAGGCTTGTTCAGGGTGGCATGGCCATCGACTAAAAGATACCAATTTTTGCAAGCATTTCAGAATGTCCTCCTTCTGGAAATGTCATAGGGTTCAATGCAGAGTGTGTGTGTGTGTCCTTAATGTGTACCTGCTTGAATGCCTGAATACTGCGGGGAGGAAGGGGGTCCCCAGGACAGTGACAGGGAAGGTCCCTGGCCTGGCAGACTGCAAGGCAATCTTGATTGTAACACTAATGCTCTGTGGAATTTTGAAAATCACTCAACCGCCTGTTGACAGGACCTAATAATATTGCATAAAAAAACTGAAGTCTCACACCATCAAAGTCAAATTGTTGATGTCATTGACACATTATCCTATAGCCTCAGGAAATTAAATTGTACACGAGACTCTTCCAGATACTGGAAGTTGATTCTTTTTAATAACCTGGTTTGTTATACCCATTTCAGGTAGAGCATTTTCTAAAACGCATCAAGTTCCCTTTTCTTATTAAGCACACACTGGGGGAGATCACCCTCATGATCTGTCCCCCAGTGCCATCCAGAGAGTGCTGCTGAACCTACCCCGCAGTAGTGACCTGTGCCCCATTGCCTCTGCCCCATCCATCCTGCTGGCACTTCTCCCTCCTCTTCCTGATCATCTCCCCTCTCTCACCACTGTCTGCCCCAGTAATTCTCATCTTGTCCTTTCTAATCTGCTGTTAGCCTGAGGATTAAACAAATTTTGCCTGGGGAAAGCAAGTAAGCAAGCTTATTAAATCACAGCCATGCTAGCTAGGTACACAATTTTAAGCCAATGAGCTCAGCCTGATGCCTGGGGTGGCCCCACAGCCCTCTCCTGGGGCAAAGTAGAAGAAACCTGAACAGCCTGGCCTTTTTTTGCTGAGCTGAGTTTGAGATCTGTAGCTCAGAATGATGACTGTAGGCTGATTATCATGATCATAAACACAGAGGCACAGAAGCGTCCAGCAGTGAGAGGATATTTAAGAGATGAGAGACCAAGATTTGTCCACAAGGGTGGAATGAATATTCCTCCTCTCTTCTCTCCCTGCTAGGCCTGGGCTGGCATCAAGCAGCCCCAGGCAGACCTGGCTCTCCAGAGAATAGAGGGCAGACATCCGCAGGTACTCCACCCAGCAGGGAGCTGGGGCCACCCAGGTGGGGGACAAGTGACATCCCTCTCTTAGGCCTGAAGCTTCCTCACCGAACTCCCTTTCCTGGCACTAGACCATCACAAGAATAAGAAGATGCACTTGGATTCACCTTTTAACCCTTTCTGGGCCTGTAGGTAGGTGCAGAAGGAATTGTTCTCTCCGTTTGACAGGTGGAGAAACTAAGACTCAGAGAGGGGACGGCTATGCTGCAGTGGGGTAGAGGCCCTTGCCCAGGCCTGCGATCTCACGTACCCAAGAGAAACTTTTGTACACATGCAAATGAAACATGTTGAAGAGCGCTGACAAGAAGATCATGGAAGCAACATAAATCAGCCTAGGACAGGAGGAAGATGAGTTCATGGTGGTACAGCCGCTTGATGTAATATTATGGAACAGTGAAAACAAACAAGCTATAGCTACACATTGCACATTATGCTACATAAAGTCAAGTGACAGAAGTCCCAGACTTGATACAATAAGATACCCTGGTTATAAAAGTAAAAAACTCAGAAATGAAACAATTTTGGTTTAGGCAAATGTCATTCCCAATAGAACCATTTAAAAAATCGACCTGTGAAAAATGACTATGTCATGGGGGAAAACATAAAACATAAAAGACATTTTGGGGAATTTGAATATAGACTGTGTATTAGATGAGAGGGAGCTATTAAGTTTCATAAGTGTTATAATAGTGTTGTAGCTATGTCAAAGAATAGCATTGTTCTGAGGAGACGTGTGTTGAAATATTTAGTCATGAAGAGTCAGGGTTCTACACCTTACTTCAAATGGGGAGAGAGACAGAAAGACAGAAATAAATGGGGTGGGGAGATGGAGGGACGTGGAAGGGAAACATGACAAAATGTTAAGAATGAATGAATCCACAGAAAGGATACACAGGCAATCATTATACTGTTCTTTCATTTTTTTTCCCCTGCAGTTTTAAAATTCTGCAGGCAAAAACTAAGAGAATGACATATGCAAAATTCTGGATATTTGTTCTGGGGAGAGAGGAGGACAGGATGAGAGAGCATGTGAGCAGGTGTACGTTATTGATACTATTCTAATTCTCAGGTGGGTGCTGGGTTCATGGGTGTTCATTGTAGCATATATTAACAAGTTAGCAGACAAATGTGAGGGAATACAAATGAAAGAATAAAAACAAATAAATACTAAGTGCAATGTGGTATTCTGGACTGGGTTCTGGAACATAAAAAAGACTAGTGGACACACTGATGAGAGCTAAAAAAAAGTCTGTAGTTTAGTTAATTGAATGGCACCAATCCATATTAATTTCTTAGTTATGACAAATGTACTGTGGTTATGTAAGATATTAACATCCCACATGGGTCAAACAGTATTTGGAAATTCTGTACTATCTTTGCAATTATTTGTAAATTAAAAATATTTCAAATAAAAGTTATAGCAATTAATCAATTATTACATGCAAGATCAATGGCAGAGCAATTGATGTGATCAGTGCATGAGGGTCTACTGAGGAGGGGGAGAGGGGAAGAAAGTAAGCCCTTTCCCCCAGTTCACTCAGGCCAGGCTCTGTGCCTCCATCTCCCTTCCCTAGGGATGGGTGGGCCATAGCCTGTGCTCTGTGCTCCTCCATGGACCCCAGCTGTCTGGCCTCCAGTTGCACACAAGGGGCTGGACCAGTGGCTGACAGGAGGCTCTGGCCCGAACCTCCCTTGTTGGGGCTACCAGGCTCTTCCACTGCCCCCTTGGCTGCCAACACAAGGATGCAACACAAGGATGCCCACTATAGACTGTGCCCGGCCATTTACACAGTGATGCCCTCTACTCCTGACAAGTATGACTACTAGGTGTTGTGTTCCCCATTTTACAGATAAGAAAGCTGAGCTCAGAGAAGTCAAGTTGCCTACCCAGAGCCACCAAGGACCAGTCTGCAATTGGTGGCAGTAGGAATCGAACCCAGGTTTTTCTGACCCCTAGGTACCGCTTTCCTGTCTGAGAATAGCCCAGAGCCTTCTGGGTGGGCTGTCTCACAAATTCTCCTTCAGCCCTATACTTGATTCTACAGCCAGGCTGGGCCAAGCAGGCACCAGGTTTTCTCATGGGAGGTCTGTCCTGGACAATCCTGAGTCCAGCCACACACATGGCCCTTCCCAAGGAAAAATGCCTCTTTCCCTTCCCTCTCCCTTCCTTCACAGTCTTAGCTACATAGCTGGCTGGACCAGGGAGAGCACTGACCCAAGGACGGCCAAGGCTCAGGTGGAACTGTGGCCACACTGGCTGGGTACAGAATGCAATGCACTCAGCATGATGAACAGAACATCATTGCCTCTATTGCGAAAGGTGGAAAGATTTGGGCAGCTGACCATACAGGCTAGAGCAGAAAGGATGCACTCTCCTGCATCACCTGGCTGATTCGGAGGACATATCCTCATGCTATGCGGCAGTAGCAGGAGCTAATGCTACAGCCAGCAAAAGAGTGGACACTCCCTGGGGGCTGAGGCTGTGGTCGGTTTTTAGCTATCTGTTCACGATTGTAGCCCCAGCACAATAATGTCTGACACATTACAGGTGCCCAATAAATATAAGGGAAATCAAGCTCTTATGTACTAGGCACTGTTCTTAGATTTTTGCATGGGTTCATTCACTTAATCCTTCCAACAATCTTATGAGGCTATTCCTATGAGTATCTCCATTTTACAGATGAGGAAACTGAGGCACAGAGAGGTGGCGACCTGCCCCAGGTTACACAGTGAGATGACGAGCCGGGATTTACCCCAGATTCCTAATCACCTCGTAGTGCTGCCTCTCTCTGTCCTTGTTGCGAGGTGTCCAAAACCCAGGCTTATAATCATACTGACTGCTTATTAGGGCCTTGTTTCCACATGTGGGGAAGGGAGGAGCAGATCCTCCTACTCTGTTCACACTGCAACTCATTCCCTCTGCACTTGCAACCCTCAAACCCACGTTTCCAACTGTCGC
The DNA here is from genome assembly GCA_030015415.1 of Cynopterus sphinx. Classification (NCBI taxonomy): domain Eukaryota; kingdom Metazoa; phylum Chordata; class Mammalia; order Chiroptera; family Pteropodidae; genus Cynopterus; species Cynopterus sphinx. The sequence goes on along the minus strand of CM057379.1, from coordinate 83,260,110 downwards.
CTCAAGCACCCTAGATTCTGCACATCTCCAAATGGCCTCTATGTGTCCCAACTTGCTTCTCCTCCCTCTCTTCTCATGGGTCCCACGTGGGTGCTCAAGAAAGAAACTGTGACTGTCTCCAACCACTGATGGGCAGAGTAGTGGCCCCAAACACGTCCACATCCTAATCCCTGGGGCCTGTGACTGTTTCTTTATATGGCAGAAAGGACTTTGCTGGTATGATTCAGTTGTGGATCTCGGGATGGGGAGATTATCCTGGATGACTCAAGTGGGCCCTAAATATAACACAAGAGTCCATTAAAGAAAGCAAGGTCAAAAGCAGGAGATGGGACAACAGAAGCAAAGGTTGGAGTGATGTACTTTGAAGATGGAGAGCGGCTTCTAGAAGCTGGAAAAGCCAAGAAAATGACTCCTTCTTACAGCCTACAGAAGGAACCTATCCTGCTGATGCCCTGGCTTTAGCCCTGCAAGATTCATTTTGGACTTCTGACCTCTCCCAGCATAAGGGAATAAAGCTGTATTGCTTTGAGCCACTAGTGTAGGTAATTTGTTATAGCAGCCACAGAAAACTAATACAAACTCCCCGTGTCCCCTTGCTTCCAACTACAAATCCAGGAGGTCACCACGATGGGTCACTTTCCTGGAGAAACTTCACACAGGTCCAGCCCAAGGATAAGTTAGGCCTTGTCACCACCGAGGCAAAAACTTCTCACCTGGCCTCCCTGAATCCATTCTCTGAGCTGCAAGCCATGTTGCTCTTTCTAAACAGTCTATCTGACTATGTCATTCCCTTACTCAAAGCCTGCTGAGGACTTTGTTGCCCCCAAGGCAAATCCATCTTCCTCCTCCTGGCAAACAAGACCCTTTGCTGATACCATTCTGTTTGTTTTTCACCTATATAATATGTTCTGCCTGCCATTCCCCAGGCCGCCACCCAAGAGGCCGTGGGAAATGTGCTATTTCATGGAACAGATAATGGAAATTTGGGGCTCTCTATGTCATGGAATGTGAAGAGGGGACCTCCTTTTCCTGCCTTGCCTTACGTGGCATCTATAATCCTGTGTTGGGGGGTGGAGGAGGAGGTGGGCTGGAACTATGAAGGGATATTTTTCTTTGTGTCCAAGACTGGATCCTTCTAAAAGCCATCACTGTGCAAGGCCTGACCCCAACCACCCCGCAAGATGCTCAGCCAAATCCCTGGGCTCTGGAATCCTCATGGCCACAAGGGGAGAAGGCTCTCGCCCAAGGAGAAATGGGGTTTTCTACTGGCTGTAAAATACCACCCACCTCACCATTTTCTCCTTTTCTTCCTGACCCATGATGCTGAAGGCACTAGGACCCCTGCTCTGACTTGACTCACTCCCGGTGATCTCATTCTGCTTTCGGGCTTTAAATACCAATGATATGCTTGTGATTCCCCAAGTTATACAATTATACCTCACGCCTGGACTGCTCACCTTAACCCTTGATTTGTGCGCTAACCTGCTACTGGATGACACCCCTGACTGGAGCCAGTGGCTCACCACTGGGTCTCACCTCCTTCCATTTCTCCTTGTTTCCACTCTGCTTGTCCTCACTCATAGGCCAGAGGGATCCTATTAAATCCTAAACTGCATTCTTTCTTTGGCTCAGAAGGCTGAGCTGATTCCCAGCTCACCTGAAACAAAAGGCAGCAGTCTTATCCAGCCCCGCACATTCTGCATTCTCTCCCGAGTTCCACCTCATCTCCTACCACATCCCCACTGCCTTCCTCCAACACCCTGGCAGGTGATCTCCCGGCCTGTGTAGTTGCTATTTTTTATGCCTACACTGCTTTTCTTGTCCTCTCACCCCCTGCCCCCAGCTCACTACCGCCCCTTTCAGGCATTTACTCAAAGGCCCTTCCTGGACACACCTCTCTAACTAATATTGTAACCTAAAATAAACACAACCTCTCCCATCTACTTCTCTGCTTCTCTTTAGGGCTCACACATCTAACTTGATTTATGCTTCAGACTTTGTTGATTCTCTACATCCACACCAGAATGCAAGCTCCATGAGGCAGGATTTTTTGTTTTGTTTTGTTTTAAATTGGTGTTGATCAAAAGCCCAGCACCCAGCCCAGTACCTGGTCTCATAGACATTCTGGAACTGTTCATGAGCCCAAGTAACTGCACCTGAGCCCCAAAAGTCTCAAAGCCCCTCTGTGGGCTATGTAGCCTGGTCCCCAGGCGGGGACCTGTAGAGGGTTAGGACTGCAAGTCTCCACTCCCCCCCCCCGACTCTTATCATGAAGCCTATTTGTCACCATACCCCTCCCCAGGAGGTTGGAGAGGTGGAATCTACCCCAGTAAACCACATGGACTGAGACGTACTTAGTGCCCTGCCCCCACGCCTCCACTTCGTGGCTCAAAGACACATTTATCAGCTGGCGGAGAGCTTCTGTTCAGCACACAGTGCCTGGTGGCCCCTCAAGCTGATTTCATTCCAGCCCAAATAAAGGCAATGGTTGTTCCTGTCAGCTTGGGTGGTCCCAGCTGGGGACATAGTTTCAGTGAGGTCTTCTGGAACGTTGCAGAAGAGTCAGAAGCCCCCCATTGTTCCCTTCTGGGGTTTGCTGAGGCCCCTGTCAAAAACCGCTGGGAACCTCAAGGTCCTCCGCCCCTACCCAACTAAACAGCGGCAGGATGGGGCTGTAATCACCCAGCTGAGCCCCCACAGGCTGGGAAATAGGCGGGGCCTCCCGACATCACATCATTCCATCGCCCACTGTGCCGCCTCGCCTGGAAGAAAGGCGGCAGCAGGCCAATTTTGGGACTGGCATCCAGGCGTCTGTCTGCCCACAAAGGCCTCCAAGCCCCACCCAGCAGATGCCAGCTCATCCCAGGAAGGCAGAAGGAAGATCATTACTGGAGCCTAATTAACAAAGAAAAGCAGAGATAATTAAGTGGAAAAACATGTGGCTGGCACTGGAATTGTGATATCTTTAGAAACTTGAGAAAGGATGGCTTTATTTTGAGCTCGCAAGAGCCTGACAGTTAGGAGGGTGGTGAGTGAGTGGAAAAGGCCGAGAGGGCTGAGGAGTGTGTGCCTGGGGGTGGGGAAATGACTCTCAGGACAGTGGGTAGTGGAAGGTGGGCAGGCCTGCTTCCTGTGACCTCAAGGCCCAGAGACAATGAGTTAATTTGTCTGAGATCACAGACAGTAGTTAGCTTACGCAAGATCACAGACAGTTAACTTATCTATCACACAGCTCAGAAGTGGTGGAGCCAGTTTCTGCTCTTGTTTAGCTTCCCCTTCCCCCAAACATCCTCTGCTGAGGTCAATACCACCCTGACATCCAGATCCAGCTCAGGGCCTCTTTTCCAAGCCCACTCCCACTAAAGGACAGCAATATAGGAGAGAGGCATGAGGACTACGCAAGTTGACTAAATGTTACACTAGGTTGTATTCAGAGCCTGCTATATGCTGCTAGACATGGGAACCTGGCTGATGCCAGACCACGGAAACCTACAGAAAGGTCCCTGCTGAGATCTCTAACTACCACCCCCTGCACCTTTCAAGCTGCATACCCACACCATGAAAGGAAACAGATAGAAACACACTTCCTCGAGCATGGGGGTCTCATTCTCTGGCTTTGCGAGGAGACCACGTCTCTATCTGTGGAGCATTATTCCTTCCCTAATAAGCTTTCTTTGTCTCTGGTGTGCTCTTGAATTCTTTCCTGCATGGAGCCAAGGAACCTCTCCTGCATTAATAGGAGACTCCATAGGAGAGAACTAGGAGCCCCAATGGGATCAGTGACAAGAGGTGCCACCCCATTTGGGGCTAGGGGTTTTCCTTATTTGTACCTTCCCCCCAAACAGGGTAATAGCCCTTCACTTGGCGGTCCCTTCACCAACAGCTGAGCTTCTTGACCTGGGCTTTAGGCAATGCTGTAGGGTGTGAAGTGAGCGAAGCAGAATCATCTATTTCCCTCAGCAGAATGTAGTTTAACATCCACGGTAGTTCCTTAAATTAGAACTAAAGAAGAGTTCACAAAATAGACCACGTGAGGACTTCCTAGACAAGGATGGGGCTGGCCAAGAACTTCGGCCCTGGCCCTTGGGGGTGCTCAGACTCCGGCTTGCAGAGACATCAGCAGAAGAGTTTGCCAAGCCGAGTCTGCAGGGGCTAGTCTGTGCAGCAAGCCAGGCCTTCCAGGCCCTCCACGCTCCAGCCTGGCTAGCCTCTACCTCACCACCTCCTGTTCTTGACAGGCCTTTCATTCTCCTTGCCCTTGCCATAGCTATGTGCCTTGGCATGGGACTTTTCCATTTTACAAGTAGGGAAACTGAGGCCCAGGCAGGCACCCCTGACTTATTGGAGTCAGACAGCAAGTCAGAGGCTCTGCTGTGTCTCTGGGGCCCAGAGTCCCTGTTCTAGGGTGGGGATGGTGTGGAGGGGGCCTGGCTGCTCACCTGAAAGTTCCCTCAAGCTGGCAGGGAACCAAAAGGAGAGGAAGTTATTATTTGGTTCCCAAGCCCAAGAGATGCTGTGGGGAAGTTTGGAGCTGGGTAGCAGAGGGAAGCGATTCAGTGGGGTGGGGGGCAGCCCTCCCTCTGTACCCCCCCTTCCCTGGTTCTGAAGGGCCTGGGCTCTCACTTCCCAGGCAGGTGGGTAATACACAAACCAAAGGTATGCCAGCTGGGAAAGCCCCTCTCTCCTCTCCTGCAGGGCACTCTGTGGGAAGCAGCCTCTCAGGTGATTGTAATGTAGGGAGAAGCAAAAGAATTAAAATGTTAATCAAGCTGTATTCAGAGACTGCAGTATGCTGATCAGCCCTGCAGCCAGGCCCCGAGGTCACCTGCAGAACAAAGGAAGATTTCTGCTGGGATCGCTAATAACCCATTCCCCACACCTGTGAAGGGGAAATAGGAACCAGAGACCATTCTCTATGGTTAAAGCCATGGGAAACCTATGGATTAAAGGCGGGAAGCTGCCGGCAGGCCTTTCCCTCTACATAGTCTTACCTTTTCATGCTACATACTCTTCCCCTTTCTCACTGTATGTCCATATCAAAGGGAATGAGAACGAAAGGACATATAAACTGAATTCCCTGAACACTCAGGGTCCCTTTCATGCCCCTCTGTCTCTCTCACCGTCCTCATCTGTACTGTCTATCCCTCTCAGTGCCTTTACTCTTGTCTCTAATTGTTTCTCTCACGGTCCCTCTCACTCTCTGAGAGGAGACCACAGTGTTATCCCTTTTCTAATAAACTCTCCTTTTGACTAACTTTGGCGTGGTGGTTGAATTCTTTTTACACTCTCTGCCAAAGGACCCTCTTCTCTTGATGCAGGGCTTGCCCTGCTCCTCCCTTGGGGAAACCTGTCCTGTCCTGCATCAATCCGATGCTAAACCTCCGCTCAAACGCCTCCAGTAACAGGGAATTTCCTACCTAACAAAGCTTTTTCTTAAAGCCACTGCTCTTTGAGAACAGTTCTAGAATGTTCTTTATTTCTTTGATACCTCTCATGTTGCCCAGAATTCTGCTCTCTCTTCTACCTCTTCTAACTGGCAAATTCCTCCACCCCCTCCTTCTGTTCGTCACAGGCTCTTTTCCTTCAGGGTCCCTTGTAGGCCACTGTACTCTGGGCTCTGCCCTGGGGCCTCCTCTGCTAGCTTGGCATTCCTGGTTATGCAACTGCCACTTCGCACCGACCATGCCAGCCCCACTGCCATCCTGCCGACTCTCAGTACCACTCGGGTCCTGCCAACTGCACTTTTGGCCCTGGATGTCTCACAGGCCTGCAGACCAAGCCTTGCTTGGGCTTGGGTACCACACTCCTCACCCTTAGGAAACCTGCTTTCCCTCCTGCCTCACACTCTGCTGCGACCTCTAGGTCCTAACTCCACCCATCTCTGGGTCCTGTAGCCCACTGCTTGGCTTCACTGCCCCAGTTTTGCCTTACATAATACACCCATGGTGGGTGGAAATGTGGTTACCACGGTAACTGTAGGACAAAACAAATCCGATCCTATCATTTTGACCGGAAAAGCCTCCAATGTTACAAGATAAAGCTTGAGTCACCAGCGCTTAGGTCAAGGCCTTTTATAATTCTGGCCTCATTCTTTTGCTACCCTCCTTCCCCACCGCCCAGCAACCCCTGCTCACCCCATGCTCAGGCTCCAGAGTAGCACAGATCTGGGTTTGGCTTTAGCTTGGTGCTAACTATGTGACTTTGCCTCTTTCAGCCTTGGTGTGCTCAGCTGCAAAATGGGAATGACAGCAGCACTGATCTCACAGGCTTGTGTGAAAGGCACAGGGCCTGCACACCATGGGCTCAGCAACGGTTGGTCATCGTCATTTCATGGCTCCCTACCTTTTTGGCGTCCCCCCATCCTTGGTCTAGAATTCCCCAGCTCCCTAGGGAGCTTGCCCTGACCCCCAGATGCAGCTGGTTCTCCTGGGGGGAGAAGGGCTGGTCTTTGCCTACGGCTGGCACTGAACTTACATGGCGGTTGGGGATCAGGAAACCCACTGCTCCTCTCATTTCCTGGGGATCAACCTGCATGCGGACAAAGCTTCCACACCCCTGGCTCTCTGTTCCCCAACTCCTCCCCTTCCTCTAGCCACATCTAAACCTTTGGTTATCAAAAGCACAGAAGTGCCCTTTCAGTGGCATCCACACCATACATCCTTCTCTGTCCTTTCTCATCTTTCTAGCCCTCACTTCTAGGGTCCTGATGCCAACAGTCTTAACAGTCTTTTATCCCCGCTGGGATCTATAATCCCCCACCCTAGTCATCCTGCTGAGGAGTCAGCAGAGGGACTCTTGCACAAACGCTCAGCAATCCCCCTTCTGCCCATCCTATTTCTTGGGGGGATGCCCCTTTTCTCAACATTCTCCCCACCCTTTCGGCTGCATCACTCATTTTTCTCTAAAATCATGCCATTGCTATTCACACCTCTAAGAGTCTTTCCTGATTCATTTCACCCTGCAGCTCCCGCCCCATCTCTCTCTTGCCCCTAACGGGTCATCTGTCCCTGGGGAGTTCCATTTCTCTTCTTGTGCTCTTCTGAGCCTACTACTCCACACAGGGCCCCACCCCTTCTGAAAACTGCCCTTAACCAAGCTGCCTGTGACCTCTAAATTGCTCAATCCTACAGTCTTGACATCTGAATTGCTCAATCCTATAGTCTTGTTCCAGGTCTCCTGTACTTGACCTCTCAGCAGCACTTGGTCCAGGTGACCACTCTCCAACAGTTTTGGACATTACACCCTCCAGGTGATCCACCTATCTCTTCAACACCTGAATGCTGGAAGGCCCCAGAGCTCATCCTTGCACTCCTTCCAGCTATTTACACTCATCCCTGGCTATGTCCAGTTTCATGGCTTAAGTATGTTAAATACAGAATGGCTCTCCACTGCCTGACCTGCCTGTCCACTTGAGGGTCAAGCTTGCTCACCACTCAGATCCTGCCCCCTCTCACCCTCCAGATGCTCCGGACAAAACGCTGTGGGGGTTCAGAATGACTCACCCAAGATATCCCTCTGTGGTGTGTAGTTTGTTTGAACTAAAGGCAACTTCAGCACAGGCTCAAGAGAAACCTCTGCCCCCCTCCCCACCAACAATCTAGAAGAACTTGAATTAGGGACCTTGTCCATAATAAGCAATTATCAGAGATGACTTTTGACCTGTCTATAGGACAGGACAAACTTCTATTTACTAAATGCCTGCTCTTACCATCCTGCAATGGCCCTCTGAAGCCCCCAGGTGAGTTACCTTATCCCTCACAAAGGATGTCTTATGTTACCTTAATCCTTTCTACCTCTGAAACTCCCCTGCATCTGGGATCTGTCCCTCTCATGTATGTATTACACTTGGTTATTTTGTCTTAGTAATCTGTCTTATGTCTATTTGATTATTAGACCAGCCAGAAGAAACTTGAAGGTAGAGGAAAGTTTGTTCCCCCCCGACAGTGTCATCTTTGACCCCTTTTTCTCACATGCCACATCCACTATATCAGCAGTCTTGTTGGTTCTACTCTAAAAACGTATCTAGAGCCCCACCCCCTGGATGGTTAGACCTGGATTTCAACATGGCTCATGCCTGCACTTCTTTCAGGCTTTAATTCTGGGTATCCTGTTTAAAACTGTCCTCTCAACAGATAGTCCTATCTCTGTTTTATTTGTCTCCATGGCACTAGTCACTATTGAATACACTATTTTTCTGTTTGTCTCCCCCACAAGAATATAAGCACCACAAGGGTAGAGATTTTTGTCTATTTTGTATTCCTATACCTTGCTTGGCACAGAGCAGTCTCAAATTTTTGTTGTATAAATAAACTCAAAGCATTAACTGAGAGCCTAAAGGGTTAGTAGACAGGGAGGATCAATGTTACAGATTATGCTGGCAACCAGAAGGGGGCAGCAAAGAACCTCGTAGTGTAGACGAAAGAAGCGAGTAGGGAGAGCACGCTCACAGGCTGTGTGACCTTGAACAAGTTCCTTAACCTCTCTGAGCCTGTTTCCTCCTGTAACACTGGTCATTGCGGGAGATCACATGTACCGGTACGGGAAGGCTTTGTAACTGGCAAACCATAAGCATGTGGATATTAGGTGTACACGGTGTGAAGAGTTACCCAAATGTCCACAGTTGAGGAACAAGGCAGTTATACAACTATGATGCAGCCTGATGAGGGGATATTATAAAGTGTTTTTAAAGACATGGGGAAACGCCTATGTTTTAAGTTTATGTGTATGTAAATATCATAGAGAGAACAACTGTGAGATGTAAAATTAATAGGCTTGTGGAAATTTTTGGAAGAAACACAGCATCATAATAATGAACGGCCATCTGAGCAGTGAGATTTCTGTGTTTTCCAAATTTTTACCATGGACATGTATCCACGATTCCGTTTAGGTTTTCATGACCCACTCGAAGAATGTTCTGTGATTGTTGCTATACCTACTACCTGGGCAGAGGGCCTCTCCTTCCTTAGTCACCACTGCTTCTTCCTACATATCCTGAACAGCTTCCTTTGCTGTTCTGGGGGATTTGGATCCGCGGGCCCCTCTGGGTTTTGGGAGAGGTTGTCTTAACTTGGTTCTGCTGAGGACATAGAGGGCTATCAGGCTCCCCCAGAGCCTCTTCCACAGCAAATATCCCCGCAGTGTTCTGTGCATTTGCCTGCTAGGAGTCCGATGACCTGTGGCCCCTGGTGCACATATGTTCCCGAGAGACAAGAAGCTCCATTGCTATCCCTAGCCACCCATCTCTCTGGCCCCTGGCCCAGTCTCCCCACTTTTGTAGACAGGTTAGTGAGGTGGGGAGCAGACCAACAAGGCAGTAAGGAGCTACCCACGGTATGCGCCTCTCCAGGCCTCACTCACATAGGCCCCTGGGATCAGGCCTGGGCTAAGTCAGCCCTTTAAAGTCAGGGCTGGAGCTCACTCAGTATAAGCAAGGGCCCGGCCCCACCATTGTCTGTAGCTTCAGGCTCCTCCAAACGCATGCCCACCCTCCAGGGATCCTTTGAAGTCCTGACCCACAACTCCCTTGGCTAGAAGCCTGAATCCCCCGCCCCCCATACACACACACACTCTTTTCTCTGAGGCTCAGCTGGAGCCTGTCTTCCTCTCTAGCCAGGTGCCTACTATCAGTCAGTACGAGAGGAGGACAGGCTACCAGACACTAGCAGTGAAACCGAGGGCAGATGTGTACCAAGTTGGGACAACACTAAAGGCACAGGAATGGCTGAACCCTCGGGCCTCTCTGGGCCAGTCCACCGTTCTGGGTCTCGTGAAATCTCCAGATTTAACAACCAATTTATCTTCAAAGCATAGTTTGCTCCTTTACGATTCACCTTCACAGAATAGTTCTGTAAGGAAAGGCTTCCGTGAAGCCTTCCATACACGACTGAGGAAATCTGAGAGCCATCCTTAACAGGGTTTGCCCCTCCCCAGAGAAGTCACCCTCTTAGCCAAGCCTTGTCCTCTGAGCGTCATGTTCCCCTGTGGACCCAAAACCCCTGAGCACCAGCTGGCTCATGTTCAACCTTCTGCAGTGTGGCACACTGCAGAAAGGGGTTTCATAGAAGGTTCCAGGCCCTTGGCAGGGGTAGGGGTGGGGGCTCAATGTGTGGACAGGTGCCTTCCATGTGCCAGTGTGGGTACGTAACATTCAAGATGTGATGGGCCCCTTTCCCTAACTTGGCATTATGAAACCGTCTGGAACGTGGTCACAAACCCAGGGATTAAGTTTCTGCCACTATGTAATGGGGACTTTTGGTAGAAATCTATTTCAATTTTAGGAAAATAAAAAAGGAAGTTTACATGTCTTCCACTTCTGAGTTTGCAGACTAAAGTCCACTCTGTATTTTTAGAAGAGGTCATAAGACAAAGGAAAAAGTTTCAAAGTTGCCACTGTGCCGGGGATAAGGCCTGCCTCTTTGTCATTACAAGCCACATCTCCTGCCAGACACCTCGGTACTTTCGCTTAGGCTGTGCCCTGTGTCAGCACCACACACTGTTCTGCTCACCCCCAAGGCCCAGTTCAATGTCACCTCCTCCAGGAAGCCTTCCAGAACCCCAGGAATAACTATAATCACCACCCCCATTGGCTGAGCCCATCCCACAGCTGGTCCAGGGCTGAAAGCTTTACAAACATCTCACTCAAGAGTCAGGACAAAGCCTGCCGAGGGCAGCAGGGAAACTGTCCTCCAGGGCTCACCCAACACTGTCCATCACTTGCCCAATTCAGATTACCAAGGGAGGCAGGTCTGACTCCATCTTACAGATGAGTTAGTGTTGGCTCAGGTATGTGAAATAATGAGCTCAGGCATACGGCTAGTAAGAGGGTACAGGGACTTGAATCCAGGTCTGAGTACCAGCCTGTGCTCTCCTATGGCCCACAACCCCAAAGACATCATCTGCCATCTCTCTACATGCCCAGGGCACTTGCTAACATTCCACCTCCCCCAGAGACATGAACTCCTGCTCTAATATCATCCCCAGATGCTGGCCTGTGCCAGGCTTCAGGGATTTTCTCACGGAAGGTTTGAAACAGCCCTTTCTGGAACAGGAACAGCACTCAATGACCTCTGGTAAACCCTTGGAGGCCTGTGAGCCTGGACATTTTCCCAGTGCAGCATGAGTAAGTGTGGAGCTGGCCTGCAGGTCAGTCTGCCTGGCCCCTCCAGGCTGCCACCAGGCCCAGGGTGCCAATGCCTGGAAAGGTGCTGGCAGTTCCATCCCTGAGGGCTGGGGCCAGGGCCACTTTCCCATCTCCTCTTCCAGGCAGCCTGCCACTCTCTCCCACAGCACATGGGCAGAGAAAGCATTTCCAAGGTTTCTCTCTGTACAGAGGTGCCAAAGGGAAGGTCAGTGGGCAGGCAGACTGGTAGAGACTGTGGGGCAACGGCTGAGATCAAGAAGTTGCACGAATAGCAAGGTGGGTTGCTGGGCTCTCCTAGCTGTAGGGAGCCCCGGTCAGTGAAAGAGGTCACCCCCAGGAGGGCCCAGGAGCTGTGGTCTGCGTAAAAGATCCTGGCTGACTTTCTGTCCCCAGTTTTTCTCCCCAAAGCCTGACATTCCACTTTTTGGTGACTACTCTGAATTATGTATGCTGTGCCCGTAATGTGTGGGCCTCCCTGACAGAATGCAGGGAGCCAGGCTTTGGAGCCAACAGTTCCTTTGCTATAGGTGGGGTGTCCCAGGCACATCACTGAAGCTCCCACCTTCCATAAAAAGGGACATAAAAAGGTGACGGTGCAAAGTGATTGATTTATGGCCTGGTATACATCAGGTGTCATCAATGACTTCGTTTCCTGCTTTCCAAGCTCATTAAAAATGTGTATGTCCCTCAAATGGCTGTATTTTCAGGTTTCCACAGGGACCCTTCCTTCCTGGCAGGAGGGGCTGAGAAACACAGAGGAGCAGAGGGAAGGCAAGAAGCTGCCTTTCTGCATTTCTACTCGGCATCAACAGAGGGAAGCCTGGCCATGTTTCCTGCTGCTGCCTATGGGATTGGGCCCAGCGTCGACACCGACTTAGGCAGAAACCCAAGTTCTATCAGGGCAGGCAGTGGCTGGAAGCTGATTCAGTGGCACTAGCACTGATATCTATCAGCCCTGGAGCCAGGCGAGCGAGCCACAGACCGCCAAGCACGGTCCTGGAGCAAGGCAGGTCCACAGAGAGCCGAGCAGTCTGTCCCAGAGAACTGGTGTGTTCTGGTTCCTATGGCCCGCGAGAAGGCAACTTAGTGCCTAAGGTCACAGCACAGCGACCCTAGTGCCTACAGGCCCAAGGAAGGTCTCGGAAATGTGTAAAACGAACCCACGTGAGGTGGGTCTGACACCCAACGGTCTTGTGGCAAGCTTTCACCCGGGGCCACCGTGGCGGCCTTTCGCTGCTACTTCCTTCCACCATCCCACCTTTTCCTACCTGAGAGTTCTGGGAAAACACCTCTGGGGTGAGCCTTGGATTCCTGCTGCCTCCCCACCAAATACCTCTCTCTTCTTCCCTCTCCAAGTCCTGCCTCCCCCTGAGGCCCAACCAGAGCCTTCCTCCCCAGGAAACCCTCCCCAGCCTCTCCCCACTCTCACTCTCCTTCCTGCAGTGGGGGGTCACTGCAGCTTAACAGCAGGTGCCACATTACCAGCCCCCTTAGGAAGTCCTGCTCCCTCCAGTTTGATGGCCTCTCACCCCTTCCCCAGAAGCCCAAGCCAGGTCTGGGCACAAGGAGTGAACATCTCCAGGGAGCTGGGGAGAGTGTGCATGCAGGCACGTGAAAGGTGATACCCCAGGACTGTGAAACCGGATTCCTGTACCGTGGCTTCCTCTGATCTGAGCATGCTGTGACTGCTCACACATTCCCAGCATGTTGGCACAGCCCCCCAAAGGGCACAGGTTGGCTAGTTTCCACACCAGCAGTGGCTCCTGAGGTGGGCATGGGATGGGGGTGAGGTGTCAGGGCTCCCCTCTTCTCCATACATAGGCTCTGGGGTCAATGGTTCAGTATATGCAGCCTGGAGGCCTGGGCCAGTCTGGAGTGCTCACCCAAAGGGACAGCCTCTCTCATTCAGGATTTAAGAGGGCCAGGACACAGCCCATGGAGGAGATGGAAGGGGACAGATGCCTTGAAAGGGGCTCAGGAGAGGCATTTTACCATCTGAAGCTGGGTGGGCACCTCTTACATCTTACCGCCAAGCTCACAGGTCCCCATGTGGACCTCCCTCCCCTGAAGTTAGAAATCTACCTGCCATCAACCTCACCTACTCACCAAGGGCAACTAGGCCCCTTAATCAGGAGTGGGGGGTACTGACCTCGCCCCTTCCTCCTCAACCCTGACTGGGTGAAGCTTAAAAGTTGCCAGGACTGCCTACCACCCCCTTTTCTGCCAAGGTTCCAGTTTGACTTTTCTCCTCCTGCCTCCTCTTTCAGGGCCCCATAACCTGTGTCCCACAGTAAGCTCTGCTCTAGCCTCTGGCCCCCAACCCCCAGCCAGTGCCTCTTACCAGGCTTTGGGATGAGTCCTTGAAAAGGTCTGGAAAAGAAACAGAGAGGAAAGTGTCAGGGGAAGGACCTGGGAACTCATTACAAATGTTTGGGCCCATCCCAGACCTACTGCCATTTTAACAAGATGCCTAGTAATTCATGTGCAAGAGGGTGACAAGGGTCTCCCACTGGCTCTGCCCTGGCTGGCTCTGTGACCTTGGGCTAATCACCTGTCTAGGTTTAACTCCCCTCTGAAGTGAGCCTAACGCCTCTCCCAGGGGGCTAGGAGTGCAGTGAACAGGTGCTATGGGCAGGCAGTAGTAGGTACTCATGAAGGCTGCCCCTGCTGTGATGGTTGAGGTGTGGTGGCTGGTCTCACCTCTGTGGGGCCTTCTGCACCCTGGCTGGCCTGCAGTCCTCCCCCCAATCTCCAGGACCCAGGATGGTGCTGGGTGAGCCTCCCTGTCCAGCAGAGAGGGCAGACTGACCGAATGAAGGAAAGGCCAAGGGTCCTCGGATACACACCCCGAACTGTGCTAGTCTTAACTCCTCTCCCCTTCCCTTCCTGAGTACCTGGTGACTGTAAACTTAATCTTGTCAGCCACCGCGAGGATCCTCTCCAGGTTCTGCGAGCCAAAGGTGCAGGGCTTTCGGAACGGGATTCCTGGGGGCAGTCCTTCGATGATCACTGAGCCGGGGTTACTTTTGATCCGCTTGTAGGGGACCTGTACCGGGTACTTGATGCCCAAGGCTTCCCCTGTGGATGAAAACAGAGGAAGTATCATCAGGAGCCAGAGGCAGTGCTGGATGTGGGGGTGTGTAAGGGTGCTCTGTGCACAGGTGTAAAAGAGGAAGCTGTCACATAGCATCGAGGAAAGGTGCAATCAGTGGGGGGGACTGGGATTTAGGGTTTGTGAATCTGCCTGGGCTGGCAGAGGAGCGGGCAGGGGACGTGTAACTGACTGCTGGGGAGAGGGCAGTGGCTAATATTTCTTAGCCTACTAGCCTGGGAATCTAAAAGCCCATCTCAAGGATAGTACATTCTGAGCATGGCTGGTCCTTTCCACCAGGCCTGAGCCTCCATCAACCCCAGGGCTCTACTTCGCCCTGGCTCAGGACCAGTCTGGCCTGAGAGGGCTGACTGCATCTTGAAGCAAGGAAAGTAGTCTGAGGCCAGCCAGGGTGCAGCTCAGACGTCAAGGTCCAGCTCGGACCTCAGGGTCCTCTTTCTGCATCTGAGTATTGGCCTCACTCCTATCAACAAACTTCTGTGTAGTGCTGTGTCATGTCCATCCCAGTTGACAGTACTGTCTCACAGCCAGTTTAGGAGCAGTCCTGGGGCCACTGCTACCCCACTCTTAGCTGAGGCCTGCCGCCTGCTGTCAGGGGCCACCCGTAAGGCCACAGCCCAGCTGGTCCTCCCGTGGTTCTTGCCCACAGAGCCAAGAACACAAGTGCATGCAGTGCAGCCTTGGATGATACAAAGCTGACTTGAAAGCCCACAGCTTCCCCAGGCTTAGATGGGATCCACTACTGGAGGCCCCTCCGGGACAAGGGCTGAGCTCACTGTGACTGCTCTGAGGGGCTGGTTGAGCACATCATCCTCAGTGTTGCAGGATGTGCTTTTATGAAGACATGCTGCAGAAATCTCCACGTCTTGCACTAGGAGGAACAGCTGAACTTTTTCATGCAATAAATTAATTTTTATCTCACAGACGTTGGGAATGGTAAAACTTGCCTCATTTCCCTTTCTGCTCTGACTTTTAAGGAAATTCAGGGCCTGTATCCATGCCTTGCATCTAGAAAGTACAGAATTTCTGAGTCTTCAGGTCACCCTGCGCTTTGTGCCATTGTTTCAGCTTGTTTGGTTTTATTTAATTGAGATATAATTCATACACCATAAATTCTCCATTTTAAAGTATTCAATCCAGTGGTATTTAGTATATTCATGAGGCTGAGAAATCATCACTACTATCTAATTCCAGAACGTTTTCACCACTACGAAAAGAAACTCTGTCCCCATCAGCAGTCACCCCCCCTCCCCACACCCTGGCAACCACTCATCTATTTTCTGTATCTATGGATTTTCAGCCTGCTTTTCATTTTTATCTTGATTTTGTTGTTGAATAGTTTATATGTTACTACAAAGAGATCCTTTTTGAAATAATAAAAAAAAATCAGACCAAAAGGAAAATTTATACTCATAATCTATTAAAGGGAACACTTCCATCTCTTCTTTTCCTCTTGCCTCCAAAATGGCTTTTGCCACCATGACTGATGGCCTCTCCTTGCTGTCTATGACCCAACACTTTCCTAGTTTTCCCTCTTTCTGGCCACTCCTCCTCCTCCTGGACCTGACCTCCAACCACAGGCTCCTTGGTCTTTGATCTGGGTCCCCTTTCTGCCCTCTCTGCATCCCCAGGGGTATCTCCTCCACTTCTACGACCTAATTTTACCATCCAATCCAGATACCCCTTCTATATAGTTGACTTGTATGTATCTCTGCTTGCCTATGGTTCAACTTCACTCACTCCTCAAACTCAACACATCCCAGATGGAACCCACTACCTCCACCCTCCAACTTCCCCCCTCAGTGAAGGTGCTGCCCCTTCTCCCCTTCCCCTGTCCCTGGTGCCCCATGTGCTCCACCCCTCCCCCTTGTCATGGTGACAGGTCCAGGTATCATAAGGAGCATGTGGTGTTTCCCTGTCACAGGGATTGAGTCAGGAATGGACAGATGACTCAGTGGGGACTAATGAGAAACTAGGGGAGAGCTCAGGGAATTCTGGGAAAGAAATAACCTGGCTCTCTTGAGAAAGCCTATGAAGAGCCAGCCTTCTCCCTCCTTCCAGAATGTACAGATGGGATGTCTGGACTTGCTGTGGCCATTCTGCCAGCCTGAGATGAGGCTGACACTGTGGAAGGACATAAAGGACGTTCCTAGGCTACTGGATCCAGCTGACCTTGAAGGCCATCTTACTGCCAGACATTCTGTGTTAGGAGCTATGGCTGATTGTACTGTCCAAAGTCAGCTACATTACTCTTTCTCCCATCCCACACGCTCCTCTTATAGTGTAACATGGACACTCCTCCACAGAGAACGAGGGGTGGGACTTTGTAACAGCCTTGACCACTAGAGTATAACAACCTGAGGCAAAACAGCTTCCCTCTGGGTCTTCCTCTCAGGACACATGCCTCAGGGGCCCTGACTGACAAGTAGGAAATCCAGCTACTGTGAAGTCACTATGTGGAAAAACCATCAGGGAGGGATCACACAGAAATTGTCAGAGATGTCTGAGGGGCCCAGCTATTCCAGCACCAACTATTTCCTAGCCCAGGGGTCAGACATGTGGGTCAGGAAGCTGTCTAGATGATCCCAGCCTAAGCTACCTTCTCACTGCAACCTCAGGAGATACCGTGAGCAAGAGCCACCAAGCTGAGCTGCTCCCAAATTCCTGACTCACTGGTACCATGAGATCATAAATGGTCATTGTTATTTTAGGCCACTGTGTTTTGGGGTGATCTGTTCTGTAGTCATAGTAACTGAACCACAAACCAATTAACTCGCTTTATTGTTGAAACCAGTTTGAGTTTGTTTTTGTTACTTGAGACCATAGAGCATCTTAACTGGTTCAAGCCAGGACTCAACTGGAAGGTCTGTTTTTCTTCCACTCCCTGCCAATTCAGCACTGATGATTCTTCCTCTGAACAACACATCCTGACTCCATCGACTTTCCTTCAGCACCAAGGCCAGGGCCCCAACCAAGAATCATCGTTTCGTCCTGACCTTCCACTTCACCTTCTGAGCTGGTCTCCCAGCGTGCACTCTCGCCCTCCTGTACCCATGCACCTTCCTCACAGCAGCCAGGAAGATACTTCAAGTGTACAGTGACTCCAGTCACGTCAGCCCTTCCAACGAAATACACAGCTGATACCATGGATGAGATCCTGGCCAGCTCCATGGGGGTCCCGCCTTTTCTCACCTGTACCCCCATGCTTCGGCATTTTCCTCTCCTTAGAATAAGCCTCAGGGCCTTTGCACATGCCATAACCACAGCTGGCATGTCTTTCCTTCACACTCTGCTTGATTAACTTATCTCCTTCAGTTCTTTCTTCAAAGAGGCCTTCCCTGGTGCCCACTTTAGGTAAGCACCCAAGTCGTTGTCTCTGGAACAGCTTGCTCTTTTCCTCTGTGATCATGGAGCCATTCTTCAGTGTCACTAGATTCTGTGCATAGTTGGTGACTGTGTGTTTTCCTTACTGCTGCATCGCCAGTGCCTGGCGGGTCAATGGTTTTCCCAGAGGTGACCATGGCTGGACCTGGGAAGGTCCTGCCTCTTCCTACCCAGCCGACTCCCCTTCTACCCAGGAGCTCAGGACTCACCATATTTCTTATTGAACAGATCCTGGACTTGCTCCCTCAGTGTGTTAGCGATGTCGATCCGTGAGAGTCTGGCGTCATAATTCTCTGCAAAGTGAAGAACAATTATGGAATGGGCTGTTAAATTAAAAGGCACTTGGTGACTTTTAAGGAATGTGATTTTCTAATTATGGGGAACTCCTCTCTGGCAATTATCAGATCCTTGGAGTGGGCCCCTCAGACTCCTTCAGAGCTAACGTCTTGACAGAGACGTGTGTTTTCCCGGAAGGACGCACGGTGTTGCGACAACAGCAATGAGTTGGAAATTAAGTTAATTGTTGGCATTTGACACACCGAAGCAATAAATACGCCCCGGAGATGAAACACCAGGAAGAGGAGCGGTTCCTGTGTCATGGTGTGGGACGTGAGCTCTATTAGATGACTGGGAAGCTCCCTGAGAGGCAGGGAGCCAGCTAGTGGCTCCCAACTGTCACTCACTCACACAGAGGGTACTTGTTAAGAAGCCCATGTGCCAGCATGTGCCGGGGGGCCCCAGACAGGCCCCTGCCCTTGGGGAGATTACAGCCTGGCACTGCGTTGTGGAGAGAGAGAGGTGAGGGGGAAGGGAGGAAGTGGATCTCAGGGTGGCTGGATTGTGAGGTGTGGTGAGGACCCCAGCCTTCTGAGAGGGCTGGGTATGAGGAACCATGGGGTCAAGTGAGAGACTCAACTCTTCTCATCACGGAAAGTTCCGGGTGCCTGGGAAAGAGAGACTTGGCAGTGAGTAGCCTTGGGCCCTATCTCTCAGGGCTCAGCCACTGCCAGGGCTGGCCCTTCTTGCCACTGGTCTCACTGACTCATTTTCTCCTCAGAGCAACAGTGACCACCCAGGGCCCACCTGGGTAATGCCACACCCAGAGCTGCGCCAACAGGCTCATGGATGGTTATTCTGTGCCTGCTCACTGATGCCTAATCTCAACCAAAAGGGTGAGAAGTGATACTGTACCCCTACTGATGGGAGAGAAAGAGCACTCCCCCACCTGAGCCTGGCCCCTTCCTGCTTCTGTTTCTCAGGCATTGCGTGCCTTTACTCAAGCTTTCCTGCTTTTTCCCTTCCTCTCCCTCCACACTCACTCCTTCTCATCCCTTCTCAGCCCAGCTGCAGTTCCCCTCCTCTAGGGAGCCCTCCTTGCCCTTGAAGACCTCCCCTTCCTCTAATTTCAAAGCAGTAAGAGCAAGGCTGACTGCCTCATATGCAGTGGGCAGGTCAGCTGACTCCCCAGAGGGACAGTGGGTGGCTCCTGCGTCCTGTGCCCTGTCACCCCCCACAGCTCAGCACTCCTGTGGAGCCTCTCACTCAGAGCTGCAGGCTACAGCCCTGTCCTAGCTGACAACCCATCTCACTCGGCCCCCCAGACCCAGAGGTTATAAAGAGCCCACTCCCAGCCTGGCCCTCTAAACCCAAGCTAGGTCAAGGTCATGGCAATGGGACAACTGACCCCATTCTGAACTGCAACCTTACCTTGAAAGCCCTGTCTCCTCAGGCTCTCGTCCACAAAAGGGTCCCCGGAATCCCTCTCTGGGGGCGGGGGGAGAGAAGCCAGGGTGAGCAGGCAGCTAGCTCTTGAGACTCAGGGACAAAGGTGGCAACCAGTTGGGGCAAACCCGATGGGGAGGGCAGTGGGAGAATGCCAGGGGAGGACAGGACCAGGACAGAG
Source organism: Cynopterus sphinx (assembly GCA_030015415.1). NCBI lineage: Eukaryota > Metazoa > Chordata > Mammalia > Chiroptera > Pteropodidae > Cynopterus > Cynopterus sphinx. The sequence goes on along the minus strand of CM057379.1, from coordinate 83,240,571 downwards.
GAAGCAGAAGAAGGGGAGGTAGCAGAGGCCTGGGACCCCTCCCATGCTCAGCCCACTCCCTGGCCCATGACCCTGTGCAGGGTACCTTGGCTCTCCGTGATGGGCTCTTTGACTCCCTCGGTGAGCAGCTCGGGCCTGGAAAACACAAGTGGGGCTATCATGGAGGTCCCTCCAGGCTTCCCTCATTCAGCACAGCCCTCCCTTCTGGGCCCCAGTCTATACATCTGTGCAATGGGCCCTCCTGGCTCTGACAGTCCAGGTCTGGAGTCGCTGTCCCCTCGCCCCTCAGCTATCCTGCTGACTGACCCACAGTGTGAGGTCTTGGGGTGCTGTGCTGGGCTGAGCCTTCAGCTGGGAGTGAGGCCAGCCTGGTTCTGGCCTGGAGAGGCTGACATCCTCACTCAGTTCCAGGTCACTGTACGACTGTCACTATCCAGGGTCAAAGCACATGGTCTGGGGGGCTCCCCAGAGTCAGTGTTAAGTGGAGAAGCCATCAGGCCTGACTATGTGGGAAGTTCTCAGAGATGCAGGGAAGGCCCGAGGTTACTGGCTGATACCTGAGAGCTGTCATTTCACTTAGGAGTCAGGGGCCTTGGGGGTTAGGCCCAGCTTTACACTTTAGACTCCACAAAGCCTTTCCCAGACATGAGGCAACCTGCCCAATATCCTTGACATAGATACTGTTTCCAATATCTCATTCTCAGGATGAGGAGACTGAAGCATCCGCAAGGGGAGTCATATGCCCGAGACCACACAATTTGAAGGGCAGAGTTGCAATTAGGTGGCCCTCTCCTCTTCACCCATAGCCTTTCCAGAGGGACAGCCTCTCCCTACCCCGGGCCTCTGTTTCCTCAGGAAATGGGATAACAACCCTGCTTTGGCTCAAACAGAGAGGAGCAGGCCTTATAAGTCCAAGTTTGTGGAGGCAACATAGGAACATGGAAAGCACTTTGGCCTGAGTCAGGAGCCCTGATCAGATGCTCAAAGGAGACTATGCGGACATCATTCTACTTTCTGAGCCTCAATTTCCCCACAAGGAAAAGGGAGAGGTAACGGTAGGGCTCTGAATGCAGTCTGAGACCTTTTTCAGCTCTTGAGACTGTGGTCCAAGACAGCGCTATGCCTCCTTGCCTGGCCTGGGAGCCTTGTTCTGTGCTAGGCATGGAGTTGACGCCCAGATGCCTGATGCCACAACAGGCACCAAATCCTCATCCACTGGCCACCAGACCTGGGCGCGGGGTGCCCTGAGAGCCTTACTCCAAGGCAGGGTCTCTGTGTCGCTTCTTGGCCATGCCTGTGACGGACAGCACATAACCTCTGTAGGCAGCCTCACTGCAGACCCATCCTCACACTGAACCCTGGTCCAGCATGCCTTCCTTTCAGATTTGAATAAGTGATTCTGCTGCCAGTCCCACTCTACCAAACCCTGTCGGTCTTCCTCTGGCCAGCCTGACCTCCCCAGTGCACTCAGACTGCCACAGACCCAGGCCTTTCCCCTGCCCCCACCCCCCAGCCAGCCTGCTCTAGCTGGACAAAGTTGCACTAAAAATGAGGCATTTAGAATCAATGTGGTATAAAGAATTTGTCTAGTCTTTGTCTCTCCAGATCTTTGGAATTTCTCGAGTGACAGGAGTGTCTTTGTTTGTTAGTCATTGTGGCCCTCTGGATCACACCTACACTTATGCTATCGTGATGACTCAGGATTCAGGAAAGCAACGATGTGATTCGAGGACTGGAGCTTTGAGCCATCTGACATCAGCCCAATCTCCCAACTTCTAGGGAGGGGAGAGCCCAGAGACTGAGTTCAATCATATGGCCAATAATCCAACCAAACCAGAGTAATGCATCCCAATAAAAACTGCGGACACTGAAGCTCGGTGGAGCTGCCTGGTTGGTGGACAATCAATACGCTGATCGGGTCATGTGCCCTGATTTCACACGGAAAGGGCATGGAAGCTCTGTGTTGCTGCCCTCCCAGACTTCATCCTTTGTGTCTTAATTGGCTGGTCTTGATTTGTATTCTTTATATAAAACCATAATTGTAATACAGCCTATCCATATGAGTTGTTATAGCTAATTATTGAACTTAGAAGAATCATGGGAATTCCTGAATTTGAAGCCAGTTGTTCGGAAGTGAAGGTAGCCTAGGGCCCCTCGAACTTGGGGCTGGAGTCTGAAGTGGGGACGGTCTCTCTGGAGCCTGTGGGATCTGCTAACTCCCAGGTGGTCAGCATCAGAACTGCACTACAGCACTGCGATCAGACAGAACCTCCTGCCACTACTTCCCTGGACCTCAGTCTTCCACGATGAGAGTCCACTCATGGTTTTAAATTTCCTACGGGTTTTTAATTTTGGAGAATTTGAAAACAACAAATTTCTTCTATCCAGAAGAATGCACAAAATACGAAAATTCTGCATACAAAAAAAGTTCAAGGATTTCGGTTAAGAATGTTTTTTGAACAAAGGTTTAGAAAGCTTAATTTGATTTTGTGCCAACTCTCATTGACTGGTAGTGGTTGTCTGGAGTATTGCTTAGAAGGATGTAAAGGACAGGTTCAGGCAGGATGAGTGTCAACCCATTACTGATATCTCCTGCAGGTGATGATTTGTCATATACAAAAACATATATATTTTTATGAGTTGAATTTTGTTCCCCCAATTTTCATAGGTGATGCCCTAACCTCAGAATCTCAGAAAGTGACTGTATTTGAAGATAGTCTTTAAAGAGTTGATTACATTTAAATAAGGACTTTCAGATAGGCCCTAATCCATCTGACTGGCATCCTTATGAGAGAGATTAGGTCATGCAGAGAGAGACAGTGGGGAAGTGAGCACACAGAGAAAAGACCATTTGAGACACAGTGAGGAGGTGGCCGCCTGCAAACCAAGAAAAAAGGCCTCAGGAGAAAGCACATCTGCCAGCACGCTGATTTGAACTTCTAGCCTCCAGAACTGTGAGAAATAAATTTCTGCTGTTTAAGCCACCTAGTCAGTAGTACTTTGTTATGGCAGCCCCAGCAGAATAACACACACACACATATATACATACACATAAATATACATATATATAAGACATATACATATGCTTTACTGAGATGTAATTCACACACCATAAATAAAATCCACTTTTAAACTATACCAGTGGATTTTAAGATATTCAAAGTTTTTATGCAGCCATACTTCTATCTAATTCTAGAACACTTATATCGTCCCTAAAATGTGTCCTTTTTAAAAGATTAATGAGAAATGGCTATTTTTCACTTAATATTCTCAACAGTATTTCTGTTATTTTTTAAAATGAGGAATAACACAACACACTCAGGTGTTCACTCCCTCTCCTTCAATCATCTCTTAAAATCACCCCGACCAGTCTTTAGTCCCACTGCCCTCCCTGCTTGCTACACTCAACAAGGTTAATCGCTCTCTCCCACTTGAATCACTTTCTTCATTTGGCTTTCAGGAAACTGGAATGGTTAAATTAACTTTTAAAACTGATATATTTTTAAAGAAATTAACTCCTCATACAGGCAACCACATGGATGAATCTTGAAAACTACGTGAAAGAAGCCAGACACCAAAGGCTGCACACCATATCATTCCATTTATGTTACTTTCTGAAAAAGGCAAAATGTCGACGGAACATTGATCAGTGGTTGCCAGAGGTGCCAACGAAGGGGGCACAGAACATTTTCCGAGACTGCTTTGTATTTCGATTGTGGCGGCGGTTTATATGGCTATATGAGTTTGTCAAAGTTCAGAGAAATGCACATTTAAAAAGGGCAAATTTTACTGAATGTAAATTAAACTTCCTAAAGGTTTTTAAAAAACCACATCTTGACTGATTCCTTATAGTGTGCCTTATAAGTTCTTTGCAAGCCTTGCTCTCTACTGTTGCTCTGTGATTTGGTACAGGGCACCCCATTTAAGACCCTAAGCAATCTGCCCAGGGTTGCAGGGAGTAACTGGTCTGAGACCCAGGAGACTGTCTCTCAAGTCTGCCACAGAGCCACTGGGCTCATGTGACTCCTTTTCTAAATCTAAAACAGCATTTAAAAATGCTCAGGAGCACGGGGGAGGGGCTATTTCTGCACATAAATAATGAGAAAGGTCAGTTTACGATGATTTGTTGTTGATTTGGCTCTCACCTTTGAGCTGCCCAAGAGCTTCCAGTTCTGGGTTTGGAGACATGGATGTGACAAGCAACCCCCATGGGCTACATCCCTCCCGAATGCTGACAGCTCCTAGTGTTCTGTCCACACCCTGACCTCTCCTGAGCACTGGGACTATAATTCCTGATTCCCATCCACCATCCCTCCCTGGAAGGCCTGACGCATCTTAAACCTAACACACATCAGCCCCAAGTCAAGTGCAGCCTCCAGCCTCGTGTCTCCATCCCAGAAAATGGCATCTCCACCAGCCTGGTCGTTCAGGCCTCTTCCTCGCACATCCCGCATCCCATGTATCAGCATATTCTACTAGCCTCATCTTCAAATCATTGCCTGAATCTGACAGCTTTCACCACTCCCACCCTTCCTTCACTGAGACCAAGCTGCTGCTCTGTTCCCTGGGCCAGAATATAGCCTCCTTCTGCCTCTGCCCATCTCCCCCAGCCTTACCCTTCTGCCTCACAACTGAAAAAATTAAAAATTAAAAAATAGACCAGGTAATGTCATACCCTCTTTAAAAATCTTCCAGTGAGTACTCGTTAAGTCTGAAATAAAATCAAAACTCTTTAAGCCAGCCCAAAACCCCATGTAATCCGGCCCCTGGTATCTCTTGGGCCTCACCACGCGCCACTCTTTCCTTACTCATTCTATACCAGCTGTGCTGCACCTTCCCAGTCTTCAAAACACAAGCATGTCCCTGCCTCAGGGCCTTTGTACCTGATGTTCCCTCTGCCTGAACACTCTTTCACCAAATATTGGCATGGCTTGCTTCACTGGGTCTCTGTTCTAACGTCACCTCCTTAGACAGGTTCCTCTTGTCCCTTTCTGCCCCCTTACTCTGCATATAGCACTTATCTAGACCTGACATTACACTGTGACTTTACTCGGTGAGACTGGCCAACTCAAGGGCAGCACTCAGTGGCATTTGCTGTTGTATCACAGCCTGGCACATGGTTGGCACTCAAGATGCATTTGTTGAAGGAAGGAACGAGGTAACCACTATTTGCATCTCCTGGAGCACCACCTTCCCTACTCCTCCTGGTACAAACCAGACCCCATAGGACAGCTTCCTGTCCCTCACTCCAACACCAGCCTGCCACTCTGGGTGTGAACACTGAATTTCTCAACTTAGGAGCCATCTATTCCTCTAGGGAACAAACCCTTGTCTCCTTTTCTTGATACTTTCAACCAAACCAAACCTAAATTTACAAAATATGACAGTAACACACGGAAGCAACAAACACAAAACAGGTTACGCAAGGTCCTGCCCCTCTGAAAAATTAATAGCTGCCTCCTCCTCCTCCAGAGGAACTTTATAGCCAAGTTGGGCACACAGCTCCACTGGGTTTTCACTGACCAAAGTGAGATGCCCAAAGAAACAACAAGGGCCTAGAAATGCCACTGTCTTCCAATCCAGGGTTAATGGGATATTGCCCTCAGCAGTGCCCTGATGCCCCTGGCCCAGGACACCAACACATCTGCCCAGTAGATGCTCAGAATGGTCTAGCAGAGCAAGCTGGTGGGCACATTCCCATTCCACATGTTGGCAAACTAGGAACTGAGAGTGTGCCAGTCTGGTTGCCTCAGGTCTGGGAGGCCTGGACTGGACCTGGACAAACTTGTGCCCATCCAACTGTGCCCAAACCCTTACACCTGCTGTTTAAAATCAAAACAAAACAAAATCCTGCCTCAATCTGAAGAGGAAGATGGTAATTTGGCACTGCTCTTGAGTGCTGGACAAGCCTGGAGGCCTGTGGATCTGGTTAGGCCTTACCTCTTGATGACAAACTGGATGCTATTGCTGGCCTCCAGGATCTTCCGGAGCTTGGCAATCCCGAAGCAGTTGGGCCTGCGGAGGGAGATGCCTTCAGGCAGCCCCACCACAAACAGCTCCTCTGGGTACATCAGGAACTTGGAGTAGGGCACTTTGACAGGCTCCGAGATGCCAATGGCCTTGGCTGCAGAAACACAGCTGCTGTAGGGCCACCCAGAGCTATGGGGCCACCAGCCTCAACTCCCACCTCCCATGTCTGTGCAGGGGGCCACAGATGCCAGAGAGCCCTGTTAGAGTCAGCACTTAGTCAGACCTTCCCAACCTTCCTGAGAGGTGAGTGCTGTTACCCATAGTCTCTATGTAAGAGACCTGGAGCATAGAGAGGATGTGAGTCATCTCAGGTCCCAGAGCTGGGAGATGTGAACCCCAAACTCATGCTCATTCGTGCCCTCAAACCAAGGCACTGAAAGAGAAACCACTGACGACTGGTGAGACGTGGTGGCAGCTCCACTCAAGTCCATGTGTCTTTGTTATCAGAAAGGCCCTCCAGAGGGTCCCCTAACACCACAAAAAACCCCCAAACTCTGTGTGCCCAACAACACACCCTGGGAAGAAGACAGATCTGAGGCCCAGGCCAAGTGCTGCCAATCACTAGTGGGGCCTCTGACATGCCATGTCACTTCACCAGGCCTCTTTTTCCTGATCTGTAAAAGGGGTATCAGGTCACAGGGCTTTTGTGAGATGGGACAAGAGAACTTGCGTGAAGCACTTAGCCAGTGCCTGGCAAACCACAGGCACTAAATAGAGAATAGCTTTCTCTCCTGGTCTCTTTGGTACTAAAGTTCTTGCTACATGTGTCCTTCTGAGGACCCCAAATGAGGGTGTCCATGAGGACAGAGGCGGTCATGAGTGTCAACGTGTTGACCGCAGAGGCTGGGTTGCAGCATTCCAGGGGTGGGGTTTTCTGGCAGTGCCTCAGTCTCCCTGGGTGCCCCCCAGCTCCTGCGCAGAGAGCAGCTGGGAAGGAAGGGCCAGGATGCGGCCGTCCAGCTCCTTGCTCACCGTATCGTGTGTTGAACAGCAGCTCCACCTGCTTCCGCAGAGGCCGGATCACATCACCATGGCTGTCTGAAAGGCAAAAAGTAGCCTGCTGAGCCACCCCAGGGGCAGCGGCACCCTGCTTCCCAGCTCATGTCCCAGCTCTGCCAGCAGCAATAATGACCCTGTGGTGGGACCTTGGAATGGGGAAGGCCAGGAGCGGTGGTAGCAGGGAACCTCTTCCCTCAGAAATGGCATTCCCAGGCAGGTCTGGAATTCCTGGGCTCAAATACCTGCTTGTGGAATCTGGGCTAGGGCATCATAGGGCCTGAGTGGAGATCTGGAAGGTTTTGTGGCCTAAGAATGACCATGGGCCTTTCTAGAGGTAAGTGTCACTCCAGACCAGTTTAGTGATTTAACTAGTAAATACCACGCCTGAAAACTGAGTATGCTGCTACCAGGTGTCAGTGGACTTCTGTTAACACATCATGGTTCCCTAGCCCTGGCAGGCTGGTTCTGGGAAAGTACCACTTCTCTCCTTTGGCACCCACTCATTCCATTCCAGGGGTAGATACTCCCAAGATGAAACAGACCCATCCTCACCTTGATCTCCCTTCCTGGCCTACTCCCACTCTCAGCAGGAAGGGAATGAGTGGGTCTGATGGACACAAAGTCAATTTTGTTTTTTTCAGGCCTAAATTCTATTTGCTCAGGAAGACTAGGCTCAGATCTCAGCCTGAAAACCTTTGTGGAAAGAAGCAAAACCTTTGTAGAAAGAGCAAGGTATGTATAAAAAATAAAGAGCTACTGTACCTCTGGCCAGGTACCTCCTAATTCTAGAACTCAGGTCTGTAAACCTCCCACCTCAGGCAGCCCACAGGACTCCCACCCCCAAACAGGGTGCTGGAGAGAGACAAAGGGGAGATGAGGAGCCAAAGAGGGGAGCAGAATTGGGTGGTGGGGTGAAATGGGGGAGGTGGTCAGTGCCTCACCCTCCACAGGCCTCTCCTCGGGCCGCAGATCCTCACCGGGGCCTTTGTCTGAAAGAGAACAGAGGATGCTGAGAAGCTACGATCATTATCTCCTGCAGCCAGTGCTGCCAAAGTCAGGCCAGAAGGTGAGGAATGGTAGGCTCTGCCTCGAGCACAGCATAGCGATCCCGACGGTATCAGGGACCCAGATTCAGTACAGGTACCCTTCACCTCCATGGGAAGAGGGCAGGTTCAGAGACAAGGTGTCCCATCACATGTGGTGTGTACCCCCTGGGGGCCAGCCCCGAACCTGCCAGTCCTTCCTGCTACTTTGTTCTATGTTGTATTCCAGGCACTCCGGACTGACACACTGGAACAAGACAAAGCCCTGTCTTCCTGGTGTAACGCAGACATAAAACAATGCCAGATGGTGATGATGCCACGAAGAAAAACAGATAAAGAAACACAGAAAGGGGCAGGTGGGAGGCATGGAGTTATCCAGGGTCAGGTGGTTGGGGGTGGGGTTAATGAGGTGACACTGGCCCCAGCCCAGGCTGGAAGCAATGGATCCAACCTTGTCCTCAGATGCTTGTCTACAGGTAGCAAGGATGCAATGCAGCAAACAAGTGAGGTGACGGCTGAGGCTTCATGGGGGTAGAGGTGGTCCCCTGTTGGCCTTGGGGGCTGAGGAGGGGAGGCTTCCTGTAGGAGGGGAACATCTGGGCTGGATCTGGATTTAGGAAAAGCAACGGGGTGGGAGAGACACAGGCAAGCAGGGAGGAGCAGTGTGGGGAGGGGGCAAACTCGGAGATGACTGGTTTTGGCTGGAGGATGACATGCAAATGAGGACAGTGAGAGTGGGTTGAATGGGGCGTGGTGAAGCAGACAGGCCCTCGGCAGTATCACCATGGCTAAGGCAGGCACCGGAAGGGTCTTCAACACTTGTGAAAACCAGATGGGTGCTGTGACTTAGGAAGCTCACTGGTGCCTTCGCAAGCAGGACTAGCCCTTAAAGGCCTTTCAGCCCACAATATGCAGCTGAGCTGGGGAGTGGCAGAGGTGGTGAACACCAGGGGTGCTCAAGGAGAGAGCATTCAGTGACAAGGGATGCAGGACACTATCCCCATTCTAAACGGGATCCTTCAGGAAAGGGACAAATCCTGAGAGCTGTCAATGGTCAATGACCACTTACCAACTGAGGGAAGGCGAAACTGGGATCACCAAAAAACCTGAGACTTGGGGCTCAGCTCAGAAGGAACTCGAAAGTTCTGGAAGGTTTCATCTATAATCAGCCGCAGACTTAAAAAGATTGAGGGTCAGCCTAAACCTAAAGGTTTAGGCCTAAACTTTCCTCAGGGGTAAAGGACACACTGCGGGCAGCAGATGCTGGGTCCACCTGACCCTGCCTGAAGAATTGGCTGTGGGAGAAAAACCCACAAGCTACAAACCCTCCGTTTATGCCCTGGAAAAAGCTCTCAGCCTATAATGGAGGGGGGGGGGTGACTTGGCAGATCACTAACTCAGCTCCCTCCTCACCCAGCTGCATAAACTCAGGTGTGTGGGCTCTTGTGTGCCATCGGCTCAGCTGCCTGCAGTGGTCACAGGCCTCATAATACTGCTGTGTTGTCTCAGTCCCTCTTCCCACCCTGTACTGGTATTCCCAGATCTCCCAGTAAATGAATGCGTTTGTCTTGGGGTCACCTTCTTGGGGACCCCACTAATACACTAGAGAGTGGGGCAGACAGGAAGAGACGAGTGGTGGGGACAGAGGGACAAGCAGGGACACCAGGGAGGGCTTCCCTGAGACAAGGAGTCAGGTATATCTGTCTGGAGGTAGAGGAGGCTGCCCAGATGTCAAACGTGGAACACGTATTAAGTTTTCCAGGTGGCCTGTGAGGATCAAGAGAGCAGAGACCTGGCCCAGGAGTCCGTCCCCACTGTGGGCTGTCCACGCTGCAGTGCTGCCCCCTCAAGAGACAGCAACAATAGAGAGAACTAAGCAGATGAGCTGACCCAGCTCAGCCAACCACAACTTGGGAGGGGCTTCTGCCAGGCTTGCTGGGTCCTGCAAGCAGAAGGAAGTGGGCCCGGATCCACTCAGGAGAAGCCTTTCAAAGGCAGGAGGACTCAACCCAGGTGTTTGGGGGGCCCAAATCCTACACAAGGGGACCTTGCCTGATTCTCCACCCAGATGGGGAGGGCCAGGCTATTTACCCTGAACACACCCACCTATCCATGAGCTCACTGCTCCCTACTTCAACAGTGAAAAACTGGAACAACCTCAATAAATGACCAAGGACATGCTGACAGCAAATACCACGCTGCTGCGGAGATATGTCCCAGGCACCAGGTGAGGAAATGAGGGATGAAGGGTATAAAACAGTAACAACAGGAGTTGGCATGTGTGCAGTAAAAACAAGGAGGAGGGACACTAAATTAGTAGGTGCCTGAGAGGGGACAGCGGGAGCCTTTCCTTTATATCTTGGAGTTCTGTATTATTTCTTTTACAGTGCACATGTGTAAACAGAAAAAAGCACAGCATGTACACATGACCCTCTAGTCCATGGTGGACTTAAAACCCTCAGAATCTTCATAATTCATCAGTTTTGAGTGGGGTGACTTGAAAGGAGCCCTGGCTAGGGAGCTGACAAACCTGGGTTCCAGCCTAAGGCTGGGGGATCTTGGGGAGGTGAACTGGCCTTGCCAGTCCTCGGTTTCCTGTTTTGTCAAACTAGGAGGGAAGAAGCTTTCCAACAGAAATGGCACCGTGCTAGTCCACAGCCCACTGTCCCCGCAGCACCACCAGCCTCTGGGTCTGCAGACTGGGACCCCACGGTCTCATCTAATACCGCTGTGAGCACAGCCAAGTGCCACATGTCCTCTTAGCAGCCAGGCCACACTGGCAGCTCATCCTGAGCCTCTGGTCAACTAAACTCCTTACAATCTCACCGCCTGCTCAAGTCTGGTCATGCTCAGCCCGTGCTTGACAAATAATACTCTTTTTTCATTACTAAGGTATTGAAAGCACATCATAACTAATTTAGGACACAAGAGAAAGCACTTAACCTAACATAGCTACTGTTTCGATGTATGTATATACAAACCAGTGATTATGTTTTCAACATGGTTGTCAACAGAGCACACTCATTTTTGTGTCTTTTGCATCCTCCCGTGTTGCCTATTTTTAGTGGCTATTTCAGGAGGATACCATTAACAGCACCCCAGGAGGTGGACTGGCTCTTTCCAATTTTTCATTGTCATCAGTTGACACTGCCACAAACACCTCTGTACAAAAAATGTCCAAATTTCAGATATTTTCTTAGGGCTGGATTCCTGGAACGACCAGGGGAGTTCATTTTCATGGCTCTCCGAGCTGACACATTTCTTTAAACAAAGAAAAAGTAATTCACGCGTCTGCATTCTTACTCATATCATGTATGCTCAACGAAAGTTCTGTCCAGCTAAGGGGTGCAAAAGAGATGCCCCCTGTGTAAGCCCTCATTTCTCTGTGGCTGCATGTGTTTGCTTACAGGCTGTCTCTCTTTTTTTGGTGCAATCATCAATTAACGCTGTGATAAACACTGGGATGTACCACCCACATCCCCACATCGTTGCTCCAGCAGCAGGGACTATGGTCAGCTGGCAGCCCTGGGCAACTGCCCCTTTAAGAGCTGCCCTTTTGGGGTGGTCCATGTCCTGTTGACCAACTGAGGTGGGGGTATGAAGGGTAGGATGCCGGTACAACTTGGAACAACTCTACGGGTCATTCTGTCTCCAGAGCTCCCCGTGGAGTTGGCAGGGGCCATCACTGGGGCTGCATCAAGGCTTGATCTCTCCTTCTGCCCCTTCATACTTCCTTCCATCCCCTCCCTTATACAGGTGTTGATCCCAAAGGCAGCCCCTTGGGATCCCACACATTAAAAAGGCCCCACTCTATTTCAGAGTCTGTTTCCTGGGGAGCACAACCCATGACCCATGTCCACGGGCCACGAATTCTTCTCGTGCATTTCAGACCAGTTTCTGGTGAGTCAAGGCCATGAAGAACATCATTCTTGGCTGGACTGCCCATTCCTTCCTGAGGCATCTGCAAATTGCATAAGCCTGCTATCTGAGGGTCCTTCATCTAACTAACTGATAAATATTTGAGGAAGAGCCAAGCCCTCCAAGACAGAATGGGAAACATCCTCCAAGTGGAAGCTGGGGGCCCCCAGCTGGCTTGGGGTCAGCCCGAGATCCTGATAGCTCACAAGCCAACTCATCTCCTTCTGACAACTCAGTTGTCTACACAGAAATCTGTTCCAGAACTGTGACTGGAACTGATGCCCGGTCTACCTGTCTGCAGTTTGGGCAAAGCCTCATCTTGAAGTCTGTTTTCCGTTGTCAGCTCAGCTTCCATCCACCGTAACTTCTCAAATGCTATAGGTGGTGGATCTTAGGTTTTAGCTGCCTGGGATCAGACTTATCAGAAGCTGGAGATCTACGCTCATCCACAGCAGCTCTGCAGATGCTTGTCTGCATTAACTAATAAACAGGACTCCCAGGTCCTCCTCTCTCTCCTATTTTTAGACCATTCCCTCTGACAGAGGTGATGGAAGCAAACAACAGGCAGAGATGTCTTGCCTTTATTCTGTCACCAATTCACATATCACAACCCACCTGGCCAGAAGGAACCCTTATTTATTTTTCCAGACATTTGTTTGTTTTTGGTGAGGGAAAAATTTTAAAAGTATAGAAAAGCATATTATAACAAACACTCACGTACTCAATAGCTAGAATGAATGTATGTTAGCATTTAGTCATATTTGAACCTGATCTGTTAATAAAACATTAAACAATAGTTTTTATGTTTCCAAATTTAGAGAAATGCTATATTGTCCATGTCCGTCTACACTGCTTTTCACACTAAACATTACACTTTGAGTTCTCTGTACTGTTCCTTTAAATGCTGCCCACGATGCTTTCACATGGTATCCTTAAGCGGTAGCTGCTCCTCCTCTCCCCTTCAGATCAAGCCCACACTGGACACTACATACAGGGAAAGCAGCAAATGCCATCTCTTTTCTTAAAGTTTCCTGGCCTGGCCCTGCCTCCCTATTATAGAACTTTCCAAACTCCAGTCACCTGAGTACTGATATTTTCTGCCATATCCTCAAATCTTCTGTACTATAATTTACTTACTATTTATCTTTATAATTTCTTTTTTTTAAAGTACCTATAATAATTCTTATTTTTATTAGCTCTAATGACATCTGTTGATAATAGCTGGAGCTGGGAGTTGGGCACACGAGATTCATTAAAGTATTCGTTTCAGTTCTGTTCCAAAACCAAATTTAAAAAGCAAAACACAGAGAACTCCACCCACTCCCTGCTGCTGGCCCAACCACTCCTCTTGCCTAGATTACTGCAGTAGTATGCTTCTGTCTTTGTCCCTACTCCTCTGCAGTCTATTCTCAACCCCACGGTCAGAGTAAATACTGTTAAAAGATTCCTTGTTGGCTCCAACCCCCAAAGTTCCTGTATCCTCAGAACCAAGCCCCTACTCCTTCCTTTGATATACTTGCCTGGCAGAACCCACCTCATTACATCCCTAACCTCATCTTCTCACCTTACTCTGCTCCAGCCACTTGGTCCACCTTGCAGACGTGCTGGACATAGTCCACCTCAGGGCCTTTGTATTTGTTGTTCCTTCTGCCTGGAAAACTCTTTCCTGATATCCATAGGGATCCCACCTGCATCTCCTTCAGGTCTTTGCTCCAATGTCACTTTCTTGGTGAGGTCCACTCTGACCAACCAAGTCCTGTAGTAACTGCCCCTCCTACCTCAAATACCTCCCCGTCCTGGCTTTGTGCCCCCACAGCACTTACCATCATCTGGCTTTCTAATTTACTTATTAATTTGCTTTATCTGTCTGCCTGCACTGGGATGTCAGCCCCATGAGGACAGGAACTTTGGTCTGTCTGGTTCACTGATCTGTCCCTAGCATCTCACACAGGATCTGGTACATAGCAGGTGCTCAATAAACATCTGTTGCATAAATAAACAAATTAATGCAAATGAACACCAGGAACCAGACTTAATATAAACCACGGCCAGGTTCAAGTTTTCAGAAAGGAACTGACCCTGGGCTGGGGAGAGAGGCATACACTGGGGTTTCTCTAAGAGAAATAGTCCATAGCAAGGAAAGCCTGGGGGCTTCCTGGCCCATGCTTCTGTCCATTATGCCCCAGGGAGGTAGGTCCCCAGCTCATTTCTTACCAGTCAGCATCTCCATCCCATAACCAGAATCTTCGGAAGGCAGATGGCCAGGCATCGAGTCTGTCATTTCCTCAGAGGTTGGCGAAGGGTCTGGGGACAAAACTCCAAATGACAAGAAACTCTTCTGCCCGTCTCATGCAGTCGGTCTCCCAGGGACTCCAGCCCAGGACACCCACAGAGAAGGACCCTTAAGGAAGCCATTCCCTGAAACTTGGGGAGGACAGCCTTAATGATCAAAGGCCAGGAAGGGGCTCAGAGGACTGACACCCTGGGGCTCCTAGTAGTTGCCCCATGATGAACCTCCAGAGGCCAAGTATACCCTCCTCTTCACTGGCATGGCAGCTGAGATTCGGGATTCCAAGTCAGGTGTCAAACTTAGATAGATCCTCTTACTCCAATGCCTTTTCTTCTCCTCCCTCCTGCCTCCCGAATCCCAGGGAAGTCAGGCCAGAGAGATGAAGATTGGAAGGGGACCTTTAGGAAGGTCAGAGTGGAGAGAACCGACTCCTGGCACTCAGGGCAGATGTGGCTGCAGAAAGCATATGTGATACTTTACTGTTCTCAGGATCAAACCAGAGAAACAACAGCCTGAAGACCCCTTCTTGGTTAGGACAGAGCCTAGGGAGATGGAGTGGACAGCCCCAGTCCAGCTGGGAGGGGACCTGGTGGCTCTAGCCTTGTTGCGGGGGCTGCTTGATTCCTGTAGGTTCAGGTTAAGGCAGCAACGTCAGCCCTTCAGACGTCTGTCCCTTACCGGGGACGGTGACCTGAATGATATCCAGATCCTCCGGCTCAATTTTGATGGGCCTCAGCCCACCCAGCTCCCCAGAGGTTCCTGTGAGGAAATGAGGGGTCCAGTCAGACGCAGACAGAAATGAGCCTGGCCAGGCAGGATGAGTCATTCAGAACATCCTTGTGTCTGTGACTTGTTAGTAACACCCAGCTAAAGTCACAGCAACCCACACGCTCTTGCCCAGACCAGGCCAGTTCCGGTGTCTTCCAATTCATAGACCTGGTGACTGAGGCCCTACAAGGGGAAGCCACCTTGTAGGACACCCTAGGAGGCAGTGTGACGCCAGAATTCTGGTCTCCCAACTCCCCCACGATGTCACCCACATCCCATCTGTCCCTCTCAGCTCCCCACCACTCGTGAGCTCCCAGCCTGCTCTGAGGCCTAGGGGGTGACGGGAGTAGGCAGAGGAAATTCATTAGTACTCCAGGCTCCTGGTCTGAGCTCATCGCCTCAAAGCTGCTGGACATTCTCCTGCCCCATGACACACACCAAGGGTCCTGCTTCTCCTCACCTGGCCCACAGTCTTCAGAGATCCCGCTCTTGTCTGACCTGTGGGAAGGAAGACAAGAGATGACATGGTGCCAGCCCAGCTTTCCCCTCTAGGCAGTCATCAGCCCATGGTGACTGCCAGTTTGGAATGTACCCCTGACGACACTCACTCCCATCCGCACAGACTGGCCCTCCCCACAGCAAGGTTCCCAGTGCCCCGTCTCCTGAGACAGCAGTCTCCTGCTGCCCTAGCCTGCTCACTATCCTGGTGAAATGTCTGGGCGTCCACCTTCCCCACCAGCTGAGCATCCTGGTCTGCGCCAGAATGAAAGCCCTGCGACTTAGCACAGTGAGAGTTTGACCAGTGCTTACAGAGGGAATCGAGAGCGGCAAGAACCATCAGCCTGGACGTGGGTGGGAGTCTGGGAAGGGGGCTGGGGAGTGCAGCTGGGCAGGGCCCAAGGTGGATGATTCAGTTAATTCACGAAGCCTAGAGGGGAGGCCTGGGCTAAACGTGGAATTTGGGACAAATGGCCTGTCCCTGGCTCCAAGCCTGGGTGGGGGCACTGGTGGACGGTAACCAGGCTGTGAGTTGAGTGCAGGGCTTTGAAGATATACAGGGCAAACATCTGGGTGCCATGGGAAGGCTTCTGAGACCAGGCGACAAGTGGTCGGTTCCCAAGAGGAGATAAGAGGTCTCCAGGTAAAGGAAAATCGGCGATCTCTGTTCTTTTCTGTCCCTTTAGATCCTCCATGGCCCACAGTATTGTGAGTGGGTGTACGTGTGTACGTGTGTACGTGTGTGTGTGTGTGTGTGTGTGTGTGGAGGGGTCTGTGTGGGATGACCCTCTGCCTATGCAGGGCATCAGGGGGTTGAGAGATGCTGGGCACAGCATCCTTGGCCAGCCGCAGGCCTTGCTCCTCCCTGTACGTGATACCACCCCAGCCCAGAGTGGAGGTTGCCATGGGTTGGGAGCTGGGGTGGAGCCTTACCGAGCAGTCCCAGCCAGGTCGAGGATGGCAGGACGGGAGATCTCTGTAGAGGTGTCCTCTGGCGGGCTGGCTGGTTCCAGTTTTGTAGGGTCTTTGGTAAACTTATTCCCTGGGTGGAGAGTCAGAGACAGGTGGGGGAGGTCAGGGCAAAGGCTCCCCAGCCTCCTGCTTGCAGGCCACCTGGGGAGGGGTCTCTGTGTGAAGCTCTTGGGGGAACCCTTGGGTATGGTCTGGCCTCTGTCCCTCTTTCTTGTGGGTTCCATGTCCAACCAAGCCAGGGTGGGTTTTGGGAAGAGATGCATCCCCTGGGAAAAGGAATAAGAGCCACAGTGCCAGGGAAAGCAGGAATCTGTGAGGACTGGGCAAGAGGAAGGAGCAGCCAGAAATGACAGTCCTGACCTTACACATGCTGCTGGGGCTGAGGGAGTCCTCAGGAAAGGGGCTGAGTCCCCTCCAAGGCCGAACTACGGGACCACTCTCTCGTTTAATTACCCTAAGAACCCAGAGGAACGTACTCTTATCTCTCCCACTTCACAGATTTGGAAACTGAGGTCCATAAGACCTTGCCCACAGTCATAAAGCTGGTGGGAGGCAGGGTTGGAATTGGGATCCTGGTATGCTGCACCCCAAGATCCGTGCTCCCTTTGTTGCACCAGGCAGAGCTGGCTTCTTTCTCCTGATAGGCGTGCTGCTCACTGGTCATGGCCTGGGCTCTGGGGTGCCACTCCTGTGTTTGTAACCAGGCCCCATTGCTCACTAGCTGGGATTCGGGGAAAAGAAAAACACTCACTTTATAGAACTGTTGAAAACTAAATTAAATTAGAATGAAATATTCTAACATCTCAGAAGAGTACAAATCACATGTTAGTAGTCAGAAAACAGCTTTATTATTCTCTGTCCAGGGTGTCCCAAGTCTTAAGGGGTTATTTGTCCTGGGAGCTGGGCGCCTGTCTGCCAGCCCGCCTGCCCCAGGGTGCAGAAGCCACACCCAGGCTCCTTCCCTGCCTGGGGTCCAATGTAATTGCAGCTCAAGGACTCATCAACTTGGTGCTTCAGAAGAAACTAGGTGGTACCCACACATACCTGTGAAAATTCGCTCATCAAACATCCTGTGGAGAGAAGAGAGACAAGCATGAGAGCAGTGCAGGCCCGGGGACTCTCCCAGGCTCAGGGAGCTGGCCTCCAAGTCCCCTCAGTGAGTCACTGGAGCCACACACCCACAGCTATAGCTGCAGACCTAAGGTCTGGGCTAGCCACACATGTGGACAGAAGAGGGCATGGTCCAGAACGGCCAGCTACCCCAAACCATATCTCCTCAGCCAGGGAAGCCATGAGTCAGATGACTCACACCCTTTCTCACCAGGGGACCCCACAGGCTTTTACCTAATACTACCTGTGTCTCAGGGACAGGCATAGGGAAAGGCTCTGCTCCCAAGAAGCAATGTGTTGACTGCACAAGCCTGGCCTGTCACCAGATGAGCCATGCTGGGTGACACGTGGGACCCCTCATATGTGTCTCAGAAGCCAAAGGGGTCCAAGCAGGAGTGGGGCTGAGAAACACTTCACAGGGAGGGGATGGCAAGCTCAGGTGGGATGGTTGAGCGATTCTCTAGGTAATGGTGGCAGAGGGGGTATACGTGCTCCACCTGGCTAGCTGATGCTCAAGCACATGGGTCTCTACCCTGTGGACAACAAGAAGTCTCTGAGGGGCCTGGCACTATCAGATCACTCCATCATCACACAGAGGAAGGCTGGGAGGGTGGGGGATGGCTGGGAGCCCAGAGGTCATTCAGGGACCCCTGAGTCATGCTAGTAAGACACCTAGAAGACTGGCCAGGAAAATGAGAATGAAGAAAAAGTGGGCAAGAGAGGTGGGGTCACCCACCCTCCCATGTCTATTCTGTCCCCAGCCCCAACCAGGGTGGTACCCGGCAGAATGGGGAGCCTTGGTCACTGAACCTGAGCAGCAGAGATGACATGGGACAAATGAAGGGGTGTCCAAGTCTGAATACAAGGGGGCAATGCCTAAGGCAGGTCCAGCAGAAAATTCAAACAGAGGCATAACAGTCAGTAACAGTGAAGCCTGGGTTTCCAGGGCGATGAGACCACAAGCATGACGTGATCCTATTCTCTTTCTGAGAGGCCCCGAGCTCCCCTACTGCTCCTGGGGGCCCGCCACTGTCTGAGTCCCACAAGTCTATGAAGCAGCAACAGGGAAGAATTCAGGGGAAAACTGGCTTCCTTTCTGAGCCCTGCTTCCTCACCTAATGACAGGAGGCTGCCAGCATTGCTGGCAGTTTTATTATTTACGGTTTTAGTTATTTATATGAGAACATAGGGATGAAGGCTTGCACAGTTTCCCGACTGGAGTTGGAGGCAGATGACAGGTTTCTTGGTGGCTCCGAGACTGTGACAGACCTCTCATAGGCCTGAAGGCCTGCTTGATGGGTGTAGACCAAGGGCCACTGCCAGCCAGTCTTCAAGAGCACACTGCAATCCCAGAACTCCTCCAGACACTTCCCCTCTTAAATTTCCTCTTAAGCTCTGCCTTGGGCAGAACCAACATGATGGCCCCTGAGGCATGAACTCTGGTCCCCTCGCTAGGGGCTTGTCCTGGAGGGACAAGCTTGGCACAAATTGGGGTTTGGTGGCCAGGAAGCCCCATACTACCAATAATCCACAGGCCTAGTGGAGGTGCTTCTCGCTGGTAGGAGAGCACCCCGACCTCCCCCGACCCCAGTCTCTGCACCTGGGCCCGACAGAGACTCCACCTCCTGGCTGCTTCCTAACCCCTTTTTCTCCTGATCCATGTCTGCTAGGATGACTTCAGATGCTCCACTGAAGAAGCTGGAATGTGTAATAGTGGTAAATGTATACAGGGCTCAGAATGTTCCAAGCTCTTCACTCACACCCATGTAGCCTCCAAACAGCACTACGAGGCATGGACAATCACTAGTCCCACTTTACAGACGAGGAGAGCAAGGCACAAGGCAGTCAAGTAACGTGCCCAAGGATACACAACCAGGAAATGGTAGTGTCAGGATTTGAACCCAGGCCAGCAGCGCCCATGCGCTTAATTATTCCTTTATACGTGAGGGAGCTGAGGTCGAGGAAAAGGACGTGTTTATCGAGTATCTACTCCATGTTATGTCCACTTCCTCAGTTTGTGTTGGAAAAAACCTGGGAGAGGGGCATCACTGTCCCATTTTTGTAGATGAAGAAACTGATGATCAGTAGAGAAGCTGCTATTCAAGGTTATCAAGCTGAGAGTGACTTCAAACCCAGTCTGCCTGATGCCAAAGCCTCCTCCTCCAGGAAGCCATACGGGCTTGCTATTCAGAAGCCATTCGGCCTGAAAACATGTTTTGATGTGTTCTGGACTCATCATAGGAGTGACCATCCCCTACAATGGGCAATGGCCTCTGAGGGCAGAAGGGGACCGTGCCTGCTGTTTCATGAAGTCCTCGGCAGAGCCCAGTAAATGAGCCTGTGGGGGCACTCAGCACATACTAGTGAAAAATTAAATGAGCTATAGTTTGGATTGAGGGAGGTCTAATACCATGGTCAGGCATGTAAGGGGAACTGGGGTGCTCTTTCTGCTTTCTTCTCTCTTAGCCCTGTACCAAGAGTCAACTGAGGAAAAGGGACTTAGGCAGCAGCAAGAGCTTTAAGCTAGACAACAGAGGGCACTGCCTGCCAGAAAGGCACCTGATTTCAGTTCACCCACAGAATCATTTATCAAGTGCCCTGTGTGACCAGGACCCTATCAAGCAGGGATTGTGAGAAACAAGAGAAGGCTCGGATGTGGTCTAAGTGTCCCAAAAGAAACCACTTGCTACCAGAGTACAAGATTCTTTCCAAATGAGGATGGGGGAGGGCTTTCAGATGCAGAGAAAAGAAAAAGCGAGCCTTGAAAGACAGGTGGGAAGGCACAGGGGAAGAGGGTCTAGGTGGAAGGAAGGACTTCAGCAAAGGCCTGGTGAGGCAGCAGGAGTTCCCAGGAGTGGAAAGGCGTGAAAGTTGGCAAGGTGGCTGCCAACAGGCCAGAGAGCGTGCACTGTACCCTGAGGACCAGGGGCAGTGAGGAGCTCTGTGCCAGTGAGAACTGACTTTCAGAATCATCTCTCAGGAGGCACTGAGGCTCACCCCCACCCCCCAGCCACCTGTCTCAGCCTCTTGTCTTCACCCCAGCCTCTAATGTGGAATCTCAGGGTCCACCTGGGCTCTTCTCACCTCCCTCTCCTCCCACGATCCCTTCCTGACCCATGCTGACAACTCTCAGATTTTCATCCCTAACCCAGATCTCTCTCCCCAGCTTCTGATATCTAATATCTCAATTTGGCCTCCGAGAATTCCATCCCCTGAGCTTCTTTAACATATTCAAAACGAACTCACTCAGAAATGGGGGTGGATCCTTGCCTCCCTGCCTCCTGCCCTGCTCCCACATCCGATTCACCTACAAACACCATCACAGTTCAGAATCTATCCGAAATCCAGCCACTTCTCTCCCTTTACCCACAACACTGGCCTGGCTCACTGCCACAGAACCCCTTGTGAGTCTCCCCACCTTACTTTCATCTCCCCAGAGTCTGATCTCCCCCAGCAGCCACAGGGCCCATTAGACCCTGGCTCTGGCCTCTAGTAACCCTACACAGAGGTCCTTCCCACTGCTCTAGAATGATCCCCATGCTCTCAGTGTCAGTCTCCAACCTCTACCCACGTCCCAGCCTCCTTGGACCTCTGTGTGTCAAGGTTGCTCAATGAGGACAACCCTCTGCCCACTGCCCAATTCAGTATGGACTGCCCCTTCTTAAAACTCCAAGCTATGGCTTAACAAATGGGACTTTCTCTTAGAGACCCGCTGCCCACCCTTAAAAGGACCCCCACCCATTTCTTTCCTATTATCCTGTTTATTTCCTAAGCTCTAAGAAGTCACAAGGCATTTGCCCAAATTTAGACAAGCATTCATTTGTCTGCCCATCTATCCATCCATCTGTCCATCCATCCATTCCAGAAACTAATTAGGCATCTACCACACACCTGAGACTGTGAACACATGGGGAGCCTTGCCCTCAGAGAGCCTCTGGAATAGATGCCTGGGAAGGGACCAGTGCTACCTAGAGGCAAGGCAGGGGGCTGGCTGGCATGGCCTCTGGTCACCCCTCCATCTCTAACCATTTAGGAGGGAGCAACCAGGAAGTCTAGGCATTGTCTAGAGCTGCTGGTGCCAGACTGGTGATGAGTTCAGGTAGCAGTGACAACAACTACCCTACCAGCTATGGGGACCAGCACCCTCTCCAGGGAGGAAAAGGCTGCACAGCTGTTAGGTTAAGGAGACTGAATTCTCTCCCAGGTTTGCCTGTTTTTTTTTGGTTTAGTCACAGAACGCCTTTATTCCACCCCTGCCCCATTATCACCTCCCTGGGACCCTGCCTCATGCCTGCTGTTGCCCCTGAACAACACCCTGTACCTCTTAATGATGAAGTGGATGCTATGCCGCTCCTCCAGGATCCGTTTCAGCTTGGGGACCCCATAGGTGCAGGGACGCTTGAAGGGGATCTTGTCCGGGATGCCCACAATCTCCACAGCCTCCGGGTCACAGGCAATCTTCCTGTAGGGGACGGGGACCATGTGGTCCAGGCCCAAGGCTTCCGCTGAAAGGGCAATGGCAAGGCTGAGTGAAAGATGGAGGCTGCAGGATACACAGGGCTCCCGGGCCATGGTCATCATCACCTCCCACCTCCCCCACACCACTCTAGCCATGTAATGACCATGCTGAAATGTCAAATCATGTCATTTCTATCAAAAAAAAAAAAATGCCCATACGATCCCATCTCATTCAGCAATGCCCAAAGTCCTCCCTGGGCTTATGAGGCCCTTTGTGACCAGGACCCCATCACTTCTGACCTTATCTCCTTCCTTTCACCCCTCTGCTTGCCCACCTGGTCTCTCTGGCACCCTTGTTCCTTCCCTAACACACCAGGGACATGCCCACCCCAGGGCCTTTGCACTTGCTCTCCCATCAATTCAGATATTCTTCTCCCAAATAATCATATGCTTCCCTTCTCTTTTCCATTCAAGTTTTTGCTCAAATGACACTTCACAGCCTAAAACAGTCACCTCCATCCCTTCTTAGCCCACCCTGACACTACAAACATGCTCACCTATGTGTTGGTTTACTGGAACCTAAGCTCTGAAAGAGCAAGTGCATTTGTTCGCTGCTCCATGACTGGGATCTAGATAGAGCCAGCACATAGTAGCTGATCCCTGCATATTTGCTGAGTGAATGGATGGCTACAGGAAGCTCCCAGGCCTGAGGCAGCTCCTGGCAGGACATCTATGGCTGCCCTTTCCTCCAGGGAGGGACCTAGCACTCCTCTCACTCTTCAGTGACATAAATGAGATGCTGGCCAGAGCTGACAGCAGTGTAGACAGAATCCAAGCTTGTGAGTGGTCACTTGTTCTTTTCTTCTAGATTATTAGGTTTGGTCTTGCATATTTCAGCCATTCGCTTACACCCGCGCTCTGGGTGTTCATTCATTCACTCACCAAGCACTTCTTGAGCACCAACTGTTTGCTTGATTATACTTTCAGGTGTCCCCGTTCTCCCCAAGGCCTGGGAGGTCTCAGGAAGTGAGCTCGACTGGATGTCACTTCAACTTTCACCTTGTCTCTCTGATCTCTCCCAAAGCTCCCACGTCTCCTCGCTGTTGGCCACGCCCCTCTCCATCCTGCCTTGTCTGGGTCCCCACCAGGCTTTGTATATGTCCAGGTAAGGGTCAGCTCTGAGCTGGACACCCCTCCTGACCAGGGCAAGGCAAAACTGTCTGGGGCCCTCCCTGGGGCACTTTCACCATTGTTTTGTTGTTGATGCAGCCCAGGTTTGCGTTGGTGGCTTTGGCAGCCAGATCCCACTGTGAAGTCACACTTAGCTCATTGTCAAATTAAACCCTCGAAATCTCAACAGCTGTCAAACCATTTCTTTCCCTCACCCCCACCCTTGCCAGCCACAACCCAGCCCCAGCACTTGAGCGAGGGGTTCCTCGAGTCTATTCATCTCCACCTGAGTTCATCTGATGTGCTGGGCTTGCCTTTTCAGTAACAATGAGACCCAGTGGACAGAGGCATGACCCCTGCCAGTCTCTAGCTACTACTACCTGCTGGGAAGGGCAGAAGGAATGCCCCACGGACAATCCGACATCCCTCTTCCAGTCTCACCTCACCTCTTCCCAGGAGATAGTGTCCTTGAGGCTTCCTGAAGGCTGGGTGTTTTTATTTTTTCCCCTCTGTATCCCCCAAACCCACTGTTGCTCTACCTTGCCCAGGGCTGGTGGCTGAAAGGGCAGAACCAGGAGCAGAATCTGCTCATCCAGGGTCTGCTGATGCCTCAGGTTGCCAAATGTCCTCATCTACAGAATCCTCCAATACTCACAGGGAACATCCTTCTCCCCAGGCCAGCTGAAGGGAAAGCTCAGAGAGAGCTCTGGCCTGAGGAGAGGCAAGGCCTCTGTCACGCCTGAATTTGGTTCTGGTGGGGTCCAGGTGCTAAGTCTGGAAAAGGCTCCACATTCTGTAAACACCCAGAGCCCACAACAGGCCAGAAGACTGGCGGCTGCGTGTGAGTTGGGCTAGGGCAGAGCCCTCCACCAAGGCAGACAGAGCCAGCCTCCCCCAGCTCCCTCCTCCTGCTGCCCATCCAGTTCACACCTGCCTGGAGCCAGGAGGACTCAGACAGACAGCCCTCCAGTAGGCGTCCTAGGCAGAGGAGCAGAGTGAGTGAGCCAGGGTGGCCACATCAAAGGCACCCAGACTATCCCAGACTCCTCACTATGGCCTCGAGGGCCTTGCTTGGCTCCACACCAACCTGGAACTGCCAAACCCACATGGCCCGGCCTCCCCAGCCTCAGAGTAGACCAAAGGGCACCTCCTCCATGAAGCCAGCCCTGATTCCCAAAGCCTGTTAAGACCTCACCTTCCCCTAAGCTGTCTTCTCTCTCTGAGGGCCCGCACCTCTGTGTGCTACCACACACTGGGGCGTGTGACTGTACCCCTGAGTGCTACTGCAGACGCATGTTTAGGCAACTGCTGAAGTGCCCTGAGACCAGAGTTGGCCTGAGTGCCTGGTATGAAAACAAGGCTGGGGGCTCAAAATGCATGACTGGTTAAGTGAATGAACCAGTAAATGAGTGATGAGAAAAAAAAAGGGAAGAAAGCAAGACTGATACGTGATAGAAGTCTTCAACTCTGGTTCCTGGCACAAGGGCTCCTAAAACCCTCCTAATTCCCAGAGTGACAGGGGTGAGAAGGGCATCTTTCATCATTCATAACAAGCCCCTTCCAACCATACCAGAGTTTATGTTAATGAAGTGACTCTTGGTGGGCCCCTGAATAGCTTCAGAATGGGGACTGGTTGCCAAAGGAACCAACAGTGTGATTAGAGGGTTGGAACTTTCAGCTGCCTCCCAGGCCACCTCCTGGCACGGGAAGGGTTAGAGACTGAGCTAATCACCAGCAGCCAATGATTAAATCAACCGCCAATGATTAAATCAACCATGCCTGCTTAATGGAACCTCTGTGAAAACTCCAAATGAAAGGGTTTGGAGAGCTTCTGGGTTGATGAATCCATGTGCCAGGAGGGTGGCACACCCCAGACTCCATGGGGACAGAAGCTCCTGTGCGGAGAACCTTCCAGACCTTGCCCTATGTACCTCTTCATCTGACTGCTCATTTGCACCCTTTGTAATAAACAGGTAAACAGAAGTAAAGTGTTTCCTTGAGTTCTGTGGGCTGTTACCGCAAACTGTCGAACCTGAGGAGGGGTCATGGGAACCATGAATGTGGGGCCCAGTCAGACAGAAGTGTGGATACCCTGTGGACACACTACTTGTGACTGGCATCTGAAGCGGGGGTAGTCTTGTAGGACTGAGCCCTTAATCTGTAGAGTCTGTGTAACTCTGGGCAGTTAGTGTCAGAACTGAACTGAATTGTAGAGCACCCGGTCAGTGTCCACGGAGAACTGGAGAATTGCTTGGGAAAACCTACATTTCTACTGTCAGAAGAACTATTGAGTAGAGAAAGGAATTTCCCTTACCAAGGTAGGAAGGAAGGGAAGAGGAGGAAGAAACAAGAGATGAGAGAAAAAGGGAAGGCGAGAGGATAAGGAGAAGGCAGAAAAGGTGGTAAAGCCCAGCTAGAAGGCCAAGGTTAGGGAGGAAGACTAGCCAACTCGAGGCAGCCAGGCAAGCAGCCATGGACTCCCAGTACACTGCTCATCCCCCCACCCTGAACATGCAGGGAGCTCCAGAGGCCCCTGATTCTCCTCTCTGTCCCCAAGCTCCACCTGGTGCCCTGTCCTTCCCCTTGCTTGACCCCATCATGCAGATGGACTTCCATACAGTAGAACCACACGATTCAGGTGGTATTAAATTGGCTGTGTTTTTCACTTGGTATGAATGAAGCTCAACCAGAGGGCACACACCTGCCAACTTGCCACCTGTGTTTGCTGCCCAGAGTGCAGTGGGCTGACATGCGCTCTGAGCCCGGCTCTGTTCTGGGTGCCAGGGACACAGAGAAACACAAGAACAGTCCTGGCCCTCACAAGGACAGACACAAGGCACACAAGTGTGCAGCTTGTAACAGGGGGAACCATCAGAGCTTTGGGGGCCCACCTGGCCCAGGCTAAGTATCGAAGAACAAGTGGGAGTTTACCCCCAGAAGATGCAAGGAGCATGGCAGGCAGAGGGCAAAGAACGGGCAAGGGCAAGGAGGCAGGAAACAGCATGGTGCTGGGGGGAACTTAAAAGCACCGTGAGGCCAACAGCCATTTTTCATTTAACAGCCTGCCCCAGACCTGCCTGCCTCCCACAGGTCAAGGTCTGGGGCTTTGCCATCAGTCTTACCCCCTGGAGAATTTGGAAGGGAAATATTGACACAACCACCTCCCTACCCAGACAGGAGATGACATTAGCGTTGACAGCGTGCGGGTGCCAGCATATGGCTCCTGCTGTCATGTTAGGGAACACAAGTGATTGCCATGTAATGAGATGCTCAACACGCTGCTGGGGCCACACAGCGGGCCGCGCCGCCTACTCACCATATCTGCTGTTAAACAGGATCTGCACGCACTCCCGGAGTGTGTTGATGTCCTCGGTTTCCTTTATGAAGGCGTCCCACTTCTCTATCAAAACACAGGAAGTACAAGTAAGGGCCACTCGGAGACGGGACCCCATGCCTGGCTACCTCGTAAGGAGCCACCCATTCCCTGCTGCCCTGTGGACACCCTCTGCTGAGGCTGTGCCCCCAGAGACAGCCACATCCCTCCCATGGCCCAGGCCCTGGCATTCCCGTCCAGAACCCCAGAGACCAGCCCCAGCCCTTCCACCGGTTCCTACCTTGGACCTTGATACCCCAGCCTCCTCCAGAAAGTAGCCCTACACAAATTCAAGGTGCTCTGATGGTCTCCCCACCTGCTCTCTCCGCCATAAACAACGGCTATCACGCAGGCTCAGCCTGTCCATCCTGGCCCCCTGCTACCCCAAATAGGCAGGAGATTGGGAGAACGTTCCCTCTGAGTAAGAGAGGCTGTGTCCCGACCTCAAACACCTAACTCTCATGCCTCATACATTTGATATCTCACCCAGCCAAGGCCTTGTCAGCTTCCCCCAAACCCTCAGCCCTACTGGTCTCTTCCATAAAACCAACAGCTCTGCTTCAATTTAATATGAATAATAAGAGTGATCACTTGATTCCTTATAACGATAACAGTAACATCTTTCAATTTATTAAGTTTATCTGTGCTAAGTACTCTCTCTACATAATATCCTATTTAATCCCTCATGACGACCTTTAACCATAGACATTATTCCTATTTTTCAGATGGGAAAATAGGTTCAGAGAGGCTGAATATCTTGCCTGAGATGACCCAACTAGTATCCAGTGAGATTCTATCTCAGCTTGTACCCCTTGCCCACCAAGGCCTCCCACAATGCTGTACCATCTGTATATCCAGGTCACTCCCTGCCAGGGATGGACTCTGTCTGGAGCAGCTGGGTCTCCATTCTGAAGCCAGGGGACTAGGTTTTCTGAAAGACCCTCTCACTGGAGGTGAGACTAAGACCTCTACAAGACAAAACTGCTGGAAAGTCTCACTTCATCCCTTTTCAGTATAAATGAACCCCAACTTTTCCTGCTTTCAATACTCTGTGAGGTACTTTCAAAATCTGTCCCCGTATTTTTTTGATAGTCCTTCAAAAAGTGGAATTCCTCTTTCTGCTTTTGAGTGTGGACCGGATCAAGCTTCTGACTTCTAATGGGTAAAACATGGCAGAAGTGACAGTGATTTCTGAGGCTCAGTCATAGAAGACACGCAGCTTCCTTTCTCTCAGATCACTAACGTCTGGAAACAGGCTGCCATATTGTGAGGACACTCAAGCAGCCCTGAAAGGCCCCCAACATGGTGAGGAGCAGGCCTCCTGCCAACAGTGACCCAGTGAGCTTTGGAGTGGATCCTCCAGTCCCAAGCAAGCCTTCGGATGATTGCAGACCCAGCTGACATCTTGATGACAACCTCATGAGAAACCCTGAGCCCAAACTGCCCAGCTGAGCTGCTCCTGAATTCCTATCCCAAAGAAACTGTAAGATATCAATGCTTGTTGTTCTGAGCTAAGTTTTGGGGCAGTGTGTTACACAGCAACATGTAATTTTATACACCAGTTTTACTCACGAGTCCCTTGCACAGAGCTGTTCCTGCTTTCTATCACAAAGAGCTGGTGGACACTTTTTGATTCCAGTAAGCACTACCCCCGCCCTTGATCCCCACTCTGGGCAAGGGACTGCCATGGGCACTGTCCTACCTGACTTGTCGTGGACGATGGAGAAGAGGATACGCTTAGAGGCATGGACGTTCTGAATGAGAGGCCCACCAGGTCCGGTGGGCTTCTGTCCTGGACAAGGGGGAGAAAAGGTATAGGTTCGAGGTGGACCCCAAGAGGAATCCCCAGACCCAGCACAGGCACTGGCTCTGGGGTAACAGTTTTACACACAAGGAACACTCCAGAACTGAGCCATGTGATCATGAACTCTAAGCAAATTCCCTGACCAGAGGCCTGAGACATTCTTTAGCAGTCTGCTATCCAAATGGCACATCAGGGAGGTCACCTTTCACAGATGGGGACACATATAAGTCCCATCATCCTGCTCATTGCAGGAGGGCATCCTTTTTCCTCCTCACAAAAACAACAGTAAACATAACTTATAAGCACCCACTGCGTGCCAAGCACTGAATGTGTTTTAATATAGTTCTCAAACTTGAGTGTACATGGGAACCACTTGGGGGACCTGTCATTTTGCAGACAGCTGGGCCCCGACCTCAAAGCTTCAGATTCAGCAGGACTAAGGCAGGGCCTGAGAAGGTACATTCCTAACATGCTGTCATGTCATTCCATCATAAAAACAGTGCTGCAAGGCAGGTACTACTGGCGTCTCCATTTTATAGATGAGGACACTGAGGCTCAAAAAGGCAGAGATTTGCCCTAGAACACATAGTCACTAAGTGAAAAGCCAGGCTGTGAATACAGGTGTTTCTCATACGCAGCTGTTCCTTCTCTGACGCTTCCAGTAACCCCGATCCAGTGGGTATTAAATCATGTGACTAATTAGCATGTTTACTGTCGCCAAGACTCCTCTGGGAGTCCTCTTGAGTTTCTCATGGTCCCAGGCTAACGACACTATTCACACGTGGCTGAGCAAAAAGCCTGGGGTCTGACAGGGTCAAAGTTAAAATGTCACCTGTCCCACTCTAGCCAGCCTCTTGCTCCAGTATTTCTCCTTCTGCCTGGGAGGATCTGAGCACCCTGACTCGACCTGGGGTGCCCTGCATGAGTGACCTTGGCTCCACCCCCCGACTTGGGGGTTCCCAGCAGCAGCTTACCACAGCAGTCAGCAAAGTCTTGGGCAGCGGGAGTCTTGGGCTCAGGCCCAGGCCGGCCAAGGCCCAGGTCACTAGGAGCAAGCGGGCACACAGGCATCTCCTGCTTGAGCTCTCTCACAGCATGGTTGGGGACTGCAGTGCTGTACAGGAAGCTGGCCATGGAGGAGGAGGTGGCAGTGGGGGGCAGGTCCTGGGGTGGCCCCTTGGAGGCCTGGCTGTGCAGGCTACAGTCCCGAGACCCCTTGGCTATCAGCGAGACACCGTTCAGCTCCACCAGGGCTTTTGAGTCCCGCCCACCATCCTCAAGCGGCCTGTGTGAAGGACACAGGACACAAGATGATTTTGTGCATGGGTCCTACTGGCTGTATCCCTTACCTGCAGGCCCCTAGCACTCTCTCTGCAGAACGTGACAGCCTGTGAGGGAGGAGCCAGTCCCCAATCATCAGGTAGGGGTGCAGGCCTGTGGCGGGGCATGATGTGCCTGAAGCCACACAGCTGGGCCACTGGAGGACCCTGGGCCTGCCCCTTGGCCTCTGTGCTCCAATCCACCAACTGAGTCCTTGGAGCTGCAGCTGATCGTCTTCCATTTCCCATCACATCCCTCTTTTTCTGGGCCTGAGCACTGATGGCTTTCAGGCTGGCT
This sequence comes from Cynopterus sphinx, assembly GCA_030015415.1. NCBI lineage: Eukaryota > Metazoa > Chordata > Mammalia > Chiroptera > Pteropodidae > Cynopterus > Cynopterus sphinx. The sequence continues at coordinate 83,210,521 of CM057379.1, read as the reverse complement.
TCCCAGCTTTTTGCACGGGCCGTTTTTGACACCTGGAGTGCTGCTGGTGCTATTTCCCCCAGCCCCAACCAGGTCTCTTCCACCTTCGCTGTAACACAGAAGGCCGCTGGGAAGACTTCTGTGACTAAACACCTGGCTCAGATCATGCTCAGACATGACTTTTGGCTCACCTCCTCTACCAGACTGGGAGCTTTTATAACTGGGTTCCCCCATGGGGGCCTGAAGCCCCCTCCCCTCTGGCTAAGTGACCATGGTGGCTGAGCCAGCTTGGGAGCAGATCGCCCGTCTAGCCTTTTCTGGCCAAGCCCTCATGGTCCAGCCACCAGGCCCTGGCCCACTCTCAAGCAGGCTGCCTCACTCACCTCTTGAGCTTGAAGCGGATACGGTGGCTGTGCTCCAAGATAGCCATGAGGGCTTTGGGGTCATACTCTGCTGGCCTCCGGAAGGCCAGGCCCTCGGGCAGCCCCTGCACAGCCAGCAGCCCTGGCTCCCTGAGCAGCCTCTCATAGGGCAGTGGCACCACGCTGGCCCTTCCCAGGGCCTCGCCTGTGAAGGAAGGGGGTTGAAGAGAGGGCCTGGAATGAGAGGGCAGCTAGGATGGGGCGGGTGCCAGGTATGCTCCATGTTCAGTAACTCCCTTTGGCACTGGGTTCCCAAGAAACTGGACTCCGTCGGCTCCTTAAATGCAACCTTACCACAGAATAACCTTCATAAGCTGGGAGGACGGTGGGCAGGAGCTCTCTGAGGGATGGGGCTCTCCCATTGAGAGGTTCCCTGCTTCCCTTACCTTGCTCTTCTCCACTCCAGGTGTCTGGGTGGAAGGGAAAGCAGGCCTAGGGATGTGGGCAGGAGGTTAGAAGGGGAAAAGGGTAAGAGAAAGAAAAGAGGGCAGGGGAGAAACTGCAAGGAAAAAGCCATGGGGAGGAAAGGAAGAGAATGAGAGGGAGAGAAGGTAAGGAAAATAAGAAGTGGGGAGGAAACAGAAAGAAGAGAGACTAAAAAGATGGTAAGGATAAGAGATAAAGTGAGTAGAGGGGAGACTGGCTAGGAAATAAGGGGGTGGGACGGCTGAGGGGCCTGGGCTCAGAACATCTGTTGTCACCCCATACTACAGCCCCATCAGAACCAGAAAGAGGACCCTCACCTCATTGCCACCTCTGATTCTGCCTGAGGTTGGAGAGGGAGGGCCAGGGCAGAATGGGCAGGGGAGCAGGAGCAAGGGGCACAAACCCTACTGCTGGCAAAAGTGTCTGCAGTGGCAAAGCCAATCACATGTGAAAACTTCTCTCATCCCAGGGTGGCCATTGTACCCACCCAGAACCTCTGGGCCCCCGTCTCTCCTTAGCCTCCTTCCCCTGACATCTGAAAACAGCAGGAGTTTCCTCACAGACTTTTGGTCTATAGAACCAAAGGCTGAATAAGGAAAGGAATAAAGCAAGTCAGAGATAAATGAGGTAGGACCCTTAAGGACCTGCCCAAGGTTACCTAGGGAGTGTGAAGGCCATCACTGGGCCCTGAGACTCTGTATCCTAACACTTCCCAAGAAAAGCGAGGCCGGCCCCTCCCCAACCCCACAGGAAGGACTTGGCCAACCTGTTAGCCTTTAGTCAGTCATTCTACAAACACCCTCTGAGCACCTGCTGCTGCTGGTCCCTGAATTGTATGCTGGAGACAGCAGAAAGGGCAGGTATGGTCCTTGACCCAGTTGAGAGTAACTGGGCTGGTGAGGGGACAGGGCATGGTGGTTGTCCAGAGTAAACCCTAACCCCGTATGTGAGGGGCTTCCTGCAGCTAAGCCTTAAGAGAGTGATACAGTATCCAACACACAGAGGAGAAGGCAGTCACCAAAGGCACAGAGCACAAAGGCATGGAGGTATGAAATAAAGCTAGAGTGTGCTGAAGAACAGGGAGTAATGCTAAGAGGAGGATAAGCCTTTCTGGAAAGGTGGGTGGGAGCAGGTTGTGGTGGGTGCTCATGCCATGCTGAGGACAGTGGGGAGCCCCAGAAGGCAGTAGAGGGAAGAGCATGGTCAGACTTGTGCTTTGGGAAGATGTCCTTGGTCATAGGGTGGGTGGGGGCAGCAGGGAGTTGGCCTGGAGGTAAGGAAGCCAGGGTAAGCCTGGGGCCATTTCCAGGTAAGAAGTGAAAATGACCAGTGCCAGGGCAGTGGCAGAGGGGATGGTGGTTTGGGAAACAAGGCTGAGTTAGAAGATCCACGCCTGGGGATGCAGCTGAGAGCTAGGGGGTAATGCCCCTACTCCTTGAGGTTTTGCCCAGGGTCTGTATTGGGACAGAAGGGGGCCCCCTCAGCTGGGCAGGGACTGGGGCTCCCACCCACCTGGGGGCCCCAAATGGAATGAGGAAGGATCTTACTATAAAGAACATCAAACACCTCCTCTACCATCTTCCGCAGAAGGTACACGTCCGAGCCATGCTCCAGGGTAGACCTCGGGATGTTCCGGCTGCCAGCCTCGCCTCGCAACACCTTCTTGTGGTGCTCTGCCTCTGGCTCCTTCCATGGGGGTCCTCCTGTGGGACACAGAGCATGTGGGCTGTGGTGAGCATCCATCTCCCACCTGCCCAGTAAGCTGGATGTCCCTGCCCTATGCTGAGCCCAGAAGCTGGGGACCCAACATGAAATGCGAATGAATGAAGAATTAATGAGTGAATAAGTCCTACCCAACCACCCTCCCCAGGGTCAGGGTTGGTCTTGGAGCCTGGGTCTCATCTCTGGTCACTTCTAACATGCTCTGTGACCTTGAGCGAATCCCTTTACTCTCTGGGCCTCAGTCTGTGAGCTCTCACAGGAGACCAGCTGACCTGGCTTAGAGCTGGAGTTCTATGAATGTCCACTCCATGTGCCCCTTTCTGTGCTCTGACACTAACGCTCCTTCTTAACCCAAGGCCTCAATTTTCTGCTCTGTCAAATGAGGATACAACAGAGAACTCACTGAGAGACCAAGAGGCTGCACAGAGGCAGGTTCACGCTAGGCTGGGTCAGGGTAGAGGCCTAGGCATGTCAGTGAATCCTTAGGTGAGGAAGATGCTAGAAACAGTATCGGAAAGGGGATAAGAGGAGGGCCTGGAGGCCCCCCTCCCAGCTTGGAACCTTTTCTTCTCTGGGATCTAGAAGCTTGAAATAAAGCAGCCAAGTCCCTGGTGCTATAAATAGTGGCTCTGCCTGGCTCCGGGAAGACAGGTGCACCTTCCCCAGGCCCCAGCCTGGTTCTCAGCCTAGCCAACTAAGGGCCACAGGACCCTGCCACTGTCTACCCTACCCTGGTTCACCCGCAGCCCACCCTCTCCAAAGGTACGGGTTCTGAGAGCTGAGTGGAACTGGGGAATCGCTGCAGAAGCAAATGGACCTCGATAATGATAATGTCTAAAGCTGGGGAACAACTTCCCTAAAACGGCTGATCCTAGGGTCCAGGCCCAGGGTGTAATGAAAAGGCTAATAATGGCAGGACAATGCTGGCATTTACTGAGTGTGAACTAAGTGCCAGGCATTGTTTTAAGTGCTTGCCATGTATTAATTTGTTTAATTCTCAGATCACCTGTGAGGAAGTAGTGCTGTTTTCCCTTTTCACAGATGAGGAAGTTGAGGCCCAGTAAGTAACAGGTAGAGCTAGGATGTAGCCCCAGGCATCTGACTCCAGGGCCTTCTGTTATCTCAAGAACTCTGAGTCTCAAATCATGGATTTTGAGGTCTGCTTGGGAGCTGGCCTTCAATGCTGGGACCAGACCCTAACCCTGTAGGACCTAATCCACCAGAAAGGTGAAGCTGACGCCCTGCCCTCTTCCCCCAAAGATTACTGCCAAGCTGGGGCACCAGGCACAAATGGAAATTTAGGGCACCAGGAGGCTAGTATGGTGTGAGGAGCAACCACAGAATAGGTGTGAGGAATAGAGGAGGCCAAATGGGGCCTGGTGAGGGCCTTTCAGGTGGAGGAACAGCAGGGGAAAGGTGGCAGTGAGATGGGACACACAGGGCTGGTGAGCTGGCACTTCAGCACGGGGGAGTGCAAGGCACACTGGAAAGACAGAAGGCAGAAGCAGGGGTTGGGTTATGAAGGGCCCTAAAGGCCCACTGAAGAGTTGGGGGCTTCAAAATGGCCACTCTGCCTTGGGGTTTCTGGATCACGGCCCTGATTACTGTCTTCTTCCAAGAGCGACCAGGACCTCCTGGCAGGGCTCCCGGGGGTGCCCGTGCTACATCTCCCCAGTTTTGAAGGGCTGTAGCAGAAAGAGAGTGGCCTTGAACACTGCCTGTCACTTGTCAGCTGTGTGTCCCCAAGGAACTGGCTTATGCTCACTATGCCTTAATTTCTCATTTGTAAACCAGCAGCAACTGTCTTAAGCCCACTGGGAAGAGTAAACAGCACCGGCACGTGGCCCTGCCCACAGCACTGTCAGACAGCACTAGGCACTCACATGCATCACATTTTTCCTACGTGCTGCTGGATGTGTCCGCAGTCACTCCAGCCCCACGAGCTGCCAGGAGGTGGCTCCAAGATTATGTTACCATAACAATGACAGTGCCTACCTCATAAGACCGACGTTGGGGTAAATGAGTTGGCATTGTGAAGGGTGTCACACATAGCAGGTGCTCAATAAGCATTAGCTGAACAGGTGTGCTCCGTCCCTGTGTCAGGGGCTCATAGGAACTGGGCAACATCGCTGGGCCTCAGTGTCCCCTTCTGTCAGTGAGCAGACAGGGGTGGCTGGGCCTGGCCAGCCCTGGGGTTCAGTCAGCCAGGCCCTATTGACAGACTAAGGGGCTGCTGTATGATTCCAACTAAAACTGGGGCCGCCCCTGACAATGCCACATCAGGAAGCCTGCCCAATCCACTCCTGTCCTGGGAAACCCAGACACAGGGTCACCCACCCTGGTGTTGTTCTGGGGACCTAGTACCTGGCCCTCCAGAGCCCTGGGGTACTCACGGCAGAACCTGAGGAAATCTGACTGCAGCTCCTTCCGTGCATTCAGGAACATTCTCCCCTTCTCGGTGCCCACCACGAAGGCGCTCTCATCATGCACGGCGACACAGGCCACTTCCGCGTTCAGCTTGGAGAGTGCTGAGCACTGTGGGGGGAGCAGGGCATGTGAGCCTGGGGGAAGGTCCCCTCAGCCCAGGACAACTCCAGGCCAGCTTTGGGGGCAGAAGGCAAGTTCCCACCAGCGGCTCCAGGGAGAGGTCACACCTCCAACATTCTCAGGCTTATATTCTGCAGCAGGAACAGATGATGTCCCTACTCGTTCAGGGCCCCAGAACTGGGGCAGGAGAGACCTGTCTTGTTCATGCTGCCAGGCTAGCTACAGGGTCACTGGCTCCTCTAAGCTCCAAGAAGCCTCTGAAACACCCTTTAGAGCAGTGCTGTCCAACAGAACTTTCTGCCATCATGGAAATGCTCTATTTCTACACTGTTCAGTACTGTGGCCCCTAGCTAGCCACATACAGCTACTGAGCACTTGAAATGAGGCCATGAGACTGAGCAGCTGAACTGTTTATTTCATTTTCACTAGTTACAATTTAAATGTCAATTGCTACTCCTGGCTATGCCGTTTGCCAGCCCTGCCTGCATCAGCTATACTTCACTACCAAGCAAACACTGCTGAGGACAGGGCTGAGTTCCTGGGCTCCCTTTCTCATGAAGGCCACTTTGCACAGAGTAGGGGTTGTACCCAGCTGGCTTCCCCAGGGATACCTACTGCCTCTGGCCCAAACACTATTACCAGAAAAGCCCTAGAGCTGCCTACAGCAGGAACTGCTAGGAAGGAGGCCCTTTGTCCTACGGGAACTGAAGACTTGGCACATGGATGTCCACTTTAAAAACTGGGCATGCTGTGTGTCTTCAGATAAGGTACTGCCCTCTCTGAATTTCAGCTTCGCCACCTGAAAATGCAGGGGTACAGCTAACTGATGTCAGACACATTTTTTTTAACACCTCCCTACCCCCCAGCAAAAGCCTAGAGAAAAATGACATTATTGTTTCCTCATTTGGAGTAAAGTGCTATAGGCTTATGCATGTAGACAACAGTGCTAGAAGAGTGATTTATGAGGTCCTGTTTCTCTCTCCCAGTCCCGAGATGCAGTCACAGCTCTTGTTGTAACACTGGGAATAACAGCTTTCTAATAAGTCACTCCCCACCCATTATCTGCTAGGTGACCTGCTGGGAGGGAGACTTATGACCATGCCAGGGAAGGGCCTTGCATGGCAAGAGGTGATGAAATAAGGATGAAGGGATGAGGGCCGGAGCCAGCATTTATTTCCAGGACTGGATTTTTATGTATTTGATCTCGCTTAGGCCTCCAGCCCCCTGATGTAGGCAAAGGCCCTTGCTGCAGGTAGGGACAGTCTCAAAGCCTCAGGTCAGTGAGGCTGCTCTAAGTGGCAGAGGTGGGACTGGAGCCCAGTGTCTGGTTACAAAGCTGGACGCCCCAGTCCTCCAGGGGCAGCAGGGGCACTCACCATGGAATCTAAGGCAGACACAAGGCTGGTGATGATCTCATCTTTGCGGGTGAAGGCGGAGTTCCAGCGGTCAGGCCCACAGCCATTGGCAGGGATATCGCAGCGCTTCCCCAGCAAGGCCATGATCACCTGGATAGAGAGAGGGAGGAGGCAGAGGTGGGCCTGTGCCATAGGCTGCGGCAATGTGGCAACTTCCCACCCCATCCTACTCAGCCAGGACCCCAGGACTGTTGCTACTTCCTATGGGATGAATCAAGAGCTGGCCTTCTCTTCTCCACAGGGTCTTATATGCAAAACAGAATTAGAGCCTTGACAGGCCTGGACATGCTGCAGCTCATACATGGTCCATACAGGTGTCAGCACAGATAGCAGGATAACTGAGGGGTGTAGCCCCCAGCACTTCCTCCAAGTCTGCAGCCCCAGAGGAGAGCCCAGTACTATGACCAGTCAGCCCAGCACCCCGACCTCCAACTCTCCCAGATACACTGCTCTTGGTCACACACCTTCTGTGGCTCCTTACTGCCCACATTAGCTCTTGAGTCCCTACTTTGGTGTTCAAGGTTCCTTGTCCAGACTCACACATTCCGGGTATTCTAAGCTTCATTATCCCCCCAAACATACTAACATTCTTCATGGCTCTCCAGCTGTCATGGGTTCCATTTTCTCTGCCCGAGTACCTTTCCTGGCTCCTTCATCATCTGCTGACTGCCCACTCAGCTTCTAATTACTGCCTCTGCTGGGAAGGTACCCCTTCCAGCCCCACTTCCTGCTCTCTCTTGCTTTGGCTGGGTCAGGTGCTCTCGCCGGCCTCCCACATGTCCCCAAGATCCTCCACCACAGTTCTGTATCAAGCCACATGCTCCCCACAAACAAGGCCACTGCCCTGAGGCCTCTGAGCCTCAGTCTGCTTCCTGGCTGTGGGGACCCAGGCTCAGAGGTGCAGAGGTTGCCTCATCTCAGACCAGGGTTTTTCCCAGATAGGACTTTGTCCCCTCATCATGAGGTTTCTGGAGGATGGTGCTGCATCCTCCCCCTCGCTGGGTTCCCCTTAGACCAGGGCCCCCATTAGGGGTCTCCAGGCAGGAAACAGGTCTGCTGCCCCTGTACCACCCAGCCTGGCCTGAACACCCAAAAGACATCAAGGTCGGCCTCCTTGAGCTCCCATTTCTTCCTGTCCCTCCATGTCCAGACCCTAGGAATCAGGCCCAGGGGGCCCACCCACAAGTTGCCCCAGTGCCAGCACCTTCCCCTGAGGCAGCTGCCCCCTCACCAATCCAGGCAAAGGAGAGAGCAAAGATCAGCAGGTTTCCCTCTCTGGGCTTAGCCCCAGGCAGTGCTCTGTGTAGAGGCCCCAGGTAGATGGTTCAGGGGAGTGAGCAGGGAGCAGGGGTTCAGGCATTCAAGGGAGCTTGTGAATCCCACCCACTCTGTTTCCTGCAGATGGGGTGAAGAAGTCTGTAAGCATGACTAGGGGAATGGAGGAGATGGGGCACTAGGCAGGTGACAATGGGCCTGGCACCTTAAAGGATGCCAAACCCACAGTGTCTTCTACCACTACAGATGCCCCTGGGCCCTGTAAGCTCTGTGAAGGCAGGGACCAGTCTGTCTGCCACTGCTGCACTCCCAGGGCCCAGCTCAGGGCCTGACATAAAGACGGACCAAAGCAGTATGGTCCAAATCACAGACTACGGCCTTTAAGTGGGTCATGAAACTGAAGACACAGAACAGCAAATGTCTGAGTACAGCACATATAACAAGGTGAGAAGTGTCCAACTTCAGTTACGCAAACATTCAAAGGAATTAGGGATGCATCAGAGCTTGGCTCTGGCCTCAGTCTTGGCTCAAGTCTGCTGTTTGGCTGTGGATAAATATTGATTTTAACAACTGGCCAGTCAGCAGTTAGCCAAAGATGTATCAGGTTCACTTCTAAATGTGTGCAGAATGTATTTCTTCTCCCCAGGTTGCAGTATTATAAAAGTTCAAAATCCACAGTATTAAGGATGCTGAGGGTATGACAGGCCACAGACGAGATATACTAATGCAGCAAGAGGCAACCAGGCACCATGGCCAGGGGCCTTCTGTGGCATGACCAGCTGAGAGGTTTGCCTGCCTGGGGTGCTTCAAGGGTGCCTGTCCCCTCCCCTTGGCCACCCATTGCCTGCCAGTCCCTTGAGCCATTCCCAGAAAGGCCTCAGGCTGCCAGCCTCCCAGCTGCGGGAGCCCAAATTGAATCAGGGCAAAGTAGGAGGCTCCAGACATCGCTCCAGCCCTGGCCTCTAGGTCACCCCAGATGGCTGCTGGCTCCTAATCCATTTAGGAAGGATCCAGGGAGTCAGAGGGGGAAGGATGAGGGAAGAAAGGGAGGCTGGACTTCCTTGTCCTGGCCATCTGGGTTCCCAGGACCCTCTGTGCTAAGCTGAAGCCCAAAAAAGGCCCAGCCCTGGGCATGTGGATATGTTTGGTGAGGAAAGAGGGAGAAGACACCCTCCCATAAACTGCCCAGGCCTCAGAGAGGGGGACAGGTTCCATGTAGATGGAGCTGCTATGGATGGGACGGGGCCAAGATCACTGGGCTGGGAGCCATGCGCCATGACCCCTGCACAGGGAGACCCAGGGCCAGGTCTGTTGGGACCACATTGGATAAACCACTTAAACTCATTTGTAAGGTGGGGCTAGTTCTAAACTGAAAAGGAGGGAAGGAAGAAAATAACCCAATAAAACCAAAAGACAATATAGAACAGAGAACAGTAAGTATGACAGGCAGTTCACCAGGAGGGAAGCACCCAAGCATAAACATGAGAAAACTCCCCAGAGGAGGAGACAGTGAGGACAGAGGTCACAGCCTGAGCCATCGCATACTGGTAAACAAAGGGTTTGGGGCTGGGTAAGGAGTGAGGTTGGAGACAGCGAAACACTGCTCTGTGGCACCTGAGAAAGGGCATCAGAAGTGACACCACAGGGGATAGCTATCTGGCTCCTGACCTGGGGCACAACTGACCAGGAAGCTCTCAGTTACAAGGGACTTCCAGTCACCCCTGGCACTTGGATGAGCAAGGCCTGCAAGGCCCAAGAAGCAGGGCGGGAGACTGTGGGCACTCTCTCCCTCTTCAGCCACCTCCCAAGGCTGCCAGGGTGCCACACACCTGGTTTTCCTCCCACCTCCCAGGGGCTCCCCTCCTGACACTGACCACTAAATGCTAGCAGATCCTGGGCCCTCTTCTCTTCCCTATCCAACTCCCTCACTCATTGCTAGGCAATCTCTTGACTTTAAATATTACCTCTGCGCTGGTGCCTCAATTTCTCTCTCTCCTCTCCTGAGATGCCAAGTCCTACCTGCCTCCTTCAGTTCTCTTCAACACCTAACAAGCAACTCAAAATGAAATACAGCACCATGTTTCCCGCTCAGATCTGCTCCTTTCTGGTCTTCTGCTTGGGCTGAAACTGAGGCCTCATCCTGGAGTCCCTTCTCCCTCACTTCTAAAACAGTCTGGGGCAAGTCTCACTGCTCAGCTCCAATGCACCCAAATCTGTCCACTCTTCACCACCTGCCCACCCAGGCTACCATCCTCACCCACACCCTGGCATTGGCTTCTTACTGGCTTCCCTGACCTTCCATGCCCGCACGGCCTTCCCACAAACACATAAATCATGTTGCTCTCCTGCTTAGAAGCTGTTGGTGGCTTCCCACTGTATGCAGAATGGAAAGCAACACCTTCCTATGCTGCAGGCCCAGGCCACACAGGGCCTCGCACTTGCAGTTCCTCCCATGTGAAAGGCTGTTCCAGGTCTAAATCTTCTCCTGCTACTTCCTTTGCTCCTCCATCCCTCAGCCCAATCGCCAGCGCCTTGGAGCCTTCCTTGACCACATTGCCACATGCAGTCCTCACCCCACGCACTTGCATCCCATCCCCACTTTTATTTTCCTCACGGATCTGAAGTGATTGGTTCATGGGTATCTTGCCTGATTTCTGCAACTAGAACGTGAGCTCTGGGAGGCTAGAAGCTGTGCCTGTCAGGTTTACCATATTCCCACTGCCTCAAATGCCACTTAAGTTTTAATGGGGGGGGACTCGACAAATATTTGGGGACTGACAAGGGTGACAATCAACCACTTCAGGTGGTAGCTGGGACAATGCAAGCTATAAACAGAATGTCTGACAACTTTTGGCTTGCCTGGCTCTCGAAAAAAAGAAAAGAAAAGGAAGAGGCAATGTGGGAGATTATAACTCTAGATGTAGTTGGACCACAGAGGAACATTCCTGGAACTGAAAGGGAGAAAGGTGCTGGGTCAGACAGGTGTCCTGGACAGGTGCAGTCCCAGGACCTGCAGCATCAGCACCACATAGACACCTGTCAGAAAGTCCAGGGTGGAGCCACTTGGTAGTGGGGATGAGGTCTGTCCATCTGACTGTCCCCAAGTCTGGTCCTTTCCCTTCAATATGGGTCGAGAGAACTGTACTCTTCACACTCACCAGGACTCAGGGAACAAAAAGACCAGCCGACCAACTTGCCCTGGTCTGCCTGGGACTTACCTGGGTTTAGCCCAAAAACTCCTTAGTCCCAGGCAAACCAGGACAGTTGGTCACCCCCACCACACAGGGACCACCAGGACCAGGAGCCCAAATGCCCCACTCAGCCTCTGAAAACATCCTGACTCGTTTGCTCAGCTCTTCCTGCCTGCCACCACCTCCCTCCCTCGCCAGGATTCCTTGCCCAGACAGTGGCAGCTCTGTGGGCTGCTGAGAGTTGGAGGGCAGCCCGGTTCCTGAGCCAAAGATTAGCCAAGCACTTGTATCCATGTCTGAGTCACTGATGCCCCGACGCAGACAGGCCTGTCTCCAGGTGGGAGGCACCCATGGGGGCTGGGCCTAGAAAACCCACTCCAGCCAGCCCTGGGGCCCAGAGTGGGTTTAACTTTAGTTGGATTTCCTATCCCAAACACCCTGCGCTGGGTGCTCCAGGCCACCTGGGAGATTAAGGGAGGTGTCCTTGCACCTGTCCTTTCCACTGCCCATAGTCGGGATGCCAAGCGGAAAGATACTTGCTCGGGTAGGTACCTGACCTCCCCCAGTGCCTGGCAGAAGTGAATGGGACGGATGGAGTCAGACATGGAAAGAAGGTGCAAGCAAAAGAATCAGGGCTGCACACCAACTTCCCAGCTCGGCCCATCCCTTTCCCCATCCACCATCTTGGATATTCCCTTCAGCCAGTGGTTCAACAGCCCCACCCCCTCCTCTCCTAGGCTGGAGAGCCCACCGACCATGGCTGCCCAGTGGGGCCTTCTTGAGCAGGGCCTCCACCTCCCCTTGGAGGGTGCCACCCTGTTTACAAGCACTCTGTCACCTGTGACCTCCAATCAGGGAGTGCCACAGAACAGAGGGGACTGTACCTATTTTAAGGGTGAAGAAACCAAGACCCAGAGGCAAAATATTCTTGCTCCAAGTGAGTGTCAAAGCGAAGACTAACTTTGGGATATATGACCCACACAGTCAATTCTCTTTTTGTTCTCCCTCAGGGCAGGGCTCCTAACCCTGAGGATTGAGGCTAATGGTGGAACCCCAGGTACAGTGACAGCTGGGTGGCTGACGAGACCTGTGGGGCTGGCCACGTTCTTCGCTGGAGGCAGACAGGACCTGAGGCAAGGCTTTGGCATTTGACGGTGGGGTCCCAGGTACCAGACCTCCATATCATGAGCCCAGGAACTTGGAGCTGCACACAGAGGACACCCAAAGGGCCTGAGAGCCAAGACAGCGAGTGCCAAAGAAGTGGGCCCAGCCACCACCACAGGGGCCCAGCCGTCATTCTATGGGGATTCGGCAAAGGAGAATAAGAGAAGGAGAGACAGGGTTTACTCCTGAGTACCCAGGACCAGTTAGGCCCATGGTATACAGTTAATTCTCACAACCACCCTGTTATAGAGAAGGATTCTGAGGCTTGGGCACCCTGACACAAGGCCCCAGGGCCAGGATGTGGCGAATCAGGGGCCTGAGCCCAGATCTTTCTGACTAAACGTTTTAACCCACAACAGCCTTCAGCCTACTTTCTTCTGGAACACCCAAATAGCAGTGGGCTCGGCCAGCTGGAGTAAGAGGGGAGCCCATCCAGCACTCTGCTTCCCTACCCATGGGGCCCCAGGGCACACACAGGTGAGGAGACCCCCCGATAGGTTTTTGTCCTCCCTGGGCCTGCAGGAAGCATGCCTGAACCCAGAGTCCAGAGCTGCTTGGGCAGATGCCTTCCCTGGCAAGTGGCTCAACTGAGGATCCAGACCCTGCACCCCAAGTCTCTCCAGAGCTTGCAAAGTAGAGGCTTAAAGAAACAGGAGTGTGAGCGAGCATCTGTGAGTGTGCTAGAGTGTGTCTGAGAGAGGGAGTGTGTGAGAGTGAGCACAGTGATGGAAAGACCAGGGATGGGTAAGAAAGGAGACTGTTTTACATACCAAAAATAAGAGCAGCCCAGGCCAAAGTGACCTGGTCCCACGAGGCTGGGGAGAGTCACTTGTCTCTGTTGGCTTGTGGTTGAACCAAGAAACAAATGTCACTAACTCTCTTACAACCAGCACAACTAGGGGGTGGTGAGTGAGGAAAACCCACAAGCTGAGTCTGCCACAGCCCAAGCCTTCTTCTCATGCACATGTCCGATCCCTCCATATCAGGGTACATGTGTTGAGTATACCTCCCCCCCTCCCAAACTTGATGAACCCCAAGGGCTATACATATCAGCCACCCAGCTAAGCCACACTGGGACAGAAAAGAGAGCACACCTCCACCTGGCCATCAGCTGGATCACAGTCCCAGGCAGTTCTCTCTTAGGAGTGGGGTAGCCAGCCTGCAACAGCTCGGCATTAGCTGGAGGCCTGACTGCCTGTGGGAAGGCCCTGAGAGGATACTTCACCAGCCTCACTTCATCCCAACCAGTTCACTCAATACCTCCTGGAAATGACTCAGACAGCCCTGCCTGCCCTCCTAGAGCACGCCCACGGGGCAGCACATCCATGAAGAATTACAGGACCATGAAATGAAGACAGACAAGAGAGTTGGCCAGGCACAGAGCTTGATAAGGGGTAACAAACATTTTCTGTTTGCTTCACTTCGGGAGAGTAAGGGTCTCCACACAAGGTTTCCCTGAGTTGATGACTGCTGAGATGGGTTTTAAAGGGTAACAGAAGGAGTTCTCTGGGAATACTAGTGGAAAGACGATGCTGTCACTTCCATGGAGAGAGGCACAGGGAAGAGTTGGCTAAGAGATACACAGCCTTCACTTCACGAGTAAAGAGAAGTGTTTGCTTGTGTCCTAGTCAGAGTGGATGCTCAGTAGCCTTTGCTGGAATGGGGCAAGTGGGAAAGAAAAGAAAGGTGTATTTGATGAGCACATCTCTGACCCAGAGGTGAGGGTGAGCACTAGCAAACACTTACACACATGCACAGGCGTGCACACAGTATGCTAGTTCAAGTCTTCCTTGGGCCAGTATCAGCATGTCCAATCTGACTGTGTGTGTGTGTGTGGGGGGGTGACACTCATGGAGAAGGCGCCAGCCCAAGCCCAGCAGGCAGGCAGTACAACCCTGGGGTCAGCAGATGAATAGCACACAAGCCTCACCCTTGGAGGTCATTGTCTGGAGTCAACGGTAAGTTTCAAGCTGACCTGTCCCTGATCTGGGCCTCACTGCCCTCCCTCCAGGCTGCAGGCCCTGGATACACCTGTCTTTGGCTTCTAGGTCTTAGCAGCTCTGTGCCCTTTGTAAGGAACCCTGCCCCTTTGCCTGGCTCACTATTCGCTGTTGTCAGACACAGTGGTGCCTGTTCTGACCCTCCAGGCTGGCCTGCTGCCCCTTGGCTGGGCAACCACAGTTCCCTCTTAACTCTCTTGCAGAGATACCTGGGCCCCCAAGGGACCACCAGCTCCTGTGTGCCCCTCCACTCTACTGCACTCCTGGCCTGCCCAAAATCAGCCTGATACACAGAACTGGGCCTGGAAGGGCATCCAAGCGGAGGGGCTGTTTATGCAGACTTGAAAGCATCAGGAGACATGAAGATGGCAGGTGGACAGTGGTGTGAGGGGGGGCGGAGAGAGGGACCCTGGACAGAGGGAACAGCACAGACAATGGCATGGAGGCATGAGCAAGCCTGATGTGGTATGGGATCCTCATTGAGACTGGAAGGGAGCTGGCACAGACCCCTAAAATGCTTTAAACACAGACCATGGTCAGATTCTGGAACTGTCCAATAGGAAACACCCTGTGCTGTTCCACCCATGGCCCCAGAGCCAGGCCCTGCACTTCAGAGGTCCTGCTCCAGCCCTCCTCCAAGGGGTAGGCAGTCTGCGAGCCTAAGAGGACATAGCCCAGCAGAGCCCACATCTGCTCCAGGCTACCTTCTGGGTACTCAGGCCCCCAAATCTACCAGGCAAACGAATCCATTCTGAGCCCCCAGAGGCCTCTTCTCTGGTGTGTCCTCTCACAGTGGCATTAAATGAGACGGTAAATTCTTTGACATGTCTCCCATGAAGTGGTAACATGCAATTTCTCTCCTCTAGAATACGAGCCTTAATAACTCACTCCTAACCCACAGAGTGCTTTGTAAGTGCCACCATGTGACCTCCAAGGCCAGGTCCCAGAAGGTACTAGGCTTCTCCTGGCTTCTCCCTCTGAAACACTCACTCCTGGAGTCTAAGCCAACATGTAAGAAGTCTGGCTATCATGACACCACCGTGCTAGAGAGGCCCAGTGAATCTAAACATGTCTGAGCCGATCCAGCTCCTTCCTGGACTGGGCACCAGAACAGTGAGTAAGGAAGTCTTTTAGATGACCCCAATCCCAGCCATCTTCTGACTGCAACTGTAGGAGAGACTGTGAACAAGAACCCTAGCTGAGTCCAGGCAAGCCCCAACTGTGAGAGATTAAAATGAGAAATGGCTGTTGTCTGACATTGTTAAATTTGGGACTACTTATTACACAGCGATAGATAATCAATACACCCTGTGAGCAGACCATGCAGACGCAGGTGCACCCCCAAGAGGCAGTTGCTTGGGGAGGTGGCTAGAGCTTGGATATGTGTTTGGGGTGTTAAGAAGCATGTGCAGTGTGGACAGGAGCTAGGATGAAAAGAGAAGGGCTGGGTTGGCTGGGAATTGCCATTGGTCCTCTTCCTAGCCAGTATATGCTATGTGAGAGCCCGTCTACAAGAATGGCTGCTCAAATTTGCCCTTAGGGACTCATGACAGGCCCAAAACTGGCCCCTGCAAGACATTCACAGCCTAATCCCTGGAGCGTGAAATGTCACCTTACATGGAAAATCACTTTTGCAGATGTCATTAATTTAGTAACCTTGAGACTGGGAGATTATCCTAGATTACGCAGTGGGCCGTAAGTGCCATCACGTTTCCTCATAAGGAGACAGACGAGATTTGACACATACAGAAGAAAAGGCCACATGAAGACAAAGTAGAGAGAGATCTAAAGATGCCGGCCGTTAAGACTGAAGTGATGCAGCCATGAGCCAAAGAATGCTGGCAGCCACCAGATACTAGAAGAGGCAAGAGACAGATTTGCCCCTGGAGGGAGCATGACTCTGCTGACACCTTTATTTGGACTGAGTGGTGCTGATTTTGTTCTGGCCTCCAGAACTGTGAGAGAACAAATTTCAGATATTTTAAGGCACCAAGTTGATGGCAATTTGTCAGGGCAGTCTCAGGAAATGAGTCCAGGACCCTTCACCCCCTTCACATGGACCCATAAATCCTGGTCCATGTCCTCAACTCCTGGACACACAGTCTTCGGCTAGGACCTCTACAAAGATCAGGCCTGGGTTTCCAGGAAGTTCTCCAATCCCGTCCCTACTGGAAACTCCAGAACCGCCACTGGAAAAGAGGTGGATATTTCTGGATGCTGGGGGAGTGCCTCTGACACAAATCTCACTGCCCTGTGTACCAGCTGGGTGCTGAAGCCGGTAAAAAATACACTCAACCATGCAAAAGGCAAGCATATACACCACCCAAACACGGCCCCCGCACCATCCGCTGCCATATGCTTGTGTTTCTTGAAAAAGAAGCCTGAGAGAACAAACAAGGAATCTCTCCCTCCTGGGGGCAGGGGGGAGGGGCATACCTCCTCCCCAGAAATCCCCCCTCAGTGGACATTCTATTCCCTGTCCCAGGGACCCTCACTGAGGATGGAATTCCCTGGGCCCTGAATTCCTGCCCCTCCCTACTGTCCACCCATAGCTGCAGCTGGCAGAGAAGAAAGCAGGCCACAGCCCTGACTTCCTCTCCTGTCTGCCCAGGCGGGCCCTTCAAGGCCCGTCAAGGCTGGAGGGGGTCCATGCTTATGGTCAAGACACCCGAGTCCCAGTCCCTACTCTGACTTCAACTCCTTCCTCCTCTCTATGCTAACAAAGAACGCTACTGAGTCCTCATTAAAGGCAGGTGTTCGTTAAAAGCAGTGACTCTTGGTGACTCTATGGCTTGGATCAAGGCAATTCCATTATCCCTTATCTGGGGTTGGTTTGAGGAGAAGCAGGTAACCCAGTTCTGACCAGTGAGACACAGGGGCTTCTAGGAAAATTCTCCTTCGAAAGAAAACTCAAATCAGAGATGTCCTCCTTTTTCTGCTTATGACACCTCAAACCATGACAGCTATCTGAGGACAAGAGGAGCCAGCCCAAGAAGTGAAGCCAGCATGTGGACAGCAGAGTGGACATGTGGAAGAACGCAGCCCTTCATGACCCTACATCTGCCACCTCCAGGCTTTGGGTTGAGCTGCTTAAGCCACTTTTAGGGGAGGTTTCTTTTCCTCGCAGCTGTATATACAGGTAAAAATTCAGCACACTGGACATCTCATTTTTTTTTTAAAGATTAAAATAAAAGTATCCTGGTTAAGTCAGCTTTATCAGGTGGGAAGTCATCCATTTGCTTTTGTCTCCTGGTCTATTTTATAACAAAGATTCCCTTTCTAGTTGGAAGCTACAAAGTATACATCTCATTCGGTGACCTACCCACAGTGAGAATCTAGGATTTGGTGGCAGACACTGTCACAGGTTCACTCAACCCCCATTTGACTCTCTTCACAGAGCAGGGCTGGCTGCCCAATCCCTCCTGGCCCTTTATGCCGGGATGACCAAAGCTGCCACCGAGGACGGAAGAGCCAGGGAACCGAGGTGCCGGCCCCAGTGATGTCCCTGAGCAGCTGCCCCAGGGCTGGTCTGCCCACCTCCAGACTTCTCATCACAGGAGAAAACAAATCCCTCACTTCTTCAGTCTGTTGATCAGGTTATTTACAACTGAACACATTCCTAATGGCGACAGATCCCACAGTAGGCATTTTCAAATCTAGGTCACTTTACTTCAGTTTGTTTCTTTATCGGTCTTTCAAATCACTTCTGAAAAAAAGTAGGATAGTAAAAGAAAAGAAATCAACCCACTAACCTTTAAAAGCCCTGATGCTGGGGGCATCGTTCAAGGAGTGTAAAGTTTTGCCTTCCTGGGAGCCAATTACTTCCAATGAGCGAGTTACTTAAATCTTCCTAAACCTTGTTTTCCTCCTCTGCAAAATGGGGCAAATCAAACTCCACCTACTTCCTTTTAGGGGGGCATCTTGAAGCATAGGGGATGCCGGTTGTCCTTCCCTCTGTCATGATTCCACTCTTAAAGCCTGTTTTCTCCACCCTAAGCCACCCATTTCTGGCCCTCAGACAGTCAGAGGTATTAGAAGGTCGTAGGGCTCCCATCCCACCCCTGGCATGCATCCAAAGCCGGAAGAAGTCTCAGCAGGTAGCTGATGGACAGACAAGCACTGGATGAGGGGTTGAAAGAGGTGACTTTTCAGACCCATTCCAGATTTGAGATCCTATGTTATAGTGATGTTGATAATAAAATAGTAAGTCTCAAAGAGATATTGTACACCCGTGTTCATAACAGCATTATTTGCAATAGCCAAAAGGTAGGACTAACTCGTGTCCATTTACAGATGAATGGATAAAAAAATGTGGTATACACATAGAACTGAGTATTATTCAGCTGAAAAAAGGAATACTGCAATATGCAAGACGTGAATGAACCTTGAGAACATCATGCTAAGTGAAATAAGCCAGTCACAAAAAGGCAAATACTGTATGAGTCCACTTTCCACTTACATGAGATACCTAGAATAGTCAAACTCTCAGAGGCAGAAAGTAGAACAGAGGCTGTAAGGGGCTGTGAAAAGCAGGAAATAGGGAGACAGTGTTTAATTTGTACAGTTTCAGTTTGGAAAAATGAGAACAGTTCTGGAAATTGGTTGTAGAATAGCATGAATATGCCCAACACTACTGAACTGTACACTTAAAGATGATGAAGATGGTGAATTTTATGTGATGGTTATTTTACCACAATTTAAAAATAACAACAATAACAGCAAGTTCTACCATTTACCAAGTGCTATCAAGTGGCCTCTGTTACATCAGGCCTGGTGATGCACGTCATCTCCCCGATCCCAGATTCCATGACTAGCTCCTAAAGTCCCACACTAGGTCCAAGTTCATGCACATTGCACTGGTAGAAATTACAGGGATATAGGCTTTGGCTCAACCCAGGGAAACACCTCCCAGCTGGGAGGGCTGTCCCCAAATGGAAAAACAGGCTGCCTCACAGGCACTGGGCCCCCAGTCCCTGGGAGTTTTCAAGTGGAAGACGCCCACGTACCAAGACCCTTTTAAAGAGGGTCCGTGCACGTTTTTCAAGGAGATGGGACTACCTGCAAGGATACCTCCACCAGTCACCTGGCCTGGGAATAATGTGGGCAGAGGTCAAGGACAGTGCATGTTTGCTTTGTGGAGAAAGTGAGGCAAGCTGATTAATAGGATTGCAAGAGCAAACTTCCACCACGTTAGAAAGTAAACTCTTAGTGCTTCTAAAGTATACACTTAGCATCATGGTGTCCAGAGCTAGATGGGCCCCTCATCCAACCACCTCCACATGCACCTGAGGAAATGAAGGCCCAGAGGGGGCAGACTGCACCCCAGATGTCGGCACACCTGGCACAGGTTCAGGCCACAACCCAGTGTGCTCTCCCATGTGCTTCACTGCTGGCCTGGTCGCAGATTCTTTCCTATTCACCAGAATAGGTCCTTTAAGGAAACAAACTTTATTTCTTTGAAAATGGGCAATAATTCAAACAGTACTCTGTTTTCAGGGTAGTGCCCACATGTTTGCTTTCACTGCATTCTCCCTGGTGCCTGATCTGTTGAAAAAGCTGTCAGACATACAAACAAACCACACCTACATGCAACACCACAGCAGAATCCATCAAATGTGAAAACCCAAGCGCAAAAGGTCACACTGTAGGATTCCATTTGTAAACAGTTCAAAAACAGGGCAAGCTCTGATGTTAGAAGTCATGATGGTCATGTTGGAGCGGGGGGCGGTGTGGGACAGACTAGAAGGGGGCATAAAGGGGTTCTGGGGGCTGGGAATGTTCTGTTCTTGAACTGGGTGCTGGTTACATGGGTGATTTGGTTTCTAAAATTTACTGAGCTGTTGACAACAGCTTTCTGTCTCAATAAAAGGTTTTAAAAGACACCAGATATTGGGATCCCCAGTTAGGAAGCAGACAACAGGAAAGTCGCCTTGACACCTCTTAAAATGTATAACCGATTCCAAGCTTTCGACCCAGCACTTCTAATTCTATCAACTTATCCTGAGAAAAGGATCCAAAACACAAAGATGAACTTGCAAAGGCATTTCACCAAAGCCGGTAATGCATCCATAAATACATATATCATGCTCAAAAAAAAAAAAAAACCCAAACAGCAGACACTCCAAGTGCCCCCTGGGGTGTGGGGGGAGAAGGCTGAAACCAACGCTACAGACAACCGACCTCAGGTCACACAGAAGAGCCTGGGATGCCAGCTCATCTCAGGAGGCTGGATCATGAGGGACTTTTCTTCCCTCTATTTTTCCATACTTCTGAGTTACCTGAGATAAGGAGGTATCACTTTTGCAATTTAAAAAGAAAGAACAGAAACCTCATTCTTAGAAAAAAAACTTAAAGATAACCAACCAACCCACATAGCTGCCCCACCTCCAGGGCAGGAAAGTGGCCCTAGGCCGGGCAAAGGGCAGACTCAAGGAAGCACATGCCCGTTGCTGCTCCCTGGGGAAAAGGAGGGCGGCCTCCTGCCCTCTCCTTGGAGGAGGAGCTCGGGGTGGGGCAGATCTGTGGCCTGGCAGGGGAAAGCCCAGTCTCTTCTTAGTCCAGGATTCCAGAAGGCAGGGCTTTATCCCTTACAGGTGGAGAAGGGGTTCGTGAAGGTGGGCTGCCTCCTCTCAGAGTGGGCTCCCCAGGACCAAGCTAAGGCCATGCCTATGCTCTGGGTGCTAAGACAACAAAGGAACCCTCAAATTCAGGTTTTGCCATTTTCTGCCACCCCAGAGATGGAAGGGACACTGTTGGCATTATGGGGTGTCTGGGATCCAGTAGGCAGACAGTTCTCTGGGGTCAAGTTTCCATCCCTTTATTTAAACCTTGGCTCCGGCTCATGGCAAGCGGGCAGGAGCAGCTACCGCCTGCGTGACCAGGATGAGCAATCACAATCCTGACTCGAGCCCGCGTGCCTATGGCAACTGGCGTCGTGGCCTTGGAGACTAATCTCCAGGCTGCCAGCCAGCAGGGGCCTCTCCAGGCAGGGCTGCTGCTCACAGAGAAGGTCCTTGGCTAAGGCTCGGGACCAAGCCGTGTCCCCACTGAAGAGGGGGCTCCTGGCCAGGTTCAAAACACACAAGTTCCCACAGCTACAGACTCTGCCACTCTCCCCCACCCCCACTCACGGTCACACATGTTGGGGACATGGACATATACACACACACTAATACCATCACCCATGTTCTATGCAGCACTGGGACAGAGAGCAGGTGCTTCTGTCCTTGAGAGAGTCCCAGGATGGGAGGAGATGGGCAATTATAATAAAATAGGCTATGAGAAAAAAAATAATTAAAACTGTGACACATCTTGATTCGAGTGGTGGTTACACGGGCATATACACAAGTAAAAACTCATGCTGGACACTTCAGATTTATGCACTTGACTATAAATTACACCTCTGTTGAAGATAAAAATAAATGACATACAAGAAGTATAGGATGGCAGGTAGAAAAATCAGGGGAGGCTCTTTGGAGGAGGTGCTGCCCAAGTCGAACGTGACATCACCGAGGAGCAGGGGTTTGCAGGGGAGGGGCAGGGGCAGAAGATTGTGCCCAAGCACCACCCATCTCCCTGGATGACTGCTTTGCCCCTCACTGCACCCACCTTCCTAGAAATAAATGCTGAGCAAATACAGCAAGCCCTGTTTGAAGGCGTGCCAAATTACTGGCTACCCAGGAAACCCAACCACCAGCCTAGGCCTCCCACGTGTCACAGTGGGGCTCAGGCAGGTCGATGGGTGGGTGGGTCATTGGGCCTGGCTCTGTGTGGCTGAAACATTCAAATCAGGGCAGGAAATGGTGGGTGAATAGGCAGATTCGGCCACTGGGGCCAAGTCAAGGACTTTGGAAGGTCATCATTTAGGAGACAGGAACCACCAAAAGGTTTGGAGCTGGGGCCAGACAAGGCCATTTTAAGAGGTTCTGTCAGGATATGGCAGACAAACTATGGTGGGCAGGACTGGAGCCAGGGAACTGGTAGCTAGCAAGCTTCTACAACAGTCTGAGCAGAGGTGGCCAGGTCTGAGGCACATGGTGGCAGCGGGAGAGAGAAGGGCAGAGTTAGTGATGGTGTGGGTGGGGGAGTTCTGAGAAGGAGGCACCTGGAGTATCTAATTCCGATGATGTTGTGGGTGATAGTGTCCCCAGCTCAGCAGGGAAAAGAGAGGAGGCTGAGAGGCCAAGTCTGAGATCCTGAGGACCACCTGTAACCTGTGGGTGTCGGGGCTGGGGGTGTGTAGGGGGCTCTGGGATGATGTGACAAGATCTGAGATATAGGAGTGGGGGAGGGCAGCATTCAAAAGAGATCAGAATGCTCAGGGAGAATATAGTGGGAGAAATTAGAGGGAGACTGAGGACAAGGGAGAGTCAGAGAGTCAGGAGAGAGAAGGATGGGGCCCCAGGAGTGGAAGATCAGAGATCAGGAGGCTGTTCAAGGAACCTAGAGGAACACAGAGGCTGGGAGAGCAAACAAGGTGGACAGGCGAGCGGAGCAGAGGGCTGAGGAGTAGGAGGAGGTGAAGACTTAGGCTGTGGAATCTGGGGGAAAAAGTAGAGAAAGAAGAGGGGTATGGAAGGCTCTAAGGGCTTCACTCTTTCAGACGAGAAAGCCCAAACCAGTCTCTCAGGTGGGGACCAGGCCTCCCAGGTCCTTCCATATGGGTCCCAAGGCCTCTGAATTCAGGACACAGGCCCAAACGCCAAGCCAAGAGCCCCTATGCCCAGGCCCTCTGCCAATCTAGGACAACAAAGGGTCCCTACTTCATGGCTGGTTCACTGCACTGAATGGGAAGGGTTGTGCAAGACAGCAGAGGCCAGAGCGAAAGGCCAGCCCAGGGAGGTAGAGGGAAGCAGTGGTCTCACCAGCCTCCACAACAGACGTGTGCACCTTGGGGCAGAGATTTTCACGGCTGCGCCCCAGAACCACAGCAGGTGCTCATACATACATGTGGCTGGGAGTGAGTAGCTAAAATGAACTGGAGGTCTGAGAGTAGGGGACAAGCTTAGCTAACCATGGCATCCTTGGTATCCAAGGCCCTCCTCGGGCACTTCCAAACCCGTCACACCCACATCTGATCAGCCTCAGTCCCGCTGCTGCCCCGTCTGCACCAGGCTGCCCCCTCAGAGTGAGAACAAAACACCTGGGCCTTGGGGTCATCCAAAGCTATCACCAGCTAGTAGCTTCCACTGAGGCACTTGAACCGTCCATGCCTCATGAGCAAAATGGTGCCACCAATTCTGCCACTCTCATCATTAAAAGGACCGCAGGAGCGCCTGTGTGAAAGTCTGGCACGAGGCCTGGAGATCACGAGCTCTCATTAAAGAAACAACAGCGACGATGGCGATTGCTTCTCGCTGACATCATCGCGTCTCTTCAACTCTGGGCTAGCTCACGCTGGCCTCCCGACTGGCAGCAAAATGACGTTTCTTTTCCCCAATATGCAGGAGACCCTGGGGAAAATGCAGGCCTGGCACTTGGCTGGGTGGCAGTTGACCCCAGCACCCACCTCCCCACAGTTCTGGCTGATCCTTGGCAGGTAACTGGCATTGTGTACACATATATGTACTGGCAGGTAAGCATCAGCAGCGCCTGGGGGCTTAATGTTAGAAGATGGTGGAAAGAAGCCAGCAGGGGGTGGTACCAGACCCCAGACTGGGCAACCCCCTTGTCTGCAGCAGTGGATGTTGAGCCAAGAAAATGGAACAGGTTTCATGCCCCCAAAGAAATCCCATCTGAACCTGGGCAGAGGAAGTCACTCCTCTTGCAATGTTCTGTCTCTGTAAAAGTGCAGGGCAGTGGGGAGGGGTCACAGGCCCCACTCCTGCCATCCTCATGCCCGCACTGTGGGTGCCAGGGATCCACTTACAGAGTGAGAGCCCTCCTCATAGAACCGAGAGCTCCAGACTGGCTCCCAGAGATGGGTGGTGGGCAGTGGGCACTTGGACATGAGCCAGGTCCAGTACTGTGCCCACAGGCCAAGCCATTGCTGTGCCCGTCCATCCTAATGGAAGTCTTGCTAGCTCCTAGCAGGGCCACAAGGACAGACACAGCCCATATGGGCAGTGACTCCACATCAACACCAAGACACACCAGGCCAGCATCACTGAGCCTAGGTCAGCTCCCAGGGAGATCACCACCCAAGATACCCACCTACCCCACTCTGGGTCTCCTGGGGTATCTTCCTTAGGAGGTACTTCCAGGTTGGCAGCCCTACCCAGCAGACCCTGAAGACTGCATCTCCTGGGATCTAGCTAAACAGTAATGAGGCTGAAGGCTTACCCACAGTGACACCATGAGTACCCCGGGGCAGAAACTGGTGCCCCGCTGACTGTCCCTGGGGGCCCTCGGCCATTCCCAGACTCCACTGCAATCAGCCACTTGCCACCTTCTGCCTCTAGGCAGAATACGAGCTACTCTGTTCTGCGGACTCTTCTCCCCTAGTTTGGGGAGTCTCAGAAGCCCTGCACTCTCATTCCCTATTTCTCCTGTGTGCCATGTTGTGCTCCAAAACTTCCTGCCAGCTGTTTTGCCTCTAGCCCTGGGCCTCACTTTCCCTCTTTGAAAAGGGAAAGAAGATGTCATATTCTGAGGTCCTTTCCAACTATAACAGATCATGGCCTAAAAGATTTTGGCACACCCCACCCAAGAGGCTCAGGAACAGGGGAGAGAAAGGATGTCTGAGGAAAGTGGCAGGAGGCCCCAAAGGAGGCCTTGGCCCTAGCCCTAGGCATGAGTCATAGCAGCTATCCTGAAAGATAGACCTGAGCATGTAAAGGTAAGGTGGCACCAACTAGAACAAATGGACTGGTTAATCCTATGTGGGGTAATCTGGGAGGGGCAGTCCCAAGTCTACATACAGTAAAGTTCACTTTTTGGTATACAGGTCTACAAGTTTTTATAAAGGCAGAGTCAAGTAACTGCCACCATATTCAAGACACAGAACATTTTCATCGACACCCCAAAGTCCCCTGTGACCCTCAAGCAACCCAACCCCACCCCTAGGCAAACCGATCTGTTCTGTCCCCACGATTTTACATTTTCCAAAATATCATATAAGCGCAACCATACAGGGGGTAGCCTTCTGAGTCTACTGCTTTCACTCAGCTCAATGCCTCTGTGATTCACCTGTGTTGTTTGTACCACGAGTTCACTTGTTTTCACCGCCGGCCAGTATTCTGTGGTATGGGTGTACCAGGGCTTGCTTACCCTGCACCGGCTAGACGTTTATAGTTTCCAGTGTTGGACAATTATGAATAAAGCTACTATAGATATTTTTCTTCAGATTTTGATATGAACCTAAGTTTTCATTTATCTGGGGTAATTACCTAAAAATGGAATTCCTGGTTCATGTGGTTAAGTGCACGTTTAACCTTATAAAAAGATGCCGAAATCCAGAGATAACATTAGTGGTTGCCAGGGCACTAGGAGTCAGGGGACAATGAAGAATGACAGGTAATGGGTATGGAGTTTCTTTTGGGGTGCTAAAAATCTTCTGGAATTAGATAGTTGTGATGACAGCACAACCTTGTGAATATGCTAGAAACCACTGAATAGAGTGCTTCAAAACGGTAAATTTTATGGTGTACTTATGTATCAATAAAATATAATAATAAATAACTGCCAAACTGTTCCAAAAATGGCCATGCCACTTTATACTACCATCAGCAGTACATAAAGAGTTCAAGGCCTAGGCCAGTTTGAAAGGCAAGAAGTAACCCAGCTCATCCTGGGGCGAGAGGCATGGAGGAGCAAAGGCAAGACCAAGGTCTCTGGGTGGAGAGGGGAGTCAGGGTGGCTTGAGAGGTCACTGACACTGCCCTGTGCAAGGTGTGATTCCCTGGATTCCAAAGCAGGAGACAACTGATGGGCAAGGGTGACTGTGGGCTGCAGTAGGGCCACAAGGGGAAAAGACTAGGGGTCTGTTTGCCACGAATTTTCCCTACCCCATTCCTCCCCAATAGTCCAGGAAGCTTATGCCTTTGTCCTTCCAGCTCCCTGGCAGTTAGGGGGAACCACGTGACCTGGGTTGGACCTGTGCAGTAAGGAGGCATGCATGACGGCAAAGCTTTGAGAGAAGAGTCTGCCCTAACACATCTCCATCTGAATGACAAGTGTGAGGGCTGGAGGGGATGTAGCCATTTGTGACCATGAGGCACAAGCATGAAGACGAAATCCAACATGCTAAATCAAAACCACATGGGACAGCACTTCATACCTATGAGGATGGCTATAAGAAAAAAGATGGACAATACCAAATGTCGGCAAAGATGTGGAGAAATTGGACTCCTTGTTAAACTGTTGGTGGGAATATAAAACGGTACAGCCACTTTGGAAAATAGTCTAGCAGTTCCTCCAAATGTTAAACAGAGAACAGCCATCCTGAACCAGCAACTCCACTTCGAGGGATTTAGCCAAGAGAGCCGACGACATAGTTCACACAAAGACTCACACACAGGAGTATTCACAGTAGCCAAAAGGTAGAAAAAACCCAAATGTCCATCAACTGAGAAACAGATAATAAAAATGAGGCATAGCCATTAAGGGTAATAGTATTCTATCATAAAAAGGAATGAAAACTCTGACATAGGCCACAATATGGATGGACCTCAAAACCATCATGCTACACGAAAGAAACCAGAAGCGAAGGCCACATGTTATATAATACCATTTATATGAAATGTCAAGAATAAGCAAATCCGTAGAGGCACAAAGTAAATCTGTGGTTGCTGGGGATGAGGGGAGGGAATGGGGCAGGTAACCTAATGGATTTGGATTTCTTCTTGGGGTGTTGAAAATGCCCTTAAATGATACAGTAGTGAATATTGCACCACTGAAATGTACGCTGTCAAGAAAATAATTTTAAACCAAACTTAAAAAAACATACTAGGGAGGAAAAGAAGCCCTGAAGACGTCACTGTGCCCCGATCCCAGCTTCCAACAGCCTACCTACTCACCAGCTTTTTCTTGTGAGAAATAAATAAACCCCTCCTTGTGTAACACTCTGTAGTCAGGTTTTCTATTACCTGGAGTCAAATGCGCTCAACTCCCTTTGCCACCCAATGAAACAAGAGGGGGCTCTACATTGGGCAATTCTCATCCCAGGCTATGGTCGGGATTCAGCTAAATGTCACATTATCTGGCACAGTCACCAGCCGGTGGCCCCCAGAATGCCACACATACGTGCATATACACATGTGTGTTGTGGCGCGACTGAATCTAAGACCCATGAAGCCAATTAAGGTAAATTATGAGCCTTTATTAGCCGGCCCAGCTGACTGACTCTCCACCATGCAGGGTCAGAGAATCAGCCCCGAGCTCCCAAAAGAGGCAGTTTATAAAGCCTAGAACCACACCCTGGTTAACATCAAACAAGCAAGCAGATTACAGAAGCAGAAGTTGGCCTTTGGCATATCTTTGCACAATACATCTCCTAGAACCACACCCTGGTGACTGGCAGGACGACTTCAGGTATCTAAAGATATTACTTCCCTGTAGCTAGCTGACTTAGCCAGTTTGCTCACTTGACAATTTTCCACCCTTAACAATGTGCATGCATACAATCATGTGTGTCTAAATAGCCCAGGAGATTAACTGTTCTGAGGTTCCACACTTGTGCTCTCTCCCTGCACACCAGCTGCCCTTGACAAGGGGAACACCCCCAAAACTGCACTGCACCCAGCCCAGGAAGCATGACACTCTCACCACTTCTGGATGCTTCTGAGAGGTACAGCCAGGTCAGCAGAGGCAGCCCCTGGGAAGTCTGGGGACAAATCAGTGGGAGTCAGTATCAAAGGGTGAAGAAAGCCCCCAGCCTTAATGCTCCGACATCTAGCTCATGTCTAATTCATGTCGTAAGTTTGTACTGGACACTCACTCTGTGCGGCTGGGTGTTGGGGATGTGGAGGGATAAGGAAGCACGGCCTTGACCCACTGGAAGGTGACAGACAAGTCCAAGGGCAGTTGGAACACAAATGTGGCTATGCTGGCGAAGTTGAGGGACACAGAGGAGAGGCTCCTAACTCAGGGGCATCAGGGAAAGTTTTTAGGAAGAAGTGACATCCAAGCTGAGACCTGCAAGTGAGAATTAGCCCAGTGACATGAACAGGGAGCATTAAAACATGTTCTACGGAGAAGCAACAGCACATTGGAAAGCACAGTGTGTTATAGAAACAGTGAAATTCGTCATGGCTGGCAGAGAAACAGGCAGGGCCCAGCCATGCCCAGCCTGGGAGTGAGGCAATCACTGAAAGGTCATCGCCTGGACCTAGCACAATTCCCCAAACTGGTCCCTGTGGGATGCCTTGCCACTTCTGGAGCGAAATACTCACTTGGCCACATGTACACTGCCATTTCCTGTCTCTGGGCTGTTACTAACACTGGTCCCGTGGCCCACCAGAATGCTCACCCCTGCCTATTCCTGGGTCCAAATCCTGGCCATCCTCCAGGGCCCAGCAAAAAGTCACCTCCTGCAGGCTGCCCTAGACACACCTGAGAGTGGGCTTGTCTCACTTCCCCTGTAGAGAGTGCAGGCTCTCCAAAAAGCAGCCATTCCCCTGGGTAGCCCCAGCTTTCTCATGATGATGCCTGATTCCATACTCCAAGGGGTGGACAGGCCAAGGGCCATGATTACATACTCCAAGGGGTGGACAGGCCAAGGGCCATAATCAGTTCTATCCTTGAGGCTTTCCCCGCTTGCGGCAGAAACAGGCATGGCATACCCCATATTCCATGGGCAGAGGGTGTGTGTCCCAGAATAGCTGGTACTAAGAGCAGAGCGAGAAATGACTGCGTCCAGTTTCCCTCTGGGGCCATCATGTGACAATTTGAGGAACCACTTGTGGATAAAAAGGGAATTCTATGGAAAGTAACTTCAGAGAGTGATCCTAACTGTCCTAACTGGGCAGGTGCGGGGTGGAGGACGGAGTCACAACCCAGGCACACAACTCCTTTAGGCTTACCTCTGCCTTAAGCAAAACCCTGTCCATTGTTTCTGTGCATGTGGGTTAACACACCTTTGAAATGGCCCCTTTTAGACTCCTTCTTCCATAGTCTGCACCCTCCAGTGAGCACGTAATCTTAACTATCCTGTAATCTAATACCTGCCTTGCTTTCTCCCATCCTCAAGTAATCTTCCCTCCTTAATATCAAATGCATAAAAGAAACTGCAAACTGTTATTCCTGGAGCATGAGCTCTTGCTCCCCAGCATATATTGTTAGTTTGGCTCAAATAAACTCTTTTAAAAATTCTTTACAGGTTTGGCAGTTTCTGACGTCAACACGCTCTTAACTGAAATACCGACCAGCTTCTCCTGACTAAATGTGCTGACCCTCCCAAGAACCTGCAATATCCAGATAACCATACTCATTTGTTCAAATGAAGCTGAGGTAAAGTCATGTGCCTGAGGCCACACAGACAGTTGGTGGAAGAACTGAGACTTGAACCCAAGCCTGTCTGGCTTCAAAGGCCCTGATGCTTCCCTAGTGCCCTTCTGTGAAGTCGGGAAGCCCTGAGGCAGCCAAAGGACCCCCCAAGGAGTCTTGACTTCCCACCTAGGGTGACAGAGAGCATCTCTCCCTATGTGCTGAGAACAGTCTCAGGGAGTTGCTGGCCCCGAGCGGGCATGGCCCAGGATCAGAGGGAGGATGTGGTTAGCCCACCTGCCCAAAGGCCTGCATCCCCAGCTGGAAGCCAGGGCAACCACCTCTTTCCAAAAGGCCCTGCCTCGCCCAACTTGGGCCTCCCTGTTGAAAGCTGTCACACCTGAAAAACCAGCTCCTGGATAAACATGAGAGACACCAGACTAGCCCAATAACAAGACCCCATGGAGTCTGCCAGGACCACCCTGGAGCTGGGTGGGTGGGCAGGCAGGGGCGCCACCCAGGAGCACCTGAGGGCCTTTCTGCACAGGGCTAACTTGTCACAGTCCTTATAGGCTTCTGCTGAGTATAGCCCACAGGTCAGACTGTGGAATCCAGCTTTTGAGGACTTGGTGGGGTGTAGAGGGCAGGTGCTGGGGGTGGCCCAGCTCATGAGGAAAAGCAAAGTTAAAAACCCCTAAATCTCTCAAGACACCTATGTAGGCCAGGCTATCACCCAGGGACCTCCCTTTTCTTAGGAAGCCCTGGGAGACTGACGATCTCTTGTTGGCTTCTCTTCTTTCAGACACCGCCAGTCATAATGTCCAACTGGGAACCCCCCAGGGGTTCTAGACAGTTAACTGAGGTTCAGCCATACAAGTCATTTCAGCAGGCAGGTGGCAGAGCTGGAATCAGCCTGACTAGAAGCTTCCGTGCCAACAGAAACCTCAGTGCTATCCATACATTCAGAAGAAAGGCTGCTGTTCACACAGGGCTCACCACAGGTGCATCCCAAACATTCTCGTCAGCTAAAATTTTATTCAGAGCCCTAACAGGTAACTGGAATAAAAGTGGCCCTACTCTGGCCCCAAGGGGAACACAGGGAGCTGGAGGGCCACACATCCCCACCTCTTCCCCCTTGGCGGGCCTGCAGGCCCCCCAGGGATCTGAGGAACCCCACAAGCTTGGGTTACCCCAAGTGAGGCTCACTACTGTTCTCCCATTTACAAATGCCATGGTGAAGACACGCAAGGACACGCAGCCCCCTGCTGTCTGACACTAAATTACTCTTGTAGAATGCCCTCTTTTCATAAAGAGGAAGAAGCTCTGCCCTTGTTTCAGGAAAACAAAGTTTCTACCCCAAGCTAACAAGCTACAGGAGTGGAGACAAGAGATACACAACCAGGGACCCCCAACTTCATGGGGGAGTGGGGTGCAGAGATGGGGGAGACACCCCAGGGCACAGACAGTTCCCTTTCCTCAGGCCTGCCCCCACCCCTGTCCCCCAGCTGTCGTGGCTCTAGAGCATAATTGTTCCAGGAGCCCACCTGCACAGTGGAAGATCCAGCCCTGAGGGCGGCCACAAGCAGGTGTAATTTCATCAGGGGCTCTGTGTCTGTGAGTCACCAGAATCAGAGGATGAAATTCCAGCTCTGTGGACAGAGGCATGCAGTTCTCCTGGCTCAGGTCAGCTCTCGATGGGGGTGGGGATGGGGTATAGGCAGAGACTTTGTAAAAATAAAAATAAGGCACCCCATCCTCTGGGTGGTCCTGAGCCAGAGCAGGACTTGGCAAGCGTGCTGGGTCTCCACTCCAGGAGAGCAGGTGGAGCTATGTGGTGGATCCATACAATGGAATACTACTCAGCGATCAAAAGGAATCAGCTCCCCATACAACGTGAGAGATGCATCATGCCCAGCGAACTAAGCCAAACAGGCTGCGGACTGTGTAACTCTGGAAGATGCTACAGAGACATAAAACAGACCAGTGGTTGCCAGGGGCTGGGGGAGAGCCAAGTTGGCTGGCTACAAATGGGCTTGAGGGAACTTTGGGGGAAGATGGACTATTCTGATCTTGACAGAGGCTGGGCCATGTGAGTGTGTGCACTGGTCCATCTCCTTGGATGGCATACTTGAGACCTGGACATTTCACTGACTGTCCATCCCTCAACAACATACAAAACATGTGGGTGAACCCCTACCTGTTGGCCTAGGGCTGGATGCCAGGACCTAAGACTCTGCAGATCTGGCACTTCTGCCATCTCTCGCTGGCTGGTGGACTGACGGACAGATGGACAGATGGACAAAGACCCCCTACCCTTCTTTATGGTTCTGCTAAGCAGCAAGATAATGTACCTTGAAACTCCACTAGACCCCAACCAGCAAACAGGCCTGGCCCAGGCCCAGACTCCAGATGACAAGGGCCCAGCTGCTCCAGCTCACAGCTCACCTGCCCTCCCAACTACAGCTTGGCTGAGCACCTGTGTGTGAGCAGCCCAGTATCCTCTCCCTCAAGCTGGGACCTCTCACTTCTGGCTTCCTAACCTGTCTCCACTTAAGACCTGCAACAGGATGACCCACATACCCACTAGCGGCTACGGAGTCCCCACAGTGCAACACTGAACCTCCCAAAACATAGCATCACTTGGGGGCTCAAGCAAGACAGAGTGTATTATCTCCATGTTACATATGAGCATATAGTCAAGGAGGGAACATGGACCACAAGACCCTGGCCCTCACTTCCTGGCTATGCCCCACCGCCCCACATCTCGGTGTAGCAAAGGTGCTAAAGTGGGGTGTGCGGGGGTGGGGGTGGGGAGTTCTGCCTCAGATGATGGCATGGCCAAAGGTGAGGAGCAGCAATTCTTAGCAACCATGACGCTGTACTCACCAGGCATCCCTCCAAAGGGACAGCCCTGAAACCTGTGACTGGTCCAGCAATGACTCTCCTCTACCAGGGCTTCCAGAGGCGGGATTTCCAAACCTTGAAGGTGGGCATCAGAGAAACAGCCTCCCAGTGCTCAGGGCGGGTTCTGCAAATTGACTACAAATCCTGATTTTGTTTCTGACAGCATGTCCTCGGCAACTTCCCTCCTCCCAGCCTCTCTCAATGCACCAAAGAGACCACAGAAGCATAGAAGACAAAACCAGGGCTGCCCAGACTGGGGACCCTGAGCCCTCACACCGTCAGGCCTAACAGGAGATCTGGACCTTGGACCACAGGCTGGAGAATGCCGACCGACGGTGGAAAAGAGAACCAGCACTGCCTGATACAAAGTTGCTCCAGACCATCCTCATAGCCTCTGGCTGAGTCAGGCCCCAACTGCAAGCCCCAGCCACACCCTGAACCCCTCCCCAGCTCCTAAGAGTCTAACTGCTCAGAGGCCACAGCTGTAGGGTTGCCAGATTACACAAGACCCCCAGTTCAGTCTGAACTTCAGATAAAAAAGTAAGTTTTTAGTATAAATTCTGTTCCCAATATCCCATTATCTGTTCCATATCTGAAATCCAGATTTAACTGGGCATCCCTATTTTTATTAGCTAAATCTGGCAACCAGAAGCAGGTGGTCCTGAAGGAGGGAGACAGGTGGGCACACAAATAGCTCTGGGTCAGCCAGGCCCAGCTCCAGTCCAAGAGCAAGGCTGTCTAAGAGAAGAATTCTGCTCTCTGCCTGAGACACCATCACCAGTCACCCAGGCCTGGTATGGGCAAAGTACAGCCTCACCAGCCCATTCAGGAAATCTAACTCACCCCAGAAAACAAAGACTCAGCCCCTGTCACCACCCTCCCCCCAGGTCTCCAAGCCTTTTTGCTGTCATCAATGTTCCCACAGTACCGAGTGTCTGAACAAAGTACTAACCCCAGTGAGCATTAGGATCAGACAGTCCCAGCCAGACATCCCTGCAAATGAAGAAACTGGGTGCCCAGCAAAAGGGTTGGCTCCCCTTGGGACACACCTTGAGTCCCCAACATCTGCACACAGAAGTCTCCATTGTTACCCCACCACAGAGGGGGTGACATCCCACTGTCTTCTGACCAGGTTCACTTTCTCCTTCTCCCACAAAGACCAACTCTTCCTACCACTCTGCCCCTGATTATGAATTCCTGCTGGGAATTCCCTTCCTGTCTCCCCAAGGTCCATGGATCCTGGGCCCTGCTCTGCATTCTGGTGTTTGTGAATTAACCTTGCAGATCTTGTTCCTGGTTATCCCCTGAGGCCTCTGTGAGCCCTATGGTACTGAGCACACACTCCTGGTTTATCCCAAAGAACCTGACTACATCCTTGGTTGCCAGGCATCAAAGAGAGAGATGCTCACAAATAACAGAATCAGAGGACTGAGAGAAGCAGGACAGATGACACTCAGGGAGCAAAGCCCCACGCTCAGGTTCCGGGGAGGACACAGGCTGCAGTAATGGGGAGAGAGGGGCCCTAGGAGTATGGGAATCAGGAAACTCAGGGCAAGACCTGGATTCCTACCATTGTGGGAGACCTGCCCCAGAGATGTGGATTTAGGAATGCGGGCCAAGGCTTGGAGCAGAACTTCATTCATTCAAATAGCCATTCAACAAGTATTTGGGTACCAGTTCTGGTGCACCAGGAATCTAAAGCAAGCCTTAGCCTCTTTCCTGTCCCTAGGGCAACTAAGGAGTAGTCATGTAAATTTTGAGGTCAGTGTTCAGAGGAAGGACAGAATATCACAGAGACACAAAAGTAGCACCTCGGCCACTCCTGGAGCCAGGAAAAGCTTCCAGCCTGAGGACATGACAGCCAGCAAAGTCCTGACCAAGGAGAGGAAAAAGACAAATGACCAAGTGGAGCCATTAAAGGAAGCCACCTATTCCCCCTCAGGGGAAGGGCAGGAAGAACCTTCCAGGCAAGAGGAACAGCCAGTGTAAAGGCCTTTCAGAAAAACTGCAGGATTCAATTAGTGGCCCAAAGAAGACAGAATGTGCAGACAAGGAGATGAACTAGACCCAGAATGAAGATAGAGCAGATGGAGTCTGTGATTCCAGGTCATACTTAAGACACACTTGCCCCAAACTATTACCCACCACATCACACTGAGATCCTCACCTGAAGTCTCCGACAACTGGTCTACCACCAAACTGTGGCCACCCTGGCTGCCAGAAACAGGTGGGCTGCAAGAACAGCTGCCTCTGAGACCTCTATATTCACGTCTGCCTTCTGGGCTATTTCCAAGCATCAAGCACTGTCACGATGTCAGGGGGCTAGCCTAGCTACGGGAGATCACCTTAAATGAACACATGAAAAGTATCTGTGATTAGCACATTTCAATAAACGTCCCTTCCTCCAGCATGTAGAAAAGAGTCCTCTTAAGTAGGTCAAGTGTGCCCCTACAATGCTGTCTTCAAGACCCAGTTTTGCAACCTTTGGTCCCAAGTTTTCCCACGTTTTGAATGAGTAGCCACAGTTTCAACCCTCCTGGTTTCCACCGCGGGGGCCCTCTGGGACCCTCTGAGTCAGAGCTGCTACTTTCTAGGTCACTCTCAGAGCAGGTTCCAGAATGGGGTGTGGTCTTAAGGCTCCCACATCCAAAAAGCAGGTTGGGGATTCTGACATCCTACTGCCTTGGGGCCAGGCATGTCAGTCCACCGATCCCTATTCAAAAGAGGTCAGAGTCCACCTTGAACAATCCTGGGCTCTGTACTCGGTGGCTCATGATGGCCACCTGACTGACCCTATCCTTGCTATCCTCTACCAGCCCCTCCCAGCCAGCAGCCACCAGCTTCCCAGCTACCGCAGCCTCCTGCTCTGAATAAATAATTGATGCCGGTGCCCTTTCCCTTTGGGAATGACGCTGCTGAAATAAACGGGCTGTTCTGAGGAACCTTTCAAGCCCAGAAGCCCAAGGCCAGCACTGAGGAGCAAACAGTCCTAGCCACTGGGCCACCAAACACAGAAGACAGCAGCCAGAGGGGTGAGAGCAGCTTCTGGCCACCCCTTCCTTCTGCTGTGAGCAGTAAGAGACACCCCCGCAAATGCTCACTCCTCTAGGTGCTGTCCAGGCCTGCCCCTCACCGTGTTACCAGGCCCAGGGCAATCCCAGGGCAGCCCCAGGCTCCACATCACTGGTACCACACTCCATCCAAGGCCAGTGCTTTCCCCAGGTGCCCAGCAGAGAAACCCTAAAAAGCTGTTCTCCCTGACTCTGGCTGTGATGGGAACAGAGGAGCCTCCCACCCCAGGTGTGGTCCTGGATAGCCCGGTCACAGGGCCAAATATCCAGAGCTCGAGGTCCCTCCAGCTCTGCCAGGAGGGCAGAACTCTCAGCTGCGTGGTCGCCCTCTGCCTTGGGCCCAGGCCAGGGCATCGTGTCTTTCCCTGGCCGCAGGCGGAGCCCAGAAGTGTCAAGCCCATCATTCCCAGGGAATCAGGATGGGGGTGGACATCAAGCACCGGACAACCCCTGCTCAGAGTGGCCTGCCCGCCCATCTGCAGGGACTCAGAGGCCTTACAGATAGGGCACCCCAACTTGCTCCTCTGAACCCTTTGTCTCCCCCCACACTGCCATCCTCTGAGTCTCCCCCCCACCCCCACAACAGGGGGCCGGCTGCCACCGTTATGGCCAGTCCCTTCCCAGGAGACCCCAACAGTGTGCTGGGGCAGTACTCGCGGTATTGGACTTAGCCTGGGAGTGGGCGGCACGGGCCAGGGGATGGCCCAGCCCGAGGAAGGCAGTGGGGCGGGGGGCCCGGCGGGGGCCGCGGCCTTCCCAGACCCCGGGGCGCCCGTGTGGGAGCCCGCCGCGGGCGGCATAACTGACCTCATTCGCCAACTGCAGCAGCCTGCAGGCGCCCGCTGCCGGCCCGGGGCGCCCCCCCCCACCTCCGGCAGGGCCGGGGGTGACAGCTCCCGGCTCCCACCCCCTCCCGGCAGGTGGGGGCGGCCGTCCCTCCCCTCCCCTCCCCTCCCCCGGCCCGAATTATAATCCCAGTCACGTGCTTCGCGATGCACCCGAAAGCCGGACCCAGATCCTGTAACACCTGAAGGGGGAGGGGCGGGGGCCGCGGGGGGGGCGGAGGGGGAGAGGGCCCGGGCGCCCGCCCCCCGCCAAACTTTCTCCTACCTTGGAGGATCCCCAAGCGCTCCTGCCAGCGGCGCCCCGGCCCCGGCCCGCGGCCAGGACGCAGCCTCCTGCCGCTGCCTCCC
Organism: Cynopterus sphinx; assembly: GCA_030015415.1. Classification (NCBI taxonomy): domain Eukaryota; kingdom Metazoa; phylum Chordata; class Mammalia; order Chiroptera; family Pteropodidae; genus Cynopterus; species Cynopterus sphinx. The sequence goes on along the minus strand of CM057379.1, from coordinate 83,173,849 downwards.
TAATTAATCCGGGAGAATGGGGGGCGGCGCGGCGGCGGCGGCGGCGCGGGGCGGCGCGCGGCGGGGGCGGGCGCGGGGCGCGGGGCGCGGGGCGCGGGCCGGGCCGGGGCGGGGGCCGCGGCGGGCTGTGGGCCGGCCGGGGGGCTGGCGCTCGGGGCCCCCACCCCCGGCGCGGCGCGGCGCGGGCTGCGGCGGAGGGCGGGGCGCGGCGCGGGCAGCGGGACCGGGAGCGGGAGCGCGGGGAGGCTCTTTGTTCTGTAATCCCAGTAAGATTGCCAGCCATTCGCCCCGGCCCTAATCCCAGCCCCGCGCAACACCACCCTCCATTGGCTGCCATTTACATACGGGATTAGCCCGCGCGGCCCGCCCCGCGCCCCGGCCTGGGCACCGCGGGGGGGCACTGCGGGACCCGCGCCCGCCGCCCGCCGCCCCCGGCTGCCCCGCGGCGCCCCTCGCGCCCATCCCGGCGCCGGCCGGGGCGGACCAGGAAGCCGGCGTGGCGCAGGGACCGGGCCGGAGGGTCAAGGTCACCACTCCGCGGGCGCCGGGAGGGTCCCAGGGGCGGAGTCGGGGGCCTGGGGCGACCCGCAGGCCCCGCGCGCTGTCGTCGGGGAAACGGAGTCGGCGCAGGTGGACACTCCCACCTTGCCCTGGTCCAGGCACCTTTTTCAGCCTTTGTCCCCTGGGATGTGAAGGAAGGCGGTGACATGCCCAAGGTCTCAGCAGGTCCAGCTGGACACACCAGGTCCCATCCCGTCTCCGGACAGCCCTCCTCCCGATCCCCTGACCCCGGCTTTTGCCACCACTTTCTCCCACCATCCTAGGCGTCCGGAGAAATCAGGAAGCACACCTCCATCCTCTCCAAGGCCGTGCGGGCTAAGTCAGCCCAGTGAGTGCCCTGAGACCCGTGGCAGGCCCTTGCTATGCTGAACCCTGAAGGGAGGTACGCTGACCAGGCAGGCCCCAGCCCCAGGGACATCCTGGCCTAGATGGAGAGGCAAGCATGTGTTGAGAATGTACTGGGTCTTAGCAAAGCCCACAGGGTCACCCCCCTAGGCCCCTGTTGGTCGCAGTGGGCACTTGGTAAAGGCTAACCTTGGCTGTTCAGGGTTTCCCCAGCAAGCCCACAAGGCCACCAGACTAAGAGCTCCACCCTAAGAGGCGTGTTGGCAGTGCCCAGGCCAAGGCTGAGCCCAGAGGGTGCCTTCCCCACAGGTGGCTAGAGAAATGGAAATTGGGAATGTACCCACAGACACTCCCTCCACTCCATGCTCTCCCCTGCCCTCTTGGGGTACCTCATTTTGATCATCAGGACACCTCTGGGTACCCTGTCATGTGGTCCCTCTTGGACCCATAATTCCCCTTGCCCTGAGCCGGCCTTTGTGTGGTAGCATGGCTGAGGGGAAGAGCTGAGGTTGGGAGCCTGACTGTTTAGGTTCAGATTCTGGCTGTTCCTCTCACCTCCTTGGACAAGGCAGTTCACCTCTCTGCGTCTCCATTTCCCTCTTCCTGCAGCCTCTCAGTCAACCGTAGTGTAGGCCCCAGGGTGGAAAACGGTGATGATAGATACCCTTGTTAAGCGTCTCCTAGGTGCTGGGCATATTGCACGTTAAATCTCTGTTCCTGACACTAATCCTGCAAGCAGGGTCTTACTGGCCTCATTTCACAGTGAGGTTCAGTGACTTGCTTAGAGGCATAAGAATGGCGCTACTGGGACTCTTCTGCCCATTGTCCTGTGGTCCCTCCATCATATATGCACGTGCCCATGAGGTGCTGGGGGTAAGGCCTGGCCTCAGTGAGCCTGGCTGGGGGAAGCTAGTCCAAGGAAGGGCTGCCTGGCTAGGCTGTTGGCTTCTGGGAAGAATGCTTTCCTGACCCCAAGTCCAGGAGCAGAGTGCCAGAAGCCTCTGGAGCCCACGGCCTAGAGGAGCTGAGACCAGGTGTGTGCTCAGTACTGCCCTCTGCAGGCAGAATCTGAGCAGCCGTAATGCAAGGAGAGCACTGGATGCGGATGCCACCTTCCTGCCTCTGGACTCTCTTTCCTGTGAAAACAGCCATCCTGACCCTAATCTAGTCAGGCAGAGACTGGGGGCAATGTGGTGCAGCAGAAGGCTTTGGCTTGGCAATTTTAGGCCCCGTTCAGCCACATGTTACTGGGGTATGATGACTAGCTCCATGTTGACTGGCTGTGTGCTAAGGCAAATCGATTGGCCTCTCTGGGCCTCAGCTCTCTCCTCTGTAAAATCGAGTTAAGATAGTCCTTTCTCCATAAGATTGCTGTGAGAATTAAGTGGCATAATTCAGGAAAAATGTTTAGCATCGTGCTGGTTGTATAAGGTGCTCAATAAAAGCTAGTTCTCAATTTTTTTATTTTGCTGGTTTCACCTAGGAAGGAAGTCAGACTTGGAGCCTTGGCTTAAACTGCTCTTCCTGGGGAGGTAGAAATTCTAAACACAAGGTCATGGACATAAACATTTTTGTTAAGTTCAATTCCTTCTGAGAAGGGCAGCAGTAGCTCCCTCAGCTGCAAGGAGAATTTGGCTAAGAAGCCCTTACCAGTGGGTACTCCTTCCCTTCAGGAACTTCTCCTGCCAGTCTTATGAAGCACGTTTATACTGGCCCTGCCACATCGTCCCCCAGGCGTGGCCAGATCCCCTCTACTACACAGGTGTAGAAAGTGAGTCTCACTGCCTTCCTCTTAACAGCCTTGAAGCCACAGGACTTCTCCTATTACAAAGCCCTTTCCATGCCAACTTTCACTTAACCAGGTAGGCCTGACAGTCCTCATTTCACAGATGGGAATATAGGATGGCGGGTCACTTGCTGAAGTGAGTGAGTGTATACCTGGGCGTCCTGTTTCCCCATCAGCCCAGGAATGCCCAAACAGGAGTTGGTCTCTTCCTCTTAGCCCAATGTGTGTGTTCCAGATTCTCTGACCAGCAGACTGGCCACCAGGGACACCTGCCCATATGGAGTCAACCCCCTGCTCCCCTGGAGTTTGGGCTCAGTCCTAACCTCCTGCATGTATCATTTCCTTTGCCATGATTCTGGGCCAGTTCCTTGGAGTTAAGACTCCCAGGGTGGGAGGACAGGTAGGGGGACAGCCCAGCCATCCCCAACAAGGTAACCCTTCTCTAAACATTGAAGCAAGCCTAAAGGAAGCCTGGGGATATGCTGCCCTGTATGTGACCACAAAAGACCAAAGGTGAGGACAGTGAACTCAATGCTCTCATCTTTTGAGTAAGCACACTGCAGTACCGAGAAAGTACTCACCCAATAGCAGCCTAGGGGTGAGTGGCAGGGGTGGACCTCAGAGTTCCCATCCTCACCTGCCACTCCTTTTTACCATCTCTAGGGCTTTTCTTGTATTTTGAGGGATATGATTTTATCTTGTAGTTGCTATTTATCCTTTAAAAATGAGATGAATGCCTCAGGAATCAGTTACTCCTGTTTATTTCCAGAGCAGCTTATCTCCTATTTCTTCATGGAAACCAAAGGCAAAATAAAATTTGGTATTTAAAAATATGCTTTTAAGACAGCATGTAAGATCCATGAAACAAGGGCAGAGAAGGTGACCATGGACTCTGTAACCTAGATTTTAGGTGTCCCAACCAGCCAGGGCATTCAGGTGGTGTGTGGGTCATGGAGGGGCAAAGGTGATGGGCTTGCTTGGGGGGCCCAGAGTCTGCAACCCAAATCTTCACTTCCTTTCCCCTTGAAGGGCCATCCCCCGGGACTCCTGGCATATCTTTCCTTCCCCTGCCTGGACCCCATCCTCCCAAATCTTTGTCTCCATGCCTTGTCCAGGCTGATAAGGACAGAAATCATTTCCTTTACTGGGGTATCTGATCAGTAGAGTAACCTCTTAGAGTCCTCCAAGCCTTCCAGAACCCCTAAATTAAAGCTCTAGTGTTGGGATTTCATGCACCCTGGCAAACCGAGGTGGGGATAACCTGGACACAGAGAAGTCTTCCATTAGGACATGGGCAGATCTGCAGCCTAGCCTTGCAGGCCTAGAGTTGGCCCTGGTGAGTAGTCTAGGGCGGTGCTGGCCAAGAGAAATAGGATGTGACCACAAGTGTATGCCACAGAGGAAATTTAAAATTTCCTAGTAGCCACGTTAAAAAAGTAAAAAGAGCTGAAATTAATTTTAATAACATTTTATGTAACCCAGTATATCCAAAATATGTTCATTTCAATGTAATATTTTTTAAAATTTAGGTATTTTACATTCTTTTCTTTATATTAAGTGTTTGAAATCCAGTATCTATTTTACACTCACAACACATCTCAATTTGGATGAGATAGACTTTAATATGTAACTAGTGGCTACGTTTTAGACAACGCAGTTCTGGGGGATAATTTTCAACCCTTTTTAAGCCATAAAGCCTTTTCCCATTAGATTCTCACATAGAAGCTCAGTCCATACAAGAAAAAAGCTTGTAGCTACTCTAAGTGGGAGCAAGAATGGGGGGCCTGGAGCTGCTTTGTCATGCCTCTTCATCTGCTAGCTCCTCTGAGCACTGCTCAGAGCAGCCATCGAAACTGCTAAAAATAACAATAACTGACATTTATTGAATGCGTACTCTAAACCAGGCCTGGTGCCTGGGGTAAGACAGTCAACTTTACATAAGTCCCAAAAGTGAGAATCACTGAGACTGCCGGTGAGGCCTGCAAAACCCCTAGCTGAGAGAAGAGGGGACAAGTGGGGAACAAAGTTATTGCCCCTCACGTCACCCTCTGCTTCCCAGGTCCCAGTATCTCCAGCTTCTTACCTGGGCCCAGTGCCTCTCCCACAGCCCCCCAAGCCTGGTAAGAAGCAGCAGGCTTAGTTTTCTAGCAAGTACCAGGCAGCTGCTCTACCAAGTGAATTTAGTTATAAATTAGTGAAGATTTAGAACTTAAGGGCCAAAAAATGAAAAACAAGGGGGAAGCACTTTAAAGCAACTTCCCTGGACACTGACAGAAAAGATAAGCTATGTTGGAAAGCTTCGAGGGGACTTCTGCTTGGTGTGTGTTTCAGTGGAGGGTCGGGGGAGAGCGGACACCAAGCAGCCAGGCATCCTCTCCCTTGCTAGGAGCCTAGCACAGCAAGAGGCTGAAACTCGGATGCATCATTTGGGATGGTTTCCTCTGTGAGCCTCAGTTTTCCCATTTGCAGAATGGGTTTCTATCACAAGCCAAGGCCTAGACCGAGTTCAGTGTCAGCCCGGAGCTTGGCAAACAGACAGGAACCAGATACAGCAAGTGGATGAGCTGAGGAGTCAAGTGGGAGTGTCTTCCATCTCAGCTCAGCTATTGATTTGGGGGGACCTGGACTTCAGTTTTCTTGTCTTGTTTGCTTGTTAAGAGCGCAGGTCCAGACCTTTCCAAGAGATGTATTGACTCAGATACAATGGGTAGGAGAGAGGCCTGGGACTGCATTTTGGAACAGAGTTCCCAGCTCTTTCTGATACACATTCAAGGGTGGGGAGTATTGGCCTTCATGTTCTCAGTGAGCTGTCCAGGCTCTGGCATCTGTGGTTTCACCGCACAGCCATGCAGTACCGTCCTGCAGTCACATCACTTGTGCCACCAGGCTGTCTCTCTGTCACAGGCTGCTAGACTGGCCCTGAGATGGTAGGGCCCTGTTTCCACACCAAGGCACCCTCTCTGCAACCAGGTGCCATGTACATCCCACTCCTGCACCTGGGAGCTCTGGGCCAGCAGTTACATATATAGCAATGAATGGGGCCCTGGGCGCTGGAGCCGGAGGGCTTACCCAATTCAGCCTGAGGAGGGAATGGCGTTTCTGAGTTCTCATGGGGAATGGAGACCCAACTGGACAGCCCCCTCTGGCTTCCATGCCAAAGACCTACTGGTTCAGAGCCCCAGCACATGCTAAAATAGTTCTCTCCCATCCCACAGAACCTGCTGCACCCATTCCACCCCAGGAGAAGACTTATTACACAGATCATTCTCCCCTAGCAGTCTTTCATAACCCAGCCCCCAAGTTCTGGCCTAGGCCTTTTAACCAAGTCCCTGCTTTTGCATCAGGGAGTGAAAGCAGGCCCTTGTACAGCGTTTTTACCCCTACATGCCTTCTAAAGCCAATGCCCTGCCTGCCCCTGCCACATCTGCTTCTTATCCTCCAGAGCTCAGCCTTCCGGACTGCACTGATGGGGCCACCCACCCCACCAAGGCTCCCAGAGCCCCTTAGGAACTCTGAGCAATTGTCCTGGTCAAAATTTTACACTGGGTGAGCAATTATTTGATCCCTGTCTCACTCACCCATTAAACTCGATGCTCATGTGAAGACAGAGCTTGGGGGCTTATCCTTGTGCATCTTGCCCAGCATCTAGCCTGGAACACAGTAGAGGTCTACAAACATTTGGTGAATGAATGAAAGGAAGAGAGGGAAAAAGGAAGAAAGGGAACGAAAGAAATGAAATGGGCCTCATCTGTCCGATGTCAGGTGACTTGTCAGTCTCTTATTTTCTCTTCCTCTCCATCTGTTTGTTGCCGTCTTTTTACGAAGCTCTCTCCAGCAAAATGTGCATGCGAGTCTGTTTCTATGTTCCTGTTTTTGCTTTGTCCTGTCTCTCCTATCGTATTCTCTCCAAGTCCGATCCCACTTGTCTCTCTCAATTGTCTCCATCTCTGTCTAAATCAGCTCTGTCTTTCCTGTGAGGCTCTCCATCATATCTCTCTCTTGCGCTAAGCCGTTATCTCTCCCCGCTATCTCAGGTCTTTTCTCTCTGTCTCTGGGATCTGTCTTTGTCTCTGGGGGTCTCTGTGTGCATTGCTCTTTGTGTCTCTCTCTCCTTGCGCCTCTGTCTCCGTCATCTCTGCTCTCTGCCTCCTTTTCCAGCCCTGTCCCCTGGAATCTTTCAAGAACAGCGAGAGGCATGTAATTGAGCTGGGGCCGTCTCCATGGTTGCAGCTGTGGAGTAACTGAAAGATCAATTTGGAATAACTGTCTCTGTAATAATTGTGCCTTAATAGTTTCTGTGAGGCAGAGTGGGGCTCTGTGTGAGGTAGCCAGGACCGCCCTGGGACCCTGGCAGGAAAAGCCCACCTGGAGCCTCCAGTATCCCTGGGCCAGGCTCGGGAGGGGGCACTCAGCTTTGGCCAGAAACAGAAGGGGTGCAGGAGCAGGTGAGTGGGAGGGAAGTCAGTCTCACCCCCTCCCCCTCCCCCTCCCAGAGGTGCTCCTGCCTCTCTGCTCCTACCCGCTGCGCCCCACTCCTGTTTGTAATTTATGCTTACGATCAGAATTATCAGCAATAATGATAACATGATTATAATTGCCGAGCTGCCTGGCTCAATTGCAGTGCTGTTGGTAAATATTATGATAGAGAGTAGCGTGAGGTCACTGCCTCCCAGAGCTTGAGGGACGGCGTGGGGAGTAGGAATGCCACAAGGGTTACGTGGTTCCTCCCCTGCTCCCAACCAAACCCACCCACTCCTCTGCAGAGCACTTACTGCTTGACCAGTTGCCCATCCATTTTAATACCTACAATCCTCCCTATATTTAACTGAAATCAGTTCTGCTTTAGGCTAGGCAGTAATGGTTTAGAAGCCCACAATGTGAGGCACATCGTCTGTCAACCCACCCACCAACAGAAGGCACTCTAGAGTTGTGGTGTGACTTCCACCTGGGAGGTGAGGCAGCCCAGACAGGATGGTCCTTCCACACCCAAGTTGGGTTTGACCAGTGACTCAGCCCCCCAGGAGCTCAGAGGTAGGCTGGAGCGTCTTGCTAGAAAACTAAGGATCAGGACAGTGCCATTGCCTTAGGCACAGGTCCTGGGAGACTGGATATTTCTGGCATCCAGGGACACCCTTTCTGCCCAAAAGAAATGAGGCCGGAGGCCCCAGGTAGGAGCAAGAACTACAACCTGCCTCAGACATAAAAATAGCCCCTTTAGGGGTAATTGTACCCACTGTATGGGGTCGGATGTACCCACTGCTGCCATTTAACAGGCCCACTCCAAGCTAAGCCCGCTCGATGTGTGTGGAATGGGCCCTTACTCCTCCTGTGCCTCCCAGCAGCCAGGAATTACTGTCAGTCTCTGCTGCTATCAAGTCCATGTTTACAAAAGCCTGGTGAGCTCTGAGAGTCAGTGAGGCCATGAGCAAGGACAGTGAGGGCTCAGGTCGCAATGAGGACAGGACTGCACTTCACGGCTGCTGTGTGGGTGGCAAGAAGAGGCTCAGCACCCCCATGTTATATCTGGGAACTCTAAGGCTCAGAGAGACTTTCCCAGCTACTCAGAGCAGCAAGCGGCAGGGCAGGATTTGACCAGGGCCCATTTGTGGTGACCTGGAGCCTCTTGGATAGGACAAACCAGCAAGGCCCCAGTCCCTGGTGTGCTGCATTATTCATAAGCCCAACATTCCCGCCGGGATAAACATTCAGAAGGAGCGTTTCAAATCCACTTGCCTGCTCTGAAAATGAGCAGAGAATGCCGGTGCCCATGGAGGCGGTCATGCCCAGACTCCTGAGAGCCCTGGGAAAGCTCACAGAAGACTTATTTCTATTCCCTCACCTGGGGCTCCTGAACATTGGGTCCCAAGACCCAAGAGCTTGGCAAGCTGGGCCATGCCCAGAGGAGGTCCTGGGGCCAGATGCCCCGCTCTGCCCGCTTTTCTTGCCCTGGCCTAGGGACAACCCAGCCCCCAACATCCCAGGTGACCATGGTCCTTAGAACTTGTTAAGTCCTGGGCAGTTGGTACAACCTGTGGCTCCTCTGGGACCTAAGCTCAGAGTGTCTCAGCTCCCTGCCAGAATCAGGCTGACACACACTTAACTCATGCTTTTGTGGCCTAAAACATAAAGAAGTACCACGCTGTCATCTCAAGATGCCCCAGAGCCTCCCTTCTCCTTGAGCTGCCTCTGAACTTCTCCATCAGATCCTTGGAAGGAACACATTACACAAGAGGCCCTCAGCATTTGTGTATGGCCTGAACTTCAGGGCACACCTTTTCCAGAAGGTGCATCAAAGATGGAAATGTTAGTTTAGTTAAACCCACATCAACATTGTTTTAAAAAAGGAGGTCAGTGCTCGGACCAAGGTCACAGAAAATGGCCTTGGTTTCAACAGCAAGAGGTCAAATTGAGAACTGCTCATTTGAAGTTCAAGAGCGGGCATCGAGTGGTCAGGGGTGGGCGGGAGCTGCACCTTCAGGGCTGGGCTGCTCAGATGAGGGAGAAGAGGGGAAGGTAACCCAAGCAGACATTGTGCAGGAATACATTCAAGTAACCTATCAGCTCAGGTCCCCAAGGATAAGGGTAGAACATGTGTCATTATTCCCTGAGTGACAACGGGGAGCAGTATACAGATACAGGGAGCCAGGGCCTCACTCTCTGAATCTCCTTTTTGAATCCGCATAACACAGGTCTACCCTGAGGGCCCTACTGCACACCCGTATGCTGAGCATGGGCTGAATTTCAGCCCCTGTCTGTCCCTGAGCCCAAACTACCAAGGCCAGGTCCCCCAAGACTGCGGGCTGGGACCCTTTGAGATCTCAGAGGGTCCTTCAGGTGACAGATGAGGACCATTTGCTCCATGCCAGAGCAGGGAGGCAGGAGTTGCTGTGCAGCTGTAAGCAAGCCCCTTCCCTCTGAGCGTTGGTTCGTCCATTCGTAAAATGAGAAGGGTTGTCTAACATTTTAATACATTTCCCTCAGCTTCATTCTAAATGATCTAAAAGGGGTCTTTTGGAACCAAAGGGAACCTGTGGATAAGGAGAAAGAGCTTGTTGGCCCAGTGATTAAGAGTGTAATCCCCAGCTCTGCCACTTGCTAGCTGTGTGTCCTTGGGTAAATAACCTCACCTCTCTGTGCACCAGGGATCTCACTGATCAAATGGGGATGAGGAGCTTGCCTCCCTGGAGGAGGTGCTGTGGGACCTAAATGAGTTCCTGCATGCTAGATCATCAGAATGATGTCTGGCATGTAGGAGGCTCCAGGGCATTAGCCTCTATTACCTGGCCTTGGCCCAGTAGGGAGGTGGGTCAGACACCTGAGAAGATGGACACATCGGACATTTAGACCTGACATGCCAGGCCTTAGTGGTCTGGCAGGCTGTGGGCAGGCGAGCCAGGGCTGAAGTCTGGCCATGCTCAGCTCAGCAGGCCACAGAGGCACAGGGCTGCTCCACAGTCAGCTCACCCTGGGGCCCCGGCACAGCATCTGCCCCAAGCAGAACCACTTTCTAATTTGTTTGGATCCCACCAGCTCCAGGCCACCAGTCCCCTGCCCCCTGGGGCCTCCTGAGAGGTGCCCCTCAACCCTTCTGGACATCTGGGCCTCCTGCCCAGACTTCCCAAGAGCAACATCCAACTCTGAGAAACCATTTGTCCAGGCCTGCCCCATTGGACCTGGAGCTTCCTGTCACTGCTGATGGCTGAGACTGTCTCTCCATAAACTTCTGATCCTTTCCAGTTAGCTGTCCCCACAAGGCCAGAGCCCTAGTCTGTCTTGCTCTCTGCTTCACATCCTGTACCTAGAATGCTGCCTAAAGAAGCTCAGAACATGTATGTTTACTAAATGGGGTGGGGCTTTCTAGGGCCTGGACCTAGAGCGCAGCCCACCCCCTAGCCCCGCAACCCCATCTCTGAGGCATGGTCTTCTACCCTTGCCTTGCTGTGGGTCCTCTGGAGCCGGTGCTGAAGGCCTTCCAGAGCTGCTGCTCAGGTGGACACACATACCATGGCCAGCCAGGCACTCCGAGAACCCTGAGGTTCCTGGACGGATGACCACCGGGTGTCCTCAAAGTCCCCTGTCTGCCTGCCAACACTCTGTTCACCTCTCCAGATCCAGCTGTCATGTCACCACCTCTAGCAAAGGATCCCTAATTCAGGCTGGTCAGCCAGCTGCCTAGGGCCTCATAGGCTCACAGTACTCTGCCCCTGCTTCATCTGCTTTGCAGAGAACTGAGTAAAAAAGAAAGAGAACACCACACGAGACGCTTCCCTTCCTGCCTGGCTGGGGCCAGCTATGTGAGTGCTGAACAAAAACATACTTTCTTTAAAAGTGCTAAAACAAAACTTTTTCCTTTCTCCTGTGACCTCGCTCATGACTTCTCATGGTGTTTGCTTTGTTGTTTTGATTTGCTATTTGATGTCATTCTAAGTAAAAAAAAAAGTTTTTAATTTAAATTATTTGCATTTTGACATCTCATTCTTTGCCATCCATCTTTATATTGTTCAAAGCCGGTCTTGAATGCAGCTATAAGGGCATTTAACTCACAGGTGGAATCACCAGATTCACACATTTCATATTGTGGCTTGTCTGTGCACATGTATTTCATTTTCACCCCAACGGTGAAAGCCCTGTACAAAACCAACTCAACTGTTTTTATTTCATTTCTTGATGCATAATCATTCAGCCAACTCCCTCTACTTTGGGCTTATGATGTGAAAAGAAGGACTGAAAGGGAAAACTATGCGTTGCCCTATCTTTCCTTTTCCTTCGATGTCATCATTTTGGCTCATACAGGGAAGTAACAAGTAAGAAAGGATGTGATAGGTTTCCTTGGTCCTTTTTGTTTCTTAGAAAGCCATTGCCTTTTTTCTACATTTGCAGCAAGGACTGGTTTGAACAGAAAATGGCCTCTTGGGGCTCTCAGTGGTTCCTTGATATAACATGCTTACCTTGCTTGAGTCTCACTGGACTCCTGCTCTTCCTGGGTCCACTGGAATCCAGAGCCCGTGGGGCACCACCAACGCTGTATGCAAATATGGCAGCATGGGACAGGGACACCCATGTTCTGGTGCCCCTCTGTTCCTGCTCCTGTTCACTATTGCATTGTATTCATTTACAGAACACACAAAATTATTAAGAATTTAAAAACAGCAACAGCCGAGCGTTAAACCAAGCATGGAGCCCTTCTGAAAACAGGGCCCTGTCTGGCTCAAGAAGCTGATCCCGCCAAGGGGAGCACAGTTTGCCCATCTGCCTGTTTGCACATCCACCTGCAAGGCTGCTGTTGTTTTTCTGCTGGAATCCTAGGGTTCCAGCTCAGGGCTGCCTCACTGAAGGCCAGTCAAAGCCATTGCCCCAGCATGGTCTTCTTGGGACCCAGGCCCGAACTTCAATTTCACGAGCCCCCCACTCACTCCTTCTCCTGCCCAGAAGCCAGAAACCTGCCTCCCACCCCTGCTGTTCTTGAGTTATGCTACCTTGGGTGCGAACCTCCCCTCTCTGTGAGTCTTAGCAGTGGTGCCAGAGGCTCCCTAACTCACCCCCTGAGCTTGCCATCAGCCAGGCGGGGGAGCAGTTGTCCTCTCTCATCCACCTCTTTGCCACACTTGGGGACATTTTAGTGAACTGTCAGTATTTATGGTCATGCAGATTTCACTGGCCCTGGGCCTGGGGCAGCCTGGACCTCTTCCCAGATTAGGGGGTGTTCATCGTACAGTGCATTGGTTTCCTTCCCAGTTGGAGTTTCTGCTGGCACGGCTGTATTTTCAGCGCTGGCACTGTGTTCGTATTTAGGTCAGGCCTATTTTAATTCCCCTCGGACTGATGCTGGGCTGAGACTGCCTTCCGGGGCTGACATGGAGAAGTACTGGGTTGGTTCAGCCCAGCTGGGCTGCTGAGGGTTTGGGGGGGTGGCAGAAGGAGGAGGGGAGGAGGTGAGGAGGCAGGCAGGCAGGGGCAGGTGGCCTCAGCCTCCAAACCCTGGGGCCCATCTGGGGCTCCTTCAACCTGTCCCTTCCTGATGGAGCCCCCCAACACACACGTAGGGGCGAGGAGAGGACACGATTTATGTTCCACCAATGCGCAGTATGATTTCGATGCCCTCTCCTGCCTCAGTTTTCCTACCTGTGTCATGAAGGGCTGTTTTTATGATGCCAGCCAGAGTGTCTAGGTCCTTGTGTTCTTGTGATTAAGAGCACAGGCTGGTGTCCTGGTGCTGCCACTTTGTGACCCTGTCAAGTTATAAAACCTCTCTGTGCCCAAATGTCCCCAGCTGCAAAATGGGGATAAAAATAGGAGTAATCTCAAGCAGTATTGGGAGTGAGATGACAGAAGCATGTGAAAAAGCGGTCATGTGGCCACTGCCCAGCACTTGGTAACTGCTTGGCAGGAGATAACCGGTGCTGGTGGCATTATTACTGGTCGGTCATCCACACAGGGTGCCCCTCACCTCCTAGCCCCTCCTCAGCCCAGACTGGGCCTCAGATACTGGGTGCTCATTGACATTCTGACACCGGGATCGGCGCCCAGCCTGCGTAAACCTATCCCTTGTCTATCACCAGATCTGGTAATTAACACCCTTGACGGTTTTTATTGGAATGAAGCAGGACTTGCACATGACTTGCTTTTTAATTAATAACCAGCCTCTCTCCTCAGTCCCCTCCCCTCCTCCTGCTGTCCTTCAGGACAGGCTGGGGTGGGGGCCTGGAGCAGCTCAGCACTGTTTGCTACCTCTGGAGGGAGGGGTACATGGCAGGGCCCAGGGAAGTAGCCCCTGGTCATTTCCCCACATATGCCCCAAACCTTCCCTGTGCAGGATAGAGAGCTGGCTTTGACGTGGCCCCTGAACTTGGGGAGCAGGTAGCCCAGGGTGGCCAGACACATAGATACATCAATCCCAGGAAAAGGTGCTACAGAAGAGCAGAGTCAGAAACAGCCAGCTTGGCCCAGAAGCTCTGGGAAGGTGCCTTTGAGCTGATGCTTGAAAGATGACATAGCTCTCCTGGTGGGAAGAGAGAAGCCACCACTCCAGGCATCAGGAGTGACCTGTGTGAAGGCTCAGAGTCAGGGCAAGACCGGGGTGATTGGAATGGGTGTTTGGTCACTAGAGAAATGGGGAGTACTGGGGATGTGGTGGGAGAGGACGCTGATGGACCAGGTAGCAGGGATCTGAGCGCAAGGGTAAGAGCTTGGCTTTACCTTGTGGGCAACGGGGAGCTGTAGCAGGTTATGTACAGAGAAGTGACATGATCAGATCTGATTTTTAGAATCACCGTTTGGGTGTCTGGTGTGTGAAAGGGACTAGTGGGAGCAGGACGGTTGTAGGGGTACCTGGCTGTTAAAGCCGGGGTCCACGACCAGGCTCTGCGGCCTGGTCACCCCACCTGGGGCCCAGGAGCTCGGGCCTTCTGAGCTCATGTGGCCTGGCAGCCTCCTTCCTCCCCTAAACTCACCTCCTTCATCCTGCTATTTTTAATGCAGCACCTTGTTGAGATTCAAATGAGCATCTCCAATCTGGGCTCCTTTGCATAATTTCCCTCAATTAACATTTTTAAGATGTCAAAAAAGACAGTACACGCCCCCAAATGGAGACTCCCTCACTCTAGAGGGACCTGGCTTCTTGGGAGAGGAGCACTCTCCCCTCGTCCTGAAAGCCAAGTCCCAGACAGGGACTTGTTGAGTTTGACCGAATGAGCTTGGGTGGGCCCTTGGCCTGTCTAGGCCTCGGTTTCTCCATTTGTGAAATGAGGGGGCTGGTGTCATGATCTCTAAGGAGCTCTGCCCACTCTTGGCTCAGAAACCACACTCTGTCTCATTTTCTCCTGGCAAACCTGAGGATAGTAAACCCATTTAACAGATAAGAAACTGAAACCCAGAGAAAAGGAGGAATTTGCCCAAGGTCATTTAGGACTTTGGTGGTAGAATTAGACCCAGTCCCTCCATCTCACTCAGTGAGGTCTCCTGAGCTCTAAGGGCTTCCAGGGAAGGCAGACTCCCCCACGGGAAAATGATGAAAGGAAAAGTAAGGCAAGCCAAGGCCACAGTCCCTGAGGGTTGGGGCAGCCTGGAAACCCTTCCCTTTTGTTCCCCAGGTCTTAGCCCCGACTTGCCTCCAAGAAGTCTTCTCAGATCTCTCGTTTCTCTGAGCTACTTTTGTCCCTTGCTGTCCACATTGCCCACCATCGCCTGGCCCTCTCAGTGGTCCTCTTCTCCCAGAATGCTCTGGTCTCCTTGCTGGATGGGGCTTCCTGAGGGCAGGGATGGAAACCCCTTCGTTTCTGGCCTTCCTGACTCCTTGTCCCAGGAGGCTTTGCAAACAGGGCTGGCCACCCCGAATGCCTACATCTAACATGCGGCAGGACACTCCGTGTACACTGGACGTGTGAATGAGTGCCGGGCACTCACACGGGTCACCCTTTCCTCAGCTAGACTGGATGCACCCTAGGGCAGGGTTCAAGTTATCTCCTCTTTTTGGCCGACAAGTCCAAATAGGATGTGAGTTACCACATAGGGCTGAGTTTCTGTTGATGCCCAATAAGGCATTTGGGAATTTTGGTCACTTTGCTTCCCAGGTCCATGTCTCCTCGTCTGGAAAATGAGAATTCACAAGCTTTTTAGGGGGCATCTCTTACATGCAGGGCACAGTAGTAGACCCTGGGACCCACGGAGGAAGCAGATCTGACCATCCTTGTCCTCTCAGAACCTAAGCTTAGTTAGGGAGACAGACACATCAAGGAATAGATACCAGGCTATTAGATCAATGCTCTGAAGAGGGCAAGTAATGGGCCTTGGGGACGTGGTGGAGGGGGAGATACTAGTGTCTGAGGTGGACCTACATGATGAGAGGAGAGTGAGGCCAGGTCATCAGGAAGAGAAAGCCCGAGCACAACCTAGGAGACAGGAGATAGTGCAGGAACCATTGGGAATAGTGTATCTGGTTTGATCCAAATGTGGGAGAGAAAGCAGGGAAGGGAAGCGGCAGACCTGTTGGAAAGAGCCCTGAAGTTGGGGTGGGGGGCTCAATTGTAGCATTGGAGGGGCACAGCACTATTTGTGGCCCTTTTACCCACATGGCCGGGGCTGTTGGTGTCCTTCCCCTATGCCCTTGGCCAGCCTGGAGTCACCTGCCAACAGCTTCCTCTAACTGTAACTGAGGGCAATGTCCGGCCCCAGGTGAGAGCCAGACATTGGGGGAGGAGCTGGTGACCGAAGCCCCCAGCTGCCACCACTCACTCCGTGGGATAATCCTGAGGTATGCTGTTCTCCTCAGCTTCCAAAGAGTCTCTAGCAAGACTGAGCCCTGAAGGTTACCTGAAGGTTCACTGGCTTTCCTCCCTGTTCCACCCTCCACAAGCATCCTAGTGTCATGTGCCAATCATCTGCAACAAGTCCTTGGGAAATCTGAGTGAAGACAGCCAGCATGTCCTGTTTCTCTGGGATCAACTTGGTGAGGAAGGGGAAGAGCGTAGTAGGCAAGGTGGGAGAAGCAACCCAAAAGGGCAAAGCTGCAGGAGCCACGGAGAAGGGTGTATCTTCAGCTGTAAAGGTTGAGACGCCCCAGATGTAAGGGTCTGTGAGAAATGGTGGCATCTTCTCCTTTTCATTTTTTTTTTTTTTTTTTTTTTTTAGTTATCTGGATTGCACCTTGTTTCAGAGAAAACTTCAAGCCACTTTTAACCACATATGTACAACAGTCACATCAGTTGGCGTTACCGTGTGCCTTATGAAGTGACATTGTCCCATTGCAGGGCCATGGTCCTTAAAGTCACCAGTTAGGCAGTATGTACAGCCTCCTGTTGTACATACTGGAGCTCAGTAGCATTAATATTGCTGATTTATCTGGCTCATCTGTCCAGACCAAAGCCATCTTCTCTGGTCTCTGTTGAGTGTATGAAGGTAAATTTCACATACTGAGTTTTAATCTTTTTCTTATTGATTTGTAGGAATTCTTTACATATTATAGATCCCATTTTTTTTGTCAATTACAGGTGCTGCAAATCTTTTTCCAAACTAACATTTATCTTTCATTTTGTTTTCAATATTTATTTATTAAGAGAATTTAAATATTTTATTAATTAGAAGTTTAGATTTTAATATACTCCCATTTGTCAATATTTTCATTTAACATTTGTGCTTTTTTCCATGTTGTTTCAGAAAAACTTTCTATGGCTAATTCTGCTGGTGTTGTCTAATATCCATTCTACTCTTCTTCCTTAGTAACAAAATTCCAATTTTTAGCTTGGACATATTGCTACCCAGCTATAAGACTATATTTCCCAGTCTCCTTTCCAGCTGAGTGTGGCTATTAGAGTGACAGCTGGCTAATAAAATGTGAATGAAAGTGTTTTGTGGGACTTCTAGGACATTCCCCTCTTTCATCTTTCTCATTCTGCCATCTAGAAAGGTAAATGTGATGGTTGGGGCTCCAGCAATCTCCTTGGACTTTGAGTTGACCGCAGCGTGGAAGAACATGATGAGCATGGCAAGGCAGAAAGTTAGAAGCCTATTTCATCACCATGAATCAGTCGTAATAGTTTTTCTGGTTTTGTTTTGTTGCCTAACTCTAGAGTGATTACACCTGAGATAATAAGATGATCATAAATAGAGAGAGCTTACTTAAGCCACTATAGCTTTGGGTTTTTCTAATCTGATACACTATTCAACATTTTCCTTTCAAAGTTTCATAACTTTACTTTTCACACATGGCTCTTTAATTCATCTGAAGTTGATTTTTGCTTATGTGGGAGGTGGGAATCTAATTTTATCCTTTTTCCATATGGACAGTTAATTGTCCTAGCATCATTTATCGAATAGTCCAAAACAAAATAGAAGTTATTTTTGGAATAAATTTAGTAAAAATTCCTCAAGACCTTTATAGATAATATTATAAAATTAACTTAAGGATGTCAAATTTTAAAATGCTCAGATAAACAGAAAAATACACTGTGTCACAGATGGGAAGGTAGCTCTCCCCTAACTCAATCTGTAAATTCAATGCCACCCCAATCAAATCCTGCTGTGGGTTTTTCAAGTTACATGTGCAAAGATAAACTTAAAAAAAAAAAAAAGAGTTTAAGAATTTAGGGGAAATGAAGGCAGGAAAATAAGATGAAACTAGAGGTCAGAGGTGGGCCATGCATCTCTCTTCGAAACTTTCGGCAATGGATACACAGAGGGAAACGTGATCAGTTTTTACCTAAAAAATAAAAGCACGCCATTGCCAGGTAAACAAAGCTGTTCTGGGCAATGGTGGGCAAATGGGGTGTGGGGTGAAGGCTAAGGAGCACAGGGTTTATTTTCAGGGTGATGGAAATGTCCTAATATTGATTTGATGTTTGCACAACTCTATGACCACAGGAAAAAACTTGCATTGTGCACTTTAAATGGGTGAATTGTATGGTATGTAAGTTCTATCTTAAGAAAGCTGCTGAAAACTAAAAGGGAAACAAAGAACACACAGACAGGCACCGTAGATGTGTGGGTGTGAGCGAGTAGCTTCCTGACAAGCCCTTTAGGATAAACTGCCTCTAAGTCAGGCCTGGGGGGCTCAGTGGGGCAACTTGCTGAAAGGGATCATTACCTAAAATATGTGAAATCTCAGCATTTCCCAGTCCTGACCCAGGATAATGAATCTGAGCCCTCTGATGGTGATAACTAGCAGGTAGGCCAGACCTGGTCTGGGCTCTGGAAAGCCATGTCTTCTGCTTTTTTTTTTTTTTTTTAACTTTTTATTGAAGGATTACATAAAAGTACACAAATCATAAGTGTTCGGCAGGTTGGATTTTATAAACTGAATAGTTTTATGCAACCAGTGCCCAGATCAGGAAATAGAATGTGCCTGGCCCCCAGAAATCCCCTCATACCTCTTGCTGGCCATCGCCCAGCAGCTGGACTTCTGAGAGCATGGATGACTACTGCCTGTTTCATTCCTTACACACATGGAACCCTGCAGTATGTGTCGTTTTGTCTGGCACCCTTCAACTATCCACTACTTTTCTGTTCGGGTAGGGGTGGGGAAGAGATGAAACAAGCCTGACAGGTAGAAATTCTAGGGGGTCCTGGTGACCAGCGTTGGTTCTGGCAAGAAAGTGCTGGAATGGGGTATCTAACTGGCTAGTCTTAGTCATGAGCCCAGGTGTGACCTATCATAGGTGACCCTGAAAATGATCCCTGTTGGGATGAATTCTGCAAGAGCCAACTATTTCTTGACTCTCAGCTCATTAGGAGGATCCCAGCACAGGATCTCTGCACAGCGCTTTGTGAATAGTGCCTCCTGGGGCTGTGGTGGCTCAGTTGTTACACAGCCTTTCAGAGAACAGGACCAGACCATCCAGGAACTCAATGTCTCAGGGCAGCCTGGAGTGAAGCAGGGCCAGTGGCCTGGTATAGAACCTCTTCTGTCCTCCTTCATGCCAGCTCTCAGGATTCCAGCATCAGGTCAGAGCAGGGTCCCATTGGAGGGTGAGGGACATGGGTGAGACCTCATGCCCAGTGTCCCTTCTAGGTTCCTGGTATCCTCCAGGCATAATCTTCCCTGACACCAGTGGCTGTGGGTGTCAGAGACCACAGATGCTAAAACATGAAGGTCCTTAGAGGAAGCCTGGGTGACATGAGATTCAAGCAACCATGTACTTCAGTAAATCAAGAGTGATGTTTGCACGGACTGGCTAGTGAGTCTCTAAGATTGAGATTTTTGGGGAAAGCAGTTGTGAAAGGGCAGGGAGAACCACAGGGCAGCTTGAGGAGACTTGTAAGGACAGCCAGGAGTAAAGCACACGACCTTCATGGAGGGCACTGTGTGCTCTTGGGGTAAAGTGGAGGCAGGAGCCCGGAGACTGGAAGCAGAGAACCCAGACTCAGCCTGTGTTTGCCATCCCTCCCACCACCAGCCATGTGATCTTGAGCCAGTGTTTACTCTTCCTGCATCTCATTCGCTCATCTGCAAAACAGAGTTGACGACAATCATAAAACACCCATTGCATGTGTGAGGATTGGATGCATGGAAGATTAAGAAGTAATCACCGAGATAAATAAGAATTTTAAACTGAGGAAATCAAAAGCCAGCAAAGACTTAAAATCAAGATTTAAAAAAAAATAATGAAAACATTTTAAGATAAAAGAAATAAAAGACTAGGACCAATGAGGTGGCAACTTTAAAATATAAATGTGAGGAGAGCTAAAATACAATGCAAAGTTAAAATCGGTAAATACAAAATTAAAATGAAAAACCAGGACGTCAGGCTTAAAAGTTACCCTTAACAAGAGATAAAGGTTAAGAGGTTTAAAATCATGATAAAATAAAGTGACAAAATGAATGTGATTTAAGTTAGAAGATCAAAGCCTAAAGTCTGAGATTAAAAGATTAACATATGAAAGTTAAAGATGTAAGAGTTTAAGAAGATGCAGGCGACCACCCATGAGACAAAAAGAGATTTTCAAGGGGACTGGAGCGAGAATGAAGAACTGACACTAAGAATGACGACAGTAATGTTTATCTTTTAAACAAAAAGTAAACTTTAAGGAGGACTAGGAGACAATAGCAAAAATCTTGACGATTACAGATCCAGATGGTCAAGTAAAACCAGACTCCAAAAAAAAAAAAAAAAAAAAGAACAATTGAGTGACTTATAGAGAGCTTCAGGAGAAGGAACATTTTTTAGAATGGAGGGCAAATTTGCGAATGTTTGGAGCTCAGGGAAACTGGCAAAGAGGAGGGCAAGGTTGAAGATTTAGAGGTGTGTGTGCATGTGCGTGTGTGTGTGTGTGTGCGCGCATGTGTAGGGGAATAGATCCATCGGACGACTGTTTATTAAGCACTTACTGAGTTCCAGGTACTGAGCTAAAAAACTGGTGGTATGGTTGAGCCCAAAACAGTGACTGCCTGCCCTGGGGGAGAGGCAAGTGTTAAAACATTCCCCACGAGTATCGCTCTTTAGACTATGGTGCATGCCATGCAGGTCTGAGGAGAGTGCAGCGGGGCATGAGGGGGAAGAATGGTGTGTGTGTGTGTGTGGGGGGGGTGTCACTGGAAAGGCTTCTCTGAGGGTGTGGGGATTGAGCCAGGATCTGAGGGCTGAGCCAAGAGAAGGCCGGGTGGGAGTACCCCAGGGAGGTCCAAGCAGGAGGAGGGAGGAATAAAGGACAGAAAGTTATGAACATAATGAAGTCCAGGGATGTGCACACAGTGAGGGGGAAAATGAAGATGCTCCTGGTACATTTCAGGCTTTAGGCTTCCGGGAACTTAGATCCAGGGTTGTTCATGGGGCTCAGAGGCGAGAGTGGCCGCTGCAGCTGGGGGCACTGGCTATAAGGAGTGTCTAGATAGGTGTTGGGGCAGCCCTGGAGGTGGTATACTTGAGGGAAAGAGCAGAAAGCTGTGCCCAAGGTTCCAGAGAAGATACCAGAACTAAGGCTCCCAGTTGTTTGCCTTACTCCTTGCTGCCTGCTAAGAGGGCTGGATTGGGAGGGCTGAGGGTGACACCTGCTGGTGAGTGGGAAGCATGACAGGTGAGGCTTGGCTGATGGGTCACCACAGAGCCAGGGCTCTGTGTTTCACCCTCCAGTTTCACCCTCATTTCCCTCAGGAGAAGGCTAAGACCTTCCAATCGACCTCGATGATCTGACTGATGTCGCCCAGAGCAGGCAGAGCAACGGGGCAAGTGCGACAAGAGAAGTGCCAGTTCCTGAGATCACTCCCCTTCACCCCTGCCATGTAGCAGACTGTATCCGGCGCGAGGTGGGTGGGGGGTGCCGGAATAGGGAGGGAGGGATGTCGCTTCTGTGGTCACGACAGCCCCATGCAGTGTGTTTCACTGCCCTGACCACAGTGGAGATGGGGAAGCAGGGGCTCAGGGAAGTATAGGGGTCCGGCAAAGGTCACAGACCAGGTACGTGGCTGAGTTGTAATTCAAGCCCAGACGTTCTCATTCTTAAGCCTGCTCAGGTTCCCTTCATGTCCCAAGGGGCTGCTCTCCAAGGGACAGTGCTGTGCACATTGGAGCAGAGGTGTCATGAGGACACTGCTCCTTGCTGCAGTCCACAGTGGAGCAACTCTGCACCGGAGCACTGCTGCTGCAGGCTCTACTTAATCTCTGAAAGGAGGGACCTGCCTGACCCGACCCGGGAGGAGTGACCCAAGAAGAATGCTCCCTTGACCCCTGCCCAACCTGGATTCCCAACATTTCCCTCTGTGACCCCCACGCCTGGGGATCATGCTCGCCACTTTAAAGATGAGGAAACTGAGGCTATGACCAGGGCCACAGGTGGGCTGGTGAGTCAGAGGTAGAACCTGGGTCTCAATCACCGCAGGGCACTGCCTCTCATTGACAAATGCAGGATGTGGTTTACCTTAACAGGAGTACAAAAGGACTCCCATTCTTGGCAGATAAGAACGAAGCAGGGGAAGACTGCTTTAGAGCAGCATTTTTCCCACAGGCAGCACCACTGACGCTCCTAAGCCGGGTGATTCCTTGTCCTGGAGGCCTGTCCTGTGTGCTGCAGGCTACCCAGCAGCACCCTTGGCTTCTAGCCATGAGATGTCAGTAGTGATTCCCCCAGTTGTGACCACCCAAAGTGTCTCAAGACATTGCCAGATATCCCCCAGGGGGCTGAGAATCACTGGCTGGGAGACAGCTGTGTGGTGAGTCCCACCCTCTGGGGGAGGGCGGGGTGCCTACCTCCCAAGCAAAGCCTCGAAGCCTCATAGAAGGGGCTTTAGGAGGACCCCTTGGAGAGCTCGTTATGCCTTCCTCGAGGTTGGGGAACACAGTGGACATTTTAACTTGTGCCTAACATTCTAAGTCGTAAACTGAGACTGTGCTTGCAGTCAAAATGACCTTTGTACTCTCTTACCTTTGAATGTCAGCTGAGGTGGAGGGGCCTGCCCAAGTCTTGTGCAGGGACAGGAGCAAGAGCACCTTCACTTGAATAGGTTTCATAACAAATAGGGAAACAAAGATAAAGTTGCTGCTATGACGACACCCTGAGAGTCCTGCTAGGATTTTGTCATTGGCGTTCTGCAAATTTAATAAAATGTGACTAAATGCGGACTTGTTTTTATTTATGATGATCGTGATTCTTTGTATTTCATATTTTGTCAATTCTGGAAACTTCTCAGCTGTTTCCTCTTTAAGTAAAGCCTCTCTTCAATTCTATTTTCTTTTGGAACCCATGAGGCACATATTAGCCTTTTATTCTCTCTCTTATTTACTCAGTAAATATTTATTGAGCACTATGCCAGGCACGAGTCCAGGCATTTGGCCTAGGTAGGCGCCTTTGTGACTCTTAACCAGTCTTTTCAATTTTCCACCTCTGGGTAACCTCTTCAGACCCATCTCTAGTTTTCTAATTCCCTGTCGGCGTTATTTAAGAGTTTGTTTAAATATCTATTGAATTTTAAGTTCAGTGATGAGATTTTTCATTTTAGAAGTTCTAATTAGATCTTTTCAAACTAGTTTGGTCTTTTTTTTTTTTCCTTGATAGTGTCATGCTCCTTGCTCCTGTTTTTAATTCAATCTTATTTCTTTAAAACTGAAAGATAAAGCAACTTAAAGATAAAGCAGTTCCAGCATCTGAAGTTCTTTTTCTCCTGGCTTTTGTTGGCTTTTGCTTTGTGTATGGTTAAATTTTGGAGTGTGAGCTTCTGTTTGGTGAAAGTCCCAGAGCCCTGGGTGATGGCACATTCCATCAGAGTGGGCTTGCTCTGGTTCCTGCCAGGTGCTCTGTAGCAGGACCACTTCAAAGTCGTCTTTTGGCTTCATAGTTCCTAAATTCCTCAGTGGCATACATTCAAACTCCTCTCTCTCATGAGGCTTGGGTTGTTGGAAAGCGTGATTTTTTTTTTCCCCTACCCAGAGTCTAGGCCAAGACAATCAAGTTTCCTTGTCACCTCCCTTTGCCAGGGCAAAGATTTTCTAGCCCATACTTCTAGGGAGGTCGTAGCTGTGTAGTTTTTGACTTCTGGTGGGCATCTTGGTTCCAGTTTTCCACCCTGCAAAGCTTTGTCCTCTGAGCGCCTTGTGGCCAGGAAATCCCCAGGCTTTGGGTTTCTGACATGGGCAAATGCTCCAGGCAACTGCAGTTCACTCATGGGCTTACCACTCTGGTTTCCAGATCTTGGTTTTCAGCCCTTGGGGATTTCCTGTACTTTCCTGCAAGCTCAGCATATGCTTTAAAAGCACATGTGTTATATTTTAACTGGCCTGCTATATCGTCAGAAACAGAAATCTCACGTGTCTTCAGGAGCACATTTGTAATTCTTCTGGATTCTTCTGAGGTAAACTGTTTTCAGAGGTTTGTTTTTCTGCTCCTAGTCTCCCAATGCCATTCCCTTTCACTTTTTCTGCAGTGTTTTTCTAGGTCTTATTCTGCTGAGTTCTTTACCCCCTCTTTCCGGACTCTCTGGTCTGGGAATAGCTCAGAGTGAGGGCTCTGTTTGCTCACTCCTATGGTCCAGTTTTCAATTCCCATGTGGGTGGGAGCCCAGTTCCTCAGCGTGACCCTCCGTGTGTGCCTCTGCTTGGCATCCCATCCCGGCTCCTCCCTTGGGGTGGCCATGGTGTCGGCCCCACTCCCCAGCACATGTGAAGTTCCCTGAGGTCTGGGTCATGGGACACAGAGGCTTGATTACTGTCGTCAGACCTCCCAGATCCTGGGGTCAGGTTGTCCGTCCATCTTATTGTATGGTGTTATTAGGAACCTTCCGGTTTTCCCGTATCTTCATGGGTATAGCATACAATATTTCTAACTCAGTTGTGCATCAAGAGGAGAATGGATGAAGTCGAATACCGTATTATCTCGCTTATATGTGGAAAGTGAACAAAGCAACACCAAACCATAGATACAGAGAACAGATTGGAGGTTGCCAGAGGCAGGGCGTGGAGGGTGGGCAAAATGGGTGAAGGGAGTCAGAAGGTACAGGCTCCCAGTAACAAAAACAGATAAGTCATGGGATGTAACGCACAGCATGACGACTGCAGTCCATAATACCATATTGCATCTGAGAGAATAGATTTTAAAAGTTCTCCTCACAAGACAAAAACTGTGACTATGTGTAGTGATGGGTGTTAACTAGACTTGTCGTGATGACCGTTTCACGATATATACATATAGCCAATCACGTTGTATGCCTGAAACTAATAAATGTGGTTATTGTATTGGAAAGTTGGCAGAGGCTGCATTGTAATTTCTCTACCTGAAAACCAAAGCCCTTATTACTTTTTCCTTCTATTCGAAATTTTAAGGTCAGCTTATTACATTCGATGATGAAAGTTATCAAAAGACTATCCTTCTGAAAATTATTTTTTCTTCGAAAAAAGAACATAAAAAAATCAAAACACTTTCCGGGGAGCCTCAGATACCATGCCCGCAGATGGGGACGGGCCATTGATCACTTTCTGGTCAGCAAGATTGTCGTCCGGAGCCTTCCTCCTAACCCTCTTGCTCCAAGTCACCCATGTCCTGGCACAAAGCCTCATCAGCCTCCACGTGTTTGCAGCACCTCCTGCAACTGGATATCAGATGCATGAAGAACATGATCTGTTTCAAATGACTGTTTCCTACTTAATGATTTTTTTTTCTTGTTGTTCTTTTTCCCACTGATTTCTTTTTAATTTCCAAGAGACCCGTGTCAAACTTGACCTTCCAACTTAAGAAATTGTTAATTGTAACAGAACACCGCGGGATAATTGCTTTGTGGCTCCTGTTTTCCCGTTGCATACCTTGTCTTTTTTCCTTCTGGTTTTTATTTGATCTACTATTCCATTTATTTTTTCTTGCAAGGCAGACAATAAAATGAAGGTTGTGACCAAACTGCGGGTTTCTTTTTGCCCATAGTGCTGATTTAAAAATGTCAGAGACATCCTCGTTTTTTAGATTTTCTTCCAGAGAATACTACATAAAGGGGGAATTCTTTCGGGTATTTTTCACTGCATGTGAATGTAGTGAACTTGAATGTAGTCTAGACAGCCTCATCATTTTCTCCAGCCTCAGATGTCAGAATAATGGTGAAGCTGGGGGCATTGCCTGGTAATGACACTGTCGAAGCCTTCTTTACCCATCTCCCTCACATCCTACAGCATGACAGAGAGAGAACGAGAGCAGGCCTGGAGCTAGACAGAGGCAGGGAGGGTGGACACCAGCACCTCCAGCTCACAACACTGCTCCTTGCCAGAGTCTGGCATGGTGGCCCTCTTTGCTGCCCTGGTTGGCCAAGACACTATGGCGGGATGGTGGTCATGGGCGCAAAGCTGGGCCAAGTAAGATGAGCACCAGCCCCCATTACTCCCTGGTTCTGCATTTGACTCTGTCACAACATTTTTCAAATTTATTTTTTATTAAAATTTTTTCCCAAAAGAAACATTGTGTCATTTCCCCCCTAGCTTTATTGAGATATAATTGACACAGAATATTGTGTAAGTTTAAGGTATACAACTATTTCATATATGTGCATATTGCAAAATTATCATCTCTTATAACTTCTAAATTGAGTGACATCAAACAGATTCACTTGGGGGATCTAATGGACAGCATGAGGACTATTAAATAGTACTGTATTGTCTGTCTGACATTTGCTAAGAGAGTAGATCTTAAATATTCTCACTACACAAAAAATGGTAACTTAGATGTGTTTAATTCGCTTAATCATGGTAGCCATGTCATAATATATACATGTATTAAAACATGTACTTAATGCACACTTTAAATATGTGTGTGTTATACATATATATAAACTTTTTATTTGTAAATTATACCTTAATAAAGCTGAAAAAAGAAAATGATAGGTCGTGACAAGTGAAAAAAGAAAACATAGTATATATACACATAATGGAATATTGTTCAGCGTTAAAAAAAGAAGAAAATCCTGCCATTTGTGACAATGTAGATGGACCTTGAGGACATTATGCTAAGTGAAAGAAGTCAGTCACGAATGAACAAATATGGTATGATTTCACTTATATATCTAAAGTTGTTAAACTTACAGACACAGAAAATAGAATGGCGGGTGCCAGGGGAGAGGTGAGGGAGAGAGAGGTAGTGTTCAATGGATGCAGAGTTTCAGTTGTGCAAAATGAAAACATTCTAGAGACCCCTTGAAAAACTATGTGAATCTAGTTAACATTACTAAATTGTATACTTTAAAATTGTATACTTTAAAATGGTTAGATTCCATGTTAGGTGATTTTTATCACAATTAAAAATGAAAACGAAAAAAATTATCTTACCGCCTGCCCAGCCCTCCCCTCACCCCAAGTCTAGTGCAGTTGCTGATATGTTTCTTGGTATTTTCCCTTCTTTCTTCTGTTAACACATTAAGTTGCATCAACTGACCTTTTCCCAGACTTTAAATGAACAAATGAAAATAGGGACACAGCATTATTTAACAGATTCCTAATACAGTTTAGCATGAATATTAACAAATCACAGTCTTTCCACAATCTTACTGGTACATAGCCATTGTCATATTGTAAATTTTTTTAAAAAGAAACTTATTGAAGTGAACATGACATAAAATTGATCATTTAAAGAGGCATTCAGCACATGCCCAACGTTGTGAAACCACCACCTCTATCTTGTTTCAAAACATTTTCATAAATTCTAAACCTCAGATCCATTGAGCTGTTTCTCCCTACGTCCCCTTCCTCTCAGACTCTGGCAACCAGCAACCCGCTTCCTGTCTCTATGGATTTCTCTCGTCTGGACATTTCCTATAAACAGAATCATGATATGTGACCTTTTGTGTCTCTCCGGCTTCTTTCACTTAGCATAACGTTTGGAGGTTTATCCAAGTTGGAGCATATATTAGTACTTCCTTCCTTTCTGTGGCCGAATAACATTCTCTGTGTGGATATATTATTTTGTTTATCCAGTCATCCATTGATGGACATTTATGTTGTTTTTACTTTTTAGCTATTATAAATAATACTGTTATGAACATCTTGTATACAAGTGTTTGTGTGAATATGTTTTAACTTATACTGGGGACATACCTGGGAAGGGAATGACTGGTTTATACTGGCAATTCTTTTTTATTGTTTTAATTTTTATAAGAGTTTATTTGAGTCAAACCAATAACATATGCTGGAGAGTAAGATCTCACATTCTCTCATGGCAATTCTGTATTTAACATTTTAAGGAATCGCCAAACTGTTTTCCAGAGTGACTGGGTCATTTATGTTCCCACCAACAATGTATGAGTTCCAAGTTCTCCACCTCCTTGTTAACGCTTGTTAATGTCTGTCTTTTTTTTAGCCATCCTAGTAGGTGTGAAGTGGTATCTCAGTGAGGTTTTGTGTTTTCCTAATGACTAATAAAGCTAAGAATATTTTCATCTGCGTATCTTCTCTGGAATGTTGTATATTCAGATTCTTTGCCTATTTTTTTAATTGGGTTATTTGCCTTTTTATTGTTGAGTTGAAAGTGTTCCTTATATATTCTAGATGTGACCTTTATCAGATATATGATTTGCAAACATTTTCTCACATTTGGTGGGTATCCTTTGGTGCAGAAAAGTTTTAAATTTTGTTAAAGTCCAATTCATCTATTTTTCCCCTTTGGTTACTTGTGTTTTAGGTTCATATCTCAGTGACTGATTCCAGGGCCATGGCAGGGAAAATACAAGATGAGTTTGGGAAATACCCAAAAAGGAAGGAAGTGCTTAAAAATGCAAAAGGATGGGGCATGTCAAAGAGATAGGAGAGCCAACTGAAAGGGTCCCCAATGACCAAAACTCACACAACTTGAACAACAAAGTAAATATAATATTGGCTAATAACCCAAAGCATAAAATAAATATCCATGAGTCCATAGTGAAATAAATAACTGGATAAACAAACAAACGGGGGAGAAGAGACATCTCTTCCTTACAGAAGTATTCCAGTTAATCAATGGAGACAGAAGGAGGGAACTAGAAAATCGCTATTAGAATATCACAGTAAAAATCGCCTCAGGCGAGATTCACTAATGGATGTGAAAATCAGTGGTGAAAGTTTAAGGAGAAAATGGATATTTGCAAAATCTGAGTATCTCCTCCCAAGCAGTTATGAATCACTAAGGGAAAAAGTAACGTGACGGTGGAGAATGCTGGTGCTGTGTGCCAGGATTCCCCACTGCCAGTACTCCTTTTCGTGCACATCGCCTTAGTCAAGCGATCATCACAGACATCGAATCAGGAGCTTCTGATACAGTGCTCTGAGAGGGCACATCACTTGTGTGCTCAACCCAATCATGAGAAAACACCGGACAAGCCAAACTGAGGGGCATTTGACAAAATAACTTCAGTGCTCCTCAAGCGTGCCAGGGTTATGAAAGACCAGGAAACTCTGAGAAACGGTTACAGATTGGAGGAGACTAAGAAGACAGGACTAATACGTGCCACATGGATCCTTAATGGGATCCTGGAACAGAAAAGAGACATTAGAAGAAACACCCGTGAAATCCAAATAAAGTTTGTACTTTCCTCAATAGTATCCTGCCAATGTCAGTTTTCGAGTTTGGATCACTGAACTGTGGTTGTGCGAGAGGGTCACTACTGAAGGGTGTATGGGAATTCTACTATTTTCGCAGTTCTTTAAAGTCTAGAATTATTCGAAAATTTAAAAGTTAGAAAAGTCAGTGTAGTAGGGGTATAGAGACGCCCTCGGTCTGGAGTGGCTGGCTCCCAACCCCCTCCCACCAGCCAGCACCTCCTACCGTGAGCCAGATCCCAGCCAAAGGGAAACCTGCGCATTGGCTCCCGGAGCATCAGTGCAGGGATGCCTGTGGCAGCGGCAAGAAGCTGCACTGAGCTCTCGGAGCTCCTATCACATCACGTGAGCAATCTGCTGTCTTCCAACCTGGACCTTCGAGGGGCCCACCAAACTGAGGTGGGGGCTCCCTGGGACCCACGGATGCTCTCCTGCAGATGGAGAAGGGGCAACTTCCTGCTAGGCTGGGAGAGTTGAAGAAATAACCAGGTGGAGCCTTTAGTCTAGTCGGGCTTCTCCGTGGTCTCACTTAGACCCCGCCGTGCACACGACCGGTTTTATTTTCTCGGTTTTGTAGATGAGAACCCTGGGGCACAGGGAAGTTGAGCAACAGGCATGGCCCGCACAGCCAGAGTGGTTGGCTGGGCTGGACCCCAAGGGTGTGCAGTGCCTGTGCTCTTTCCAGAGGGGTCCTGTCAGGGTTGCAGCTCTGAAGGTCAAGGGTACCCTCCAGGCCTCCAGCTTTGCACACACCTCCCTGAAGCCCCCCACACCCAGTGCTTGGAGCTTCCTGCCTCCAGGCTGGGAGCCCCTGAGGGCAGTTCTGGGCAACAGTCTATCATGGCCACCTTGTGCAACAACACTCTCCCCGTCCCCAGGAGACCTTAAGTCCTTTCAGGTGTCTTCCTTCCGCCCTATACCTCCTGGATGCCATGCCCAGGGCAGATAAGGCCTCAGGAAGCTCCTTTTGTGCGAGTCAAGTCCTTTGCCATCTGACCTCATTTCAGGCCCCCTCAGCTTTGGTGACAGTATGTAAACCTTGTGCTGGAGCCTTGCCCCCAGACCTCACCCAAGAGGCCAGCCCTCCCATTCTCCCTGTGACAGTTCCTGCCTGCTTCCTCCCTCCTTCCTCCCCCATCCAGCACTCTCTCCTTCACAGCAGCCAGGGTAACCCTGACTGCCGGCCTGGGAGCCCATGGCCTTGGGAGCCCACGAGTGAGTGGGGGCCTCGCTCTTCTCTGACAGCATGCCGTGCTGTGGAGCTCCCAGTGAAGGTTAAACTGGTTGCAAAATCACTTTAGCCAGGGGACGGTGACACGTTTAGTGTCATCAACTCAAGTGACTGGGCTAAACCTCAGGTGAAAAGAAGAGAAACCACGGGTCACAGTGGTGTTTGGTAAGTCTTAAGAGGAAAGAAACTTGTTTGCAGCAGCTCTTTGAATTTCAAATGCTGGGCTAGTAAGAAAGTTCTGGAAGGACAGAGACCATTTATATTTTACGTAGCGGAAGCCCAGAGAAAGGGCACTGTTTAAATTTACCAAAATCTGTCTCTTGATGAATGCTGTGTTGATTGCTTTCCATCTTTCCCCACCTCCAGACCCACTCTGCTTGCCCTCCATCCTGGCTGTGCCCAGGGGCTGGCCTCTCACCTTCCAACAGGCCCCCTTGCCTTGGATTTGGGCTGGGTTCAGCGAATGGGCCGGGTGGCAGGAGGAGGGCGGAGGAGAGCCAGCTCCTTCCCTGCTGGGCCATGTGGCCTGTTGGGTCCTCTCCACAGCTGCAGCTTTTGCCCAGATTGTCAAGCCCCTTTGCTTTGCCCCCTCAGGGTAGCAGTGGCTCTGCAGAGTCCTTTGTGGTTCCCTTTGCCCTGTCCACACCTGCGCACACAGCCCTCTCCTTCAACCCCTGGCCCCCTTGGGCAGTCCCAGGGCTTCCTCCAGGACTGAGCCCCAGGCCTGAGAAAGGGCACGACGCTTCCGGACACATCCAACTTTTAGCCTGGAGAGCCTCATTCAGTCTCCCAGGGAGACAACCTCAGCTGCAAAGCATGTAAAATAATCCCCAAAGCTCGAAAACGCTGGCTGATCATCTGATCTGTCGACAGCTTGCTGCAGGAGGTAGAATTAGCTCGCCGAAGTTGTGAGCGTTCTCATCTAACTCAACAAACTTGTGTTAGCCGATCCAGCACGATTTTGCCTATCGAGATTTTTCTTTGGGGCCCATCTATAACTCTGACACTCAAATCCAAACCCCTGCCCCTCTCAAAGAGCTGCGGCCAACAAGATGCTTTCCTCTCAAGACTCAAATTCAAATCTAAACAAGGCAGCTCAGCCCCGGATTTCTTCAATGCCAGACCCTCTGAGGCCCTCATCAGCCACTCACACCTGAGTCAAATTAGCTGGAAGCCCCCCAGGAGCAGTATCAAGGCCAAGCCCTGGCACCAGGATGTCCGCAACCTGGAAGAGGCTCGGAGAGCCCAGGACTCTGACAGAGGAGCAGATGACTGCAGGGGTCCTGGACCTCAGTCACAAACTTTATTGTCTTGAGCACAGACTCGCCACACTTCAACAATTCCACTTGGGGGAGGGGAAGGGAGAGGGGAGGGCTTGGGGAGGGGGTATGGCTGAGTCCACTCTGGGCAGGCGGAGATGCTCACTGGGAAATCGCTTCGTTGACACCTGTCACCTGCAAGCCCACAAGGAGAGGGTACTCAGCTCTTCCCAGTGTGGGGCTTTGGCTGTTAGTAAACTAATCGGCGCCTCCTGTGGGTGAGCGAGCTGCCAGATTTTGCTGGAAATAGTATTTGACTCTGGGTTACGCTAGTAAAGCATCGCTTCTAGAAGATGTTAAAACCGCATGCGAGAGCTACCGAAAGCCAGTGGGGAGAGGGAAGTGGGCCGATGAGACTTAACTGGCTGCCCGCAGGAGGGGCACCACCCCGCTGTACCTGGGAGCCCTCAGAGGCTACCTAGGCTGCATCATGGACTGCATTCCTGTCCTGACGCACCTTGGGAACACCATGATGAGGCACCGGGCTTTCCTCTACAGCCCCAGGCAGGGGAGGACCCCAAGAGAAAACTCCCTGAGCTGGGGGAGTCAGGGTAGGCCATCTGTGTAGTGCTGCGGCATAAAGCAGTAACCTGCAGGCCCTCCAGCTCTAGAGGTGGGCGTTGCTGGGCCAAAGCTGACTTTTCCCACTGCTCACAAGCCTGGAGAAACTCAGCAGATCTTGAGAGAAAGAGGGAGAGACGGTTAGAGTTTTCTTGCTGACAACACCCCTTAGGTTCTTTTCCTGGCTACAGGAGACAAGGCTTCAAAAGCTTGGGCAGGTAGGTGCCTGGTAAGACTGAAAGGGGCTGTTGGTACCTGTGCATTCTGACGTGTGTGCCTGGCACACACATCTCTGAACACTCACCCACACTACCTGGGTGTGTATGTGCCGCATTGCAGGAATGTTTGTGGTGTGTGCGGGCACAGCCCTGCCAGGCCTGGGGCTCAGTCCTGGAACCCAAGTGTGTGCATCTGCATGGCCTGAGTGTGGCTGACAACAAACACCTCACCCGCATGGCCACGTATGCACGCATGACCCCTCTGAGTGTGCATGTGCCAAGGGTCAGTGGGTGTACACATCAGGGCCTGCGCGGGCACGCCTGCAGGTGGCAGGCCTAGTTTGGGAACATCTAGTCAGCCCAGGGGACGCTGTATTACTGACCAGTCCAAACACGCCTGGGGCCCTGTTCTGAGTAGCCCTGCAGCCCCCCTGTTCCAGCTGCAAGCCAGGTCAGTGGGGGGGGGGCAGGGGGAGAGGGGCTTCCAAACTTCCTAATACTGTGGCTCCTGGCCTTGGTGACCACCCTCTGGCCAGCAGCTTGAAGCTGTGTGTGTGTGCACGGGTGTTAGTGCTGGGGGAGGAAGGCCTTGCCCCCTAACACCTTGAATCTGGGACCTCGCTGGGCAGACAGGCTGAGGGGAACTTGTACTACTGCTTGAAGGAGACTCAGGATGTGGGGACAAGCAGCCGTGGGGACTGCCGTGGCCTGGAAGTAAATGGAGAAAAGGGAGTCCCCACCTGGCTCCTGAGGACTGGACTGCCCACCTCAGTGCCTGAAAGGAGAAGCTGGACCTCCTCTGACGCTTTCCTGGGACGATGGCTCTCTGGGGTCTGAGGGGAACCAAGGAGGAGGGGAAGAAAGGGAGGGCAGGGACACGACCAGGGGGCCAAGATGGTTCTGGGGAGAAGGGCCTAGCTGGATTGCCTTGGCCTTCCCACACAAGCTCCAGAAACTGCCGGGGTGTCCTGGGTGTCGAGGCTGAAGGTCCCGGGGGCCACTCCAGGGCTGTGCCACTTTCTGTGGAAGGTCGTGCTTGAGGAAGCCTCCTCGTCCGGTGGGGGGTCGGGGTGGGGGATTGTCCACGGCGGAGGGTATGTTACTGTTACAAACACTGTTCTCATCTCCAAAGCGACAGTCTTGGCCCCTGCCTGGAGGGGGGCGCCGCTGGGGCAGAGCGGAGGGGCTCTGGTGCTGACCGGGCTGTTGCAAGTTGTCCCTCAGGGTCAGTGCTTGTCCTGGAGAGAGCAAGGTCTTGATCAGCAAGTGTCTACAGAAGTGGCAGAGTGGGTCAGGTAAAAAAAGGAGGTGGGGGAGGGCTGGGGGAGGGCTGGCACACGTGCCAGGTAGAGGGGACAGCAATGGCAAAGGCCCTGGGGCAGGAAAAGTCTCTTTGCTGTGTGCTTGAGGCATGTAAGACAGGAGGTGGGTGGGAGCTGTTTAGAGGGAGCTGAGGAGAAGAG
The DNA here is from genome assembly GCA_030015415.1 of Cynopterus sphinx. Lineage (NCBI taxonomy): Eukaryota > Metazoa > Chordata > Mammalia > Chiroptera > Pteropodidae > Cynopterus > Cynopterus sphinx. Next base: position 83,139,906 of record CM057379.1, on the reverse strand, counting down.
GCAAGAGCAGGTGGGTTTATAAAGCACCCCGAGTGCCGTGTACAGACTGCAACCGAGAAAATGAAAATTGGAGGTAAGACTCCAGGCCTTGGTTTTCATGACTGTGAAATGGGATGACCCCATGTGCCTTCTAGGATTGCTGGGAGGACAACGCCACATAAGGTACCAATATCAGCTCCCAGGGTGGCTAGCACAGGTGGCTACTCTGCAAACGACCCCATCGCTCGTCCGTATAGCTCTGTGCCTCTACCCTGCTTGCAGGTCAGATGTAGGATCCCCTCCTCTCCCCACCCCATCTCTCCTTTTGCCCCTCACCCACAGGCCTGGCCCTTGGCAGGTTCTGTGGCCAAGATTCTTCTGTCTTTGGGTGACCCCTTATGGCCGGGGGTTCTACTGTCTGGGTTGGAAGGACGAGTTCCTTCCCCTGCTCCAGCCTCACCTGCCCAAGGTCATACAGCAAACTAGAGACAGAGGCAGAGCTGGGCTCTTCTGACCTAATCAGGCTGGTACCTGGGCCCCAGGTGTGTGCCTATAACACTGTCAGTGAAGGCCAGGGGTTAACTATTGGGTGGAGACCACTAGGCACCCCCTTAAAACGTAATAGTTGAAGCAAAGACATGACAAACATGGGAGTCACAGGCACCCTTCAGGCCCCCCAAATTCTAGAAAAACAATTTTACATCCACAATTTTATAAAACATAGAATTTACAGAGGTTGCTAAAGAAAGAAAGAAAACGCTTATGCTTAAAATATTCAGTGAAAAAAACATAAAGTGTAATTGAACATAGAGTGTGTGACCTGTTCTATGAAAATGATGTATGTGCTGCTTTGCATCCATCACAGTGAAGACTGGCTCAGGCAAGAGTCATCCACGGAGGCTACACTGGAGGTGGGGTGGGATTCAGTGAGGAGTGGGGTAGCAGTCTCAAAGTCTTTCTCCACTGACTACTCATTAGGAAAAAAACAATTACTATGCAGCGGAGAAATCAGATAACTCCTTGTTTGATCAAGTGATCAAAATTCACACCAGGAATGAAGGGCAGATGGATGTCATGCCCCCAGTTGGGATGCCAGGAAAATGACACAACACTGATGAAGTGCTCCGGCCCGACATGCAGAACCTAGCTCCGATTACGAGAACCTATCAGACAGACGCAAAATGAGGACTCTTCTCTTTAAAAAAAGGAGTGAAGACCATAATTCAAAAATGCCAGTGTCATAAAACTCAAAGAGAAATTAAGAAAATGTTCCAGATTATAGGAGACTAAAGAGACATAACAATTAAATGCAATAAGCTAACTCAGCCTTCGACTGAAGCCTGTATTAAGGGGGAAAAGATGGAAGGTGCTCCGAGGCCAACTGAAGAATGAGTATAAAGAGTAGACTGGATGCAAGTCATGTGTCAACATTACAGTTGCTGAGATAGATAACTGTTTGTGGTTATGTAAAAATACGTCCTTTATATCAGGAGATATAGACCCAGGTGTTAGGGCCATGACACATGCAATCGTATTCAAATGGCCGAGAAAAAAATTATAGGTATTATATCCATATTTTCATATAAAGAGTACAAGATGGGGCAAAGTGTTTACAGTGTTATGAAGGAAAGGATAAAATGTTACCATGTTATAAGGGAAAAGGTATATGAGGTTCTAGGGACTATTTTCATTCTTACAACTTTTTTGTAATTTTGAAATTATTTCCAAATAAAAAGTTAATGTACACACACACACACACACACACACACACACACACACAAAACAGCTTCTCATTATTCACAGTGCTTATGTTCTATGAAGTCACCACCAACGCTCAATTCGTGAATGCTGCCATGGCTCCTGGGGAAAATATAGGGTGCGGTTCCTACAAGCCTCTGATCATGATGCTTTCGTCAACAAATCGACACATAACCACGTTTCATGTGTGATTCTGTGTAAAGACATCTTAGGTAATATACATTGTTGACTCGTTAACAATGAACTCAAGGCCAATGGTACAAAAGGTCCTTGAATAACATTGCTTCGTTACAACGTTGATGAGAAAAAAAAAAATTGATTCCCGGCCAGGGCCACTGTCTCCGTGGCATTCGCATGACCTCCCCTGTCTGCGTGGGTACTGTCTGGCCACTCTGGTTTTGTCCCACATTCCAAAGATGTGCACCTGAGGTTCACTGGCGTGTCTACATTATCCTAGTCTGAGCGAGTGTGAGTGTGAATGGCGCTGCGATGGAGTGGCGTCCTGTCCAGGGTGAGTCCTGAGCTGCTGGGAGAGACTCTGGCCACTCTCAACCCTGATCTGGAATAAGAGGGCTGAAAAATAATTCGCCTGTTTGTTTTTATTCGCCTTCTTAAATGTAGACATAGCTCACACTTATTTCAATGTTTAGTATTAGAAGTGTCTGGGGTCTTTATTTAGAAGTTCGGTGATGTTTCTGTGACCAGAAATATGATGTAAGAACTTAACTCTTGCTTATATCAATTAGCCAGTGGTAAAACTGGTTTGTTGCATGTCATTTTGTTTAGAGTTGCAGTTTCTAAAAACCTATCAACAATGATGAGTGAGGACTTACTGTATAACTCATGCCCGAAAGAGGCTTATTTAACACACAGAGTTTCTTTGTAAGGCATACGGCTGTCTTCTTGTGCTTAGGACACTAGACAATACTTCAGTACTGCACTTAGGAGTCATTTAAATCCCCAAGAAAAAAACACAAAAATATGATAATGTGGCATTAAATAGACTACAAAAGGATACGTTTACAGAATGAAACAAGAAGGCAAAGCATAGCCTTGTCAGCCCTCAGCTGGGAACACGTGGGTCTAGCAACTCAAATTTTTCTCTGCTTTGCACATGTCCGTAAATAACCATAAAATTGCTGCAAATATCGATTTTGGGGTTACAAGTACATTTTCGTGAGTAGGCAAGTTTGCAAATATGGAATCTGTGAATAATGAGAATTGATTGTACCTGTACATGTATATGTACATACACACACATGCTTAGGAAAGTTCAGGAAGGAGAGTACTTAAAAGCATTAACCTTGTTCATCTCTGAGTAGGGGGCTACTGGTATTTTCAAATTATGTGTGTGTGCGTGTACACACACACACACACACACACACACACACAATTTCCAAAAGTTTCCCAAAAAACATGTATTACTTTATAATAAAAGTTTTCCTTCCTTCCTTCCTTCCTTCCTTCCTTCCTTCCTTCCTTCCTTCCTTCCTTCCTTTTTTTAAAGAGAAACAAGGTTTAAAGAGCAGGGTGAATACTGAATCAAGGCTGACTGCACCAGTCCCTCTGTGAGAGACCCTATTGTAAAGCCTTTGCACAACGGATCTTTGTAGCTTTGGTGACTTTTTGGCATTTTTTATGCCTATATAGGGGAGCCGTGGGAGTGCTGGGCTGTCTCCCAGGGGCCAGGGTGCCCCTTACCTCTTGTTTGTGGGGCCTGTCTTGCTGATGGATGCCATTTGCAGAACCGGAATTGCTGATGGCCTGTAAGAGTCATGGGCAGATGCTGAGCGAGGTTCATCAGGCAGTAGTTCCTGGCTTGTCCACTAGAGGGCGAGGTCTTCCTGACAGAGTCATCTCAGGCTCCAAACTGACCAGGGCTCTTCAGAATGGGGTCCCAGACCCCGGAAAACCAAGGCTCCCAGAGCAAGGCTGCATCTCCCCCCTAAGTCTGAGATCCTCATGATAAAGCCACGTTCCCCTTGGTTCCCAGAGGGCATACTTGTGTCTCTCCCCTTCAGACCAGGGTTCCCAGGACAGGGCCATGCTCCACAAGGATACTGCCTCCTGGCTCGCCACCTGGTCAGCCCAGCCCTGACCCATGGCTCACCGGAGACTTGTCAGGACAGCTCCTCATGGCTTCCATGAGCTTCTCCACCTGCTGAGCCTGGTCCAGTGCGTCCCGTAGTGCGTCCTCTGTGCTCATCAGCTGGTGCTGCAGTCGCAAGAGCTCAGGCGCAGAGGATGGGTCAATGAGGGAGTAGCGCCTCTGATCTGCCAAGGACTTCTCTTTGTCCTAGAAGCAGCCAGAGAGAGGAAGAGTGTGGGAGTGTGCCTGTGTGTGTGTGCACCCGCGTGTGTGTCAGGGGAAGGTGGCCTCTCCTCTAGGCAGGAAACTCTCTGGCCCCACCTCATCTCTGGGCAGGTCCTGAGCATCAGGGGATGTCCCTCAGTCCTCCCTCCTCCCCTGAAGGTCCCCAATGAAGCATTTGCCCTGGCCCTGAATTCCCAGGCTCTGTCAGATGCTTCACGCCCTCCAAGTCCCAAAATCCAGGCTCCTCCCTTCTTTCCTTCCGCTCCCTCCACACTGTCTCATGTGGTTCCCTTCTCTTTACCTCCAGACCCACAGCCTCATCATCTCTTACCTTCCAGCCATGTGACTCTCTCCCTTAGTGACCCCTCTACACCTCATGCCCTACCCAACAGGATACAGCTGCCCCACAGGCCAAGGTCCCCAGAGACACACCTGCCTCATTCCTATACGAACTTGCCTCCTCTTTCCTGACAGTCACATGTGAATCCCCACAGCAGGACCCGGAACAAGGTGCTGCTTTCTGGTTGATTACTTCCCTGGATGGGGAACTCACCATGCTGCAGTAGCCCATCCTACCTCTGAATAGGTCAGACTCAAGAAGTCTCCCTTTGCACTAGCCAACCACATTATCTGCAAAAGCAGCCGCCCAGCTGTGTTGCTGACCCTAGGGAGTTTTGAACTCTCTCTGTGGCTTGGCTGTTCCTGGGGAGGTTCTAGGAGGTTACTACTCTCCATGGCCTGACAGCGGGGCAGTCCCAGCCCCACTCTGGCACTCCCCTGCCCCCAGACCAATCCCTCTCTCACATACCAGCCCTGTTAGCTTTTCACGCAGGCCACGGATGTCATCCTTGAGTTTCTGCTCCTTGATCCGCCACTCAGCTTTGTGGACCTCCCGGCTCAGGTCCCTCTCAGGCCCTGGGGAGTGGCGATTGGCTTCCAGTAACAATACCCGCAATTCATTCAGGCTCCTGGGTTGAGGATGGGGGTCACAGGGGAGCCACTGTCAGCCCTGGTTCCTGCTTCCACACTCCAGCCATTTGCTAAGTGCCTAGAGAGTGGCCTCTCTGATGAGATACTGGCTATTAAAACGTCATCTGCATCAGCAGGAACCACAGTAGAAAATAAGGCATGAAACCATTTGACCACAGCCCAGGACTTAGAGACAGACAGTCAAGAGGACTTGGCCTTTCCTAGAATGTTTTTAAAGATTTTTTTAAAAAGAGTATTTGTTTAACTAAAAATATAAGCAAAAAGAAAACAAAATATTCATCCATGAGAGCTTATGTAGCAAGGTATTTTAAATGGCTGATATCAAATGAGCTATTTTTCCCATATCAACTCTTATTAATCAACAGTAGCTGATGAGAATGACTCTGAGGCCACATCGAGGCTCTGCAGAAAAACGTGCAGTGGTTAATTAGCAATGTCTGCCATCAGTGCAGGAAAAGAGATTAGGACGTACTCCATTAATCTTTTCCCCTTGCTTCTATCTGCTACAGAAGAGAAGAAAACACTCTTACTAGGTGGCCATGCGTAGTTGAGAACAAAGTGAAAGTGTGCTGGTACTGCCCCTTTCCCTTTCTTCCTCCTTCCTGCTATGAATGTGATGACTGGAGCATCAGCAGCCACGTTGTAACCATGAGGAAGTGACCAAGAGAGCCACAAAGGTGTTAGGACTGATATTTTGAGCCACTGAACCAACTGCCAACCATAGCTACTCCCAGATTTCCTGTTGTGTGAATAAAATAAATCTCTTCATTTTTTCTGCCAACACATTCCTACCTGAGGTGCTCCCATCTTAAGCACCTCAGGAGCATGGAATAGTTCATGATGGCCTATTTCAATCAAGAAAGGCTTTAAGCAAGAGGTGAGCTGTGAGCTAAGCCTGGAAGAATGGACTGGACTTACTGGAATTGAGGCAGGATAGACAGCCTAGGGATGTTCCCCGCACTCCTCGAGGATGCTGCTCAGGAATTTTTCCTTAGTCCCTTACTCAACCCTCTCCCCGTTTTAACTCCACGGGAGTGGGTATGAGAAATAAGTCAAGGCCTGGAGACAGAATAGATGGCCTTGGACTGCCTCTTCCCCTCCAGGTGACACAGGAGACCAGCCAAAACCAGGAGGCAGGATGGATATGTGACAGCCACTCCCCTCCAGGATAAGGCTCTACAGTCTTTCCTTTGCCCTTTGTTCAGCTTCAGCTAATCATAGCATCATAATATCTGCATTGCAAGTACCACATCTCCAGGCCTCGCCCCGCAAGGAAAATGAAAGCCCTCAGGGAGACTCACTGTATGACTGTACTTCTCTCGTAAGTGTGTACTTTCACTTTAACAGACCTTGAGCTTTCCCGCTTGTTGTTTGTCTTGGCCTTGAATTCCTTCTTAAGGCACAAGACAAGAACCTGGTCACTGGATTGGGATCAGGGTCCTTTTTTGGACTCCTGCCCCCATAGAATTCTCTGGCATCAAATGTCCAAAAAGGAGGTAAGAATTACATGAGTGATGAGATGGAGGAAGGAATGAGCTGGCTGATAGCAGAATGACAGACTCCTTAGAGGAGGTGAGACTGGTCTAAACACTGAGAATAAAATATCTGATTTGGATGGGGGAGGGTGTACAGAGCAAGACAGCAGTGGAGCCTTGATGGAGAGGCCTGGCTGTTCATTAATTCATGCTGGGGAAGAATGCTGCTCAGTTGCATCTGTTTATCTCCCTCTTGGGTGAGGCCAGATTTTCTAGAGAGGTGCTAGACTTGAGGCAAATCTAGTACAGAAACTCCCACTTTGTACAACAGACTTACAGGAGGGAAGAGAAGGAGACAGCATTCCCTTTATAAAACATGCTTGTGCTTCAACAAGATTCCTTTAAATCAGGACTTGAACCTCATGCTTACAGGTGCTCACCAGCAATGGCTGGTTGTTACCATATTGGAAGTCAGCCTAGTGTTGTCAGAACTTCTAATATTTTAAGGGAATCTGGAAAAAAATCTAGATTTTATGTGAAATTTTCTGATTTTTAAGTGGTAATCTATTTCTTAAGCCTCATGGGTCACACAAACCATGTCTATGGACTGGAAACCAGCAGCTCTCAAAGTGTGGTACAAAGAACCCTCAAGGGTCGCCAATACCTTTTCAGGGGGTCCATGGGTCAAAACTACTTTCACAATAATAATAAAAGTATTTTCACTGTGCTTCCTCATGATCATACATGAATTTTTTCCTGGGGCCATGTGGCATATTAATTATTTGAAAAAAATATATTAAAATACACTCTTCTCATGTCTCAACTCTATTAATGGGTTTTTATAGTTCATTGGAAAACCTCAAATACGATTATTTTTTTTAAAAAAATATGCTCTTCTCCAGCTATTATCTCTGTTTAAGGCCAGATTTTCATAACAGAGTTAACCAAAACAACACATTACAAAGACTGAATATGCAGAAGATATGAGAATCCAGCTGTCGTCTATAAAGCCTAACAACCAAAAAATTGACAAAAAGTTAAACAATGCCACCCTTCTCACTAAATATTTTTCGTTTTGGAAAACAGTTACTTTTCATCAAAAGCATGTTATTTATGTTACAAGCAATTGGTTTATTATTTTTAAATGGATTCGTAAATATCTTTAAATTCCTCAGTTTTAATTTCAAATATGGTAAGTAAAGAATAAATAAACAAAAGCTCGTTGGGAATGCTCAATAATTTTAAAGAGTTTAAAAGGGGTCCCTGAGACCGAGCAGTTTGGGAAGCACTAATCTTTCCTATGAGCTGTGCTTGGAGAACTGTGTTAAGGATTCTGAAGCTCCATCCGAGCAGAGCAGAGGAGAGTACGGTTATCACTGGTGATGTGGGCCACCTGTCCCACCCAGTCCATCCTTGCCTAACTCTGGAGAAGACTGGCTAATGTCAAGTGTAGTTAAGAGTGAGGGCCAAAGGGAGGACAGCTGGGCGGTGGGGTCAGGCAGGTCTGAGCACACAGCCCATGGCTGTCTCACCGCTCCTTTCTGAGCAGCTCCTGGCTGATGAGGACCAGCTGGCCTGAGGCGTCATGGGTCTTCCGAGACACGGTCTCCAGCTCCGCCTCCAAGCGCCGCTTCTCCTTCTGGAGGGCATCTACTTTCTTCTCTCCCAGCTTGCACTTGCTCTCCAGTGCTGAGGGTCAGCCAGCAGGAAGGAGGGAGAGAGTCGGGATTACCGTGGGAATCTGCCTCACCTGAGGGCCCAGGCCTGGGCAGAGAGCTGGTTTTCCGGGTGGGGGGTCACAGTGACACTTCTACTGAATGAGTTTTTCTCATCCTACAGAGCCAGGCAGCTAGCTAGAGGCCAAGAGAAAAGCCACGAAAAGCAGACCAGGACTCCCAAGCACAGCAGCCCAGGCCCTATGGCGGCGAGCAGACCACCCTTCCCAAGACAGGATTTGGCATTACACTGCTGCCTGGAGAGAATCTGAGGTCGATGGACCTTTGTTGGGACCAATTATGCCACGTGAACGTGAGGAGAACTGGAGAGAACTATGGGTGGGAACCATTTCTCAGGATGGGGGCCGTCTCATAGACACCACCACTGGCACTCTGGCGGAAAAGGAGCAGGGCCAGTTGGTTACCAAATCACAAATTCCAGACCCCTGGCTCTCCTCAGGCTCCCCCTCTGTCCTCGCTTCCCCTGTGCCTTGCTCTTTGCTTTAACTGACATTCTTCCCCCTCAGTTCTAAAATCCGGGTATTTCCTCCAGGGCTTGGGAATATCACATACTGTATCAAAGTGGCCTCTGAAAAACCAAAAAGTTCTGATGGATTTCAGAATGCAGAGAAGCTTCGGGTGAGAGAGACTGTCTGGGGACTCCAATTCTATCACAGATGAAGGATGGAAGTCTGGTGTAGGCACAGGCCACTTTCTCCAGGCAAAGTACGGGAAGGCACCCTGACCCAGGTGCGAACTCACTCCACACTCCATTGGCACATGAAGCCCCTGCATCTGCCCTCCACCAGGGAAACTTACCACTTACTTGGGTCCTGAGCATCTCGGTCTGCGATGTCAAGGCTGTCACCTCTTTGTCCCTCTTGTTCAGCTTGTCCTGCAGGCCTAGGGGAGAAAGGAGAGATAAGGAGCCTTTGAAACTTCAGGTTCAATGCTGTGGTTCAATGGTCACTATCCCTCTCACTGGGGACCCCACTCTAAATCGGAGGTTCCGATACCGTGTGCTCTCAGGCGATTTAACTCTCAGAGTCTGTTTCCTTGAGCAAAAAATGGATAATAATAATGGTGCCCATGTCACTTGGTCATGTGCATTCAATACTGGATAACCTCAGAACAGTTGTAAAAATGATCATGTATGGAAAGTGCTAGAAACATCACAATTTTCCATAAGTTACTTAATAAATTTAATGTAATACTAATAAAAATACCAACAAGATTTTAATGTTTGTAGAACTAAATAAGCTGATTCTAAAATCTCTTAGAAAAATAAACAAGAATAGCCAAGAGAATATGGCAAAACTTTTTCAGAGTTAAACATAGAATTACCACATGACCTAGCAATTCTACACCCCAAAAAACAGGTGCTCAGCATGTACCTGTATATGCATGTTTTTAGCAACATTATTCATATTAGCCAAAATGTGGGAACAGCCTAAATGTCCATCAACAGGTGGATGGATAAACAAAATGTGGTATATGCATATCATAGAATATTACTCAGCCATAAACAGGAATGAAGCACTAACACATGCTACAACATGGATGAATATATTATGCTATGTGAAATAAGCCAGACAGAAAAGGCCACATAGTCTATGATTCTATAGGCAAATCCATGTAGACAGAAAGCAGATTAGTGGTTGTTGGTGGCTGGAGGGAGGGGAGAATGGAGAGTGACTGGTAATGGGTATGAGGTTTCTTTGAGAATGATAAAAATGTTTTGGAACTACACAGAGGTGGTGGTTGCAAAACACTGTGAATGCACTAAATGCCAGTGAATGTTTACTTTAAATTGGTTAATTAGGTTATGTTAATTTTGCCTTAATCAAAAAAAAAAAGAAAAAGGCCAAGAGAATTTTGAAAAAGCAAAATAGGAAAGACTGGAATTACCAGTAATTAAAAAACAAACAAAGCTTTAATAATTAAAACATTATAGAACTGGCATAAAAACAGACAGAAAAGTCATCAGAAAGGAATAGAAAGTCCAAAAACAGAGTCAGTTACATAAGGGAATTCAAATCAGTAGAGAAGGGGAGATCAGTCTTTCAAACATGGTGTTGGGACAAATAGGTACTTTTTTAGGGGAAAAAAATGGACCCTTATCTCACACCGTATAGAAAGATGAATTCTACATGAATCAGAGACTTAAATAGAATATGGAACTAAGAAGTACTAGAAGAAACCATGGGATACATTTTAAAATAATAAACCCAGAAGCCAAAAAAAAAAAAAAAATCTGCACGGCAAACACCACTATAGAAGTCAAAAGACAAACCACAAATGGGAAAAATATTTGCAATGTCATATATAAAGAGTTCCTAAAAATTAACAAGATCAATAACCTAATAGGGAAAAAATGGTCAAAAGATACAAGAATAGAAATGGAGCTTCATTTATAATGAGCAAAAGATGAGTTGAAATTACATCAGGTGACATCTTTCACCATTCAGACTGGCAGGGATCAATCACAGTTTTTGGTTTTGGTTTTTGTTTTTCACCCACTGAGGCATTTTATGCGAACATATGTATTACATCCCTAGGAAAAGAATCCCAGGATTTTCCGTCTTGTGTGTTTTCATCTTGCTTCTTCATGGTTCATGATGCCTGCCGAAGTTGTCAGTAAAATGAAACCAAACTGACAGGATGGGAACAGGTTGTTCTGCCATTTTTCTAGAGCTTTGAATTGCACATTGAATCCGGGGCTGATCACTTCACACTTGTTTAACCCGCCTGTGAGGTTCACAACAATTATCCCAGCTCTGTGCTCATCAATTATTTCAAATCTGCCAACGTAACCATGCTTCTTCATCACAGTCAGACACCAGACGAGGCCTTTGGAGCACGGCCTAATAAGACCCTGGTGTTTGCCTCTCTTTTTAGTATTGTTGGTGCTCTTGAGTGCAATTGCCAGGACGTTCATGCGCACCACTATGGTGGCATAGAGAGATGGTGGAAAGAGCCAACACAGAGTTTGATGAAATGTAATTTGTGAGACTTGTGAGGAAGCACACTTTCAATCACAGCTGGCAGGAGTTAAAATTAGTGGAGCCCAATGGAGGAGAAGGTCATTTACCACAGTAGTGTTTGTAACCGTCAAAGACAACCTGCAATCTATTCGTAGGAAATGACTAAATACATGATGGTGGCTCTACAAAATGGAATATTCTGCACCATGGAAAAGCATGTAATGATAAGTAAGAGTCTCCAAGATACATTACTAAGTGGAAAAAAGTAAAGGGCCGAACAGAGCGGAAGGTATGGCACCATCTGTTACCTCTTTGCTTGTCTGCGCATAAACTCCCTCTGTATAGGAACAAAAGCTGGCCAACACTGTGCCTTTGAGAAGGGAACTAGGGATAAGGGACCCTTCACCTTATGCCCTTTGAACCATCTGTAGTTTATACCTCTTTTAAAACTAAAGAAAAACCAAACAAATAACAAGGTATTTACACAGTACCTGACACCCAATAAACCTCACCTGGGGGGTGAAGGGCTTGTGCACACAGTAGGCACTTTCCACTAACTGGCAGATGATGCAAAACCAAGTGGGACCCAGCTCGAAGGCAAAACCAACCAGCCAGGCTGTTTCCCCGAAGCCCTGTGTCCCGCCTGCCCGGTGGCCACTCACCCTCCACAGTTTCCTTCATCCTGATCTTCTCTCCTGAAATGTCGTTCGACTCAATTATCTGAAAGAAGAGGCCTGTAAAGGGGACGCTCGCCTCCCCTCTCTGCCCCCAGCCCCAGCCAGCCCAGCAAGCACAACCCACCCCTACACAAGTTGACTTTCAGGGACTTGTGGCAGAAAGCACAGATGTCCTTGGTCTGACCCCCTTGACAACAGAGGACACCCGCTCTGCTCCCAACGGCCCCAAGGCTGCTTGTGCGGTTTCTGTGTGAACACCTCCTACCCCTTCCTCAGTTGAACACATCTTATATTAAACAGATGTCTCCCCTGAAGTGCCTACAGAGGTTGGTCCTGGGGACATTTCCACCAACACCCAGGGACAAGACTGCAGCCTCAATTCCCACCTATGAAACAAGTTTTGGCTGCCATGGGCAGTGTGAGCAAAGCATGCCCGGGGCTGGCCTCCAGAGGGTCTTCAAGGAATGCTGCTTCCTTTGTCTCTAAAACTTCTTTTAAATAATAAAAGAAGTTTAATAAACCCAGATGCCGAAAAAGAAAAGATTAAGAAAAAAAGTCTGCATGGCAAACATCAACTGGCTCCTTACTGCTTTCTCCAGCAGAAGTTTCCGGCCTCCTGTCCAAGCTGGCTTCCTCTGGGCTTGCAGTTTGCCAGAGCCTAACACTGGGGATCAGGGCAGCACAGAGCTGAGCAGGCAGTCACCTCTATCAATCTGCACATTTTCTCATACAACCCAAGGCCTCTTTTAGTCTCAGCTTGTTGTGATTGACTAAGCCCTCTAGATCTTTACTTACATACACTGCAGAGAAAAGGAGGCACACACTAAAATATTCTTTTTACAAAAAAATTCCCATACTTACTACACAAGATAAAATATCTAATTGTCTCTAGAATTAAACCTCTGAATCTGGAAAGAATGTGGGTCCAGACCCAGGCCCCATGTGGGTGGAAATCAAAACAGGTCTTTCTGAGGTCACCGCCCACTCCTCAGCCCGAGGTCTGACTGAGGACAGGGAACCTTCCTGAGGCTTGTCCCCCATGTTCTGTGGAACTAGAGCAGCCCCAAACCTGGCGCACTATGGGAGTCCAAGTCCCATCCCAGGTCCAACCCCCTTGCCCTGAGGAGCCAGTCAGGCCATGTGCACACAGCTAACCTGGGGCTCTTCCTTTTCTCTCTGCCCAAGATATTGGCAGAGTACAGTCAACTCCCTAGAAGAAGGGACCTCAAGGCACAACACAGGCAGAGCTCTGTCTACAAAAAAGTGTCCTGTACTTTGATCTCCTGACAACTTTTTACTTGAATGATAAATTCTAATTTAAAAGTATAAGGGGAACTGGAAGCTCAAGAACCCCTGGGGCCTGTTAAAAGGCAACGATCATGCTGCTGTCCCTTTATATAGGGTTGGACTTTTATCATCTTCTCAGCATCCTCTGGCAGCCCTCTGGCAGCAGTGTCGGGCACGATCTCTGCCTCTGGTGGGCAGAGACCCTGGGAAAGTTACTGTCTCAGGGTCTTAGTTAGCTCATCTATGAAATGCAGCCAATACTGACCTCCTGGGAGTGAAGCTGAAATGGGGCAACATAGAGATTGACACAGGTGTGGTGCCCAGAGCCACTCAAAGGCCCTTCCCTGCCCTGCTGGAGTGGACATACCCCACGCTACCTGTGGTTTCGGCCTCCTTAGTGTCCTCAGCTGGGACGTCTAGATTTGGAGCAAAACCTATACTGGTGGCAGCACCCTCTCCAGGGCTCCCCTATCTAGCCTTCCAGACCCCACTCTGGGGACCCCCACACTCTGAAGAAGCGGGACTGGCAGATACCCTAGGTAAGTGCTCAAGTTGAAGACAGGGCTTGTCTTCCATGTCCGTGCAAGCCCCACGGCACAGGAGCCTGCACAGTGGGACATGTCTGGGTTTAGCAGGGACTTGGGGCCTGGGAGGAAGCCTGTTGTCTGCTCTGAGGTACATCTCTCTCCAGGCCTGGACTCCTCTGACCACCTTGGGTCCTCAGGCCAGCTACCTTTCTGAAAGAGGGACAAGGGGCCCTCCTTCTGAGCCTGGTGCCCTCAATCCTGCATGGGCACGTATTTGGGGGTCAAGGAGAATGCTTCCCTGGGCTGGAAAAAAAGGTCAATAAACACTTAAGCCCTCCCCAGCCAGACCCTTGAGACCATGGGGCCCTGCACGGCCCGGCATGGGGGTCCCTGCCTACATTGGTGTGCTGGGACGAGCACAGGGACTCGACAGCTTGAAGTCTATTTTCGGCGACCAGCAGCTTCTCCCGCAGCCTCTCGGCCTCCTGCTTGCTCTGGGCCTCTGACCGCTGCAGCAGCTCATAGTCCAGCATCTTCTTCTCGGCGAGGGAGATCTGCTCCTTGAGGAACTCGATGGCCTGCGCCTGGCCCCGGTACTCCGCGTCCAGCCTCTCCAGCTCCTGCACCCGCAGCTCGCAGTCGCGGCGCTGGTCCTGGGCCTCCTGCAGCTGCAGCCGGTGCTGGTTGGCCTGCACCTCCAGCTGCGCCCGCCAGTGCTGCTGCAGCCCGGCCAGCTCCTCCTGGGCCTCCTGCAGTTTCTGCCGCAGGCCCTCCTTCTCCTTCACGTGCACAGCGGTCTCAATGTCGTGCTTGGCCCGCAGGTTGCCCAGCTCCAGCTGGTGCTCCATCTTGATGCCCTCCATCACTGCCTTCAGCTCCCCAATCTCCTTCTGCTGGGCACCAGGGCCCGAGTTCAGGGTGGCCTTGAGGTCCTCCAGGGACTTCTGGTGGTCCGAGGCCAGGGAGTCCAGCTTGGACTTCCAGTTGTCCATGAGCCCCATGTTCTCGCTGGTGGCCTGCTGGACCTTGGCCTTCAGATCTACCACCTCTTGTGCGTACTTCTCGTTGGCAGCCCGGAGCTTCTCCACCTCTGCCTGGTAGGCCCTCAGAGCCTTCTCGTACTTGTCCCGCAGCACACCGCTCTCCCTCTGGTGCTCCTTGCTGGCCGATAGCAGCCGCTCCCGCAACCGCAGGGTCTCAGCAGCCTCGGGGTGGTCGGTGGGAGGAGGACCCGAGTGCAGTAGGCACTGCTGCAGCTCCTCGATCTCACCACGCCGCAGGTTCAGCTCCTCCTCCAGCTGCAGCACGCGAGACTTCTCTGCCACTGTGGTCAGCTACCGGGGAGAGAGGGAGACAGGGGTCAGCAGGATGGCTGGAGGGCAAGGGACACAACAGTAGCATGGGAGGGGTGTCCTACCACTCAAGGGCCCCAGCCCCAGCAGGGAAAGGTCGTGGGAAGGGAAGGGCACCCACCCCTCCCCGAATGCTGGTTTTTCTCAGTGGCCCTGCCCACCACACCTCCCAGAGAGACCCCCAAGCTTGTTCCTCAGTGATTTAGGGAGTCAACTATTCCTGCTGCCCTAGGTTTGGGGAAAATTAACTTATGGTTTTCCTTCAGCTCATGTTATTTTTAAAGGGCAGAGATGACAGAGGAAATTTTGCACTATCCTGTTCTAGAAGGGCCCCAGCCAGAATGAGTTGGTTCAGAGGGGCTGTCTGGAGGGGGTGGCTGAAGAAGGGTTGCTTGAATGCCTAAAGCAGAACAAAATCAATGCTCCCAGACTTGCCTTCTGATAGGAAATGAGATCAGAGGCTCTACCTTCCAAAAACCCACACCTTGATAAAATCAATGGTCACAGATTTTGGAAACAATATATGTAAAAGTTTTAAATCTTTTACAAGCTTAGAAATTTTTGTTTTCAAAGCTGATTTTTAATTCAATAAATCTGTTTTTGTTTTTCAATCAGGTTGAACCCTAGATCAAGATGCCTCAACACCTGGGACGGGGTCGGTTTCTGCAAGTAGCCTCTGCATATACTTGTGTCCTGGAGAAGTGCACGCTGTCACTGGGCAACAGTCAGTGGGTGTAAAAGGACCTCTGCGTCTCCAGATGCCCGAATGCATGCACACACACACACACTCGCTGTGTGCTGAGGCAGAGGAACAGAAACTGACAGCCGCTCACCAGCCCCCAACCCCCTCCCACACACACACTGTTTATATCCCAATCCCTGCTTGCTGGGTGTTTAGTGCCATTGCCAGGAGAACTGCAGCTGGGCTGTCCACTGGGCTAGGCAGGCCGGCTGTTTGGATGTGTGGGCCTGCACAGGGCACAAGCCCTGGTACATACATGGTGGTTGTGGAGGGGCCAGTTAGGCCTGCAGCCTGGACTTGGAACCAGGCCCTGGGGCCCAGGGGACCTCACCCCCAATCAGAGTTTTCCTTAACCTAGGAATCACTCCCTGACCCATCATATCACAACAGCCAGACCCTGGGGACACCCCTGCTCCCCCAGTCCTTCAGGCTGGGCCCTCCTGCCAACATTTTTAAGACAGCGCCCCCCAGGCTAGAGAAACCTGGATCTACAGTCCCCCAACTTCCAGCCTTCCCCAGCTGGGAGAAGGGAGGCATGGAGAGGTTGTTTCCATGCCCGCCAACAGAAGGGGCAGAATGTTCCCAAGAGCCTCCCGATTTCTGAACACAAAACCTTGTCATGGCAATGCTTGAGGAGGTAGGCAGAGGATCTCATAGAACATTCCCAGCCAATGGGACTGGCTGGGGAGCAAAGTCACAGAGAGCCAAGCCCCCTCCTCCCCAGTAAGCATCACGTGGCAGTGGAGTGTAAGCATGTTCCAGAACCTCTACTTCCCTCCTAGAAAGGGAGCAAAAGTTAAAAAATGAGGAAAGCAGCCAAGGACAGAGAAAATAATAAAACAGAGGTGCCCCAGGGGCTTTGACAGGCCAGGGCGCTGGTGGGCTGCAGGTGGTAGGCGCGTTACCCTGTTGTCGGCTAATTCTCGGAGCAGCCGCTCAGCCTGCGCCTTCTCCAGTAGCAGGCTCTGCTCCAGCTCCCCAATGCGCGCGTGCTCCAGCTGCGTCTGGGTCTGGTCCACCCGGGGTGGGTGGGCAGGTTGGGACAGGGCAGAGGGCACAGGGAAAGGAAGCCGGAGGAAGAGAGAGAGAGAGAGAGAAGCAGCGTCATCTACCATGAACAAGACAGGAGAACAGGTCGTCGAGAGGAGGTAGCTCAGGCAAAGAGAGGAAGCCTGGGTAGGTGTGATGAGGTGGGCCTGTCACCTGCCCCTCAGTGTCCTGGCTGGCTTTCTTTAAGGGCAGAGGACAGGTTGCAGCAACCCTGCCCAAACTGGCTCCTGGTTGAAGTGGCAATAGGTACCCTGGGTCACTTTTGCAGCCTCAGGTGGCCCTTCCCCTTGCGCCTGGGGAGGAGCCCAGCCTGCTCCTACTTCACATGGGGAGGCTGAGGAAGGTTTTTCATTTCAGGCACAGGATCCTACACATAGGAGGCCACCAGGGTGGGTAAATGAGTAAATGACCCCAGGGTTCCTGGCCCCCAGGCCTGTGCTGAACGTGGATGAACCAACTGAATGGAAAGTTTCCAAAAATATACCCACAGCATGATTCTCCTGGCCTGGCCTCCCTGGTGGAGGCCGAGCTGTGCCTCCCACAGCCCAGCTCCAACCCAGCCCTGTCAGTACCCAGCCCCGGGGTCCTGCAGAGGACGCCTGGTCTCCAGAAAACACAAGAGCACTTTTGTCCCAGCTTCACAACCGCCACTTCACACTCTAACAAAGCCTGGCATTCTCTGGGAGTGCAGACTGGCATCTGGGTTTCCTTCACAGACCTGCGAGCACCCAGAGCAGTCTGGAGACCAAGCTCATGGTAGGGAGAAAAAGAGGGTCCTCCTCACCCTCCTGTTTGCCCCATCATCATCCAGGAGAAACAAGGTGAATTGAATCTGTGTGGCAGTTCTGAAAAGAGGGCTTAGCAACATAGCACATATGTGTAAAACCAAGCACACACACCCAGCACTGGCAAGGTGATGGCAGTGACAGTGCAAGCTGATACCACTGTCCCAGAAATACTCTTGTAATTCATCAAGAGTTACAGAGATGTTCATGTCCTTTGGCCTATGACCTTATTTCTATGAGTTTTCCTAAAGGAACAATTAATAAGTTCCCTCTCCCTGCAGTCCTAAAAAGCAGCCACATTCGAGTCTCTCCCAGAAAATTACAGACTCCAACCTAGGCCTCGTAGGGGCCATTCCCCACCCTCCTCTCCCCCTGGTGGGCACAGCAGCTCTGCCAAGGACCCATACTAGATGAAGCATGATCCTTTATCCTGTACTGGTGGCCCCATGGGGTAAGAAGAAGCCCCTAGCTTCACAATTTCAAGGTAACATTTGGTGGCCCCCGAAAAAACTTTCTCATCACTTTGATAACTTCTAGCCTCCTAGTCTGTGGGCTGGGGTCTCCATGGGATGTATGGGGGCCCAGTGGAATTGCTTCTAGTGCTCACTTAAGATAAAGTCAGCACAGGAGCTTAGGGTGGCGGCAGGTACAGCCTTAGAAGCTAGATTTTAGGTGGGGTGGACAACCTGGCCTTCCATTCTGTACCAGGGACTCTTCCCAGGATGTGAGGAATGGGGACTGCCACACTCCTGTTTCAGTCACTCATGTCCCCTGGAATAAATATTCATAAGACACCGTCAAGGCAGTCTTCCCATCTCACAGGAGAGAGAGGCCACTCCACAGAAAGCCTCAGGCTCAGAATCATGGGACAACTTTCGCAGCACGAGGCCCAGACCTCTGGATCCTGGAACTGGCGCCTTTCCCCGAACCAGCCTGACACTCCACAGAGGAGGCCCAGGTTTTCACAGCAACCCAGGGCAGTGAAGCAGGCTCTTAAAGTGGGGGACTCCCCATTTCTCTGCCTCAACTCAAATCCTGGAAGCTCAACCCAGCGCTGCCTGAGCCCTTGACCGGCAGCATTTCCCTACCCCACTCACGTACCACTCCCTGCTCCAAAGCACACAGCCTCGCCTTGGGGCGTTGTTATGTTTAATTATTAATTATTATTAACTAGTTGGGAGAGGAGTTTCCTCAACTATAGGAGAGGCTCTTGAAGGTCAAGGGCACATTTCCTCTTGATGAGGAAAAAAGAAGGTTGAAGATGAATTGTAGCTCTGTGGCCAGAGCAACTGTGTGGATTGTGGGGCCAAATGCTGAGATGAGAAAGATAATGGGGGTGGTGTTAGGGGGACATAGGAACAAATGGAGAGATCTGTTTGGGACATGTTACATGTGGGATGCTGTACCAGGTGAATAGCATCCCCACAAATTTCATACCCACCTGGAACCTCAGAGTGTGACTTTATTTAGAATAGGGTCTTTGGACATGTGGTTAATTAAGACGAGGTCATTCTAGATTTAGGTAGGCCCCAAATTCGATGACCGGTGTCCTTATAAGAAGGCCATGTGAAGAAACACAGGAACACACAGGGGAAAAAAGCCATGTGATGATGGAGGCAGTGATGCAACTATAAGCCGAGGGCACCAAGGCTGGCCAGCAATCCCACCAGAGCGGAAAGAAAGGCATGGAACATTCTTCCTCAGGGCCTCCAAGGGGAGCAACTCCGTGATTTCAGATTTCTGGCCTCCAAAATTGTGAAAGAATACATTTGTGTGGTTTTAAGCCACTAAATGGTGGTAATTTTTTTTAACTGCAATCCTAGGAAACCACTACAGGTACCTATCCCTTACTTGCCCTGGAGATGTCCAGTAGGCATGCGAGAATGGAGCTCAGGGGAAGACCAAGGGAATCATGGATTATAAAGGGCAGTTAATGGCACAAACTAAAAGCTCTCAGGCTGGGTGCAGACTGAGATGCAAATGGGCCTGGACTGAAATCTCGGGCAGGCCAACATCAGAGGTCAGGAAGGAGGCTGAGTGGCTAGAATGGGCACCTCATGTGGTTGGGGAGTGCAAGCAGAGAGATGGGGTAACACAACTGGAGGGGGACCAGAAGCTCAATGAGGTGTTCTGGGTTTTATTTTTGTCTTTAAGGTGGGTGGGGATGAGTGGAACTTTGGGTCAATTTGCCTTCTGGTTGTCATGAATATGGTCACAATAGAAACAGAAGCAATAGCACTCTACTGCTCTTGAACTAGATTAGCTGTCAGTCACTGTCTGTCCCACCTCCTGCCTCTTCCAACCAGGACCAACTGGATCTCGGGTGGACAGCTGGTCCAAAGCCAGCCAGACCATTGGCTAGCCTGGGGACAATCTGATTCTCTCAAGAGGACAGAAGTAGATGGTGGGTGCTGGAGCCTGGGTAGGGCCTGGAGGGTGGGTGGGTGGCAAGGGAGAGGGAGTAAATGTGCCAAGGGACGTGGAGACATAGTAAGAGGGACAGACACACAGCCTGACCACAAGTCATGAGAAGAGGCCCCTGAGCCAGAGAGAATGGGCTTGCTTCCTGATGCTATTTCTTGTTCCAGTGCCCTGAAATGCCTGTGAGATTTCCCTGTAGCTGTTCCCTCTGTTGACTGGCGTTAGTAGGCAGAGTCTCTATTCCTTGTACCTACACATGATTTCTCCCAAAATCCACCCCAACCCCTGCATGAGGCAGCAACCCAGGGAAAGCCAGCTAAACATAACCACATGACCTACCCCCTGCGCTAAGAGGGAAACGTCCAGGAGAACACCCTGACGCTGGGCTGGGGCTCCTACACCAGACTGGGCATCCATCCTTTAAACTCGGGCAGCAAAACCTGCTCTAACAGGGGCTGCTGGCAGTGACCCTAAGCAGATCACACATGTCCCTCCCCTAGCTGGGGTCATCTAGGGACAGGACAACCATAAGCATACTTTTGCTGCACGTTGGGAGTTATAGGGGTCTTAATATGGCTCTTTTACAAAATCAGAAACTGCAATTTCCCATTTGACCCCAGAATGATCTGATGCAATGATTCCCAAAGTGATCCCTAGACCAGCATCATCTAGGAACTAGTTAGGAATGGCTCAGGTCCAGGGCCCTGAAGGGCCGTGCTTCCTGTATCAGCCACTGGGTGGTGTAAACCAAGGATACCCACAGGGTTGGGCCTGAGGACGTGTTGGCTGGACACCCCTGTCCCTACTTTATTGGGCAATAGCCTTAAAGGTATCCCTTGAGCCCTTAGTTCATCTTGGATTCTAAGTAAAAGTTTGGCTAAAATTGGCTTATTGTTGAGTCACGGAACTTATACATCAGAAAACAGGCTCAGAAAGACAAAGAGACTCACCCAGTCATGGAGCAAGTCAGCAGCCATTGGGACCATTCCCACCTCTGATACCTGAGTCTCATGACAAAACTCCTCCCCACTCTCCCAGGGCATGACCTTTGACTTTTCTTTATTTTTTCCCTTGAAATCCCCACAGCCTCCTCCCAAGGGACCTAGAGTTGCTGCCTGGACCTCAAGGCCATCTGCCCTGCAAGGGCTAGGCCTGGGGTGCCAAGTGAGCGGGGGGCAGGACCTTTGACCATTACCTCCAGGTCTCCCTTGGTGATGGACTCCTCCTCCACTCGAAACTGCAGGTCCTCCACCTTCCTGTGAGGGGGGAGAGGGGTCTGAGCAGGCTTTGCCCAGAGTGTTGGGCTTCCCCAAGTCAGTCATGACAGAGAGGTGAGGCCACAGATGGCCCAGAGTCCACACTCAGACCACACAAAAAGCATTGTCCCCATGAAAGGAAGACCTGCCCAGGGCCCCACGGCAGATGATGCAGAGCCTCCTGCAAACCTCCAGCCTTCTCCACTTCCCAACCTGTACTCCACGCAGAAGCCACTGACTTCTCTAAAATGGGAGTGTTTAATGCAACATCCTTCTTCTCCAGGGTGGTTGTGGGAACAAATGATGGAATGATTGTAAACGGAAGCAGAGTGATGCTTGTAACCACTGTGTGTTCATCATTGAAGGGAACAGACACTGTCACGTGAAACTGTGTGTGCAGGTCAGGGGAGAGGGTAAGCTTCCTCCCCTGCTGATCCTGTTCTCATCCACAGGCCTCAAAACCAGGGGCCAGATTCCCAATCTCCACTGCTCCCTGATATGGAGGGGGCCCCCTCAGATAGCACAGGATAAGCACAGGCATGTTACAGCTCCAGACAGCTACCAGAATACAGATTTAAGGGGTTGCTTAAGGGGTGAGGACACTGAAGCCCAGAAAGGGCAAGTGACCTGCCCAAGGTCATCCAGCAAGTACAGGGCAATGCTGGAACTTGTACTCAGGCCCTTTCTGAACACAACTCCCACAATGTCTTAAAGATCTGTTTTTGTTTGTTGGCATCAGGCACATTGCCATGGGAACCAGATGTGTGGGCCCTGATAAGGAAGTATCTCAGGCAGATCTAAATAAGCCCTACTGTCCCTAGTCAGGCAGCAAGAACAGCCTGTGCAGCACAGGCCTCACTGCAAGTCCCCAAACATACCTCAGGGTGGGGGACTGAGGATGGGAGCTGCCTACTGTGCAAAGAAGGAGGAGCCGCAGAAATCTGTGTCAGCCAGGAGACAAAAAGAGGCTCCTGGACCAAGGGAAACCCTGTTCCTTGTCAGCGATGTGTCCCACCAGGTCAAGGACCAAGCCAGAACCATAATCCCAACTGGCTACTGTGACAGGGCAGAAAGAACCAGCAGCACCCCTAACAGACGGGTGGCCTCAGGCATGGCCCTTCCCTGCTCTGATCCTCAGTTTTCTCATCTGTGAAATGGGGCAACACCTGCCCCCACGCCCCTCGCCCAGGCTAATGGTAAGACTGAGAGATGCAGGTAAAGCACTCAGCACAGGGGCTGACACCCCGGCGTTTCAAGCGTCCTTTTGCTGCTGCTTCTCTGAGCCTCAGTTTCCTGACATGAAATGAGAATGTAGCTTCTGGACATGAGGCGCGAGCTCCATACGTGGGACCTGGCCCAGAGGGTTGCTCTGTGGCCCTGAGCTGGTAAGGGGTGGGGACACTGGGTCTTCTTCAAGGCGCATGCCTCCCAAGGGCAGCGGTATCTTCCCCATGATACACTGCATGTGCGGAGCAGGGCAGGAACAGTGAACCCCACATGATTGGAAAGGAAAAAAGTAAACAAGTGAGGTATCCTCTATATGCTTAGCACCATGCGGGTGCTTTACTGGAAGTATACTGTAAATCTTTCCAACACCCTGTAGAGATGCGGATCCCCACACCACTTTCCAAACGAGGAGAGTGAGGCTCGCAGAGCTCATGTCACTAGTCCAGGTGACACAGCCTGTAAGTGGTGGAGGCAGGGCTTGGACCTGGGCCTGCTGGTCCTGAGTCTGTGCTCTTCACTGTCATCTTTCAGGAGGCTCAGAGAAAGTGTCCTCCCAGGACCAGGGCAGGGGCAGCATGTACCTCCTCTCTTCTTCCAGCTGGTTGGACAGGTCCACCTTCTCCTTCCGCACGCTCTCCACCAGGAGCCGGGCCCGCTGCAGCTTCTCCTCTGCTTCTGCAACATACTGGGCCCCAAGCAAGGGCCAGGACAGGGTCAGCCTCCTCCTGCAGACTGAGGGCCAGGAGGCAGAGGGGTAGGAAGGAACAGGAAGGATTTGGGCCTAGAACCCTTGCCACGCCTATTTTCCTGCCAGCCCTAGCTGGGTGTGGACAGTGGGCCTGATGTGCGGGAGGGTAGGCCTAACTGAGTGCCTAAGGTCCACCTGTTCCCATACCTAGTATTCCAATATCTGCCACCTCCTTCGACCCCCAAGGGCCTAAAACCCTTGTCTTGTGAAGGCCCCTGTCACAGTACACATGGGACCTAGAACACACTTGAGCTTGGCCTTATTAATTCTAACACAGAGAGAGAGATGAGCTGGCCCCAAATGGGATAAGGGCCCAGGAAATGCTCTCATGCAGGTGACAAATATCAGGGAAAAGTAGACATGTGATGGTAGCTGAGTCAAGGCTACAGGCAATGGCTTACTTCTCTGAAACCCAATCCATGAATGTGCTCGAAAGCACAATCTGAAATATGAACAGTTATATACAAAAAAATACATACAGTATTATTTAGAAAAAGGAAGAAGTTGGAAACAACTTAAACAACAGTAGGGGACTGACCACATCAGCAAAGACATAGCCTGTGACAGGTAGCGACACAGCCATTGAAACAGGGAAGAATTTTCCTCGACCTAGGAAATGTTCATACTAAAAAAGTAAGAAAAAGCAAGATACACAGCTTATTCTGAAAGTCTGTGTACTTATCCACTGGGAAGACATTCACCAGGAGGAGGAGCAGGGGTGCTGGGAATGCACATCTTAGTCTTCTCTGTATATCCAAGTTCTCCATCCTGAGCACGAGTGACCTACAAGCCTGGCCCGAGGAGGCTGTTTGTAGTGTCTGCTGCCCCACTTACCCACCTACCTGCTCATGCTGCGCTTTGAGCAGGGCAATCTCCTTCTCGACCTCACAGATGTGGCTCGTGGCCTTGGCCACCTCGGCCCGCTCCAGGTCCCGCTCAGCTAGCAACTGCTCGATGTGCTGCTGCTTCTCCTTCAGCGCCTCTTGCAAGGCAGTCGTGCCGGAGATCTTACGGGCGTAGCGTGAGGAGGTCTCTGTGAGCTGCAGGAAGGTGTGGGTACAGGCAGAACTCAAGCATCTGGGGCACCTCCAGGTAACTCACAGCTACCCAGCAGGTGGGGGGCCCAAGTGTCTCCACTCCCGAGGTCCTGGTCCTTTCGCTGCCAGGGCCCTCCTGCTGCTTGGCCCCTGCCTACTTACGCAGGGAGAAGCGTATTATTTCAAGTTCAGGGAACTACCCCCTCCCAGGGGAGTCACAGCTCCTGGGCTCTGCCTCATGGTGGGCTTCCTCACCTGGGCCACCTTTTCCTGGGCCGGGAGGAACCTCCCATCCTAGACCAAGCTTGGATACAAGGCTCTCTACCTGGAAGGGCAGTATCACCTTCTCCTGTCACCCACGGTGGCTATGGCAGCCTTTTTGAACCCCCTGCCATGCCCTGTATGTCCTGCCCTGCATCTGTATGACCCTCCTTAACTCCTAGGGAAAGGCTTAATCTTAAGCTACTGACAAATCAGTAATATAAAAATAATAATAATAATAATAATAAATGGATCAATTTTCTTATTAAAAGATACACACTTTCATCTTTGTTCAACAACTGCAAACTGAGGGATGCCTGGAGCCAGAGCAGGTCAGGGGCAGATTAGAACACTTAGATCCCTCGCCCCCACCCCCACACATACAGGAGCGTACCCTACCCCGGCCCCATCCTCACCAGGCCACTGCGGCTGGGCCGGCCCCCCACAGAGGAAGCCACAGAGCTGACAGAGCTAATGGAGGAACTGCTGGGACTGTGGGTCAGCGCTGAGACACCCATGGCCATACGTTTGGTCTTCTTGGCTTTGGCTGGGCTGGTGGATGGGAAGCCGATGCGGATCACCTTATGGATGGGTGCGAACAGACCAAACTTGGGTGGGCACTGGAAGTACCTGGGGAGGCAGGAAAGACCCACAATGCTGTCATGGCTGAATAGCCCGGAGCTCCCCTGCCTTATGTGCCTCTTCAAAGCCCAGCAGAGACGCTCATCCTTGGGGCCCCATCACCCACAACCCAAGACCAACAGATGGGACTCCTAGAAAGGAGAGAAAGGTCAGTAGGGCCTGAGTTTCTCCATAGCTGCAAACAACCATTGGGCATATTTCTGGGGACTGGGGGAGTAACAATCATCGAGCACTCACTCTGTGCCAGTCCCTTTTCACGAATGCTCATTTCAATTCCCCAACCACTCTATCGTTATCTCCATTTCACAGGTGAGGAGACCAGCTCAGAGAGATTGAGTAGCTTGCCCACAGACATACAGCTGGTCAAGTGGCACAGGTGGGACTGCCCCTCCCCCCAAGTCTGCTGGGCTCCAAAGACAACTATGCTTTGCTCCCACATATCATTCAGCGGCCTCCAACTGTATATGCAGCCCCATTTCATGACTGCCCTCGGACCACCCAAGACTCAAGGAACCCCATCAGCTCTCTGCCGAGGGAGCTCCCTGCATGGAGAAGCAAAAGCCGAGGGAGATACCTTGGGGTGCAGTGGGGGCTGCCGCCCAACCTGCCCCTGAGTTCTGAAAGCTAGAGTGAGCTGAAAGAAATATCCATCTTGAAAGCAGGAAGGCAGTGTTGCCATGGAAACTCTAGGTGGTCTTCTTCTCTCAAAACCTGTCTGGTCATGGAGTCCTTATGGGACCAGGTGAGCTAGTCGTGTAGTTTCTGATTCACTTTGAAACTGCCATCCCATCCTACCTCTTCCTGAATTCAGGTCTTTGCTTGGGCTGTCCCCCCCAACCCAGCATACTTTCCTCCCCATAGCTGTCACAGCCTCATCTGGGCTATAGAACAAAGCCCAGGGACAGTCAGCACAGGAACTTAGGCCACGTGGCCTTAGTCTCATATCCCTAACACTGTTCACCCATCACATCATGCCCCCAATCCCCAAGAAGCCCAGACAAAGCCTTAGACTCTCTTGATGCAGCATTCCCAGAGATGGTATGGCACCTAGAACCAGTTGTGACTTCACCCTGTCTGTAGAGCACCAGTCACTGTCTTATTATTTCTTTTGTCAGTAGCGGAACCCCTGGAAGGCAGTGACCACTGCCTCTTCTAGTATTTGCCCCTGACTCTGTGTGACCTTAAACGATGACCTCTCTGGCCTCTGTTCTCTCATCTATAAAACGGGGATGATATTCTCACCTCCTGCCTCCTCTGTGGGCTGCTGTGACAGAAGGGAGGCGGCAGCATCTACACTGTGGTGTCTGGCACAACCACCCAGACATTCAACACTGGCTTCCTCAAATGCCCCATCCCTGTCCCACACTCCCAGGGGAGGTTCACTGTACCTGGTGCCTGCCACCGCCCCGTCATTCTTCCCAAGGGGCTCGTCCAGCTCCACGCCACACCATTCACCCTTGGCAAAGTCTGTCTCCCCCACGTACCGCACCACACCAGTCTTTGTCCCGCCAACCTGTTGGCACAAAGAGAGACTCAGGTCCAGAAGATGCAGTGGGCACAGGCAGAGATGGCACAGGTGCCCAGGTGCTCAGCCTCATCCCATCGTCCCTTCCAGCATGCAGGGGAGAGAGGAGCCGGGGTGAGGAGGGGGAGAGGCCTAAAGACAGCTGGGAGGCACAGTCTAGTCAGGGCTTCCTGGGGCTGTCCCATGCCAGGGCTTCGGAAACAGACAGACCTACGTTCAAACTCTGCCACGTACAAGCTGTGTGAACCTGGACAAGTTACCTAACCTTTCTGGGCTTCAGCATCTTCATCTGTAAAATGAGTTTTTATGAGGATTAAGTACTGTGTGTACAGTGTCTGGTACATACTAGAGTCTCAGTACATTTTAATCCTTAAAAAAGGGTTTAAATGATGGCTGCCAGGGGTTGGGGAAGGGGGAAATGGGAAGTTGTTTAATGGAAATAGTTTTGCAAGATGAAAAAGACCTGTAGATCTGTTGTACGACACTGTGAATACACTTAACACTGTAGAATTGCACATTTAAAATGGTTAAGAAGGAAAATGTTATGTGTGTTTTACCACAGTTTAAAAAAATTCACTGAGGCGGTAAGTATGAATATTACTGTCAAAACAGGTAAAATGTTTTCATTGAAATTTTTACAAAGATTCAAATCCTCCCAAAGACTTAGGAAGCCCAAGAAGTTTCTCCACCTCTCCCAGAAGCAAACACTTTAACTTTTTTTTAAATTCAAAGTTTAATTGTTAATATGAGTCAACATGTTAGATTACTGCAATGGCTGTTCAAAAATACTTTAACTCTTTGAGGTGAATTTTTGGTATTTATTACCGTATTTCTAAATAACATGCTTATATTGCTACTTCTCAGTTTTGAACGCTATCCACTCTCCTCCCATAAAGGAAGGGGGAGCATTAGTGCCCCATTACGACTGCTTCACAGCTGTGTCCCAGCCTTCTACCCTTCTCCACACAGCGGTGTCTCAAATTTGATCAGATCTGGCTTTACGGTGCTATGACTAATAAACACCACTCACAGATGAGGATGGGAGACGGGTTACTCCTCCTTTCCCACACAACTTTTAAACTACAGATAACCGTCTTTTACGAGTGTTTGCTTAACTTTCATGAGTTTAACAGTACTTCAGCCCAAAACTCTCAACAGTCTAAGTCTGCTGAGATGTTCAGTAGCATTGGGAATTCCATCCAGTTCTTTCTGAAGAAGACTTTCCTGCAGCTTGTGACCAGCCATAGGCTGGACTGGCTGCTGGCTCTTCGGTGTTAAGGCTACCAGGCAGGGCCCTTTTGTCACCATTACACTGAGAAGTCCCTTTGCCTCTCTCCTGGGCTGGATCCTGTTTCCTGGATTCTATGTCTTCCTTTTTTCCTGGTTTACTCACTTATTTTGGTAGAGCACATCCTCTCATAGCTTTCTAAGAAAATGTGTATGAGAAAATAAGATATTTGAGCCTCTGCTTATCTGAAAATATTTTTTATTCTATCCTCATTTTTTTAAATTGAGGTAAAATTCACATAACATAAAATTCACCATTTTAAAGTGTACAACTCAATGGCTTTTAGTACATTCATGACTGTCACTGCTAACTAATTCCAGAACATTTTCATCACCCCCAAAAGAAACTCCATACCCAATACCGGTCACCGCCCGCCTCTCCCCAGCTTTTGTCATCCACTAATCTACTTTCTGTCTCTGTCTCTATAGATTTGCTCGTTCTGGATGTTGCTTATAAATGGAGTCGTTCAATAAATGACCTCTGTGTCTGGCTTCTTTCATTTAGCACAGTGTTTTCCAGGTTCATCCACGTTTACCAGTATCAGTATTTCCTTCCTTTTACGGCTGAATAATATTTCACTGTATGGATTATACCACCTATTGCTTATCCATATCCATTCATCCACGGATGGACTTGTGGGTTGTTTCCACTACTTGGTTATTATGAATAATGATGCTGTGAATGAACATTCACGGCCAAGTTGTTGTGTGAACACCTGCTTTCAATTCTCTTGGTACCCTCGCTCATGACGATAGTCTGGTTGGGTCTCTCCCTTCAGGATTTCGAAGGCTCCCTCTGTGTGTTTTAGGAGTCCAGTGTTCCTGTTCAGAAGTACAAAGCCATTCTGAGTCCTGATCCTTTATGTGAGCCAGTCTTTATGCGGGGTTCTTTGTCCCAGGGTTGTGCTGTGTCACAATGAGGTACATTGGTGTGGGCCTCTTCCCATCCCTTTTCCTGGGCTCCCATGGGCCCTTTCAATGAAGAAACCCTTGTCAATCCGAGGGGATCTTCCTGGATTACTTATTTGGCTTCCTGCCTCCTTTTCCTCTGTTCCCTTTCTGAATCTATTAGACAGGTTATCTCAAAAGTTTTCTTTTCTCCCGTTCTGTATATATCTTTTGGCTCTACTTCCTGAGAGATTTCCTTAAATTAATCTTCTGATACTTCTGTGCAGTTTCTTATATCTGTAATCAGATTCTTCATTTCCCAGAGCTCTTTTGTTCACTGAATATTCATATTCATACATTCAATGGTGTTCGGTAAGGATTTAAGGCCTGATTTACTTGTTTCTCAGAGCGAGCCATTTTCCCCAGAGAAAGCTTCTCACACTCTCTCCAGCATGGAGGGCACAGGCTTGGCAGCCCTGCCTCCTAGGAGCCAAGTGAGGAAGAAGCCGGTAGGGAAAGGGGCTCAACTTTCAGGATAGAAACGTTCATCTAATCCCCCTCAGTAAAACCTGCCTGGGATTGTCCCATCCAGACTCTCTCTGACTCTTAGTAAAACAAACATCCATTCCAGGGGCCTGCTGGAGGCATGGTCAACAGGCAGAGTGAGACAGGGCCAGGGATGGGGAGCTGCAGGTTTTTAGACCTACTCTCCCATTTCGGGCCCTGACGTCAGCCCCATTTCCAGAGGCTAACTCCTGCAGCTAACTCCGGAGCCTCCGAGGTTTCCCAAGGAGACATGAACTGCTTCTCTGCTTCCCTCCTGCTGCCGGTGGACTTGGTGACACTGGATTTCCAATGTTACTGCTGCTGTCTCCTCTCTTGTTCTCTTTGCCCTTGAGGGTTTGATACCTTTTTAAAAACACTCCCTTCACTGCCATTCTCATGCAGGTTCAGGAGAGAGCGAAAAAGATGTTTACCTACTCTGTTTATCTGAACCTAAATATAACTTTCTAAATGTTACTTTCTCTGTTACCCCTAAGTATACCTCAGGAATGCCTAAAAGGGACCAGCTCCCTAATTAAAACTCTCTCTGCTCCCACCATTTCTTAAGGACTGACTATGTGCCAAGCATTGAAGACTCAAATTTGAAATCTCACCACTCTATAAGGTGGGCAGCGTACCCCGTTCCTGGATGGAGAGACTGCGGTTCAGAGTAGTCAGAGAGTGGAAGGGCTCAGCGGGCCTCACTCTGCTCTGTCCTCAATCCCAGTTTGTCTTAACTACCAGGCCCTGCCCTCCGGGGTCGTGTCTCCACTGAGGAGGGAGTCTCTTGCTAAAACAGCACTAACAACCCCTCAGCAGCCCCAAGGCGGTGCTGCTGCAGCCTAAATCCTTAGTTGCAGGTGTCTGCTCAGAGATGGGAACAGAGCAGAAACAACAGGAAGGTTTCCAGAGGAAATACATCTGGTGCTGACCTCCACCCAGGTCGGCATAGCCTTGGGGAGCTCCCCTCTCCGAAGCCCCCAGACAATGTGCAATGACCCCCTCACTGGGAGTGTGTGCCAGGCCTGTCCTCCAGATGAGACCTGCGCCTTCTCTCTTTTTTCCTTTTGTTTTTATTATGTTTTAAATCTTTTAACTTAAAAAATAAGACTTTATTTTTTGGAACAGTTTTAGGTTTATAGAAAATTAGGGAGTTCCCATAGGTCCCCTCAAGTCCCTTCCTACAGTTCCCCCCTCATTAACACCTTGCATTAGTGGGGCATGTTTGTCACAATAATGAGCCAATACTGATATATTATTAACTGAAGTCCGTAGTTTACATTGTGGTTAGCTCTTGGGTTTTGACAAGTGTATGATGACAGGCATCCACCACTACAGGATCATACAAGATAGTTTTATTGCAGTAAAAATCCTGTGCTCTGCCTATTCTCATCTCTCTCTCTCTCTTCCTACCTCCAATCTTTTTACTGTCTCCAAATCCTACCTTTTCTAGAATGTAATATATTTGCAATCATACAGTATATAGCCTTTTCAGCGTGGTTTCTGTCACTTAGTAATATGCATTTAAGGTTCCTGCTTGACAGCTCTTTTCTTTTTAGCCTTATTCCACGGTCAGGATGTACCAGAGTTTATTTATTCATTCACCTCCTGAAGGCTGTCTTAGTTGTTTCCAATTTTAACAATTATGAATAAAACTGTTATAAATATTTATGTGCAGGTTTTTATGTAGATACTTTAAAAAAATTATTTTTAATTCCCACCCCCCACGTACAGATGTTTCTATCTTCCCCTAAGAACTAGATGTCTGAAAGAGGAGAATCTCCTCTCCTCCCACACACTTCTAGTGCACATCCAGGGCCTGGCACACCGAGGTGGACTAGGCACCTGGGGGTCCTGGCACATCTGGGGTATAGATAGTGGTTCCACTGAGGATCGAACCCAGGACCTTCTGCGTGTAAAGGGGACATGCTAACCACTAATCTATGGAACCACCACGTGTAGATACAAGTTTTAAACTCACTTGAATAAATACCAAGGGATGTAACTGCTGAATCATATGGTAAGAGCATGCTTACTTTTGTAAGAAACTGCCAAACTGTCTTCTAATGTGGCTGCACCGTTTTGCATTCCCACTGGCAAATGCATGAGAGTTCCTGCTGCTCCACTAAGGAAATGGCTGCCTCAAGTCACCTCTACTGTATGCTAGGCCCCAGGCTCCTGAGGGGTGAGCCCCACCCCTCCCTTCCTTTTCTAACACCTGGGGGACCCCTGTGGGCCTGCAATCCCTTCTGGCTTGGCCCAAACACCAACTAGATCCCAGGTCCCACAAAACAATGGTGGTGGACAGGTTGAATGCATCTGTGTCTCGGGGACTTTCCCCTGAGGAAGTCAAAACTGATGAATCACTTAAAATAGTCACATGTGCCTCAGATCATGGTCACACCCACATGGTAAGAGAACAGGGCCTCAGGGCTGCCCAGCTCTGTCATCAGGAAGCTAGATCAGAGCTGCTAGGAAGGTACAGTGAGGTCCATGTCTGAGGTCTGGAGCAGCCTCTGCTGGGCAGCTGTGGGAAGGGGCAGGAGCATGGGGTGGGGTGCTGGCAGGAAGAAGGATGGCCAGGGGAGAAAGGCAGGTAAGCAGCAACATCAAGTCATCCAGGAAGATGAGGGGACCCAAGTGGGCAGCCCCCTTGGTGACTCTGACAATTTCCACAGTCGCTGACCTGAATAATAGCTAGCAGGGCATATCTGGGGCTCAACTAATCTGTGGAGTACTGACATCATTCACGTGGAGCCTTGCTCACTCTCAGGCTGTCGGAGGCACTGGGGCACAGCCATGGGAATAAAACAGACAAGACCCCCTCCTCGTAGAGCTCCCCTTTGGGCAGGAAATAGACAGTAAAGAAGGAAGTGAATTCATGCTTTTATTCCAGGTGGATGACAAGAGCTATGTGGAGTAAAATGGGAGGCCACTGTCTCTGAGGGGTGACAGTGACACAGACGCCTAATAGAAGTGGGACAGTATGTTATAGGAAGCCTGGGGGACAGTGTCCCAGGTAGTGGAATTGGCCTAGAACCCTGGAGGAAAGGAAGGAAGGCTGGTGTATCAGGGGAACAGCAGCCAGGATGGAGGGAAGTCGGTTCATAAGGGGGCTGGGTAGGCAGGTCACAAGAGTCTGGGGCCATGGAATATAGGTAGGTTTATCCCAAGTAAGATGGGGCCTCTTGGGTGTGGGAGCCTGACTAGAAATGAGGAAGACCAAGGAAAAGTCAGCTCCATTGTCTGAGAGAGAGAGAAGCTGCCAGTGGAGGTGGTAGGATGGGGACAGATCTGGATATATTTTGGAGGTGACACCAGAGACCTGCTGATGAATCACATGGTGGGGGAGGAAAGAAAAACAGACCTGAGGCCAACTGCCAAGTTCCTGGCTATGTTAGCAGGAGACACAGGTGTTCCATTTACTAAAATGAGAAAGATGAGGAGGAGCAGGTTGGGGGATGGTTGGGGAAAGGGGGTGATGATCAACTGAGTTCTGTTTTGGACATGTATTATGAGCTAAATTATGCCCCCCCCCAAGATATGTTGAAGTCCTGACCCCCAGTACCTGCAAATGTGACCTCATTTGGAGACAGGGTCTTTTAGGAGTGATTAAGTTAAGATGAGGTCATTAGGGTGGGCCCTAATCCAGTATGCCTGGAGGCCTTAATAGAAGAGCAGTGACACAAAAACGCACATGAGGGAAGAACACCATGTGAAGACAGGGCAGAGACTGGAGCGATGCAGCTGTAAGCCAAGGACTGACTGCTGGTGATACCAGAATGTAAGAGAAAGACATAAAACAGATTCTTCCCTTGATCTTCAGAGACAGTGTGCCCTGCTGACACCTGTGATTTCAGACTTCTGGCCTCCAGCACTGTGAGAGAATAAATTTGTTGTTTTAAGCAGTTTTGTTTGTGGTACTTCTTTCAGCAGCCACGGGAAACTAATACACATTAAGTGGAAATGCTGAATAAGAGCTTAAGATGTGAGACAGGAGCTCAGAAGAGAGACCAGGACTAGAGATCCAACTGTGGGTGGTGTGATGCTCACATGTGCTTGGACTGTTCTAAGTCATAGGCCTAGATGGTTCCATCAAGGACAAGAGCACAGGAACAGACGAGCCAAGGTCAGAGATCTGACCTGACATTGGGAAGGGGAACTGCAGAGAGTGGTGGCCAGGGAGGCAGGAGGAAAGCAGGGGAGTGTGTGGAATCCTAGAAGTCCAGAGAAGAATGTGCTTCTAGGAAGCAGGGAGAGACTGATGGCGGCCAAGTCTGCTGAGCAGTGAAATGAGATGAGGACTGGGAACTGCCTGTTGTATTTGCAATGTGAATGTCTCCGGTGGCCTCTGGGGGAAGGTTCCCCTGGAGTAGAGGGTGATGGGAGAGAGCAGGAGCTGAAGACCATGGCCATGGACAGGCCCTTCAAGGGGTTTAGCCGAAGGGAAGACAGAAATGAGTAAGAGCTGGAGGGAAACATGGGGTCAGGGAGCATTTTATTTTTGAGGTTGTTGTTAAGAGAAGCTGGAGCAAGTGAGTGAAAAGACTGGACAGGGAAATGTGCAGCGGAGGAAGGGGGCTCTCTGCTGGGGCAGGTAGCACTGGCCTGAGACAAGATCAGGAGGTTGGGGCCCTGGATGAATCTAGATGAAGGAAAAAAAGTGTGCAGATGCTGCAGGTTTGGGGGTGAACCATGGTTCTGTTCTTCCCAGGAGGCACAGAACCATCATCGGCTAGAATGTAGGGGAGGGGCAGGTGTTAGAAATTTTTAGAGAAAGAAGGTGGTGTCACTATCACAAAAGAGGAAACTGAGGCTCAGAAAGGCAAAGCAGCAGGGAGGAGTGGCTGAGCCAACTCCCTCAACTAGGTCTGTGGACCTTGGGTCAGTCCACTTCCCAGCCCGGCGCATGGGGAAATCGGTCATTTGTTGAACCAGATGTAGAGGTTACTGCCAGACATAGGTTACTGCACAGACTCATGCTAGAATTCCTCCACTCTGACCTCGGAGCTTTCTTAGCCTGGGGTATATCTGGTCTCAGATCTACTCCTCAGGGGAGGGAAAGGGAGGACTAAAGGCCAGAGTCCTTGCCCCATATCCAGGGCCCCCAGCCATCTAGTGAGAAGCCCTGTGACAGAGAAAGGAAGCCAGAGGCAGACACAGTCCTCCCTGCTGACCTTTCCCAGCTCTGCTCCCCATCAGTAAACCTGGAAGATGAAGCCCCAGCAGCCATGGGGTTAGCAGGGCCAAGTCTCCTCCTCCTTCCCATCCCTCTCCCCACACAACAGACACCACTTCCCTCTGCCCCAACCCCAAGCACACCAGCCCCCAGGAGGGCCCCCAGGCCACTCCTACAAACCCCTCCCAGCTAGAGCTAGGTCTCACACCCAGCCTCGAGGTGTGCACCCCTCAGCCAAGACCACTCGGGGATGGAGAAATGGGATCTTGAGCAGAGGACAAATGCCAGGATTTACCGAGAGCCCACAGTGTACAGGACTCTTCCTGAGTAGATTCCTACAAATCCCGCAGTCAGAATATCAGTCTCTTTTTAAAAGTGAGGACACTGAGCCTCAGTCCTTTGCCCTGGGTCACACTACTGTGAGGGACAGAGCTGAGTTCATACCTCGGCCTGTACAACGCTTATGCCCACCTTCCCACCACCTGTTGCCTTGACACCACAGGTGGCCCCTGCGGGATGCTTGACCTGGGGACTGTGCAGGGTGGGACTGGCAGAAAGAGAACCTCATTTGTCATCTCTCAGGAACCATTTCTCAAGACACTGCTCCCACACCAAACCAGGCCAACTACCAAGGCAGAACCAGCCCAGCAGAGAATCTACCAGCCCCGTGGGGAAGGTCAGACTGCCTCGTGGGCTGGTACTTTCTGGGTGATCTGCAAGGCAAGGCTAGCCTCAGCTTCGTGCTTTGAGATATGCTGGGAGAGGGTGCCAGCAGTACAAGCAAGTGGTTCTCTGGAAAGGTCCCTTAGCCCATCCTTCTCGGGATGCCTCTGTGACCAGTACATGAAGAAACTTGAAGGGACAAACTTCATCTACATGGAGATGCTCCATGCAGATTCTGCTTCAAGGAAGGCCTTGCTGTCTTGCTAAGGGAACCCTCTTGCCTGAGATGACGCCCTTCCTGGGGCAGCCACACCTGGTAACTGAGCGAGGCAGGGGCAGAAAGGCTGGGCATTTTGGCTCGACAACCTGATGAACAACCTGGCTCCAGAGCTCCGCCTGCGTTGCAGTCTGACTTCCACCTCTGCCAATTCTTTCACAGATGTTAAAAGCCATAATAAATATCTGCACCCCAAAACACCTGGGCAACTACTTCCGGGGAACTTGATGTGACACAACCTACCTATCATGTCTTTGGGGGTCAGAAGACTCACTCTCCCACCATCCCGTGTTGATATCTGTCTCTTTGGAGCCTTGGCTCTGGGGCACCTCTTGGAGCCACAAACAGCCAGCCAGGCCCCTTCCTTCCTGAGATAATTTTTCTCTGTTCCTTGCTAATTATACCCTATACTGCCAACTGTAGCTGACCAAGACATTTTCAGCCTGGGCACACTGGGGGCAGGGGATAAAGGGAACATTCCTGGGCTGGTAGGCAGAAGCCCAGAGCCCCCATCCCAGCCTTGCCCATGCCCTGCTATGTGACTCTGAGCAAGTACTTGTCCTCTCTGAGCCTCACCATCCTCACCCATACAATAGGCAGTTAGGGCCTGGTGTTCTCTGTCTCAGGAGGCCTGTCTGTGAGTCTAGATCAGCTCTCACACACCAATAAACCTCAGGTAGAGGTTCCTTTCCAACCCCTCCTGTCTCAACCCACCACCCTCTTCGTTCTTGCTTCTAGAATTCCAACCTGGAATGTCTTTTCTATGACCTCAATCTTAAACTGGTGGCTGCCTGGCTGGCCCCTGAGTCTGCCATACCAGGCCATGCTGCCTCTGAAACCAACTTCCCTAAAACTCATGCAAACACATTCA
Organism: Cynopterus sphinx; assembly: GCA_030015415.1. Taxonomy (NCBI): domain Eukaryota; kingdom Metazoa; phylum Chordata; class Mammalia; order Chiroptera; family Pteropodidae; genus Cynopterus; species Cynopterus sphinx. Next base: position 83,103,446 of record CM057379.1, on the reverse strand, counting down.
TCTCTTGGGATGGACTTCAGGTCCACACGTTGGGGCTCCCACAGCCCCCAAGGGGGACACACACAGCAGCTCTCCACATCTCAGGCCAGACAGACATCCAGGTGCCCTCCACATGCTCCCTGGGCCTGGAAGGTGCCCAGGACCAAAGGCAGTAGAAGCCTTTCCAGGCAGAAGGAAATGGAGAGGTGTCCTGGGGTGTCAGGGTCTCACCTGGTTTGAGTCCTGTCTCAGCTTTGCCTGGCATGTTGTAAAAGGCTATGTGACCTTGGGCAAATCACTTCAGCTCTGTTTCCACCTCTGCTAGGAATCCCTACCCCATACACCCAAGATCCTTGAATGCTCATCCAGAGCAAGGCCCCAAACTCACCCACGCCAACCTCTGAGAGAACTTGGGAGAGAGGATTTTAGAAGAGGAAATAGGGCAGAACAGAGTGAATCATCGTTGGAGGAATTTCAGGCATTAGCCAGAAAGGTTATCTCTGTGTGTACTGGGGCCGGGGAAGGCGGCAGAGGGTGTGGAAGGACAAAGGTAGGACATCCAGCCTATGGACCCCGCTCAGCTGCTTCCACACTAGGTGCTGTGGGAAATTCAGGTCTCAGGCTGCAGCCTGTAAAATGGAACATCTGCCTCCTAGGAAACTGAAACCAAGAGGTGATCCTCGCAGCCCAGGGCACAACTCCAAACCACGGCTGAAAGCCTGGCTCAGACAGGCCTGTGAGAAAACTCCCAACATTCAAGAAACACCAGTGCAGAAGGTGAGGCATGTTTCTCCTGCAGTCTCCAGGTCTCCCTCTCACCCTCCAGAGGTTCCCCCGGAAACAATAACCTCTCGTGCTGAAGTGAAAACGGATTTCTTTCACAGCAAACACAACCAATGGAAGCCAAGGACATTTAGTCTGTCGTAGACCACTGTATGGCCTCAGGGAGGCTCCCTGAGCTCTGAGCCCCTCACTGCACCTGGGGCTCCATGGCCTATATCACCGACCCCTCCCTCACAGGCTTTACTGCTGGCAATAGCTAACACTTCACAGAACTTACTCAGAACTACGGAAGGCAGGTGAATTATTATTCCCATTTTATAAGTGAAGAAACTGAGGCACAGAGAGGCTAGACAACTTGCCCATGATTACTTAGCTCATACATGGACCTCATGGGATACTGTTGAGGCCCATATGAAACCAGGATCCAGAGGTATCTTTGAAGAGCAGCACAACCTAACAAACATAAATACTGTTACTTCATAGGTAACAAATACTGCTCATGCCTTTGACCCAGGTCAGAGGCAGGCCTGCAGCTGGTGACGCTAAGAGAGCTTAGGACCCCTTGCCTGCACTGGCCTCTTCTGTGGCCCTGACAATGCATTTGCGAGAACATGTGATTTATAAATTTGCAAAACCAGTACTTTTTTGTATGTTTTTCCTAGAGTCCACCCATCTTTAAACTGTATAGGTTGAGGCCACTACAGTCACCCAGGTCCACGATATAGTTTTTTTTTAAGGGTGGGGTAAGGACAGGAAGGTGATAACTCAGGTGTTTATAGCAGGGGCAAGGGAGAAAAGCAAGTTCCAGGGTCAGCCAGGCCAGCTGGGTCCTGGCAGTGCACAGTGGACTAGGCTGGAGGACTAACCTGAGGCAGACTAGGGTGAGGTGGGGGGCAGGTGAGGCTTGATTCTCATGGTAGAAACAAACCCGTCATTCAGTTCCTCTCCCCCTCCCAGAATCCAGGCACATCTAGGGCAGGCACAGTTGATGAGCGAATAAAGAAATAAATGGCCCATCACCTCCTGGTGTGACCCTGGGCAGGCTATTTTCTAGGGCTCAGCCCAATTTCCTCATCTGTAAATCAGGGGGATAACTCCCACCTCGTAAGGCAGAGGGGAACACCCAAAGAGACAAGGTAGAGAAAGTGCGGGGCATGGTATCCAGAGTGGGGTACTCCCCCAAGAAAGCAGTGTCTCAAATGAGGGTACAACCTGCTTATGGGCTGGGCAGTCGACAGGGCCTGTCTGCTGCTACTGCTGCCATCTCTGCTGAAGGGCTAAGGCCTGGGGGAAAATTCTAGAGCAGTGCCCGCCTTGTGCCAGCTTCAGTGCCCTCTGCCCGGCATGTCCAGTTTCCATTCCATGAAGGGGAGAAGGTACAAGGGGAGTTCCTGGGCTTAATCCTACTGTTCCCCAACCTGAGACCACTCAGAGCTGGTCGATAACCCCTAGAGCTGCCAAATCCCACCTCCAAGAGGTTGAAGACACCTCCCAGGGCTCTCATATGACACAGCCAGAGCCCTTCTAACCCTGAAGCACTCCCTGTCCACTGGCTCTCTCTACGCTCCTGACAAAAGCACCACACAGCGCCACAAGGGTATAACGCTTACCGTGTGATCACCTTGTAAGATATACAAACATCTAATCACTACACTGTACACCTGAAACTAATACAATGCTGTATGTCAACTGAAAAAGAAACTATTTTTTAGAAAGCATCACAGGGGTACTAACTACGCCATTTTGCTAGACAGATGATAAATGCATGGAAAAAAGAAGGAAGGAAGGAAGGAAGGAAGGAAGGAAGGAAGGAAGGAAGGAAGGAAGGAAGGAAGATGAGACTCAGTTAAGTGACTCGACCAACATCACACAGCTGAGACATGGCATAAAGGGCACAAATTTAGGCCTGATTTTGCTGAGGTGGCCATGGCCAGCATGTGCCCTCAGACTCCAGGCATCTCCAAGGACAGTTCAGTGAGATCGTAAGCCAGGTTGCCTGGGCCCCATAGGCTGGGGATGGCTTCCCAGGGAGCCTCGCGGGAGGAGCACAGTTGATGGCCTCAAAACAAGCTCCCTGAACAGTCAGACACCGGGGCCCCATGAGTCCAGCCTCCCTTGCCCTCACAGTGCCACAGCAGCCCCCAACCCCCTCTGCTTACCCTCGCCCCCTCCCATCCTGTCTCTACCAAGCAGTAACCAAGATGTGCATAAAACGTGGATCTGCTCACACTGCTGTACAGAGACTTCCGCAGCTCCCTCTGCTCTCAGAACAAAACCCCGCCTGCACCCCGGCTCAGCCGTGTAGGGTCAGCCCACACCGGCCTCCTGGGCACAGCCCAGCTCTGGCTCCCATTCTATCTGCTTGGCCTCCCTGATCTCCGCTCTGTTTCTCTAATCTCTGGCTACAGCCTTTCACCAGCACAATGCTCATGCCCGCGTTGGCTGGTCAGTGCCAGGCCATTCCCCCATCTCAGCATTAATGCTGTTCCTTGGGGAAGCACCCCCTGCCAGTTTCCTCTGTGATGGGCTCTTGAAGCACCATGTATGATTCCTTCATGTCACTTACCAGAGTCTATAAAGAAATACTGATGTCTGCAATCACACAGATCACGGTCTCTCTTCCAGTAAACTGGGAGCTGCTGGAAGGCAGGGACCCAGCCTGGCCTCGCTCACCACCCTATCACCCAGTGGTAAGTTCTGTCCATAGGGACCCAGGCTGGCAAACCAGCCCCTGGGGTGAGCAGACCCCTGAGAGTGCACCAGGGTACAAAGACATGGCTTAGTGACAGGAAAGCAGACTTCAGGGGCTGGTTTGAATCTTAGCCCTGCTCTGTCATCTCACACAAGTTAGTAAACTTTTCTCAGCCTTGGCTTCTCCATCGAAGGAGTGGGGGTGATAAAATTACATCACAGCAAGGGCTTGAGGATTCAACGGGGCAATGAGTATGAACATTTCCTCTCATGCCCTCATCCTAAAGGTTCTTCCCAGAAGCCTCCAGGAGAAACCATGGCCCTGGGAGAAGTCTCTGGATTGGGGAGGGAGCATCCCAGGAGGTGATACCGTCCTAGGGTCCCCACTCTGAGACTCCAGAGCCCCCCAAACCTTTCCCCACTCAGCCTTGGAGCTCCGGGCATTTGCTCCTCACCTTCAAGTGGGATCTCCCCACTCTCCCTCAGGAAGCTCCTCGGACCTGAGCACAGGAACCTCTCCCCCCACCAAGTGACTACCTCCCTTGGACTCCTCAGACCCCTGGCCCCACAGATATCCTTCGGGGACAACCCCGTGTGTTATTCTCACCTACCCAACACCATGGTTTTTAGAGGGCAGAGCCAGCCCAGGCCTCCTCAGCCACCTCAGCCACCTCAGCCCTGGGTTTTGCAGAACACGTTAATTATCCCGTCCTGTGTACCTTATCATCCCCAGCCCAGGTGTAGCTCACACTGCCACATTCAGACAGCAAAAGGACAAATCCAGACTCTAAGGCACTTGGGGGTCACTGGCCCCTTCCAACCTGGCCCCAATACCCGGGACTACCAGAGAAGAGGGGCCCCTGACAGGAAGGCTCCGCTAGAGATTTCTTTGGCTCCAGTGACCCAAATCTCCCCTCCACAGCTATACTTAATTAGATGTGTGAACCACCCAATTTTGGGACAGGGGCCTTGAGCCCTCCAGTCTCTGGCCTTTTCCAGGATAGGCCTGGCACATCCATGTTGATGGGCTAGATCAGTGGATAATGTCAGTAAGAGCTAGCTAACATCTATGGGGCACTTGCTACGTATCAGGCACCATCTAAAGGCATTACACGTATTAATGCGTTTCAACTTATGCGGAAGGTACCATTAAAATTCCTGTTTTATAGATGGGAGGACTAAGGCCCAGAAAGGTTAACACACCTGCCCAGGGTCACACATCGACAGTCTCCAGAACCAACTTAACTTGTCTCCCTGGTCCCTCTGTGTGGTTCTGAAAAGGAGTGGTGCCCAAGCCTGGACCCCACCTGAGCCCCTTGAGACCCCTCCCTGCCCACTCCTGGGGTCCAGCTCACCCACATGGGGTGCAGCGGTGCGGACTCACCAACACGCGGTCTCCCAGGCGCAGGTCCTTGTCACCCCGTTTCACAGAGCCGCTGTCGGAGAGGTTGGAGCCCGACTCGTTGCCTGTCTTGACGGAGCTGTTGAGGACACTCTCCCGCAGTGGGATGACCCGGCTGGTCAGCGGGGGTGTGGCTGTGCCTGAGTGCAGTGACAGGTTCTGGGTGGTCAGCGACTCTACCGAGTGGGCATCGCTGCCTGAGCCCTCGGCCATGGGCTGCCGGGTCAGCTTGGAGGGTCGTGTGAAGATGCCCTGCAGGGCTGGGCACTCAAAGTAGCGCACGCCACCCACAGCACCATCGTTCTTGCCCACCGGCTCGTCCAGCACCACGCCGGCCCACTGGCCGGGCGCAAACTGCGTCTCACCCAGGTACTGCACCACACCTGGCTTCATGCCGTTCACCCACACCCGCTCACCAACCTCGAAGTCCCCCACGAAGTCATCGCCCACCTCAGCTGCCTTCGGGCCAGGCTTCTCCGGGGCAGCAGGCGTGGCTGTGGAGGGGCCCGAGGCCTGCTTGTGCAGGGGGGAGCCTATGGGGTGAGGAGAGAAGCGTAGTTAGGGCTGAGTGTGAGCTGGAAGGTGCCAGTGGGGAAACTGAGGCAGACATGACTGGCAGTGTGACCTTGGGTAGGTCTCATTCTTCGTGGGCCCTGGGCATCCACAGGTCTCTCCCTACTCTTCCAACCCCTCTGGATAGTTCTAAGGATTAAAAGCTCAGGAAAATACCTTCTCAGAAGCAACACTTTCCACTGCTCAGGGTCACTCAAACTCAAGGACCATGAATAAACCCCTTATGGATGGCTATTAGCTGCCACCTTCCTGCCCTGGTAGGCTCAGATCTTGGAGTTCTCTCTATGTCTCCCACCTTCTTCCCCAGACAACTCTGGAAAGCCTTGAGGAAGTTTCCCAACCTATTCCTTGACAGCTGGCCACAGCCACAAACATCTTGCAGCAAGGAATGAACCAGGAAAACCCTCTTACTCCACCCTAAGCCCCCCTTCCTTTTCTTCCCCCTTTCCAAGTTACAGCCTAAAGCCCCAGGACTGCACAGACCAGAAAAAGTGGCAGGAGATCAGGAGGTGAAAGCAAGTGTGTAATCTCATTTCTAGGACTGAAATCTGGGTTCCCGGGCCTGAACTGGGTCCCCTGATCCAGCCCCTCATAAAAAGAAGGACCCTGACATTCAGAGAGGCAAGGGCCACACAGTAGAAATGAGACTCAAACTCTGGGAGGAGCCCTATCTCCCAGGCCTGGGCTCCGATGTGCTCCAGACATCAAAGAGGAAGGGAAGGGAAGCAACTTGCTCAAGGTCACTTGGGAAATGACAAAGCAGGGCTCTACCCCGCCATACTTCATGTTTGTCTGGCTCCTGGGCCCCATACAAAGCCTCCTGGGCATATGGGTGCTCAGAAAGCCCATCTTTTGCACCTCAGGGTCTAGAGGCTGCTACCATTTCTTGCTAGACCAAGTGTCAAGCTGGAAAGGTCTCATCCTTCTCTTCCTCTGCTCCACAGGCTGATGGGCTTCTGAAACACAGTTGGAGACACACTCTCATCAGAGCTGCCTATGTTTCTGGTCCTTTTCATGAGTAGCCAGTGGAGGAGCCATATAGCAGCAGCTCCCACCAACATCCTCCTTTCATCCAGGGTCAAGGAACCCAGGGCCCCAGGTCTGGCTGGATGCTATCTCAGGGCTGGAAATCGACCCTTAAGGACAGAGTTTCCAGGGGACAGGAAAGCCACACAGTGCTAAGGCAAGCCCAACACACAAGGCCAAGCAGGCAGGTCCTCTCTCTGGGCACTGGCAGCAGTGGCAGGAAAGCACATGGCCACCCATGGCCTGCGCAGCCAGAATGGGAATCTGACCAGGGAGAAGGGCTACCTCTGACCTGTGAGCTGGGCTCCTGGAAGATCACTGAGCTTTCTTATTGAATTTAATTAACAACCACAGTCATCACACCCATTAACTGATGCTCTGTGCTAAGAGGGTGACATACAGATGAGTGGCTCATCTGACCCAAACAGTTAGTCCTGTGAAGTCATTTTGCTGTTCCAGTTTTACAGATGAGGAAACTGAGACCTAGAGAAAGCAGGTGCTTCATCTAGGCTCCCAGGTGGTAGGCAGCAGAGCCAAGCTCTGGCCTAAGGCCTGTGGCTCTTGGTGTAGGGCACTTAGATTAATCTGACAAATGTATACAAAACACCTGCCATGCCTAGCCCCAACGACAATCACCCCAAATCCTGGACCGCTCTGAATGGACTATTTCTCAGAATCTGGGTAACCTTACAGTTCCCTACAAGTAAGAGATGATCTTATCTTTTACTACTTCCTATGTAAGGACGTCCCCTTCCATTTTTTGTTTAGAGATAAACCTGAGTGGGATCTTGGTTGAGAGCCCCCAAGGCTCTCTCCTACCACTGAAACTCCACGAGGCAGTCATCATAATGTTTGAGGGCGCAGGCCCTGGAGCCCCACAGACCTGCTCTTGAACCTAGCTGCCCTAGCCCCGCCAGGGTCTCCTCACCTGCGTCTCTGTCCTGGGCTGTTGTGCAATGACAGGAACAGGGCCAGGCCCATACATACACCATGAGTGCTGACGATTGTTGCTTTGATGAGAATGATTTCTACAAAAACTAAGGGATTGAGAAAAAAAAATAAAAGCCACAGAAGAAGGGCTTCCAGGGAGGTTCTGGTGACCTTGGGCAAGTTGCTCTACTCCTGAGTCAAATGAGGAGGATGGCCAAGTCCCCTGAAGTTGGCACCGAACAGAGTATAAGTTGGCTTACACAGACCCTGTCCTGCTGGTACCCTGCACCCGGGCCAAGCAACTGAGATTCCTTGGTCCTGATCTAGCACAATCCTGTATCACAAGGAGCTTCTGCTGGGATCCCCACCCACTCCCCACAGTGGGTCTCCTGCTCACTGGGTCGAGCATGCACTTTCTTTAGGCAGAGCTGCTTCGAAAAGCAGCCAGAGGGGGAGGAAGTCACAAATTAGATGGAGCCTCCACCCCACACCCCTGGTAACACTGACCAAGGAGCCTGTGGGGCCCATCAATAGTGAAGTGTCAATGCTATCATTATTGAAACAGCAGCTACCATTTACGAAGTGCTGACTGCATGCCTCCCATGTACTGGGTACTTTTTATACACTGCATTCTTGCAGATTAGGAAGCAGAGGTTACAAAACTTGTCCAAAGTCAACCAGGCAAGAGTCAGGAGCAGCTGGTCGGGCTCGGAGCCTTCCCTCTTGACGGCTCCCTGGCAGGCACCTCGCAGGTGTCAGTTTCCTTCCCTTCTCTGTTCCTAGAACACTTCCCTGTGCACAGGGGCTCCCTGATGTCTGTTAACAGGACTGAATGGCTATGGCCCAGGCCTGTCCCTACCTGTCCTTTTGCTTACAGCACAGAGGAGGGTCCCAGGTTAAGGGGGACCCAGAGTGGCTATTCTTGGCAGAAAGCTGCCTGCTCAGCTGTCCTCCTCAGCTGTCCCAACCCAGGCAGACCCTCAGGTAATCTCCTTTGTTCCCTACCCCTGCCCTTTCCAGGGTCTACAGTCTAAGGACCAGTTGTTTCAACAGCTGCTAAAATCCAGATCACAAGCCTGTGGCAATCACATTTGGGTGTTTTGCTCCATGTTTCCTCTTTGGTGTCCTTGGCTGCCCCAGTCTCCCAGGGACAAACCCTCATCAAATACCCCTCTCACACTGGGAAGCTTTCAGCAGCTTGAGGTTGGAAAAACCCCTACAGAGCCCCCTGCCCTCCAGGGAGCCATTATAACACACTGGCTAGGCCTGGCCAAGCCTGTTCCATATCTGGGCTTCAGTTTCCTCATGGGACAACAAAGAGCTGTGTCAGAAATAGCCAGGGTTCTGGCTGGCACTGATATTCTATGGGGCCCACCTCTTCTCCCAGAGGAGCTGGTGTGAGTGCCCAGCTCTCAGACCTGGACACTCTCTCAGGGCTCTGAAGCTCCCTAAGGCTGGGCTCTAGGCCTCACTCTCTCCAAGTTATTGCACAGAAACAGCAGTTGCTCAGCAAACCCCCAAGAAAGCAAAGGGCAGTGACAGACTTCAACCTCACAGGAGCAGCTGATCCCTTTCCCAGACACAGGCGCAAGAGAATTTATTGCTGGTTTCAAGTTCAAAGTAGAACTTGGATGAAAAGTACTGAAGGACATGGTGTGGAGTGGGAGCAGCTGGTGGCCCGGTCCAGCAGTGGGTTGGGGGCTCAGATAAGAAGGCATCCTTCTTTGCTTCTACGAGGACTCAAGTCCTGCCCTGCCTGGGAAGCCTAGATGGGCCTTTTCCAATCCTGCCGTTCTCAGCCACCAAGGACCCTATTCACTGAGCACCTAGTGTCAAATTCTAGGGATGTCAGGCAAGGCCAAACAAAGGCCCAGCAAGGGGGTGGATGTGGAGAGGACAACAGGACCACAGCTACAAGTTGGCTGGCCACCTACCTGACTGAGGAAGGGACTGAGATCCACGGGCACTGGGGGTTGTGGAGAAAAGGCTCACGCTTAGGGGAGTTTCCTCCCAGAAACTCTGCCCAACATGGTCACACAGTTTGCTCCCTCACTTCCCAAGAGACAACTTCCCTGATTGCTTCATCTAAAAACCAGTCCATCCACATCACCCTCTACTCCTTTATTCTCCCAGAGATACATCCCCTATCTTCACCTGTGTATGTCTGCCTCCCAGGCTTATTATACCAAAGTTCAAGAGGGCTTTCTTCCTCGCTAGCACCGAGCCATGTGCCAGGTAGCAGGCCCTCAATGTCAGCTGAGCTGTCCGCTCAAAGCTGGGTCCTGCTCTCAGAAGCAGGAGCCACGATGGCTCTGCGCTTGGTGCATAAAGTCATTCCAATTTTTTAAGTCAAGGAATCAGAGGCTCACTCCAGGGGGATTCTGGTTCTCTGGCTCTTTCACTTTTGTAGGTCTCTGAGCACTCTCTATTTTCTCTGTGGTTTTAGAGGAAAGTTAATTCCTCTTCTCCTACTAGAAGCAAACCTCCATCCCCCTTTGGTCTCCCCTGGGACTAGTCTCCCCTGAGACTCGCCTCCCTATCTCTCCCTTCTCCCCTCACTGGCTCTCCAACAGAGCCCAAATGGAGCATTGATATCTCCAGCCCCCAAAACAGCAGGTTCCCTGACCTCACCTTCCCTCCTTCCCAGCAAACAGGCTTTTCTCTCTCTATTTAAATGTTTATTACACAGACCATTCATGTCCACTGAAGAAAAATTAGAAAACATAGGTTTCCATCAGACAAACATAACACAGTTAACGTCTTGATGTATGTTTTTCTAGGCTTTATCCTGTGCATGTACATGTATATACTGCATACTTAAAAACAGAAGTGGGGCCATATTTAGGTATTACTTTGTCTTCTGCACTTCTCAAAGTATTTTTCCATCCAGCAGCATCTAGAAGGAAGTGGTTCCATTTGCTGAGGGCCTGCTTCCTAGGCCCTCTATGACCCTCTAACCCCGACCCCTCCCCACTGCAGACACTGTTCATGGGAGGATGCCACAGCCTCCTCCCTATAAGGCTGAGAGCCCTTTCTGGCCCCATTGTGCCTGGTCCTGCTATCCCCCCTCCTCTGAAGGCTCCCTGCTCCCGTGACAGGGCTGGGGGACTCTCTGCCTCCTCCACTCCTGCTGGCCCCGGTGATCCTCCCCAATGAGGCAGTCTCTGTTCACTCCTCCCTCCACTTGTGTCCTGGCCAATGGTATGCTGATAAAGGCTTAACAACCAGCTTCCTGGGAGAGATCAGTAAGCAACCGTGATCTGCAGTGTTTGCCCATTTTCATGGTGTAAATTCTCCCACCATGACCAGTTTCAAGCTACCAGCATGATGTCCCTGAACACGGTGTTGGAAGTGGTTATATAATATTTCCACCATAGAAGAAATAACCTCAAAAACACAGATACTATAAAATCTTACTAGTAGCAAAGAGTAGCATTTCACAAGTAATAAAATAATAGAAGTATTAGTGGTATAAAGTAGCACAAGCACTACTAAAAGTCATGAGTTTTGAATATTTACTTTGTTTTTAAAAGAATTTATTTACTTCTAAGTTTGCACAATCTTATTTTTAAATAATAATGGCTGTGTTTAACATCTGGCTGGCAAAATTCCTGAAATTCCTAAAATTTGGTTCTCTTGATCCAGCATGGGTTGGCGCCACCACAGCACCTGTCCCGGCCTAACCCACATTCTGGAAGCATGGCCTATCCAAGCCTCATACACATTCTCTACAGACCACACAAATGAGAGACAGGAAGAAAAAGTAGAGAAGCAGCAAGTCCCCGACCTGTTTCCCCATAGAGAGTGTGCAGAGAGGGGGCGAGAGGCAGGAGAAATGTCCTTCTCTAGTCAGTGCCCAGAGCACCCTAATCTATACTATGCTCCCCTATAATCCAAACTTCTCCTGAAGCTTTAGCTATTGCATGTAAGCTGACATACTTCTGCTATTTTAAAGATATTAGTAAATCCTTCTTGTAAAAAAATACAAATGACACAAGATATAGAATGAAGGTGGGCCCCAATTGCTCTCTCCAGCTCAGATTCCTTTCCTGGCACCAGACCTACCCGTAGCTGCCTCCTCCAGGATGTCCCCCAGAATCTCACACTTGACATTCTAAATCAGAGTGACTTCCACTGCCCTCCCCATCTCAAGAGTGACCCCCACACATTCCTTTACTCAGGCCACAGACCCTCATTGCTCCTCCCCACCTACAATCCAGTTATTCATCAAGATCCAGCAGTTCCGCATAAGAAATAACTCTTAAGTCCACACCTCCCTCTAGGGGCTCAGAGGCTCCTCCTAATATCAGGCCCTTGAGATTTCACACCTTGTTCAGCAAAGCAACTCCAGCCTCAAGTCACCCCTCTACTCCAGTCTCTCCCCCAGAGCCATCAGACTAGCCCTCTGAAAAGCAAATCCAATCATGTCATCACTCCCACCCCACATCGATCCATTTGAAATCTCTAGATAGGGATCTAGACCACTTTTTATATTAACCTTTGACTTTTATAGAGTGCATGTTACTTTCGTAATAAAAAATAGTAACAATAAAATACAATGTTTTCAAAAAGAAAAAATAAAATGGAGAATGTAATTTTTGGTCCATTTCTCAAAGAAATATTTTAGAAAGAAAAAACTGTCTTGTCATTCATGAAACAAACAAAAAACACTTGAATCTAAGTGCCCCCAAATAGGGAAGTAGTGATATAAATTAAGGTCAAGTCTTTCAGATTATCAAGCAATCTTTAAAATACTTCCTCCGGGTTACAAAGGAAGGTATTTGTGATGTGATGCTTGTTAAGAAAACTTGGTTCAAGAATGTCCCGAAACACAGTACATGGGTATGAATGTCTAGAGCTGGGGGAATGCAAACATAGGGAACAGGATAATAACAAATTAATTAAAAATACACACACACACAGGCGGGGCCTTGCAGGGACCCACAGTGATGATATGCCGTGAAGTCTGCCCCTGCCCCTGAAGGCCAGAGGGAAGAGAGTGTACCTATGCTAGGACTGGTTCCTCCAGAAGCTGATCAGTTCCCTAAATATTCTACAGAACATAGTTCTACAGAGTGTTAATTAATAGGTATAATGGAAGTATAATTAACCTCCAAATTCAAACAAGCTTGAAAACCAGTAGCTTGAGCAACGTTAAGGTTGCTTTGCTGCGAGACTTCTCAGAGACTGTAATGTGCCAAGGAGCACTGTCTCTGCTTCAGAGGGGCTATAAATAAGGTGACCACACGACTCATCAGCCAAAACCAGACACCTGAGAGAGAGAGGAGGTGTTATTAATATAGCATCATGCCAAGACCACAAGGCTGTCCCTGGCAGAACATGGTCACCCTGGCTTAAAGTACACCTAAGGAAACCCTACCTGCCAGACCAACTCCAACAGCTCTCATCGGCAGCCACCCCCCAAGGCTCCATTCTTCCTTGGTTTGTACAGCCTGCCTCCCAGGAAGCCAGGGTACACATCTGCACCCACCCAGAACACAAGACCTAGGAGATGGGGCCCACCCAACTGCCCTCTCCATCCTTGTAGCCCCAAGACCAGGCTGAAATGCAGCCTCACCATGATGCTGAACTCCCCTTCCTGGTAGCTCCAAAGCAACACACATAAATGTCCACAAACCCCAAAGCTGCTTTCTGCTCTAAGTCCCCTTCCCTCCCCAGCAGGTGCTCAAGGCAGGGTCACAAAAGAGATGAGGTGTCTATGGCATTCCTCAAGAGAACTGGCTTTCCCACCGTGAGCCGCCCAGCCCAGTCTACCCTGAAGTCAGTCCTTCTGACAGTCCCACCGATATGGCCTCCAGGGAGGGCTGAGTCCACCCCTCCCAGCCCACCCTGAACAAGGAAGGGCTCATCCCTTCCAGCCATCACAGGCTGAGTATCGCCATTATCCTGCCTCCAGCCATCTGTCCCTAGAGAAGTGACCCGCTACCAGCTACTCCAGGGTGGGCCACAGTGCCACGGATTTCTCAGCGTCCTTTCTGAGCCAAATGGAACTCAGAAGCCCCCACCCAACAAAATCAGCCAGGGACCCAGGAGGGAGATATGGGTGGCTTACCCTGGAAAGAGCAGAGCCAGCTCCCCATGGAGAAGCCCTGCTGCAGCCACACACAGCAGGCAGTGCTGGCAGCTGGGCCCCCGCCCCCCTGAATCAATACAGCAACGTCAGGAGCATTAGGAGGCTGCCCTGCCCTGCCCCCCCCCAACCCAGCCACAAATAAGCTCATCTTGGCTTTCCCCATCCTGATGCCATTAAAAAGTTTAGGATGTGGTTAGGGAGAGCCAGAGAGGTTGACCTTGAAGGGAGTGAGTGCTGCCTGGGGGACCTGCTGATTTTGCAGGAGCAAGGGCTGGAAGTGGTCCTGGATCTGCCCAGGTCTGCACAGCATCTGGGACAAGTTACTTTAAATGGGGATGCTGTCTCTTATCTCCCAGGAAGAGGGGTACCAAGGTGAAAGACATAATCCTCTGGGGGTGGCATGGGGTGGGGTCAGTGCCTAAGACTAGAAGCTAGCTGCTGTGCCCTGGGGGCTCCGCTTTGAGCACTTCAAGCTGGCTCCCATGTCTGGAGCACTCACGGGGTATAGGGACATCTGGGTCCCAGCTCAGTAAGCCAGAACTGAAAGTTCTTAAACTAGCCTTATGTGGGCCCTTTGTGGACCCCATCCTGAGTGGCCTGTTCCCTGTATGAGGGGAAATCCCATGCACTCATCCTTGACCTCCTGTGTCCTGAGTCCCTAGCATGAGGAAAGACCAAAAGCATACTGGGGGACAGTTGTGATCAACCTAACAAGGAGAGCTCACTCCTCCCATCTTGCCACCAGTCTGAGGTGTAAAGTGAGTGCGTGGAGCTGGGACTGAACTTGAGGCCCCCGCCACAGCCACCTCTGGGGGGAAGCAGGTGCCAGCTTTAGACCCAGCCCACCTTGAGTCTCGACTCCAGCCCAGATGCTCTCTGGCCCTGTAACTCTGAGCAACTCAGCTGACAGCTCCAAGTCTCAGTCTTCCCATCTTTAAAATGGAGAGAAGAGCAGTTATTTTACTAGGTTGTTAATGAGAAAGAAATGTGACAAGATGTCTGCTACAGGGCCTGCTTGCAACATAGCAAGTGCCGGATGCCATCCCTCCTAGATGAGACATCTTTGGGGCTGGACCACAGTGCAAGGGATGGGAGAGATCCTTCAAGGACTTGCCGGCCCAGCAGAGGGCAAGCGTGGAGAAAGCTTAACAGTGTGCTATGGTCTGTCCCTTCATACAGCAGCCCCGAGACCTCCCCAGGTCACTGCAGCCAGATCTTCTTTTGGGGGCCAAGATGAACACCCCCAGCCTGGACTGGCCTGCCCCAACCTGAGGCTCAGAAGCAAACCCCACAGAAGGGCTAATGGCTCACCTTCACAGCCTACTTTGGTCCCTTCTTTATCACGTCTACAGGGCAGTGTCAGGCTGCTCCTGACCCAAAGGGAACACCATATCCAGCAGCAGTCTTAGGCCAACAGTTTGGAGGCCTGAACTCCCTTCTCCCTTGGGCTCAGGCTAGGTTCCATTCTCTGCAGCCCCAGTCACAGCTCCCTAACTTCCATCTGGGGCCCCGCTATTCTCCACACTCCCACTCAAGCTGCCCTCCAGTCCTTAGTCATCAAGCCTCAGGGCCTTTGTAGCCACTATTCCCTCTGGTTGGATGCTTTTTCCCTAACTTCAGCTGGCTTGGCTACTGTCACTCAAGTCTTTGCACCAATATCACCTCCTGAGCAAGACCTTCCCTGACCATGTGATCTGAAGCAGCCTCCAAGGGTACTCCTCGTTGGGCTGGGCAGTCCGTGACCTCGCTGCCCCACCTAGGCCTTTGCCCACAAGTGTGTAGCAGACCATCCTCCTGCGAACCTGCTCTGACCACCTCTAGGCCACTTCCTGATACAAGAGACCCCCTCCAACGGCCCCCCTGGCCCTGTTGCTCCATGTGTGTCACAGCTCTGGAGACTGACACAGGCCCTCTCATCTCCATGGGCAGAGGGCAGAGGCATCAGTCCAAGCCCAGCCCTTGGCTAGA